>OY720635.1:8079637-9566791 GCA_963169105.1 Ceriagrion tenellum | reverse complement strand
CCTCCATCATGCTTGGCTACACCACATTGCTTCTTTGAGCTCAGTCAATTTCTCATTGTGTTACATGATTTGGAATATATATGGAACATGAATACCCAGCTTCACTATTTGAATCATGAAACTTCAACACATTTTAAATAGACATAGCCCTAAATTATCAATTCAAGGCAAAAAGAGTTGAGCTTCAACACCTGAGAAACAAAACTAAAAAAAAAACTTGCACATACAATTCTAAGCATGCCACAACTCATTTAAATGCCTTTAATGAGGGATAAATGATTTAAAAGGATTACGGATGTAGTGATTCAAGGATTAGAAGTTAAATAAGGACCACATGGATGAGATACCTGATATCAGATAAGGTACCTAATTATGTAAGACAAGTGTTGAACCATTGAGTTGTACCAAAAGAATAAAATTTAAGGAAAGATACAAAGTTCTCTTATTCCACAAGAAAAAACTTATGTCTAGTTGAAGCTAAAGCTATCAAAACCTTTGGAGAATGATGCAACTCTTAAGTTATGTCATTAGTCAGAGGATTGCCTGGATGGCTTTATGAAACAAACTTCAACTTTGTAATGCTAGTTTAATATAATGCTCAGAAAAATTTCGGGCAGTAGCACTGTCAGCAAGAAATTAAATTCCAACCTTTAAAGGTTAAAAATCCCACAACACACAATGAGAGAAAAAATTGCACAACTGAAAAACCTGGGGAGTGAGGAAGACATTATATGCTTTTTAGAAATGAATCCATCAACCTAAAGTAGACACCAAAAGCATCAAGTCCCCTTTGAGCAAAGGATGGATTTAATGAATTTCAAAGAGGAGAAACAGGCAATGTGAGCTCATTAAGATTAAATGCAGTAATTACACTGTTTGGAGGTAAAACGGAAGTCATCACATCGATAAAAAGTAAGAACTGTGGCATGAAAGTGCAAATAAAGTGAGCAACAATTCTGGAGTGGTAGATAGGCTATAATGTTGTGAAATAAAATGAATTGAAACCTTTGTAATGTCAAATGAAAACTTTTTTCAATCTATGTGTTTCAATGCTAATGAGTTAATGTCTTCATTATACCACAAGACAATACTAAATAATTGAAATGTGTGGTATCTAAAAGTTTCAGTGAAAGAATGAAAATTTTAATCACTTTTTTTCTTGACACGTTATTCTACCACATCTGAACTGAAACATAATAATCTTGAGAGAGTCGTTTACCTTTTATATCAAGGCATATTAGGCAGAAAAAATGAAATGATTGCAAACTGCTTTTAATGATAAAAAAATGATGGGTAAGCAATATCCTAAAAATATAAAGCATTAATGTTAAAATTCACCTATCCATTGATTTATGCAATTACTCCAGCAAATGTTAAGTGCCTTGTCATAATTATTGGAATAAGAATTTAGAAAAAAATGAAAAAGTGTGGTAACACTTGAGTAATTCTATTTTAGGTGTACAAGCATCACAGATGAAAATGGATGAAATCCCAGCACACAACATAAATATAGAGAGATTGCCTTAAAGAGGAACAGTTTGTTTCACAGGAGCCACCATCCTAAGCAAATCAAACGTTGAGAGACAGTGGTCATCACACTCAGTGCAAGGGGGTAAGATGAATGGGAGCAGAGTGTGAAGGGCTTTGATTCTCTCTGACAGACCCCAGCAAAAATTGCTCACACAACAGCCAAAGCATCACACACAAAAACACAACTGACCTTGCATCCAGAACCATACGTAAACTTCACGAGGAGAGATGGGAAGGAGAGAAAATAAGAGTTACACAAAACAATATTTAAGTACTGTCAAGCAATTTCTAAATCTACATTGGAACATTCCAGTGTATATAAGAGTACTATTGAGGTTAGAGGCCCCAGTGTATACAAATGGCAGGGGACAAAGCAAATAGTATGCCAATACAAATGCAGGAATGTAGCACTATATTTTTACTAATTTCCTACCCCAACTCTACAAAAATTTCTTCTAAAATCAACATCATTCACCAATGCTTGTAAAAATAAATAAGACTAGGAAGATTAAAACCAGGGTATTTGTCTGTGGAAAACTATCTATATTATGTTTCACCTATGACTAGAAAAAATGCTTTAGAATGGCATGTCACCAGAAATGAGGTCTCCAAAATGTATCACATAAGTTCTCTTTTATATGAAAACAAAAGTAAACGACTAATTCAAATTAAAAGAATAAATATGAAACTTTTTCAATCACAGAAAGTAAAAGGTCAAACAATTAACAAGTTCAAGTACCATCAAAAGTAAACTGAGTAGACAGATAAATTTTAAAAAGCTGTCTATTTTCAATGTGTAACCATCACAATTCATTACGTATCAAGTCTCTGAGCTGGACAATGTCAGAGAGCACAGTTCATCACAACTTTTCAAAGGGAATTATAACAATCTCATCTCCAAGGGAGCTAAATTATGAACCAGAGTGAAACAGTAATAATCATATCGAAGGAATGCATCATGCAGAACTCATTCCTTTTCTGCTAATGGTATACAAATTCAGATTACTACAAAAAATACAGATTACAGACTATGAAAATGGCATTACTCATTAAGTCATTGAGATGACAGAGTTGTGTTAACTTTAAAGAAGTACAACCATGCAAAGAAATTCTTCTTCACTAAGAAAGCATTAAACCAAACACGTTACGTAAGTAATAATCTATACTGACAGCTGTTTCAGAGTAAAAGCTACTTTTCATACCTCTTCAATAAGTTGCAATTGAAAACACTCAAATACCTACGATAATTTATAGATCAAGGGAATAACATTTGCCTAGAAAAAAATCATTGCTTTCCCTTAAATTAAGATAGCTTGGCTGTGTAATTGGCTGACACACCAGACCAGAAGTTGAGAGATCATTTATTCATCCAAAGATCGGAAAAAACTATGATAATTGTTTAGTTCCAGCAGATAGGAAGGTAATTAAAAACAGATTAAGCACTCACTTCATAATAATGCTCGATGGATGGAATGTCAAGGTTTTTATCACTCCAGTCCCGAGTGACCTCCGTCTCCTCCCGCTCATTGAGCCATATCAGCTCATTTGTGGCCGACTGGACAAAATCTTGCAATGATTCGAGGTCAACAAGCCTCTTGTTTGAAGTTGACAATAGATCAGCATAATGCTTCTGCAGCTGACCCAAGTGTTGCACGTAAAGCTGCAATTCTTCACCATGGAAGTGGCTCTGAAAATTCAAAAGTCCCATTCATCAATTAATAACAAGCACATCATTGATATGGAGCAGAGCAAATGGCATCACCACTCAAGGTTCATTAACTCCAATGGCAATAGATGTTTTCAAGTATCAGAGTTAAATGTAGGTATTAAGAGAATACTTAATAATTAATACTTATTAAATGAATCAGCAATCTTAGCATGCTAAAACATTAATAGGAAGAAGTGGACATGAGTTTCAAAATGATTAAAACATATTTTAATAAATTTAGGTCTAATTTCAGTGAGTAACTCCATCTGGACTTAACGATTCATTTGGATTGTATATGTCTGAAATGTACATTCATACCTTACATTACCTTTAATAATAAAATAATGCTCAAGGAAATGAGGAATATTTATAAAACAAAGCCTAAATTGAAATTTTAAAAGAGGGACACCAGAAACTGATGGTCAGTTTGAGCTAACTTCAAATTGCTTGTCGTTTTACCTTCCCCAACACTTTGAAAAGCCTTCACATTTACTAAGGGATGGGTCTGTTAGGTTCTTCAGTTCATGGTTCCACTGGTTTTTGAGCTTAGAACCAGAACCAAAGCCTAGAATATATTTTGAAATATGGAAAGTGCTAAGGGCAAAGATAGCCACAAATGGAAGGCATATGCTGTCTATTAAAACTATTGTTATGTCAATTTTCTTACCATGAAGCTTGGGGCATGTTCTGTTAAGTAACCATTGAGCATTTGTGCAAATGCTTGCTGTTGATCATTCAGTTTTCTTGATTACTGAACTATTAGTGGGCAATCAAGATAATGTTTTATTAGATTAACTAGTTATTTTCAATTATAAAAATACTTTCGAATTGCAACCTAAAGGAACAAACTGGTACATAGTATGTAGGTTTGACCATTGACATGTATGTGACAATTGTAAAACCTGATATTATCTTCCAATAAGCAAGAGTAACACAATTGTAGTAGCATACAAATTAATTTCTTTTATTTGAAGAGAATTATGGAAATAACAAAAACTGTGGCTCAAAATACAAAACCAGTACCTCTCACACCCCATTTCCACTTTGCTCTTCAACACAGTTCAGAAAACGCTGGGTAAATGGCCTGAGGTCCAAGAGGGAAGTAATGAACTACTATAATACTACACATGCATATAGTCTCCTTGAGATTTTCATTCAAAACCTCCATAGCAAAATGTAAGCTAAGTCCAAGAGTGAAATATGTTCATCACTTGCTTATAAATGCAATTTGTGTAATAACTTCTGACCCATGGCAAGGATCACAAGGATCACCCACCCGTGATTAGAAATCCAACCACAGTTGGCACCAACTGGCATTTCTATCAAAAATGTAAGCAGTGTCAGGCCAAACAAGCAGAGTACAAATGGGGTGTTGTGCAGATAGTAATGGATGACAGTATTAATTTAAGAAAATGAGTCGTAGCAATATACTAGGATTTAATAAAAATGAATTGAATATCGTGTTCACCCTGTTTAGAGGATTGGGGGTCATAGCTCCCAAAACATTTCTCCCAATACAAAATTCCCAGTCACTTACACCTAACAACTAAAATTCCCAAAGAACAAAATTTCCCAAAATACTAAATCCCAAAATTGAAAATTCCAAATTTTTTTGTAACAAGTATTTATTGTATTAAGTAATTCAGAAAGTCAAATTTGAACCAATGGCTCATAAGTACTCCAGGACCAGCTGTAGTTGTGTTCACTCGAGCGTTGCATGCGGGATACTCTCAACACCTCCAATAAACAATATTCCCTCCTTTATTTTGTCGTAAATACAAAAAACCGTCAATGTGTAAATTTAAGCGATTATCTTTAACAATAATTTCGGCCGTGGTTATGGCATAAATAAACAAACAAACTATAATCAATTGAACATAACAACGGAAGACACAGAGAAAAAACATTTTATTTACTTTGGGAGTTTTGTATTTTGGGAAAAAGAAATAACTGGGAGTTTTGGATTGGGAGAAATGTTTTTGCAGTTATGACCATTTAGAGCCAGTAGCCACCATCCTGCTCTTTCTTGGGAAATTTAATAAATTGTATACAAAAAGCTAGGAGGTTAATGCAGAAGAAAAATAAGAAGAAAACTACATAATAACACCAGTTTTGAAGACAGCTGGCAAGGAAAAACGGAGTAAGGTTACATAAGCACAACAAATAACGGTGCATCTCTTTTGGTATTTTACCATATGTGTTATGTCAATGAAATAACAAATTGTAAAACCAAGATTTGTCAGCAGGAGTACTCACAAGTCCTTATTTTACAAGAAGATGTAACAGACTGCTGTTTTTTGACTCTTATCTTTTCTTTGTATTTTCTCCTAGAGAGAATTAATGATCTGGATCATCTAATTTTTATGAAATATAGCATATTTTCACGTCCCATAACACAGAAAACATTATAATCCGATGGACACAATTACGTAGAGATAAAGTGATCCATCCTTCTAGATAAGCATAATTATCACACTAAATAGGTCCTATTGCTATTTAATATCAAGCACTGCAAGAACAAAATTAAGAGCCAGAACTGAGACCAGAAACTAACAGCCAAACCATAACCGAAAAAAGTGGCACAGACTCATCCCTTGTTATTTCCAAAATTAAAAAAATGGAAATCCACTCTACCTTAGCTTCCACACACTGCTGCACACGGGAATGATACTGCTCGATTGTTCTATGTTCCCGCTGGTGCGACTTCAGTTCTTCTGTGACACTTGGAAGGTCACTACCATACTCTGCTTCTTGAAGTTGTTTCTGCAGAAAAAAGATCAATGAAGCCCAGTTGCACATGAGAAAGAAATGTCAAAAAGAAAATCACACTGCATTGTCCATGGGCACATGCGCTCTGTTTTGGAACAATCATGCTTACCAATTTGTTCTGAACCCATTCTGTGCACTCCTGGAGTTGGCGGAAATGTCGATTGGTTTCTACCAGTCGTGTCTCGAGAACAGTTCTCGTTTGCCTAGTGACAGTCCTCTCCTCCACAGGGAAGGATAGTGATGCAAGCACCGAAATGAGCCTTGAATGCAGTAGTGAGCGCAAGTTGACCCAGCGCTGATGCAGTTTTGTCACTCTGTAACAGAACCATTAAGTTGTAAGAAAAAAAGAGCACACGACTAGAGGTGTGACATTGTTCTTTTTGATGAACAGGTCATTTGAATCCAGTTCAGGAATGAGAGCAGTCCAAAAGAACAGCCATTGCATTCTAAATTTGGTGTGGGGCCAGGTATATGAGGTTGTAGTTATCAAAATACCATATGATGATCAAGTATATATTCCTAAAATGAAGCTTAACGAAGACTTCCATCCACTCCAACTGCTTCAGGTCCTATGTGAACACCCAAAGTATGTAAATTTAAATAACAATAATTAAATCAAAATTTTTATAACATACTTGTAATGTAAAATAGTAATTGATGAACAGCATCTCCAATTCAATCTATAATCCAAGTATTCTTTATCAACCTGTCATTTTGTTAGATGATTGAACTACACAAAGGAAAAATATTGGAAATAATGGCTCCTAAAGTTAATACAGTCAAAAGACAGAAATGCAAATTACTTTAGAATATTTCTTGAAAAGTTTTTTCTACTTCCTTAAAATATTTCTTGGAAAGTATAATTTTATCTATTTACCATGATAAAAAAGCTACTTCAGTAGCAATTACAATACAATTCATTTTGAAGTTATCAATCAAAGTGGTTTCCAAAAATTTGATGTAACTTCAAATCAATTTTACATGATACAGATAGAGTTTTAGGCTCTGCCAGTCTTATGCTAACTCAATATGCTGCTGAAATACATTTCTATAGCAAAATGAAGAGGTAGGCCACAAATCTCCCATGGGCAACAGGAGGCAGGTTCAGGTGATTGAGCCTCCCATGCCATGGAACCTCACCTCTTGTGCAGCTCAGGTGCTTGTGGGTATCGTCCATCAAGCAGAGACTGCACATCATTGAACATTCCCTGGATGGCATCCTCGACGGCCCGTATGTCTCGCTCGAGCGCGTCAACATTTGCCTTGGCGTCCAGTGGGTGCAGACGGTCCAACCGTCTCGCCTCCTCCTCCACACGTCTCTCCAGGTCCTCGAGTCGACTTTCACACTGCTTCACCTCTCGGTGTACCTTCTCCGCCAGCCTCTGTAACCGTTCCAACCTAGGCCAACAAAGCAGCAGACGATCATGTCACACCTTGCAATCTACACAGCGGCTACTTCCCTGGCATTGATAACCAGCACCATTTGTTTCTATGGATACTTTTCCAAAAGTATTTACATAAAATGCTTAACCCATTCGGGTAAATAGCCTGCGAATCGCCAGGCTGTCTTTCTGTGCTTTAAGGTAAAGAGCCGGCAAATCAGCGGTCATGTTAAAAATGTATTTGTTGTTTAATTTGTTTATAGCTAATGTGTAACTAATGAGATATGAACAATTACACTATTTTTAATCCATTAAAAATGATATAATTTACCCACTGAAGAAATTTCATTCTGAAAGGTGCTCTACAGCCAGAGAAAAAAATTGAAACGAAAATTTTGAGAAAATTAAATTGGAACTTAGGGTCAGAAATTCATAGGAAAATTAAGAGGCGAGTGGGTTACAAAATACTTAATCAGAAATATGTCAGCTAGTTGAGGAGTAAAGAAAAGGGTCAATAAAAAAGAACAATACAAAAAGGATGAGGCATTCTGATTCCTTGGCCAAGCCAGTTTCAAAGATGGCATTTGAGAAAGGGTGGAGAGCACATAAAAGAAGAGTGTGTCACATTTGAAAACATATCTTGAAGAAGAAATAGAACTTAACATATACCGAGAATCACGCCAAACTAAAAATTTATTTTCTAACACATCTGTTCAGCTAAAACTTAGCGGTCAGGGATGTTCATTTGAAACAGAAATAAGGCACCCTCCCATCAACTTATTGCATTACTGGCCATTTAGAAACCATTACATTTTTCATGAGCTCCACTGAGTAAGATGCATATAGAAATATGTGCCTAATGATTTCAAGTTTAAAGACACGGAGGGTATAAAAAAATAGTGAAACTTAGATGTTATATGACCAACAATTTCGTAACTAAAGGGGCCTCTCATGCCATATGCGTATTATAAATATTATTGAGGGTTTTAGGTCCTAACTCAAGGAATTTGAATATTTTTCAAAAGTTAACAAAAGATAGTTTCATTTAATTATTCTAATTTTAGGTAAATATTAGGCGCTCTCTTAAAAGTGCTTAATTTACTCAAGGTAGAGTCAAATGATTACCATTCCTGACATAGATAAGCCCTCATGAGCTTAAATTTAACATCAACTATTCTTCGAGCCACCATTTTATGTTTCTCAGACTCAAAATGGACAGCAAAAATACAAAGGTAAATTATTTTCCACAGTTATAGACAGATATCGAACTTTTTTTCATTTTAGCATAAATTAATTCAGGGTCCCACACTCAGGAATAATTCAGAATTTCAAACAGTCCTCTTACATTTCCCATTTTAAAACATGCGGGATGATCAGCAGAATAAAACAGCAACAGAATGCAACCCAGCACCTCAAAATATTCCCAGCTCTATTTCATGATGTGTGGAACATAAAGAATCTAAGTAATGTCACATGGAGGGAAACCCATACCTCTTTATCTCCTCCTGAATGGCCTGGTCTTTCTCCTGGTGAGCCATCATTAGCCTTGTCCAATTCTTGTCTATGGTGTGGGCATGTAGCTCAGGAGGGAGGTCAACCTCTCCAATTTGAGCAAAGTAATTCTGGGAAAAATAAGACACACATAGCATGTCTCATTAATCAAGTCTACATCAGTTAAATCTTCTTTCCACACTTGAAGTGGGTAGACATAATCACCCTCTTACTAACTTATTAAGCAATATTTCAAATAACAATATTTCTTTCATAAGAGGGAAACTAACAAATAAAGATCCTTTTCCATCAGACAGGATGCAAATATCAAATATGTAAGTATGGTCAATGTCTCAAATTTTAACAATTATGAGACCATTAAGTAATAATGACTCTCATTAAAAACAATTCAATGGAACTTTAAAAAAAAGGCACTAACTATGAACAGATTATTAACCCTTTGAGTAGTACAATCATACACGTACGTCCTCGGGCTTCCTGGCCATCTGGAGTACGATCGTACATGTACGTCCTGTAAGCTTGAGCTAAAGCAGTAAAGGCATACATATAAGTCTCCTTTTCAGAAGCATAGTAGCACTTGTCGCCATCTATGCCTGAGTCTGGTGAGCATAATTATCACTATAAAGTATCTCTGAAGAGGGCTACCATCTATATTATAATACTAGTCACTACGTTCTCAAAAAAACTCACTCCTGGGGGTCAGCCAGCAGAAAAAAAACTCACTACTCAAAGGGTTAAAATCTAAATACTGCCATGTCTAAATTGAGTTAAGTTTTCCAAACAAATTTCTTCAAGAAATACCCAACTGAATTTATCATGATAATCTCCTCAGCAGTTGACACTAGTTGAGTCATTGCCTGTCTTTGTTGCACAACTATTTGAATTCAATGTCAATAATGATTCTCAAACACTGAAAAAGGATTTTATTGTTTAGGCACGATTTGTAGGAATGAGTGAGGGGAAAGGCAGTGAGAAACCTAGCAAACGGATGAGGGAAAGCCTGTGAGTCACATTCTTACCTCCAATTCCTGGAACATTTGAGTGAGGCGCTTCCGGTCATGCAGCCGCGGTGGAACCTCTTCATTGCGGAAGCGGGCTGACTCGGCCGCTGCCTTTTTCATTTCAATCAAAGTTGGGGGGAATGTTCGGTCAAGCATCACTGAGAGTTTCTCCCGCATCCAAATGTGTAAACTACTTGCTACCTCACGATACTCTTCGAGCCGGCGCTGGGAATCCTGGATTAAAAAAAGGAAAAAAAACTAAAGTAAAGAAGTGAACTCATACTTGAATACCTTTGAAGAGTATACAACAGGCTAGAAGGGGTGACAAGTGACTTCATAGATTCAAATTATAAAGCATGAAATTTTTAATTGTTCTCAATATACAGCCTGATGCGCCAAAACAAGAGGAATAAATCAATTTAACTCTAGGCCCAACTACATGCACCACCAAGTGACCATGACAAAGACCTGAACAAATGAAAATTAATCAGTTTAATTAATGAAGACATGAATCTGGCTTCAAGATTTGAAATTTAAGAATTGGATCTGATAGATTTATGATGTGACCTATATCTACAAGATTCCTTAGAATAGGATTTGAAGAGTCATTAGGAATTTAAGGCATTAAATTACTTTTCAAGCTTAAATATACATCTTTAATAATTTTGCATTGTACCCATGACACTGCTGCACTGTACAAGTGGGTTCAACAAGCACAATAAGAGGTGTATACTCACGGGGTCGTATAGAGGATGGATGGGTGGGGGCTCTGGGAAGACATCATACAGGGAAGAGATGTAAGTTATCAGGGACTTCTCGTCAGGCTCTGGGGTGTCAACATCTGGTAAAAAAAAAAAAAACACATATCAAGGAATTAGATAAAGACAAATCAAAGATCATGGAATGTGTGTACCATCCCCTTTGCTCATGCCATAGGTTTCCCATGACAGTCAAAGACACATACGCAGAAGGTACCAAGAAAAGCAAAATGTTAAATGACTTAAATTGTGGGTTCATATTGGGTACTTGAATTTTTTAAGGCCTTCATTACAGAAACCTCCTAATTCCTTAATATCTGGCGAGTGTATTTAGATATGAGGAGAGTCATACATCCTCACCATGGGAATCTCCTCTTGAGAGAGATTAAAGGGGAAAAAATTATCGTCTTAAATTTAGGCTTTAAAATAGCAATGTAATCAAAGTGCAGTTCAAAGATCGCAGCTAGTATCCCTACAGTGCTAAAATTTTGATTAAACACCTTCTGTGACATTAATACTATTTGAGTGAATATGCCATCTACATTGCAAATGTAAGTATAAAGTACCACCAACAGCAAAGTTTTTGCTGAAGAAGATCAGATAGTTATTTTCAAGATGGTTGGATATTTTGGGAGAGTGAGCTCATTTTTTGCTAATAGTTACTATTCATATGCAATTCCTTTTCAATGACAGAGGCTGGAGTTATCATATCATAATAAGAGTGATAATATGTAAAAAATTTTAAAATAAAAAAACACCAAACTGTAGTAGGTTTATCATGGTATTCAAGGAAGGGTGCTCTCATTTTTACAGTCAAGGAGTTGTCATATGTATTTATTCGTACACTCCCTTGACACTACTTTTGTAAAAAGTGAAGGGCTCTCTCTTAGTTATTAATGATTTAACAACTCACACCCCTCAGAATCAACCTTAGAAATAAACTTCAATGACCTCAACCAATATAAAAATACAAATAATCCTAGAGTGAGCAGTAACCACTCGCTCCATGATACTGCTTACTCTATGAAGGAATGAAACCACAGAGAGATTCACCTAAAAACTCCCATGAAATAAAAAATTCTACAGTATCATTTCGCACACAGCATCACCAATGAGGTTGGATAACAATAACCAAGAGGAAATTAAAACAGGAGAAGGAATCCACAGACAAATGCATTGAAGGGTGAGAGCACACATACCCTCTGGATCCAGGAGCCTCGTGACACCATACTCCCGTTCAACAACGTGGAATGCACTCTCCAGCCTCTCTCGCACATGACGTGTCCTTATTGTCCTCCAGTCCACCAGGTCCGGCCTGACATGAGAAAATTATTACCATGATTGAAGAAGGGAGTCATTCATTCTCTTTACCATGCCAATAGATGCCCATGTTCTTATTTTAAGGCTCCAGACTAACATTGTATATTATGATAAGTAAATACACTGAATTCACACATGGCTGAAAAGGCCAAGATTAAGAGTGGAAAATATGAGGAGGACATTAGGATAGAGGAGGAAGCCAGACAAGGATGGTAACTATCACCAAAACTCTTCAATGAATTTACAAAGAGAGCAATGGATGAACTCCTTGAATGACTTCAAGGGAGAATAGTAGTGCAACACAGGATCCCATGCTTAGATTTACTGTTGATACTGTGGTTCTAACTGAAAGTGAAGAAGACCTGACACACATCCTCGGAGAAATGCAATATATTCTTAACAACCAATATGATTTTCGACAGAGTCAGAATAAGACAAAAGTCTTTGTTGCTAACAGAGGAGAAGATCAGGATGGAGGTATTATGTCGGACACAGAAATGCTAAAAAAAATTTGAAAGAGACTACTGAGGAAGCAAAATTACTTCTCATGAATGGAGAACTAAAGAAATGTAGAGCAGATAGCTAAGAGCAAAGGTTGCCTTTAATAATTAGAGAAAACTCTCCACATCTATGTTGATATGTTGCTGAGGGAAAAGGTGGTTAAGGCCTTTGCGTGGAAGGTGTTGTTGAATGGCAGCACAACATGGACTGATGGACAAATAAGGAGGAAACAACTCGAGGCTTTTCAAATGCGCTGTTTTAGAAGGAAGTGCAAGATAAGCTGAGCTTGAGCAAGCTTGGTTTTTCAAAATTCATAATGAAAACTCTAGCTATACTTTGGTGCCGAGTCACACCCATAAATATCGATAATTAATGACCTTTGTATCTACAGTAAAAAGGAAGTAATATAACATATTAATTTACTAAATAAGCAAAAACAAAAAATTCTTTACACTAGTTACTTCTTTGTAGCCTAATTTCATTTGCAAAATTTCAAGTGAAGGTAGGTATTTTGTACACTGCAAGCCCAAGCAAGTGATCCCATCTTAGTGTGTATGTGTGTGTAATAAATTACAATTATTAAGGAGTTATCAAATATATGATCAGGAAAAAATGAAAAGGTAGAGATGAAATGAAATGAATGTAGATTTAAGACTTAAACAAGCCAAAAATGAACCAGGATAAAAGACACATTAAAATTATGAGTGAAGATATAGTATAATAAACCCAAAGAGAATGTTACTTCAAGAGGATACAAGGATCAATACAGGGAAAAACCACAGCAATAAGGACATTGATCGGACGGAGACATTTCCACTTCCTCTGTTCAATTCTTGTCATTACAAAAGTTCAATCATGCATTTCCCTCAGCACTAGTTTGTGCGTAAGGGTCAATAGAAAATGCAAAAACTATTACATGGGACATGATAGCCATGGCATTACCAAGGCAAAGAATAGAAAAATCTCCACCCACCTGTTCCTGTGGATGAGAGCATTGAAGGCAAGACCATCCCTCCACGAGGAAGTGAAATCCCTGACAGTCACCCCTGGGTATTTGGCAGTCGAGCGCTTGGCCCAACGCATCAGCGCCTCCCTCGCTGACACATTTGGTTCCTGGCCCACCACAATATCCGAGATCTGTCACAAAAAAGAGGTATATAATTATTAGCAGAGGTGGCAGAGAGGACCAAAGACGTTGAACAGTCATGCTAGCAATTGGAATCAAGATGCCTACACACACTCAAGCACGTAAAGAGTCATACAAAGAACACTATTCCACAGCTTGGGATATCTGATAGGAGCACTGGATGAGCAGGGGAGATATAAAGCATGGAAAATTTTACCAAATCGAACATATCAACTGGCTGACTTAAATCTCATGCTTTTCTTCTGACATGCCAATTCCTTATTCCATCTTACCCCATGTAATACCATTCTTATGCTCTATTAAACCAAAAACAGGATATTGAAGGGTGAGAACAGGGGAGGAGAAAACAATCAAAAAATATCTTTGAATACTAACACTAATGTATCCACTTATCTAACTTCCATTCAAAGGAGAACACATGCCGCAGAAAATATACATTATGTGCTCCAAATGAGAGAGAGAGAGAGCATTTCACACACCCCCCCTGAAATTCTGATATCCATGACACAAATGTGTCATCAATACGCAGCTTCCGGCAGCCAGCAACCTCTTAGTTTGACCGTGGCGTTAGGGACACTTCTTAATGGCCTTCGTGGAAACGGGAGAGAATGCGAGCGCGTTCAACGAACCTCTCGCAACGCAACAAGCGTTAAAGGAAGAATCAGCACACTCCGATTCACTTCCATTCCATTCAGTCAATCGCACATTTGGGCTCACGACTTCAGAAAAGCAAAGAGTAGACTTTCAACTTCCGCGGTGCGGCAACCGCTCCGAGTACCTCAGAGTAAGTACAGGGCACATATTTACTATTGAGCCATTGGTACATTGGGAATTGCCACAGCGACGTGACGGACGTCGAAAGTTCCTCCTCGCTGGAGCTGTTGCGTCGAAGAGACGATGGGGAAGGAGGTTGGGGAACGAGGCTTGCGGAGGACTCGAGAGACTGCATACGAGAGAAGGGCGAGGAGACGCTCAGCAACAGGGGCGTGAGATTTCGTGTTAACTCCACGCATACGTGAAGGTAGGGCACATGATATTCATCCAATATAAACTGTATTAGTACCACGGTGAGGCATGCGAACATGCATTTACAGTCCATACCATATGTCGAGATGCCCGAGTTTAGGTCTTATTATCAGGGTGGCTACTGATATCCAATTTTCAAATTCCCTGACCTTTCCCTGACTTTTCCCTGATGGATATACCAATTTCCCTGACCGATCGCCAAAAGGTCACCTATTATCGGAATATTTTTTTCTGCTGAATTAAATTTTCTACAGCAGCTTTAAATTTTCTATATATTCTAATCATCGTCTCGTATTTTTAGAACTGCAAGCATATATTTACTATAAGCTAGTGTGCTCCCGCTACTTATCTACCTGAGTTTCAGAAGTTAAAAAAAAAACGCAAGATAAAACTTTCCGAACAACATAGCCTTGGATTCCTTGTGATGAGCGTAATACATTGTGATCATGAATTTTAACACAACTTTGCAAATATCGCAATAAGGATATTCAAAAGGGATACAATGTACGTCTGATTCACAACTAAATAACTAACATTCACAACTGAATACTCCACGAATTGATGGTGCTTATTCCATGCACATCAGTGACGGTCGTTAGTTTTAGTTGGTGAAATGAAGGGGCAGGAAAAACTGACCGATAAACGTAATGGTAGAAAAACAATGAGGATTCCTATTCCAATTTCTCCCTGACTGTTACGAGAATTCCATGACTTTTCTAGAAATTAAACATTCCCAGACAATTTCCGGTTTTCCCTGACGATCGTCACCCTGTTTATACATGGACAGCCAATGGCAATAAGGCGAATATTTATTGCTAAAGGCACTTTTAAAGTCCATGATTGGTATGGATAATTTTTCATCAAACGTTAAACATTTTTAAAGACCTGCGACTGAATAAGTTACGTCATTTGCCGCCAAAATTATTAGTATCATTTTGCAAGCGGATAACTTGAATATACGTGCAGGAGCTCTTAAAAAATTAATACAAACCCATTATATATGCATACATGGAAGCTCGGCGCGTTAATAACATAGGGCTACAAAATTAGAGCTAATTAAAGATTCATTTCGTGCGTAAATATACCTTTCCCGGCAAAAGGCAAAGAGCGCTCTCGTTACAATAAATTAACCCTTCTGATCGTGGCGTCAATTACAAGGAGCATATTTTTGTAACTTTTCCATATTTACTGACAAATTAAATAGCAACGTTAATAAAATGAAGAATTTAAAATTTTATTAACGTTGCGCCCGACCAAACCCATTAAGAACCATAACAATGGCCATCATGGCCGTAAAGAACCAGGGCGAACCAGAAGCGGTACTCGTCAATAGATGGGTGCAGAGGGATGTGGCCTCTCATCCTCCCGAAACGGAACCACAAACAATGACCGGCTTCTCTCAGCCGTAGTCGACAGGAGCGAAAAGTTAATGACAACACGATGCCTCTTAAGGTAGTCCGAGCGAAATATCATTTTACCTAGAAGTCGATGAATTTCGTCTCATTTAAAGAAAAATATTTCACCGATCCAATGACACCAAAAATTCAACCCCTTACCACATTACTTTCTAAAGTGTATTTTCCAGAAAATGCCAGCCCTTCTACATGGGAAATGGTACGTGTATGCACTCCATAGAGACATTAGTCACAAAAAGAGGAACTTCTAACACTTAGATGTCGTAAGTAAACTAACAGCGTGTAGTTTGTATGTTTTCTCAACTATATTTGAAAATTAATCATATAGTCACGGCAATAGGTTCCTGGGTATCACACAAAACCGTCCTTTTTGAAGGAGTTTCAAACGCACCGCGCGAAAAAAATGAGTCAAGTTTAAGACTTATTTGGATATTTTCATTTAATTACCAACAGTTTTTGTCATTTTAAACTATATTGTTGCAATATAAATACTGCAAATTTAATTCATGAGTCTCACAGCTGATGAAATTAAAACTTATAATTGGAATATGGTTTATATTACGACTAGGGAACCATCTCGCTCGGACAACCTTAAATGAAGACTCGCTACTATTCAATCGTATAGTTCCGTCGAGATCGATGGCGGTGCAGAAGGCGACGCGTTCTTCCTCCACTTTCTAAGGCGTGCGTATATAGTCGTGGAAACACGGCTCCTCTCCCGCACCAACCTTCCCCTCCTCTGCGGGGGCCGTTTGGATGGATGGAGTGCAGGGGGGGGCAAAGAGAGCAGGGGCAAAAGGCGGCCTCACCTGAGCGAAGCGACGCGGGAGGACTTCCAAGGGCGGGAGCGGAGGATAGTCGCCGGGGTAGAACCACAGCGGCCGACCGGCCATGCCGCACCCGCGGCACGGCTTAGCCGCACCGCGAGAGCAGGAGACACGCACAGAATGGCGCCCGACGACCACTCACGCTCTCCTCTTTCTCGATATGAGGGGAAGGGGGACAGAAAGAGGACAGATCATCGGATCTCTCTCCGTCACGACGGGCACGATAAGAAGACTTAAGAGGGGCGTAGTGGCAGGTGTGGGGGGGGGAGGGGGTGGGGGGGGAAGGAAAGGAAGCCGATGCGCGATAAGAATCCGCCTTCGAGGAGGAGCGAGGCAATGATTCCACCTTAAGCGAAAACACAACAACATGCCCCGGCGTACTCTTTTATTGGCGGTGGATTACCTTCGAACGCGCAGCCGGCGGATTTTTCCGAGGCCTGCGTCCCAATGAGGATGAAAAAGTCAAAGAGAGATGCTACTTCGCTCTAGTTAGGCCACACCTCGAATACGCCGCGGGCATCTGCGACCCTGGTCATAAAAATTTAACCAAAAAGAATTAATGGAATACAAAGGAAAGCAGCGCGCTTCGTTAAAAACTGCTACGAGCGTACATATAGTGTCTCACAACTTTTAGAGGGATTAAGGTGGGAGCCCCTAGAGACTCGGAGGCTACACGCTAGGCTTAGTTTGCTTGATAAATTCACAACTGATGTTTTCAGAGCGACATAGAGAATATTATCATGACTCCTCACTACATCTCTAGGTCTGACAGATGCGATAAAATAAGAGATACTCTGCCGAACAGGTAGGTACTAGAACTCGTTCTTTCCGCGCAATAAGCGACCACAATAAAAATTGAGCTCCACTAAATACACTCCTATAATACATGTCACCATTCCAGCTCCAAAAAACTTACACCTTTACACGGCTGGTGACCTAACACCCCCTGCCACACGCCCATGCGTCGGCTCGCGGGGTACTGTGTAGATGTAGATGAATGCATTCGATGAACCTACTGAGGCGAGGGATCGTGTCTCGTTCCGCGGGGACATGAATATAAGGAATAACACGAGCCGAAGCGCGCTAAATCCTTCACTGAGCGTTGAATACCCCAAGAGAGTATATTGATGATGAATAAGGGTGTAGTGAAGAGTGTAATTTCAAGACAAGGTACAGAGGTTGAACCCCTCGTTTCGAAAGCGGTCATCCACGCATATGACCTGGTCAGCAATTCAAATCCCCAAGTGGTCCAGCATTGAAGGACGAGGAAACGGCCAAGCATTTCAGATATTAGTCTTAAACCTGTGGACGCCCGAGACAAGAAGACATTGGAAAGCTCATCTCAGGCGAACGGCAGGTGAGCCAACGGGCGCGCGAAACCGGGAACGAGGTCAGTCGGCGTGTGAAGAAGGAACTTTTGTCGCATGGCGTCATCTCCAAGCAACAGTTGAGAGGAATACGTGGACGGACACGTCAAAATGGGAGGACAAAAAATCAGTCCTCGGAGGAGGAATGAACTTTTTCGGCAAACTCGACTGAAAGAAACCGCGTCGTGGTTAGCGACGCTTAAAGCCATGAAAAAAAGCCACCACGAAATATTTAACAAAAATGTCACGTTTTCAGTTTGCGACATTGAGCCACACAAAGCGATTACGACACGCAATGGCCAGGATGTGGGACAATGGGATGTAAACCTCTTTCATGAGAATGTTTCGCGGGTAAGTACACAGATATAGAATCGATTTATTACGAAATTCACGTCAAGTGCGCGCCAAGGCTGCGTGTTAAAAATAGCATTCAATTGCCAAGAAATCAAATCGGTAGCATTATATTTTTTTTACTTCTATCAATACATATTACTAACAGGTACACGTATGCACAGTTTCACGCAAATGTACGAATGAACGCCGGCTCCAAGCACTTGAAGGTAGTCCGAGCGAGATAGTTCCCTAGTCGTAATAGAGACCATATTCGAATTATAAGTTTTAATTTCACCAGCTATAGAACGCATGAATTTAATATTGCATTATTAATGGCGCAATAATGTAGTTTTATATGACAGAAATGGTAAGTAATTAAATGAAAATATCGAAATAAGTCTTTAACTTGACTTTTTTTTCGCGCGGTGCGTTTGAAACTCCTTCAAAACGGAAGGTTTTTTGTGATACTCAAGAACCTATTGCGGTGACAATATGATTAATTTTCAAACATAGTTGAGAAAACATACAAACTAAACGCTGTTAGTTTTTTTACGACATCTGAGTGTTAGAAATCCCTCATTTTGTAAATAATTCCTCTCTGGAGTGCATACACGTACCATTTCCCATGTAGAAGAGATGTATTTTTTGGCAAATGTCTCCGAAAGTAATATGGTAAGGGGTTAATGTTTTGGTGTTAGTAGAAGGATGAGATATTTTCCTTTAAAATGAAACCGAATGCATTGGTTTCTAAGCAAAATGATATTTCGCTCAAACTACCTTTCCGCAGCCTTTTTCGACTTTGCTGCTTCGCATTATTTCCCTTCTAAGTATCCCTAATGGACGGACACCCCTCTGTTGTGTAGATAAATTATGATGGACATGATTTCGCATTCATTGGGCTTTCCCCGCTTGCCTAAAAACAAAGGAGTGCGTGCCTACACCTCAAGCGCACATTACTGGCTTTCTTTTCCCTCGTGTCTCTGACGCTAGTTATCCACGACTTCGAAGCGTCGGAGCCACAGTCACCACCAGTCGTCGACGACGGCGACCACCGTAAAAACCACCCCATCGTGTCGCACTTATTCCGCAGAACCCTTTCCAGGTCCTTATTTCCAGCCCACGCGAGGCATTGAAGTCACCGCCGATCGAATGAACACATCCGCTTATGTGAACGACGATAATTGAAAAAATGTAACCGGGCGCGCCACCCTACCAAAAAAAATCCTTAGAAGCTGTTCTGTAGAACGTAAGGATTTCTACAGAAATTGACACTCTTTCTTCAGAACTAGTTCTTTTTCTAAGGATCTGTACGGATCATGAGAGCCTGACTCTACAGAACATACGTTCTGGAGACTTATTTTTTGCAGATCGAAATAACTCCTTACAAGCTGTTCTGTAGAACTTCGGCAACTCTACGGAAATATGTGAGTTTTCCGCTGAGCCAGTTCCTTTTCTAAGGACCTATATGGAGAGTCGTAGGGAATTCCACAGGACGCCTTAAGGAATTCTGCAGAACGTCGTAGGGAATTCCGTAAAACGACCTTTCAATACTTTAGGGAATATCTACAGAACTTTTTAAGAAATTATGTACAAGTATTCTAAGGAAACTATACAGAATTTTTTAGCAGGGCAGGGAAACGTTCGGAAACCAACCGGTAAGCAGCGTTCTGCAGGTACAGCATTCGCAAAAGTTGGAGGCGCTCGCAGTGGATGATTTTGGAACATGGGAAACTGAACGTCCGTAGTCTTTCGAAACGGGGGAGGAAGGTTGATCAATGTGGAGATTTCCTAGTAGATGCAAACACAAGCTCTTCGAGAATTGGAACAACTCAAAACTACCTGCCGTCCCATTTTGACTCTTTCACTATGAGACCTTAAGATAGGGTCCTATTACATCCACGGCGATGGGCTGTTTCAACTGCTTGCCTTATAGACTAGCGTTCTGGCTTATTTCGCGAAGTAACTTGGTTATAGGGTTGCCAGGTTTTCTAACTGAAAATTAGGGAGACTGGAATTTGCTACCACGTTGATATTTTAAACACACATATAACGAGGTTTCTTCTTCGGTGGTGTTTTATGGTACTCCTCATCACTTACCCCACCTATAGCGTCGAACACTTGTGTAACAGACGTACCATAACCGTAGAAGAGAGAGAACAGACAAACACCCAGGCGCCTCAAAAACACAAAAGCAAAAGAAAGTTCGAGGCGAGTTCGAGGAACATGACCATTCCTGTATCTTCAACTCCCGGTTCTAGAACCTAGTACCAACATAAACGTAGATAAATGCACATTTAAGTATATGCTTGTAAAAATAATTTAATATTGGCAGCGATGATGCCAATGTACAGTTCGATATATCGCTAAGAATTTCGACATTTCGATATATTTCGATAATCGAATAAAATCGTTAAAAATAAAACAAATATTGCACTTGAACCACACAATATTATACTAGAATGAAATACGGGAGAAGTGATCTTAAGTGCGTGAGACTGAAAAAAATAAGGTCAAAATACGTGAAAACCCGGGAAATACGGGAGACCTGACAACCCTACTTGGTTACCCAGCCTCACTCTCTCTCAATTCCCCTTCGTCCTTTCCATTCACCCCTCACGCCACTCCTACCCCGCCCCCCTCCTTGCAGTGCAGGTCTGCGCCAGAAACTTTCGTGGGAGCCTAACACTCGTCGACATTTCGCCCGCACACAATGTCCACGGCCGAATGTTTCCTAAACAGTAATTGATTCTGTCGAATTGAAGGTTTCCGCAGCGTCGATCAATTGGCGTATCAATGAAATGCGAGATATCAACTCTTCCGTTGGCCTCATTAAACAACAGTTTCCTTCCAACAATATAGGACTGAATGGACGTCAGCGAAACTGTTGTCTAATCAAGTCAAAGGACGCGGTGATATTCCGAGACGCGAACTGAAGGATATCATGCAGACGCCACTAAACACATTAGATGGACATACATAGTCAGAAAGGCATGCTTATCAGCATAAGGTAATTAGCAACCACGTAATCCTTGTTTGAACCCTTTACGACAAATAAACACGGAAACATCATTCGCGGACACGATAATCGAAGTTATTTCGCCACGCAAGCGCCCTACAGTGTTACAGCGCACTACAATGTTCCCGCTCTGTTTTGAAAATTAAATCGGTCACATTTGCGTATGGGAAGCAAATTGCAAAGTTTTGCAACGAATTGAGCAGCGAACTGAAGCAAACGGAGAGAACTGCTCTAGTTGTACGCTCGGTGATTGCCACCCATATGTAGACCTCATCACAATTCAACGTGCAAGTCCCACAAGCAATTAATAGCCTCGACAAAGTGTTGCACGCGTTCAACCGGTCCAATGCTTCGGAAGTTTCATCACCACAGATCGACACCAAACCCACTCCATCACCCTGCTGTGATCAGTCAATTAAATATCACCCCTTTGATGTTTCCTTTCCTATTCACTGTGGTCGTCTGTGATTCCCCGTTCGAACGAAGGAAAGCATTCGAAATGCCCAGACTCGCGATGTAGAGGCTAAGCTCGACACAGAGGATATCAATCAACCAGGGTGGCTACTGATATCCCATTTTCAAATTTCCAGACCTTTCCCTGTCTTTTCCCTGATGGATTTATCAATTTCCCTGACCGATCGCCAAAAGGTCACCTATTATTGGAATATTTTTTTTCTGCCAAATTAAATTTTCTACGGCAGCTTTAAATTTACTAATCATCGTATCGTATTTTTATAACTGCAAGCATGTATTTACTATAAGCTAGTGTACTCCTGCTACTTCTCGACCTGAGTTTTGGAAGTTAAAAAAAAAAACGCGAGGTAAAATTATCTGAACAACATCGCCTCGGATTCCATGTGATGAGCGTAATAAATTGAGATCATGGTTTTTAACACAACTACGCTAATATCGCAATCAGGATATACAAAAGGGATACATTGTACCTCTGATTCACAACTAAATAACTAACATTCACAACTAATAAGATTCACAACTGAATACTCCACGAATTGATGGTGCTTACTCCATGCACGTCTGCGAGGGACGTGAGTTTAGTTGGTGAAATAAAGGGCGGGAAAGACTGACCGATAAACGTAATGGTAGAAAAGTAACGAGGATTCCTATTCCAGTTTCTCCCTGATTGTTACGAGAATTCCCTGACTTTTCCCGAAATTCAAAATTCCCGGTTTTCCCTGACGATCGCCGCCCTGATCAACAGCCCTGAGAGTCGGGATCTTCAGTTCGGCAGCCTCAAGTTTCAGACTCACGAGGGGAAATCCTGGCGCCGCCGGGCGACCCCAAAAACCTCACCGACTCTCACAGTCTTTATATATACCTCTCTCGCTATTGAGCGAGGAGCCCTCGAATTCCCACAAATGTGCGAATGTATTTCGTCGGGAGACACTGTTTCCCTCGGCGACGCACACGAGGATATCCCCACGTCAAAACAACATCCTCCCTCCCCCCCCAATCCCATTACAACCCTCCTTCGGCTCCTCCCCTACCCCCCCCTCCCTCACTCGCCGCTTCCAATTCCCTTCCCCTCCTTCAAAGAACTTGCTTAAGCTTTTGGCACCGCATTCATGTACATATTAGAGCGAGATCGCATCACACGATGAATTGGACATCACTGTAAGGAAAGAAGAAATAAGGAAATTTTTCGCAAAAAGGTTTGTATGGAGCTCACTGTTATATGGCTGTGAAAGCTGGACATTGAGAAAGATGGAAAAGTCGCGGTCGGAAACTATGGAAATGTGGATATGGAGGAGGGTGACAAAAACAAGATGGACTGACAGAATGAGCAATGAAGAGGTGGCGAGGGAAATAAAAGAAGAAAGAAGACTGATAAAAGAAGAGATGAAGCTAAGGAAGGTTAGATCAATGGTCATGTTCTTCGACATAATAATTGTTTAGAAAATATAATGGAGGGAAAGGTGCTCGGCAAGAGAAGCAGAGGAAGGCCTAGAAAGAAGTTCCTAGATGATGTACGAAGTACGTTGGAATTAAAAACATATGCTGATCTCAAGAGAGCTGCAGTGCACAGGGACACATGGCTGCAGAGACAAGACCTAGCCTTTAGAAGGTGATAATGTAAGAAAAAATAAATAGATTCATTCTGACTACACCGAAATACCAGTCACGCATACAATAACTCTCGGAGAGAAGTATGCAAAACAACAACAGACGCCCTCTCTCAAGAGGGACACGGCTCCACAGAGGCATGGCGAGATAAGGATGAAGCACTACTGCATAGATCTCGTCGGAAATGTAACGGAATTTATATCGTTATACTTTCTCGTCACTGACAATACGTTTATAAATCACCTTAATACGTTTTTTTTATAAAATCGCAAAGAAAACGTTTTCAGCGCATTGTGTGAAATAATTAAGCTTAGATTTTTTGCATCATGAACATTGCTACATCTACGGAGAGAATGTAAGATATCTGAGAGGTGAGGTGATCTCTGAAACTTTATAATCTTTTTAAACCACCTGGGTTTCGACGCCTCGCGCCATCTTGAGGCCGATTAAAAATGACCGAGTAATTAAAATTCATTAAGATGGGTTCACCACCAAGTTACATTTACTTTTCTTCGTAATCGATGACTCCCATATTATTAAGAGTGATCCGTGTCTCAATATTCACTTCATAAATATTAAATGTTTGAACATTAAAATTAAATTCGAACACGTTCTCTACCATGCCTAGAGAAAAACTTACTCCGACCAGTAATAAGTTAAATGTACATGATGGTTCAATGCATCAATGAAAACCAAATGCAATACGTTATGTTAAGAGAATACCCATAAAAATGAGAGCCGAGGATAACAGGCAGTTTGATTCGTCACGGTATAAAATTGGCACGGAATGAGAGGAACGTCCATCTGCACACGAATTTCTTCACTCGTCGTATTCCTTCACAGTCACTTTATTCATTTATTTATCACAAACTTTTATTTCCAGGAATTAAAAAAAATGCCCATCTGCTCAAGTGCAACGTCGCTAAATGAGGCAACACAACAATATCCGCGATGAATACACAGGGATAAAATATCAAATGCCAATTTCAGTGTAGACTACCGAAGCCATTTTAGTATTTACACAACACTGCGCGGAAGTCTAATTGAGGAGAAACAGAGTTAAAAATGGGATAGATTCATCCAACTTACATTTAACTAGATAATTTGAACGGATTAACTTTACCTGAATGCGATTACGAAAAGCCTTCCATCGTCCTTAACGTACCGAGCGAAAGTCAAATATTCATCATATCCTCTGAACTACGACACAGGTACGTAGCTGACGGTTGGACGCGGGCGGTGTGGAAGCGCACCCGTAGACGGGATTGTCACTGATGTCTTTAAATGCTGAAGCTCCGAGAATCAGCGCAGTTGTGTCATCTAGCCATCAACTATAGGTGAATGTACATACATACAAATCACGCCGTTCCCTTCCGGGGTAGGTAGAGTCACAAATTTTCACTCATAAATACATATTTGTACACCTAACTCTGCTTCAATAATTTCCTTCATACTGACCTATCCTTGCAAACCTCTTTTGCTTCATTTACTCCCATACACTGCTTCATACACGACCTCCTGTTTTTAAGACTCCTAATATTCCTCCTACTAAGAATTTCCTCAACCACGACTTTCTCGGCCTACCTCTCCCTCTCGCACCATTCATTTCACTCTTATATATCTGTTTCGTTATTCGACTCTCATCCATTCTCTCAACATGGCCAAACCAACGAAGCACACTCCTTTCATATATGTCCATTACTGGAACATCTAATCCACATTCATTTATTACCCACTCATTCCTGACCCTATCCATCCTACTTTTGCCGCAAACACTCTTCAGATAACTCATACCCACGGCGTTTATTCTACTCTTAGTTGAATGTAAAGGACAAAATAACCGAAGTGAATAGTTCGCAAGGGTTAGAAGCCAACTTGCTCTATTCCGTATTTTCCTGCCAATAGCAGATAGATAAGAGAAAACACGCCAATATATATGGAGATGTTTTTCCTATACTATGGCGCACACACGCACGTATGATTTCTGCGCTCTTCGGACTACGGTTTGCCCAATGTAAGATGTTGAACAGAGCGAGGACTATGAAAGAAAGCAAAACATTTGCAGTTTTCCACAAAAAAATGATTAATTACGATTATTTACAATGTTACTACACTACCTTCAAGACGAGAACTAGTGTACTACTAACTAGAAATGAGTAATACTCAAGCACTCCTCAAACATGAAACTCACACTAGAAGTGTATCTACTTGAAGTAACATCGAAACTAGCCACATTAAATCTTTAATTAGAGGAAAACTTCAATGTTTCAGTTCTGTCTCTACCCCTGAATCTGTATCTTATAGCAAGAAGAACGGTTAGATTCGATATACATATGTCAGGGTGACTACTGATACCCAATTTTCAAATTCCCTACCCTTTCCCTGACGGATTCACCAATTTCTTGACCGATCGCCAAAAGGTCGCCTATTATTGGAATATTTTTTTTTCAACCAAATTAAATTTTCTACGGCAGCTTTAAATTTTCTAATCATCGTCTCGTATTTTGATAACTGCAAGCATGTATTTACTATAAGCTAGTGTACTCCTGCTACTTTCTGACCCGAGTTCTGGAAGTTAAAAAAAAAGAAACGCGAGGTAAAAGTTTCCGAACAACATAGCCTCGCATTCCTTGTGATGAGCGTAATACATTGTGATAATGATTTTTAACACAACGAGGCAGATATCGTAATAAGCATATACAAAAGGGATACAATGTACGTCTGATTCACAACTGAATGCTCCACGAACTGATGGTGCTTATTCCATGCAAGTCTGCGAGGGACGTTAGTTTTAGTTGGTGAAATAAAGGGCGGGAAAGACTGGCCGATAGACGCAATGGTAAAAAAATTACGAGGATTCCTATTCCAGTTTCTCCCTGACTGTTACGAGAATTCCCTGACTTTTCCAGACATTCAAATTTCCCTGACAATTCCAGGTTTCCCGGTTTTCCCTGACGATCGCCACCCTGTATGTGTACTATTAGGGCACACCTCTTTTGTAGACGCGCGGAAGACTCATTGAGCAACGGATGCTCTGCCTAATATAGCCACGCGCGGCGATCTCGGGATTGTCCTCTAGGGGGCCACGCCCCCCGCCCCGTTGGGAAATGCCGCGATGGCCTTCAGAGACGCCTTTTGCGGACCTCCCACGCACGCACAATTCGACGCCCCGCGGGTCTTTCGCCTCCCACGCCAGCAAGGAATAGAGAACTACCCTTGAATGGAAAAAAGAGTAGGAAAAACGAGGTCCAGAAGGATTTGAGGGGAGGAGGGATAGGGAGGCGGGCGCCGAACCGCGGCCCTCGGAGGGTAAAGCCCTCCAGCAGCGGGGAGAACACTCTCGCGTCCGACAAAGGTCTGCTGGCTGGCTTCGAGTGGATTACGCCTTTCCCGGCTCATTTATTACAACGGCTCCCCTTTGCTGGCCACGGCTATCCTGAAGCAGAGCACTTTGTCGGTTACAAAACATTTCGCCCGCAATTTTGTATGTGCGGAGACGTCACGGTCGAATATTTGTCTGGAGTTGTTTCATTTGTTCATCATGAGTAATTAAAGCCGAAAGGCACCTTTTTATTGCCTAGTCATTAACAAAAATCACATCATGCATGTTTGACGCCTTTACTGAAATCAACAAACTTGAACACATTGACGGACGCCGTTATGGACGTTCCATTGTTGTGTAGCACGCATTAATTTTGTTCCCGATATGCTTTGATATAAGCGCGTTTCTGAGTGCCCAGGGCCCGTCTAAACGAATGCAAGGCAAGTGATTGGCGGCGGCGGCCGGAGCGGCGAATTGAAGACACCCAAAGTGGCACTCCTCAATCCTTCAGCGCATCGTTCATTCCGAGGGCGAAGGAACAGACGGACGGCCAAGTCATAACAAGGTATGGTCGTGAAGAGCACACCAGAAGCGAGAGCGAAAATGCATACACAATTTTGTGATACACGCTAGAGTTTCAGGCTTCACTTCGTGGAAGTTAATAGTATCCATATTTATAGAATACAATTTCGTACTTTTCCACAGAATTTACTTTGTGTGGTACGACGCGTTTCACCGATACCTGATGATGCCGCAAATCAGTGAAACGCGTCGTACCACACAAAGTAAAACTCTGTGGAAAAGTGCGAAATTGTATTCTCTTAATATATGGATACAATTTTGTAGTTGGAGCGGTTCAAGTCAGGACCGGCAAAGCCCCGCAATCATCGCCGAATAGTCCACACATTGAAACGCAGACGGGAGAGTAAAGTATTGTCTCTATCACCGTTTATCGCGCGGAGTGCCTCGATTATCCGGCTAATCGGATCGCAGCGAGAGCTCTCTCTCCCGTACGAGAGCGCCATAATAGGAGAGACTAACACACTGGTCGGCGAAGAGTGCCGTTTTGATTTCTCGCGAGAGAGGGAAAGAGATAGAAGGAAGACGACTTCCCTCCCTTCCCCGTCATTCTCGATGGTGCGTGTGAATGGAGTCGCCGGAGAGTCGAAGGGAGAGGAGGAGAGGGGGTGGGCTGCTTGTCGAAGTGGGGGCGGGGCAGAGGAAGGAGCCGTACTCCCCCTCTGTATCCCTCGCTGATGGAAGACTCGCGAGGGCACCACCAGCGGCGCTGGCGTAGGCAGAAGCGACCACTGCCACACGGGAGGAGCAATCACGCACTTTTCTCGCGCGACACAAACGCACACATACAAAAGGTGTCGTCCTCTCTGCACTCACTATAGACGAGAGACAAGCACGTGACGACGAGCACTCCACTCCACTCGCGGCTCATCAGTCACCCTCCGCACGCACGCAGAGGCGGATTCGACCGAGAGATGGGGTTGGGAGTGACTTTTAAGTCGATCTCGATGAAATACGCCGTGCCGAGGGGCGAAGGAAGAGTTAAAGACGGAAAAAATACTAAGGGGGAGGGTTGGACGGGAAGGGTGGAGAGGGAATATAAGAAAGCCTCCGCACTGATAACTCCAGATGTTGACAATATCAACCGATGACGGAGACCTCAAACGATCGGCGCGCCACGACAACGGCTCGAACGCTAAAATCCCGAGCGGAGGGCCCCATTCGGACCTCACCGTCCTAGCCGCGCTTTGTTGGGGGGCCCGGTAGCGCTATCTTTCGCCCCCGGAACAACCCCAGGGCATCATCCCCCGCCCCCACACCGAGTGAACTGCACTGCGAGGCATAAATTTGGAAGCAGGGGCCATTTCGCGTCGCTGCAGAAGGTTCCGACTGAGATTCCAACCCTTTCACGGGCCGAGAGCACGGGAACAAACCACACGGATTCCTCATCGAACGGGTTTCATACCACGTCAGCGGCCAAATATACGAACGCTGACCTCCCCACTGGTACACCACGAGCACCACAGCCCTCACCACACGGCGCACCATTTGAGGATACGAGGGAATAAGTAGTACACCACGGCCGTCGACGACGCAGTACCTTGAAGACGGAGCGCGACGCTTCCTCTCCGGGCGTCGCCCACTCGCGTCGGAATCCGTCGACGTCATCTATGGCCACCGCGGAGCTGGTGCCGACGGCGGCGTCTCGGTGCCTCCGCACCAGAGTCTCTTCGAAGCTCCGTTCCTCTCCCCGCGTCACCAGTGTCGTGGTGGTCGTCCGCCGCACCACTCGAGTGCTGCACCCGGGGTCGGCCGCGCCTCTCCGTTTCCGCTTGGTCGACGCGCTCCAGTTGGAGTGTCCCGAGGAGCGAGTGGTTATGCGTCGCCAAGTGGAAACCCGGCGCAGGTCGTCCTCGTCGCCCCCGACGGGAGAGGACGAGGCCCCCTTCAAGTCCCCAGGGTCCCCGTCCTCCCGGGTCGCCCTTAGGAACAGGCGAGGGCCCCGCACGAACTGATACATGATGCGCACACTACCGTCACCTCCTGGACGACCGCATCTCCAGATAGGAGGCTGTTATTGTTGACGTCGCCGACTTCTCTCTCTGAGTCCTCTTCTTTAACGCGGCGGACGTCTTCCCTACCGTTCGAAGTACTCGCACACGGACTGGTCTCACTCACCTGGCACGACGGCCGGATGAGGAGGGGGGGAGGGAGAGGGGAGGTGCGCGGCCAACCAATCAGAGCCCTCCCTGGAGCGCTTCCCAGAGTTAGTTACGCCATCCGACCGAAAGGCACCGCCACAGGTGGGGGAGGGAGGGGGCCGGCACACCTGTTGCCGGCTCCTGCCTTTATCACGGACTCCGCTTCTCAACTCTCTCGCGAATTGAGACAAAGAGATGGGGACAAAGAGACGAAGGGTGAGAAAGAGACTGACGCTGCGGTCAATTTCTTCCTTTGTGCTCGATAAGTCACATTCGTCTCTTTACGATGCGGAAACAATGGGCGAGTCACCCGTAGAAGAAAGACGTTCTTGGCGTACGAAAGAAAATGCCTGATTTTTCGAAAAAAAACGATCCAAACCAGCATGGTGCACTTTGTCCATTATTCTAATAACAAAGGCAGAGCATCTTTGCAAATGACAACCATTTTGAACATTGCTGTACACCGTTGGATAGAGAGAGAGAGAGAGAAGGGGGAGGAAAAGAGAGCCAATGAGAGGACGGGGGACCAGAGGCGCGGGAGATTTGGAAAAATCTCATTTCGGCCTCGAAACGTCCACCGCTTCGGGCAAAGAATGGTGTGACGTCAGCCCACGGGAGACATATATGATGGAGGCATTGAATCATCAAGCCGGGACATTGCCGATTAGGCCATGTCCGTCAACCGCTTTCATAACACCAGTTGCCATCCAACTGACGTGAGAAGGAATGAAGGGCGAGACGGGCAACCCAAGATGCCTCGATCAATGCAATCCATTAAAAAAAGGGAAATTTAGAAGATAGGCTCTCCCCAATCGGCTCTCTTCCCAAATGCATCATCACGCTTCTACTACGTCAGTCTCTGTGTGGTACAGATAAGTTCAGATTGAAACTCTGCAGCTCGAGATGATCCCCACTGATCCCCCATTGATGTATTCAGCCTTTACATTGGGGGGCATATTTACATCATGTTGCATCATTCGCGGTTGAACATTTCAGGATGCCTTCCCTGCTAAAAAATTCCTTGGAAGCTGTTCTGTAGAACGTAAGGAATTCCACAGAAATTGACTCTTTTTCTTCAGAACTAGTTTCTTTTCTAAGGATCTGTACGTAACATGAGACACATGTTCTGTAGAATCTGCAGAGCAAAATAACTCCTTACAAGTTGTCTGTAGAACTTCAACTACTCTACGGAAATATGTGAGTTTTCCGCTGACCCAGTTCCTTCCCTAAGGACCTATATGGAGAGTCGTAGGGAATTCCACAGGACGCCTTAAGGAATTCTGCAGAACGTCGTAGGGAATTCCGTAAAATGGCGTTTCAATACTTTAAGGAATATCTACAGAACTTTTAAGGAACTGCTGTAGAAGTATTTATAAGGAAACTATACATAATTTTTTAGCAGGGTTAAGGATTCTCGGGTTTCTGGGCAACAAAAAAGCTACGGCCTTACGCTCGGGAATTCCCACAATATTTACGACGATAAATAAATAAATAATCCATCTTTTTTTGACATCTCAAGGTTACGTCTCAGGTACTGCAAAAAACAATCGATTGGCGAGAACGCGTCTTTTTCCGATATCGCTGGAGCGACTAATAATAGGCCAAATCAAAGGGGTTCGCCCGTTTGAAAAGTGCGGCGATACTGAGTTAACTTATAATTTGACTCAATTCAACGGGCAGAACAGAGAACTAGTTTTCGCAGTATGTATGTACCATCCGCCACGATTTAAGTGACATTTAGTACCACGCGAGTGTTGACATTGAGATTTGATTGAAAGCATATACGGTGGAGAAGGGAAGTATTTCACCAACCAAAACCACCCACAAAAATATTAACGAAAAATCTAAATTATAATAACCCTTTTCTCAAGTTAACGTTACGGCAAATCCGCTTCACCACTCATAATCAGCGTCGAGTGGACATAATGTATTTGGAACCAGTCCACAGCGAAATCGGACAGCGGACCATAATTCCCACGAATATTTCGAGTACCTACTGACCGCAATGACAACAGCGTATTAACAAACTAGTCTACCTTTAGTCCACGGGCTTGAGGCGTCCAACGCTTATGGCACCACGTCGCACACACATCGACAAAATGGTCACGTGACCGTCAATGGTACGTGCACTCAGCCACAGTCCTAACTCGCGAGGACGCAATGAATGAGGAGAGGCTGCAAACAAAGCCAGAGTGGTCGAGTTGAAACCCCAAAAGGCCGCCGTAAATCCAAGGGCTAGGCAAGTCCAAAGCGTGTCAGTACTACTCAATTATTCCTCACCACTATCCCAACAGGTAATCAGTCAATGGATTCCATGAATAAAGTGGGTGTGAAGGGGAAGAGGGAAAGTGTGAGACGCTGGAGAACCAAATGACTTCGCGAAAGGAACGCACGGCTATTTAGCAAGTGGTCAGGATTGTTAGAGCGAAATATCATTTCACTTAGAAACCAATGAATTTGGTCTCATTTTAAAGACAAATATATCACCGTTCTAATGACACCAAAAATTCAATCCCTTACCGCATTACTTTCCGAGATATTTGCCAAAATATACCAGCCCTTTTACAAGGGAAACGGTACGTGTATGCACTTCAGAGAGGCCTTGTTCACAAAATGAGGAATTTCTAACACTTAAGATGTCGTAAAAGAACTAACAGCGAGTAGTTTGTATGTTTTCTCAACTATATTTGAAAATTAACCACATTGTCACCGCAATGGGTTCTTGGGTATCACAAAAAACCTTCCGTTTTGAAGGAGTTTCAAACGTACCGCGTGAAAATTACGAGTCAAGTTAAAGACTTATTTAGATATTTTCATTTAGTCACTTACAATTTCTGTCATATAAAGCTATATTATTGCACCATTAATGACTCATAATTTAATAGATGTGTCCTACGGCTGCTGTAATTATAAGATATAATTCGAATATGATCTCTATTAAGACTAGGGAACAATCTCGCTGGGACTACCTTAAATTCACTCGTCATCACGAATGTACTGGGGACGCTATCTTGAGAAGTCTCATTGCGAGAGAGTAGAAGCAGAACGATAGGTGGACGTGAACCATCACAATTTCTCGAAGCGCTTCCGTTGGCAACAATTCGAAAAGCTCCACACGACCCCTTTTTGCGGGATCCCGAAAGTTTCGTAGGTTACTTCCCAAAATCGTCCACTGCTCTGCGCCACGAACTTTTGCGAGAGCTATACCAACGAACGCGAGCGGCCGGGCGACCAGCAACTCGTCCTCGGAGGGTGCGGGGGGGGCGTGGAGCACGGACGGGAAAAGGTGGCGGTGTGGGAAGAGAGGGTGAGTAGTAGGGGGGGAGGACGTGGCTAACGGAAGGCCGAGGGGGGTGTGGAACACGACCGGAAGCGGGGGGGACAACAATAGGAGGGGAGGGGAACCTCCGCCCCTCACCCTACCGTGACAACCGGCTCTTCCGCAGCAGACACCGAGAGGCGGACGACGAAGAGGCGAGAGAGGGCCGACAACTAGGAATCGAACACACTCAACATCGGAGAGGCACGGGTGTGACACGGTTATACATCTACATACTACCCCGCGAGCCGCCTCATGGGCGTGTGGCAGGGGGTGGTAGGTCACCAGCCGAGTAAAGATGTAAAATTTTTGGACGTGAAATGGTGACATGTACTATGGGAGTGTATTTAGAGGAGCTCCGTTTTGATTGAGGTCCCTCATTGTTCGCGGAAAGAACGAGTTTTTGCACCTATCCGTTCGGCAGTGTATCTCTCTAATTTTATCGCTTCTGTCAGACCTAGAGATGTAGTGAGGAGTCATGATAATATTCTCTGTGTCGCTCTGAAAAATATCAGTTCTGCATTTATCAAGTAACCTAAGCCTATCGTGTCGCCTTCGAGTCTCTAGGGGCTCCCACCTTAATCCCTCTAACAGTTGTGTAACACTATATGTACGCTCGTAGCAGTTTTTAACGAAGCGTGCTATTTTTTATTTGTATATCGTTAATTTTTTTGTTTAATCTTTATGGCCAGGGTCCCAAATGCTCGCGGCGTATTCGAGGTGTGGCCTAACCAGAGCGAAGTAGTTATCTCTCTTTGACTTTTTCATCCGAGGACCTTCCTATTACACGCTTAACAAAACCTGGTTTCTTTAATGCTGAGCCACATATGTTTTGTATGTGTGTTCCCCACGATATATTCGTTCGCGGGGTCGAGCTCACACCTATAACGAAATAAAGAAACACGAACGGCCAAATACATTGCTATTTATGTGACGTGTGTTTTGAAGATCATGCCTGGATATGGTGCTCAAGAGCTGAAGCACATGGTATTGAAAAGAAGAAGAGAGCCCAACGAAATTCCCAAAATATTCGCTCAAAAGAGAGTGCCTGCAACCCACGCAAACCACCGATTAATCTCTCGTAAAAGGCTGATGATAGGGGGCTCGACAATCGACACAACAAGTTTTTAACCGATCGCTCAGGTGGTGGTGATGGAGCAACTTTTCCGGGTTAGATTCGTCGAGGATCGCAGGCCCAACTTTATAGAGACTCGAAAAAATGGAGGCAAAAGAATGACGAAATTTAGTCATTAGATCGTCGAAAAACTGGAAATATAACTTTTAATTATCATTGACGTCACTTTGAGTTACATGAGCATGTAACACTCTAAAAATGTCTGCCCTTCTCTGGGTCTTTTGACGCTTATTAATGGAAATATAAAAAAAAATAGTCCTGACAACATATCATGCATTTTCTGGCCTTAAATCTATAAAAGTATATATGTGGGCCCCAAAAGTCAAGGGGTCTAAGTGACATTAAAAAAAATAAGTTAGGTACAGGAATGGGATGTGACAATATTAATCTTTCAGGTAAAGGGATCCAAGTGATTTTCTTGACAGGTGATGCTAACTAGGGTAATGCCTCTTAACTACTTAGTGGGTTGTACCAAACATTTTCAACTTTTACTTAAGTTTTCTCAAAACAACGATTTTGTTACTTAGACCCCTTGACTTCTGGGGTCCTCATATATGATTCGTCTTCTTATAATGCTACGTTCATTTCTCTCCTATCGTATAAAATCGGAGCTTGTATTTTGCATAAAGGGTAGGATTGGACATGAATAGATTGCTGAAGCCCGCAAATACCAATGATTTGGAGGCCCGGGTGACAATGAACAGTCAACGAATACAACGCTGAATGAGTGCTCGCTTTTCAGACGGTATTCATGCGGATTACATTTTATTACGAGCAATACAGGGGGTACCATAAGGTGACACTAAAACCTGTAAAGTATCTCAGTACTCTGAGGTTCTGATGAAGGCTTCCTCGGGGCTTAGATGGAGGTTGATTCCTTTTTTCGGGTTTTCCGCCGCGTCAGTTTATGTTGAGGACAATATTAATTAGTTACATGGACCTGAAGAAGCCAGCAGCCAGCAGGACAGCCGGCGAAGTATTGTCCTCAACATGAACCGACGCGGCGGAAAACCCGAAAAAAAGGAATCAACCTCCATCTCAGTACTCTTATGAGAAAGTAGGTTCAAGTTACGCCCTTCGTATTTATATTATAAGGTTTTAATACTTTCAATAAGGGCGAATGCGGATAAATTAACCATAAATAGTAAAATGAAATGACGTGCTCCCAGAAGATTCGCGATGGGACCCCTTAACGAAGCAACGCTCGGGCCATCGCGTTACCCTTTAATCCACGCCAGCTGAATAGCAATGGAGGCGGGCGCCCCTGGCTGGCCCACCTGCTCGATCACTGAGGAATGGGCGGACGACGCCCATATCTATTTCACTCGCATGAGTAAGAAAGTCATTGGAAAGCGCAGAGCAGACTCGTTTGGGCGAAACAATTAAGGCAGAAACACCCGAGAGACAATTTGAAGGTAAAGAGCTTGAAAAACTAGATTTCCTATCATAAAAATTAATACACAGATTTAATGCCTCAAATTAGCCACAATTATTACAGGGTGGCTACTGATATGCAATTTTTAAATTCCCTGACCTTTCCCTGACTTTTCCCTGATGGATTTACCAATTTCCCTGACCGATCGCCAAATGGTCAACTATAAATTGGAATAATTTATTTCTGTTGAATTAAATTTTTGTCAAAACTAAGAAAATGTAAAAAGCTGAAATCAATACATTAAAAGCTACAAGTACAACCTAATGAAAAAAATATATTAAACCTTTGTAAGTCAAACTCTCATCCAAATTACACACAATTTTGATACATATTTTTACTCTCAATTAGGTTGGGTTATGAAATGCTTATCTTGATCATCATCGTCTCGTATTTTTAAAACGGAAATCATGTATTTACAACGCGCTAGTGTGCACCCGCAGAGTCTCGAAGTTAAAAAAAAACGCGAGGTAAAATTTTCCGAACAACATAGCCTTGGATTCCTTGTGATAAGATCATGAATTTTAACACAACTAGGCAAATATCGCAATAAGGAAATACAAAATGAATACATTGTACGTCTGATTCACAACTAAATAACTAAAATTCACAACTAATAAGATTCGCAACTGAATGTTCCACGAATTGATGGTGCTTACTCCATGCACGTCTGCGAGGGACGTGAGTTTAGTTGGTGAAATAAAGGGCGGGAAAGACTGGCCGATAAACGTAATGGTAGAAAAATTACGAGGATTCCTATTCCAGTTTCTCCCTGACTGTTACGAGAATTCACTGACTTTTCCAGAAATTCAAAATTCCCTGACATTTCCCGGTTTTCCCTGACTATCGCTACCCACTATTATATATCCTTTGTTTCTATCTGGCAGAAACTTAGAATCCAAAAATGATTCCAAAATATGCTCTACCAACGTACTCTTTTTTTCCTCAGTTTTTTTTTTTAATTTCAGTCGACACAGTGCGCCGTCGGCAAACTCGCAGAGACTTCGACGGCCGAGCAGAGGTTGAGAAGGGGTGAGGAGTGGGGGGTGGAGGGGAAGTGACAGGAGGGGTGGGGCAAAAGGCCGGCGCCGGCAGATTGGAAGGAGGAGAGAAAAGGGAAGGGGATGGACTGGGGAGGGAAAGACGAAGCAACTGTCGCTCGACACAGCACCACGACCCAGAGGGTGCGGGGCAAAGCGGCGACCCGATGGACGCGGGTTCTCTCATCTGTTCCGCGCACTCCGATCCAGGAAACCGACGCGCACCCGGCGTTCCTCGGTTCGATGACGGGCCGAATCGAGACAGGTGTGCGGAACTCGGGGACGTTGTTGCGTGGTTCGCACGGGAGGAGGGGAGAGAGAGAGGTTTCGCCGAGGCAATTTCCAATTCTCTTGGCGACCGTGAGGGATTGGATCGCGGAGCGTCCCCATTGCTGTTAGATTCACCGGCTGATTACGCCGAGGCGCACGCAATGAAATGGCTTCTTCGCCACGAAACGTGGGAAGGCTTTGAATGGAAACTGTGAGATGATATTGAGAGATATCTCCCGCCTTTCACTCGACGCAAAAAATAACGGCTTGGCCGCCTTGAAGAAGACTTATCACCTGCCAATGCGGATGAATGCGATAGGATGATTAAATCAAATGAAGAGATTTCTGGCGGACAAAATTGAAACTATAACACGTATCGGGATAATTAGAGAAAATTAAAATTTAACGAAAAACTCAATGATCAATAATTGAAATTTAATCTCAATTACTACTTTCTCCACAACTACTTTCTCCCATTACTACAATACACCTCGCCTTTCCCAAGTCCCATTATATGAAATTACTCGCAAGGCAATTTACAAATTATTACTTGAATCCTTTGAAGAACCATCGAATTTTACAAGCGGCAATGTCACACTTACGCCACCAAAAGGCAATTCGAGGTCATTTTTTTTAAATCCCGTCAAGAACTCTCCTCGTTCTCTTTTCCTCCTCTGACAACCGTCACTCACAAATGGAATCGCATGACTCACCCAAAAGGTATCTTTAAATCATTCTACCGAAGACGATTTAAAATCTATAAATACCTATAATTGTGAACATTTATAAAGAAGGAGGACATCTATAGAAAGGAAGAAATATAATTGACATTTGGAAACACACAAGTCTTTATTTTCTAAATTTTAGCCCATTACTTTTTTGCCCAGCCAGTACATCTCCATCTAGTCAACGGGATATCAGCAAATGTATACAAGAACGAGTTTGCTGTCAGTCATAAAGCTGTATCAAATTTTACCACACCTACCAGGTTATCAATCAACGAAGCCATTTCTTGAACCAACATTCGAAAGATTCGTCGCTGAAAATATTCATGCATTACACACATCTATTTGACATAAGAGAGATACATGCATTTCCTCCTACATAGCAAACAATTTATTAAAATGTATTCCAAGCAAAGTTTTTGTCACTTTTGTCACCTCCGTATCTCAATCAAAAACGATTATACTCTGTGTATTATTTGATCACTGTTTTTGCCGACTACAGCTAGAATTGTCAACATGTAGAATGTGTTGCTTTGCTTAAAAACCCATGAAAGGTATATCACTGCTCATGAATTCAATAACATATTTCTCATTACAATGTAACAAATCTCAAATTTGTAACGACATAGCAATATTAGCGATTAATCGCACTTTTTTAGATAGTAATTTGCCAAAAACATGTAAGCCATTTTAATGACACATAGCACGATTATATGATCAAAGAAAGATACCGTTTAAAATAATTGATCGAGTTATGGCGTGTCCATGGGGTTTTTAATGTTACGGTGCTTAGTCGTGCGTTTTTTCAATTATTTTTATATTTTCAGCTCGTTAACGCTAATTTTTATAAAACCTTCCGTTGTCAATAACTTCAATTATATTCCATGCATTAGACGACTAATTGTTCCATAGCGTAATATTCGAATGTCATGTCTATTTGCAATCGTGGCGAGAGTGAAATCTAGCTACAATTCCATTACTGCCTTCCCGCCATCCAACCCGTCCCAGCCACAATCGACACTTCCCGATCGAAAAATAAGAACAAAAAAAGAAAAAAACATTCAGAAGCCAATTTACGTTCCCAAAAGCGCGCGCCAAACAATCTCAGGCTGGAGTGCGCAGCCACATTTCCACTCGACACCAAAACAATCTGGGTCGACATTAATTTTTCCAGTCGATTCACGGAAGAGGTATACGAACGGCTTTAGTTTGCTTGGAGTAACCACGGTCGGAGCGACATTTCCGAATAAGGTTGATGCCACGCCGAGAAAAAAATCTTGCGGGCTGCACCGCGGATTCGTTCGTCTGCGGCGTGTTTGAGTGGAAAGGCGCGATTTTTCTTCTTTCGAATGAAGGAAACCATGATTGCCTAATAGCGCCCCACTTACATTATATGAGCGAAAAAAACTCCAAACAACCACGGATAAACGCGAAATATTCACATGAAGTCAAATCAAAAATATATTACTAGGCGGCCCATTAGTTATTTTTAACCAGGGTATAAATTCCCTGACTTTTCAATGACTTTTCCCTGATGGATTTACCGACTTCCCTGACCGATCGCCAAATGGTCACCTATAAATGGAAAATTCTTTTTCTGCTGAATTTAATTTTCTACGGCAGCTTTAAGTCTTCAAAACTTTCTAATCGTCGTCTCGTATTTTTAGAACTGCAAGAATGTATTTACTGTAAGCCAGTGTGTTCCAGCTACCTCTCGACCTGAGTTTCGGAAGTTAAAAAAAAGAAACGCGAGGTAAAATTTTCCGAACAACATAGCCTCGGATTCCTTGTGATGAGCGTAATAGATTGTGATCGTGATTTTTAACACAACGAGGCAAATATCGCCATAAGGATATACAAAAGGGACACATTGTACGTCTGATTCACAACTAAATAACTAACATTAACAACTGAATATTCCACGAATTGATGGGGATTAATCCATGCTTGGTTAAATAAAGGGCGGGAAAGACTGGCCGATAAACGTAATGGAAGAAAAATAACGAGGATTCTTGTTCCAGTTTCTCCCTGACTGTTACGAGAATTCCCCGACTTTTCCCTGAATTTTCTTGAAATTCAAAATTCCCCGACAATTCCAAGTTTTCCCGGTTTTCCCTGACGATCGCCACCCTGCAATTGGTTCCATTCAAGGACCCCGCGATTTAAGCAGGAGTATTTGGCAGCATTCGTTTTTCACCTCCTTAATTTGAGTTTCAGCGGGAGGTCATTTTTACCCACAAAATTTGGTGGTTCCAGCCTCTCCTCCAACCATTCCAACCAAGCTGGATGTTTTGAAAAAAACATTTAAACATTCCAAATGACCTATTTACATTCCTTCTATCTTGCTGTGGACTCCATCCCCAATTCCTCAAACATGCTGCTCACACTATTTGTATTTTTTTTGTCTCCCCAAAACGTACCTTGCTGCCATAATTCGTGCATAAAATGAACATCTAAGCAAAAAAATTTTAAAAAAATGAAACATCAAATATGCCACAAAATATTAAATGCCAGGCAAAAAAATATAAATATTACCAGCAGAGCCCGTTTATTTTACACCGATTCCTTCGTACAGGCATTGGATTTTGCTGAGAAGGAGCGTAATACGAAAGTCAAGTCCGTCTCCAGATTTATACGACGCACACGAATACATGAGCTCCATCTGATTACGTTAATGAAAATCTATTTTTCACAGCTACTATCACAACATTTACGATCGAGTAGGTGACCAAGAATCTAGCGCAAGAATACGTTAAAACGCATGAAAACACCACATGACTAAAAAAGTAAACAAAAAAACAAGGAGTCCTCAACCCGCGGCGGTGACGGCAGAGGGGAGCGTTTTAGGCCTCATTTTCACTCCACCCGTGTTTACGTATAACTCAACTACGAGTTAACTATAAAAGATATTGACCACGAGTTTTCTTTATTTGGTTTGAAAGACGATGTTTGTAAGATATCATTCCAAAAGACGATGCGAATGAAAAATTTTTATCCCTCTGGGTTAGTGAGGAAACTTACCTAAACTTTGGCTGACAAAAACTCTCACTTCTCAGCCAGAAATTTGAAAATCGGAGACAGTCAACCTCTGGCGACATCGCCAGAACGATGCCATACGATGCGTAAAGAACATCCATCATTACTCGTTTTCGAGGTCGCAATCCTTAACACGGTGGACCCTTGCTCGCTAAAAATCCAACTATTTTCCAACACTAAGGGGGCGAACCGTGCCGTAAACTAGCAGATTACCGCTGGTTCAATTATCTGATTACATAAAAATATTGCTTCGATGGGCTCCCCGATATAGCAAAAGCGAGAGCAGAAAATTTCCGTTCGCGAACCGTTCGGCTTTTCTAAACAGCTCGCACTTACTTTCCACAAAGATGCGGACGATTGGGAGGGAGAGATGGGGGGGGTGCGTGGATGTGGGATATGGTCCTCACCCGGCCTACGAGCTCTCTATCTCCCTCCCCCCTCTCTCTCTCTCTATTCCTATGGTAATTTTGGTAAAATACAAATAAAGACAAATTATATGAACATTTAAAGCGAAAATATCAACCAGTGACCAATATATCCAGTAACTTACAGAGGTTCTCTTTCGTACCACAACCGTTCGTATGATTAAGTGAACCAAATTCCCGCGCTTCCGTGGTTTACTCCTCGAGCAATAAGTGGAAACGATGGTGGCTCCCTTCACGTGCTAAACAACATGTGGATTTGAACTAAAGAAAAGCGGAGTCAATGACACATATCAAGAGTCAAATGAGCCAGTGGGCCACGGCAAAAGAGACGGCGAGTCGAGGTGCAGAGCCAGTGAGGCAAAGAGCCGTTGACTCTCGGAAGAAACCCAAAAATTCACCGCGGGGAGATCCGAAGATGACCACGCCGCCCTGGATGCTGGAGCTGAACAACCGAAAAATGGTGTCTTTTCCACTTTTATGACGTCATTCTCACGTAAGCGTAATAACAAAATAACCCCACACCCCTACCCCCCCGATCATTCCTGCGCGTCCGAATCGGCGGACGGAATGGGATCCCGTTTCGCGGCGATTGATTGCAGTAGCAGTGGGAGAATAGACCGCTAATAAGCCTAAAGAGCCACACATAGCACATAAAAAGGCGTGACAGTCTCGCTTCGCCTTCGCGGTCGCCCCCCACTCAGGCCACGCCCCTCCCACATGCCAATCCGCCACGTCCTGGGAGGAAGACGTACACCTCCACTTCGCCCGACCAAGCCAACATGTCTCACAATATCGAGGTCTTCGGTCGGACGTAAACGACGGGAAATAACGCTTCTCGGATGTTACACCGGGTAGGAAGATCCATACGTCCCGACGTTTCGGAGAACGACTTGCCCTCCACCTTCAGGGGTCCAGAACCCTTGAAGATGGAGAGCAAGTCGTTCTACGAAACTTCGGCACCTATGGACCTGCCCACCCGGTGGAACACCCGAGAGACATTTATCCAGCAGATACGCCGGGAAAAACTAAGATCTCTCATGACGGGAAATAAATTTCTTTAAATCGGAGGACTTAGTGTTTTTTGCCACGGAGTTTATCGCTACATTCCCCTTCGACGCTACTTTGACGAGAAAATGAAATTGTAAGAGATCCTACACATGCCGTAATGGTTGGTATGCTAGCGAAGGATTTGTATGATTTTTTGAAACTGGATCGATGATCATAGCTGTGGTATCGAACAGAAGGCGATCGATGAATGCAGCCGACCACAGGGAAAACACTCTCGCGACAGGACGGCGAATCCCCATGGCACTACTTCAAGAAAGAAAATCGTTCGGCGTAATAAGGAATGGCAGTACAGGTCGACGCTTACTTGTTTTGAAGACATTAGGATAGCAGTTTGCAGGGGCAAAGTATTTTTTAATTTCACCTCGACAAAAGTTGCTGTACACACAGTGATAACATAAAACTTACGTTGCAACCCATGAGGTTAGATTTTTTTCTGTCGTAATATCAGAAATATTAGCCGAAAGTTTGAACCAACGTATAGTATCCCCTCGGTATCATTCTGTCAACAGCATAATTACACACTAGCGCTGTAGTCAACCGATCCATGCGCCGGTTGTCATGAAGCGGACTCTCACACGAACGAACGTTTCTCCAGCCATCCGAGGAAGTGGTCGGAAAACGCAATCTGGCTGGACACAATTGAAAAATAAAAGTGGAAATTTCCGAACAAAAGTGGTGTAGCGGAAAAGAATATACTTTAAGATGCATGAATGCCCAAAATTTCTTCCGAATTGAACAACATGTAGTCATCCAGAGGGCTTCAAAGTAATGACTTCCAATCTGCCATTACAGTTGAGGGATCACAGTTGTGCTCATAATTATTGATACTTCAGATTGTTTATTCTATTCACTTCTCAAATCCTCTGCCACTACACATATCGATATAAGGGGCACGGACACCTATATTTTCTCACTCCAATGGGCATCGAGTGCTACTAAAGCTATGTAAGTATTCATATATTAGCAATTAGACATTTATTAAAAGTATCCTATCTAGGACCTTATCTAGGACCAATCTATCTTTTCCCTTGTAAGCTGGATTTTTGGAAAGAGGATAATTTCCGCATGCTACTTCCCCACCCATTGCCCCTCCCTCCTCCCCTCTCAGAAATGATAGAACTGTCAGAGAACATACGCTAAAATGATGTAAATAGCCATTAATATATTCTGTGAAAGTTTGGTTCACATTCGAGAAGTGCAATCCATGTGAGACATTTGGTCCAGCCACATCGGCCTTCCCGACCACTGTGCGGCGCGGCGAGGACGAGACGATCGGTAGGTAGTCTCCCGAGCGAATTGCGACACCCGAGTGGAAGAAGGCGAATGTGTCCAAAAAAGGCGAAATGGCCTAGAGAGGGGCGGACGCCTTGGTAAAAGGAAACGAGAGAGAGAGAGAGAGAGAGAAACACACATTAGGACGAACTGGAAAACGGGGTACGGCAGGGCGCATGCGCAGCGGGTGCGAGAGCCGAATCTCGACGCCGTCGTCCTCATTGTTGCTGTTGTTGTTGTTGCTGATGCCATTGGAATGTCCTCCTCCTCCTCGAGAAGGACAGGGCTACTGCGCAAGCGCGTGTTCGAGTCTCCCACTTACACTTCCCCCCTCCCACAGCGACTCCCGAGAGCGCCCATTTATGTGCCTATTCGTTATGTCACACCAACGACATTCATGGCGGCGATCAGAAACTAGAAAGTTAAATCCCCCGAGATTTCCTCGATCTTCAATTTTTTCCTCCCAGCATTTTGACATCCTCGACGCCCGAACAGTTTTTAATTAAACATGATTTTTCACTACTACCGACTAAGCCATTAATGCCCAGTAGCAGGAACTTATGTATTTCATAGAGTTATGGGACCCATAAGCCATGGCAACCATTCAGTAAGCGTTGCAGAAACATTCGAAAGATTTATTGGTTTAACGAATGGCTTCATAACTTATGGAATGGAGTAATGAGCTCATTATGTAGACAAGATGGCGGACGCGCGATGATTCGCATAGAGGTTTCACTACTTGATAAAATAGTTGTTTTGAGACGAAAGACCAGTTTGTTTACTCTGACTTTGTTGTTATGTTCTTGCAACTCGAATATTTTCAATGAGATCCGTAACTCCATGGATCCTATACCTCCGTAACTAAACGTTCTTGCAATCCGCCATTAGTAGATCTTTGTCGGACTTAGTCGGCAGTAGGCAATTCCTAGTCTCAACCTTTCCCCAATCAAGAAATTTACAAATCCATCTTTCCGCACTCCTGGAGAAGGTGATGATAAAACCACATCAAATCAATTCAATAAGGTGTTTTTACACTCAGATATTACGGAGAGAGGGGAGCACAAAACCTTAGAAAACAATAACAAAAAGAAGAATAGCTACTCTGTTTTCAATATTTTTTTACTATTCCATAACTAACCCGTTATAACTGCGCAGGAGTTCTGAAGATCGTGGATGAAATAAAATGTAACGCCGTTTAAGTTGAACATAAAAATGAAAGGAAATCGAATTTCGAGTAATCCCAAGGGACAATGATGACAGACGGCTGGTGCGGAATAATGCAGTTGGATCACGATATCGGAAAACAGCGCATCCACGCGGTCAACAACGAAAGTGAACATATAACAAAAGCGGTCCGAGTCTAAAATCCTAAAACGAACTTCTTCCGCATCGAAACGTTTTCCACGCTCCATCATTCATTCGTTTGAACGACTCGTTCGTCCTCCAATCCTATTTCAAACCATGTGCTCAGCTACGCATGCGCATATTTAGCTCATCACAGGAAGTTCCCGTCAATTGAAGCAATTCACTGCACCACGGATATACAAATATTTACTTCATGCATCTATCAGAAAATGTTGCTGAAATAAAAAATAATAACATTTGTCTCTCCTATGACTTAAGTCTCTTCATGACAATAGATAAACCTCGCTAAAACGACCGTAAGCGGCGAGTCGTGAGTCAGATTAGCCACCAGTAGACAGCCGTTTCACGTTGGAGAGCCCTCAACGGCAACGACATTCCGGCCTTGATTTCTGAACGGATTTAAGTTATAAGCTCTGGGCAGCATAATCATACGATTCCAATTCGGGTGCCGGAGAGAGAGGAACGCGTCACTTCGCGAGTATTCCCGATTTCAATAAAGCGCATGCAACAGGCAAGAGACAGAGAGAAAACGCCTTTCGTGAAAAACAGGATTCAACGCCTTATCCGGATGACGGCGACACGCGCCATTCACATCGCTTCGTCTCCGGTTACTCGGAAAGAAATCGAGTCACATTTATCACTACCGACTTCTCCAGAAACAGACAGTGACATCATACCGTGAATTTTTTCCGGCCTTGAATAACCGTCCGTATACATATCTCTCTCTCAGCGATTTCTACCAAACTACTTAAACTGTTGCATACGAATAGAAAATAGAACATACGAACCTCGTTCCATTTATTTTGTATCAACCATTACGCCAGATTGGTTTTGAGTTTCAGTAATCGGTGAAACACGAAATAGAAATGTAAGGGATGTTGAAACTAAGAAATATGAAGGTTGTAGCTGCAGGAAGCAAACTGATTTTAGCACCGAATAGAATTTTATTTGCTTTCAATCTGCGGAACATTACATAAAAAAATAATTAACCATAACCACGGAAGCTTTAGGTGGGCTCCAAGGTCAAGACCTGAATTGAGTCACCATCAGAAGACTGTGATGATGACCAAGTGAAAGGAATGCTATTATCTATGAAAACCTTTGTACGATGTTTCTGAGGAGTGAATTTCAGAAATATTTTCTAATCTGCCGGTTGCAGTGCTGAAGTTGGCAGCCACGACAACGGGAACGAAGACCCATAGGTTCGATTCCCGCCTCGGACGTTCCAGGATTGGGATACGATTCCATACGGAGCAACGCATGGCCTCAACAGTAGGAGGTCTCAAGGATAAAACTTACCGCTATCGACTCTATAATATGATTAGGTTTTTTTCCCGGCGAATAATATGGAGGAAGACTTCTCGGGTCTTCCACCGGGGTAGTTTTTTTACTGCCGACGTTTCGGAGTCCGACTCGTACTCCATTATCAAGGCAAAAGGATGGACTACGAGTCGGACTCCCGAAACGTCGGCAGTAAAAAATGTATCCCGGTGGAAGACCCGAGATGACTTCCTCCATATGACTCTATAATAATTTTCTTCTATTCCGCACCCATAGCTTTTCAACGTCCTCGTTTACGCTGGTTTCCACTCGCCGTCTCCCAAGTGAATATAACTCGTATGTCGTCAGAAGACGTTAACCTCAGCGTAGGTGCGCTCAAGCGAGCCACAATAGTTCTAGGGACGGGAAAAAGGTAGGAGGGAACGTGAGCCATTTTGGTGGTCTGCGTCGAACGACGTTGGCGTGCTCACGCCAACGCACATTTTAACGCCCAGCCCCAATTCCCCACTTTTTAAGACTCCGACACACACACACACCTCGCCGCTCCCCTGGCTCACATTACTCAACGCTCACACAATCGACCCGGGCCATAAACGCCTCCGCGAATCATCGCTCGAATAGAAATGGTAGAGAGAAATAGGAGATATAGGCACTATACATATGTCCGCACGCCTACGACGCCGCCCGCCGTCAGTTTTAAACTTTCTCCGCCTGGCCATCGGCGCCGCGTGGGCAGTGCGCGGCCGCTTCTGAAGCCACGCGATGTAGAAGGCAATATGTCGGTCGCGGCGGGAATTCCACGATTTGAATAAAAAATTCTCGGGCTTCTAGCCGAGTAAGATAACAACAGCCGAGTAAGAGCAACAAAAAATCTTACTCGGCTAGAAGCCCGAGAATTTTTTATTCATATTATTCGCCGAGAAAAGACAAGCTCTTACATTCCACGATTTGGCTTTGCCTAATGCTTCGTAAACCAGCTATGACAATTGGGAGAGGTTGACGGAAGAAGTACCTGAAGATTCGCATCAACCATTTCTCACGACAGGGAGTCCAGCAGCTGGGCATTTGGTAATTCCCTGAGATTTCCAGGTTTTCCAGACATAATTTTTACTTTTCCGGAGGAAATATTGATTTTTCTCTCGTTAATTATACGAGAATGTTTGGTATGTTTTTTGGGTGATAAAACGTAAGGGTTATTTTTAAATTTGCATATCACGTTCTTTACGCCACTGATTACAGATATTACAGAAAACATTGTACCTACTTTCGGTGATTACAGGAATGCAAAATGCGACAACGCAAAGGAAATTTGACTTAACAACTTGCCAAAAAAGGCACATTGCTTCCGTTGCTGTTTTATATATTCACACCACAGAAAATTCCACAGTCAATTCGATATTTCCCTGAGATTTCCAGCGAAAATAAAATTCCCTGAGATTTCCCGGTCTTTCCGGTTTTTCAGAGTGCTGGACATCCTGCAGGAATATTCCCATCGTCAAGACACATCGAAAATGAAACGATGATGTCAGTCTACCTCAAAAACTTCATCCTAAAGGCTAAACACAAATATCGGACCAATGCTGTAGTTCCTTTCACTTGGTATTTGATTAACGGACACAATAAGAACCGTGATTACGCGGCGATCAAACTTATGTACATGCGTAGCTTGATGCATTTGGCTGCTGCTAGTGTGTCACTGCCGATAAAGTCCGTCCAAGACAATAGCTCAGTATTAGTAGTTTGTTATGGTGCGTCGGTGACTCGGGGTCGTTTTGCTAAGAGCACAGTTGAAATATACCGATTTGGCTAAAAAAGGAAATGAGAAGTAAACCATCTTTTCACGATAGTATGATTTAAACTAAGAAGGCACCAACCACCACCATTGGATTCCTCGATTACATGATTCCCTTTCCAAAACGGCATTGGAAGAGATCTCTGATTGCCTTAATTTCTGTCTAACTTAGCAATTATCTTGAACGAAATTTAACGCGTGGATGGCGAAAAAAAATGTTTCATTCCCACGGGATATACTGAAACATCTTTCAATATTGACGAGGCTGAGGCTAAGAATTCTTGGCGTTACCCGCAAAGGTGACACTTAAAACTCCGTGGAGACACAAGGCTGAAAGTCACGCACTACATAATAGCCCCTCTCCTTCTCTTTTAGTAATCGACGTACTAATAATAATCACGGGACTCCGATATCCCAATGCGGTCTACATCTAAATCTACTTGCTACCCCGCGAGCCGACGCATCACACCAATTTTGAATACCTTAAGCTGCCCAAGCCTAGTGTGCAGCCTCCGAGTCTCTAGGGGCTCCCACCTTAATCCCTCTAACAGTTGTGAAACACTCTTGTGTTCGTTCGTTGCAGTTTTGAATGAAGCGCGCCGCTTTTCTTTGTATTTTGTCAATTTTTTTGGTTAAATCTTTATGACCAGGGGCCCAAATGCACAGGGCGTATTCGAGGTGTGGCCTCACCAGAGCGAAGTAGCATCTCTCTCTTGATTTTTCATCCGAGGACCTTCCTATTATACGCTAAACAAAACCTAGTTTCTTTAATGCTGCGCCACATGTGTTCTCTATGTGTGTTCCCTACGATATATCTGTCCCGAGGGACTACGCGCTCGCATTAACATGACCGATCTGCAAGTAAGTGCGAACCGAGGATCGGCGAAGGACTGGCCGCCGTCTCCGATTGGTTGGCCGCGATGGGGGGGGGGGGTGACGATGAGGGGAGGGGATGAGGGGGAAGCTGGGGTACGAGAGAGAGATGCGAGCAACGCGGAATGGAACGCTAGGGAAGGCAGGAATTATATTAACACACCGCAGGAGTCGTTTAAGGGTCTGAAACTTCGAGGTTGACGTAGGTCACGATTGAAGATAACTAGGTCAATGCGAGGCAAAGAATTTAAACAATGCATCCTCAAAGAAAAAATGATTATAACAAAGACCAATCAATGGACTCAAGGAAAAATTAAATTAACATCCATAATTTTATTTCCTGCCAACTTTGAAAACAACAGCAAAATCAACGAAAATTATACAAGCAGGGTAACCAATCGAGCGAATGAAATGAATATCGATTAAATGATTTATGTCAAGTGAAAACAGAGACCCGAGGGCGTGCCTTCATCACTGGACCAGGTCCTGTATCAAATAAGGGTGCTTAGCCTTAACAGGGTGGCTGCTGATGTCCAATTTTTAAATTCACTGATTTTTCGCTGACTTTTCCATGATGGATTTACCAATTTCCCTGACCGATCGCCAAGAGTTAACGTATTATTAGAATGTTTCTTTTCTGTTGAATAAATCTTCTACAGCAGCATTTAATTTTCTAATCATCGTCTCGTATTTTGAGAACTGCGAGCATGTATTTACTATAAGCTGGTGTGTGCTTCAGCTACCTCTAGGACCTGAGTTTCGGAAGTTAAAATAAAAAGCGAGGTAAAATTTTCCGAAAAACATAGCCTCGGATTCCTCGTGATGAGCGTTATACATTGTGATAATGAATTTAAACACAACTAATCAAATATCGCAATAAGGATGTGCAAAATGGATACACTGTACGTCTGATTCACAACTAAATAACTAAAATTCATAACTAATAAGATTCAGAACTGAATATTTCACGAATTGATGGACGTTACGACGGATCTTAGTTTTAGTTGGTGAAATGAGGGGCGGGAAAGACTCGCCGATAAACGCAATGGTATAAAAATAACTAGGATTTCTATTCCAGTTTCTCCCTGACTGTTACGAGAATTCCCTGATTTTTCCCTGACTTTTCCAGAAATTCAAAATTCCCTGACAATTTCAGGTTTTCCCTGACGATCGCCACCATGATTAATCATAAAGGTTGTGACTATTCTTTCATTGCTTCACTCATTCGTTTCAGCTCCTTACAAGCTGCATAAATCCCTCCTAATAGCACCACTTATAGGAAGAGGGCGGTCAGTAAAAGAGCGGTTGGGCCTTCCTAGAGGGAGGAGGCCAAAGGGCTTAAGGTAGTTTGAGCGAAATATCATTTTACTTAGAAATCAATGAATTTGGTCTCATTTTAAAGAAAAATATCTCACCCTTTTTATGACACCAAAATTTCAACCTCCTACCACTTTACTTTCCGAGATATTATCCAAAAAAAACACCAGCCCTTTTACAATGGGAAATGGTACTTGTATGCACTCCAGAGAGACATAATTTACAAAATGAGGAATTTCTAACACTCAGATGTCATTAAAAAAACTACCTGCTAGTAGTTTGTATGTTTTCTCAACTATTTTTGAAAATTCATCATATTGTCACCGCATTAAGTTCGTGGGCATCACAATAAAACTTTCCGATTGGAAGGAGTTTGAAACGCACCGCGCGAAAAAAATGAGTCAAGTTAAAGACTTATTTAGATATTTTCATTTAATTACTTACAATTTCTGTCATATAAAACTATCGTGCCATTAATAATGCAATATTTAATTGATGTGTTTCCTACAGCAGGTGAAGTCAAAATGTATAATTCGAATACGGCCTCTATTATCACTAGGGAACTATTTCACTCGGACTACCTTAAGGGAGGGGGGAGACGACGACCAATCGGGCGCGCACGTCTAATAAGAGAAATAAATTTGCGCCCACCCCCGCCTGTTGCTTCGGCAACCCACCACAGCTCGGGTGTATGGCGGGCGCCGGTGGGGCCGCCGCAGCCGCGGGAGATGAGGACCGCTGGTCAGGGGTGGTTGGCACAGGTAGGCGCCCCCCTATCCCACTCACCACCTCTGACACCGTCACGGGGGCACTACAAGAGCGACACTTCCCTAGACAGCACAGCGGCTACTGTCCATTACAAATGCCCTCTTGAACCGCGAGGGCCACGGATGTTCTCATTCACGACTTGTCACGCACGAGTGCGTCCAAGATAATGAGGCAGTTGACATTTGTGGATGTGACTGATTATTTTACTTGGTGAAGAGTATAAATGACATTACTGATTTTTCCCTAGCCCACATTGTTCACCTGCTATTTGGCTATCAATTGAGGGCGCCCGATGTCACACCAGTTATAGTATTGAAATTAATAACTTTATAAATTTCACATAGGTGACTTAAATAACTACCAGTTTGGTCGCTGTGCGACCTCATCAGGTCACCCGACGATGTCGCACAGCTACAAAAGTGATCGTTATTTAAGTTACCTATGTAAAATTTACTAAGTTATTCAACTCAACATGAAGCAATTTCACCAAGTCACGCCGCAAACCATTCAATTTACCAGTTATAGCATTCTGCTCACGCCCAAATCTCCAATATTCTTAACAGAGTTGAATAGAAATCCATTCCCAGCATACCTTTCAGTTGATTCCTAGACGAAAACTAATTACAAATCTTACACATTAAATACTACCATGTAAATATATTGCACCAAAAATTATGTATTTCGAAATCAATTATTTAACTTCTTTCAATCATCAGCATCATTTTTTTCATCTTTTTTTTAAACAATACACATATTTCAGCATTAATGCTTGCGTGAAAAGAAAGCATAACCAAAGGGAGTATGGAGGTGTCAAGCAGAGAGAACGTTGGTCCACAACAATGGCCGACAACTTCAGCTCATGAACAACGGAATTTGACACACCCAGTATCTACGTCATCAACATCACCGCAGATTATTAATCAAGGATTGTCTCGACACCTCTAATACTTTAATAGACAGTACAAGCTATTCGGGCGGGGGATACTAGGGACCAGACGAACGTAACTTTGAGTTCTACAGAGTTGTTACAGAAAGTAGCGTCCCACTTCAATTTTTCAATCATCTCGACTCAGAACATCTTCACATGTGACCTCTTAACGTAGTTTGAGCGAAATATCATTTTACCTAGAAATCAATGAATTTGGTCTCATTTTAAAGAGCAATATGTCACACTTCCATTAACATCAAAAATTCAACCCCATTTCGCATTACTCTCCGAGATATTTGCCAAAAAATACCAGCCATTTTATATGGGAAACAGTACGGGTATGCACTTCTCCAGATACATATTAATAAGGAGGCATTTCCTATACTTAGATCTCGTAAAAAATCAACAGTGTGTAGTTTGTGCGTTTTCTCAACTATTTTGGAAAATGAATTGAAAATGAAAAAAAAATATATCGTCACCGCAGTAAATTCTTCGGAATCACAAAAAACCTTCCGTTTTTATGGAGTTTCAAACGTACCGCGTGGACAAAAATAAGTTAAAGACTTTAGATATTTTCCTTCGATGGATTACAATTTCTGTCATATAAAACTAAATTATTGCACCATTAATAATGCAATATTTAATTCGTGTGTCTCACAGCTTGTGAAATTAAAGCGTATACATCGAATATGGTGTCTATTATGACTAGGGAACTATCTCGCTCGGACTACCTCAACCGTCAACCACCGCCTCCACCGCCACCACCGGGGTTCGACTTGAATCGCCGGCGCACAGTCAGGCAGTCCACATCGAAGAAACCTTGCCGCCGCCGACAACGAAGAGAGCGAGGGACAAGCGAGATTGGGGCATCGATGGGACTTCGTCCTCGAACGCCCGCTGCCGCCACCTATCCGCACCGATCTAAACCACTGCCACGAGCTATTCCGTGCTTCCCTCTGTCGGAGAAAACTCGAAGCTGGTCCACGACTGCCGCGAGAGGCTCGGGAGTCGGCGGCCCGCCGGCCGGCCAGGCGAGCGACTGTCGGGGACGGGAACCGTGAACTTGAGAGAGTTCGGTCCACGAAAGCTAAGAGGCAGCGGGCGTCGCCTTTGCCACTATCCCGTCGAAGGAAAAGTCCATGGGCAATGACGCCCGGAGTTCGTCTTCCGAGAAATGCAACGGGCAAAACTCGAAAAACAAACTCTAACATCAAAATAGTCATGGAGGTGCACAAGGAAATTGACACCCACGCCTGCATTTTGGTCATCTAGGTCAAGGAAGAAAGGTGGCGGTCATGCCTCGGCGACGGGGCCCTCGAGAACACTAGTGGGCCTACAGTGAGCTATACGACAAATATAATACTTGGAGTCTAGTTACTCTGTGGAGTCAAGCTCCGGGCCGACAACACTTCCATGTTTATTTAGCTTTTACTCAACAATAAGTTTCCTAGCAAATCTAGATGCCTTTTGATGGGCAATCTCTCTTATCTACTCGGCACGACAGCGATCCCACCAAATATGAGACGACAGTAGGGCATCGTATGCAAAGCAATAAATTTCATCGCAACTGCAAGCAGAAACGTGCGCGGGAGGAAAACATGCTCATCGGCCTCCTCCCACCCATCTCAGATTGAAACACTCGTGGAGTGCCGAACAGGAAAGTGATTGCCAAACGGGGAAATATTGCTAGTGCTTCCTCGAAAATCACGAACGACAGATACCGCCACCGTCTGCTTCATTGCTGCGTAAGCCTGATAGCGAGATACTAACTAGGAAGGTGAAACGGAAGAGGTGAACACATGACGGGGAATAATGGAGAGGGATGATAATTATTTTCTTTACATCACTGTCTAAAGAAGATGAATCATCAAGAGACACCTTCGCACCAGTCTGAGTCATCACGGAGAGATTAAAAAGAGAACCAAAGCTTCCATTCAAGTCTTGTTCACATCGCAGAAAAGCCAAAGAGGTCACGAGTAGAGGTAAAACGACACTTTGTCACAATGATTATTATGTCCATTAATGGAAGCTCCACAAATGCAGCAATAAAATATATGTAGCTATGAATTTAGGATTGTACACAGAGCGTGCAAGTATGAAGGGATAAGTCCAACTATTTGGCTTTGCTCTAGAAACTGGTCTTTGTTTCAACGCTAGAAGACATCGCGTCCACATATTACATCCCTGAAGAAAGCCAAAGACAGCAGATATAGTGGTCATTCGGTGACACTTCCCGCGACGAAATGCACACACAAGGAATATTCCTAGCACAAAATTCGTCGAGGCCTTGATGTTCGAATTCTGATGACTACCGCTCCACAATTCCCATGTTACACGAATTTCAGCGAAAACCTTTGAAAATCACGAGATATTTCCTCGGAAAAACACTCGAGTGTCGTCGAACAATTAGCACGAAACATGAAATAGTGCCGACAGTCTTCCATCAGCACGCTCGACAAATTATCAGCGAATAACTTCAGTCACACATGCTTTGCAAATCAAGAGCTTTCGAGAAGCATAAAATTTCTCACAGCCCTGCATAACTTAAGAAACCGTTTGCCGATTCCGAAAGAGGTAATTATGATCACATGCATTCCAGAGCTCAGCGTTTGAAATAACACACAGCACACAGGGAGGGATTTTGCAAAGCCCACACATCAAGAGAAGCGCCATGAAATATTTTTCAGCACGCGCATGACAAGTGAATCAAGCAGCGAGGAGAGTGAGTCGTGAATGACGCTCTCATTTTCCCGCGAGAACAATTGCCGAGCGACACGCAAGAGTGCGCACTTGCTTCCCTCCACAAGCATCGGTGACGGCAAAGGAAAGGCCGCGTTCCGAGGGCAGCGCCGCCGGTGGACGAGAACCAAGGCAAAAGGAGGGTGCTTGGCGGGACAAACCAAGAAGTGTGAGCGCATATCTCCTCCCCCGAGCACCCAACCCTCCGAATCACTTCGCACTTATCCATTTTCCTTCCACCGTGGCTCTCGCGCACCACCATGCGCCTCGGTGTGAGAACATGAGACATTCCGGGGCTCGCCCTCTCAACGGCATCGTACATTTTATAAACAAAAGAAACATTCAGAAAAGTGGGGGGGGAGAGAGAGAGAGAGATGGGAAAGTGTGCAAATTAGAAAAAAAAAAGCGTTTGCGAAAATTTGCTTGCGTTTTTTTTTGTGATTGGGATCGTGCTTACCTTTCTCTCCTATGTACTCGGTTGGAACGCCACAAGGGAATGAGAGCAGAAAAGAGCCTTCAATTAGTCAAAAGTGCCGTGCGGGAAACATATGTCTCTTCTAATTAAAACACTATATCAAACAACAACTACGACTACAACACACAAGAACAACAACAACAACTGTGCACAACAAAGGTGAGAATGTGCTTCGTGTATTTGTGTTCCACCGCGAGTGAGGAGTGTGCGGTGGGTGTCGTGCGGTGGGTGGGTGTCGTGCGGGGGACCGGCCTCGCCCTTCTTTCGCGGCCATCGAACCGGCAGCCGGGGCTGGAGGGACCAACAATGACTCCAATTATGACGCTTCACAAGCACGGCGGACGGACTCGCGGAAAGAACAATAATCGTACAGTAGTTTCCACCGATAAAAAACATTGTAATACACACCATTGCGTCTCCAGGAAGATTTTATCATAGCTCAACTAACACTGCGTATCTCGTACTAGTGCCAAAAATAGCGACGATGACATTATGATTAAAAACAAAGAGGCGAAGGAAATGGTCAACATCAAGGAGTGCTACTCTGATACAGATCACAATCGTTATTACTATGGCAATGTATCCACAAAACTTACGCGCGCTTCCATCTACCAGAGACAACTAAAAAGGGAAAAGCCTCCGAAATAATTGGCACCTCAATACGATTTGAAAATAAAGGATACTATCATAAGTCATTATTTCCATCAGCCGTTTCTCAGAGAGCATGTAAATATATGTAAAAATACTATGGAATAATACAAGGCATTAATTTATTCACCTCCGCTAATAGAAATTAAAATGAGGACAAAGAAAAGGAGTGTTTGTAGTGCAATTGAATGTCTGAATATGATCTAACGTTCAATGCGACGGCAGTCGCGCGGAAAATATTGATTGGATTAATATTCGATAAGGTTGTTAAACAATTTGCTGCTGTACTTCAAATAAACTGACCCAAAGTATTATTTTCAAAGGCTTCTACTAGAGGATCCGTTGTTTCGTACGAGTTTTCGAGGAACAGTATAACCCTGTTTGAAATAAAAACTCACGCTTCTCTTTAAAATTATATTAAAATAAGGAAACGCGTCGTGCGTAGTCTTCGAAATAAACTGTGGACATGGCGAGACTTCCTTTTACTTCATACGTGTTTCTCATAGAAATAAATCACTACCATTGGAAATCGGAAGAAATTACTCTTACGTAGTTCTCAGTCTAAATATCAGCGGATTATTTCGGAATGCGAAAATGGAATGCGGCCGACTCGCCCATGACGACCCACTCAGACCCTCGGATGGTCCGAGAAGGCGCACCGAGTGAAGTAACACATTTATTCACGAGGACGCGGCACGACACACGTCGCCTTAAGATGGCGCGACATATTTCTTAACTCTTTGATAAAAAGCTTACATTTTTAAACATCTATATTTATCGAAATCGATAATAATTTTTCATAAAACATTCGATCGTGACCGTTGTTCACCGATGAGAATGCCACCTTCCGGCAGGTCGCAAAACATTTCAATAGCGCGTATAATAGTCGTGTGCATTCAACGTCGTTCGTGTGTTCGGCTATAGAGTGCGCTGATGTGCGCCAACTTCAGCATTTTGAATAAAAAATAATCCCTACTATATACCTTCTCCGTCTAAAACGCCGCCTCTCTAATCCTTAAGAAACGATCAAACTGCACTACACTACACTAATGTTCTTTCGCAGAGAGGTCACTCGAGGGCCGCGTCATCCAGGTTGACGCCTCACAGTCACACACGGCGGCGCCACTTGCATCTCGCCAGGGGATAAGGGGCGGGGGAAGTGGGGGGAGGGGAGGTAGAGGGAGAAATGGAGGCGTGCGACTCTCTCGAGGAGCAAAAAGCCGAGGAGGCAAGTACTCCCCCCTTCGGCCGAGCACACTGGGTGTTTACTGCTGCCGTCAACCACGGAGGTAAATAAATATGAACTTCTTCGTAATCCAATAATTTACAGCGCCACCCAACCGGTTCCGAAGTCTTCGTGTAACTTTTCATGGCCGCGTTCAACTTTTTGTTGAAATTCATCCCCCTTCACGCCTGCTAGTCATTCGAAAAAAGCTAATCCGCGAGATTAAAAAACCAAGAGTATTGATCGTGCAAAAATTATTTTTATTAGAACACAATTTTTTAAACAAAATAGTTAAAAACCTGTACTACTTGTAGTCAATATCATTTTTATAAATATCAGAGGGAAAACGTTGAATTCGGGGCCCCAAGAACCTCCTGAACGGAAATAATTGCTGCTACCTGGCCTATTCTGTTATTCTTGAGTATTCATAAAAATACACGGGTCATTCCATGTCAGATCAGCAGTAAGTTGACCCTTGGTGTCTCCGATTCGAACCTACATTTTTGTGTGGGTTTCATCTGGCGTTAAATGAAAAAGTGTAGAAGCGTTTTTGGAAAAAAAATTTTTTGGCAGATCTAGAGACGATCCAAGTTTCGACCACTTTGCGCTTAGACAGTTTTTCTTTTTGCTATATCTCCTAAACGAAAATAGCTAGAGAAACGGTTGACGTCTTATTTTGTTTGCAATATAATGTACAGCAACAGTGTGCTATCAGTTTTGTAAATAAACTAAATTTTATTGAAATTGTTTAAATTTTGAATGTTTTAACTTTAATAACAAAAATACAGCCATTTTTAAATTTGATTTTTTTTCTAATTTGACACGTTAGTCTTTTGTCTCACCGCAGAAATAAGTTTGGTCGCGGGCAGTTCATAAACAACAGAGATATTTAACTTAAAAGATTGGACTACGCCCTCGTTCGCATGTGCCGCTGTACTTTGAGAATTTATATCCCTGTGAATGGTCCCTGTGAATGCTAGTGCAATACTTTATACACCACTTTTAAGATAATTGTATTTTAATTTATCAATATTTTTTATAATATAATATAACCGACCAAAGGAGACACGTTACTGCAATAATCGACACTGTACTACCTAAACTTAGCAGTTCTGTCAACTTCATAAACTCTGTAACTCATCCTAGGAAAAACCGCGAAATCTACAGCATTGACTTCTCACCAAAGGTTGCGATAGTTGATAAAGATACAAAATGGTGAGCGAAATTTTTTTAACGCATTTTTTGTTGTTAATGAATGAAAATGCAATATTTAATTCGTGTGTCTCACAGCTGGTGAAATTAATTCGTTTAATTCGAATATGGTAACTATTATGACGAGGGAACTATCTCGCTCGGACTACCTTAAGAGGACCGAGATCGTGCGGGGAGTGGGAGGGAGGGAAAGGGAGGGGAAGGGGAAGGAGAGGGTCATGAGAGAAATGCTTCAGTCGCACGTCTCGAGAACGAGGGCGGAAGAGGAGTGTCGTTCGAAGTGGGGAATCCGCCGATATGAGCTGGTGAGTGTGACATGGAGCCGGAAACTGGAGGGAGTGGACGAGAAATGATTGAATGGGAACGTCACTCATAGGTACACACGCAGTTATCGCAGATAAGAATTGCTTTTCTTCCCTCTCTCCCAGTGGATGACAAAACGAAACGAATGAACCGATACACGAAACGCAAGCACGAGTGAAGTAATATTCACGATCCCCGAGCGGAAAGTATGATTTTAGACGAGAAAACATTGCAAATTCCAGCAATTGTCAGCACGAAGCATATGAATATCATGCTCTTAGACGAATTTCGAGTTGAAATTGACTAATGTCATTACAACAGGCGTACAGTCATGGAGAGGTTCTTAAGGAGCCTATTCTTTCAAGACTTATAAAAAACATTAACTTTATCTTTTAAGCATGTAATCACACAAATATACTATTTATAAGCACATTATTCTATAATACACTTGGTTGTTATGCTCTTTCAGTTGAGTGATGTAGTAAATGAACAATCGAATCTGAATACTACGCCACCACATTCCGTCTCTTAAATACTTCCTGTTCCTGACAGCATGACTGGCTTATCAATTCCTCGATCGACAACTTCGGCATCTCGCAAAGCTTGTAGGGGACGTCGAAAAGTCGGTGGGAGACCCATAGAGTGGAAGTCCGCGATGGAAACGGGCGGTGAGTGCACTTCACGGGAAAACAGAGCGTGCGTCCAATAGAACGGAGAGGTAGGGAGGGAAGAGGGAGTGGGGGGGGAATGAAAAAGACACAATGAAAAAGAAATTCCGATTCGTGTTACTGTGTCCCTCTGCGTAGCATCCAACCCTGTTCAAATATGTCTCGGGGGGCAGTTAAAAGCTTTCAAATGCATCGGGAGATTTCAGAGACTCCTGGGAGGGTGGGATGACAAGTTGCTAACGTCGCACTCACAGATAAATAATTTTCTCCCAGCTTCTAGCCTCCTCGTTTCTCTACTAACCCTCGACACGCATCTCTTCAAAAGGTATCTCAAAAAACGGCATCGAGGGACTGAATCTCCCGAAAAAATCTCCTCGTGGTCGTGCACATTTCAAAATAAGTCGCATTGTGTATGTAGCAATGTATGAGGGGTAGCTGAAGGAAGAGAGGCACTAGAGGAGAGAAACGAAACATTAGGGAGGAAATGTCAAATGACCGGCCCCGGTGGAGGCGGGGTAAAGTCCTCGCCTGCTAAACCGAGGGTCGCGGGTTCAAGTCCCGCCTGGGTGGGTTTTTCACCACCCAGGGCATGGATGTGTGTCAAGTTCTGTTGGTCTAGATAGGCTCAGCAGCCTATCGAGATTCCGGGGACATACGGGCCAACAGAATCGTCCAGCAAACAAAAAAAAATTACTGAATAGGGGCCCAGATTTGTAAGCCCGTCGGAAATAATGAATGGGTGTGCCTCAGGGAAATGTGATCGGCCCTCTTTTATTCATAATCTACATTAATGACCTAAGTTCTAGAGTTAGAAGTATATTAAGATTATTTGCATACGATAAAGTTATCTACCGTGTAATGAACGAAGACGCGGACTTTGAAGCTCTGTCATCGGACCTAAACAACGTTCATCCGTGGTGCCAGGAGTGGGGGTTAGAATTAAATATCAGTAAATGCACCACAGTTCACTTCCTGCGAAAGTCATCACAAAAATGCCATACCAATACTGAGGGTGGAGTAAACATAAAATCTTCAAATACAATAAAATATCTTGAAATTACTTTAACATCTGATATATCGTGGGGATTACAGATACAAAACCTATGTGGCGCAGCATTACAGAAACTAGGTTATGTTAAACGTATAATAGTACGGTCCTCGGATGAAAAAGTAAAAGAGAAATGCTACTTTGCTCTAGTTAGTCCACACCTCGAATACGCCACGAGCATTTGGGACCCTGGTCATAAAGGTTTCACCAAAAATATTAATAAAATACAAAGGAAAGCAGCGCTGGGAAAGCAGGAAAGCAATTTGAATGGTGCATGACCACTCGTTAAAAACTGCTCGTTAAAATGTGGCGCAGCATTAAAGAAACTAGGTTTTGTTAAGCGTATAATAGGAAGGTCCTCGAATGAAAAAGTCAAAGAGAGATACAACTTGACTCTGGTTATGCCACATCTCGAATACGCCGCGAGCATTTGGGACCCTGGTCAAATAGATTTAACCAAAAAATAATGAAATACAAAGGAAAGCAGCACGCTTCGTTAAAAATTCGTTAAAAACAGCTACGAGCGTACATATTGTTTCTCACAACTTTTAGAGGGATTAAGATGGGAGCCCCTAGAGACTCGGAGGCTACACGCTAGGCTTAGGTTGCTTGATAAATTGAGAACTGATATTTTACACAGCGACATAGAGAATATTATTATGACTCCTCACTACATCTCTAGGTCTGACAGACGCGATAAGATAAGAGAGATACACTGCCGAACAGATAGGAACAAATACTCATTCTTTCCGCGAACAATAAGCCATCACAATAAAAATTGAGCCCCACTAAATACACTCCTATAATTCATGTCACCATTTCATCTCCAAAAATCTTACACCTTTACATGGCTGCTGACCTAACACCCCCTGCCACACGCCAATGCGGCGGCTTTGAAGGGTATGTATGCATGTATGAATGTATGTGGGTATGTAATACGGGGAAGACGAGGAGAAGCGGCCGAAGTGGTTTCCTTCACAATCCCAACGATTCGATCCTTTCAGAAGTCGTGCAGTGAGTTTCGCGAGACGCTCTTGGCCCGGTGCCGCCTCTGCCGTTGGGACGAAAGGCAAAGTAGGAGGAGGTGACCTTGGCAGAGGCGAGCAGTTCGGCAGGGTGGGTGCGGGGGCAAAGGGAAGGAGTGTGGGGAGGAGGGAGGGGGGGGGGGTGAGAGAGGCGCGGCTCACGGATTGGCCGACGGGGTGCATAAATACGACGAATACATCGAGTCCCGATTTAATATTCAACGAAGTGTGCGCGACATAAAGCACCACGCGGACGAAAACGGTCGCCACAACACGGAATACTAATGGTGCGGAGGGAAGATGGACGGGCGTGGGGGGGGAATGGAGATAGGGAGGAGTGTGCACACGGCAACAGCAAGAGTGGGAAGACGATCCTCGGAGCGAGCGGGCGGACGCGGCCCCTCGACCACAGTCTCCGGGCGCCACCTTCCCACCGATACATGTTTCCACGGCGGCGACAAAAAAAAAACAGCCGAGGAGCGCAGCGCGCACCCGGACGCGAGACAGAGAAGAGGAGGATATTGTCGAGAGAGAGAGACATTCCGGGTTCCCATAAGAGGCGACCCAGCTTAAAAAATTCCTTAGATGCTGTTCTGCAGCACGTAAGGAATTCTACAGAAATTGACTTTTTCTTCAGAACTAATTCCTTTTCTAAGGATCTGTACGGAACATATGAGCCTGATTCTACAGAACATATGTTCTCCACAGTTATTTTCTTCAGAGCGAAATGCCTCCTTAAAAGCTATTCTGTAGAACATCAGCAACTCTACGGAAATAAGTGAGGTTTCCGTTGCCCCAGCTCCTTTTCTAAGGACCTATATGGAGAGTCGTAGGGAATTCCACAGAACGTCCAATGGAATTCTGCAATACGTTCCAAGGTATGCTGCAGAACATCCTAAGGTATTCTGCAGAACGTCGAAGGGAATTCCGGAAAATATCGTTTCAATACTTTAAGGAATATCTACAGAAGTTTTTAAGAAATTCTGTAGAAATATTATAAGGAAACTATACTGAATTTATTAGGAGGGGAGACCTTTCGCGAACGTTCGTAAAACATTCGCCTCGGCCGATCGGAAAAGATTCACGGTCGCCGTCGGACGCAATGCGTTCATAACTTCGAAATTTCATTCACTGTGCAAATACGCTCGAATATTCCAACTTTCATATTCGATTTCTTTCGGGGCGGACCCGGCAAAAGTGAACGATATCCATGATGAGAAGTAAACTTGGAAATCTTCCACCATTTCCCTGGACCGTCAAGACGAGTTGTACGCCACATTACGCCAAAGCGTGCAGATGAAACGCGTTTTGCAGGAAAAATAAACGTACGAAACGGGACCAGACGTTATACTACAAACGCAGTTTTGTTTGTTTTCTCTGGTACGACATTTCACAACAATCCCGACAATCGCCGATGGAACGAGATATTCCGCCGTGTGAGACGAGGCGGTTTAATGTTCCAGTTCATTCTCAATTGTAGTAAGTGATTATTACAGTTTTAACATGGGAAAAGCAACGTTTCAATTTCATGGATATTGCTTGTCTAATCGGTCACTATGACGTCAACGACAATGAGTTTTATAATCACTACCGACTACCTCTGACCCATTAAATACTTCCTAATTCAGACAGGGGCTTCTATCATATGGCGGCTTTACGCATGGAAATTACTTCTACGGATGTAGAGAGCGTATCAATACATGTCTAATCGCATCGCTCCTAGGAGAGGGCATCGCTCTCCAAATACGTAGCCTCCCGTTTTTTTCTCGAAGAAATGGATGACGGAAGAAAGAATGACTTTGGCGATTTCATAATTTGCCTTTTTTTGACAACAATTTTGGTCGAACACTGATCTATTCGAGTACCACAGTCATTCGAGAAATTGATAAATGTGCATTAATTACGTTACCTTTGCATTATTACATCGATTGAAGAATCACAATTGTCATAAAAATCATTATTATTTAATGACTGAAAACTCACAAAGCTCACCTCAGCGTTCTTTCGCATTTAAAACATTTCCAAATAAAAATAAATATTGACATATGCTCCTTCAACTAATTTTTTACGCTGTTCACGTTTCTAACAGCCGTTTGCAATCATGTGACCAAGATTTCACCGAAATCTATGCGAGTCTGTCGGAGAATCGAATAACTTATAGCAGGGAAAAGAGGAGCCAGTCTATTTCCCTCGTGCGACCCTTGGTCTCCTACTATACAGCCATTGTCGATCCACAATACTGTAATGGAAGTCCATGCTTCCACAGAAGTACAGCGTGCAGGCGACTTCCAAGGTCATGGACGCAACATCCACGCGTTAAGCCGCCTTTAGTGACGAGAGAGTAGAAGACACAACTTCGACAGTGAGACTCATATCTAAGTCTGTAAGAGGCGGCGAAACTTCCGTTTAGAGGGATAGGGAAAACCCGTTCCCTTTGTGTCGCGAGCTTTGAATCAAGACACTACTTTCCCTAATGTTGCAAATACCAGGGTGTATACCTTTCTCCTCGAGGCCCATGAGATTCCCCATCTATTGAAGGCCATGAGGTTTTTAATCAGAGTGAAAACTTGCTTAAGATTTTTGATGGATACGGTAAAGATCAATGGCTTCTATCTCCATTTAGCCATAAGTTTATTTAGTTATCTCTACAATTATCTCGCGCACTTTAATGTGCGATGTGTGGGGTTTGTAACTACTTTTCCAGCAGAGGGTTCAATAATTATTGACCGTCGTCCGTATAGTTAGATTTAAACAAAGATAATACGCTCTGTAATGACACAATTACAAGCGTGCATGCTTTGTTTACAATTTGTATCGTGGCGGGCGGGCAAGATAAGGGCGTAATTGTACATTTCGCCACGTGAGTTAAAATCCGTTTCACTTGCGAAGCGTCAGGCTCGTTTTCGCAGGCCGAGTTTCTCCTCCTCCTACAGCCTCCTTCCTCACATCAAATCTAAAAACTCAGCAGAACCCGGCATTGGCTTTCTGGAATAGGAATCAGTGGATGTGAAGTGACGTCATAACGTATGGTATTATCGATGGTCGAGAATATCGATTACCTCCTGAATGAAGTCCTAGAGAAGGAGGGTGTCTTCCTCCCCCTTCCCCCCTCGTTGTCCCGCCCACGCCATCCCAAACACCCACACCCATGACATAAGGTGTGCCCGAACACGCGCCTATCGAATCGCCGGTCACTAACGCGTCATTCGAGGCGCAGAACCTTGCGGACGAATTCCGGGGCGTGACTCTTCGGGGGCGGCACACGCGCGCGTGGAATAAAGAAAGGCGTGATGAAGATTGGGAAGCGTGTGGAGCGTCGCCTTCCCTCCGCACAGCGATTTGAAAGCGATATACTATACCCACCCGTCCATCGACATATAACACTTCTCGAATCAGGGACACGTTCGGAATCGTAAAACGCACGAGTGACGAATGAGGCACGCGCGATCTATCCAAATAGATTGTCCCAAAATTCCACGTGTAACACGCTTCCCTTCTCTCGAGGCTTCCACAGGCAATGGGTCGACGATATTAAAACTCAAAAGCCCTATGATAGAGGAATAAAGGGTAAATATCGAGAGCACTTAAAGGTAGTTTCAGCGAAATATCATTTTACTTGGAAATTGATGAATTTGGTCTCATTTTTAAGAAAAACAACTCACCTATCCAATGACAACAGAAATTTAACCCCTCACTATATTACTTTCCGAGATATTTGCCAATCAATACCAGCCCTTTTTCATGAGAAATGGTACGTGTATGCACTCCAGAGAGATCTTATATTAAAAATGAGGTATTTCTAACACTCAGATGTCGAAAAAAAAGCTAACAGCGAGTAATTTGTATGTTTTCTCAACTATATTTGCAAATTAATCATATTGTCACCGCAATAGGTTCTTGGGTATCACAAAAAGGAGTTTCAAACGCACCGCGCGAAAAAAATGAGTCAAGTTAAGGACTTATTAAGATATTATCATTTTATTACTTTAATTTTCTGTCATATAAAACTATATAATTGCACCATTAATGATTCAATATTTAATTGATGTGTCCTACAGCTGGTGAAATTAAAACGTGTAGTTCGAATATGGTTTCTATTATGACTAGGGAACTATCTCGCTCGGACTGCCTTAAGAGGGAGTGAAGAGTATAAGCAAAACAGGCCCAAACGCTGTGAGAATGATGTGATCCGTGAGATACTTCTTACGATCTAGGGCGGAAAATATAGCCGAAGGTTGACCAGCGAGGTGGCGGACCAATAACGTAGATAGACTATCGAGGGTTTCGGGGAAACTAACCGAGTGAATTCCTCTCCGGAATGTGACATATATATTACGCACTGAAAAAAAAACTTTCCGCAATATTGCATGGCAACCCGCTCCCACCAACGCAAAAAAGGATTGTACCATTTTCCTCAAATTTACGATGATTTTTGCCCAGATGCACCCCTCTCCCACATCCTGGTGACCCCGTCTGCACCATTGTTACGGCGCCACAGTCGTGCACAATGGATTTCTCCACAACACTTTCCGAGGCTGATCTTATCGTGTCGAAGCGATTGAATTAAACTATTTCATAACACTTCGCACTTATTTTCAGTTCAATACTTTTTCCTTTTCATAACAATTGGAGATACTGAGAAAATTCTCGCACAGTCTCTCTCGTACATTCATCAGATTCCTCTCCTCAAACCACACAACAATCTCTCCTTTTCTAATATGTGCATAGCAACCCTTGTGTGTGTGTGTTATTCCATTTAAACGATATTACGTCAACCTCTCCGTTCGACCGGCACGACTGTGGCGCTCGGTCTGCTTGATTCGTCTGACAAACGATATTCGTCACGCGCCCAAGGGTCTCTTTGAAAACCCTAATGGACGACATCCTCGCGAGATGAACGTCGATCAGTGAGGCGACGTGGCAATAAAAAGACGGGCGCTGCCACCACCTCGGAAGTTTTCCGGGCCGCGAACTTCCTTCAATCCCTCCCGCATCATCGCGAGCAGTTCAACGCACGGCGACCACGCCCCCCTCCCTCCCTCCGTCCCCCCCCCCCATCGCTCACTCCTTCCCTCCAACCGTTCGAGAACACGCGTCTCTCCCTTGCTACACGGCCACGCTTCGCCCACGTTTCACGCCCACAATTCTAATTCGCTGATGGCTTTCAAAAACAGATTGTTTAACAAAATGCTATATCAGGAAAAAATTTAATTCGATTTACCAATATGCTTGTTTTTCTTGCTTTCTTTGTTGCCATTGTTAGTTCGTTTATTGCTTGTGCCCACTTTTTCTGAGTATATCTCTCTCTGTACTCGAGCTCTAATATTAATGTATACTTTTTGTATGTTCTTAGTGGACCAAGTAGACCAAGAACAATAAATATTTCTTTCTTTCTTCTACCCTCTTACTTGTACAGCATTTTCCATTTCAGCTATTCGATATCGACGACAGTATTTTCTAAACAACGGAATCGTCTCGCCCAAGATGTTACGCCACCAGGGCGAGTTGGCGGAGTCTTCAGCGTAACGAGGGCTGCTCTCCAGAGTGAATCAGGAACAAATGAACCTTAACTGCCTTAAAGGGCGAAAAGGAACCACTTTAAAAAAAAAGAGTCGAGCGCGTTCCCCTGGTTAAACTCTTCTGAAAGGGTTGAGTCAGGCACTGGGAGGAAATGGAGTGGGATGGACACGGTGGGGGAGGGAGGGAGGGTAGGGTAGGGTCTCCATTGAAAGGACTGCTTCATTTACGGGCGGGGCAATAATCAGGCGAATACGTCGCAACACAATGCATACCAAGCGACTTCTTTCGTCGGAGACGGTGCTAAGGATTGCGGAATGGAAACTGCCAACTAGCGATGATCGAGAGCTTAAAACGCACTACACCGCACAACTCCCTTTCCACAAACAACGAAACGAGACGAGCAAGAAACAAAGAGCGCTCCACGTTCGGTCGACAGTATTGGGCCGTCTCATGGAGTCCCGCTTCCCGCCTGAGTCTCCATCAGGTGCGACGATGCCAAAAGCTGGCGGAGAAATCATATCATGCCCAGTTAAATGCTGACTACACACTTAAGAATCTACCATATCCACATATTATGCCTTAAAAGCATATTATTTACATTAAACGCGGAAACTGAAGTGGTGTCCTAGGTAGTCTAGGGGTGAACGCACGTAAGCTTAACTTTGGCATCAAGTGTTCTCCATACAAGGCCGATATACTGTCAACTAAAAGTGAAGAACGCTCTTCATGGAGAGAAGAAGAACAGGGGGTCCTGCAGCTGGATATTTGAAAATTCCCTGAGATTTCCAGGTTTTCCAAACATAATTTTTATTTTCCCAGAGAAAATATTGTTTTTTTCTCGTTAATTATTAGAGAATGTTCGGTATGTTTTTTGGGTGATTAGACGTAAGCGTTATTTTTAAACTTGCATATTTGGAGGATAATAAACACAAAACTTTAAAATAGCTTGAGAGATAATCACATCACCACCCTTTATTAGATTTAAACATTGTCATGCTGGTGCTCAAGGAACAAGATTATAATACAGCCAGACTTAGCTATTAATAGCGTTGATATAAAATGATCAAAAACTTAAAAAACTGAAGGAATTGACTTTTTTCCTTATTTTGCTAAATGCGACAACGCAAGGGACATTTGACTTCGCAACTTGCCGAAAAAGGCACATTGCTTCCGTTGCTGTTTTATATATTGGCACCACAGAAAATTCCAGAGTCAATTCGATATTTCCCTGAGATTTCCAGTGAAAATAAAATTCCCTGAGATTTCCCGGTTTTCCAGAGTGCTGGACGCCCTGAAGAAGAAGAAGACTTGTCTGTGGCGATAGAGAGAGAGAGAGAGTGGGAATCTCGGAAGCAAACTCGATTCCCGTCAGTCTCGCCATCTGCAGGAGGGGGGCGGGGCGGGGGCTGAAAGAGGAGAGAGAAAGAGAGCGGGTTGTGGCCGTCACCTCTGTCGTTGTTGTTGTTGTTTTGTCGTCATCGTTGCTGTTGTGTGCTCCGGCGTGTGTCGTGGCGAGTGGAGGTTGGGGGTGGTGGAGGAGGGGCGGGGGGGGGCCGGGAGCGGGGGGCGAGGCGAGACGGGCGAGAGAGAAGACCACCTTATTTGCCCCGACTCACCTGGAAGTGGAGGATGATGGTCCAGATGAGTCCGAGGGTGAGCTTCGGGTTGCCGTCCACGATGTCTTCCGCCCGGATGTTCACCAGCTTGATCTGCGGAGAGAGTGAAGGACGTGAGACGATTGAATCGCTCCTGTTGGTGCGCCTTCCGCGCTTCAGGGGGCGGATGGGCCGAAACGAAACGACTACATTGCACCTCGACCCACTTCATTCGATGGGATCGTATCTAAGTCTCGAATAGGGAGGAGTTGCAGCTAACATTAAACTAGCAGCACCGTTTAAACAATCTCAACTCTGACTGGAATACCACAAAGAATCTTGCAAAGCACTCAAATTTACGATTACATTTTGGCAACTTGGAAATCAAAATATTCTAGTCTTGGTCCACTAAATAGATTTATTCTTTACGACCCGGGTTTCGTCACATAATGACATCTCCAGGAAACAAATATCATTCCACATGGGTATATATACAAAATCAGGTACAGAGGAAGGATATATACCCGTGTGGAATAATACTTGTTACCTGAAGATGTCATTATGTGACGAAACCCTGGTCGTAAAGGATAAATCTATTTAGTGGACCATTACTAGAATATTTTGATTTCCGATATGGAGAGGTTCCACAAAGTGAAGCCTGAATTTATTAATTAAATTTTGGCAAGCTGCACTGAGACGAGTGTATAAACTGAAAAATAGGATAGAAACGTCATTAGTGCGTACAATTTTCTCATACATCGCGCTTATATTTCTTGATACCAAAGTCCTTAGATAAAACATCAGATAATGGTAATTTTATAATAGGGTTTTAAAACATTCTCTTAATGAACATTGTCTGGATTGATGAAAGCAATAGTTTTCTTTAAGTTCAGAGATATATATTTACCAAATCTCTGGTAAACAGCTATGTAGACATAAATTCAAATTCTAATAGATATTCTTCAGTATATGATAGTATGGTCAAAAAGCTATCGCCTATCGTTCACATTATATAATTGACTTCACATTTTGTGATAACTCTCGGCTTGTAGCATATTTTACCCAGACAGGTAGAGAAGTGCATAGCTGACGGCATCGTCAACAGAGAAAACGTTTCGATGGACAGGCGTTAAGTCTCTCGGGTTGTGATCAAAGAGAGTTCCCGGCGTTGTAAGGCCCAGTTTATGGAGAGGTAGTGGGTGCTTCAATCCCGGGGTGCCGAAAGGGCTCTCTGACCCTGGGTTGGTGAGACCCCATGTCAGTGGGGGGAGGGGTGGGTAGAGGGGGGGGGAGGGCAAATAACAGCACTCACCTTTCTGTATCGAAGGAAGTCGAGGGCGATCTGGACGTTCTGCAGCATATGGAAGCGCATCTTGCCCCTCTCCCGCGGCTGCAAAAAGAGACAAAACATCAGAAGGCGTCGAGGCGAACCAAGTCACACACGCACACACACGTATGACCATGTAAACTAAGGATGAGTCGAATCCAAATGTCGATTCTCGATTCCATCGATTCTCAGGATTAGAAACTGATTCGATAATCGATCGCCTAAAGACGATTCCGATTTCATCGATTCCAGATAGATAATTATTCAAATCAAATTTCATTTATCACATCATATTTGTAATTCAAACATGGCGGGTGAACTTTTTTGAAGAAATTGCCATGAGAAAAATTCGGCCTGGGCCGGGAATCGAACCACAGACCTTTGGTTTGCCGGACCAATGCGCAGACCACTACGCTATCCAGGATTCCTAATTCTCAAGGAAGCCTGGGTAGCGTAGTGGTCTGCGCATTGGTCCGGCAAACCAAAGGTCTGTGGTTCGATTCCCGGTCCAGGCCGAATTTTTCTCATGGCAATCTCTTCAAAAAAACATCATATTTGTGTCAGTAATTTGGGTGTAGGATATCAATTTGTACTTTTTATCTACTACCTCAATTAGCTGAGGATATATTTGCTATTTGTTAATAAATATAATTTATGAGCGTCTTAATTGTCCTTGTTATTTTATTTCAGCCAATACTTGGATTTAAATAATAGTCGTACGCTACTGGCATATTATTGGCCACCTGTTATTTAGAATAAGAATCGAAGGAATCGGAATCGAGAATTGGGGATCGATTTGAAAGAATCGGAATCGAAAAAAAGTGGAATCGACTCATCCCTAGCATATTTTGTATTACGTTTAAACGAACTGAATCTGCACGCTATCAAATGCCAACGAGCGTGGTCGGGTCCAATGGCTGCGCCGACCCAGGCCCTCAAAGACCAGGTTTCTCGCACTACTCACATTTAGAGAGAAGCGGTCAGTTTTGCAAGGACGCCGTCAAGTTAAGCAGATGAAAAAGAGCACTTGGTTATTTATCGCAGGTTAATTTTAATTGGTACAAGTAGTTTCGAAGGGTAGGCGTCATCTTCTGGTACCTTAACCATACCTTACCTGAAGATGGTGCTTAAGCGTCGAAACTAGAGGTACCATATATAATATAAACCAGTGGAAATATATCAAGCATTACTTTTCATCACGGTGAATTTCCACGAAGTCACGCCTGAACTCACAACGATTATCCAAGCCAAGTCCAGATGTCCCTCGAGTCAGCTAAAATATGTATCGATACGGCTAAATTTAAAAATCAAAAGTGTCTCATCCACATCACAATGAAAACGGCGCTATCTGAAAAGTGTGCGAGGGTTCACTAGCGATAAGAATGCATACTTACCCTCCGCAACGATTCACTACGAGGAAACACGCAGTTGAAATTTTCGAGCACGCAACTGACTCACTTTGGGATTTACATCACATACTAGAACATACACCGACTATTTAAATAGGAAAATTTAAATAAAAAACTGACATGTTTTTAAGACGAAAAAGGACTGAGATGTGAGAGACATAATTACGTAAATTTGATATACGAATAGTAATCACAAGCTTCACAGCAACGTTCATCAGGATAACAAAAACCTTGTGAGCGCCGGTAATACACGCCTTACGCTTAAGCTATTTAAAATTGAAGTCCATAAGATACGGATAACATTGTATCTCAAAGTGGAGTCGGATCACTTAAAAACTGTCCCAAGTTTCTGAAAATCCCAATCGATATTAAGCGATTCGACGTAGGCGTCAATTCTGCATTCGTTGTCGAGAAAATTACGGTCTACGGTCACTTTATTCGATGGAAAGTCAGAAGTGAGCGCTTTTAATATGTTAACGGAATAATTGTGACTACGAATTACTGATTCCTGACGGGAAGTTCCCTTTAATATATTTATTCATTCAGAGAGGGTCTGAATGCCACATAAAAATTTAGATCAGCAGCATAGGGAAACATTCGTTCAGCAGCTTGATAACTTGACACTTAAAAACCAACTATTTTTGATGAAAGGATCGAATATTCTTTTCGAGTCTTTCAAATCAAATGGAAGGAAAAGGCGAAAACTCACCAGATGTTCGGCCGAGAGGACTTCCAGCAGCGAGATGAGGTTGTGTCCATCGCGGAGGTCCTCGAACAGGTTGTTGACGTGACGACTCGCCTGAAGGCGGCAGACGGACGAACGGCAGGGAAAGGGAGAGAAAAAAGAACACACATTAGCGTCGGGAGCACAGTGTGTGAAGACACGACGAATCAGGGCAGGCCGGGAGGGGGGCACTAAAAGAGTTCCCCCCTCCACGACAATAATACGAGACGAACACGGACACACGAACACACAATTGGACCAGACAGAGACATCCATGCAGATGAAACAGAGAGAGAAACGGCAGGGGTTGGTGAATCTGGAGGGGCGTGCGTAAGGGCTGTTTCGGTGGTGGGGGGGAGGGGACAGGAGTGGGGGGGAGGGGACAGGGGTGAGGGGCGAAGGAAGGGAGCAAAGGGTACATACCACAGAGTATATATAGTTGACAACAGAGGTGGCGAGACGAATTTCAGGTGAAGCCACGGTGAAAGTTTTCCGCCATACTGAGTGACCGTAAGAACACTGATTTCCGTGAGACATCGTGAGACGGGACGATTATTCTGAAGACGATTCTTCCACAATATTATAAAGACACGACAAGTTTCGGCTGTTTTCGCCATTTTCAATGTCCTTTTACCAAGCCAAAAGTCCATAGTACAATGAACCTTTGATTTCAAATACAGAACGACAAACGGAATAGCTATTGGAATGGAAGTTCTATGCGCATGACGATGCGCCAGTGACCCTATTATGAATTATAAATCATCAGCCATCATCTTTTATTGCTGTTATTTACTTTTTAACTGTCCAAAATAACGAAAATCTTCAGTAAGTCTGCCTCTTTTGCCAATTGATAGGTATCTATAGCAAACTAAGAAAGCCGTAATATACGCGTTTTTCCCTAACGGCCAGTAAATTTTATATTAAAAACCATTTGCATTATTTATTATTTTAGATATAATTCCTTACCTCTTCCGGTGTTACATTCGTTTTTATTTGGGAAACACTAAACGCATACCATCAAGAGCAGACGACATGCTTTTCATTGCTCCTACCTGCCTGTTTCTCCATGAGATACGTTGGAGGAGTTGACAATATATTCTGTATTATCTGCCTAACCGATACTATCCCCATTTCTCATAGTCCAACATTTAATGAACAAAAAAGGTGTAAATAGCTAGGTTTACGCTTATTACGCCAATAGCATATCAGGGACACTCAATATGGCAGACGGTTACGCCCACCCGGCTTCACCTTCGCTTACGGCCGAGTATAGGCCGCGCCACCTCTTGTACCTTAATAACTCTAAGGTACAAACTTTGGGGCGCTCCTCAACGAAAAGAATTGGCGAAAACGTTTCTCGAGCCATCCTGCCGGCATCTCCAAGTCAGAAGTGACCCGAAGCCTCATCATCAGAAGACGTCAGCAAGATCCCTGGAGAAACTGCAGTCGTAAACGGACACTTAGACGTCCGAAAGCTTTTGACCTTCTATGTCACTGACGTGCATGCGCTACCATTACAATTTCCAAACGTCAGCGAAATCCTCAAACCAAACTTTGTGGAAAACTTAAACGTCAAAAAAAGTTAAATAATAACCGAATTATATTCCAAACTTTATTTCACCACCCAGTCATAAATAGGGAGCGAGTTAAAATAAAATATGGAACACAAGGCAGTAACTAAGTATGAACAAATAGGCAACTTCCACAGCGATAAATTTGATATATTGGAATTTGATATTTGATATGTTGGAATAAATTTATCACAGCGGAAGTTGCCTAGTTTTTCATACTTAGTTATGTTCTGATTCCACTCCATCAAGCCTGAAACCACAGAGTACAAGGCAGTTATTATATCACTATGTTTGACACCGATTTCCTGCAGCATCACATCGCGATCGTACTTCAATTGCTAGAATAGGATTCGTTTTCATTCACAGGCAACTTTCAAAGCCCATTTCTTTTATAAACATTACTAATCAACCATTCAATTGTTTAAAAAAATTTACCCTATTCGAGAGCGCAACAATAAACTTCACTATTAGTAAAATCTTCTCGGGTTTTGCCCCGGGTAAGGCAATTAAAGGCCAGCGTTTCGACGAGAAACTCTCTCATCGTCATCGGAGCTGAGCCAACGACCTTTCATCAATCAGTCTGAGCCCTGATGACAATGAGAGAATTTCTCGTCGAAACGTTGGCCTTTAATAGCTTTACCCGGTGCCAAACCCAAGAAGATTTTACTAATATTATTCGCCGGGAAAAGCTACGATCTTTTATCAATACACTTCACTAATTGATAGTACGAACTCAATGCCTTTCCAGTGCGAAGCCACCGTTCCTGCGATCCCACCGTGACTCACGGAGTGCCATCACCCACTATTCCCACTGCTTGGATCGCCCTTCATTACGACAAGTTGCAAACGTAAACCTAGTCCGTCACAGAGGGTGGGATCATTTGGAAGAGAGAATACGCGTAGTGGAGAACCTGAAGACCAAAGAAGAAGTTGTTTGAAAGAGAGAGGAGGATTAAGGTAGTTTGAGCGAAATATCATTTTACTTAGAAATCAATGAATATGGTCTCATTATAAAGAAAAATATGTCACCTATCCAATGACACCAAAAATTCTACCCCTTACCACATTACTTTCGGAGTTATTTGCCAAAATAAATACCAGCCCTTTTACATGGGAAATGGTACGAGTATGAACTCCAGAGAAACAATTTGCACCAAATGAGGAATTTCTAACATTTAGATGTCGTAAAAAAAACTAACAGCGTGTAGTTTCTATGTTTTCCCAACTACATTCGAAAATTAATCGTATTATCAACTATATTATGAACAAAAATCATAAACAGATGTGCGATCGTATAGTGGGCGGTTTGAGAGGAAAAGGTAGAGAGCGAATATTATTCGTGAAAGTGGAAGAGACTCTTAAAGTGGAAGAATTATGGTTGCATTCGAAATAGGAGAGCATTCGTGAAGCAATGCAGGAGTTTAAGGTAATCCGAGCGAGATAGTTCACTAGTCATAATAGAGACCATATTCGAATTATACGTTTTAATTTCACCAGCTGTAGGAAACATCAATTAAATATTTCATTATTAATGGTGCAATAATATAGTTTTTATATGACATAAATTGAAAGTAATTAAATGAATATATGTGAATAAGTCTTTAACTTGACTCATTTTTTTCGCGCGGTGCGTTTGAAACTCCAACAAAACTTAAGGTTTATTGTGATACCCAAGAACCTACTGCGGTGACGATATGAGTAATTTTCAAGTATAGTTGAGAAAACATAAAAACTACACGCAGTTAGTTTTTTTTACGACATCTAAGTGTTAGAAATACCTCGTTTTGTAAATTATGTCTCTCTGGAGAGCAGGTACCATTTCCCATGTATAAGGGCTGGTATTTTTTGACAAATACCTCCGAACGTAATGTGGTAAGAGGTAGAATGTTTGGTGTCATTGGATAGGTGAGTTTTTTTTCTTAAAAATGAGACCAAATTCATCGATTTCCAAGTAAAATGATATTTCCCTCGGACTACCTTAAGGGAGAGTAGCTTCAGTGGAGAGGGAATATCGAAGTTTTAAGTGGAGCCGGTTTCACAGGACTAACTAAAACAGATAACTCCTTCAACTCTGCCAACTCCGATGGGGAATGGCGTCGAGGGTATGTGTGTATGTATGTATGTATGTATGACAGCCTGAAACGTTTGTGTGACTGCCTTTCCCATTTAATGGAAAAATGCCGATCCGGACTCTGCTTCCAAGTTGGGCTCTTCTCCGTTTACGGCCGATCCGAGCTCACTCGTTCCCGATGCCTACTCCCTCCCGATGGCGACCTGCCGATGACGAAAGGCCGCGTCCATCGACAGCGAGAGTCACTTCCATTGGCAGACGGGGGCGACTTCCCAGCGTCACTGACCGCCGCCGGACAACCGGCACTCCCGACAACTCTCACTTATATACCTCCTAGTGGCGATCGACTTTCGTTTATTCACACAATTGCGGGGAAATTTTGAGCACAGGTACTAATTGGTCGTATTTAGAGGTGACAACGAAAATAATTGTATGTTTCTAGTTTGATTTTCTGGTAATTGAACACTATATTGAATACTATTTTTTATGCGTAGTGGGCACTTGAATGGCGCATTGCCCCGGCACCAAAAGCGAAAGCATCGATTTCAATTCGATGTTCCACTTCCCAGGCCATATCTAAATATCTTTCAGAAGAGTTTTATTTACTTTGCGCCAAAAATATTCAACCTACTGCCAATGGCATTTGAAATGGAAAAAAAATGTCAATTCTCATTTAAAGCAAATTTAACAATGGCTATTTGTCCAAGAGAATGTTGAAATATTATTTGATAATGTCCAATAAATTGTTTGTTTGAAAGGAAATAATTAATTATTTGTGTGTATTGTAGAGCTATTTGTGTAAAAAGGGATTAATGTATGTAAATTGTGTACAATACATTATATAGTACTTAGTATATATCACGTAATATGTATAGCATCATTTGATTTTTAAAAAATTGTAGTTTGCACGAATTTCATGGTTACCCCCGCACAGGTATGTATCTTTGGGGTAACCTAAAGCTTCTAAAATGTTTTTTTTGTTCTGTACTTTTGTTTTCTGAAGGTAGCAATAAATATATTCTTCTTCTTCTATATAAACACGTGGCCTCAACTGACACTCGACGCGCGTATTTCTAATTTATTCGATTCTCTGAAGTGTATCGCGTTCCCCACCGACGCGAAATATTACGTTTCATATTTTTTCCAACCATTTTTTTGTTACCAACAAACACCTAGGTATTACGCCGAGTAGCAAACATGTATTAACATACAATTTTCTCTTCAATTTCGAATTCCGCGCCGTGAATTTAAGTGATTGCGTGTCCTAAATTTAGCCGAAAATTTTAGATAACAATTCTGGAATCACGCATGATTTTCCCACCGTACAAACATTCGTACATCAGCGAAGTGTGGCCCAAGACTGTTTATTCCCACTAACTTGAAAAGTAATCGACATATGCCGTTAATGACTCCCTCTATTCCCGCTCCAGCCACCATAATCGAGTTGGACCCCTCAGCAGCCGATTGAAATAAGCGCACGAGGCTCACCTATCTACATCTACATAATACCCCGCGAGCCGCCGCATGAGCGTGTGGCAGGGGGTGTTAGGTCACCAGCCGTGTAAAGGTGTGCGTTTTTCGAGATGAAAATGAATGAAATGGATATGAAATGGTGACGTGAATTATAGGAGTGTAATTAGTGGAGCTCAATTTTTATCGTACCTATCTGTTCGACAGAGTATCTCTCTTACTTTATCGCATCTGTCAGACCAAGAAATGTAGTGAGGAGTGATGATAATATTGTGTCGCTCTGATAAATATCAGGTCTGAATTTCTCAAACAACCTAAGCCTAGCGTGTAGCCTCCGAGTCTCTAGGGTCTCCCACCTTAATCCCTCTAAAAGTTGTGAGAAACTATATGTACGCTCGTAGCTGTTTTTAACGAAGCGCGCTTCTTTCCTTTGTGTTTTATTATTTTTTGTTTAAATCTTTATGACCAGGGTCCCAAATGCTCGCGGCGTATTCGAGGTGTGGCCTAACCAAAGCGAAGTAGCATCTCTCTCTTGATTTTTCATCCGAGGACCTTCCTATTATACGCTTAACAAAACCTAGTTTCTTTTATGCTGCGCCACATATGTTCTGTATGCGTAATCCCCACGACATATCTGAAGTTAAGGTGATTTCAAGATATTTTACTGTATCTGAAGATTTTATGTTTACTCCACTCACAGTATAGGTATGTCATTTTTGTGATGACTTTCGCAGGAAGTGAAATGTGGTGCATTTGCTGATATTTAATTCTAACCCCCACCTACTAACCTAAGTAGAGAACTCGGTTGTGTCTTCGTCTCGGGCGTCTCGGGCGTGTCTTCGTGGAATTTGCTTAACATTGTAAATGAAAAGTATAACTTAGTTATTCCACATAGATTTATGAACAGGACGACCTAGGTTTCGACGAAGCTCGTCATCATCAGGTACAATATTGCAAGAAGACATAGAATTTGTGTGACTATATATTCTATGTCCTCCTGTAATACTGTACCTGATGATGACGAGCTTCGTCGAAACCTCGTTCGTCCTGTTAATAAATCTATGTGGAATAACTAAGTTATACTTTTCATTCACAATATAAGTAGAGAACGGGGAAGAGCAACTGTGGCCATCTCCACGGTATACACGAGCGTCATAACTTCCCACAGAGTCCGTTTATAATTTGCAACAACCCCACCAAGTTGAACCAAGCGCCTTCGGACGGGAAAATTCTCCACGGGTGACGACCTGTGAGCGTACCTATCAGCGGGTCCACGCCCTTCCCTCGACCACCCCGCAACGAGCGACGTCTTCCTGGCGAGGACCAGTCGTCGTCAACGCGCGTCGCGAGTGCTCGGAATGGTACAGTCGTGCTCTTCAATTTAGGGAACGCGAAAAAACATCATCAACGGTGCAAGCGAATTTAGACGAGCAGTAAGAACTGGTCATTTCTCTGAAGTAAGGGTTGTGAGTTCTTGGAAATGGATGAGTGAAAGAAAGGCAAATACCTACTGTCGGCGCAAATATTATGTAGACTAGTTTGGACACTGATTCAAAATTAACCGTGATACCAAAATGAATGCGATCTGCACCAAATGTTAGCTTGTTTTCTTTTGCTTTTAACAGTAGTTGCCGATTATTCTTACATTGCTATCTCGATTTTTTATTCCAGTGAGAACCAAACAAGTGCCTGTTTTTTGCCGTTTTCGAAAGGAGAGCTCTCTTTGACATTTAAAGTGAATAAACTTGAAGTTTAATCGTAGTGAACATGTAGTATTGTGTAGGAAAAACCTCATTAAGTGTATCAGTTCGGTTCTTTCTCATGTGCCATAAAAAAGTTATTAACAAGTTTATGAAACAACTTTTCCTTGGTTATGGAAAGTGGTAGAAGCAAGATCTTGGTCTTGTTTTGAAGCTTTTTACAGCAGTATTTAATAAAAATTACCATCGTAAACTCATATTGTGATACCGATTTTTAACGAGTTAATGAACAGCCGAGTATTTTAGCGGGCTCAAGCCAGCGGTAAGGCGGCCGTCCTCGTTAGAGAGGGTGGTGAAAGTTTGAACGCTGTAGCCACTTGTCCAAACTCGAGTCTACATAATTTTTGCACCGACAGTAGGAACAGCTACCGTAAACGAGCAACTGTTGATGATATACTCACTAGCGTCCATATTTCGTAAAGTTTGTGAAACAATTATAAATCCCCCGTCGAGTCCTCCCAGGGTTGCGTTCCTTTCGATGTGTGAACAGGGGAAATCATTTTCCTATTAGCAAAGCAGTTTTAACATAGCACAAACGCAATTGATTAATTCACCGCTCGTCCACATGAAAAATGTCACATTTATCCACCTAGCGGTTCGGATGCACACAAATGCCAAACATCAGCATAAGCATTTTCGTCTGCGTACTCACACGCGTCCACAGACCGTCTTTTGTCTCCCGTTAACATTTCACGATGTCAAATTTAAACTGGGGACGGGCAGACACAATGTTTGTAACCCAATGAACGTGAATAAGTTAGGTTCACGGTTCACTTAAACCGTAACTCGCGCGAGACATGGTTTCCAGGGTTTCTTTATTTTAAGGTTTATTCTGTCCGAGTCCACTGGTGAGTGGTTATACTAATTGGCCGCGCCTCGCCGACAGCGTGCGGGTCGGCGAAAGATTAAGTCAGGGCATTCCTCTAGAGATCTCTCGTCATTAAACGGAATATTATACGGGTCAACATTATCCACATTTCACTACAAAAAACCTTTTCGTGAAAATGCTCCGCACAAAAATAACTAACGACGAAGGCATTGAAACTCAAAATTTTACTCGGCAAATATTTCATTTTTTCAATGCTACAAACAGGAAAGGAAAACTGAATAACTAATAATTTAAGCAGTAATATACAATAAATGCATCTAATAAGCCGGGAAAACGTTTAAAGCCTTCGTTATGAGGCATAAACTTGTACTGGACAATTTACAGTAAATATTCAAAGATCAAAAGAAATAATACGAGTATGGCTATGGCCAAATTCTCACTGACCAATACAGACAGCCTGACACTGTGTAGACCAATCGAACTCAGAACTATATGAACTCGGACCGATCTGAACACTCTAAGCCAGCCTACTCGGGTCGTCTGGTTTATCAATGCGAAATCGATTGAAATATTGATTTGAATCAGTTCATATCGATTTGAAATCTCAGACTGGTAGAGAAAGCGGGCCGAGTTAGCCCGCTTCTCATATAGATCCCACTAACTAGCCCGTTGCGTTTACCATATCGAGCTGAACCGGCTAAGTCGATCTGAGTTCGATTGGTAAATGTAGTGTAAGTCAAAAGGACAATACTTCCGCACCACAGCCCACACTAAGTGTTGGCTGAGGATGGTGTTTCATGCGGATGAGAACATTTTAAACACCAGGGAAACACATCAAGAATACAAAAATTGCCTCGACAAGAAAGGGATGCTGTATCTCTCTGCTGAAATATTCAACTAAAAATAATAACGATAAGACGTTTCTAAGAATCGCCTCATCTCCATGCAACAACACTCGACATTCAAAAACACTTCCTAAGCTTGGCATTCCATGAACAGATGCAGTCAGGTCAAAAAAGAGGCTCGACAAAGAAGATAAAAAACACACAACACACACACAAAGGCTAATAAATGGAAAGGCATGCCATAAAAGTAGAGCCTTCGAAGCGAACAGAAAACAAGCGAAACACGTCACTCAACATGCATCGAGCACTAAACGTCCCGCGTTTTCCCTGGGACGTATTCAGACTCAAGCATAACCGAGCGAGAAAGAAAAACGGACAAATGGACGAGATTGCAACTCGAATCATCGATAAACCGCAGAAACAATTATATGAAGCATACTGGAGGCAGAATCAATAGAGACGACTCCGCGCGCAAGCTATTTAAACAACGGAAACAACGGCGACTACAACAAGAGAGGCAAAAACAACAACAATGCTAAGGGGGGGGGGGGCGCCATGCCAGCAGCGTCCACGTAACGAGCACACACTGAGTACCAACCAACCAAAAACAATACACTTACGGTGGGGGAGCAGCAGGCGGAAGAGGGCGACTCGGAGCACACATGGAGACAAGTGTACGCCTTGGATGCGTCACAGCCACGCACAGAAACGCACGCCGCATTCCATCGGGGAGGAAGGGGTCGTTCGAAGGGGGAGGTTTCAAAGGGGCGGGAGAGAGTGAGGGGGGGGGGGGCAGGAAGGGAGGAGAAACAGAAAATGAATTAGACAAGTGAAGAGAGAAATTTGAAAAAAAAGAGGCGGTGGTGCCGCATGCATGGCCATTTTTCGCGTGCCATTTGATGGAATTGTAGTTCGGAAGGGGGTTACGCACACGAAGCTCCCGCTCGCTTCGTGTGCAGACGACCGACCGAATCTATCCTTGGCATGACACATTGAAAGGAAGAGCACCCCGAAGCACCATGAGCATTTTCGTGGATTCACAAGCATGAGGATATTTCAATATTTCCGAAATAAGGAACGGATGTGCCGAGGATGTGCCTGGGTCTGGGAAGTTACGTAACGAGAAATCTGGTTTCTCCACAATTCAACCTAATTTCATTCTGCAAAAACTGAAGTTATTTTACGCAAAGATCGTGGAAAATAACGAAATATGTTCCTCTTATCCGGAAATAATTCGGAAATTCTTCTTGTCAGGTATTAAGGTGGATGGATCGTTATTTATTTGTTTAGGTGCATATTTGCGTGACAGTTCGCCTATGTGTACTTAATAGCAATATGTAGAGGTATGAGAGTGAAAAAAATTGCATGCCACCGATTTCGTTTCACGGAAAATTAAATGATATTTTAGCATGTAGCCTTCTGGCACTTGACAATAACACTTAGAAATAATCCATTTATGTTTCGAAAAAATTCGACTACAGATTTCCATAATTCGATGTCCAGATATTCTCATAAGCGCGAAACAACGTTTCATATTACTACAATGACGGCTAACAATTATATACGGGTATCACGCCGATTGAAAAACATTAACTCATGATTTTCGCTAGAATTTCATATTTCGCGCCGTAAAGCCGAGGTATAACATGCTTTTATAAAGGCGAAATTTTTAATACTTAGCTCTCGAAACATTTATAATACTACGCGCATAGTAATTCCCACCGAATAAGCAGATGTACTTAAATGAAATGCAGTCGGAGAATTTTTTTTCGATTTACTCGCAAAGAAATTAACATACGGGTTCAAGGACTCGTGATTGGCGCAACAATCATCTTAAGGTGGTGCGAGTGAGATAGTTCCCTAGTCATAATAGAGACCATATTCAAATTATACGTTTTAATTTCACCAGCTGTAGGACACATCAATTAAATATTGAATCATTAATGGTGCAATAATTTAGTTTTACATGACATAAATTGTAAGTAATCAAATGGAAACATCTACTTAAGTCTTTAACTTGACTCATTTTTATCACGCGGTACGTTTGAAACTCCTTCAATGCGGAAGGTTTTATGAGATCCCGAAGAATTTGCAGCGGTGACAGTATGATTAATTAAAAAAAAAGTTGAGAAGTTATACAAACCACACACTGTTGATTTTTTAAAGAGATCTAAGAGTAGGAAATGCCTCATTTTTAAAAATAAGGTGTCTCTGGGGTGCATAAACGTACTCTCTCCCATGTAAAAGGGCTGCTATTTTCTGGCAAATATCTCGGAAAGTAATGTGGTAAGGGGTTGAATATTTTGTGTCAATGGAAGGGTGATATATTGTTCTTTAACATCAGACCAAATTCATTGATTTTTTTGGTAAAATGACATTTCACTCAAACTACCTTAAAGCAATAAATTTTTTCTTTTTTTACATCATCCAATTTTTTACGCAGTTCGCTAAACAATGGCCGACAAGACGGTTCCCTAGTGACAAGTCGCGGGTGGATTGTATATGTTTTTAAACTAATTTTTAAGCTACGAGTGGTATCAGGATCAAATATAAACGGCTCACGTTTTAACAGAGTATGCTAACGATTTAACGATTACTTAATTTGAAAATTCATCGACCCAGTTGAGCGTCATTCATGTGTTAACACGCTAACGCCTTATGTTATAATAAAGTCACAAAAAGAAGTTTTAACCAGAGGAAAGTATCATTATTTTTTATCAAAATAACGGCCACTCTCATCAGGCAAGCTTAACTTTACGGAAGGATTAGAGACGGCTATCATCTGGTCTTTTTAATTAAGCTCATTACGACAGAGAGCATATGTAACACGCAAGGATGGAGACATCAGTTTTAAGAAACATTCCGAAGTAATAAAATGACTAACCAATGACCAATGACCTCCGTCATGACGACCCAGGATAGCCAACGTACTACGAGCTTCAACAACCGACCTATAAGAACCGCAAGCGTAGTCTGTCGCGATACCTTTTGATGTGACTGTGATGACCAATGTCCTCCGTCATGACGACTCAGGATAGCCAACGTACTACGGGCTTCAACAACCGACCTATACGAACCGCAAGCGTAGTCTGTCGCGATACTTTTTGAAGTGACTGTACAGCTTGAGGCAGTTAGAGCGAAATATCATTTTACCTAGAAATCAATGAAATTGGTCTCATTTTAAATATATATATATATCACCCTTCTAATGACACCAAAATTTCTACCCCTTACCATATTACTTTCGGAGATATTTTCCAAAAAATACCAGCCCTTTTACATGAGAAATGGTACGTGTATGTACTCCAGAGAGACATGATATTAAAAATGAAGTATTTCTAACACTTATGTGTCGTAAAAAAACTAACAGCGTGTAGTTTGTATGTTTTCTCAACTATATTTGAAAATTAATCATATTGTCACGGCAGTAGGTTCTTGTGTATCACAAAAAACCTTCCGTTTTGATGGAGTTTCAAACGCACCGCCCGAAAAAAATGAGTCAAGTTGAAGACTTTTTTTTTAATATTTTCATTTAATTGCTTACAATTTCTGTCATGTAAAACTATATTATTGCTCCATTAATAATGCAATATTTAATTCACGTGTCCGACAGCTTGTGAAATTAAAACGTATAATTCGTAAATTAAATAAATGGTCTCTATTATGACTAGGGAAATATCTCGCTCGCACTATCTTAAAAATGTTCAAAAACTAGTTTTGAATCCTTAATACACTTGAAATGGCTTTTCAAACTGGATCTCGAAACGGGTGTTATCAAATCCTGCTTCACGCCCGGCAACTTTCTGCCTTTCATACAGCCACGATTGAACACACAGCTTTCCTTCACGGCTTTTGAACTGCACCAGTCTGATAGGGAATACAGACAACTTCAAAATAAAATGAGCCGAAAATGTACCATGTACCGAAACACAATTCGTTATCTCTGCCCCAACATCTCATGATTCTTATGAAAGAGATTCCTTCACACGCAACACGTACTACTCGAGAGGCAAACATCGCCTTGAAAAAAACGCGCCTCTCGAGTTTCAACCGAAACTCGTTCCAGGAACCCTGATTGACAGAACATCTCTTTAATTACCAATTCTCAATATATTGACGTCAGCTAAACAGAATGATCGAGTCTCCTCTGTGCCGTTGATATCTTCCTGTTTCCAACCCATTTCGGCATTAAAAACTGTCACCCAATCAATAATCCAATTTTAATTTTCCTGGGGCAATGATTCAGCGAATACATTCTTAAAAATGGGCACATCTACATCTACGTAATACCCTGCGAGCCACCACGAGGGTGTGTGGCAGGGGACATATGTCAATCAAAGTGGCAGTCACCAAAATAGCCCTGGAGGTGGATGGTATCCAAAATAAATAGCTCATTAACATTCCAAATTCCGCTGGTGCAGACGAATTTACTTTAAAATCATGTCTAAAATTCACTCCGAATTACACAGCCACTCTAGCAAAGGTATGATTTGCTCCATATCATTTCACAATCGATGAGGGATTGTAAAACCACAACCCTCCCGATATAAAAATGGCCGGGTGCAATGCGAAGGGAAGACTATGATGGCAAAGTAAAAAGTCCCTTTCCTTAGTCCATTTCCAGTAGGGCCTAGCCTCGCACCTCTCAGCACTCGCATTCACAATGAGCAAACGTTGCAGAGTGCCCTAGGGGCCTACGGCATATACAAGTGATCACATTTCTGGATGCTCATTTGCCACCGCCAACGACCGCATAAACTTCAATTAACGTAGCGAAAGAAAGTTGTGTACCTGCTTTCGACGGGGGCGGATGGAACCACAATTAATACAGCACATCATTACGGAACAGTATGTCCTCCGGTATTTAACAACGGAACTACTTCCGAACGAAGCTGTCAATAAAACAAATGCACACGTCAAATGCGATGAAACTGAAAATCACCACGATCAAGCGGAGTCTTCACACAATTGGACATTATAACCCAGTTCAGTTAGTCATAAAGGGGAGTTTTCTACGACGCGGGGTTCGGCCCACTTTCCCTCCTCAGTTTCATTACAGCGGCATTTTCTAAATTTTGCTGAAGGCAAATGCAGTATTACCTAAGGACGATATTTGAGATCAATTTTAGACATGGAAAAAATCATAAGTTTCCTTGAGATGATGATAGGAAAATGAAATACAGCGCCAATACCTTCCGTGGAAATATCCTTCTCGGTTCATTTTATTATTTAGTATACCGGGAATAGCCAGGGTATTACATCGTGGAGAGCCAGGTAATACCGTGGCCAGCCACCCTACACTCAAAATCAGTCATTAGAGCGAACACTTAACTATTCCCCACTGATAAGCCTTCACCCCGTGGATGGCGGCGCTCTGGAGCGCGCTTTCCACTGCTCCCGTGACACCAGATGTTCAGCAGTCTCTTACAAAAATGTTCCTAGAAAGCCCCACAAAACCCAAATGGGAAGAGGACGCCTCGGTATTTTGAATGACTCAAGTAGGCAGCGCGATGTCGACAGAGATGCGGCTTCCGAGACAATGAAGGCGAATGGAACTTCGCAGTCATCCTTGAGGTATTCTTGGATAGGTATCACCGCTCGTTTAACTCACAGCATTCCAAAAAAAACATGACATCAGCCTGGTGATAGACGAAATCAGCCGCGAATATTCAAAATATACGAGAAAGCATGGACCGTTTGAATTTGGTACGCCTCGGAGATTCAGAGAAGAGTGTTAAATACAGGTGAGGGCAATCTAACGCACAGATAACCTCAAACGTGAGATGGTGGTGTCGTCCGTATGTTTTCTCAATTATTTTTTCGAAACAGTCAATCCTTCCAAAAAAGCGTTTTTCTATCATCTCAATACTCTTTACGCTTCGAAAGCTGAATTTTTATCGAGCGGAGTAAAACAGGAATGTCAAGTAAAGGCCTTAAACATGTATACACAGTTAATTACTGAGAAGTCCGGTTATAGCATATTCCGCAGTGTCATCAATTGTACTATATTTACTTCCCGATTCCTACAACATCTGAAATTTTTAATAAAATTCCGATATGGTCTCCATTTCGGCTACAGAAAAATTTCGCTCCAACTGCCTTCATTGTAAATGAGATAAATAAATGAGGAGGAAATAGAAGAATTTCCTTCAGAGAGGAACAAATAATACCGTTTCAATAGACAATCTACTAAAATCTTCGTCCCACAAACATTACACGTAAAATAAATCTCTATATATATTAAAGACACCTACAAAATCACTTCTCTCTAAGGTCGATGGGTGCTTTCATTGCCCTACTCTTATCTTCACTTTCCCATTTTTGAAATAAATATATCCTGAAGCCCTAATTATCTCGTTTCATGTCACTATACTCCATCCCTCTCTGCATCCTCTCAAAAACACTTTCTTCCCACTCCATCTCTGGATTTTTTGGTTTCAGCTCTGATATGGTCGAAGTCACATCCGGTGTTCCTCAATGAAGCGTGATTGGCCCTCTTTTATTCATTATTTACATTAATGACCTAAGTTCTCGAATTAGCAGTAAATTAAGATTATTTGCAGACGATACAGTAATCTACCGTAAAATAAGCGAAGACGCGGAATTTTAAGTTTTGTCACCTGACCTTCACAACGTTATTTCGTGGTGCCAGGAGAGGGGTTGAGAATTAAATATTAGTAAATGCACCACAATTCACATCCTGCGAAAGTCATCACACAAAATCCATACCTATGCCGTGGGTGGAGTAAACATTAAATCTTCAAATACAGTAAAATATCTTGGAATTACCTCAGATATATCGTGGGGAACACACATACAAAACATAGGTACGTGGCACAGCATTAAAGAAACTAGGTTTTGTTAAGCTTATAATAGGAAGGTCTTTGGATGAAAAAGTAAAGAGATGCTACTTTGCTCTGGTTAGGTCTCACCTTGAATACGCCGCGAGCATTTGGGACCCTGGTCAGAAAGATTTAACCAAAAAAATTAACAAAATACAAAGAAAAGCAGCACGCTTCGTTAAAAACTGCTACGAGCGTACATATAGTGTCTCACAACTTTTAGAGGGATTAAGGTGGGAGCCCCTAGAGACTCGGAGGCTGCACGCTATGTTTAGGCTGCTTGAGAAATTCAGAACTTGTGTGCTTCAGAGCGACACAGAGAATATTATCATGATGCCTCACTACATTTCTAGGTCTGACAGACACGATAAAATAAGAAAGATACTCTGCCGAACAGATAGGTACAAAAACCCGTTCTTTCCGGGCACAATAAGCGACCACAATAAAATCTGATCTCCTCTAAATACACTCCCATATAACTTGTCACCATTTCACCTCCAAAAACTTGACATCTTTACACGACCGGTGACCTACCACCCACTGCCACACGCCCATGCGGCGGCTCGCGGGGTAGTATGAAGATGTAGATAGAGAATCTCTCTAATCATTCTCCTTCCGCTCGCAGTCCTCGGGGTCACATTGCCTCGCCCCATTAGCCTAATCTGTTTTACTCTGATTTTTCTCCATAAACTCCCTCTCTTCACACTTAAAATACGAATTTTCTCGCTTTCTTTTCACCATTCTTCCCCCAATTCCCCCAATAACACCTCCTCCGCTCACTTTAAACGCCATCCAATCTATTCTCGTCGCTCACGCTCACTCGAAGCTCACACAACGTCACGCTCCACATCCAACATTTCACTCACCCTTTTTTTTCGACGCCTGGCGAGGGTTTTTCCCCTTAAGATTCCCCCGTACAAGAAATGCCTGTCTTGTCATCGCCGTGATCATGACAGGCATGCTTCCTTCACTGCTATGACCAGGATGTTTCCGTTGAGAGACACACCGCTATAATTGTGATTTGACTCCCACTAAATTTACAACTTGCTGCGAGGAACTGATCAGAAGCCTATCGAATCCATTCATACACTTTAAGCCTTGAATTATACCCTCGCTTTCGGATTTGGTGAGACACCATGTATTTGTTTGAGGAAGGCAATCTAAATGCGGGTTTCGTTGAACAATGACAACTTTGCTATTGTCTACACTTTAATTATAATGGGAATGACCGATTTCGAAGTTAACGCATCATCGCCTGAGCCCTAGTAAGGTGTGGAAAATTAGAAAGTTTCTATTCTTAAACTAAGAATGTCAAAATTCCTTCGCCAACCACCACCTTAATTCTAAATAAGTGTATCTGACTAGTTAATACACTCCTGACCTTTCATGACAGTCTGCAATCCATGCAAATAAATTAAAAGCTCAGAAATATCGCAACATCTCACAAAAAAACAAGCGAAGTAATTGCAAGCGATGCTGAAAAAGTCCCAAGCTTGGACCAAGGCATTGGGTCGGGAGCGAGAGGTCGGGAGCGAGAGATCGCATCGCGGGTCCATGGCGCACATGACGAACGGTCGTCGAGGAAAAGGAGACTCGGGGGGGCAGAGGCGGGGGGGGGGAGGGTGGGGTCCGGATAGGGCCGACGACTCAATGACGGGCGCGCACACAATACGGCGCTCCCGTTCCTACACACATCTCTCTACGTTATGGCGAACACTTATCGTTCCCGGACACGACACATGCCATGCAATCAACCAAGGGAGAGATGGGTTTGTGGAGGGGGGGCATGCGAGAGAGTTCAGACGGGAGCATCGACGCGACGACATACTACGAAAAGCACAACAAATTAGACAACTGCCTAGGATTAGACAATCATGCCCAGGGATTGGCTCGACAGATTCCAAATTCCACAACAAACTAACGAAAAACAACAAGAATCAAGAAGTTTCTCCCCATGTGTACGTGGTATTCCACCATAACATCGCATCCTTACTCAACCGTTTGTGAATCCCTGTGTTTATAAATAAAACTAGTAATAATTTCAATTTGTCATACCTCTTGTTTGTATCAATTCTTTGCCACTGCAAATAAAATAGACCAATCATATTAAATCTTTTCTTAAGCTGGTTAAACTCTGATTGTTGAATTTTTTTCTGTATTAACTTTTATACTGTCACTTCTGTAGTGATCATTGTGCTAAATGTATTGCATCTGTCCTGAAGGTGCCACAGATAACAGGCAATGCCTTAGGGGTCGACTAAAGCTCCTGTCAACTATTTTTGCCAAGCGATTATGTAATCTTGGACCATGTTTAAAGAGGCAATAGAAAATTATTATTATTATTATTTAAAAGACTGCATCCAATCTTATTTTTTATTTGTGCAAAATTCGATTCACACAAAAAAAGAATACTAAATGTAATGCTACATATCGAAGCACAGAGTTCAGATGTGTCTCCGTGGTCTCCTTTAGATGTAACTGAAATATCAAGAGCTTCAAATGTGTTAAACCAAAATTAAAATTAACAATGCCAAATAATGACATTAAATTTGAAAGTAAACTATTATGAAGTTAACACCGATAAATGCGTTCGGCCTCGCTCTACTCGAAATTACTCGGAATCGTTTCCAAATGAAATTCGCCATTCAAGTGTTTCACTTCCGAGTCATACGGCGATATGATGCCTCCTGGCAGAAAAAAATGGTGGCTTCTATTCGTGCCCAAGGAGTGGCCAGTACTTCGCGCTTTCAAGAAAATGTAACGGCAAAATGTGACGAATTCAGATTGTCCCGTACCGTCTGAAGCAGAGGAAATTATTTCTCACCTACAGCATTTTGTAGATTCGGCAGATATTATTTGCGACACCGTCTTGGACTTAAATGGTATTCGATCCGGCGGAAAAAGCAAATCATAGTGCCACATTCATTTGACGATGACAAAAAGGAACACTAATTAATGGCCAATACCAATGGAATACCATTTTATTTTGAGTAACATTTTCAGGAAATTGGAGCGAGATTTTTCCCTGCTCTCAGTGGAAACCACGATCGAATTTTACTTTTTACTATCACAGCACCTGTATTAAGCATGAATTAAATGCTGTAATAAATATGGTGCAATTATATACTTTCATAAGACTGAAATTCTCAGTAATCACTTAAAAATATCTACATGAGTCTTTTAACTTGGCCCATTTTTTTCACGCGCCACGTTCGAAACTCCTTCACAATGGAAGGTTTTTCGTGATTCTGAAAAACGTTACTGGAGTGATTTATTTATGAAAACAGTTGATAAAACACACAAAAACACTTCGTTAATTTTTAGCGAGATCTAAGCGTCTAAATGAAGTCTCTCTGGAGTGCATAGTCGCATCGTCGTCGTTGCACGTTAAAATGGCTTTATTTCTCCTTTTAAATTCCCCGGAAAACAGTGCGGTAAGGTGGGACTGATATTTTGACACTTGTACAAGGATGAGATATTTTACTTCAAAATAAAACCACATTCGGCAAACCAAAAATATTTTTAAATAAAGCCAAATTCTTTGAGTTGTGAAATCATGTGGAATGGTAACTCGTTTCAACTACCTTGACGCGCGTATAAGACCACGACTTGTGCGTTGGACTCTCGCCACCACTGCACTGCAGGCGTTATAAGATTCACAAGGCCCAAACGCAGTGGGGGGGAGGGGGCGCTGCAGCCATGGAGACGAAGCTTGAGAGCACAAGATGAGAAACGCGACCCTCTGGCAAGCACACGACGTTCGCGAGGGTGGTTGGCATGGCACCGCGCACCTTCCCGAGTCCGCTGCCAATACCACATGATGCTGAAGACCCCGACTTTGAATTCTGCCCGCGTCGCCAGTGTCTTTATGTGCTGGCGCGAATATCCTTCGGACCGAGTGGAAGGACGCGGAAGGACAAGAGGATGGAGAAGTCAATGCTCCGAAGGCAATCCAGTAGCCAGGGGAAATTTTTTCAAGTTCAAGACACGACCGCTTTGCCAATTCCATTGCCAGAAGATTAGCCAATTTATTTCAAACTTTTACTCTCGCGACACTGAAGTGAACAGAAAACACAGACTGCTCCAACCACTTGTTCTTGGGGTGCGATCATTTTCCTTATCTTTGTCACTCCGAATACAAGATACAGTTTCAGGTTTAACTAAGCGGAAAATGATCGAATGTCATGGACCGCCTGGTTTCTTTAGAATATAACGGTTAGATTTAATGAAAAGGTCAGAAATGGTGATAATTGAAAGAGCTAAAAAACACAACGCTATCAAATGAAAATACGGTCAAATTGTCTCCTAAAAGAATAATATCACTGACGAAGACACGCAAGATAAAATATAACATTAAAGTCTGCAAAGATATAAACGCAATTGAGGAAGTACGAGATGGAGAGTCACGTAGAGGCATTATTCCAAACTTCGAAACGACTAAAAACAATTGCTCCAAACATCGTCCAGTCAAGTCTCATCTCGACAGCTTCCGACTTCAGATTTCACCGAACTTGAGAAACAACGGATAGCGTAAGAACCTTTCAACAGTCGTGTTTTCATCACATTAATTTCATATCGAATAATTCCTTGATGTCGCAATTGCTTTTTGATAACCTAGGAGAATTGATAACCTCTTAATATATTTTAAAAAAATTCCGGTAGCGATGAGGAAAAAAAGAATTAGACACGAGGATGTTCTCAGAGAGATACTTCATCGAATTCTTGAATAACAATAATTGCATTTGATACGCTTCCTGCTGATCTCAAGAATCACACTACACCACCTATGGCCAGTTGCAGGAACGACACACATGCATTCAATATAGTTATGGGACCCATAAGCCATGACAACCAATCAACAACTGTTTCTAAAACAATCGAAAACTTTTAAAGGTTTCATATCTTATGACATTGAGTGATGAGTTCAATAAGTCGCCAAGATGGCGAATTCGCGACGAACCACTGGGAGACTAATTACTTAATAGAAAGGTTGTTTTGAGACGAATGGCCGGTTTGTTTACTCTGACTGAAGAATTATTATGTTCATTCGCAATTATGATGAATGAATTTCATTCATTTTATCTAGCGGTAGAATATTAGATCAAACATCCAAAGCAATTTACAATTGGTTATTAAGTTATGAAACTAGTAGACGTGATCCTGCACCCCGAATATTTTTATGATGCCCATTACTTCATGGATCTCATAACTATTTATTCCATAAGTAAGCGTTCTAGCAACTGGCCATTAATCAAGAAACATGATTAAAGGCGATACGCGATGAAATCGTACATAATTTATCACAGACGTCCATCCTTCCGACGTTCCACGATTGAGTTCCGATTGACGAAAAAATATCTCTTTGGAGACGTATATAGACCGCAATTGATTGGAAATAGGCACTCATCCTCAACACATCAACTACGACACCAAGTGTGGGGTGTATTTACTTTTAAAAAAAAGAACGAAGAGAGAAAATGCGAGAGCATGCAAACTTTCAAATTATACTGACCTTGACGTATTTCCAGTGCTTTTGGCGGCGTGCGAAAGAAAGGGAAAGAGAGACAATGTTTTAGTACGAGACTCAGAACAGGGTTAAGTGCAGACAACATGAGGCACAAATCAACAATGGAAGGGGAGGGTGTTCGAGGGGGGGGGGGACAAAGGTAACAATGAGAGTGACACGTGGTCGCCTAGAGACATTCATTCATTCATACACGCACAAACACACATATATAAGCACATCATCAACACAATGGGAAGGGTGAGAAGGTGGGAGGGAAGTCAACGGTGCCACGGTACACTCGTGGCACACATGACTGGGGCCAAGGCGTCTATTCACTCGAGGGATTCCACGGATCCGTTATGGAGAGGAAAAAGACATGCCCAATAGAAAGACCCGTAATTTTTGACACTATACACAGTGGTGATAATAGGGAAAAGATGAATGTGCATTATTCAGTGAAATTCTTGCGAAGTGTTGTATTAATTGAGGGTGGACTTTCATCCTCTATCGAAGACCCAGTTTTGTTTCACAGAAATTTTTCTTTTGTATCACTTAACCCTTTGAGTGCGAAAAGACGTGATATCACGTCATGGTTGTCTTTCCGCTGGTACTGATGACGTTATATCACGTCAAGGGTACCGTGAGTGTTCCAGCTTTCACTAGGGAACATATGAGGCCTCCTAGGGAAAGCTGGAACACTCACGGTACCCATGACGTGATATAACGTCATGCCGCACTCAAATGGGTTAAATAAAGAGCAGTACGCAGCCTTCAAAGCAGTCATTGAAGTTGGAGATCATTCTCTGACATTGGGAGAGAGCTGATGATGCTTCCGTACATTTCATCTCCACCTACTTCTCTGTAGTTATACTTCTGTCTCGAATGGCCTAATGGACTCAGTGGCTGTTAGCATACCAAGTGGTATGCATCATCTAATTCTTCAAGATTGTGCCTTATAAGTGTGGCTTTGAGGACAGTATGTTCGCCTTTTGCCACTGACATACATGCCTTGAAATGTGAGTGCAATTTGTGCCAATTCGACCTGTTAGAACCCTTGCAATGCATCGATAAAACTTCTTTTTTCATTGAAAATTCATGATTTGAGATATTGCTGATATATGGATAAAGTTGACCTTTCTGTAGTCATATGTTGGTAGTTAAAATAAAACCATTGTTTTATTTTAAAAAATGAGAGAGGCCGAACGGATATTGTGACTGTGACACGACGGCCAAGGTTATTACCGAAGCACTCTGATATTTCGAACGCACCTGGCGGACAACCGCCTCAGGAAGGAGGGGGTTCCAGAGCGACTACGCGAGTCGTCACAAGCAACTAAAACCGCCGAAACCCACCTCTTCGTTTCCATTAAATAAAAAAAAATGAGTATTTGACTGATGACATGCCTTTGTTTTTAGAAAACAAAATTCCGGTTCAATACACGCAGATTTTTGGGCGACTGTACTTTTTTAAGGAGACTTTTCCCCGCCATTGGAGCCACTTTCAACACCATTTCCACAGAATTAAGACATTTTCACTTGGATCACTGCAGTACAGGTATCCCCCGCTTTACACGAATTCGCTTAACACGATATTCGCTATTACACGATTGGTCCTCAAAAGATTGCTTTCACTTAAGTCAACCTAACTTCCCACTTAATTCAACTGCAGATGCGTTTAATACACTAAAACCTCCTTTTTCTTGAGTAACTAAGTAAGGAAAAAACGAGAAGAAAGATTCGATGTCATCTACATTAAGAATTTTAATGAATTAATTGGCCCTTAAAATCAAATCATCATTAGGGTTGAATGCTGAGTGTGTGCATGTGACATCTAAATCTGTCTTAGATGAAGGGCAGGCACTGTACTACCGGTGGAAAAATTCAATTCAAATACCGTACTCTGTGAAAAAAATCCATTATGAAATAAAAACAAACTTCATGTTACACATTTCATTCACTTTTGTTGAGCCCCGACCACGGCATTAATCTCTAAACATCGTTATGTGTTAAAGTGTCGGCCTCCACCGTATTGGTATCACAGGATCGCGTGAAATCAAACGAAGTTTTCATTTCGTCTCAGTACAAGGCATCCGCAGTGCCCATTTAGCTCAACGAATGTGAGCATTATATAATATGCTGCTGCTATAATCATATGATGTCCCAAAAACCTCGTGCTGAAGTGAAACAGTGAAGTAAATGGTATCAAATTACACGGCGAGTTGGATAGACAGTTGCCACAAGTGATGTCTCAACGGCACAACGCGGTATCTCATCAAATTCCGAGTGTATACACTCGGAATTTGATGAGGCGTATACGCCTCGGACAGTGGTTTTACTGTGTACAAATTCAAAACCTGTTATCAACTTTCCAGATATGAGTGCAAAACGTGTACAATCTGCCCCGAATGATGAACCTAGGAAAAGAAGTAGAAAGACTATTACGTTGGAAGCTAAGATGAAAGTGATAGAACGTTTTGAACATGGAAAGCACATCGCAGACTTTAAGCGTGCCATGGGTCTACATGAGGCCACTGTTCGGACAATTCGTTCCAACGCCGAGAAAACTAAAAATAGTTTTAAATGTGCAACGAGTATAAGCGCCGCAAAAGTGAATCGAACGAGGTCTGAAACCATGGAAAAAATGGAAAAGTTGCTATCACTCTGGATCGAGAGACAAAATCAGAACAGCATCCCGGTGAGTACGCTAGTCATCAAAGAAAAAGCCTTAAGTAAGGATATAAGCAAAGATGAAGAAGATGTGCAGTCATTTATTGCTAGTTCAGGATGGATCGACCGGTTCAGGAAGTGCTACAACTTTCATAATTTGAAAATTACTGGTGAGGCTGCAGTGGCAGATAAAGTTGCTGCAGAAAATTTCGTTGCAGTGTTGGCAAAAATCATAGAAGATGGTGGCTACAGTCCAAAATAAGAGATAAACATTGATGAAACAGGTTTAATTTGGAAAAGAATGCCATTCAGAACATTTATCTCTAGGATGAAAAAGTTGCTTCTGGGTTTTAAGCGGCCAAGGACCGTTGCATCCTTGTGCTAGGCGGAAATACAAATGGTGACTTGAAGTTGAAACCATTATCAGTGTATCTGCTCGCTCTCTCACTCTCTGCATCGCTCTGAAAACCCCCAGAACTTTGCGAAAATATTCAAAAGAGTTTCAACCGGTGATTTGGCACTCCAATACAAAAGCCTGGGTTACAAGTGGTTTATTTTTAGAATATTTTAAAAACCATCTGAACGAGGAAACTGAGGCCTACTGTGCAAAAAACAATTTTGAGTTCAATATTTTATTAGTTTTTGATAATGCTCCCGGGCACCCACCTCCCATTGTTGATTTTTCTGAGCACATCAAAGTCTTGTTCTTACCCCCTAACACTACGTCCAATATCTAACCCATGGACCAAGGGGTAATGGCCACATTTAAGGCACACTATGTCCGCAGAAACTTTTCAAAATTGATCGAAAAAACAGATGGTGGTGGTAAACAATCAGTGAAAGATTTTTGGCGTAAATTCAATATAAAGCAAGCTATTGACATTATCGCCGAGGCTTGGGCAGCTCTGCCGTTATCCTGTATGAATGGCGTGTGGAAAAATTTATGGCCTGATTGTGTACACTTCAAGGGATTTGACGTCGGTGAAAGTGTTTCCCTCTTGGAAGCCGATATCCCTAATTTCTCCAGGAAAGTTGGCTTTGAGGAAGTGAACGAAGAAGAGGTTGAAGATCTGCTCAATGCACAACACGAGATAAGCACTGAAGAATTAATTCACGTCCTGGAGAAATAAATTCGACAAGGAGGGTCTTGCAGCGACGAAATGTCTGAAGAATCTGAGACAGCTGTTCGAACTAAGAAACAACAAGGAAATGGTAAGGGCATTCTGCCTTTTAGAAGCACTTAAAATTATCGAAGACGGTGACCCAGATGAAATACGGAGTTCGAAAGTAAACCGCGAAGTAAATGCTGCAATTGGATGTTACTGGCAGATTTACAAGGAAAACAGCTGCAAAGCGAAGCAACTTTCCTTGGATGCTTTCTTCAAAAAAGCTGGAAGTTCCAGCTTGAATGCATCCAATTACCTAGCCGAGGACGACCCTGCGTCATCTAATGCATCCAGGCAGTAATCACTGCTCCAGAGTTTCCCGTCATCACTTCTCAGGTGTCTATAACATTCTCTACGTATTGTCGGGCCATCACTTTTTCAATGTGCATAGTTTTTTTGCTGTTAAATTGTCCTCACACTTCGTCCGTTCTACACTCGTTAGCAGAAATAGCGCCAATCGCTTTTCTTTTGTTTTCTTCTTCAATCTGTTGAGTTTAATTGTCGTAGTCGTGCTTTCTTTCAGGTTTATCCCTCCAATTCGTGAGTCCACCATCGTGAAATATGTGCTGTGCTAAGGATTCAGCGATTCACTCCCCTCACTTCAATGAGTAGCGAGGTCTTGCAGTCTTGCGCATATTATTAACATCAGGCACACCATAATTTCCGAAAATTGAAACAATAATAATGTTGCCTTTGGAATTTTGTAAATAATAATGTGTGTTGTTACTTGGCAAATAAACTTATATAAAACTTGCCAGCAGAGCTTTTCTAGGTCCAATTTTATTATTTGTCGTCCGTATCACCAATCAATTACACGGTTTATTATGGCTTTTAAAAATTCACTTAACACGAATTCATTTAACACGGCACTTTTTCGGAACGTATCTCTCGTGTTAAGCGGGGGATACCTGTACTTCGCTATTCACTGAAGAAATACGATAGGCGGTTACTGAAATGTTATAACCGTACATATCCTTGGGTTGACTCCCTTCCCGCACAAAGTTTTTAACGAAATCGGCATTCCTTTCAGAAAAAAACACTATTTATTCCCAGTTTTTATCAAGAACATATTTAACATAATTAAATTTTTAAGTCATTTTGCGAATAAAATGAGCATTGAGTGTTAAGAGTTTGTAATTTTAACATTTGAATAATTATATTACAGCGGACCCACTTAAAGTAACGGAATGCCATAAAGGACGGGTTTCATGACATCATTTATCAAAGCGCTCATTGCAGGGCGCAAAGGAACCCTTCGATTGGTAGATTGGCACCAGCAACACGACGTTTGCGATTGGTGATCCGGGGACGAGCGCGCAAAGGATCTCCCGTGCAACACTCGCGAACACAAAGGAGGGAACCGTTGTATATACAAAATCAATCAAACCGCATTAAGAAAGAACAGACGGATGATTGCCCGCATGGTTCTAAATCGATTAAATTTCCTTCCTTCGATTGATTTATTTGGAAAGTTCGTCTGTTCTGTTCCGTTCCAGTTAAGAGGTGCAACTTCTCCATTAAGGCTCGTCTCTCTCGATAGTTTCCGTTCCCCTCCACGACCCGCAAAGGGCGTACCGCCACGGAGGAAAGGAACAAAGGGTGACAAGCGACTTGACAGCGATGGAGCGCAACAATGAGCGACGACGCAACAATGGGCGCGTCCTGCGATTGAGCGACGGGAGGGCGGGTCGCGGCGGTGAAGTGGGTGCCCACCTCCGACTATAGGCGGCCCGCCGGCTTGCGTGCGCCCCGCCGCTCCTTGCCTCCTTCACGCTTGCACGCCTCTTCTTCGAGACGAGAAGACAATTCGGGAGAGGCGTCGTTCCGAACGGGCGGCGCTGTAGGCGGTCGCGAAGCCTCGGGTGGCGCCTCCCTCGATGTCGCACAGCGGAACCAAGACGCACGCCCCCGCGTGTTGCGACGGCGAGAACGCCTCAAACTATCACGGAAATACCTCAGACGCTAAAACAGGCTGCGATTGCGGGGTGTGAAAGTTGCTTCGCTTACACTCCGGTTAAACCAAATAGGTGAGTAGACTCAGACAGTATCCGATTTCCGTTTATGAAGAACCGATTCCCGTTTATGAAGACTACAGCAATGACCCAATTAGGCTTAGATGAAACAACATGTCTACGCTACACGAATTTGTGTACGTACAGAGATAAGACTTCTAAGTAAAATCTCGCCAAAATCGGGGTCCTCGACGCTGATTGGTCGCGATACCGCAAGGCCACCCTGAGGACGGTATATATAGATGCCCAATTCCACCAGCCGGCATTCAGAACCTGATCTGAAGATGTGGCCAGCATTGGCCACGAAACGTCATCGTCTACATAACGACACGCAGCGAAACCCGGAACCAATGGATATCCCTGCACTACAGCGCTGCGAAAGCCTCAAGCAAAAATCTTTTACTGATGTCGCAAAAGTAATGTTTTTGAAAGACTAACCTTCCCAGCAATTAACTAAAAACGTATGCATAAGTATTGGACTAATTTTGTCACGCCGCGTGAGGACGAAGCCTTCACATCAGATGGTATGTTTTGCGATCTGTAAAAGTATCTGAAAGCAATTGATTTATTTTTTTAAATGATTGAGGAAACAAACAAACTACACCTATATTTCTGTCGAGATCAAGGCGTCAGAAATTCCTTATTTTTACAAGTAAAGTCTCTGGAGTGCACACCCGCACCATTCGTTCTGTTTCGCTCCATTCGCTCGTGTTTGATTGTAAATGCCTCGAATGGCAGCGCGGTAAGTGGAATATAGTTTGCCATCTTTGAAAAGACGAGCGTTTTTTCCGAATGATACCAAAATTCAAGAGAATTCTGCGCGAGAGGATACCGCGCCCAAACCGCCACAATCGCTGCATCCACCGATTGCCCCCGACATTCTCGTCCAGAGGTCCCCGCGAGCGTCCGACGCGTCGCGACGGCTCCTTAGCAAGCCGCGGAATCTTTTGCGGCCGACGACGGTCCCAACCGCGGCACGGCGGTTTAAACCGCAGAGGCACACGCCCAAAAGGCGCGACCGGCGCTGCGGCGGCGGCAAAAGGAAGGGCCCATAATAATAACGGGCGGGGCGAACGAGGGCGACCACAAGCACTTCCCTGGAGGCACTCTCACGCGAGGAGGGAGGGGCGTCGGAAAGATTCGACGAAACCATGGGAACCCCCTGGACCAGAGAGACCCACAACGACCTCCCCCCGTTAAAGCCTCCCCACCCCTCGAACCCTGGCTCTGCACTCGAACGCCACCATATTAGTGTCACCATAGAGTAAGTATGTATAGAGTGGCATAGAGATAGGGAGATTCGGATATGAGTTTTTAAATAATACTTTGGCCGATAGATGGAACAGGTGTATCGAAGTTGCAAGACAAGTCATCACAAATGAGCTTTGGCATACGGCCACTTCATTTAGTGTCGCATAACTCACATGATGTTTTCATAATGATTTCGGTGCTTGGATATTTACTACTCGACCCATAGCAACGAAAACAAATGTTATTGAGTCGTAGAGACCAAATTTAACATATTTTAATGAGACTTCAATGAGCATCGTCTATAATGAATCGAATTCACGTCAATATGATAAGACACGCGATTACCAAACACGGAGTCAACTGTTTACCGATGTATCATAGCAACGACAAGACAATTGATACTCGATTAAAAGCACACAACAGCCATGGTAAATCCACCTCTGTATGTTGATGCAAAATCACCGAGTACCATTAGCGCCTCCAAGTGGCCTTCTCCGTAAGCCAAAATTCTTCCTCCCCTAAGGTGGAGGCATCTGAGAAATTCTTCCCAAAGCTCTCAAAAATTTATGTCCAGTTTTTTGCATTGCTTTGCCACTCTACATACACTTACTCTATGGTGTCAACCTCCACTTCTCAAGCGCCTCTTAACGGGTAGCCACACTCGACCGAGAGCGGGTCATCACGTGGCCTGACTCTTTGACCCGTCTTTCCTCGCCTTCGAGAGAGAGACACTTCCTCCAAGGAATGTCACAGCGCATTCCAAAGAGGCCGTATCATAACAACATGTGGAGTTCTCTCGTCCAATCACTGGGGGAGGAAGTGTAGTCGTACGTATGGAGTGGAATGGAGATTTTTCCGATGGAGAGCTAAGGGTTAAGGGGAGACGAAGCGATAAAGCAATCAACGCGCTCTAAACATTTACAGCCACGCGGAGAGACTCTTAAAAGCGCTCTCCCTTTTAGGGTGCCCACCCACACACCACATCCCTCCTTGATCTACTGCCACCCCCCTCCCTCCCCCCCTCACTCGCCATCCCACATCCGCACTTGACGCATAGTGTCCAAACAGTCACCATGAGTGACAACTACTCATGCACACACCGAAAGGGACGAAGAAGATACACCTGGCGCCCACACTCATACAAAGAAGCAACAACTATTCTAGAAGGGAGCGATTTTTTGCGACAATGGGGAGGTGAGATATTTTTCTTTAAAATGAGATCAAATTCACTGATTTCTAGGGAAAATGACATTTCGCTCGGACTACCTTAACTTTTTACTGACACTTCCAATTATTCGTTAATTGGAGAATCATCCACTCGCTCCCCTCCACACGCTCCCCTCCACACGCTCCCCTCCACTCGCTCCCCTCCACTCGCTCCCCTCCACTCGCTCCCCTCCACACGCTCCCCTCCACACGCTCCCCTCCACTCCACTCCACACACTCCCGTACCAATATCTACTTCAATTCCTTCCTCACCACTGATTCCAAGTTTTGGAATTCGCTAACCTCCCATGTCAAGTTTTCTTCATCCCGTCAACCATTTAAAGTCAAATTATTTTGCTCTTTAAAAATCCATAAATAAATGTGTAAAAACTTACTTTATGTCTAAATATAAATATTACTCTAATATTCATTGTTATGTAAATTAACTTTTCCTTTCTTAATGTGTGTATTATGTATTTTTGAGCAGAACATGCAAATTGTATAGTTAACTTGCTCCATTGGGTTACCCCGGAGCATAAACAAAGTTTCATTCATTCACACGCACGCAAACACAAACAAAAGGTCAAAAGGTGTCACTCGGGAGGGATTCGATGCGTGGAATATTAACGGGAACAAATATTGGGGAGACCCACACGCAGGCGTTGAGGAAGCACAATCAAACATTGTTTCGATACATACTCCACAGGGGGACAGTCGGGAATGGTCCTTTGACACCAATGATCTCACCTGCAAAGAGAGAAAAAATGAAATGAATTAAGAGATAACTTTTGAGTCATCATGCAATGGTATTAACAACAGTTTAGGATACAAAGAAAACATTTTACTTCATTGAAATGCATAAACAGGGTGGCTACTGATATGCACTTATCAAATTACCTGACCTTTCCCTGATTTGTCCCTAAGGTATTTACCAATTTCCCTGACCGATCTTCAAGAGGTCACCTATTATTGGAAAATGTTTTTCTGCTGAATTAAATTTTCTACTGCACCTTTAAATTTTCCAAACATTGTCTCGTATTTGCAGAACTGCAAGGATGTATTTACTATAAGCTAGTGTGCTCTAGCTTCTCCTCGTCCTGAGTTTCGGAAGTGAAAAAATACGCGAGGCATAATTATCCGAACAACATAGCTTCGGATTCCGTGTGATGAGCGTAATACATCGTGATCAAGAATTTTAACACAACTAGGCAAATATCGCAATAAGGATATACAAAAGGGATACATAGTACGTCTGATTCACAACTGAATGCTCCACGAACTGATGGTGCTTTTTCCATGCAAGTCATCGAGAGACGTAGTTGGTGAAATAAAGGGCGGGAAAGACTGGCCGATAAACGTAATGGGAGAAAAATAACGAGGATTCCTATTCCAGTCTCTCCCTGACTGTTACGAGAATTCCTTGACTTTTCCAGAAATTCAAAATTCCCTGACAATTCCAGGTTTTCCCTGACGATCGCCACCCTGATAAATGTCTGGGTCTCGAGATGCGGGAAGAACATACATCAAGCCTGTATAAATCGAGGTGACCGTCTGAAGGGTTACTTCGCAGTGTTAATAAAGCAGCGTTGTTTCTGTAGCATATTTGATTCATCATACACCTGTGTTAATATATTTGAGGTACTAGCGATTTCGAGATTTAAAATAGCAGCTGAATACGCAGAGCAAGCCGGAACCGGTAGTGCTTAAACAGTTTTAAGTTCTTTTGGAATTAAAAAAAGTGAGCTATTTTGGGAAGGTGATAGTTGGCGAATTACCTTCGGGGAGTTGTGACATACTTAGTTAAAGAATAACAACTTTGTATTTTCCACTATAAATACAAGAGTGGAAATTTAAAAGATAATTATTCTTTAATTATGTGAGAGCTATTTTAATTACTGCTTTGTTCAACTGTCAATGGAGGGCTCAGAGTTATGGCAGGCTAAGTCCATTTTTTTGCTATTCTTCATCCACAAATTTACCGAATGATTAGATCCCTATATTGTTAATGCAAAAGACAACCAATTCCAAAGATCAAATATTTTCCTTAGCAACGCAGCGACAGCAACAAGCACCTACAAATGATTCACGCGAGGAATTTACAGAGGCGCGTTTTCCTCAAAACTGACTCCGATGGGCCGTACCATCACTATAGCACCATCCCATCCAATAATGGACGTAGCTGAGACATTTTCGTGATAAAGCAGGAAAAACTTATGTATCCATAAATGAGATTTAAGAATCGTCAACACTACTCCAAAGTCATCTTCATATTTAATTAATATAAACAAAGAATATTTAGAGTGTAACTGGGTAAATGATTTTGTCAATATTCGGCGGGCCCTGGCAACGGGTTTCTGTGGAAAGAAAATAATAAACAACGGATATTATTATGGATCGTGTCTCCTTCAGCAGATGTAAAAGTATTTCTTTAGTTAAATAGCAGAAATAAAGAGTGTTCTGAAAAACAGCGTGCATCAGGTATTATACCCACGAACGTTACAATAGGTTTTATGAACATCTTATCATCCAATTATTCTTCACGAGGAGCTATAAGATGCAAACGGAGCGGTTCGAGGAATCCACACTTCAATTATGCAAATCCACATTCAATAATACGTAAGCGTATCGTCTCACATTGATAAGTATGTTTCTCTGGGGTGGAAAAAGTGGGAGTCGGGTTGAGGCGATACAGATTCTCACCCGTAGTTCTCGCCACCTACTGTCCTTAGAGAAGCCTGTTGCTGTTCACGGCCAGCACGAAGACACATTTCGAAGCAGGCGACGCTAACGCAAAAAAAAGGAGACGAAAGCACAGTATGAGCGTTAGTCGCTCGCCGACCGATATCAGGGAGGTACACCTCACGATGGGCGTTGCAATCCTAACTTCAGGCTCGACACGGAAAGCGTTCTCCGACTGACTAACATGGCGACACCATATCCCGAAATTAGGACGACCGCATTCTGGCCCGCCATTGAAAATGCAATTTAACTCCGCGATACCGTGACGCGATTCTGAAACCAATCGTCGATCGATCGCAAGGAAACTCACCGTCAAGTTTATACGCTGATGGGGAAAAACACAGGGGCCGACACAGGAGAGATGACGAAGACATATCAACGAGAAAATGGGATAAAATCCAACGCCAACAGTTCAAATCATCAATCCATATGGTAGAGAACATCACACATCGATTTGGAAATACTAGCTGCCTTACATACATATACAACAACAGAGTGGCTACTGATAACCAATTTTCAAATTCCCTGACCTTTCCCTGACTTTTCCCTGATGGATTTATCAATTTCCCTGACTGATTGCCAAAGGTCACCTATAATTGGAATATTTTTTCTGCTGCATTAAATTGTAAACGGCAGCATTAAATTTTATAAGTTTTCTAATCATCGTCTAGTATTTATAGAACTGCTAGCATGTATTTACTATAAGCTAGTGTACTCCTGCTACTTCCTGACCTGAGTTTTGGAAGTTCAAAAAAAAACGCGAGGTAAAAGTTTTCAAACATCATAGCCTCGGATTCCTTGTGATGAGCGTAATACATCGTGATCAAGAATTTTAACACAACTAGGCAAATATCGCAATAAAGATATACAAAAGGGATACATTGTACGTCTGATTCACAACTGAATGCTCCACGAATTGATGGTGCTAATTCCATGCAAGTCTGCGAGGGACGTTAGTTTTGGTTGGTGAAATTAAGGGCGGGAAAGACTGGCCGATAAACGTAAGGGTAGAAAAATAACGAGGATTCCAATTCCAGTTTCTCCCTGACTGTTACGAGAATTCCCTGACTTTTCCAGAAATTCAAAATTCCCTGACAATTCCAGGTTTTCCCTGACGATCGCCACTCCGAACAAATAAATAAAATTCACATACTTCATTGATATAAATATACAAATTACAAGAGGCACACCGTCGACACACGCCCCCATTAGGGAGCGCTGCACGTGTGTGTGTGTGGAGAGGGTGTATTAGTGGATCTGGCTGGCTGAGAAGGGGAGGGGAGGAATGAGGTGTTTTCGATCCAAGGGGGGGAGAGGAAGACACGGCAGGGACGGGATCACTTATCAAATTGGGCGAGGAAGAGAGGAAGCGATTTCCGAGGGCAGCGCGGAAGAGCAATTCCGCAGATGGGATGGTGTATTGAGGGTCAGAGGTCAACTTGAGGCCCACGCCCCAATCTCAGATACATAACGGCACTAATGAGGTAGACGGAAATAATTCTTCTTTCGCATTAGGAAGATTAAAACGAGGAGTGGTGTTTAGGATATAATCTCTCGGGGCCAGAGATTCCAACGCCTCCCGCGACTGGCACGCTCACCAGGGGTCGGGGTTATCCGCTAATCGCTCCGGAGGGTCTTTCCCTTGATCAATTACCCCCCCCCCCCTCCCAAGAGGCAGAGTGGACAGTGGGCAAGGCAGGCCAAGAATCACGCTCGACGGACGGTCAGCTAATGCTCCGAGCTAATGTTAATGGATGAGGCCGCGAGCGAAAACGATTCCCGCCCCAGGAATCGTTTTCGCTCGCGGCCTCATCCATTAACGATATCGCTCGAAAGATTGATTGATGGATTGCGTTGAGGAGCGAGGGAGAGCATCTTGCGAGTTCTCCCTATACCACACGGCGCCCAATCGCAATACGAGGCGCATCCAGATTTTTTTTAATTAAAAAAGAAGAAAACATAGTTACATGAAAAACTTTATTGGCAATAGGTACAACAATGTTTCAGCTATTTTTCGACATGGCCACCATTAGAATTGAGACACTTGTCGTGTCGTGGGATAAACATTTGCATTCCTGTGTCGTAGAAGTCTGCCGCCTGTGAGTGGAACCAGCGTGTGACAGTCGTCTTCAGCTCTTCGTCGTTGTCAAAACGATGACTGGAGGACAGCAATTTCTTGAGGCGCCAGAAAAGATGAAAATCGCTGGGAGAAAGATCAGGACTGTATGGTGGATGATGAAACACCTCCCAGTCGAACATGCTCGTGTCCACATACGGCTCGGCGCACAGCAACTGTTCTGCAGGAGTTCGGCTGAGAGCTGTTTCATTATCCACCTGTTTCATTAGTCCTGATGTTGCTCCTAGCGATTTTCATCTTATCTTGCGCCTCAAAAAATTGCTGTCCTCCGGTCAGCGTTTTGACAGCGACGAAGAGCTGAAGACGACTGTCACACGCTGGTTCCACTCACAGGCGGCAGACTTCTACGACACAGGAATACAAAAGTTGATCCCACGACACGACGAAGTGTCTCAATTCTGATGGTGGCTATGTCAAAAAATAGCTGAAACATTGCTGTGCCTGTTGCCAATAAAGTGTTTCATGTAACTATGTTTTCTTTTTTTTAAATAGGGAAATTTACTTTCTACATGCGCCTCGTAGTTCGGGTAAACATATGGAAAAGGATAACACGTCCGAAGAGCAAAATTTGTAATTCCCTCGGGAGATCATCCGAACATTGTCCTCTATATTTAATTATGTCATGATTGGGTGGGTTGCTTTATGGACCCCATTATGCCAGTAGTAGTCGTGAATCCCACTTTTCTTTAGTCACGGAGTATATCATCGTTTCATATGTTATTGATATTTTTTTATGGAGATTGAACAGGAATTATTTCATTTGCAATCTGTGGCAAACAAGTGTGTCTTCTATCGCGGCACTCGTTAAATTCCCTTGTTCTCTCTCTCAGCAGTGAGCAGCAGCAAGACGAAGTGCCCGCGACGAAAATGGAAACTTGTATCTGAAGGGCGCTTCCGAAACACAGATCATAAAATCTGCGTGGGAGGGGTATTGTAGACAACACCACCACATTTTCTGGGTGGCAGAAGTTTCTAGCCTTAGCGCTAAATTAAGACTCTGGACGACGACCAGGCTCCCGTATTGAGGTGCGCTGAATCTTTATACATGGATTGACACTTTTCCTCCCCTTTATGGCTCCCCAAAGTAGGACGTTTTTATAATTCGAAGACACCGTGAAGCACACGTGCATACTCTACTTACGAGTGAACAACCCATACGGTGAGACAGGAAAAAGCGCGAACTGATAGGTGGTGTGTGTTTGGCAGGTGCGGACAGATCGCGCCGTTGGAAACAAACGGGAGGCTTCTCTTCGTGACGCAGTAAATATTTGCCCGGACCGCTGCGAAGATTAAACTATCGACGGTGGCAACCGTAGCATATCCCGCTGGGTCACGAACATTAGTTCATCCACCGGGAGCATCAACTAACTACCGACCAGATATTTACTTCAACATTTATTCATTTTTACAGGATAAAACGAAGGATGCTATAAACATTATTTGTGCAGTAACGCCTAAATTAAAAAAAAAAACACACAAACGAAGTTACTTGCAAGAAGCAAACATACCACGAGTTTGGAATCTTACACGTCACTTGATAAAAATTAGGGATGAGTCGATTCCACTCTTTCTCGATTCCGATTTCGATTCTTTCAAATCGATTCCCGATTATCGATTCCGATTCCATCGATTTTTATTCCTAATAACAGATGGGATATTGACATACCACTATCGTAATACTATTAATTGAATATAATTATTGGCTGAAATAAAATAACAAAGACAATTTAGTCGCTCAATATGTATATTTAAAAACAAATAGCAAATATATCCTCAGCTTATTGCGGTAGATAAAAAGTACAAATTGATAGCCTACACACAAAATTTCCGAGACAAATATGAATTGATGAATGAAATTTGATTTGAATATTTATCCATCTGGAATCGATGGAATCGGAATCGACTTTAGACGATCGATTCTCGATACCAATTCTCATCCTGAGAATCGGTGGAATCAAGAATCGACATTTGGATTCGAATCATCCTTCATAAAAATAAATGACAATGATTGGTTTAGTAACAGGGCATAGAGTTCAGACGGCGGAAGACGCGGCTCATTGAGGGAGAGCGTGCAGAAATGGACAACAGCATCAATCGCCCTATTATGAGGTGAGAATGTATTCTAGTTTCCGAGGAAGTCCGACTCACCGCCATTCCACCGAGCCGGGAGGACATCCGGCCACCGCTTGTGGTTCTTATCTAGGGAGATGTTTTGCGAAAGCTTAAGAAGAATTTCCTACGTTTCATACTCTCCATGGATTCAGCACGTCACAGTAAGTTGTAGCAATCCTTGTTGTACGTACCTCCTTCTGACTCCGACAGCTCAAAGCAAAACATTCCCAAATCATATATAATCCAAGTTTATTTCCTTTAAATGGAGCATTTAAATTCAATTACAACAAGGAGAAACGTGCATCGCAATGGCGACTCTCGGGGTCGACGGCCGCTCCGTCACAAGGAAACTCCGGTTCCTCTGGTCGATCGAACACCGAAGTGAAGCACGATGCTTACACTCGGCTCGAATGGAAAGTTAACCTCGAATATATGTTCTAGAAAGAATCTAACCATAGCGTTGGGATTCGTATAGAGATTACGAAAAATTACACATTCATGTCTAGTAAGTTTACACACACATGTAAAGTAAGAGTATTTTTGCAGCGCCACTAATGAAATCACTAAAATACCAGCGACGCGAGATTTCGATGTCATTTACTCGTATTCAGACCTTTCCCTGACTTTTCCCTGATGAATTTATCAATTTCCCTGACCGATCGCCAAAAGGTCACCTATTATTGAAATATTTTTTCTGTTGAATTAAATATTCTACGGCAACGTTAAATTTTCTTATCATGGTCTCGTATTTTTAGAACTGCAAACATGTATTTACTATAAGCTAGTGTGCTCCACCTACTTCCCGACCTGAGTTTTGGAAGTTAAAAGAAAACGCGAGGTAAAATTTTCGGAACAACATGGCCTCGGATTCCTTGTGACGAGCGTAATACATTGTGATCATGATTTTCAACACAACTAGGCAAATATCGCCATAAGGAAATACAAAATGAATACATTGTACGTCTGATTCACAACTAAATAACTAACAAACACAACTAATAAGATTCGCAACTGAATACTCCACGAATTGATGGTGCTAATTCCATGCAAGTCTGCGAGGGACGTTAGTTTTGGTTGGTGAAATTAAGGGCGGGAAAGACTGGCCGATAAACGTAAGGGTAGAAAAATAACGAGGATTCCAATTCCAGTTTCTCCCTGTCTATTACGAGAATTCCCTGACTTTTCCAGGAATTCAAAATTCCCTGACAATTCCAGGATTTCCCTGACGATCGCCACCCTGCATCACCCCTGCCACACGTCCCCGAGGAGGCTTTCAGGATACTATGAACTCCCTTGCAAGCTACAAACGCAACCGATGCCAAGGATGAGGAACAAAAAGAAGTGTCAAAGCTTAAGTGACTGCAGTTTGAGAGCTCAAAATTCCACCTTTCAAAGAGAGGTAATGTAGTGGGTAGAGAGAGAAGGGGATACGGGAGAGGAAACTGAACGACAATTGACTTCCATTCTAACGTCCCCGACGAAGCGACGGAGATTCCCTGACCCCCAACAATTCATGGAGGGAGATAAAAGTTGTAATTAAGACTGATATGGAAAAAGTATGGCGTAAAGCAACTATACTAAATACGTCCGATGAACCAAGGTCATACTGGGTGAAAGTAGTCCGAGCGACATAGTTCCCAAGTAATAATAGGAACCATATTCGAATTATACGTTTTAATTTCACCAGCTGTAGGACACATCAATTTAATATGGCATTATTAATGGTGCAATAATATATGTTTTATATGACAGAAATTATGAGTAATAAAATGAAAATATCTAAATAAGTCTTTCACTAAATCCTTTTTTTCGCGCGGTGCGTTTGAAACTCCTTCAAAACGGAAGGTAATCCCGATGAATCTACTGCTGTGACAATATGATTGATTTTCAAAAATAGTTGAGAAAACATACAAACTACACACTGTTAGTTTTTTTACGACATCGAAGTGTTATAAATACCTCATTTTGTAAATAATGTCTCTCTGGAGTGCATGCACGTACCATTCCCCAAGTAAAAGTGCTGTTGCATTTTTTGGCAAATATCTCGGAAAGTAATGAGGTAAGGGGTAGAATTTTTGGTGTCATTGGATAGGTGAGATGTTTTTCTTTAAAATGAGACCAAACTCATTAATTTCTAGGTAAAATGATTTTTCGCTCAATCTACCTAAAATATGGATCAAACGGCATTGCTTTACGACGCAAAACCAACCATATTAAATTGTCAAATACCAAACCACGTTCAACTGAGTATGCACTGACTCCTGAATTATACCCAACAAACGAGCATGTAATAAACCAGAATAAGCAAAATGGTGTAATTGATGTTCCTGTGAATAACGATGTACAAGTGAATCTTGAACCAAATAGTAGACTGCAACTCAAGACGAGCTGGCCGTACAATTAAGCCAGTTGTAAAATTGAATCTTTAAGGGGGAGGTGTTTGAATATCGATTCTCTCATGTTTCTGTGTTCAAGATTCTCTCCACAAATCTAATAGTACTTCCAGTTATGAAGCTGTAATGTCAAGTGTCCATATGCGAACCTACTGAGAGTTATCATTATTGAATAGTCTGCAGAACCACTAAACACCCACCACGCCTACCCTCCTCGCCCCTCGACCAAAACCCCACCATCCCCCGGTCCTTCACCCCCTTTCGGCCAGAAATGACGACTCGTGGCGCAATAATAGTTACTGGATTAGTAATAGGGATTGTTAGAAGAATTGGGATGGGAATCGCTATCACAGCGTACATTAAATTATAGGCTCAACCTCCTAACTATATTTCAGGAAAATCATTTCTCTGACGACGTAAAAAACATACTATTAACCCCATCGTACTACGGCAGATTAGATCGCGGCAATAAAATTAGAGATAGATTGTAGAACCGATGGGTAAAAAATGTCATTTTTTCCGCGTACCATTCGGGACCATAACAGCTGTGATCGTCGTCATGCATGGTGCGAATAGTGACATTAGCTAGACTTTAGATCTTTCTCTTTATATTCTCTACGTTCTAATTTATGCATGATATTTTGAATCTGTAGCAGTAATCCTTGTATCCCTTGCATGTTGGAACGATTGACGCTGGAATGTTTCTTGGTCAGTAGATTTTTAATTGGCGCGTTGCATGTGTGGTACGCTGGTTTCAATGTAATTTCGGTGTTCTGCCGTATAATTCATGCATGCCTGGTGTGGAAGCACCCCCTGCCACACACCAATTGGATGGCTTGCAGGGTATGACGTAGATGTAGACACCAACTTCCGATTGGCATAAGAGCGGCAATGTCACGTTTCACGGAGTCGACCGTTTCCTTTGGCTCTCTCTCTCTCTCTCTCTCGCACGCATCGCCGGTCACTCTAATCGAATGACTCCATAGTGATTGATGGCTCATCATTATTAAACCTCGACGGCAACCCGCGAGGGGCCGAGTGACCCAAAGTGTTAAGAGTCAATCAAGGATCTTCCACTCTCAGTTCGCGATCCGAGGGAAAGACAGTTTTGCCGGTCTATCACGACCGAATGACTGAGGGATCACTGTCGCAAGCAATCCGTGACATTGCAGGAAGTCACTCGAGTGTGTGAGACTTCAAATAGCTTCCTCATGGCTGGGCGTTCAAACGAGGCAAGAGCTCCGATAGATAGATAGGGTGGTCCCAAGTGCGACCAACACAGTAATCGCAGTCGACACTACTAGTACCTACCAACCGACGCCGATTTGTAAAGCGAGCCAAACGCCTTTAGGAGGAGGGAATCGCGCGACTGAAGTCTTCGTGTGTTTTAATCAAAGATCAACGCGATCTTTGTTTAAATCACACGATCACTAATAAGTCGTTTACTTTTTATTTCTTTCAAAAGCCATATCACCGACTATGCTGGACGAACACAAGTGCAGAACATCAGCAAAGCGAAGCGAAGAGGAGCTAGTTTTGTAAAACGATGCTACGATAAGTTGGCTAGTGTGTCTGGATTGTTAGAAGAATTGGGAGGAGATTCGCTATCACAGCGTAGATTAAATTATAGGCTGAACCTCTTAACTACATTTCAGGCAAAACATTTCTCTGACGACGTAAAAAATATACTATTAACCCCCTCGTACTACGGCAGATTAGATCGCTCCAATAAAATTAGAGAGATATATTGTAGAACCGATAGGTATAAAATGTCATTTTTTCCGCGTACCATTCGGGACCATAACAGCTGTGATCGTCGTCATGAATAGTGCAAATAGTGACATTAGCTAGACTGTAGATCTTTCTCTTTATATTCTCTACGTTCTCATTTATGCATGATGTAAATATTGATGTTCTTATTTATGCATGATATTTTGATCTGTGGTAGTAGTCTTTGTATCCCTTGCATATTGGAACAATTGACGATAGAATGTTTCTTGGTTAGTAGATTTTTAATTGGCGTGTTGCATGTGTGGTATTCTGGTTTCAATGTAGTTTCGTTGTTCTACCGTATAATTCATGCACGTCTGGTGTGGAAGCACCCCCTGCCACACACCCTTTGGGTGACTTGTAGGGTATGATGTAGATGTAGATGAAGATGTAGACCGAAGTGAGTCCTTGATTGCGATCTTTGTTTAAATCACACGATCGCTAAGAAGTCGTTTATTTTTCATTTCTTTCAAAAGCCAAATCATCGACTATGCTGGACGATCTCAATTGTCGAACTGGGATTGAGTACGCGCGTCGAGAGCTGAATCTATTTTTCACTGCTATAAAACAACTTAACAAAGTCTTTATGTAAAGGCTCGAGGGTAAAAAAGGGGAATAAGATAAAAAAAACAGTAAAATATCGAATCTTTAAATTATATATCTTAAAAGAGAGGCATTTCTTTCTTTAGTTTGAGAGATATGCCATTTCACTTAAAACTCCAAATATTTGGCTTTATTATAAAGAAAGAGTACCTTACTATAGACATGAAGATATCAACTACCCACTCACCACACTAACTATCGAGGTAAATAAAATGCAAAAAATACCAGCAACTTACTATTACAAATGGTACAGTGATGTACTTTACAGTGACAATATAATGGGAAAATTAAGGAATTCTAACGCATAAATCTAGACAAAAATTTTACAGTGAGCAGTTTGAATTAATTCTTAACTATATCCAAAAATAAACCAAATACTCACCGTAGTAGTTTTTACAGATTTAAAAAAAATAGGGCAGAGAGGTTTTCATCGTACGGCGAGAAAAAATAACGTTTAAGATGAGGATTTAAACATGCATATGCATACATAGTTACTCACTGAGAATTTCAGTCATATAAAACAATATTTTTGCCACAAATATCCCACATTTACGTCATGTATCTCACAGCTACTCACAGCTACATAAAAAAATAAAATTCGAATATAGTCTCTATAATGACTGCGGAAAAATCTCATTTCAACCACTTGAAAAATCTAAAGAAAAATACTATAGAAATCTGCCATAAACACATCACTTTAGTTCCAAGCGTAGCGTAGCACAGAGCACAGGGCTCCTTGAACCGCGAAAATTGGGAATTAAGGTAGTCCAAGCGAAATATCATTTTACTTAGAAACCAATGAATTTGGTCTCATTTTAAAGAAAAACATATCACCCTTCTGATGACACTGAAAATTTAACCCCTTGTCACACTACTTTCGGAGATATTTGCCAAAAAATACCAGCTCTTTTACATGGGAAATGGTAAGTGCATGCACTCCAGGGAGACATTATTTACAAAATGAGGTATTTCTAACACTTACACGTCGTAAAAAAACTAACAGCGTGTAGTGTGTATGTTTTCTCAACTATATTTGCAAATTAATCACATTGTCACCACAGTAGTTTCTTGGGTATCACAAAAAACATTCCCTTTTGAAGGAGTTTATTACGCACCGTGCGAAAAAAATGAGTCAAGTTAAAGACTTATTTAGATATTTTCTTTTGATTACTTACAATTTCTGTCATGTAAAACTATATTATTGCACCATTAATAATGAAATATTTAATTGATGTGTCCTACAGCTGGCGAAATTAAAACGTAAAATTCGAATATGGTCTCTAGGAATTATGACTTTTATAACTAGGGAACTATCTCGCTCGGACTACCGTAACTCTGGGAGAAGTATGGAGAATAGGGGAAATGCGAATGGAGAGGGGTCGAAGGGGGGAAGGGGTGGCGCCTTCACCAATGCGCTTCGCTCGCACACTATAAGACCCTAACGACTCCACGTAGAGGTCCTTCCGATAGCAACGTGAGCACACGGGTGGGGGTGAGGGAACTCCGGTCGTGCGTGACTCACCCTGTTGCGTCACGGAAGCTCGTGCAAAGTCTCTCCGTTCCTCTAAATGCGGCCGGTGACGCCCTTAGATATGATTCACGGATTTTCCGGGAGATGGGGTGCTAGTCGGGGAGAGGACTTACGCGGGTTTAGTTGTCTAGACGACGAAGAGAGACCGTCAGTCGGCAAAAGCGTCAAAGCTGCATTCACTCGGACGGAATTCAAACGTAGACAAGCGACGGACGGAAAACGGACGATCGGGACAGGATTCACATGGGAACGGAACGGCGGAAAACAAGACGGCGAAAATGGTGTGCGTGCGCATTCTCACATGGAAGAATTTACTGCACAACAACATCCCAGTCTGAAGTGATGGCGTTAAAAATAAATATAAAGAATATTCAAGAAGATACATCATTCTCTGTAATAAACATCATCACGACAGGTCTTGTGTACGCATTATGAATGAAATTTTAAGACGTCACCAAATACGGCAAAAATTTTAGAGAGGCTTAAAACTTTGGTCCGAGATACTTTGGGCAGGAGATTTCGTCGATAAAAAATTTTAGGATCAATAAAATACGCTAATCATAATGAAAGTCAATTCACATGCGCGTATGAAGATACTGTCACGATAAACTGTGCTACTTCCCTTAGGATTAATTTGTAGCATACTGGTAGTGTTTTGCGTTGGTGAAAGTAAATGTCTTCACTGTAATTCATGTTGGTGATAAGTTACCCACTGCCAAACACCCTTGTGGTGGCTTGCAAGGTATTAAGTTGATGCAGATCAATATATCTTTTTACATATTTACTTTATCTCCGCAAAAGACATGACGTTTTTTACAATTTTTTGAAAATAGTAAGGGCAACCTTTTTATGATTCAATGGAATCAAACTCTGGAAAAAACCTATAATAGTTAATAAATTTACGCCAGTGTAAATTTGCTCGACGGTTTATGAAGTTTATTAAGTAGAAGTGAGTTTCGATAAATAATCACGATAGTTTCTTATGAATAGAATTTACAAGTCCCATCATTAAAAGTGCATGTAAAAGAGTTTGTATTGTGTAAACTTCTTGGTTCTGAGATTCTGATTTTTTCTCGTAACCATGGCGGATATATTGTAAATGAAAAGTATAACTTAGTTATTCCATATAGATTTATTAACAGGACTACCTAGGTTTCGACGAAGCTCGTCATCATCAGGTACAGTATTACTGGAAGACATAGAATATATAGTCACACAAAATATTATTCTATTCTATTATTATATAATATTTTTCTATTCAAAATATTATATATATATATATTCGATGTCTTCTTGTAATACTGTACCTGATGATGACGAGCTTCGTCGAAACCTAGGTCGTCCTGTTAATAAATCTATATGGAATAACTAAGTTATACTTTTCATTCACAATGTTAAGCAAATTTCAAGAAGTCACGCCCGAGACAACGGAATGGCGGATATGCCTATTCTATAGCTTTTGAAGTCAAATTACGCCGCGGTATACATCAAAAAACTCTTTCCGCTGGCAGTTCGTCTTCCGCCAACCTGTCATTGGCCTTCCATTTTTCCGTTGTCCTCCGTCGTTTACCGTCCACGTGGATCCAAATCGAGAACTCGCTTGCTCGCTAGAGCCATTCGCCTCAGCATGCGTGCAGCGCTCGGGGAGACCACGAAATGGCGTGAAGATTCAAGCGGGTTGAACGTGATCATTGCGGGGCGCACGACGACAGCGAAGGCCGAATAACAGCATTCACGCACGCTCGTCACGTGTTGGTCAGCCAGGGGTTGCGGGTTCGCTATCCGCGACGCGAACGACGGACGAGGCATTGCCCGTCTCCAAAGAATGGCAGAGGCGATAAACCCTTTACTTTGGTGTAACCGATACTCCAAATCTACGACCATGAGTCCGTCAAGACAAAAAGGACAGGCAGACGCGAGCAATAGAAAACGGCCCACGGCATCAATCTACAGGGTGGCTCCTGATATCCAATTTTTAAATTCCCTGATTTGTCCCTGATGGATTTACCAATTTCCCTGATCAATCGCTTAAGGTCACCTATTATTGGAATATGTTTTTTCTGCTGAGTTAAATCTTCTACATCAGTTTTAAGTTTTCCAATCATCGTCTCGTATTTTTAGAACTGCAAGCACATATTTACTATATGCTAGTGTGCTCCTGCTACTTCTAGACCTGATTTTCGTAAGTTAAAATAAAACGCGAGGTAACATTTTCCGAACAACATAGCCTCGGATTCCTTGTGTTGAGCGTAATACATTGTGATCATGAATTTTAAACAAAACTAGGCAAATATCGCAATAAGGATATACAAAAGGGATACATTGTACGTCTGATTCACAACTAAATAACTAAGATTCTCAACGACTAAGATTCACAACTGAATACTCCACTAATTGATGGTGCTTATTCCATGCGACTGACTTAGGTTTCAGTAGGTGAAATAAAGGGCAGGAAAGACTGGCCGATAAACGTAATGGTAGAAAAATAACGAGCACTTATATCCCAGTTTCTCCCTGACTGATACGAGAATTCCCTGACTTTTCCATAAATTCAAAATTCCCTGATAATTCCAGGTTTTCCTAGTCAATCGCCACCCTGATCTACGACACCTGTAACTCCAATTCAATGACGAAAAAAACTAAACACAAGCCAGCCGACAGGGAAACAACATCACGCTATTTCCCCGACCTCGACCACTGCAGATTAACCTCTTGAATACCTTCGAACGCCGACAATGAGCCAAGGGCTGGTTTTTAAAAAGCCTGGTTCATGGTTCGACCTATTTAAGGCGGGATATTTTAACAAGATAACTGACCACAGCATACAACATTCGAGCACTTCTAAGGTAAAGAGATAGGCACCCGACTCGAGGCCAAGAAAAGAGTAACGCATATTTTGAATAATACGTTGAGCAAAACCTAAATTTACACCATATACTGCACACCGAGGTCCTGTAAATTACCCATTAAATTCAAAGCACGCGAGTTTGAGGACGACGAAGGAGGATCATGTCGTTATATTCACAATGCATTTGCAGAGGAAACAGAAAAGACGCAACTGGAGGACATTAACAAAGTGGGATTACAGATATGTAGTTGAAATACGCAATTCACGACCGCAACACACACAAAGTGAATGAAAATATTGGCTCCCATTTAAAATGAAGACAATTCCAAAAATGCGAATGCAAAATCTTCACTCAAATCTGCACGGCAAATATATTTCCCGAGGCCCAAAAAGAATCCCGAGCGGATTGGACAGGGAGAGCGGAGCGAGGAGCGGTGAATCTCACGTTGGTTCAATCTGCCCGCTTTATTGCCCTCCCGCCCGTCGGTCCAACTGTCCGTCTCCTTCGATTCGCAATCCATTTCGCATTCAATGGCTTCAAGTGCCTCCTCCCCGTTTGATTATTCGAGCCCTCGTCACACGCACACCCCGATCGCCCCGTGGAGTCACGTGGTACAAGTTGGAGCGGTTTTAAACATGTGCGAGTTTAAGCTACTCGTGCAAATCTCACGCAGCCTTCCATATCGACCTTTTCTCGCGGGAATCTAGTTAAAACACTTGAACATCGCGATTATTGACGCAATAAACAACGTATCAGACACTTAACTTAGTTTGAGCGAAAAATCATTTTACTTAGAAATAAATTAATTTGGTCTCATTTTAAAGAAAAATATCTCACCCTTCAATTATATCATAAATTCAACCCCTTACCACATTACTTTCGGAGATATTTGCCAAAAAATACCAGCCCTTTCACATGGGAAACGGTACGTGTATGCACTCCAGGAAGGCATAATTTACAAAATGAGGTATTTCTAACACTTAAGATGTCGTAAAAAGACTAAATACGTGTACTTTATATGTTTTCTCAACTTCATTTGAAAATTAATCGCATTGTCACCACAGTAGGTTCTTGTGTATCACAAAAAACCTTCCGTTTTGAAGGAGTATTAAACGCATCGGGCGAAAAAAATGAGTCAAGTTGAAGACTAATTGGATATTTTCATTTAATTACTCATAATTTCTGTCAGGTAAAACTATATTATTGCACCATTAATAATTCAATATTTAATTCATGTGTCATACAGCTGGTAATATTCAAACGTATAATTCGAATATGGTCTCTATTATGACTGGGGAAGTATCTCGCTCGGACTACCTTAAGGTAATCCATCCATGTGGGTGAAGCTCACCAAAATCTCGAACCTTGATTGTAGCACCACGTAACTCCATAGTTACGGGTTCGGGATAATCACGAACGGTTCAAAACACAACCTCCCCGGGAGGTGACTGAACTACAAGCGAGACGAAAACGCTTCAAATCGGGAGATGAAAAATACATACATACCAATCCCACCGTTCCCTTTCGGGGTAGGCAGAGTGACTCAGTTTCACTCATAAATACATGTTTGTACACATAACTCGGCTTCAATAATTTCCTCCATACTGACCTACCCTTGCTAAACTCCTTTGCCTCATTTACCCCCATACACTGCTTCATACCCACCCTCCTGTTTTAAGACTCCTAATATTCCTCCCCCTAAGAATTTCCTCAACCACAACTTTCTCGGCCTACCTCTACCTCTCGCACCATTCATTTCACTCTTATATATCTTTTTCGTTATCTGACTCTCATCCATTCTCTCAACATGGCCAAACCAACGAAGCACACTCCTTTCATATATGTCCATTACTGGAGCATCTAACCCACATTAATTTATTACCCACTCATTCCTGACCCAATCCTTCCTACTTTTGCCGCTAACACACCTCAGATAACTCATACCCACAGCGTTTAGTCTACTCTTATGTCTATCCTGACATACCCATGTTTCACTACCATGCAGCAAAGTGGGGAGAAGTACACTTTTGTACACGGCGATTTTCGCTTCCTTAGACAGGCATTCATTCCTTGATATGCTCCACATGCTACCTAACACTTTCCTTCCAGCATTCGCACGTCTCTTTAGGAGATGAAAAATCGCTCAACAATTCACCGAGCCAACCCGGAGAATTCGGGAGGGTTGGCATTCCTAACCGACTTATATCCCCTTCTCCATTCAAGTGTACCCTCCTCATCCTCCCCATCCCGCACGTTGATCCCAGGGTCGACCCTACCCACCTGCCCCCAGCAAGCTTGAAACAGGAGCACACACAAGTAGGGCGACTCTTCTCTTGTGATCTCTAGGGGTGGTGCACACCCTACGACATCATCTCTACGGAGTGAGTTAGAGAGCGTTTGAGCGCAAACGATGAAGGAGAGGAAATTCTTCAACCGTGCCCCCGTACCCTTCTCCCCCACGGCGGCGTCGGAGAGGCCGGGCCATGAGCCGCCCACGACATCTACATCTACATAATACCCTGCGAGCCACCACATGGGCGTGTGGCAGGAGGTGTTAGGTCACCAGCCGTGTAAAGACGTAAGTTTTTGGGAGATGAAATAGTGACGAGTATTACAGGAGTGTATTTAGTAGAGCTCAATTTTTATTGTGGTCGCTTATTCTTCGCGGAAAGAACGAGTTCTTGTGCCAATCTGTTCGGCAGTGTATCTCTCTTATTTTATCGCATCTGTCAGACCTAGAGATGTAGTGAGGAGTCATGATAATATTATCTATGTCACCCTAAAAACTATCAGCTCTGAATTTATCAAGCTCCTACCTTAATTCCTCTAAAAGTTGTGAGACACTATATGTACGCTCGTAGCAGTTTTTAACGAAGCGCGCTGCTTTCCTTAGTATTTTATTAATGTTTTTGGTTAAATCTATTTGGCCAGGGTTACAAATGCTCGCAGCGTAATCGAGGTGTGGCCTAACACGAGCGAAGTAGCTTCTCTCTTTGACTTTTTCATCCGAGGAACTTCCTATTACACGCTTAACAAAACTTAGTTTCTTTAATGCTGAGCCACATATGGTCTGTATTTGTAATCCCCACGATATATCAGATGTTAAGGTAATTCTAAGATATTTTACTGCATCTGAAGACTTTATGTTTACTCCACCCACAGTATAGGCAGGAAGCGTACACCCACCCACAGTATAGACATGGTGCGAGCCATGACGATTCCTGAAAGCCGTAAGGCGCCGGATACGTGGAACACGACGTAACAGGGAGGGGAGGCATCGATAAACAAGAGAGACGGGACGGCGGCGCGTCAGTTGCATCTATGAAGAACTAGACGCCTGACGTGGCCCTCCCGATAGCATTCCTTTATTATGGGAGACCGCGGGGAACACTCTGCGGCGGAAATTCACGGCACACAAACAAATATCAAGGTAACAGCACAGTTTTCGACAGGGGAGATATTCCGAAGAACAAGCTTTTATTTCATAATAACTGAATAAATGGCCCCTCCTTTGTTATTGGGAAAGTTTCATGGAAGTCAACACGCAGCCAAAAACTGCTTACGAAAACGACAAATGACTGCATTATTTGGCAGATGTATCGCATTTTACACGCCCACTCAATAATTACCACGCAATATTAACGAAAGAATGTCGTTTAGAAATTAACGGAATTGATTTTTAACCAACCTAAACCAAACTAAAGGACAAGCATATGAATCCATTCACGACAATCAACTAAGATTTCTGAGCCCTCAATCTTCATTTCAAATAATCTCTCGCCGTGCAAGAACTTCAACATCATCGGCCATTCAATCCTAAGGTTGGTTGACCGCAGCATTCGGCCCTTAATCCCTGGTAGCTCTTCTTTTGTACAAGTATTTGGGGTTGACCCAGTGGTAGCTCGTTGGAATTCCGTATCGAGGCGTACAGACCTAGCATTAGACAGGGAAAGGTGGAGTGTAGCAGTCATCCAATCTTAGCATTGAACGACCAATGGAATGGTACTAATCCCTGAGCCTTCCACTTGGGGACTTTTCCGCGTATTTTCCCTTTAATTATAATCTTCACAAAACCCATTATGCCTCAAGTGTGTGTCCAGTCCATCCGGTTCTTCCTTCCTGTATGGCGTTCCAAATTTCCTGTTTAGGGGTCACCTTTGACCAAAAGCTCCTTTTTAGTGAGCATATTTCTTCAATTTCTAAAAAGGCTATGTCCATGGTGGGGATTCTATACAGACTTAATAATATTACCGACCCATTCGTCCTTAAATCTGTGTTCCTTAGATGTGTACTGCCCCTCCTTGAGTACTGCACTCCCATCTGGTAAGTTGCGTCCCCCACTACACTTAAAATACTCAACCGCCCCCTTAATTTCTTTTTAGCCATAGTCCGGCATCGCGTGCCCTCCCTTAGACACAGCTCTCTAGTTGAAGTTATTTCGTCTCTATGTCTCTCGCATCTCCCCCATCGCCGGCTGATTTCCGACCTTAAACTCCTAAACTCTGATCATGAACGGGTCCCTCCGCTCTGGTCATCTTCTCTCCTGTTTTTCACTCCGCATCCCTGCCCGCACCACTCGCGATGTAAGTCTGTTTCAAACACCCAAATTCCGTCTCTCTCCACCTCCCAACGTTCCATTTTCTACCGCCTACCTTCATTTTTTAATACCCTTGCCAAACGGTCACCCTACCCTTCACCTTTTCTCCTCACGCAGCATCTTTTCTTCCCAACTTAAACGCATTGTGTCCTCCTCTTCTTCCTTCCTTCCTGCCACAAAATTAAATTTTTCTTTTTCTTTCTGTTGATTATTGTTCTTATTGTTTTTACCATATACTTTTATATTATTTGTTAACTTATTTTTTTGTTAATTAAAACCCAATGCAAAGGCCCTAGTTGCTGATTTTGGCGTTTTAATAAATAAATAAATGGTTCTTTCCTCTACTACTCCGGCGAAAATGGAAACTTGAAATGAACGGCTCGGCCTTCCATTTTGTATTCGCCCCCCTCTGATGTCGCAAAAATTACAGAGTCACAGACGAGAGAATGAATATCATCAATAGGCGCACTTTTCGAAATTATGTCTCGCTTCGGAAATATTTCGATTAGTGTTATCACGATTAGGCGGCCTACTAGGAAATGAAAAAATATATATACAAAAATTCACACAAGAAAAGGCCACGATTTGGATTCAGAAGTCGATCCAATCAATCCATTTCAATCCATGCTCCAGATACGATGAATGATGCTTTTCAAGAACAAAGCACATTGTCTTATTCCAGTTATTTGCAAGTGAGTCGACATACTAAAAATAAACCAATCACGAGACAGGACAATGTACGTATCAGCCAAGGGTTTGGATCAGAAGCGATTGAAGTGACACAAACACACAGAACAATCTTCAACTCACGGAGCAATCACCGCTTAATTGATCGACCGCAAGTCGTCTAAATACAATTTTCCAACCGCGCACTCTGACCATCAATTCCACACATTTCGAGAGACTCTGACAAACTACCGGCAATCCTTTTTCATCGGAAGACGGACTGATTTGGAAGGAGAGATCACGAGGCCTAAATCTCCCACCCAAGTGGAAGTAATGACCGATATACGGAGATAGTTCATCATCACAAGCAGTCATCAACCTGGAAATTGGTTTTCAAAAGCCCTCCACTCAACTCCCCCCTTGCCAACAACTTCAGTTATGCATATTTTTTACCTTTCACGCGCTTCATTTTAAGTCTGACGCATTCCGTTACCGGCCTTCCACTGTTAATTGCTCCATTCATTTCTCCACCGTTATCAGTTACTTCTCGACCTCATGAATAATTCTTATGGTCATGAGTTTTGGTTCAAAATAAAGGCTCGGGATTTCGTAACCAACGTTTCGTTAAGTTTTTTTCAGCGTCCTCAGGGCTTCGATAAGCGTGGACAGGTAGAACCAAATAGGTCACGGTGAAATCTATTTCGTAGCCTAACAACAGTATGGTATAAGTAAATGGCTGGCATAGGTAAAACCCAATAGCATACCTTACACAGCCACACTGCAGTGCAGAAAAATGTAAATAGTTACCTATCTATCAAGCCAATCGCGGTTTTCAATTGACTTTAGTGTCGCAAAATTCGCCCTATATGTTATTTCCTCCTTCCTCCCAGAGTTTTCATTATTCTTCTTTCCTCTCAAAATCATCGTATGACTTCTTCGTTAGTATTATCTCCGTCCATTTGATCTTCTTCATCCTTCGGTAACACCACCCCTTCGCCGCTTCCGATCTCCCTTTCTTTGGTGCTGTTATTGCCCAGGCTTCACTGGGCATTAACATATATTTTCATGATATGCTTCCTTACATCCACGGTTGTTTACTTAGCTGTTAGCACATTCGTCACTCGGAATATACTCTGTTCACAGTGTCTTTCTTCCTTCTCCTGTCACTAATGATCCCCCTTTCCAAGAAATGAATTTTTCCACTCAAACCAGACACTAAACATTAATAGCTTTCAGCGGACTCCTCATCTCGTAGAATGTCTCGCTTGCTTGAGCTAATCAGCTCGCAATGTCTCTCCTGTATATACAAACAATACTAAAATATTATCCCATTAGCATAAGTTTTCGGGGTCCAATTTTGATGGTGATTCGCTCTTCTTGATTTATCTCGCAAACTAGAGTCTTGGTTTTACTAACATTAATTTTCACGAGGTATTTATCGACAGTACTTACAATACAGTTCCGTATTCTCCTCCGATTTTCCTTCTTCCATTCGAGATGGAACAACAGAGAGCATGCCACGCCGATAAAAAAAAAATGAGTCCAGATTTGTCCGCTGATGATCGCGAGTCAATAATTCAAATATATAAATTGTCTAAAGCCGCCACGATTGAATCGATTCGGAATGCATTCATGGATTACAAAATTAAAACACAAGTAGAACAGTTACAGGATTACCCACATGTATTTAAGTCATACGTAAGGGAAGTTCAAGGCAGAATACCAACGGATACTCCACTGAGAAACGACAAATCGAATTACATATTAACAAATAGTTCGGACAAAGCTAATTTATTTAACTCTTGCTTTCCAAGTGTGTTCATCAAGTCATTACAGACTATATTCGCAATTGAACGTTATGAGCGAACGATGCCGCCTATTGATACTTGGGTTCACAGAAAATAAAATTAATTAAAATTGGTCAGTTTAAATAAGTAAGCAGGTCCTGAAGAAATTCCTTCCCGCGTGCATAGAGAACTAGCATCACAAATAGCTTCCTCCTTGCATGCAACATTTAGTTAATCCATCAAGAAACACGAGGTACTCAAGGACTGGAAAACTAACGAGGAAATGGCCATATTTTAAAAGCCAAGATGAGGTACAGCCATGGAAACGACCGATATCCCTAACACCTGTATCATACAAAGTCTTTGAACATAAAATTTGAGGCTCAGTTATCAGACATCTCGATATTTAGACCTTGATAATAAACACGCAACACGGATTCTGACAACTGAAAAGGAAGATCTTGCGAAACTCAATAAGCACTCTTTGCCCAAGATATTTCAATATCCGGTGAAAATAACATTCCAGTTAGCGCAATTTGTCTTGAGTTCAAACATGCAATTCATTAAGTGTATCATAGATAGTTACTTTTATACTAAAATCTTACGGCTTGGAGAGCGACGTAATTTCCTGGATAAGAGAATTCCTCAGCGAATGCGTACAGAGGGTTGATAAATACGGCGCCATCTCTAACGAGGTTATAGTCACTTCGGGTGTCCCACAGGGGAGTGTCTTAGGTCCTCTTCTGTGCCTTTGGTATATTTAAGTTTTCAACTGAGTAGTTAGATAGTAAGCTTCAATTATATCGGAACGACACACTATTGCGCAGGGAAATCCGTAGGAATAATGATAAGGAAGGGCTAATGAAAGGACCCATAGCAATTCAAAAGGGTTGCGATGCGTAGCACCTAGCATTAAATTTTTTTAAAGTAATACAATGAACGTCTGGAAAGGAAAAACAATTGCCTCATTACAGCTATTACATACAGCATACCCAATTTGAGACAGTGGAATCTGTTCAATTCCACGGAATTAAAATAACTAATGATCTCTCGTGGTGTCAACATATTCGGGAAATAACTTGTCAAGCTAAACGTAAATTGGAATTACTTCAAAGAGAGCTTGGGAGTGCCACTATAAAGTCAGAGATATCAGCCACTTTTCCCTTGTTAGACCCCACTAGGAATAAGCCACCGGTAGTGGAACCCAATTAAGGTAGGATTAAAAACAGAGCTAGTACGCATGCAGAGAAGATCAGCATAATAAGATTAATGCCGTATTAATAACCCCGTAATAAGGGTAACTGATCTTTTGCAAGAACTGGGATGGGAATCACTTTCAGACCGTCGATTAAAAATTAGACAATTTTTGTGTTAATTCAAAACCAATTCATCCTTTGACGACGTTATTGACATCTTGCGAACTCCAACATACTAAAGGTAGATCAGATCATAAGAATCAAATTAGGGATTTTGATTGTAGAATACAAAGGTATAAAATGTCGCTTTTCCCCGCGATCGATTAGAGGTCATAATTGCAGCAGGTAACGAGGCTTTGAAGTAGGTTAGCCGACAGATCGTGCAGCTGATTACTTGATTTGATCCCTAATGCTTGTTTCTGCCACGTAGTACTATAACATCAGGTTTCGCATGATCCCTGCATGACACTTGTGTTACGTATTTCGCTGCAATACACGTTAATACAAATAGTGTCCGTAGCATTGTAAGCATGCCTACAGTGTGCTGCATGTTGGGGAAAGTTACTTGCACATTTTAGATCATGTTGGAGATGACACACCCCCACCACACACCCTTGGGGTGGCCTTCAGGGTAATATATGTATATAGGGGTAGATGAATTGATAACCCAAAGAAAGTAATGAGTGGACAAGTAAGGCTATAACATTTAGATCATCTGCTTCTGTAATAGAGCCGAAGAAAAGGGAGCATTACCCACATATAACGATCGCTACATACCCATGGTACTCCTTGAACACAATCTCAAATTTTACTCCTATTGCATCTCAAACCAAGAGCTAAGTCATAACCTACGAAAAAAACGACAGGGATAGAGACCGCTCAACAGTTAATAGGTCGTTCCAACCAGTGCTGTTCAAAGACGGTTCCCAGATGGTGGTGGCCCTGATTTTTTTCCTCGCTCGAAAGTGAAAAAAAACGGTAGCCGAGAGACGAGAGTCACCACACTACCCCCCCCCCCCCAAATCCATCCACTCGCTCGCTCTCCCGACACACACACATACACAACGAAATGACCACTTACAGAGTGACAGACGAACAGGCTGCAGACTCCCGTTCACTTCACCTCTTCGGTCAATGACAAGAGTCGCCCAACAACACGCAGTATCCACCAGTGCCACTGAACAGATAACGTTCATTTTAACTACGACGAGAGTTTCGAGCCTGCATATAAGGAAGGAGTGAGCAATTTACCCCTCTTCAAATCCTCTTAAAATATCCACAAACTGATCACGGTAAACTTCTCCATAGCACCAAAACATTAATCCTAGATCCTGGCTAAAGAATAACCCGTAGGTCCGGTTTTACAGATTAAAACGAATCGTTTAAAATGTTGTTAACAATTTAACTTAACCGCTCCTTTTTAGAAGAGTTAACTTTTAACTTTAACTAGTTACTTTTTACTGAGATTAACTTTAACTTTAATCAGTTAACCCTTTGAGTGCGGCATGACGTGATATCACATCATGGTTGTCTTTGCGCTGGTGCTAATGACGTGGTATCACGTCATGGGCACCGTGAGTGTTCCAGCTTTCACTCGGGGGCCTCCAAGTTAAAACTGCAAAACTCACGGTACCCATGACGTGATATCACGTCATCAGCAACAGCGTAAAGACATTCATGGCGTGATATCACGTCCTGCCGCACTCAAAGGTCAATTTTTTGGTAATTTTCCCAACTCAGCCGATGACACATGGGAAGATGTGAATGGGGCGCCACGGGACCAGTCGAGATGAGCCCAAAAATCTGCCAACAGAAGCTGGAAAGGCTAATTTAGTCCCAAATCGAGATCCGGCATCACGAATTCCAAAAATCTCCAGAGAGTGGCACATGAAAGCTTCGTTTCTTCGCTCTAATCCTGTCATCTCCTGCGCGCGCGCGGCGCAGAGATATGAACATCTCCGCCCACGATCGCACGCCACCACCATCCCACAGGGCGCATCAATCAACGCGAGCCGGCTCCCGCGACGGCGCTGCCACCTCGCGCAATGGTGCACGGCGCGTGGGCGTCGCTCGCGCCTCGAATCTTCCCCAACCTCCAACCGCTCCGGGGCAGCACCAGCGATCGCAGAAAGAATGCGCCCCCCGGCGGCGTCCAAGAGGAAGACAAGGGAGCCCTATTGTGCAGCCGGCCCTCGCTAGTCCATCCCACCCCGGCTAGACTACACGATCTGAAAGGGAAGGGCGAAAGACTCCGTGGTCGAGGACTCTGTTAAAAAATTCCTTAGAAGCTGTTCTGTAGAACGTAAGGAATTATCCAGAAATTGACTCTTTTTCTTCAGAACTAGTTCCTTTTCTAAGTATTTGTGCGGAACATGATATCATGACACTACAGAACATATGTTCTGTAGAGTTATTTTCTGCAGAGCAAAGTAACTCCTTACAAGCTGTTCTGTAGAACTTCAACAGCTCTACGGAAATATGTGAGGTTTCTGTTGACCCAGTTCCTTTTCTAAGGACCTATATGGAGAGTCGAGGGAAATCTACAGAAAGTCCGAAGGAATCCTGCAGAACGCCCTAAGGTAATCTGCAGAACTTCCTAAGGTATTCTGCCGAACGTCGTAAGGAATTCCGTAAAATGGCGTTTCAATACTTTAAGGAAACTATCAAGTATTATTTAGCAGGGGAGGACGAGTTGGCGGTAGTTCGCAAGTGCTGCTGCAGAAAGAGAGGTGGGTGGGGGGGAGCGGGAGGGAGGGAGCGGCGAAAAGGGGAGCACCGCGTCACTTCCGAGGACAGCGTGGGAGGAAAAGTATCGGCTCCGCGCGCGGAGAACGCTGAAAGCCCTGGAGTCGCTCTCATTTGAAAGCGACGAGCGCTCTTGAAATTAATACCCACAGCGCTTGTTTATCTCTCAGGATAAATGGCGTATGGCGGGGAGGGAAGGGAGGGAGAGGAGGAGACAGTCGGCTTTCGAATCCTTCACAAAGCGGCGTTGTTTCTTCTTCCATCTCGCTCGCGAGGGCGTGCACCAAACAAAGTGGCAACCGAGAGTGCACGGGCGCGCACCCGGTTCCCCACCCACACTTCGTCGCTCGAGTCGACAGCCACCCACGCGGCACCCCATTAAAAGAAATATCCCTCTCCAATTCACGCATGTCAACAGTTGAGGCATTCCTTCACACGGGCCTTTTAAGGCCGCTTTACACGGTACATTTTTATGAAGTTTTCTCACACCAGGTTATACAGTGTTTAACTGCCAAGTAAAGTACTGCGACAGTTAAACACTGTATACCCTGGTGTGAAGCCTGAGAAAACTTCATAAATACGAGTCGCCAGGAAAATTTGAAATCTTAAATTACGGTACATTTTATTGTACAAACGAATAGACTGTACAAGAAACTGAATGGAAATAGAGCAGTTTCTATGTACAATTTCCTATTATATTACAATGGTACAATTTCCTTCGTGAAGGAATTCGTACAATAAAATTAACCGTGTAAAGCGGCCTTTAGGAATAGTTAAGGTAGTTTGAGCGAAATATCATTTTACCTAAAAATCAATGAATTTGGTCTCATTTTACACAAAAATATCTCACCCTTCCAATAAAACCAAACATTCACCCCCTTACCACATTAATTTCCGAGATATTTGCCAAAAAAATACAGCCCTTTTACTTGGGAAATGTTACGTGTATGCACTCCAGAGAGAGACATTATTTGCAAAATGAGGTTTTCTAACACTTAGGTGTCGTAAAAAAACTAACAGTGTGTAGTTTGTATTTTTCCTCAACTATATTTGAAAAGTAATCATATTGTCACCGCAGTAAACTCTTCGGGATCACAAAAAACCTTCCGTTTTGAAGGAGTTCCAAACGCACCGCGAGAAAAAAATGAGTCCAGTTAAAGATTTATTTAGATATTTTCATTTAATTACTTACAATTTCTGTCATGTAAAACTATATTATTGCACCATTCATAATGCAATATTTAATTCATGTGTCCTACAGCTGGTGAAATTAAGGCGTATAATTCGAATATGGTCTTTATTATGACTAGGGAACTATCTCGCTCGGACTACCTTAAAATGTTCTCGTTTGCTATGCAAGTACGTACTACTCGGCATTCTCCTTGACATCAACAGTGAATCGTCTGCAGACCTGCTTTAGTGTAGTAGAAAAATATGTAATAGTGACCCAAGGCGAATATTGTCCGGTTTAAGTCTCACTTCGCAGTCACTCAATCGATCAAGAGGGAGGGGGGAATGAGGCAACGATTGGGACAAAAAAGGACAAACAAACTTCAATAGGAAGACCACTGGTACTTCATCGCTTCCGTCCACTCCTCAGGTTGATTTTGATGGGAACGGGAGGCAAGAGAAAGCGTATCGAGTGAACCTAGGAAGTTCACAGCCAGATCCTTTGAATGCAAAACGGGAGGGAAGTGGGTTGGTCGAGGTGTGGCTAGGTTTCTCATGCCGTGGGCCCGGGTTTGAATCCCAGAAACGGGGTGGACTGGTCTCAACTGGGGTGGCATGTGGAACTCCCACGGTCAGATGGGACGCAAAGCGCATTTCCATTGACACTTTCAACAAGAGAGGGCCAATTCTTACGCCGAGTTTCTCTCCACCAGTCCTCGACTCAAGTCCCATTGAGCTGCACTTCACTGGAGTTAGTGAACCCACCCGTTGATCATCAACTACAAATATTTTATTACCACAAAAAAACGAAGTAGATTAGACAGGCCAGGGGACTAGAAAAATACGATTCGGTAATGGGTACTGAGGGATAAAAATTACTAAGTAGGGCGAAATAAGGGCGAACGTCCCAGCCAATCGCGAGGCCAAAGGCAAAGAGAGGAGCATGCATAATGCAAATGGGTTTTCCGTGAAGTTAATCGATTCCGTAAAGTCTTCGCTCTTCGAGAGAGGCATCCCCGGGTTGCACCTGAGCCTCGTAAGGACACAGCATACCATTTTGTATCACTTTGCAGCTGGTACAAAATGTCTAGTTCAGTTCATAAAGTGTTGGTATGTGGCATAGAAAAAGCCGCGGATGCAATGCGACCGATTAGATAACTTTCCACCGAGGAAGTGAAGGGTACTAAAGGATTAGATATTACAGGGAGCTTCATACAAGGAAAATCGCGCCTGGTGAATGGTCAAACATAGTATTAACTGAAAGTGGTGACAGACAACTATGGGCTTTTAGTAAAAGACAATGTTAAAAATTGAACCTCTATTTCCAGGGAAAGATTGAATGGACGATCATATAATCATACGGCTTCTTCTCTCCTCCGATTCATTGATATCCTACAAATTAAATAAATGAAAAGTTTTAAAACGTGCTATTCTAAAAAAATTATTAAAACATTAAAAAAAAGAGATATCTTAACACCGTACTAAAAAGGAAAAACAATAATATTTTATCAAGTAAATGAAAATTTAGCCTAGTACTGGAAATAATTAAATTCAATTATAGAAAATTAGCCACACACTGATAAAACCACAACGAAAAGCACGGGGCGCCCTTTCATATTCGATATCAACATAAATTCATTAAATATGAAGATTTCGGTATTCAATGGAATCTTCAATGTACAATGTCTAGAAAATCTTAAAATGAACTTAAGTTGAGGTGCAAAATATAAATGAGGACGCGCCCCATGCTTTTCGTTGTGATCTTATTATTGTGTGGCTAATTTCCTTGAATTGAATTTTATTATTTCCAGTACTAGGCTAAATGTTCATTCCCTTGAGAAAATATTATTTTTTCTTTTTTAGTACGATGTTAAGATATTTCTTTTTTTACAATTTTTTAAATAATTTTTTTTAAAGAAAACCACGCTTAAAAATTCTTTTTTCATTTATATCATTATTTTAATTTTTAGTCCTGGTTAATAAAACGTTTGAAAAACAACAAGTTGTTTTATAAACATTTTACTAACTAGTTGACTAACTTTATTAACTAATTAATACTTAATTAATTATAATATCAAGTTGTTTAACAAACATTTTATTAACTAAGGCTAACAAACTAGGACTGTTTACTAAAAAAATCCACCAAGTTGTACACTCGATACGACGACTCCGACAGACCCACGGGACGAGAGTCGGATGCTTTTAACACTATTCCTACTGCGGTAACAATATGATTATTTTTCAAAACTAGTTGAAAAAACATACTAACTACACACTGTTAGTTTTATTTTACGATATCTAAAAGTAATAAATTCCTCATTTTGTAAATAATGCCTCTCTAGAGTGCATGCACGTACCATTTCCCATGTAAAAGGGCTAGTATTTTTTGGAAAATATCTCTATAAGTTATGAGGTAAGGGGTTGAATTTTTGGTAGCATTAGAAGGGTGTAATATTTTTCTTTAAAATGAGACCAAATTCAATGAATTCTAGGTCAAATATTATAGCGCTCAAACTACCTTAAATTATCGCTTTCGGGTTACCAGGTTATATTCCAGATTTACCCACTTTTTTTGTTTCTTTCTCATAGAGACTTCATATTCACCAGAGATTCAAAAAAGTTCCACTTAGGCCTTGTTTCCCCATTTTTTCCATTTCAGCCGACTGTGCAGTGCAGTGCAGAGTCCGGCGTCGAGTCGCGGGACAGATCGGACGAGTAATGGTGCGGGAGAATCGACGGGGATTCGATTGCTCAACGCTGCACTGCTTACTCACTGTTGCTAACTAACCTAGAAAAAAACTGCCGATGCTCCCGTCCCCACTCATTCGAGGCACAAGTAGGATATTACATTGCGGACTCACGAATGTCTAGCGAGACGAGGGCGGCAGACAGCGACAGATATATGCGACACGCGTGACACGAGAAGCGAATAAGTACGTCGACAAAAGGCGATCGCCGCTCACACCGAAGGGAAAGATTCTGATCGTGAACAACGAGAGCATTTATAATCGAAAGGCTTGATCATGAAATCAAACAAAATCATTTTTGTCTGCAAATTTTAATATACAATGTACATCGTGATTCAACTCGCGGAGTCATCATCGGGTGCAGGACAAAGTGAAAATGGGAGACACCGTATTCAGGGTGGCTTCTCATATCCAATTATCACATTCCCTGACCTTTCCCTGAATTTTCCCTGATGGCTTTACCATTTTCCCTGACCGATAGCCAAAAGGTCACCTATTATTGGAATATTTTTTCTGCTGAATTAAATTCTCAGCAGCTTTCAGTAGTCTAAATATTGTAATCAGCGTCTCGTATTTTTAGAACTGCAAGCATGTATTTACTTGAAGCTGGTGTATGCCTCAGCTACCTCTTGGACCGGAGTCTCGGAAGTTTACAAAAAACGCGAGGTAAAATTTCCCGAATTACATAGCCTCGGATTCCTTGTGATGAGCGTAATACATTGTGATCATGATTTTCAACACAACGAGGCAAATATCGCAATAAGGATATACAAAAAGGATACATTATGCGTCTGATTCACTACTAAATAACTAAGATTCACAACTGAATGCTCCACGAATTGACGGTGCTAATTCCATGCACGTCAGCGACGGACGTTAGTTTTGGTTGGTGAAATTAAGGGCGGGAAAGACTGGCCGATAAACTTAATGGTAGAAAAACAACGAGGATTCGTATTTCTGTTTCTCCCTGACTGTTACGAGATTACCCTGACTTTTCCAGAAATTCAAAATTCCATGACAATTCCAGGTTTTCCCAGTTTTCCCTGACGATCGCCACCCTGGTATTAATGAATCCAAAAGAAGGAGTGGGTTGGTGGGAGAGGAGTTGAGGCAGGCGGAGAGAGGAGGCTAATGAATAGGGAAGTGTGTTTTCCGTCCTCAACAGTCTGCCGCTTTCTCTCATCGCCTGCCTCAACTCCTGTCCCCCCCCCCCACTCCTCCTTTTGATTCATTAATACGGCCTCTCCCATTTTCACACTGTCCTACACCCGATGATGACTCTTGCGAGGTGAATCACGATGCATATACATTGTACATTAAAATTTGCAGACAAAAGGGATTCTGTTTGATTTAGACTATGACAACGACAAACTTCCTCCAAGAATCAAGCCTGAATCCGTAGAACTGAAAGACTCGATGGCTCACCTGCCTAAGCAGGACCGTATCGGACGGCTGAAAACGCACTTTAGAAATAATCCCGTCACAATAGCTTCTGCATTAATATTTATCCCCGCAATTCTATCGACAACCACTTACCACCTTTACAGATTAATCTGTTCTTTGGCGGCTTAGAACAAAGTACGCCTAAAAGGAGACACTGCGTAGTGATGACTTGGCAACCACATTGGTTTTCTCACTTAGACGTCGACGGACACCCACGTATCAGGGAAACGAAGCTTTGGACAGCGCAAGAGAAGGAGATCCCACAGAGTGCCTTTGAGTTTTTAAGTGCACTTCAACAAGCAGCACCATTTGAGATGGGGGGGCAGGAAGTGAGACTCGAGTATAGAGGGTGCAACGCCAAAAAAGAAAACCAAGAGACCACAGGGCTTTCGTGAGAATGACTGGTCGGACGATCGGACGAAGGTAAGCGGGCCGGTCAGCGAGAACTGACGAGAGATATTCTTTTCCTCTCAGCATTTCCAGCCATTGGAATGCGGATTAATGTAGTTTACTTCAGAGTTTTACTTCATTTCAGGAGCCCTTGAAAAACGACTTTATGGGATCATCTTATGATGTATTGTAAGGAAATAAAAATCACGGGAATTTCGCGAAAGCAAGGGGTTTCGAAGGCATCAACCTCAACCTAACGCCCTAACTAACGATCTGACACACTAATACACGTGAGGAACACTATGTTTATTACTGATAGCTAAATTGGAGAATAAAACTGTTTTCCAAGTAATGTTGGGAAGAAAGAAGCATTCAGTTGCAAGGAAACGAGAAGTTGGTAGCGTCAGAGGCGTAACTTGGTGGAATCTGTTAACATTGCAAAAATAAAACATGACTTTGTTTTTCCAAATATTATTATTTGTGACGACCCGGGATTCGACGTTCGACGTTTGACCTGAAGATGACGTCGAACGTCGAAACACGGGTCGTCACAAATAATGATATGTGGAAAAACAAAGTCATGTGTTATCATTCCAAGGAAACATACGTATTTGAGACAAACTTCACAGAAGATTTGAGCGTAAACATGTGAAGTGATCTACTAAACAATTTTTTTTTAAACTGTCACGAAAAATGAAGTTTTTGCTACCACGTGATAGAAAGTCGCGGATGCGGACCTTCTCTGCAGTATGCGCACCACGAGGGTGTTTTTTAACGCGACAGGAGGATGTAACAGACTTAGCAACTCCATTTCATATCAGTATTTTCTTTACAAAATCAATCAGTATTATCAAATGCAGATCGTTTCTGTCTATTGAGAGAAGTTGCATAACGGGGGAAGAAATGAAACGATTGCTGTAACAGATAATGAATAAACAAAGAATAACATTCTACGCTTTTAAGCAATGATACGAATAAGAAGAGCAGTTAGGCTTCGGAAAACAACATGACGAGGGACTTGACTTTTTCAAGCCAAGAATAACTGTACCAAAGATAAAGGTGGTTCGATAGAGATTTTTCCGTCCTTCCCTCAGAGAGACAGTATTCAGATTTTATTTTTTGATTTCATCAGCCGTCCGAAGCATGAAGTAAACAATTTTAAAATCAAGGGCGAAAACAAACAGTTTTATATGAGAGAAATTCCCAGTTATTAACTAAACATGGCAACATACGTCTTCAACTCATTTTGTTCACGCTGTGAGGGACGAAATCCTACACAGTCGAAGGTTTTTTTGGCGAATCGGTAAAAATTTCCACTGCGAGACATTGATTTCCTAAAATAAATAGCCGAGAAAACATAGCGCAGGCGGCCAATGTTTAATGTATGGCGAAGATATAGGCGTAAAAGATTCCTCGTTCATGAAATGCAGTCTCACTAGAGTGCATACCTGCGTCATTTCCCAAATTAAAAAGGCCGTTATTTGTGGGCAAATATTTCGAAAATTGGCGCGGTAAGTGGCTGATTTATTGGTATTCAAGGAAGGGCGAGATTTCTTTAAAATGAGATAAATTCATTGAATTTTACGTTAAATGATACCCCATTCAAATTACCTTAAAATGTCTTCTAGAAAACGTACACTCCAACCGAGAGAAATAACGTTTCCGCGGAGGGAGAGAGAAGAAGAAGAAGAGGGGACCAGCGGGAGACAACAGGTCCTCGCTTGTTACATTCCATCAAATCCTCGCTTAAGTTACTCCGAGAGAGATAGTTCCCTATTAGTCATACTAGAGACCATACTCGAATTATACGTTTAAATTTCACCAGCTGTAGGACACATCAATTAAATATTGCATAATTGATGGTGCAATAATATAGCTTTATATGACAGAAATAGTAAGTATTTAAATGAAAATATATGAATAAGTCTAACTCGACTCATTTTAATCGCGCGGTGCGTTTGAAACTCCTTCAAAAGGGAAGGTTTTTGTGATATAATACAAGATACAATTTGTGATACAATACATATGATACAAGAACCTATTGCGGTGACAATATGATTAATTTTCAAATCTAGTTGAGAAAACATACAAACTACACGCTGTTAGTTTTTAACGACATCTAAGAGTTGGAAATACCTCATTTTGTAAATAATGTCTCTCTGGAGTGCATACACGTACCATTTCCCATGTAACAGGGCTGGTATTTCTAGGCAATTAACTCCGAAAGTTATTTGGTAAGGGGTTGAATTTTTGGTGTCATTAGAAGGGTGAGATGTTTTTCTTTAAAATGAAACCAAATTCATTGATTTCTAAGTAAAATGATATTTCGCTCAAACTACCTTAAGTCGAGAGAGACCCTGAATAACTATCCAACGGCGAGTCGAAACTCGGCACTCGGCCCGAAGCACTACTCTATGGCATCAAATGAGACGAGATAAATGGCATTGGGAAAAAATCTACATTTCCTCATGTTTCGGCGCGGCTTTCAAGTCTTCTGAGCCCGCCGGCAATATTTGGGACTTTCAGAAATCGCTAATTTGAATAAAAAACAAAAGCGAATCACAATAGGTGCGACTGAGAGCGATAGTTCCACATTTTTAAAACCAAACACTCCCAATATCTAATTTTCAAACGAAAATGGATTGGTTTTTGGGGGGCGGGGGGAGGCTGGGGGAATAGCGCGTCATCAAGACGAGTCGAGGGCATTTGATGAGGTGGACTTGTGATCGAGCCGAATTCCCCCCCCCCTCTACAGTCCTCCTTTCTTGGGCCGTTTTTAAACTTGGCAAACGCAAAGTTAACTTGCTATCAAGTTATCTTTACTCCTAGGCAGACGGAGTGAAATCCTTACCTGACACTTTCGCAGCCGTTCTACGATGGAAGAGACATCATGCGACATTCATCTCGTAAAACACACGAAAAGCGCCATCCGTGTTCATAATTCTTGTGGGTGATTGAAGTCGATCACTTCTTTAAAATGCTTCCCATCATTCTGCGACCACGTAAAAGGAAATATTATTTTTAACATCTTATTGCTTACGAATAAGATATTTCTCATATATGATAATATGGTGAATAAATATTATGCTTCGATTGCTAGGGGCTGCTAAAGTGGACGACATATCGCTCACTGTATTTCACCATAGTCAACGTCTTTATGCACATAAAGGCATTATAATATTTTCTGCCTATATGAAAAATCACGTAACAATATATTAATGCATTACACAAACTACCTATGAACTTCAACTGTTGACTGACAAAATACGAGCGTTGTACCTAAAAAACTAAAATATATTTACTCTAATGATTCATTGACTCCTTCTTTGATGAATGCAGTGAAAACCTCTCCAATGCTCAACGTTATTAACACTTATGATGTTCGTTAGCTAAAAATAATGCTGCCAATGAAATTATGGCTACCCTAATTTCCATCGGACCATAATTCTTTCAACGATATCATTTTTTTCCTTCCTTTCTTATTTTCCATACAAGCCGATATTATCACACCCAGAGTTCTAACTTAAAACCTAGCAAGCATCACAATTCTGCTTTTTCATTTACTTGGTTTCTTGACTAGGTATGTAGACAATATGGCGTCTGCGGTCACTTGAATTTGACGTCATATCCGCCCAATGAGTACTAGGTTCCAAGGGAAGATTGCTTGATTTGCCAAATTCGAAAACGGCCTTGGGAATCGCAAACACGGCACGGGCGGGCCAATCCTGGGAAAGCAAGCAGCACGCTTGCGTGGATCGCGTCCACCGCGAACGGAGTCCGCGCGGGATATTGCAGGTGGCGGGAGCCCCCAACGGGCTTTGCTGCCCCATTACGCTTCGCGGAATAATATCTCACAATCATCAGGCACACAAAGATTAGATTATTCGTTTCCGAAAAGCTCATAATCCACCAGGAAAGAAAATTGTTTACACAGTCCTTGGATTTATTTATTGCCCATGTTTCATACGAGGTTGGTAAATTATTTATCTTTATGCCAAAGCATTTTTTTCGATGCATCTCGATCAACGGCAACCATTATGGATCTCATAGACAAGATAACCAAATACTTTGAAGAAAACTAATCCATTCCCGCTCATCTGAGGCGCATTTCACAGCAAGCAATTTATGGAATGAGGCGGAATTCGGGCTCAAGGTGTGTCGCTCAGTTTTTTTATACTCAACAACAAGTAAAGAGTCGATATCTGCATTATTTTAGCGGAGCCAAGAACGAGGTGTAAGCGTCTGAAGCTAGGCGAATATTTTTCCACTAATTTGAACCATAAAAAATTATGTAACAAAGTTCGACGCATTAACGGGAATATATTATCAGCAGGGTATTCTCGCGATTTTCAGACTGACTCCACCACACAAGAAATACTCACAAAAAACGAGAAAGAAATGAGTTTTTAAAAATGTGAGCGTGTAATATTTAGAACTCGAAGTTTCATTCTAGTTCCAAGCGAATCGACTTTGAACGAAGACGGTGTGTTTGATACGAAAATTCACTCATCTAACAAACCGATAAAATACAATCGGCTTAGACACAAATTTCTCGAATTAGGTCTAACTTGACGTTACGTTCATTCTTGTAAGGGCCATCGGAAAACTTTTCCTGGTTTAATAATAGTAAATTCGAACATATATGCATATGTGGAGTATTTTGATATTTTAGATCCATTTATCCTTATCTTCAACAGCCATTTAAATTTATTTTTGTTTGGATGAAGTCAAAAAAAAGGACAGAGAAATTATCGCCTTAGTAAATAATGGAATTAAGGTAGTCTGAGCGAATTATCATTTTCCCTAGAAATAAATGAATTTGGTCTCATTTTAAAGAAAAATGTATAACCTTTCCACTGAAATAAAAAATTCAACCACTTACCAAATTGCTTTCCGAGATATTTTCCAGAAAATACCATCCCTTTTACACGGGAAATGGTACGTGTATGCACTCCAGAGAGACCTTTTATTAAAATTGAGGCATTTCCTACACTTAAATGTCGTCAAAAACTCAAGTGTGTAGTTTGTGTGTTTTCTCAAATATTTTTGAAAATTAATCATATTGTCACCGCAGTAAATTCTTCGGGATCACAAAAAACCTTCCGTTTTGATGGAGTTTCAAACGTACCTCATGAAAAAAACGAGTCAAGTTAAAGCCTTATTCCGATATTTTCATTTGATTACTTACAATTTATGTCATGTAAAACTATATTATTGCACCACTGATAATGCAATAATTCATTCGTGTGTCGCACAGTTGGTGAAATTAAAACTTATATATCGGATATGGTCTCTATTTTGATTAGGGAACTATTTTGCTCACACTACCTTAAGTGCTCACGAATATCTGGTTCCTTTTTACGTCGTTTCGCTTCAAGTAGCAATTCTTCAGCACTCACCTCCGACGATAAATCGAGGACTTTACTGTGGAGCAGCTATTGATGAACGCAAAGAAGGCACCATCAAAATTTGAATACACAACAAGCGGACAAACATTAGAATTACGTGCAATGCTTTCCCTTTCTCAGAGTTTATTATCGCTCTATTGACTCGTCCTCTGACTTAATACCGCGCGTCTCTTCTTTAGCGAGTCGCATGAGAGCCAGCGGTCAAACAGCTTTTACTTGCGGTGGCCATTGCGGGCAAAAGCACACCCAGACTCCATATAAAAACATGTACGTTCAAACATATACACGTTGAAGAGCGGGGAAGGGAAAAGGGAGGTGGTGGTGGTTTGAGGTGACTTCATTAGAGAGTGGAAGCGTGCACACGAGTCAGGGCGGAGCAGCTCACCTTCTTCAAGTGCTTGTTGACCCACTTGGTGAAGGTCTTTTTCTGGATGGCATCACGCTCATCTGGAAAGAGAAGAAGAGGGGAAGGAACGAAGATCAGTAAAAGAAGAGATGAGAATCGGCGAATACATATTAAAGAGGGAGACACACGCACACATGAACGAGATCAAAGAAAGGGAATCAAATGATGCTCGAAATAGAAGCTTTCGGTAGACATAAGAGAATCCAATTCATTGACATGAAAAATTGACTCGGAAAAGAGTTAAACGGGACAAAAGTCATTATTTCAAAGCTGGAATAAAAGTACACCCCGTAGAAATTTCCGAGGGAAACATTTTACTTGAGCTAAATCGTTAGTTTATAGAATGATGCATAACATCATCGGGGTCTCAAAGGCTCTATTCGATGCCCAACAAGTTCTTCAAGCAATGAGCCCGAGTTTATTGGTAAGGCTTAAAAACTTTAGAGGCATTCGGTAAAACAAAATTTGGGTGAAAAAAGACGCATGCAGGCACTAAGTCAACGCCAACATGGAAATGCAAGCTATTAAAGAAACACACGCATTAACGAGGTCGTTAAAGAGTAAACAAAACAACGCACAGCAAACACACACATCATGTTACGCCTCTTGTAGACGCAGAAAAGCGCGCAATACGTACATCGCGGCTGATCAACCCAAACAAACATTTTTCCCAACGGGAGGGTCTCACCGGCAGCGGGTGCGCCCGGCCGTTCTTCAACTTTCGGCTTTCCGACGCCGTTTATAACCACATCCCAAATGCAACGCCCTCGCGTAGTAGAGCTGACGGCCGAAAGAAGGAACGAAAATCTCGGAACGTAAGTGAATCCGGAACGTAAGTGCAACGAAAATATTTTGAACGAAAACCCGCAGGAACGAAAGAGGAACCGTTCCGATTTCGATTCGAGCGAGGAAAAGTTTCGTTCCCACCTTCCGATCTATGGTTCCGCCTTTCGTTTTTAGGAATTTTACAAGCGTTATACATCGATTTTTTTCAAAATGACCTCCGTCACGTATGCCATTATGGGTAGAGTTTGGGGTGCCAGTCAAGGTGTCTCATCATGTTTGATAACAATGGAAGGCAAAGGAAAGAAACCAGCATTTCCAATGCAATAAATGGCGAAAAATGTTAGCCTTTGGAGAAATTGTAGGTTATATTGTATTCTGTGCAGGACAGTACAATCTTTCAACCGGTATGGAGGAGACGTGCGACGGCCCGCTCGGGGTTGATCTCAAGGCACCGATGACGAATATCCCTTCATGTACTCGCACAGCAACAGCGTGAACAACAGGAATCCTTATGATATACCTGCAAATTTATCTTGAAAACAGCGCCAAAATTTAACTCACGGATATCTGAACAGCTAATATGCTACGAGTCTCAGCATGAGTCCGGTGGGAATGCGACACCTACCTTTAGCCAATGTGCCGCCAAAAAATAATTTACAGTTACCTTTAAGTGAGCAATGCAATACGCATCAGCAGTCGTGCTTTCAATTTCTTTAAATAACAACACCGCAATAAATAATTAATAATAATTCAGAGAAAACAAAATCAAAAGTGAGTGGAATATTTTTTAAAATCTTTTTTATCTTCCCCTGACTAGAAATATATTTCACAGGGAACTTGTGCTGGCTTTATACTAGGCTTAGGCTGCTTGAGATATTCAGAACTGGTGTGTTTCAGAGCGACACAGATAATATTATCATGACGCCTTACTACATTTCTAGGTCCGACAGGTGCGATAAAATTAGAGAGATACTCTGCCTAACAGATAGGTACAAAAACTCGTTCTTTCCGCGCACAATAAGCGACCACATTAAAAACTGAGCTCCTCCAAATACACTCCCATAGGACATGTCACCATTTCACCTCCAAAACTTTTACATCTTTACACGGCTGGTGACCTACCACCCCCCGCCACACGCCAATGCGGCGGGTCGCGGGGTAGTATGTAGATGAAGATGTATATTGCTCCACGATAATCACGATTCGTTCCGGCAGACACCGGTATACTGCTTCACTTCGCTTGGGACGACCAGCAGCCGCCGACTCATTTGGAATAGCATTTTGCGCGCGAGGCGGCGGCATTTCCCGTGACGCGTGGTTCCCTCCCTCGTGCTTCCCGTGACTTTCTCGGCGCCGCACCGCTCCACACGCGACATTTCGCACACCACGTGTGGCCACGCGGCGGACATAACCGCTGATCCTCACCGCCAACACCCGCTGCTGTCCGCTCCGCACCTTTCACGAGCACACTTAATTTTCTTTCGCTCTCACCCTACAGGACGCCCTGTCCGAAGTATGAGCCCTCCAACACGCCTATCCAAATAACAGAAGCGTAATTCGCGATTCAATAAATTTGACATCCAACTGAGCAGTCGACTGGAAATTTTCTGATGGTTATTCGGTTCAATCCAATCGCTTGCCAGTCAGAAATAACATTTAAATTTTAAATAAATATCAAAAACTGCCATGTCTGGTCCAGATTTTATTGGTGCATTCCTCTACATTCGACAATCAGAACAACTTTTGTTTCCACATTAGAAAAGAATTTAACACATACTTGAAAAATGGAGTCATATTTTTGTTTGAAGGCCACTATACTCAATATTTCGTAGAATATGATACGTACAGCACTTTCTAGTACCTTGCACTCTGACCTAATTAAACGCACTGAATATTGGATAATCACGAGAAACAAATGAAACACTAGTCTCGCAGTCTTTAAGAATTTCACTAATCACAGGTCGATTAAAAAATCATCATAATTAAGCGAATACGTCGGCAAGAAAACCCACACACATCATCAGTGCCCGTGAGCTGCGGAAAAAAAATCACATGACCCAAATATTCAAGAGATGATTTCATTGAAAAGAATTCCTGAATAGACAAACGCGCATCAAATGGAACTGAAGATGAAGAGAGAGAGAGTCGTGAAACGAATTATGCGGAAACGAGCGGGAGGACGAACCCACGACATTCCAGGAGAGATGCGATGCTGAGTGTCCTGAAACAGGAAGTGACGACGGACGCAGGAACTCGAGTGGGCACACAAACGTAGCGACAGGGTCGATTTATTCGATATATTGCACCATCGATATGTCGAAGAGGCGAAGACTCGAGATATCGAACGTCCTTGACATAGCGACTTCGTGAAGCGCCATCCGTCGAGGGATGTCTGAAACTGCTACCCCCCTCCCCAAAAGACTTTGTTTCTGTCCCTCGAATGATTGCACGTCCGCCCAATCCTCCAGCCATTGATGCCAGCCAACGATGATCTCAAACGCATCCTACTAGTCACACACACACACACGCCATCTCCCCCGAACGGCGCTTTATGACATCAGAACTCCTCCGCATCATGCAATGAACAGTTACCACGTCGCGTCACTCCACCGTGCCGTTCAAATCATTAATAACTTACCTCGCAAAACTAAAACAAAGGCGTTTCAACGATTCGCATCACGACATTAATCCCCCTCGAGACATAGCAACTCGTCCATTCGAAGTGAAACATTCAGTTAGCGTGACTGTTCTGATTCTGATATACATTTCCAAATGAAAGGCAATGGTAACTTTCCACGCAGAATTTTTAATAATTATTCATTAAAAATTCTGTGTGGAAAGTTACCATTGCCTTTCATTTTGAAATGGATATCAATGTCAAGTACTTCCACAAAGCTGAGCCTGATACGCTTTTATATATGCGTTCTGATTCTGTTATGCTAAGAAACTTTATGATTGGATTTCTTGAATGAGATAAATGACACAAAGAAAAATGCGAAAGTTGTTAGAGTGATGAAGAATCCTCGAACATCGCGTGGTGTAATCGGCCCATAAAATTAGGCACTTGGAATTTCCTTTACAAAAGAGTACTGAAAACTTTGTCTGAATTCACAACACTTAATTTTAGTATGGTCAGCTCCTGGGTATTCACTATAGAGCTCATAAATCATACGCTTGAAGTAAGAACGACTTTCCTTTCCCTACTAAATTGACTGATGAATTTGAACGCCTTAGATCAAAATGTTTAAGCTGAGTTTATTACGATATACACTGTTGAGATATCTTGAATGGCCACATTTAATATTACAATGAACACAGAAAATATTGAAAAAAAATTACGAGCAACGTAATTGATTTATTTACGAGTTATTGTTCCAATAAATTTACATACGAATGGAAATGAAAAACGCATCAAGCCGGTTGATAAAAAAAATACTCCTAAATGGCACTATAAACGGAAAACTTCAATAACTCCATAACTTGACCTGTCAACCCTTTCATTTCCATGACACGTTAAGGACTTAACCAAATGGCAATCGAGCTAAAATAATTTTCTCAACGTGCGCTTGGAACGTAATACTTTTCTCCTTCTCGTATAAATGAAATGCACTTTTTGAAATCCCAGTGACGTATCTTACTCGGAATAAGAGAATCCAGGGAGTTTAATGAGTGACTAAGAAATTGTATAAAAATCGAAAATTATTAGTTTCCAAAATCAGCACCACAGAAATAGCACTTCAACTGCTGTAATGTACTATTTAATGATTCCTACACTTGGTACTTTTGGAAATTGAAAATGACACTAGCAGATATTCATGACCAGCATTTTCCCAAAACATCAGCCTCACTCAATGCATCCGTAACTTCGGTTCCGAGGCGTTTGAGACTAAAATTTATGTCGCTCACAACACAAATATTACATTCATATGTTCCCTGGGGCGACATTTAAGTGAACAGCGTTCTTGAATGAAATGAAATATAATATCTGTCTTCAATTTCATGATAACAGCTCAAAGAACAAATACTTTGGAAGTTCCTTCAACTTTACGTTACATAATCTCCTACAATCATGACTCATGTTGACATTAACAGTATTCCGATTGGAGAGAACTCTAGCAATTAGACAGAGGAAGGATGGCGTTAGCAACCAGGAAGAGGAAGAATTAAGACTGCAATTAGCCAGTGGTTGAAATCATATCGTCTCTAAGTATAGACTTCGTGCCGATGTCTTGGGAACCACCGGCTCACTGAACCGGCTTTCATACGTAAAATCTTAGCGTCAAAATCATTGGATCCTGCGAGAAGAATTTTCAATCGGAGACGCGGAAAACGAAGAGGGATGAAAAGGGATCGTTTCATCAGGTTATTCAGACAGGGAAAAGGCAGGTTATCAACAACTGTCGGGTAGGGGGGGGGGGAGGGCACTATTTTTCAGGATTGAGATAAACAAATTTCAAACCTCTAAAAATGATCGTTGAGGATTATTAACCCGACGCTACTCGCGCAGGGTGTCCTGAACACCCCACCCAATTTTTCATTGTATCAATTTGTTAGACCTTATTTCACTGACCTCTCCTTTTCAGTAGCTGGAATTTGATATGTCTTCTTTCTTTTGACACCAACATTCCCAGGCAAACATTGTAAACAACCTGCGAAGTACCCCAAAAGGGGATAATGTTCGTGCCACTCAATTTCCTACGACCAATGCTTACTCCAAACCTCACTGTTTTTTGTTGCAACTTTGTAACATACATTCTCATATTTTACTTTTATATGCGCCTTAAGACTCCTCGGCATGTGTTTTATGTGAGGCAGGTGTTTCTTGGTGTTATCCTACCATTGAACAATATTGATGAAATAGTAATTTGATTGATTACTTTCGATTGTTTTTTGATATGCAAGTAATAAATTCAATTTGTGCTGTAAGCACAAATATTCTATTTCTAAAACTAGGTGTGAATTATTCGACGTGTGATGACGTTTAAAACTTTCGCCGATCTTAATTATCGATAACCCGTGCCCCTAGGGCCTGGATATTACACAAAATTTCTCCAATTATTACAACTCATACAAGAGTTCAAGAGGCAATGCGCCGACTCTTTCCTCTGAACGGAGGGAGGGTGGTGACGCACCGTGCACCGCTGCAGGGAGGGGACAGAGGGGTAGGGTCCCTCGGAAGGGAAGGGAAGATTATTTTACAGTGGAGCAGCGGCGCCGTGTGGTACCCATTGGGGATTGCTCGAACTGCACAGAACCATGTCTCAGAAACGCGGAAAGACACACAAAAACTGTGGAAATATCGACACTGAAGGACTTTGCCACTGCATTTTCCAAGGGTAGGGACCTTTATCAGCTCGAAAAAAGTACACTTTATTTCGAAGTATTTAGGGCCCTTGGTGCACGAGTTCCCGATGACTAAGAGTGAGTAATAACTTTGACCCATTAATTAACACTGTACAACGATCATTTTTAGAGGTGGAAAACTCGACATCTCAATTCCAAAAGTGTACTTTTCCCCACTTTGTTGTATGGTAGTGAAACAGGGTATGTCAAGATAGACATAAGAGTAGACTTAACGCCGTGGGTATGAGTTATCTGAGGAGTGTTTGCGGCAAAAGTAGGATGGATAGGGTGAGAATGAGCGGGTAATAAATGAATGTGGGTTAGATGCTCCAGTAATGGACATATGTGAAAGGAGTGTGCTTCGTTGGTTTGGCCATGTTGAGAGAATGGATGAGAGACGAATAACGAAACAGATATATGAGTGAAATGAATGGTAGGCCGAGAAATTTGTGGTTGAATGTGGTAGAGGAAATTCTTAGGAGGAGGAATATTAGAAGTCTTAAAAACAGAAGGGGATATGTATGAAACAGTGTATGGGGGTAAATGAGGCAAAAGAGGTTTGCAAGGATAGGACAGTATGGAGGAAATTATTGAAGCAGAGTTAGGTGTACAAATATGTATTTATGAGTGAAACTTGGTGACTGTGCCTACCCCGGAAGGGTACGGCGTGATTGGTATGATTGGTAAGTACTTTTGCCTTAGAAACAGCCACGAAAATCACTACGTGCACGATTACACAAGAATAAACTCCGGAAATCCACGATGCCACTTGTGAACGCTGGATACAGGGAGGGAAAGGTGGCCGGGGTCAGATAAAGGTCGGAAATGCAGAGAGAGGATAAACCATTTTACGGAGTTAAACTGTAGCCATCACTCAGGGATAACGAAACAAAGATTCCTAAAATAATCAATAGGATCGGATATTTTTGTCTGCAATTCTGAACTCGTGACCCGATTGGAAAATACTTTATTCATTCATTGGTCGTTCAGTCGTTAGATAGGCCGACTCATACCCACGGCGTTTAGTCTACTCACATGTTTATCCTGACATACCCATGTTTCACTACCATACGACATAGTGGGGAGAAGTACACTTTTGTACACGGCGATTTTCGCTTGCTTTGACAGGCACTCATTCCTTGATATGCTCCACATGCTACCTACCACTTTCCTTCCAGCATTCGCACGTCTCTTTATCTCCTCGTCTATCCGTCCATCTTTCGCAATAATCTTACCTAAGTAAAAGATCGTAGGCTTTCCCGGCGAATAATATTAGTAAAATCTTCTCGGGTTAGGCACCGGGTAAGGCTATTAAAGGCCTTACCCGGTACCAAACCCGAGAAAATTTAACTAATCTTACCTAAGTACACAAAATCACCCACTAGTTCAATTACTTCACCATCCGCCCTCATCATACAGTTATTCTCCCCATTCTCGTTATCAAAAACTACTACTTTAGTCTTGCACGCATTAACCCTCAATTCCATACTCTCTGTTGAGTAACAAAACTTATCTAGGAGCTTCTGCAATCCCTCTTGGCTCTCTGAGATCAAAACTAAATACTAAACGCCGAGAAACTTAATCGATAAAATTAAATATGTCACCATTAACCACGACTAATAAGTGCAAGCATGGAAATCGCATGGAATGCACCTTCATGAAAGGGGTCCGACATTCGGGGAGGGGGGCGTGGCCCGTGGGTCGGTTGTGACCGTGCAAACAGTCGCGCCGCAGCCCCGGTCGAGTTGCACGGCACGGCACCAGAGCCAGTACACGGAAGGACGAGGTCGCTAAAGAGAATTGAGATGAGAAGAAGAGGGAAAGAAGGAAGGACAGACAAGCACGCATGCGTCTGTCGCACCGGAGGAAGTGGTTATCGCCCGCGGCGAAGATTGCGAAAAAGGGCGCGCGCGGTGATTGCACACTCTCGCCTGCGGAGTCGCGCGAGCAGCGGTGACATCAGCGCAAAAATCAGCTCTCCACAAAACATACTAATGGCGCGCCATCCAGTCGCCTCGCTGCAAAATGACAGACTACAGTCTGTTCCCCACGTATTTTCTTTGCTCTTATTACTAAGTGTTCTACTGGTTAAGTTAGGTTAACTCCAAAGACAAGATAGACATTCTGGACAAATGTGGTGTGCATTCTCCAGAGTGTGATGATTGTAAAGGTGTATATGTTGGTCAAACTGGTCGCACATTCATCACCAGAGCAAGAGAATATATGAACTATGTATTTAATAATGACCCTAAATCATGCTTTGCTAAACTCATCATTGAAACTGGACACCGTAGTACTTTTTAACCAAAGGTTTTACATGTAAATGACAAAGTTTTTAAACTGGATTTTTTTAGAAAATTTTGAAATTGCTAAGAGACAAGGTGTCCTTGATGTGTCCCTTTTAAACGATCCTTCTGTTTTTAAATGTTCCCCGTTCACCTCCGTGTTACACCCGCAGTCCCTTCCTTCACCTTGACGTGGCTTACTCCAAACCCCCTAAATTCTCCTCCCCCTATCGCCCTAAACTTCCCCCCTATAACTTAAACCCTATCCCTCCCTCCTCCCCCCCCCCCCGAGAATTTGTGTATGCGAATGTGGCGCGCACTCCCAAAAACTTGGAGAATGTATATACCCTTGAAAATGACGCACTAGCGTTGAAACGGGTCGGGGAAGAATAAATCGCGGAGGAATATTACAAAGTATTATATTTTCTCCCACCGGAATGTTATTCCACAGAGTAGAGCCTTTATACAGTTGAACTAAGGCAAGTTTAGTTGAATGTTTGAGAATCTCCTCCTCCCGGTTTTCTACACATTCAGGGATCTCCCTCCTCCTCCCTCCTATCCTCCTATCTCCCTCCAGTACATCATTTTTCGCCTCAGCATACAATACACCCTTCTTCATCCCGTCCATGAAACCTATTCTCTTTCTTCCCCTTCCCCGCTTGCCCAAAATCCTTCCCTCTATCACACTCTTCAGCAACCAATCGCCCTTTAAAACACCCTTCAGCTATCTACCCGGCCTAGCCCGGATTTCACTCAGAAGTTTCCTTTCCTCGCCCACCATCTCAAGCACTTCCTCGTTAGTCTTCCTTTCCGTCCACCTAACCTTCTCCATCCATTTCCACACCCACATCTCAAATGTCTGCAGCCTATTCTCATGCTCCTTTCTCAGGGTCCACGTTTCTGCCCCATACAACGCCACGCTCCATATCAAACTCTTCACTAACCTCTTCTTCACATCCTTACCCAAGGTCACCATCTTAAGCTCCCTTCTATTGCTAAACGCCTCCTTAGCTAGCGCCTCCCGTGCGTCTTTGCTATTATGCCCGTTTTCCTCTAGCCTACTACGTAAGTAATTAAACTGTTCTACCTGCTCGAGTTTGTGTCCTCCAACTTGAATCGCCAGCCTCGCTTTCTTTGTCCAAGAGAATCTCATTACTTTTGTCCCCACGGAATAGAGACCGAATTCACATGGGATCGATCACAACTCCCAAGACCCATCAAACCTCAGCCATTGCTTCGGGACGAATTTTGTCAGGGATATTTCAATGGGTGGGGGGAGGGAGGAATGATCTATTTTATTATGAATTGAAATTACCTATTTTACAAATTTTTATCAAACCTTTGTGAGGCGTGGGTGCAACCACGTACATCCCAAAAATATGTCGAACTCTACTGATTTTACGGAAGAATTATGACAATTTATGTACTCCATCTGTAGGTTCCCTAATGTATAACTTCAATCAAGTAAAGCCTACGATCGTTTACTTTGTACATTGATGTTTTTGGGATTCAAGTACTGCTTCAACTGCTCATAAACACAATGAGTTTGATTAAAAATATCTGGAAAACAATCATTCTTGGTCAACCATGGCATTCAGGCAATAAAAACTCAAGTCAAAGCGGTGGATGGTGTGGATTACCCCCCCCCCCTTCCCACCTCCCTCCCGCGCCAACGCTCCTTAACCTCAGCAATATATAAACTGCGGCCTCAAAGCCGCGACCAATCACAGTTTTCGATCGCAGCAATTACGAATCTTAGTGGCAGTGACGTAACTTCTTTAACCGCCACTATTAACTTCCCTCCTCAATGAATCCCTCGGGCAAAGGTATAAACTGGGAGTGACATCACACGGTGATCATAACACAGTCGAGGAAGTTCCGAGGCTTTCTTGAAACTACAATATAACCAAATGAAGCGCATGAGAGATAAGAATGAATGGAACCCTCGAACTCCACAATAATACACCAAGAAATTTTAAATTGATGGGTGTCCAGAAGTCGAAAAGAGGCGAAATGATTGCACCATTCGGAATCCTCTTGAAGAGAATCGATGATCACAGCCACAGTGAGCACATTACGAATAATTTCAAGCCCCCCCCCCCCCGGGACAGGAGTAGGAAGGGAAAGACGTTGCCAAAGTAATGAAGGAAATGAAACTCTAAAATATATAGCACTTCTTCCACAGGTTTAATTTTTAAGGTACAACGCGTTTCAGCTGTCACGCCATCATCTGGTACAAAGATTTTTCATCAAGGAAGTGGTTTATATACACAACTAGGAGGGGGAGGGGGAGAGTGGTGTTGGGCGAGGGGAGAAAGGTATTGGGTGGGAGGAGGGAAGTAAGTGGCGAGGCACAGGTAGCGAGTCAATGCACGGTTAAGGGAATGGAATGGCGAGGAGTGGGGAGTGACATTTGAACAGCTGTTCATTCATGAGGGACTCCTCCCCTTGCTGAACAATTTCAAATTGTTCTAAGGCGTCCATTCTCCACTAAGAAAGGAAAGGAGAAAGGGGACTCGTCTTCCCTCGTGGCCAAACAGCTTTTGGACACAGCACACCGCTGCCTGTTTGAGCCGGAGATACTCCAGGTAAAGAGGAAAGGAAATCCAGCGTATATGGAATACCAAGGAGACGTGACGAAAAAGAAAGATCTCTTAGAAAAAATTCCACACTTAAAACTTTAATTCCCGACCTAGGTTACGATTGCCTTGCAATCATTTTCAAAAGTTTGCAAATTATAGCAAGGCAATCGTAACCTAGGTCGGGAATTTTTAAGTTTGGAATTTACTAAGATTTTTCTTTTTCGACATGTCTGCGGTAACATTCCACAAAGTTACGCCTTCAACCATGAATTTTAATACGAAGGAGGGTTCTGGGTGTAAATCTTTGTCATTCTCCTTTGGACAGACCCGGCTACTATCTCCACCCCCACAATTTTCTTTACGCAGATAGTACGACAGATCTGTCCCTGTCAGACAGTCCCTGACTGTGCGGACAAGAAGCGGAGGGGAGGTTGCTTCCGTAAAGAGAGGGAAATGTAGAGGGGAAGCACAGGGTCGATTCCTTTTTGTGAGCGGCAATGGCGAGGGATGTCCGGAAAGTCAGCCAACAAAGAGAGGAAGTATTTTCGCTGGCTACTCGAGTATGGGCGTACAGAAGAGGGTGAGGATGAGAATAGCGCTGAATGGGCCAGAAACGCGGACTCGGAGAAAGAACAACGATGATAGACCGAAAGGGTTCGAGATGTGGGTCTGGAGTGTGGAGAGGGGGCGGTGGGCGGAGAGGAAGACAAACGAGGAAGTGCTCAGAATGGTGGGCGAAGAAAGGAAACCTCTGAATGAAATCCGGGATAGGAATGGTCGGTGGCTGAATGGGGGGATGAAAGGCGATGAGCTGCCGAAGGCCGGGATAGAGGGAAGAATTTGGGGCAAGCAAGGAAGGAGAACAAAGCGAATAGGTTTTATGGACGGGATTGAAGAAGGATAAATAGTATGCTGAGATGAACGTGTAAATGCTCGCGGTGGATGGGGCCCTGCAAGAGTAAAAAAGTGTGGAGGATCTTCTCCGACTTTCAATAAAACCTACCACCTACTATCAACTAATTCCACCCCGCAATGGATGTCCGTAACGGTGAAAATTATATTCTATAAAAATGATCTGTTTCTACATTAATCTTGGGATTTCTTTCTCGAAAACGTCTCCAACGATTTTGATAAAATGTTGGGATTTATTTCCTTCGGACAAGAAAATAATATTGAGAAATGTCTCATATTCCTTACAAATCGTTTCCTTATCGTCCAGCGAAAAAACGGAATTTCACATTTACCAGGCAACCTCGGGTACAGTCAGGAAGAGAACGTCATTTTTACGGACTGGAAGGGCTGACCTACACCTACAAGCAGCAGCTATACTCCGCCGTGTTTAAATTCCAAGAATTACATTTGATTCTTGCTGAAGTCAGCTCGCATGTGCTCTGCAAAGGCACCAATTTCCTGTATAAGGAGCTTTTGCTATGATCATTAATAAGTATCAAGGCCCAACATTTAAATTGGTAGGCATATGCTCCCTAACAGCAGTGTTTGTAAACGTCATGTTGTGCTTGGCTTTCTCTGGAGTAAAAAGGCGAAGTGGCTTGTAAGCTCTATTACCACCCGTAAATCCTCGCCTTACAATAAACGTAGCATGGAAAATAAGTATCAAATAATCGTATTCCTAATAATATCCAATCCTAATAATAATATTTCACCAGGGAATAACAAAAATGACGAAGGCATCAAAAGTGTGGAGTTTTCCTATTACTCAGAATATTACGATATTAAATTCTAGAAGAATTCATCGCCTCTATTCGTATTTTTTTGTGTTTAATTCAGCATTTAGGATTGTTCATTTTTTTTTAAATACACACTTAGCAGTCGTGCCAAGCTCGGTCCTGGAACTGGATATTTATAAGCAGGCGCTACAAGCTTCCGAACAAGCTCGGGCACATTTTCGTGGAAAACCGCGGCAGGCCCCGGGAAAAGGGATGGCTTCCCATTTCTATAACAGAGAGTGCTCGTCTCCCGACACCGACGAGAGCGATTTGAACTCTCCCCCAACCAAACATCCCTCTAAAAAGAGGTGATGTCACCGGGAGCTGTGATAATGGGTTACAAATGATCACCTCGCCCCAGATCGTGATCTTGCCGACGATACTTTCCTCGGAGATTCGAGTAATCACAGTCGCCGAGGGCGGAAACAGATATGCGTCACCCGCTTCATGAGCCTTCTCCGAGGCGAACATCCTTTCACCGTTAATCGCCGAAGGATTCGATTTTTTTTCGTGAGATTCATGACTTCACTGAGACGAATTCCTCAAATAGACGAGCGCAAAAGGTTATCTGCATTTAGAAGTTCCCATTTTCAGTTCTTCGGAACTAAAAAGCGTACCATTTACCGCATCGACCCTCACCCATCCCCGGGAGGAGGGAGATCAGGGTGTCCAGGGGCCGGGCATTTGAAAATTCCCTGAGATTTCCAGGTTTTCCAGACATAATTTTTATTTTTCCAGAGGAAATATTGATTTTTTATCGTTAATTATAAGAGAATGCTCGGTATGTTTTTAGAGTGATTAAACGTAAGGATTATTTGTAAACTTGCATGTTTAGAGGAAAATAAACATACAACTTCAAATTAGTTTGAGAGAAAATCACATCACCACCCTTTCTTAGATTTAAACACGGTCGTCCTGGTGCTCAAAGAACAAGGTTATATTATAGCCAGACTTTGCTATGAATAGCATTGATATAAAATGATCAACAACTTTCGAACATTTAAGGGAATGACTTTTTTCCTTATTTTGTTAAATGCGATAACGCAAGGGAAATTTGTTTTCGCAACTTGCCGAAAAAAGCACATTGCTTCCATTGCTGTGTTATATATTGACACCACAGAAAATGTCAGAGTAAATTCGATATTTCCCCGAGATTTCTCTGATATTTCCAGCGAAAATAAAATTCCGTGAGATTTCCCGGTTCTACAGAGTGCTGGACACCCTGGAGAGGCACCTCCTCTTCACCTCCCGAACCTCAAGTCATTTCTAACTCTTTCCCCCTCCACGCCCCCGACGAGACCTCTTCTTAGCTCTCCTACCCTTTCGGCGCCACAAGAACACCTCTCGGCCCCAGGAAAAGGGTGACCGCCCAAATGGATTATTTTACACGTTATCAAATTTCCTCGTCCTATCCCTCAAACATACACACACACACACACGGCGTCCGAAACCATATAAAAGTCCGTCCATTTGCGAGCTTCGTTCCTCGCAACTTTCCCTCGTCGGAGGAACACCACGTCGCGTCGTCGTAATGAAAATCCATGACGTAACTCACCACTCGAGGATATCTGACGGTAGGAGACGGAAAAAACATCTTACAAACGTCGACAATGTATACGATCGAGGTCAGTTTATTCGGGTTTTTCCCGCGTTGATTCATGTTAGAGGACCCGCAAGGAAGCGTTATTGGCCCACTTTTGTTCATTATATATATAAACGACCTCTGCTCGCGAATGAGCAGTGAAATACGTTTATTTGCCGACGACGCTGTCATATACCGCAAAATTAGTGATCACTCTGACTTTGAAATTCTGCCATCGGACTTAAACAAAGTTCATGCGTGGAGCAGAGAGTGGGCAGGACTAGAACTTAATCTGAGCAAATGCACGGCGGTGCATTTCTTGCGTAGGTCGCCAAACTATCCCCATGTATATGCTGTGGATGGCGTTAGCATAAATGCAACAGATGAAGTGAAATACCTGGGAGTTACGATAACTTCGAACCTATCGTGGGGGACACATGTAAGAAATATTTGTGGCAGAGCCCTGAAGAAGCTAGGATTTGTCAAGCGTGTTGTGGGAAGATTTTCGGATGATAAAGTGAAAGAGAGGTGCTATTTCGCACTCGTCCGGCCACACCTTGAATATGCAAGAAAGACCTAGTCCATCAACTTAATAAAATACAAAGGAAAGCTGCGCGATTCGTCAAAAACTGCTACGGCCGTACAGAAAGCGTTACACAGATTTTGAACGATTTAGGGTGGGAGCCGCTAGAGACTCGGAGGCTACGCGCTAGGCTTAGATTGCTTGAGCAATTGAGAATGAATATCTTTCAGAGCGACACGGAGAACATCACATTAGAACCACATTATATCTCCAGGTCCGACAGAATCGATAAATTAAGAGAGATATTTTGCCGAACGGATAGGGATGGGAATTCGTTTTTCCCCCGAACAATTAAGGACTTTAATAAATGCTAGGCGGAACTTTGAATGTTTTTTTTTTAACGGCTGGTGTCCTAACACCCCCCGCCACACGCCTTTTGAGGCGGCTTGCGGGGTAGTATGTAGATGTAGATAATACTTGTGCTCGCGGAACAGAGTATTTGTTGAAATCGCTCAGTCCAAAAAAAGTCACCCGATCATGAAGGAATTACTTCTCGCATGTATAAAGAACTAGCTTCAGATTTAGCCCCCTACTTGCAGATAATATTTAGAAAATCCATCAAGGAACATGTAGTACACAAAGAGTGGAAAAGTGCCAATGTAACGCCCATATTTGAAAGTGGTGATAAGGAACAGCCATCGAATTACAGACCGCGATCCCTAACATCTATCTCATGCAAAGGCCTTGAACATATAATGTAAGTTCAGCCATGAAACACCTCGATTCGCAGAACTTGCTGATAAAAACACAACATTCAGGTAGAGTAGATGATTAATTCATATGCACCCTAAAGCATGTTTCTAAATCTGCCGAGTAGTGTGCTAATACCATGTTTTGCATGTTCCCTGCATGACTCTTGTGTCACGTTTCCATAGTTACATTATGGATTTCTTTAGTAAATTCAGCAGCATGCCGATAGTGTGGTGCTTGTTTGTGAGAGAAAATTTCTTCAATGTAGCTCATGTTGGTGATACTTCATCCCCTGCCACACACCATTGTGGTGGCTTGCAGGGTAAAAAGCAGATGCGGATGTAGAAATATACGTATCAGGAGCGGGAACTGTGTTGGCCCGACATTTGCCCAAGGACGAAAAACCCGAACCCGTAACCCGGAAAAAAATCACCCGACGGAGTACTCCGTCTGTCGGATGAGACGTTAAACCGTTGACCCCTTGTCGCCTTTCGTCAAGAGCAGGCTAATGCCAACGCAGGGTTTCCATCCACCATTCCTCCCTTACCTATGGCGCAAATGACCTTAGCCGTCGGTCGCCTCCCCAAATATCCAATCCAATCCGAGGATCAGGTCCCCGAAGAGGCGACACCCACTCCTCCCGCTCAGCCATCGTCACCGCTGGCGTCCCGCGGCATTCCACCCTCATTGCGATGGAGGGTACACCCCTTCAACGCATAGAGAATATGTTAAGTATCATCCACGCCCCACCTTCGGCCCGCCTCAACCGGTCCAGCTCAGGGAGGCGAGGAATGTCCCTCCTCCCTCCACGACCACCCTTCCCAGAATGCCACACCGCATTCTCGTGCCAGAGGGAGGGATGGGCCGGCCAGCGAGACGGGAATTCCTGCCCTTGGTGCAAATTCAACGCAGAGAGCCTTTATCTCTTGGCGCCACTTGATAATCGGTTGCTGCCGAGCCTCCTCTGCGGAGGGCTAATAAGTTGCGAGCGGTTGTGGGGGGGGGGAGAGGGGAGGGAAGAGAGGCAGGGAGGGGGAGGAACCGGTTGTTGGGGCCGCTGAAATAACACTCTAGGGGAGGAGACAAGCAAGAGGGAGCATTGCGAATCGGAATCGCAGCCATTAACACTCTCGCGGATCCAATGACTCTGCCCGAGGATGATGGTGAACTTATCCCACACTCAGGAGCGCAAATCCGAAAAATACAGCGCCAAAACTAAAGCCTGAATCACACGATACTTGACCTTGCACAAGTCCTAGCATACTAGGACTTGTGCAAGGTCAAGTATCGTGTGATACAGACCAAGCATACTGGAAATCCTGCATGATCGCTAGCATACTAGCTGGTATCCTTGTTTTCGTCATTGGTGCGGTACTAGTTTGATACTTGCTCCCAGTAGGACCTAGTAGCCGCCGACCAATCACCTTTGCTCTTTGCAATGTGGTCGTCAATTTTTTATTTCAGCGTCTCCATAGTCCCTCGTGACAATTACAATTTCCCGCGATCAAATAAACAACTCAAACCTCACAACAAGACACAATGGCTTGGGTACCTGAGGTAATTGTGGTTTTAATCGATAATTATGGTAGGCACTTGTGCCTTTATAATATATCACCTGCATACCATAAATAAGGCCGTAAGGGAAAAGGCTTTAAAAGATATTGCGGATTCCGTCGTCATTTATAGATATAAACAGACCTTATACAAGTTCAAGTATCGTGTGATAGCTCCTAGGAAGGTTTCAAGCAAGCTAGGTTTGGTTCTAGAAATCCAGTACTCGCTAGCATCCTCGGACTTGTACAAGGTCAAGTATCGTGTGATTCAGACTTAAGCGATAGATATTCGGCCCTAGTAGACAGTGAGGAGAGACTACAGGCAGATTCAACATTACGAGGAGAGGCATTGGGAAATTTCCACTTTCCGGCATCACAGAAATCGACGGCGCACACAATTGGCTGGAAGAAGTCGGTGGCGGCAGAAGCTAGTTGAGGCCTTTACCCGTAGAAAAGGTCACGCTGTAGGAAAGTTGGTCATCATGAGTTCCACCGCGGAGGACGAAGTGAATTTGGGTTGTGAGATCTCGCCTCGACCGTTTCACATACCGTTCGAAATCGTTAATTTATTCCGACACATCTTGTTACTTATCTCAGAATATTTTACACATCACTGCGGTTCATTATTGGCCTTCACCTCCTTCCTTCCCATCAGTTATCCGATGGGCATCTAATGCTTGTCGCATAATCTTGAGAGGACCAAAAAAGTAACGCTTCCAGCATCAATTTCGCACAACTTTGATTTAGTTAAGTGTATTTTTTCGTAAGCAGAAGCGCAATTACATATTATACTTGACTAAGTGGAAGATTCGAATTATAAAAGAATTCCTAGCGTAGGCGGGACCAACTCCCCCAGGTCGAGTCTAACCTGTTTCGCACCAAGGTGAATAGAATAGTTTATTCTAGTTACATTGTTTCGGCACTACTGGACACGTACGATGGTTTTAACATCTTAGACGGCTGAAAACATCCAAGACAATGCAATAACTTTCACTGGACGGAAACCATGTCAATATAGAGAGATTTCGAGTTCCTGACTTCGTCAATTTCATCCAAATGCACTTTGGTATATTAAATAGGCTTTCACCTCGTTAAGGCAACTTTACATTGTATATTTTATTGTGCAAACGAATGTAATGTAGAATGTAAAAGAACATGAATGAAATTGGAGCATATCCTTATGTCCCTTTCCGTTATTCACGCAATCATACAATTTTCCCCTTTACAGGATACAATTTTCCAATTGAAAGAGTCCATGCATTCGTACAAGACCGTACCGTAGCGCGTAAATACTTGGTGCTAACACAAGAGATGACGGGGGAAGGATACGTGGTTTTTAATAACTCCGCGAGAGAAATTTTAGATTTTATGTTTTCCCCTTTTGTCTCGTGCCTATACGTTACGCGTATTTATTACGCACCCTCAGGGACACATTGTAATTAACTTTACAGGGTATAAAACAATTAAACCAGGTTTACATTATATGTTAATATATTATGTATCAAAGTTTACTATTTTACTAGAACTAATTTAGGCAAACCGGGTTTAATTGTTGTACAAAAAGAAAAAACTAATCCTAGTGCAGCCCTAAAAATGCTTATGCGAAACGTCGGGATGAGAGGAATGCAATAATTCAATAATGATTGAACCGATTTCTCTGGAAAAAATAAGACAATTGTCAAATATAGGTCGTGAGAAGGAATCGTCCAGACAAAAATATCAAAATAAGTACATAAAGAGCGCGTGGGTTGACTCGTAGTACAGTTAATAGTTCAAAGACTGCGAAATAGTACAATTACAGCGGAACATACAGGCATAAACATTACGGAAATACATTACTCTTCGGCCTATAATTATAATGCAATGCACTAAGCGCAAAATAGAAAAAGACAAAACTTCAGAAGTTGCAGCCTGTAATAGGTCGCTGATCAAGAGCGTGCATGCGGAAATAAGCGATTTACTCTCTCGACAGTTAAGGCAGTTTGAGCGAAATATCATTTTACCAAGAAATCCATGAATTTGGTCTCATCTTAAAGAGAAATATCACACCCTTCCAATGACACCAAAAATGCAACCCCTTACCATATTACTTCCAGAGATATTTTTCCGAAAATACCAGCCCTTTCACGGGAATTAATACGTGTATGCACTCCAGAGAGACCTTATATTTAAAATGAGGCAATTCCTACACTTAGATCTCGTCAAAAATCAATAGTTTGTATTTTGTGTGTTTTCTCAACTATTTTTGAAAAATAATCATTAGGTCACCGCAGTAAATTCTCCGAGATCACCATAAACCTTCCGTTTTGAAGGAGTTTCAAACATACCGCGTGAAAAAAATGAGTCAAGTTAAAGATTTATTTCGATATTTTCGTTTGATTACTTACAGTTTCTGTCAGGTAAAACTATATTATTGCACCATTAAAAATGCAATATTAATTCGTGTGTCTCACAGTTGGTGAAATTAAAAGGTCGAATATGGTCTCTATTATGATTAGGGAACTATCTCGCAGGCACTAGGTACCTTAATCGTCAACTTCACAACGAAACGTAGCGTTCGTAGGCGTGGGACCAACCGAGAGTCCATTACTTGAAATCTCCAACATGAGCGCGCTCGTTCGACAGAGACGGCCGAAGTCAAAGCGGTTGCGTGCGCTCAGCTCATGCGTGACTCGTGACCATTAAAGAAATTCGGGTGGGCGGGGGATCCCAATTCAAACAATCAAACACTTAAAACTTCGTCACCACATCACTTTCTTGGGAAAAAAATATCTTTAAATGAGTTTGGTAAATCACTCGCCCTTTTCGCCGCATTATAGAATCTCTCTCGACAGACATAAGGGCTCTGATTTGAAAATGCGCAGAAAAGCAGCCGACCGTCAGATTTGAGGTAGTTTGAGCGAAATATCATTTAACCTAGAAATCAATGAATTTGGTCTCATTTTAAAGAAGAACATCTCTCCCATCTAATGACATTGAAATTCAACCCCTTACCACATTACTTTCGGGGATATTTGCCAGAAAATACCAGTCCTTTTGCATGGGAAACGGTACGTGTGATCACTCCAGAGAGACATTATTTACAAAATGTGGCATTTGTAACACTTGGGTGTTGTAAAAAAACTAACAGCGTGTATTTTGTATGTTTTCTCAACTATGTTTGAAAATAAATCTTACTGTCACCACAGTAGGTTCTTGGGTATCACAAAAAAACCTTCCGTTTTGAAGGAGTTTCAAACGCACTACGCGAAAAAAATGAGTCAAGCTAAAGACATATTTAGATATTTTCATTTAATTACTGACAATTTCTGTCATATAAAACTATATTATTGCACCATTAATAATGCAATATTAAATTGATGTGACCGTGTTCCGTAGTCCGTCTCGAAAATAAAACGTTTAATTCGAATATGGTCTCTATTATGACTAGGGAACTATCTAGCTCGGACTACCTAAACGCACCATCATTACTAATAACGCGCTCATACGACTGAATGGCTGCAGCCCTCCATTTAACTATGCCCCTTGCTGGTTCCTTCATTTCCCACTAACTTCTCTATTTCACATGCAGTTTTGTCCTTCGTGTGTTCCTTGGCGGGCATATCAGATACACAGTGAATAAATGGCAATAGGGCTAAATTTATTTGCCAGCTGCTATCGGCAACATCACGCCACCTCCCGCATTACGGTAATTCACATATGAATCTCCATTAGACGCCGTCCCGTCAACTAAATGTGGAACATAGTACGTTCCTAACTAACTCGTTGTGTCTCAGAATGTGGCTGATCCGTCTGGTCCTTGTATTTTCCCGATAGTAATCCATATGGTATCCTTTACTACCACCTCATTACACTCAAATCAATTCTAATACTATCCACCCATTACACCTTCCGCTCCTGCCTTGAGCACCAAGTCTCGTAAGCCTGTACTCTCTTCCGTCCGAGTTTTTCAATGACCCATGTCTCTGGGCCATGTCGAGCAACATTCCACATGAAGATCCACGTGTAGACGTAAAAAGACCAAACACGGAGGTGAACCCAAAAGCAGACACCCATCATGACAAATGCCGCGAAAGTCTTAGTTTCAACTCCGGACGAATGTTTTCAGGATTTTTTAAATCATGCATGTGAATACACCGCATAGTAATACCCGCGTACGCGAGGCGGCGCCGCCTATAGTCAGCCGTAAGCCAAAGTGAAGCCTCCGCCACAACGAATAGTTGCACTCCAATGTAGTTTCGGTGTTCTGCCGTATTATTGATGCATGCCTGCTGTGGAAGCATCCCGTGCCACTCACCCTTTGGGTGGCTTGCAGGGTATGACGTAGAACATCCGTGATTTACTAAGTATTAGCGTAACGGTCAAAAACATATTTCTCAACTCGTTTGCTGAAATAAGATGTTAAAATACTGAGAAATTGGGATAGTATCGTTAAAGATGACGCGTAAATATATTTTTGCCACCTACAACTTATCTTAAGGAGGATTAGTCACGAGGGAGGATTGTAAAGCGCGTGGACTGATTTTGAGCGCCAATACAAGAGGTATTGTCTTCCAAATTTAACAAAGAAGCAAGAACTTCTTGTCAGAAATCCGTATCCGTCCAACGACCTTATTCAGCAATCACAGCAAATAGTATAGAAGAAATACTTTGCTGGGAACACAAAAGAACTAATTTAATTCTCAAAACTTCTTTGAATCACAGTATTCTCGGAACTCTCAATGAGGCGGAAATGGCTTCACCTGAAGTTCGTCACGCCAACTCTTGTCGAATTATATATTCTTAAGGAATACACGGGCATTGGTACGGGAAAATGCTCTACCCCTCTGGGACAGCAAATTCAAACAGGGCTATACACAGATTCGTGATCGGAGATGTGAAAGGTCACCGGTGACCTCTTCAACGCCGAAACAGCTACCGCAACACGATGTATATCCTCTCCTCAAAGATTTACGCCTCCCGAACCCTTATGTATGGCTCGTGAAAGTACAAATTACAGTCTCTCACGTTGGTACAGCCACGAATAGCTAACAAGTTACGCGCAAAAGCTTAGAATAAATCTATATACTAGATAGCATGACTTTTTCCGCAATGATAAGATGGTTTCGCAGTTTAATTTAAAAAAAATGCAATATGCATGTTCAGAAAACGTTTTTTTTTTCGAGGCAAGACTCAAGAATCAATGGCAAGCTGAGCCCTTACCGCCATTTTTGGGCGCCTCCGAATTCCACGGCCGGTCGGCACACGGATGCATTTCCCCTCAACGAACTTTCGCTTTCGAGAGCACGACGGGGCACAGACGGACGCCGTCAGCACCCGAGCATTAGTTTTCGAAGGAGGCCGACAGAACCCTCGACGATTAAAGATACGTAAATCAATGAGGGCTTTTCCTCGACCGTACTCGACAATATTTTCCCAAATTTATTGTACATCAGGGCTATTATACAATATTGATTTAAAATGACTTGACCAACAAGCAAGAAAACTTTACTCTTGAAAAGTTGCCGAACTTGTAAGAATTTTTTATTTCATTGATAGTTTTGCATATCCTTACATAACACTTCGAAGGTTATTGTTGACTTCACTAGCTTGTAAGTCGGGATTTCAAGGTTAATTGCTTTGAACAATGTATATTGTTAGTTTCACTCTTTTCGAGAGCAATGTTTGTTTTTGTTGTTTAAGAAGGTAACCTTTAAACAGGTAATAACCTTTTAAGGTTACCTAAGCATCCCAATTCATGTTGCTGCCAATATTTTTGTACCATTGTTGGATGCAATAAATATCTATACCTATATCTATCTATATATCTTTCACAAAAGATGTTTCATATTTACGTCCTCTCGACCTCGAAAGTCACCAGAGGCTAGGAACATATTTCTGATCTTACTATGTTCCAATTTTCCTAAAACTACAGGAACATTGGCTCTCAACCTAACTCTCGACTTGATAATAAATTGCCCTTTCACCAGAGTTTGTAATATCATCCCCCCTTTCCAGCATCGATGATTAATCAGTAATTTATTTCCAAATATAAAAAAGTGTGCATGATTACGAATGGAGAATTTGGAATGAGGATAGATTAGTGTCAATCAACAACATTCATAGAGCGTCACAGAATAAAAATTAAAACTAACTATAAATTCAAAGATTACATTTAACCCTCAGAGCATCACACCCACCTGAATGGGGGTCCTTATTTCCCTCAGACGACAACAGACTGATTTATATCATTGCACGTGTAATCCAATTTTAAAAACTAGGGACCTAAATCGTGTCGCAGCAATTGGAAGCGGGAGGTGAATCGGGTCAGCCATTCCCATGAGCGATTCCCTGACTCCCGCAGGCCACAGGCTATGGCTTGCTCCAACCTCATATAATGGCGCCGGCCCTGAGTGTGGTTTCTGGGGAGAACTTTAGATCGTCCACAACAGTTCAGCACTCATAAATCAGCACGTAATAATTTGCCAACATTAAGTTTATGAGACAAATAAACCAACTGGCATTTAGAGGTAATAAAAAAAATCACACACTGCCCAGTGCCTGAAACCACTTCGGTCGAGCGAGATTTCCCAAGTTATAATATACACTATTCGAATTTTATTTGTTTATTTCTGCAGTTGTAATATTCTTGAAGTAAATATTGCAATATTTGTGGCGCAAAAGTGTAGTTTTATGCAACACATATTTTCAGTGACTACATACCTATTTGTATAAATATATATATGCCATGGAAGCAATCGACTCGACTCATTTTTCCCCCGCCGCACGAACGTGAAAAAGCCTTCCCTGGGAAATATTTTTTACGATTACGTAATAACTACAGCTGTCAATGATTCGTTTATTTTTTAATGTAGTTGTGAAAGCTCAAGTACACACACACTCATATTTCTGATGAAATCAAGGAGCAAGGAAATTATAATTTTTTATAAATAAAATCCATCTAAATTACACACGCGTAAAATTTACTCCTTGGATAATGGTTTCCATTTGCTGGCAAATACCTCGAAAAGTGGTGCGGTATGCGGCTTATACTTCGGTATCTTAAGAATAGTGAGATGTCTTACCAGAGTATCCTGATATCCGATTCTCAAATTCCCTGACCTTTCCCTGATGGATTTACCAATTTCCCTGACCGATCTCCAAAAGGTCACCTATTATTGGAATATTTTTTTCTGCTGAATTCAATTTTCTACGGCAGCTTTAAGTTTTCTAATCATCGTCTCGTATTTATAGAACTGCAAGCATGTATTTACTATAAGCTAGTGTGCTCCAGCTACCACCTCTCGACCTGAGTTTCGGAAGTTAAAATAAAACGCGAGGTAAAATGTTCCGAACAACATAGACTAGGATTCCTTGTGATGAGCGTAATACATCGTGATAATGAATTGTAACACAACTAGGCAAATATCACAACAAGAATATACACAAGGGATGCATTATACCTCTGATTCACAACTAAATAACTAAGATTCACACCTAATAAGATTCACAACAGAATACTCCACGAATTGATGGTGCTTATTCCATGCACGTCAGCGACGGACTTGTGTTTTAGTTGGTGAAATGAAGGGCGGGAAAGACTGGCCGATAAACGTAAGGTTAGAAAAATAACGAGGATTTATATCCTAGTTTCTCCCTGACTGTTACGAGAATTCCCTGACTTTTCCAGAAATTCAAAATTCCCTGACGATCACCACCCTGATTACTTAAAAATGAGCCAAAATTCTTGAATGCTGGGTGAAATAATATCTGGCTCCCACTATCTTAGGGAGATGGGACAATTCAAAGGAAATTATTCCCGATCGTCGCAGGAGCAAGGACCGCATCCAAAGCCTCCACTCCTTCCCATTCGATGGCGCGTATTCCCCGAGGCCGAGGGAAGAGCGCGCTCCCCGGGAACGCCCCCCACCCTTCTGAGGGGGTCACGTGGTCCCCGGTCGGAAGGTGACCCTCCCGGGACGACGGCAGAGCCCTCCGAAGGACAGCGGCCGCTTCCCGAAAAGAGGTAGCCGGCGAGAGACCCGCCGCCGACAGCCGCCGAAACGAAATCCAATGGGGGAGTTCCCACGGGAATTTCCGCCGCATATGCGCGTCGTCCTCGCCTCCGGCATTGGCGATCCGATCGACACCAACGGACAGATTTGCGTCCACCCTTCGCACGAACTACCATTCAGCATAATTCCAATCTATTGACCAAACGTGATGACCTGAGGCCATACACGGATGCGCGCAATTCTCAAAGTTAAAAAAAATATCCTCCAGGATTGGATATTTGGGGAGGCGACCGACGGCTAAGGTCATTTGCGCCATAGGGGATAGGTAAGGGAGGAAGGGTGGATAGAAACCCGGCGTCGGCATTTGCCTGCACTTAACGAAAGGCGCCAAGGGGACCACTGTTTCACGTCTCATCCGACAGACGGAGTACTGCACTTGTAATGGCCTCCACTGCAGGGATTTGAACCTTGGCCGCCCGTGTGGCAGGCGAGTACTCTAGCCACCACACAAACTCCGTCAATTGTATATCATATGTGAATTGATGTATATTTCTTTAATTTGTAATCTGCAATATGACCTGTTTTAATGTGATGTACAACTATGATCTATCACACTAAATAGTTACAAATAAAAAAAATATAATAAAAGATTTTTTCATCATCGTAAGATTTTAACAATGGCCACCATCATGTATTCTTCGGTCAACGTGATTCCTTTCCCCTTCTCCCCTTTTAAGATTCCCCTTCCCCAAACGGCAATGGACATGTTTACGAATTAGAATTTATACGACCAAGAGTGCCAAACGGTTCCTTAGTCATCCAACTAGGTCGAAGACGAGCCTTCCAAATGGCATTGCATCTCCTTAGTCCCTGCTCGACGCCCAAATGTCAACACCCTTTTAGCCCCACGGACGGTAATCAGAGGAGAGCATTGGTCCACACGCGAGCGCACGTTAAAATTGGACCTTGATGCGACAAGCACCACACCTGGCATTTCGGTCGAATTCCATTCGAGCGACGCAATAACCCGCGCATCCTTACGCTGTCTCACACCACACCCTCCCCCGCCATGCGAGCAGTCATCGCCGCGATTATAATTGGCGAACTGAAGACGGACCACGTGACCTCTCGACCCACCCACGCAAATCGATGTATACAACAAAGAAGTAATCAGGAGTTCACCCTGACGAACGGGTTGAGAAAAAGAAGACACGTTTCATGTCGACGCTTAAGACGCTTTTTACTAGGGATGAGTCGATTCCACTTTTTTCGATTCCGATTCCATCGATTCTTACTTCCTAATAACAGACGGTGGGATATTGATATGCCAGTAGCGTAAGACTATTATTTATATTCAAGTATTGGCTGAAGTAAAATAACAAAGACAATTAAGTCGCTCAAAAAGTATATTTATTAACAAATAGCAAATATATCCTCCCGTTATTGAGGTGGTACATAAAAAGTACAAATTGATAGCCTACACCCAAAATTACTGAGGCAAATATGATGTGATAAATGAAATTTGATTTGAATATTTCACTATCAGGCATCGGTACCTGGATTCTGAACGCGACACCCGCAACACGAGAAACCCGGGTGCGAGCAAATGTGAATGTGCAGCCTTCCTTCGCCCTTTCTCGCATTGCCGACCAAAGCGTCGCGACATTCGTGCCTTCCAAGCTCGGTCCGGCACCGCCCCCCGTCGCAGGGCGCCACCTTCCCTTAGGGGTGAACTCCAAGCATTCGGGCCAATGCACTCCTCGGCCCGGAGGGAGCGGGAATCCGCGGTGCGGGAATGCACGCGCCTCACGCCCTCCATGCCCTTCAATCGCTCAAGGCGAGAGCGGCGACGTTGCGGTGAGTCACCGTGAGCACACTTTTACAACTTTTAAAGTAAGACGAAGAACAATTGTTCAACCACATTTCCCTTGATTAAAATCTGCTTAAGGTAGTTTGAGCGAAATATCATTCTCCTTAGAAATCAATGAATTTGGTCTCACCTTAAAGAAAAATATCTCACCCTTCTAATGACACCAAAAATTCAGCCCCTTACCACATAACTTTCGGAGTTATTTGCCTAGAAATGCCGGCCCTTTTACATGGGAAATGGTACGTGCATGCACTCCAGAGAGACATTATTTACAAAATGAGGTATTTCTAACACTTAGTCGTCGTAAAAAAACTAACTGCGTGTAGTTTGAATGTTTTCTCAACTATATTTGAAAATTAATCATATTGTCACCGCAGTAGGTTCTTGGGTATCACGAAAAACCTTCCGATTTGAAGGAGTTTCAAACGCACCGCGCGAAAAAAATGAGTCGAGTTAAAGAGTTATTTTGAAATTTTCGTTTAATTACTTACAATTTCTGTCATGTAAAACTATATTATTGCACTATTAATAACGCAATATTTAATTCATGTGTCTCACACCTGGTGAAATTAAAACGTATAATTGGAATATGGTCTCTATTATGACTATGGAACTATCTCGCTCGGACTACCTTAATTAAAACATTCTTATCACTTACATTTACGGCGCGGAAATCAAAATTTCGCATGAAACATTATGTCTTGTTCAGGAGAAAATCTGAATACATAGAATCGATTATTTTTAATGTCAAGTACCGTTTTGGTTACCAGTAAAAATAGCGTTTAATTGCTAAGAATGCAAATCGGTTACATGGATTTTCTTTCACTTTAACCCATACACAGTATGTAATAAGTTCACGTGCGCGAATTTGCACGCAAATCTCTACAGAAATAAAAATCGCTGCAAAGGAACACAACGAAAGTAAACGCCCCATCTCGCCGAGCGTCTCCGAAGAGAAAGAAGGCGACACGATGAGGAAAAGTCACCTCACCATCAGTCCACCACCGCAAGCTCCAAGATTCGTCCGCCGAACATCCCCAAGTCCACGCTTCCTCACGTTGCCACGAATCATGAGACGAAAACGAGACACTGATACACGGACCAAGTCCCTCTTTATATATATCCCCGTGGATACCACAACGAGCCAGCATCCTATACGTGGAGCATTTGGCATCTCTCCGAGGATGTTAATGGCAAAAAGGGAATAGCAAAAAAAAACGGATAAATAAACTAGAAATCAAAGCCGCTTCCATTAACAAGTTAGTGAATACGACACTTAGTTTATATAATGCCCAACTTAACGAGAAAAATTCCAGAAAAAAATGTATTACGATCCATTTCAACTTGACGTAAAAAAATTCATTCACTGGCGAGCAGATACTCGCAAAAAAACATTGGAGAGAAAATTACATCGGGCAGCGGGAAGAAAAAGAACAAGTAAAGTTCAATGGAAGGCAATCGAACAGAGCAATAAAACGATTGAGAACATCAAAAAGGGAATCAAATAATTCAAGGCAAACGCCATGAAGTAATTCGCACAACGACAGCAGAGGAGGGAGAGAGTGTCGAGAGAGGAGGAGAGGGTGGGGTGAACAAACAAGAAGAGGAGACGGTGGGTTCGCCAAATTCGATTTCTTAGAAGGAGGGGGGAATTGCAGTGCGGGGTGTGGGGGGGGGGGTTGGTCGTGGAGAAGAGTCATTAATCCTCCACATTCCTCGACCCTCCCACCCACCGCACCTCCTCCCGCCCCCCTCAGTGACGTCACCCCCGACCGCGGAGGCTAACACCGTCATCCAGTTGGAACGAGAGAGGGCAAACATCGCGAGGCGCAACCACTCAAACCTCTCCATACCCTCTCCCCCTTCCTCTCTTACTATATACACACATCTCTTTCTTTTTCTCGCTCTCAAAGGGACTTCTTGGGGGGTGGGGGGGAAATAGAGAGGGGGGAGGGTCGCCCACGCGGAGGGAGTGAGCCGCATCTTGCACAAACACACACAAAGACGACGCGAGCACGGGCGAAGAGAGAGGGATCGGGAGGGCTGACGCAAGGAGCGGGGAATGCCGTGCTGCCTCCCCCTCCCCTGCCCCCCTTCCGCCCAGAGACACGCTCCTTCCTCCACCTCCCTCGCTCCGCACATACGGTCACAACGACAGACGGAAATTTGAGCGATTTTCGTACAATTACACGTTTCCGAGAAACGATACACTCGTGTGCTCTCATTTGTGATACCTGTAAACGGAGGTAAAAGTGAAAAAAATACATCATTCCGATTTAGTTTCTCGACAATTCCATTCCGTTTTTACACGTGGACTCATGGTATACTTAACGTGTTTTTCCTATTTGGGGTTGTTTGAGCGAAACATCATTTTACCTAGAAATCAATGAATTTGGTCTCATTTTAAAGAAAAATATCTCACCCTTCTAATAGCACAAAATATTCAACCCTTTATCACATTACTTTTGGAGATATTTACCAGAAAATACCAGCACTTATACATGGGAAATGGCACGTGCATGCACTCCAGAGATACCATATATTAAAAATGAGGCATACCCTACACTTAAATCTCGTCAAACAATTAACAGTGTGTAGTTTGTGTGTTTTCTCAACTATTAAATCTGGTTAAATTGTTGAACACAAAGAAAAAACTAATCCTAGTGCAGCCCTAAAAATGCTTAAGCGAAACGTCGGGATAAGAGGAATGCAATAATTCAATAATGATTGAACCGATTTCTCTGAAAAAAATAAGACAATTGTCAAATAGAGGTCGTGAGAAGGAATCGTCCAGACAAAAATATCAAAATAAGTACATAAAGAGCGCGTGGGTTGACTCGTAGTACAGTTAATAGTTCAAAGACTGCGAAATAGTACAATTACAGCGGAACATACAGGCATAAACATTACGGAAATACATTACTCTTCGGCCTATAATTATAATGCAATGCACTAAGCGCAAAATAGAAAAAGACAAAACTTCAGAAGTTGCAGCCTGTAATAGGTCGCTGATCAAGAGCGTGCATGCGGAAATAAGCGATTTACTCTCTCGACAGTTAAGGCAGTTTGAGCGAAATATCATTTTACCAAGAAATCCATGAATTTGGTCTCATCTTAAAGAGAAATATCACACCCTTCCAATGACACCAAAAATGCAACCCCTTACCATATTACTTCCAGAGATATTTTTCCGAAAATACCAGCCCTTTCACGGGAATTAATACGTGTATGCACTCCAGAGAGACCTTATATTTAAAATGAGGCAATTCCTACACTTAGATCTCGTCAAAAATCAATAGTTTGTATTTTGTGTGTTTTCTCAACTATTTTTGAAAAATAATCATTAGGTCACCGCAGTAAATTCTCCGAGATCACCATAAACCTTCCGTTTTGAAGGAGTTTCAAACATACCGCGTGAAAAAAATGAGTTAAGTTAAAGATTTATTTGGATATTTTCAATTGATTACTTACAATTTCTGTCATATAAAACTATATTATTGCACCATTAACAATGCAATGTTTAATTCATGTGTCCTACAGCTGGTGAAATCATTACGTATAATGCGAATATGGTTTCTATTATGATTAGGGAACTATCTCGCTCGGACTACCTTAATTCGGTCACTAATCACCTATTCTACGATACGATACGTCTGAGGCATCACAGGAGGTAGCGAGCAGGATATTGAAGCATACTCGTAGGCCCTTTTTAGGGGAGACAGTAGGGTAGTGAGTAGGTCAAATAGTGGGCTATTAAAAATAACTTGCCATTCACCAGGATAGCAAAGAATAACGAGTTGATCAGACAACACAGTATAGGTTTATCGGGGCGGAAGAAAGCACAGAAAAAGGAAAAACATAAATCAAAACAACACTCATGTATCTCCAAACGGTAACTCTCCCAATTATTTGGCAAACAGAAACCCCACAAATACAATAAGCAGACATATTAAAATAGAGGAATTTTTAGTAGTGGTAGTTAATTGTCGTGGTTTAAGAAGAAAGATACCTGAATTCCATCACCTTATAGAGAGTACTAATTCTGACATAATTATAGGAACGGAAAGTTGGTTAACAAGCGATATTGCTGATAGTGAAATTTTTCCACTAAATTTTAGGGTACACAGGAGAGATCGAGAGGGTCGACTGGGAGGCGGAGTATTTATCGCAGTTAAGAACACATTAGTCTGCAAAATAGAAGTGAATCCCGATAGTATAATAGAAAGTGTATGGTGTTCACTTCAATGTGCAAATTCGAAAGTAATATACGTTTGTGCCTACTATAGACCACCCCATTCCGATGTACACTCAGTATTAGAACTCGAGAAACAGGCCAGGTCCATTAATTCCCATAGTAACGAACGACAGATAATTGTAGGTGGAGATTTCAATACACCATCGATATATTGGAAAACAAGTAGTCATAAGTCTGGGGGTAGGAACAAAGAAATCTGCGAGTAATTGCTTAACCTGTTCGCATCATACGCACTACATCCAATAGTAAATTTGCCTAATAGAGGGGAAAATGTTTCCGATTTACTTGCCACTAACATTCCTGAAAAAGTTATTAAAGTTGAAGATGTCGATGGAATTAGCGACCACAAGGTAGTATACGTAAAATTTTCCCTCAATACTGAAAAAAAAATTAAATATAAAAAGAAATATTTACCTTTTTAGTAAAGCAGATTTTTACTGATTTAGGGGTGACTTAAAGACTTATTATGAAACACACTTCAACATCAGCAAAAATAGTGATACAGACAATACATGGAAAGAGTTCCTCCAAATTACGCGGTCACTTGTCAACAGATATATACCCCATAAGTATAAGAGTGAGAATAGGGAACCAAGGTGGTACAACGCGGAGGTTAGAAAATGTTTAAAACGCCAACGAGTTAACCACGCGAAACTAAGAAAAATGTAGCTTATGGCGATCTAAAAAATACTATCGAACATTATACAATTTGTAAAGCAGCCTCAAAAACAGCCCTTAGAAAAGAGTTTAGTGAATTCAAGAGAAAAGTACTCGAAGAAAAACTAGAGGGAAATCCGAAAGCATTTTGGTCATATGTTAGGGAAGTACAGAGAAATAAAAAGTCAACGGTTAATTCCTTGAAAAACGATAGAGGAAAAATAGCAACTTCCAGTTTAGATAAGGCTAATTTGTTGAATTATTTTTTTCAGAGCGTTTTTAATCAATCTAAGCGTAGTTTTCACGAAACAAAAACCAGACCGATTTCAGCAACCAATGCCCCCGATCGATATATCTTGTAGCGGAATTGTATCCTTACTAAATAACATTAGCCCGAACAAGTCCCCAGGTCCTGATGAAATTCCAGCTCGTGTGTATAAAGAATTAGCTCTCAAAATGGCTACGTATCTTAAAGTATTACTTAATAAATCTCTCGAAGAATATGCGGTTCCCAAAGACAGGAAGATAGCAAACGTGACCCCAATTTTTAAAAGCGGCGATAGGGAACAGCCATGTAATTATAGACCAATAACATTAACGTCACTATCATGTTAAATTATAGAGCATATCATAGTTACATCAATAATGGGACACCTCGACAGCCAGGATTTATTGGTAACAAACCAGCATGGACTCAGAAAGAGACGGTCTTGCGGAACTCAATTAGGTCTTTTTGTTCATGATATTTTAGTTTCCGGAGAAGGTAACGTACAGGTAGACGCAGAGTTTCTTGACTTTAGAAAAGCTTTTGACAAGGTTCCCCACTGTAAGTTACTCGCGAAATTAGCATCGTACGGGATATACAGTAATATAGTAGGCTGGATAGGAGACTTATTACATGAACGCGTTCAAAGGGTGGTATTAGATGGTGTCAGCTCCGGCGAAGTAAAAGTTACATCGGGTGTTCCCCAGTGAAGCGTGATAGGTCCAATTGTATTTCTTCTGTACGTAAACGACTTGAATACAGTTGTAAAAAATAGCAAGCTCCGTCTTTTTGCCGATGATGCAGTAGTGTATAAGGAAATTAGAAATGAAGAGGACATCCAGTCTTTAGCTAAGGATTTAAATGCGATTGATGATTGGTATGATAGTTAGCAGCTAGAATTAAATTTGAAGAAATGCGCGATAATGAATTTTTGGAAAAAGAATGGCTTTCCCCGGAATAATTATTGCATCAAAGAAATGAAAATATCTAATGTAGAATCTATTAAATACTTAGGCGTCATCATCACTGAAGACATGTCATGGGGGAAGCACATCAGGGAAATAACTAGTGTAGCAAACCGTAGATTAGGATACGTAAAAAGGGTTCTAGGCAAATGCGATGAGAGAGTACGAGAAAGAAGCTATTTTACACTTGTCAGGCCTCATTTAGAATATGCCGCTAGTATATGGGATCCGTACGAGGAAGGTATGATTAAAGAATTAGAGCGCGTGCAAAGGAGATCTACTAGGTTTGTTAAAGGCCGTTATGATAATTGTATAAGTGTTACGAGCTTAATAGGAGAACTAGGATGGGAATTACTATCAGAACGCAGGGTAAAATTTAGGTTAAACCTTTTAAGTAAATTCGAAACAGAGTTGTTCACAGATGACGTTAGATATATATTAAGAACCCCTGCGTATTATGCTAGGTTTGATCATATTAACTAAATTAGAGAGTTACATTGTCGTACCGATAGATTTAAAATGTAATTTTTCCCTCGTACTATAAGAGAGAACAATAGGCAGCGTAGCAAAGGGATAGGTAGGTGAAATATATTTAGAGCAGTCTGTAGTGCATGATGCATGTAATAACAACCAATAATCCCTTTCTTACTATGTAGATACTAACCATCTAGCTGCATGTGACCCTGTTCTCTAGCATGTCTCCATTAAATATTCTACTTGCATGTCAATAGTGCATGTTTGGAGATCTTCACCCCCTGCCACACACCCTCGTGATGGCTCGCAGGGTATTACGTAGATGTATTCTATTCTGAACGCCATGAAAAACATTTTTCATAATTGTAATTGCTTATGAGAAACATCATGACGAGACCAATTTTCCATACCAACATACTTCAACGCCCAAATTTTGAACACCGCGCCGATAATGTAAGACTTAACATGCACTACTTAAGAGGAAAAATTAAAAACATATTTGTCATACTTTTTCCAACTATGCCTGTATGGTGAGGACTAACGCATAAACTGATGCATAGATGAGAGACGTGGCTATATTTCACGAAATTTAAAAAAATTATTAACATGTACCCTAACTGACCCAAGGTTCCCGCTCCAACCACCTTGACAGCATCCTAGGCCGAGGAAGACCTTATTTCCGTAATATCCGATGCCGGAGTGAGGCCTTCCCGACAACGCTTTCTGGCTGAAGACTGAAGACCTCTCTCAAGGACCTGGTATCATGGGATGAGACAGCCTCGCCCGCTCCAATCCACGGGTTGAACCAGATGGTAGAGTGTTCCACATTCGGCCGAATTAACATTTTACACTTATAATATTATATTAATTAACGAATAAGTAGTTCGAGACATAAAGAAGTCCGATGGAAGTGGACACAGATACTATTTCCATTATAATCACTGAGATAACTTGATTCTATCAAACACTTTTTCGTCAAACTAGCATTTAGATAATAATGTTCTCACATTTCAAACAAAACAATTTTTAAGTTCAATTTGCCAATAAAACGTTGCTAAAAGGTAGAATCTTGCCAATAATAACAGAAAGAGGAAACACTTTCCCACAAGTGGTCAGGACATTAACAAAATGCCAATAAAGTCATTTTACGTACTAACAACCTTCACTAGTTAGTAAAATAAAATAGCATTTTCCAGATTCGGCATCGTCCTACACTATACGAGAGGCGCAAGTGTCTGCTCCATAGTTTCAGTCTGAAATGTTGTCTGCTCTATAGTTTTAGGTCTCTTCCAACGAAAGCAGTGCTCCACTTCATTTGGAGAGGTGATTGCTTGCACATTCCAATTACTTTTCAAGTGATTCGAAAAAAATTCTTAGGACCACACTGCAGCAAGTACATCTACTTAAAAGTTAAGAAAAAACATGTGTAGTAGAATAAACGATGCAATAATTGTATTTTCAAAGTACCTTGCGGCGCGGAATTGAAAATTTAAACGAAAATGATGCGTGTGCTAAAATTGCATACAATTGCATAGCGAGTGACCAAATCGGTAAAATGCATTTCAATTAAAACGTCGGCCACTTTCAGGAGCCGAAGTCCAACCGTTGATACAGGGAGGCCAGTCCTTTCAACCGGCCGAAGCGAACCCTCACCATTGCCGTGCCCACGACCCAGGGATTCAGTGCAAGACCCTCAACGACCGGAAGAAGAGAGAGGGAGCGAATTCCAGTTGCCATGGCGGTGCCGTCTGGACCCGAGAGCGACGAAGCGAACGCGCAGATGTTCCCCCGATGACCCTCCTCCCTTCCTCCCCCATAATTCACTCAGGAGCGCAGATAGCTGCAGAGGAGGACAGCTTTTTTATGAGTCGCATCGCAGAACAAACTTAAGGGTCGAAAATTCACACATGGTCGCTCACTCCCATATACAGCTTTCCATTAGGAATTATTAGAAAAAGTCACAACGATACGATACATATTACATTAACATACCGGAAAACACGAAAAAATACAGGAATGGAATAAAACTTCCTTTGAAATAGAGCCTCGATTCATTATTCGGTCCGAAAAGGAGGGCTTCATTATCACAGTAAAAAAAACTGAAACCGCCAACTAATTGTTAGGATACCGGGACTACCCACGGTGTATTACCCTAAGGAAGTTACCCGCAAGTGCACACAAGTGCGGAATTCCATGGAGGAAAAAAATCATTTGCGTTTATCGGGACACGAACCCGGATTCCAAAGCTGCCGTTCTCATATGTCCCAGTCGAGGTGAATGATCTTCCCTCGGCGAATTGCGGATATAAGGGCGAAATTCACAGACGCTACACCCCTGAGATAACTGACGCATCCGTAGCATCTGTTAGAAATATTACAAAAAAATACTCCACGGTAAAGGAAATCACGGAATGAGCGGCAGCAAGACATGGAGCACACGTGGAGATTATTCAACACCACCTCCTGACCAAGCGGCTTCCGAACGAGGAAGTGCGAGATACCGAAAGATCTCAGACAACTGACGGCACACTTACAACGATTCATGGTCCACCTCAAAAACACCACAACGCCGGGAAGAATATGAGAGAAAAAAATGGCGACCTAAATGAATAATCCACTTTGTATATACAACTGTATGTAAGAGAACTGTATAAGAAACAGCAAGCAGCTATGAGGGTAAGGAACAGCAGAACGGAGTGGTTTGAAGTTGGAAGAGGTGTGATGCAAGGATGTAGTTTATCTCCTACACTTTTTACTATCTCTATAGAGGAAAGGCTTGAGAAGTGTTGAAAGGAAGATAAAGGAGTAAGCATAGGTGGACGAAAAATAAGAAAAATTAGATTTGCATATGATATAATATTATTTACAGAAAGTGAAGATGATTTGAATAAAATGCTTGATTACCTAGCACTAACAAAGGAGGAATATGGACTCAAAGTCAATAAAAAGAAAACTAAAGTAATGAACGTGGGGGTAAAGCAAGAGTTGAATATTTATGTGGTTGGAGAACGTCTGGAGCAGGTAAAACGATTCAAGTACCTGGGAACTGAAGTTTGGAAGAGGATTGGAAGAGTGAAATGGAGATAAGAACAAGAATTGGTATGGCTAAGGATGCATTTAGGAAGAAAAACACTATACTATCTTGTAAAATGGAGCTGGAACTGGAGAAGAGGATCGTCCAATGTTTTGTTTGGAGTGTGTTTTTGTATGGTGGGGAAACGTGGACGATGACAGAAAAGAATAAAAAAAGGATAGAGAGAGATTAGAAATGTTGATTAGAGATGTTGGAGAGAATAAAAGGAGGAAGAAAGCTCTTAAAGACCAGTGAAGATAGGAAGAAGAACTGGATGGGACATGTACTGAGAAGGAAATGTTTGTTACAAGATGTATTGGAAGGAATGGTGGATGGAAACAGCAAAAGAGGAAGAAAGAAAAGAAAGATGATTGATGACCTGAAGGATGGAGGGAGTGACAGAGAGTTGAAAATGAGAGCACAGGACAGAGAGAGAGATGGAGGCACCAAGGACCTGCGAAAGCAGACAACGAATGATGATGATATACAACCAGATAATGATCAGTCAATTGCGCTACATATATACATTCGTAAGGAGTTTCTGGCCTAACTGACACTCGTCCAAAACTTAAATATAGATCTTAGATTTGCGTTTAACAAACTGAGATTAAAATTAAATAAGATTTTCGAAGTGTTCACTGCAATTAAGTACTGACGTGGAGACTTTAACACGGGCTTTTATGGAGAAAACTCAGATTACATCACAAAAATGTCAATTGTAACGGGAAAGCATTAATGAGATTTAGATAAACGCTGCTTATCAGAAACGATAATCACAATAAAACTGGATAAAATAAAATACAACAATATTCCTTTCATATTTCTTTAAGTAATTACCTAATCACAGTCGTAATTGAAGTCTAAATGAGCTGGTCGTCTACAAATGGCACCGCAGTCGGCTCCTACTGTGGGAGCCACAAGAGACACGGAGGCTAAACGCTACTAAAAAAGCTTAGGCTGCTTGAGATATTAAGAACTGGTGTGTTTCAGAGCGACACAGTAATATTATCACGACACCTCACAACATTTCTAGGTCTGACGGAAAGGATAAGATAAGAGAGATACTCTGCCGAACAGATAGGTACAGAAACTCGTTCTATCCGCGCACAATAAGCGACCACAATAAAAACAGAGCTCCTCCAAATGCACTCCAACAGTACATGGCACAATTTCACCTCCAAAAAACTCACACATGTACACGGCTGGTGACCTACCACCCCTGCCACACGCCCATGTGGCGGCTCGCGGGGTAATATGTAGATGTACGGCTGGAATCATGTGGCCACTAAAAACATATTTGACGATTAAACTGCCTATATTTAGAACCTTAATTTTGGCTGTCGATAGCCATTTCATCAGCGAAATGAGGATTTTATTCAACACACAAAAAAATCATATAATGTGGCACATGTTCTAACTCCCATGGGCCACAGTTACCTTAGTGAAGACAAGTTACCAGGGTAACCTTGGTTACGAGATCGGCGGAGGCATTTTTCGCGCGTCCTTCTCCTCAGTCCCGCCTTAAGGGTTCGATTCCCGAGCAGACCCTGTCTTTCCGCCGGGGGTAGGGGGGGGGGGGTTGGTCGGCGGACGGAGAGACGGTGGCTAGGGTGATCAAACTGTCGGAATGGCGACGCTACTAAAAATACGGACGCCCGACACCTATTTCTCTCGACGGCGTCCGAAGAGCGTACCACACAATGCCGCTCCCCTAGGCATGTGGTGTGGGAGGGGCAACGCGACTGCGGCGGCTATAATTACATTGCATGGGGCGCGTGTTGGAGGGGGAGGGGAGCGGGTGCCAGAACCGCGCGCCGCTTCCCCATCTGCACCCGACGCGACGGCTCACGACCCGACACCCCCCGCCACACGCGCCCTATTACGTCATTCGCACGCGAGCCCGAAGTCTCGCAGGAAGAAAGAAGAGGGATCCCCTATCCCCCACCATCGTAAGTGGGATCGCCTCATTTCATCTCGCACGACACGCGCGCTTGAAAGGGAACGAGAGTCATTCACGGCTGCTGGAACAGCGGTGTCAAAGCAGTGCGAGCGAGGTCTCATCTCCTCGCTGAGCAATCGATGAATTTTGGTCCCATTTCAAAGAAAAACATCTCGAGACCTTTCCAGAGATACCAAGGTATGAACCGCCACTTACCGAGATATTTGCCTGAAAGTAGTAGGGGTCGTATCGGAAGGGATATATGGTACGCGTATTCAGCCCAGAGAGATTTATTTAAACAATGAGACATTTCTAACGTCTAGATATAGATTTGAGGAAGGACACTTAAGAGAGCTGGAGAAGTTTCCAAGGAAGGCAGCGATGTACGTTCTGAATAGGCATAAGAGGACTGAAAGCGTGACAGAGATGATGGGAGTCTCCGGATGGGAGAGTGTGCAGAGCAGGCGGAAAAGAAGTAGAATTTGCGGGTTGTATAGAATAATTAAGAGCGAAAGAGCATGGGGCGAGCTTCGAACAGAACTCGAAGAACCATCCTTCATCAGCAAGAATGATCGTATGTTCAAAGTAAAACGGAGATCCCAAAAAACAAAATTATTGAACGAAATCAGTTACCTGGAGAGTTGTTTGAACCCTTACCTTCGAACATACACAGGCATTCAAAAAGAAAAATAATAAACGAATGCAAAGACTTTGATGTGCACCATTCATGCTATTTGATCGGTGGTGTTAATATATCTATGTTTATGCTTCGCGATGTTTTTGACTATCTATGATTTTGTTTACATTTCGCCTCACATGGTATATTTTGACGTAACCTTACAGTGCCACCAAATTTAGCGGAGAGTATTTTGAATGGTTCCTCAAATATTATTAAATGACACGTCAGACTAAAAAAACCCACCGGGGACGCTTGTGTTGCCAGCGAGATTAGTTTAAGAGACATTCACGATGTGTTTTCTGTGACGATAAGGTCTTTTGTCTCTCATCAAGTAATCCGGTAGGGCAAGAGAGACAAAATTAGTGAGATAAACTGTCAGTACAAAAGATATAAGGAATTTTACACAAAAATACTAACGAACCGATAGCTAGATAGGAAAACAAATAACGGCAACTTTTATTCCATATGCGTCAAGGGCTGAATGCAGTATACTGTCGGATTGCATTGTTGACGCGAAGCAAATCACGTGAAACTGGGAAGCTATGAAAAGCACAATCCAAGGACTTTGGGGTCGCACGGCGAAGAAACTCCACCAACACAGCGACCGCGCATCACTAATTATTTATGTCATCTGCAATATATTTCACTGCTTTAATAAATTAAAAAGGGGACTTACACAATCCTGGCATAACTGACTATAATCTGCCGCTTCACACCACATATTTTAGACATAGAGACCTCGATAGTCTTTCAAACTGGAGATTGGCTTCCTTCATCAGGTGTCATGTGGGTTGTATGCAGTGACGGCCCAAAGTTCCCAATGAAATGGGAACTTTGGACCGATTCATGCGACCGAGTCTCGTGGTTTCACGTTTTACCAACAACACGGAGAAACTGAATCACAGGGCTCAAGGTATTACAAAATCAAGCGGGCACTTCGTTCATCAGGCACAGGTTAGGCAATATAATCACGAAATAGCTCTCTCTCCAATGGCGCTACAGCCCAAGTTGAGCCTTGGCGTCGTCAATTTTCCGTCCCTATCCATCTCGGTCTCTTGACTGTTCTCTCCAGTTCCTGATCCTTAGTATGTCTCTTGCATCCTTGCTTATGTTAGCTTCCCACCATGCCCTTGGTTTGCCCACTCGTCTCTTTCCTCCAATACTCTCAAAGAAGACTTTTCTTGCCACCGTTGTCTCTGGCATTCGCTGGACGTGTCCTGCCCATCGGAGCCTCATTAGCTTAATGTGCGTGGACTTTTTGGGTTCTTTGTACAGTTCATATATTTCAGGAATCCAACGAATTCTCCATGTCCCTCCACTGTTTACTGGCCCATAGATTCTCCTCAGCATCTAGGTTTCATTTCATTTCTAGGTTATCCAGTAGTTCAGCAGATTTGTCCGTCATTGTCCATGTTTCACTTCCGTATGACAGAACTGTACGCATTAGGGTTTTACAGAGTTTGACATTTGTTTAATCTGTACACAATCACGAAATAGCAACCATCCATATTTTTTCCCATGCATGTCGATTTCATCCTCGGCTTATTCTCCAAAAGCTTGCATACAAGGCGGTTCTAAACAATTTGTGCATGACATGTTACAAAAAATAACTTAGTGGGAGAATCACAATTATAAGTAAAAACGAAAATAAGCGATGCATCGTATTTCAAAACCCAATAACCATTTTCCGTCTCAGGTAAGGAGATGATGATGCTGCAAAGCAAATACCAAATTATCAGACTTGACTAAGAGGAAATACATAACGATATGAGAATTATTTTACTTTGAAAAATTCCACAATTGTTTATATTAATTCCGACCCAGGTTTAACCCAAAAAAAGTCATTTACAAAGGTTCTCACGTAGACAATGACTAAGTAAACTTGAAAAGAAGGTCGGTATTAATGAAAATTGTGGAATTTTACGATGTGCAATTATTCTCATGCCTTCAGAATAAACAGGAAGTCCCGCTAAGCAGCGGGACGAGCGCCTATCCATCACCGAATTGAGTCGTCTTCCTGGGGTGCGATTCTGTTTTTCCATAACGCCATAGCGACGCAACAATACGGTAAAATAGTGATAAGCTTCGCAACAATGCAATTCTGTTTTTCGGATCTGGCGCCATTTTTTCGTAGCTATTGCTTATTTACCGTATTGCCGCAGTGGCCTTAACGTCAGAGGAAACAGAATCGCGCATGGCCCTTCGCTAACTCTAGCAAACTATATTATATCGCCGCGTTATGATAGCGTATATTTATAGAAACAGTGGCGAGCGCCAAAATGATCGACTGCATACGACTAAACAGTGTATAAACTCGGCGGAAGGGGGGGAGGTCGGCGAAATGAGCCACGACACGCGAATCACTCGTGGGACGAGGATGTCAAACCGTTTACTCTCATTTGCGTGACACGCCAAGTGTCTCTCTCTCTCGCGTGCCTCGTGTCAAACGTCAACCACCGCATTAAATGGAGCTTAAATCGGTCATCAACAGAAATGCCGGGAACACGACTCTAATCGCCCACGGCGGAGAATCCGCTGAGCAGTTAATCTCGCGCTTTCACTCGCATTTGCTTCGTCGGATTCCGACGAGTCGATGCATTCATTTGTATTGGCGTTCGTTCGCGTAGGCGCGAACACGACCGTCCAGGGTCACGACCTTCGACTGTGAGGACACATCTATTTATACAAACGCTTCGCGCACCTCGCATGACAGGACAACGCTTTCGAGGAAATGAGTTCCCTCTGGCCGCATACATACCAAGGTGAAGGACGCATTCCGCAACGGAATGGTCCAACCATCTCTTAAAGGAGCGAAAAATTCGGGAACAGACCTCAGAGTAAAACCGTTGGAATTGAAAAGAAAACACTCTGATAGAAACTCTGAGAATTCAGGCATGACTGCGTGAAAATTCACTATCTAAGACGAAAAGACAAATTGTTATTTTCATTTTTCTAACTCTAGGCAGATATTTTACATTACTATTTCTAGTAGATAATAAACGTGCGGTAAAATCATTCGGTCATACAGAACTCACGTTATAAAAATTATCCTGATCCTTGATGGATAGCGACGATTGCTCACATTGATATCTAGATATTCTGCATTGATAACACCCACGTAATATCTATAGATAGGCTAAAAAAATTGTTATCATGACTGAAAACCTGAAAAGGGCATAGATATGGAACAACGACGAGATAATGCGACAAGATGAACACCATTAGTAAATAAATGACAACACAACGGAACTTTCCACATGGGTTACAAATTTACAGTTATCATTCCTATGACTGAATTCTACAATTTATGCCTCAATCTTCTGAAATCATTGGTGAAGTATAAATTAGATGCTCAATGAATACTAACTACAAACTACAAATCCAATGTTACCCTAAGATAAATATTATATCTCGCTTATTCATGTGCAAAGCTTTCTTTTACAACAATTTGATACTTGGCAGGCACCAGCTTAAGTCGACATTCGTCACCCCTGACGCATAAGTGATTTTATACGACACGAACACTATTATTGGAAATCGGATTATGCTGAAGTCCATCATCGTGTACATGACAGTCTAAGGATCGCAAAGCACGGAATTCGAACTCGCGTCGCAATTCACGGAACGGAATTGACGGAAGCGACGATTTCGCGTGAAACGGGAGCAAATAAAATACGAAGTAGAGGGTGGGGCAACTACTAAGGGAGGTATTTGTCACGCTCGACCGGAGGAAATTTATGAAGAGAAAAATCCCCTCTCCACCGACCGATTCGAAATACACACGTCCGTGCTCTAGTTACATCCGAAACGAGTGCAGACGGCGATGAGAAGAGCGATTCGAGTCGGTTGAGTGGATGGGGGTGGGGGGGAGGGTCGGAGTGGGGGCAGAGAGAGATAGGAGGGAGAGGGGATGTAGAGTCGGGGGTTAAGAGGACGCACAAGAGAGAGTGACATCACGCGCTGTGGCGGCGGCGACACGGACGCCAATGGGTGGCGTCGTGTCGGTGGCGCCAGAGGGCGACGGAGAGCGCCGATAGAGGGAGGGGGAGGGAGAGGGTGGTTGGAGCACGAGAGGGGGGTGACTCTTCCGAAGCAAGCGCCATGCACATGCACAAATATGGAAGACGATCTGCTCTCCTTCGGAAAGCGCGTCTCTGGAGAGTCGCGTTGAAAAATGGCGCCAGAGATGCAGCACCGGTGGTCAAGGATTTGAATGCGACCCGCGCGTTGGACGAGAGACGCCGCGCCGCCGCACAGTGGTCCGGAATGGGAAAACGTTGACCAAAAATAGAAATAATGGTTCAATTTTGGTAAAACTTTAGTTTAAAGGGCTCTTTGGGTCCCTTATTACGAATCAGAAGTCAAATATTCAATTTTCGTGAAAACAAAATGGCTAACACTATGTAGAATACTATCTTGAAAGTAGTAAAAAACAAAATTAATGTTTCTGCCACGGAGGTACTAGTTTCTCCGTTGAGTTTGGACGTATAATGTATCATTACTGTTACCCATTATTAACTATGTAGCAAATGCAAAAAGTGAAATTATCAAGCAGAAAGTGCGAACAACGGGTATTACGGGATTAAGAAAAAAGTTTGTCAACTCTCAATTTGTAATTTTTTTATTCAGTTTTGCTTAATGGCAATGCTTTCAGAGGAAACTTAAAAGATAAACCATTAAATACCATCGTTTTAATAAGCATGGGATAACACTACGGATTGATTGAGAGAATCGCGCTTCTCCGACCTTTGCTCTCGGCCGGACTGAAACTTGTTTCCGGAGCGGATGTTTCGGATTCTCTGATCCCAGTCAAGTTTAAATTACAATAAAATAAGTAATCATTCAGTCCACGCGCAAACTAAGTTCCCTAATTTCTCTCCAGGATAACTAGAGACAACTGGATGAAAATCACTTCACTTCAAAAATTTTCACAGTAATTTTCAATAATTCCCACACAGATTTAAACTTAATAAGGCCATTTAAATACGTTGAAGCCTACGTTGGAATAATTAAACATTATTGTGGAATGTTGCATGTACATGAATTTCATATCGCTATATAGTTCCACCGAGTGAGGCCTGATAATTTGAAATATATAATATTACGTCTACTCTGGAGAGTCGCGTTGAAAATGGCGGCAAAGATGCACCGGTCAAGGAAATTTGAATTTGAATGCGACGGACGAATGAACCAGAAGGCATAGATACCAAAAATACCAAGATTTGATTAAAACCTCGTTAAAATGCTTATAACGAATAAAGTCGACGAATACTAGAGCATGAAATCAAATATGAAATGCATTTAACAAAACAGTCGATGTGTGCGTGACAAAATAGGGCTCTCTATAATTCACCCACAACTCAAAAATGCTGCCGATTAGAAATGATACTTCTTACAGCTGGTATACGTCCGTAAAGGCCCTCAACCACATGTGTGACGAGTATTTCACGCATCTACATTTGTGTCAATTAATCAAACCAGTTTAATAATCGCTAATTACATATAAGTGTCATTTAAGTTTCAATTATACCACATATAAACGCTACATTTAAAGTTATCACACGCTACAGGTTAAAATATTTCTTCCGTTAGTCATAGAAATTAAAACGAGTAGACTCCCAAAATCTTTACACTGTTAAACTCTTGTCAGATACAATAACACACACGCACACACGGGAAACACTAATATGTTATAACATGAGGGACAGGTAGGATTAGGGCAGATGTCATTGGCAGTGACGGCCGTCGCTGGACACAGCATTGTCCGGAACTCGTTCTTGAGATGCTGGATCAAAAACGAGATGAAAAATGTCGCCGTGGCGGTGTAACCACAGGCCACTCCCCGGGCGATAGCGGCGGAGTAGCAGCCAACGAAGTACAAAATACCACACACTAATCTTTGTCGTGTTAACAAGAAGAGGACAGGCAGGTGATGAGATCTCCGTGAAGTACCTTGTGTCCGACCTGACAACATGTAATGTACAAAAATGTAACCCCTTGCCACAGTACTTTCCGAGATAAATACCATCCCTTTGACATGGGAAATGAAACATGTATGCACTCCAGAGAGACAATACTTACAAAATGAGGTATTTCTAACACTTAGTCGTCGTAAAAACACTAACACCGTGTAGTTTGTATGTTTTCTCAACTATATTTGAAAATTAATCATATTGTCACCGCAATAGGTTCTTGTATATCACAAAAAACCTTCAGTTTTGAAGGAGTTTCAAACGCAACGCGCGAAACAAATGAGTCAGGTTAAAGACTTAATTAGATATTTTCAGTTAATTACTTACAATTTCTGTCATATGAAACTATATTATCGTACCATTAATAATGCAATATTTAATTGATACGTCCTACAGCTGGTGAAATTTAAACGTATAATTTGAATATGGTCTCTAGTATGACTAGGGAACTATCTCGCTCGGACTACCTTAATACGACAGCACGTGGTAGGACCACAGGATCATCTCGGCTAAATATGGTAAACACTTTCGAAGCGATAGCTCAGCACTAATCCTTACCGCGAGAGAGAGCCAAATGAGAGGATGGGTGGGGGTCGTGGAGAGAGAGGGATGGAGCGGGAAGGGAAGAGCGGGGAACGCTTCGCGCGCCACGAGACGGCCGGAACAAACGGGCCGCGCGCAACAGGTGCCTCCGCGAGTCGTGTAGGCGGAGCGAGAGTGCGTGGAGTGGGGGGGGGGAAGGATGGGAAAGGTGAAGGGTGGGGGATGAATTCCATCCATCGTCCCAAATGATACTCGCACTCCTCATCTTTGAAGACGCGGTGGGTGGGAGAGAGGCACCCAAAGGCGGGCGATCCCTAAGCACTAACAGACACGGAGATAAATACGAGACGGCCCACTGATAAGTTGGATCGAGTCAGGCGATACTTTGCGAAAAAGTGACATGATAAAATAAAACTTGAACCATGTATTTTTCACGCTTTATTTGGAATACCAAACCCTACCGGATTCGACACTCACGTGTCATTTTCAAGGGTACTCTGACATTCTCCCAGTGGCGAGCCCATATATATATTGAGTTCAGATTAGTCGGGTTTTTCCCGCGTTGCTTCATTTTAACGGACAACAGATTCGCTAACGTTACAGCTTGCGCCGCCAGGTCCTGAAGAACTCGAATTATCTGAACTCTATACATCACGGCGGAAGCCTCCGTACCATATATATATTCACAAAGAGGGAGGGAGGGAGGGTAGTGCAGGAGAGGTTGGGGTAGGGGCTTAGAAGGTGTGGTTAAATAGGAATTGGCAACGTGTTGAAGGTCAGGATGATGAGGGGGAGCTTTTTAAAGGCGGGACAGGCATATGATAAAGTGGGGACAGATTAAACAGGTACAATTTCAGTTAAAAATTTCGGTCCCAAAGCCCTAAATGCTGATATGATCTCAAAGTTTCCTAAAAAATTCAGCTTTGTAACTTTGTCATGAACATTTAAATTCTCTACTCTAAAATCCGACAAGTGATTAAAACCAGACAAATGAGATGCAAAAACGGCCCACTGAGCTCCAAAACTACGCGTACTAATGTCCCATAAACAAAATGAATCCACCACTACACCCTCGCATCAGCAGTTAGATAGAGGAACTACATCGTGTAAGACAACGAGCTGGGCTCTCTTCCATGTAAATCTTTTAAACGACGACTTCCCAGGATTAATTTCCAAACACTAAACAAAATCTTTCATTTCCACTTACATTCTACAATTTTAAACCACGGTTGGCAGCAGAGTGACAACTTTCGACGTTAGCGGCGCATTCGATGCAGATCGACAATCGCACGAACAAGAAAAAAAATGGAATATTCGATGTCAATTCATAAAGCCTCACGATCTCACGGCATTTCCTCGTGAACATCTTTTAAGAAATTGTAAACCAGGGTCAAGAGGAAAGGGGACGCAGACGGCACTTAATGACAGCAAAGTCGCGTAACAGAATAAATCTCCAGCGGACCAGCAAACTAGGTATTTAAACACTCTATCGTGTTTTCATATACTGATGTAAACATATTTCGTTGAGTAGCAGGAGATACGACAAAATTCCCAGCAACTAGAGTCTAGCACGATTCCTACATAGATTTAGAAGCATACCATCATCGTTTTAACCTGGAAAAACTTAACATGTGGAAAGTATATTTAAATGTTGCTTCGGAGAGAAATATTCAATGGCGCGTAATCTCGTAGAGGCAGTTTGAGCGAGATTTTTCCCGGCTAATAATGGAGATCATATTTGTAAACACTCAATATTAATGGAGCATCAGATCCTTTTATACGACTGAACTTCTCAGTAAATAAATCAAAATATCTCCTTCAACTTGACTCAATTTTTTCCACGTGGTATATATGTTTAGAACTAACATCGGAAGGTTTATTTGTGATTCTGAAAAGAAATTACTGAGGTAAGCACATGATTTATTTTCAAAAATATTTAAGAAAGAGTACAAACTACACACTGTAAATTACTTGGCCAGATCTAAGTATTAGAAAGGCCTCACTAAAAACATGTCTCTCTGGAGTGCATACACGTACCATTAACCGAGTAAAATCGCTGGCATTGTCGGCAAATGTCACGGAGAGCAGTGCGGTAAGGGGCTGACTTTTTCAGTATCTTTGGTAGGGTGAGGCATTCTACTTTGAGATGAGACCAAAGTCATGGATTTCCAGGAGAAATTAATTCTCGCCCAAACGACCTCAATCGTGGGTATGATATCGCTAGGGTTTTAGCGACGGCTGATTGCCTGAAAAGTTCTCTGCACGACCCAAGTTAAGCCAAGTTGTATTTTCTGGTATCACCAAATTATGCTCCGCACGAGTGGTGAGGGCCACACATTCCCAACCATGGTATCAAACCCAGGGGTGATGAACTATCTAAGCCGGTCCCTTATTTAAAGTCTACGCGCAAATTCAACATCCCCACACCACGGAGGACATCGGAATCAATCCCAACCCAGGAGCAGAAGGATATAGTTATGCCATTCCCTTTCCAAGCGTCCTCCAGGCCTGGGAATCATTGCAATTTCTTCCCGCTAAACCGCGTTCTGCTTAGTATACAAACGGTAGATATACCTAGCCACAGCACACCTACATCATCGCGTGATTTCAAAATGCACTCCAAATGATAGCCTCCGTTTTTGCCTCATCAAGCCGAGTTGTTTAAGCGGCGGCGCTCCAACAGACTGCTGCTACGGGAGCGCAACCGCAGCCGTCGACATAAAAGGGAACTCCGTCCACCAAACAGCACTCCTCGTCGCGTTCAGAACAATGCATCACATTCGTCTCCCCCGTTTCTTCGAAAGGGAGCGCCCCAAGTCCCGTAAATACAACACTCGCCGTGAAATTTCGAAATTTGAAAAGCTGAAACATCCAACGAGAGTGCTTTAAAGGACGCGCTAACTGGGTCGCTGTTGCGACGTCGTTTATTCACAATTATTTCCCGCCACCTTGCCAGGGGAAATACTGAACTCAACGGTGGTACACAGAATTAACCTCGCCAAACGACTAGGGTAAGCATTAATTTTTATAAGACTGTGGTTATCCTTTTAGCTCAGCCGCTTGCAATGCTCACACACGCAATCCTGACAACTCGAAGCTTACGACGCGAACGAATACTATACTTCTTTCTCACTAAAAATCTGTACTTTCAAAATCACATTATCTCGGGCCGTGTGAATCAAAGGGGTAAATTAAGGCCTATGATGTCGAAATGGCTCCACACTCACCACGTGAATAAATCCTCTAAGTCAGGAGAGGTGTTGTGTAATACGACCTTACATGAAAAACGAAAACATTTCGTTGTGTCACTGACTAAGTGAGTCAAAACAAAATCCCACTGATTGACATACTTTCATTTATTTGGATTGAAAAATCCAACATTCGCTGTTGAAGTAGGTAGTCCACCGAAAACCAAAATTGAGGGACAACTTATGCAAATTATTCCACGGCTACATTCTAATACCCACCATTGTCCGGCCATACGAGCCGCCTGCAGCGCCATTTGAATCAAACTACCGCATTTTGATTTCAAGTGCGGCAGTGATTCGCAAATAACATAATTAAATATGCTGCAAGGTCCATGAATTTCATACAGATTCAATGTCTCAAGGCTTTTCGCATATTATAAAATTTTAAAATGAAAAGTTTACACAAGCGTTCTCGATCAAACAAAAGTTCTTTCGCATGAACAATCCGAGCAACATCCCCGAGAGGCCACGTTCCTAAAGGTGAATTGGGAGAAAATAAGCCAGGAAATCCAAACTTCATTCTCGCCCCAGATTAAAAAACGCACTTCAAAGATGATACGTACACAATTTCTGAAATGAGTGGGCCAGAGCCAACTAGACAGAACTCACAACTGACTTGGAATCTTGGTAGGAAACCATAAACATTTGCATAACGAAACTGATCACTTAATTCCTTCACTTTAATTAGAGATTAAGTAAACACAGGCGTGTCTGACGTAGAAAACAAAATTGCGATACGCATACACATATCCGGTGGAAACGGATCCATATTCATCCCAGAGAGTTTACACACGGCCCGCAGCCATCCTGAAACTGCAAATTTCTCTCCTCTCGCATCGCGAATTAATTAGCTGCCCGGGGATAACGAGGAATCGGCGTGCTGTGACGACCGTTAACGGCCCTTGGTCAAGTAAGGCGAGGACTGGGCGAGAATGTTAGACCCACGCCAGAAGCACACGCCCGCTGAACTATATTGCTTGCTGAACTATAGCACTTGGGAGACATCCGCACCCGACTCCTCTTCATCTCAACACTGCACACTTCATGCATTACGCAAAAGGGCATTATTATTAATCAGAGCAAGTATCGGCGACATGGTCACATGGACACTGGATCCTGATTATTTAGGCGACCCATATTGAGCAATCAGGCAATTCCGGGACAGTCTTTCGTTCGTGATGGTGTTTCAAACCTTCCTCCGAGAGATAACCAATAATTTTACTGGCGGAAAATTTATCCACACAGGTTGCTACCGCGTTCATTTCGGATTAGATTAATTAGGAACCCATATAATAGTATTTGCATAAAATAGAATGGGAATCGCTTCTCCGATTAAAGACCAAATACTTTACGTAAATACCGAACCAATTTTGAGATGAAATAAGATCACTTTGTATAATCCACACAAACTTGAATTGGTATAAGCCCGACCGGCTTCAACAGTTTCGTGTCATTCTCAAAGGGGGACAATACCACGAGAATGACACGAATTGTTGAACTGGTCGGGCATATACCAATTAAAGTTTGTGTGGATTATATAAACTGATCTTATTACATCTCAATATGATGTCAAAATTCCACAAAGTAAGCTCGAAAACCATTGAAGATATACCGAACCAATTTATTTTCTAACGACGTTAACAACTTTATCCGCAAGCCGACATATTCAGGTAAATCAGACCATGAGAAGAAAATAGTAGGGAAATTGACTGCAAAACAGACACGTTAAAGATGTCACTTTTGTCCCGCTATCGATTAAAGATCACAATATCCATCAATGAGAGCTTAAACTTGGAAAGTCGATGTTCGGTGCAGCTAATTAGTTCATTTGGTCCGTAATACTCGTTTCTCAGTCACCCTTGTCATGTCTTACATGCCACCCTTACAGTTATTATTAAGATCTCAATATAATAAAAGAAAACAAACTTGCCATAACAAAACATTTTGAAGGTTAAGACAATCTTGACCGTAAAACAATGGTCTCCCATCAAGGAAGGAACGCAGGCGGATTCCCATGCCATTCTTAACATGTGAGCATGCATTGACGACCTTGACAGCCTTCGGACAAGAATATCTTAGAATTAATTATGTATCGTAAATACGCTACTGGAGCTAAGGACAGACCCAGATCACGGATATTCCGTGCCTGCAAATTCTGTCTAGAGAATAGAATATGGGTAAACGAGCTTGCAGATCGCGCTGAGACTCAACGGTTGAACTAACATAAACTTAAAAAAACATTCCAAAAGTCATTTAAAAAATGGTTCCAATGTGGCGTAGACGACCAAAACGCTCGCGATTATCGCAATTTGCTTACTGTAAGAAATACGCGAAAACTGCGCAGTGATACCACACTCCTCGTTGAATCGAGATATCGATTCGTAGATTATATCATTTTATCGACGGGATGCCTTTAACTGCGGAGATTCCTTCACAGGTTGAGCCACTTATACACCAGATTAACTCAAACGGTCATAGCAGGGTTGCTACATACTAGAAAATGAATAATTACACGATTTATTCAGGCCAAAATCTTAATCTTTCCAGGTTAACACATCCATTCTTCGGAGTGCACAATAATATAGAAGCACAACACGAGAAAGCAAGTTATTGTGAGGGGACAAAGTTTACCAATAAAGAGAGCCCCACCACTATTACTCAGGGAAAAATGAGCTTCCTCTCTGATGGTATGTATCATTATCAAGTCACGATCGTGACTAGGTGACCACAAATCACCGGAGCACAACCAGAGGAGAAATAAACATTTTATCTTCCTCATGAAATGAGTTTAAATGTTAGGATCAGAGATTTTATTGATTTTGGGGACAAAATTACTTGATAAATACCAATCAAGAGCTAAAATGCCCCATCCAAGTAAGGTCTTAAGTCCACAAACTCCACAAGTCCACAAACATAAAAAACAACCATATAATAATGCCACTATGGACAGCGGGTTCGGAAAAATGAAAGAGCCCAGTTGGCACGGCATACCTTCTCCCGGAACTGAGAGGGTGGACCAAGAACTTCCGTTTTCGGGAAAAAAATCCACGAGAGAGTGGGTACAGAAGAATGCATCGATCACCAGAGACGGATTCTCTTGAAGGGGAATGGGGAGATCCTTAAGCAACATGATCCAAGAAACGGTAGGAGGACACCTCGACAATTTAAGGTAGAATGAGCGAAATGTCATTTTACTTAGAAATCAATGAATTTGGTCTCATTTTAAAGAAAAACATATCACCCTTCTAATGACACTAAAAATTTAACCCCTTGTCACACTACTTTCGGAGATATTTGCCAAAAAATACCAGCTCTTTTACATGGGAAATGGTAAGTGCATGCACTCCAGGGAGACATTATTTACAAAATGAGGTATTTCTAACACTTACACGTCGTAAAAAAACTAACAGCGTGTAGTGTGTATGTTTTCTCAACTACATGTGAAAATTAATCATATTGTCACCGCAGTAAGTTCTTGAGTAGCACAAAAAACCTTCCGTTTTGAAGGAGTTTCACACGCACCGCACGAAAAAAATGAGTCAAGTTAACGACTTGTTTAGATATTTTCATTTAATTACTTACAATTTCCCTCATATAAAACTATATTATTGCACCATTGATAGTGCAATATTTAATTCATGCGTCCTATAGCTGGTGAAATTAAAACGTATAATTAGAATATGGCCTCTATAATGACTAGGGAAATATCTCGCTCGGTCTACCTTAAAAAATTCGAACCCAGCATGCGTAGAGGGGCATATGTGCGCGAGAGAGCGCGGCATAGGTGGGCTTCAGAATCCGCGGCCTACAAAGCCACCGGCCGGCTTAGAGAACACTTTTTCCTCGCTATCCAGAGTGCCTTCGTATATAGGCCGTCGCCGTGTGTGATGTGGCCCCCGCACCGCCCCACGAGAACGAAGGGCGACCGGTCCCTCGCCTACCCCCGCCCCCTTCCCCTCTCTCGCCAGTTCCAGTCCTGCGTGGGAGGAGGGGCAAAACTGGATTTCAGGCCTCCTCCCCTCCCACTCGATCTCGAAATGCAAACGGGAAAACGCACTCGAATAGGTCGGGGGAGCTCAACAAGCAATGCCAGCGCTCCAAAAATTTATCAGAATGCTGGAGAGAAGAAACCCAATGCAGAATGGTCATCGGGCGCAGCCATGCGTTCCGAAGAGCGTCACAAACGAAAGGGAAGGCAAACACACACCCCTTGGCGCATTTAAGGGCCAAGATAACGCCGCGGAGGCGGTCAAGGGTAATAATAGAACGTTTACGGGCGAACTGAAATACTATTGTCATCCGTAGCGCTTGACCGCGACTGAGGTGGGCACGTGAGAGGGATATAGTACTACTCCAGCCTTTTCTCTATAACACCAGTACACGAGGTACATAATTGCACCATCTGATGTATGTTCGCATGTGTATCTAAAAGCTGCGTCGTGTAAAGAGGTGAATTGCAAGAATGCATGCGCAAATGCATAAAAGATAGACTCTAATTCCAAGACCGCAATCTGGCAATTTCTGTGCATCAAATGGTGCGATCAAGGATCTATGTGTAAAACGGGTCAGAGCTCTGCACTGTTCTAGCAACGTCCCATTGCGCACCATAAGGTCTATCAACACTAGATTTATTACACAAAATGTAACGGAACGAACACAGCAAAAACAAAAATTTAACGCACTAACTAATAAGTGGAAAGGACGAGATAGATGACATTTTATTTCTGGAAGGCAGACCCAAACATACGTTAGACCGTAAGAAGTGATCCCACACGCGTTATAAATGATGCAAACTTTAACTTGGTTTAACTTAATTAAAACTAATAACATCAACAGATTCAGTTTAATATAGCGGAATTTCGTGAAATCATGAAAACAATTAAGTCGAATTATCCACAAGTTTCAATGTCACTACGAGTCTAAAACCACAGTCACCTTCAAGTACCTTCCGTACCCGATGACGACTACGTGAATTTAAACATAGTGCATAAGTGAACTGAAACATAGTGCATGACAAATCATAATTATCGAAAACGTGCGATTATGATGTTCTCATTGGTTCAAACCGTCCAGTTAATACCGATCAGACGTCCCTCCATTTACGTAACGTATACTTTTAAAATTCCCGATATTAACTTGCGTTTTTACGAGAGGAAATGCTAACATACGAGTGTCATTACGTCTGACACGTTCACATCACGGCAGTGTTAACATTAGCGCACACGTGCGTACTCCCCCCCGCCCCCACGATTTTAACAAAAGCCACTCGCTATGGCACGCTCACAAACAAGGGCGACTTTCTGCCTCTCCCGAGAGACGTGTCCACTCCCGGCAACGGAAGGCGAGTCGAAATGCGAGCAGCTGACGCAAGACCACACTTCACACATCTAAGTGTCAAACAAACGGGGCCCGATCGCGGGAAATTCCTCTGAGCCTAGCGTGAGCAATAAAAACAGGAGATTCTCCTCTCTTTCGCTCCGGAGTGAATGGAAATAACTCTGAGAGAGAGAGGCATTAAAGCCCTCCGCATGAGAGGAACCTTTTTGAGTCGGGCGATCGAGTACCGTTACGCGATAATGCTGCGCGTTTGTTTGTCTCACAGACCGAGGTGCACACGAAGCATTCTCGATGCGAGCACCTCACGATACCGCTAAGACGTTATGGTGGGGAAGAAATCCCTGAAACCCAACGATTCACGTCGAGTGAAATTCATTCACGCATTCAACTTCGCGAGATTTCGACTCAGAACACAGAATAATGAAGCACTAATCCGAGGAAATGCGATACAGCCAAAACAAAAAACAAACGGCTCACCAAATAACTTCCCATTCCGGGACTAACATGCTGAGAATGATATTCACAGTCCCGAATATCCTTTGTTAAATCACTAAGAACAAAGGCTCGATTCGCCGACTTGGACGCAATAGAGGCCGCAGCCGATTCACCCGACATTCTGGCCGCTGGCTTATCATCTCCGACTGTTTGTTGATGCCAAGGTGGGTGTTATTGTTACCAAGGGCGGTGTTCGGGAACGGGGAGGGGGGAAGGGCACATGCGGCGGAAGGAGCACGCCAGTCACAGGCAGACACGCAGGCAGGCACGCACGAACACGGCAAACATGATTCGAAAGAATTGCACCGTACCTATGGACGCGATAAATATACTCCAAATACCTTTGAACTTGGACAAGTTCTCTTCGTAGCCCTCCTGGCCGCGACCGCCGAAAAGGCCCCCGTTGTCGGTCACCTCGTTGGGGTCGAAACCCAGCCGATCCTTGTAATACGCCTGCGTGGACATTTCGCCGACTCAATTTCAATCCCGCGGCGGCTTTCACTCGGTACAGGCAGAAAGACGACCTTTTTCTCTCAATGAGAAGGACGACACGTACAGAACAACACAATGGGACTCATCGGGATATTACTTCCCGCGCACAAGTAAAAAAACACACAACACAACCGATAAGCACACACAATATAGAGTCGCCTTTGCTAAGAGCGGGGAATGTTGGCGAGGAATTTCGTATTCAGCTTGGCACTTTTTTTTCCCAAACTTCTTCCGGTCGTCTACTGTAAGATCACATTAATGGCGGCTTCACACCATTCGAAGGCACTTTCTATACTGCCCAAAATGCCGGCCAGCTTCGTTCGTTCGTTCTTCGATTCGGCGGACGATCAAGTCTCCCCCTTTAGTTACCGATCTCTGTCGTTCCTTTGAATCGCAATGCGACGAAGACTTCCTGAACTTTTCTATGGCCCGTTCTCACGGGGTCGCGCACCCCTCCCCAGCGACACTCCCGGTCGCCCGCCGACACTCAACTGTCCGTTTCTCTCCTTCCGACTGCCACGCCAACTTCGGAGCCAGCAACTTCTCGACCGTGGCGGCACGCGGCGGCGGATCTAGTCACCACTTGGCCGCGAGCGCGGGGTTTCTAAAACAAATGGGCGTCGTCTTTCACTTAAAGTGTCGTGCCGGTCACGACCGTGTGTTTTCTTCCCACACGGATCTCCTAATCACGGTCGTAAATACAAACAGGCGACACAAATATCGATTCCACTCTCAATCAGTAGAGAGAAGCGATAGCGGGAAACATTTTTGGATAAAGATAACGTCCTGATTCGCGAACGACGGCGTTTCCCCGCGTGCAGCCACGGAGTAATTTTTCCAGTGAATTAGTTCAGCTTAGCGGGCGCACACGATGGATGATGTTGGCGGTGGAAGCCCGGTGACTCCCGCACGCGAAATTGAGGACCAATTTCTACCACTCCTCTGGCTCCGCACACTCTTTTTATGTCTTGCTCCGTCGCTGGAGACACTCGGTTGCGCGAAGATGGAACCCGAGCGCCTCTACTACTCCCTCGACGACACTCTTTAAGACGCGAAACCGCGCTCTCTCTCTCTCTCTCTCGCTGCTGCTTCACTCGGATCGAGGGCGACCGACGACACGACTTCTTCCTCCCCGTCTGCAAAGGCGACTGAAGCTCTCTCGGCGGTCGCCTACCACTCGCCGCCAGCCTCCTCACTTGTGGGCGGCCAACGCGCGCCCACCACCCATTCAGCAAGTCAGCCTTCTGGTCCGCCCACGTGTTTGTTCCGGCCCGACGACGGGGTCTCGCGCACACAACATATAAGGCACTTTTTCCCTTCTCTTCCCCACAGCAGCCAGGAGGAGGAGCGGCAAGCAAGCGCAACGTCCCACACGGACGCCGCGTCCTCCGCACGCGCGTGCTGCGGGGCGGGTGCCCACAACACAAGACGGTGACGCAACAATACTCCTCTCCCACTCGCCACAACCACACGTCACCAAGGCGAGGGGGCGCGTAATCCTCACCGAAGACCCCGAGACGAAGGTATTAGATTTTTTGGTCACGCGGCGCCGTGCGCGAGTTTTTAAAGGGTATGATGGGCGTGTCTTCCGAGGCCCTAGTAGCCATTTTAGGCCGCGGACTGGGCACTTTGAAAAACTCACCGCACGTAGCGCGTGAGGTGTGTGTATAACATCATAGAGTAAGTATATATAGAATGGCAAAGAGATAGGGAGATTCGGATATGACTTTTTAAATAATACTTTGGCCGATAGATGGAACAGGTGTATCGAAGTTGCACGACAAGCCATAACAAATGAGCTTTGGCACACGGCCACTTCATTTAGTGTCTCTTAACTCACATGATGTTCTTATGATGATTTCGGTGCCTGGATATTTACTAATCGACCCATAGCAACGAAAACAAATGTTATTGAGTCGTAGATACCAAATTTAACATATTTTTATGAGCCTTTAATGAGCATCGTCTATAATGAATCCCATCCACGTCAATATGATAAGACACGCGATTACCAAACACGGAGTCAACTGTTTACCGATGTATCATAGCAACGACAAAACAATTGATACTCGATAAAAAGCACACAACAGCCATGGTAAATCCACCTCCGTATGTTGATGCAAAATCACCGAGTACGACTAGCGCCTCCAAGTGGCCTTCTCCGTAAGCCTAAATTCTTCCTCCCCTAAGGTGGTGGCATCTGAGAAATTCTTCCCAAAGCTCTCAAAAAATTATGTCCAGTTTTTAGCATTGCTTTGCCACTCTATATATACTTACTCTATGATAACATACATGGAGCCGCGAGGAGGAGGAATGTGCGTTTGGCGAATGTGGCCGGGTGTTGTTCTTGGGCCGTGGGCGTCCGCCTCCTCCGCAATATCAGCTTCTCGACGACTCCAATGAAATCATTCCTCTCGCCATTTCGATGAAATGCGATCGAGTTCTCGAACCCTTCCATTTCCTCCCACGCACGCCACCGACCACTGCAAAACAGATTGGGATCTCGATCGATCATAGATATTAACGCGGGGCTTGTAAATATTCCGAGACTCGGACAAGGAGAGCAATCGTTGAGGTCGATCTGTAAATAAAACGTGCCCGCGTGACAAGAAAAATGTACCCAAATAAGGCGTGACATCAACCGGGATTTCTTAATTTTTCTCACCAGCTACCAACTCTCGTTTTCCGAAAAGTGAATCAAGGCCAAAATAATGAACATATGTGGTGGTTTAATGCGTAACTTGTCGTATGGAACCTGTCAATACCACATCGTAAACCAGAAACTTAGTGATTACACATAACGTTATTAAGAAAGACCCGGGAATCGACGTTCAACGTCATCAGCACCTGAACATCAACTGCACCTGAATATACAACTGGACTTCGAAACACGAGCCTATTTAACTTAGGTTACGTGGGACCACAAAGTTCCTGGTTTTTAAATGGATAGTGCATGCGTCAAATTGTATGCTAGTCCCACCTACAGGCTCACGAAATGTCTCGAAAAATACGACCCATGGCTAAAGATGGACTGACGTAAAATTATAGTGGCTGACTCTCTTCGACGACGGCCACGTCACAGCACACATACGACAGAACTTCTAGTCGGAAAAAAACTATCATGTTCATCATTCTTAATAACGAAAGCACCTAACCACCGCAAAAACGTCATATTTACGACACAAGTTCATGGGCTGAGTGTCTTAAGAGCAATTTCAATCGCATTCAAATGCTGGTTATTGACATATTGGATTTGTTAGATTAACACAAACCTCCGATTCGGGGATGTGCAGATATATTGCCAACCACTTGCTTTTTTATTATTGTGCAGTCTTCACATCGATAGTTTGATTTACAGGTGAAGGAATTGATTTGAGGAAGTTTGAACGAGACATTACTACGCACGACGACTTACGACGCAACTTACGACGACTTTGGCATTATTAGAGAGAGAAACACATCATCTTTCCTATCACAACACACATACGAAATATATGTGGCGCAGCATTAAAGAAACTAGGTTTTGTTTAACGTATAATAAGAAGGTTCTCGGATGAAAAAGTACAAGAGAGATGCTACTTGGCTCTGGTTAGGCCACACCTCGAATACGCCGCGAGCATTTGGGACTCTGGTCATAAAGATTTAACCAAAAAAATTAATAAAATATAATGGAAAGCAGCACGCTTCGTTAAAAACTGCTACGAACGAACATATAGGGTTACACTACTGTTAGGTGGATTAAGGTGAGAGCTGCATTAAGAGACTCGGAGGCTGCACGCTACGCTTAGGTGGCTTGATAAATTCAGAACTGATATTTTTCAGAGCGACATAGAGAATATTATTATGACGCCTCACTACATCTCTAGGTCTAACAGATGCGATAAGATAAGAGATGCTCTGCCGAACAGTTAGGTACAAAAACTCGTTCTTTCCGCGAACAATAAGCGATCACAATAAAAATTGAGCTTCACTAAATATACTCCTATAATTCATGTCACCATTTCATCTCCAAAAAACTTACACCTTTACACGGCTGGTGACCTAACACCCCCTGCCACACGCCCATGCGGCGGCTCGCGGGGTATTATGTAGATGAAGATCACAACCCAATTGGCCGGTGAAACTATCACTCACGACATTTTCCTAAAGGAAGAAAACGCTCGCCTCTCATAATATGCTGCAGTTGTGCACCCCAGATAAACATTGCTTTTTTAAAATGAGGAAACTCTGACGCATAGGCTACGCCTGAAATGAAGCGCGCGATGCGTAGCTCGTGCGTTTTCTCAATCAATTAATAATAAATGCATTGATCACCACAATGCTTTTAAACGAACGGCAAAAACGTCACCGGTCGTGAACGCGTATTTACCGTAGACCGCAAAACAAATAAGTCAAGTGATTGCCTAGCATGTGCATTTTCTGTTGATTCCTGAGAATTTCAGACTTTCAAAAAAAGTGCTTGGTATCGTAAAATTTTCATCCCTACTCCATGATTTTTATAAATCACCTTAAACTCAAAAACAAGCATCATCCTCAAGGACTGCAGCGTAATGTCGCTCAAACTACAGACGAGGGCAGTGGCGGGGGCAGTCGTGTGAAATCCGAAGAGGATGGAAGCAAAGGGTAAGGGGTTTATGTACTCTTCCCCTGGGCCACCCGTGGTTTCCTAAGAATTTGACAGCCGAACATTTGCGCCATAACGTTTAGGATGATGCAGTTAAGGTAGTCCGACCGAGATAGTTCCATAGTCATAATAGATATTCCAATTATACGTTTTAATTTCACCAGCTGCAGGACACATCAATTAAGTATTGCATTATTAGTGGTGCAATAGTATAGTTTTATCTCATTGTTCACTCTATCGACCTCCATTTATACAGGATATTCTCTCGAGGAAAGGTCGTACGAGTAATAAGACAGCAATTCTTGACCAACGTTTCGGAACGTAATTCATTCCATCATCAGGGCTACAAAATAAAACATGTACACTGAAGGTCAATCACAACGCAACCCAATACACAAAAATTTAAACAAATGGTATTAAAAAATAAAACAACACTGAAAATTACCAAAGAATCACATTAAGAACCCGAATTCACATCACACTGCCACTGCAATTCTGTCATCATCTTCCCGACCATCCATGACTACCTGGAATAACAAACACCATCAAGCACCACTCCCCTGCCTCTATTCATCGCACCTGCTTTCCTTTGTATTTTATTCATTTTTTTGGTTAAATCTTTATGACCAGAGTCCCAAATGCTCGCGGCGTATTCGAAGTTTGCCTTAACCAGAGCGAATTAGCATCTCTTTTTGACTTTTTCGTCAAAGGACCTTCCTATTATACGCTTTACAAAACCTAGTGTCTTTAATGCTGTGCCGTATATGTTGTGTACGTGTGAAAACCATTCATCATTTGCTCATTATGCATATATTCTCGACAATCTTCAATTCCCTGCTCTCGGTCCCCTCCTAGAACATGTTACGCCAAACCTCTCAAATCGTCCGGTACCTTTCAGGGACTATTCACTCCCATAGTACCCAATTGAAACACCCGCGACGAAGCTAAATGATTTTTCTGAACGACGCTTAGAGGATAGAACATTCTGCAGTGCAGAACTTCAGATTGTGAAAGCATACGATTAAGAAAGCGGATTCGAAGAGCGAGTGGTAGCAGTGGAATCGCGAAAAGAAAGCACGGAGTTGGAACGATGACTCTTTTCGGGAAAGGTGCTCCCGCGATTTTCAAGATATTTCGATGCATATTTGCATTCCGCCGAGAGTAATCGCTGATGCATTTACACGCGAGCACAGCCTAAGGAAATAAAATACTGAAAGAATGTTAGAAACATCCTTTACTTCAGCGGCGACTTCCGAACGACCTCTTCAACTTGATGGGAATCCTTTCGTGGAGCCAGCAAAACCAGAAATTGTTTGATCACGGCCTTCAGGAGTAATTCCTTACACGCCCCGCTCATTTTTACCGGCTCCTAGGGTTTATCGACCCTATTAACATTCTTCCTCTATTATTTCCGTTGTTGGTACCTATTCCTTTCAACTTCCAGGATTTGTTTCGATCTCTTAGGTAGCCTTACGGTACGTTTTCATGAACACATTTCAGGCGAAGAGACACGAAAGCGAGATCTTCAGCCAATCAGAAGCCAAGATTTCTTAGCGTGAGTCCGCGTATATTCGCGTCGCCCGAGTTGAAATATTTTCAACTTTTGACGCGTGGAACGCGTAGAATCACCTACATGGCTGACCGGCGAAGTTAGGTTTCATGGATGAAATAATCATCTCCGAAATTCGAGAGAGGCACACGCGTCTCATCGCGCGCGAGCGCATCTGACGCGTCAATGAAAACGTAGCCTTAGTTATCTTACCATAATGCGAACCGCGCTTATGCTGCTTTCACCGACGCACTTCACCACCTCATATTTTTTCCTGAGAAAACTTGACGAAAGAAAAGGGAAAGAACATGGGAGTGAGGATGAGAAAGAAAATAAACCGATAAACCAGAGAAGAGACGAATCGCAAGTATAAATGAATCCAAAGAAGGAACACTGAGGCCCTTAATTGCACCCGTTTGCAACCCAGGTAACACCTGGCCATGAAACCTAGAGTGTCGCAACCCCAAAGCGATTAATGAACCTCACCGGGGAAACACCAGACTAAGGGACGATTACGGAGGAACGTGACAACTTAAGATTTGAAAGATGCGCAAAATTCTGCATTCAAGCTGATACTAAATCGCATTTTCAAGAAAAAATATTGGGAGAAAGCACTTCTACCAAATAATAGTACTCAAGGCTACAGGGAAACGGCGAAGGGAGAAATAAGCTTAAGTGAATGAATCTCTTATCAATGGAGACGGCATCGTACTTCAAATTTTAATAATCAAGAAGTTAAACATTCACCAATTATACCATAAAATCCTCAACTTGGAGAGCCACCGCCGTAATGATCGAGGCTCGAAAGCTTCAAAGATGAGGTGAAGAGCAAAATACACACTTTATCAGTAGCATTACTGACATCGTAATAAGTTTATGGGAAGTCCGAGGGTCTCTTACTTCTCGTGGAGTTACTAATTCACACGAGGTAAATAGGGCATTAATTCTTCACGCCTGCAATACGACCGTCGAAGACGACCGTAACGCTCGATTGCCAATAAGAGCAAATCAAAGAAGTAGAATAGTCACAGTTAAAGTTCAACTAAAAGCAGAAGCAAAGGGTCACAAATGTCATAAAAACCACGATAAAATTGCCAATTCTCCACGATGAGCAAGGAACTAAATTCGGAATAGTGAAAACGAAGCGTAAGAATCGATGACATAACCGAATGAAACGACCATCCATCCCTATAAATAAAAAATCAGAAGGTTCCTGGCGGGAATTAGCTAACCACTGATATCATAGTTGCGCACTATTTCAGGCCTGGGCGTGGTAGAGGAGAATGAGTTCACGTGATCATCGACGAAGGCCACTTACTGCCCACTTCGTGTTTTCCGCGATTTAAACGGTTTCCGCAGCCATAAGCAATGGAAAGGACGCATAAATGCCAAGGAGGGCATTAGGACGGTCTTGTGTGCGCACGGTGTAAATATAAATGAACAACGGCAGAGGAGGATGACATCGACGAAGTATCATTCCCGGAGGATGATATTGATGAAGAATCCTCGGATGTAGCTCGGTGTCATAGGCGTCTTTTCAATTAAGGAATCGACATCGTCCAACCTCGGGAAATCCGTTGATGTGCCGTCACAGCTATCGGAAATTCTCAGCTTGTAGATTTCCAAATATTTTCATACTCTCCATCGACCGAACAGATGTCTCCTGAGAGGTATAAAAACCGGCGACCCTTAAAATCGGCACTTGTTTCGTCCCTTTGGGACGAAGATGAGCGCGTGGCTCGCCAACATTCGGCACTGGATGAGTATTTGTGAAAACAGAGTTAGCATATTACAATGAACCAACACGTGCCACCAAACTCCAACAACCATAGGGTAGGAGATATCAATACGTGACGTCTTGATTTAAGCCGAGTGTAACGCGTAAGTATGAAGCAGGTCAGGTTATTGAAGACGTCAAGAGCATTCCATAAATCTCGTTGTAAGGCGGCGGGAGGAAACTAGGAAATATTTTGGAGTGGTAGAATTTGAGCGGTAGGTGCTAAGCATTTCTGAGCACCATATTAGCAATTTTTACGCAGGCTGACGTTTAAATGCCCATTAAAGTAGTCAAGCAAATTAACTGACAAGAATGTCTTCAAATTATGCGTATATCAGAGATCGTCACTCCTTTTGAAGAAACATCTCCTTTCTTTATACGCACACCTATCAGTTAGAATGTTCCTAATTAGAAAGTACGTTCATTCATTTTAACACCGGCAGCAGTTGGATAGTTTCCCGTGGCCCATATGCACCGTCCATGAGAACCCCAAGTAATTTCATTACAATTTCTTCAGCAACCTGCACCCGACGACACAGAATTTGAATTCTGGTTTGAATCTCGCTTAGCACACACCCTTATGGGGAGTCAACAAGAGGCGAAGAGAGGCATCCTAACCGTTAGGCGATCAGCTGGCTTTCATCCCTCAATGAATGGACTGGATAGACGGTTCGAACGGAAGATAGAAGAGATATAACATTTTATCCGACCAAACTCTTTAAAAACTAATATTTGGAATTTATTTACATAGGGTCAATTTCAGTTACATATTTAATAGAAAAAAAGGTTATTTGACCAAATGTATTAAAACAAATGAGAACCCTCACATTGTACTGCATAATAATATCTGGTAATAAAAGGGAAAGTTTCCCAACAATAAAAAATAAATAATAGCAAGTCATTGGGGTGGGCGTGAGTCCTCATGAAATGCATTAAATTCACACACACAGATGTGAGGCGGAGGCAGGAAGTGTCCATTCCACAAATGGGTAAAACACGAGACCATTAGCGGTTGGCACGGAGCGAATAAAGAGATGGGAGCGAGGGGTTGAGTGTATCTCCTCCGATTGTGCCCGGGGAGGTCCTCGCGAACCCCAAACGCCTAATTAAGGTAGCCCGAGCGAGATAGTTCCCTAATAGTCATAATAGAGACCATATTCGAATTATACGTTTTAATTTCACCAGCTGTAGGACACATGAGATAAATATTACATCATCAATGGAGCAATAATATAGTTTTATACGACAGAAATTGTAAGTAATTAAATGAAAATGTCTAAATAAGTCTTTAACTGGACTGATTTTTTTGCGCGGTGCATTTGAAACTCCATTAAAACGGGAGGTTTACTGTGATTCCGAAGAATTTACAACGGTGAAAACATGATTAATTTTCAAATATAGTTGAGAAAACACACAAACTACACACTGTTGATTTTTTTACGACATCTAAGTGTAAGAAATACCTCATTTTATAAATAATGCCTCTCTGGAGTGCATACATGTACCATTTCCCATGTAAAAGGGCTGGTATTGTTTAGCAAATAACTCCGAAAGCAATATGGTAAGAGGTTGAATTTTTGGTGTTCTTAGAAGGGAGAGATATTTTTATTTAAAATGAAACCGAATTCATCGATTTCTAAGTAAAATGACATTTCGCTCTAACTACCTTAAACGACTCAGGAAGTCGTAAACTCTTAGAAACTCCGCAAAAGGGATTCGACCCGTATTCTTTGCGTACCTCGCGGGATGAGCAGGGAGAGGGAACGACGTGAGAGCGGGATTTGTCGTTCCTCCTGCTCCCAACCTCTCCCCCTCGACCCCTCCCTCCACCCCCTCCTCGCGCCTTCGGAGAGACAAAAGACGAGCCGCCTCCGCTTCCACTGACGAACGAACCACTCCCATATGCACATCCCTAATCCACCGCATTCCGCCTCGACATGGCGCGAGATACCACGAGGAGTTTTTGCACGGAACTTGGTATGAATTTTAAAAATGGACATTTCCGCCACAATGACCCCCTTTCATTCGTCTCCAATCACGCGCTCCATTCTCCTTTGCTGCCATAAAAGTTTATTTCTCAATTTCCCAACGCTCCCGAAAGCCACCGATTCATATGTATCTCATATGTATTCTCCACCATTCCTGTTCTCCTACGCGTAAAATTTTCTACTTTCCCTTATTCCGCGCACTGGATTGTCGTTCCCGCCGGCAGAGAGATAAGTGCCCTTCCTCTATCTCCTTGTATATACGTCGCCCACGGTCCTTCTCCAAAAGCCGTTCCTTTCAAAAGATTCAGCATCGCTCCGTCATTCCATATTCTAACATCTCGCCCATTTACCACCTCTTCCGCGTGAAATATCACCGCTGCCAACCCATATACATATATTCATTTATTATCCCCATATACATCTCCGCGCCTCAATTCACCAAATACCGCAGAGATCTTTCAGTGGCCCTAATAAATACATAAATACGTGGATCGGAGTAATCACGACAATCTTCCGCTCTTCCCACAAATCTTTCAAATAAAGGGCGAGGGCCGCAATGTTTGAGACGATCACAAGGTCACAACCGCTGCTGACTCAACACGGCGTTCAAACTGCACGCGTTCCCGCCGAAGGAAAATCACGCTTCATGTCTGCGACATGGGAATGTGTGCCATTCGCGACTTGTTCAGCGGATTCCATAGACACCCGGGCAGATAAGCGCGTACCGCGGTGCGGTGGGCGAGGGAATCCCATCTAGGCTACATCGTCGCACGTTGCGCCACATTCTCGTCAGCGGCGAGCACCGAAAGGACACACCTCGGGAGGATTACGTCACCACGGCACGCAGCTTCGCTCGTGACGTCGCGGTGACGTCACCGAGAATGTGCAGCGAGGAAGAGAAACTCAACGTGGAGTGCCGAACGAGTGATGTACGAAATTGAAGGCGCAACACGACACACGGGATATCGAGAACCACGAGGTGCCTCGTATGCATAAGATCAAGGGGATGGGCTAAAGAATCGAACAAGGGACCAGAATAGTCGCGACACATCAATTATATGAGACGCCGACCCTCACCAGGCAAAGGAGACTCTTTACTGCGCTTAATAACTTACTCTCATCATTACAAACTCACCCCACATGCAATTTCCAGCGTGACTTAGCTTTCAGAAGGATTTAGTTTATTTTAGTGTTCATGATTTAATAGCATTAATCTTCTTCTTCTTCATGTGCCGTCTCCTCTCAGAAGGTTGGCAGTCATCATGGCCACACTATATCTTGACTGCGCCGATCTCAGCAGCTCTATGGCTGAGCAACTGTACCATGATTTTAAGTTGTCCAGCCAGGATGTAAGTCTTCTTCCTCTGGTTCTTCTGCCACAAATCTTCCCCTGTAGAATTATTTGCAACAGGTTATATTTTTATCCTCTCATAATGTGCCCTAAGTATTGTAACTTCCTTACAATTATTGTATTCAGCACTTCTTTACTATTTCCCATTCTTGCTATAGGACTTTTTCATTGGTGGTCCTCGACACCCAACTGAAACGAAGGATTCACTACCGGGTGTACTGCTTGTTTGCATGTTCGTCTGCGTAGCAATCTCACAGTTTCTGGTCTGACCGCGCACTGTTCTCCTGGCTGCCTTATGGTCTGTGCCTACATCTACATCTACGTGATACCCTGCGAGCCACCACGAGGGTGTGTGGCAGGGGGTGAAGATCTCCAAACATGCACTATTGACATGCAAGTAGAATATTTAATGGAGACATGCTAGATAATAGGGTCACATGGAGCTAGATGGTTAGTATCTACATAATAAGGAAGGGATTATTGGTTGTTATTACATGCATCATGCACTACTGACTACTCTAAATATATTTCACCTACCTATCCCTTTGCTACGCTGCCTATTGTTCTCTCTTATAGTACGAGGGAAAAATGACATTTTAAATCTATCGGTACGACAATGTAACTCTCTAATTTAGTTAATATGATCAAACCTAGCATAATACGCAGGGGTTCTTAATATATATCTAACGTCATCTGTGAACAACTCTGTTTCGAATTTACTTAAAAGGTTTAACCTAAATTTTACCCTGCGTTCTGATAGTAATTCCCATCCTAGTTCTCCTATTAAGCTCGTAACACTTATACAATTATCATAACGGCCTTTAACAAACCTAGTAGATCTCCTTTGCACGCGCTCTAATTCTTTAATCATACCTTCCTCGTACGGATCCCATATACTAGCGGCATATTCTAAATGAGGCCTGACAAGTGTAAAATAGCTTCTTTCTCGTACTCTCTCATCGCATTTGCCTAGAACCCTTTTTACGTATCCTAATCTACGGTTTGCTACACTAGTTATTTCCCTGATGTGCTTCCCCCATGACATGTCTTCAGTGATGATGACGCCTAAGTATTTAATAGATTCTACATTAGATATTTTCATTTCTTTGATGCAATAATTATTCCGGGGAAAGCCATTCTTTTTCCAAAAATTCATTATCGCGCATTTCTTCAAATTTAATTCTAGTTGCCATCTATCACACCAATCATCAATCGCATCTAAATCCTTAGCTAAAAACTGTCTGTCCTCTTCATTTCTAATTTCCTTATACACTACTGCATCGTCGGCAAAAAGACGGAGCTTGCCTTTTTTTACTACTGTATTCAAGTCGTTTACGTACAGAAGAAATACAATTGGGCCTATCACGCTTCCCTGGAGAACACCTGATGTAACTTTTACTTCGCCGGAGCTGACACCATCTAATACCACCCTTTGAACGCGTTCATGTAAGAAATCTCCCATCCAGCCTACTATATTACCTTCTATTCCGTATGATGCTAACTTCCCGAGTAACTTACAGTGGGGAACCTTGTCAAAAGCTTTTCTAAAGTCAAGAAACGCTGCATCTACCTGTACTTTACCTTCTCCGGAAACTAAAATATCGTGAACAAAAAGAACTAATTGAGTTTCTCAAGACCGTCCTTTTCTGAACCCATGCTGGTTTGTTAATAATTAATCCCGGCTGTCGAGGTGTCCCATTATTGATGTAACTATTATATGCTCTATAATTTAACATGACAGTGACGTTAATGATATTGGTCTATAATTAGATGGCTGTTACCTATCTCCGCTTTTATAAATTGGGGTTACGTTTGCTATCTTCCAGTCTTTGGGAACCGCGTGTTCTTCGAGGGATTTGTTAAATATTACTTTAAGATACGGAGCCATTTCGAGACCTAATTCTTTATAAACACGAGCTGGAATTTCATCAGGACCTGAGGACTTGTTCGGGCTAATGGTACTTAGTAAGGATACGATTCCGCTACAAGAATTATCGATTGGGGGCATTGGTTGTTGAAATCGGCCTGGTATGGTTTCGCGGAAAGTATGCATAGATTGATTAAAAACACTCTGAAAAAAGTAATTTAAAAAATTTGCCTTATCTAAACTGGAAGTTACTATTTCAACCTCTATCGTTTTTCAAGGAATTACCGTTGATTTTTTAGTTCCCTGTACTTCCCTAACATATGACCAAAATGCTTTCGGATTTCCCTCTAGTTGTTCTCCAAGTACTTTTTTCTTGAATTCGCTAAACGCTTTTCTAAGGGCGGTTTTTGCGGCTGCTTTACAAATTTTATAATGCTCGATAATTACGGCTGGGGAAACACGCGAGGGTCTTAATTCATCTACATCTACGAAATGCCGTGCAAGGATAACAGTGCACGGTTAGACCACAGACTACTAGTAGGAGAGTGCAACGTAGACGAACGAAATATACAGTACACTACTCAAGATACAACTACTAGTTAGTATTATTAATGCAACAGATAAATAGCACTTCAAGGTAATAAGACATGCAAGAGTGTATCATGCCGGAGATTGCATGCAAGGTTAGTACATCTACATCTACGTAATACCCTGCGAGCCACCACGAGGGTGGCAGTGGGTGAAGATCACCAAACATGCATTATTGACATGCAACTAGGATATTTAATGGAAACATGGTAGATAATAGGGTCACATGCAGCTAGATGGTAAGGATCTACATAATAAGAAAGGGATTATTGGTTGCTATCACATGCATCATGCACTAAAGTCCTCGGGGCCCCATATACTAGCGGCGTACTCCAAGTGAGGTCTTACGAGAGAAAAATAACATCGCTCCTTTACTTTCTCATCACATTTTCCTAGTATTATTTTAATAAATCCTAATTTACGATTTGTCTGTACGCAAATTTCACGTATATGCTTCCCCACGACAAGTCCTGAATAAGGGTCACACCGTACCCTTACACACCTTACTTACCACCCACTTACACACCGTACTTAACTGACTCTAAATTTATTAGTTACGCTTGAATAATTGAGTACAACTCGTTGGTTTAGCTACTCTTCCTCAAAATATTTACAACAACGCACTTTTTAAAATCTAACTACCAAGTGTCACATCATTCGTTTATAGCATCTAGGTCTTTCTTCAAGGCAATTCTATCAGACTATGAGTTAAATCTCTGCACAATGCTGCGTCGTCCGCGAAAAGACGAATTTTACTCGCAAAGATGGTGGTTATATCATGAATATACAATACGACTAATATGGGACTAATTCCCTGGGGTACACCGGATGTGACTTTAACTGTATCTGAACTAACGCCATCTAGAACTACCCTCTGTTCGCGGTTACTTTAGAAATCTTCAATCCAGCATATTATATCGTGATGTATTCCATAGGCTTTTACCTTAACGATTAATTTTGAATGCGGAACTTTATCGAAAGCTTTTTTGAACTCTAAAAATAACGCGTCTACCTTGGTTAGTCTTTCTCTTGAGGAAAGAACTTCGTGCAGAAAAAGGGCTAGCGAATTCTTCTCGTAACGATAGTGATATTTCGTATATGTAGTCCGCAGCAATACCACGAAATGCCACGCAGGGCCGAGAAGAGGTCGCACTGGGACGCAACAGTCCTCCCCTCGCTAGAAGGGGTCACAGTGTCAATGGCGAACGCGACCTGCTCCCAACCCACTCGCTCGTCTTTCGCGAAAATGGGCGCAAAGTGAATAATACACTTCTTATTGGCCGCGAAGGCCACTCTCGCCCGAGACCCACGCCTCTCGCCACCGACTGCCTCCTCTTCGGACACTGCCCGCTCGTTGCCTCACGGGCGCCTCTTCTCCGTAATTGAGAAACGAGGAACCTTGGGCAATGAAATCGAGTTTCAGTCCATTGGGAGCTTTAGGGAGTGGCCCGTTTCGCTGACTCGGCTTCGCTGCCTTCGCTCGTCCGCTTCGAGAGCGTTCCACTTGGGGATGAGGAAGCTCATAAAAAGAATCTTTTTTTTCGTTCCTTCAGATGCGAAGAACAAATTAGCGTGGACCAAAAGTCTGAGCATCTAAACCGTCATCGACTTTTCACTTCGGGTGGCTGCTGGATATACTAAGACGCCTTCCTATCTGTACAATAAGCATTCTTTTGTGCACACCATTCACAGTCGCCCTCTCAGGAATCCAGATATGCTAAGAGTCCCTCAACACCGAACTGATAAAGAAAGGGGTGCTTTCTGGATATTCTCTGTCATTTTGAGGAACAGTTTACCATCCACAGTCACTAACTGCATCTCTGTCAAAACCTTCCAACACCATGCTCGAAAATATTTTATGTCTCTGGGTTCCTGTTGATTATGTTGTTATACTATTTTGGATTATTTTTCTGTTTTCATTTACTGTGCAATTATTTTTTGACTATTTTTTCTTATTCGCTGATGGAACTGAACTTACTTTACTTTTTTTATATATTCCAACGTTAGCATTGTGGACTCTCGTAGGACTGTGAGTCCTTTTGTGCATTGATTAGATAATTATCTAATATCTTCAGGCCTCCACATTGCCCGAGCGAGCGCACATTTACACCCGACGCACCCTTTCACCATCGGCTCTTCCTTCCCACGCGCGCCTCTCCATTCATCCCTGACTCCTCGTCGAGATCACACCACCCCCTTGCATTCCCTTTCCCCGATACCACACTCCAAACAAATGAATGCTCCGAATAAATCCATCACTTCTCCGGCTGAACCACATATCCCCTGTTGTCCGGCTTTTACTTTTCTCAAGGATGGTAATTTGAGCGGGACATCCTTTCCCTAATAATTAAAAGATTTTGACTTCATTTTAAAGAAATACCTCTCACCTTTGCAGGGCTACAAAAAATACCAGCCACTTACCGCCCCTCACCCAGCACCCCTCCCACCTTCTTTGCGATCGAAAGATCGTGGACCACAAGCAGGCACTCCTCCATCCACCGTTAACACCCTTGTGGCTTGGGCTCCTTGGTGCTGGATGTCCATTAGTCAACTTTAGGGGAGCGAGGAGTCCACGAAATGAAACGGGTTAAGGGGCATTGCGGAAGGACGAACGATAACTGCGCGACCACTCCCACGTTCCACGAATGGAATGGACGGGAACATCGATGAGAGCCCCAAACGATGCATGCACCAAACGCAATGGCAAGCAAGATTGCTCGCAACCATGGCTGTAATCTACGATCACATGCACGCAGGGAAACACAAAATGCGTAACAACATATCAAGAGGATGGAGAAGACTCGACGCGCACACTTCTTAGGTACTCCCAATGCATGTTGAGCTAAATCCTCGGAGGGTCGAGGAGCAAAAGGAGAAAAAAGACACCAATCGACTGGGGATCAGAGGAATCACAAATAAACGCAATTGGGCTGGTTTTTCCACTACAATCGATCTTTCATTTTTTATGTGATCGTAAATCGCGAGGGATGAGAACAAATCGTAAATTATCCATTAATTGTACGTGTCGTAACCTATTTCTTGGTCTTTCATTCAAGTGGTGTCACTCGTTGCGAAGTCTCGCTGATTTCCACTCAAGGGATCCACTCTTAGTAGGAAGGAACCCTTCCGCCCACGCGACGGTGGCTCCTCCCTCTCCCTTCGCGGTCGATTCCCGACTCTCCTTCGACCACATCACGCTGAATCTCTTACCCGGCCATAAGTTTAATTTCACAACTCCAGCGAAGGATCTTTCGCATTTACCTTACTCCTGACAAAAAACATTTTCCCAAACTTTTTTCAAATACTTAACTGTATTCATGTTCCCCTGGGGCATCACCATTGAGAAATAGCGAGGCTAATTTTACACTACGTTGACCTGAAAAGGAGCACAATAAGCGAATTCCAGTAGGCCGAACCAGGAATTTAAAGTTAAACATGAAATGTTTCTTTCGATGAATGTAGAATTGATATTCATAATAAGCTACACATAAGTGATTACAATATCTTATGAACACAATTGGATGTAACCACAATCGTAGACAGGTTTGATCGCAGGTGAGGTGGGCGTTTATCAACAAATTAACCACGACCAGTTTCAGAGCTGCAGGCCTTTAGTAAGCAGAGAGAGACGCGCTCAACCGTAAAATTCAGCCGCCACTCCATAATTACATTTCAAGAGCAGCTACAACGAATTTGATCCATCAGCCCGAATAATCACCTCGCACTTCAACTTTCCCTCGCAAAGCTAAATAGTTTCCGAAGAATTCCAGATCAACATAGGGTCAGCATCCCTTATTTGGGGGACTCGACCGACTACACTTCTCCGAAAACCTATTATCTCATATCTCCTCGAAACATGGACGGGCGATCGTCTCAGCATCCCAAAGGACCGGCTCGCATCACTTTCTCCCGAAGACACAGCCAACGCATCCAAGGCCGATCGGTTTCACTCTCCGACGTCTCGCGGGTCCTTTCTCCCTCCTCCTCCCATCCCCCCCCCTCCTCCCCCACAACCCAAAACAACAGGTACGTCCGACCCCCAACCGGACTACACGCTTCTTCCGAGGATCAAGCGATCTCTCTCTTCTGGTCCACGGGGAGGGACAGATTACGCCTTTCCGGGAATGCTGCACCACGAAGAAGGATAGGAGGATACGACGTAAGCTCCACTGGACCGAGATCGAGATTTTTAAGTCTCAACCGATCCCTAGTTTATGCACGCGAATAAATACACAAGTTTTCCGGGAAAGAAAGCAAAATTTAGGTCAAAAATGATATGGCTCAAAATTCACAATATTGAGGTAACTTTTACGACTGTACCGTTAGATAATTGAAGGAAAAGTGTTGGGGCAGAAAAGGAGAGGACGACATAGTCCTCTCCTTTTCTAGTCTTAGTCTCTCTGGTCTAGTCTAGCTCTGTCTCTGTCTCTTTCCCTAGTCTAGATCCTTGCTTCACAGTGTGATGTCAATCATGAACTGCAACTCCCACGGGGAAATGAAAAAAATAGCCTAAGAAAGAGACAATTGGCTGCAAAGACAGCGACAAGGCCTTTTGCCTTTTGAGTGACGACGACCGTTAGATAGTGTAAAAACAGGATCAGACCTATATTTAGCAGTATCAATGGAATCACGAAATGGTGTCAACAAGGACAAATACACAAGTGTGATAAACGTAAGGAGTATTTGGCTTGCCCATGCAGAAAACACACTACAAGGGTTTGGAAAGATTAGCGAAAGAAACCGACAGAAGAGAAGCTGATGATAGGGAAAGAAAGAGATGGGAATAAGTGGAACGAGGGCAGAAGATTACAACAAAATGTACATAAATTAACTCAATTACGCAATAGAACCAAACACATTTAGACAGACATTTATCTGTACGTGCTATGGCCAATAAATGGATGGAGGTGCCGGATTAGTGAGGAATATTCCACGCCTATGATTTGAGGAGCAGTATTTAGGCGTTTTCAGGGTTTAAGAAGGCATTTCTGCGCGCACAAAGCACACTTTCGCGTAGGATCGAGGGAAAGTCCACCGTTGACCGAGCAATTTGAGCGCAGAAAAATAGTCTCCAGCATGAATTCCCAGCTATTAGCCGAACATGTAAGCACTGGAAAAATAATTTGCGTGAGAGATCGAAGAGGACTTCAATTCAGGATGAAGTTTGCGAAACTATTGTAAACTCGGCCAAACAGATCCACGCTTAATTCTGCGCATACTATATTCTCGGCTCATACACGATGACTCTGAAGAAAATCTGATTGAATCTGAAGTGTAAAGCGCCCAGGTTCTCCGTATTTTACTAATTATTCACACCGAAGTCGCATTTCTACCAGAAAGACAGCAGGAACTGCAGGCATTGCGCAGTATTGCGACCGTAAATGGTGCCATCATCTTTTATATTGTTGCCAAGGAGGCCTTGCTGCTTTGTTGATGTTTATGTAACAATGTAAGAGGACTGAGATTGTAGTGGACATTGATAAAGGCTCTAATAAATTGATTTCATAAACGTGGAAATCTCCTCACTTACCCATCTCCACACGCAGTGATTCCTTTCCATTCAAATAGTACCAATACAAGAAAACTTATATTTTTCGGCAAATGCTCACAGAGGAGTTTTCACGATCTTCCAAATGGGTTGGACTCTTCGTGAAGACTTTCAACCCATGTGGGAGAACCAGATCAGTTCAGCTCAGCACTCATGCATTCAACAGGTGACTGCTTTTGAAACTGAAAATTGAAAGGACGATTACATCCAGAATTATAGGTCCAATAAATAAACAGAGCATAGCAGAGGAAAATGAATTACGATTAATTATTGTAGTCGATATTCACATGAGAAAATCGCCACGGAAAAGGATAACTCTCTCCAAGTCAAGGCATGCGTGGTTACATTCGAATCCTCGACAGCAGAGTCATTATTGGACACAAACGGCAAAGTGGTCACTAACAGCATCGACAAAGCCAACTTCGCCACTACTTCGAAAGTGTATTCACTAAGGATGACACAATACACAATTTAGACATTCCTGACTTAAACGAGCCGATGGCTGACATAACAATTCAACGTGATCGAATCATTAAACAACTGCGTTCGATTAAAAGTGACAAGTCCACAGATCCAGAAGGAATACCTGCCGCGTGCTCAAGAACTTAGCGCCACAGATTGCACCATTCTTAGAAATTATATTTAGAAAATCATTATCAGAGGGCAAGGTGCCCCAAGACTAGAAAATAGCCAACGTACACCGATATTTAAAAAAGGAAATAGAAATGACCCAGGAAATCACCAGTAAATATGGTTAACATCACAATAATGTAAGATCCTCGAACACAAGGTCGTTAGCAATATTGTGACATTCCTGGATAATCGTAACTTCTTACACAGCAGTAGGCACGGCCTCCGTAAGAGCAGGTCCTGCGAAACACAGCTTGCGCTCTACCTTCATGATATCCTAGAATCATGTGAATCGAAAAAGCAAGTCGACGCGATATTCCGTGATTTCAAGAAGGCATTCCACAAGGCTCCTCACAAAAAACTCATTTATAAATTGCATTCATGCGGAGTTAATTAAAAAAATTGTGAATTGGATAAGTGAATTTCTCAGTGATCGAAAACAAAAAGTAGTTATTGATGGCTTTCGGTCTGATATGGTCGAAGTGAAATCCGGTGTTCCTCAAGGAAGCGTGATGTGCCCTCTTTTATTCATTATTTATATTAATGATCTAAGTTCTCGAGTTAGGAATATATTAAGATTATTTGCAGACGATACAGTTATTTACTGTGAAATAATCGAAGACGCCGACTTTGAACTTGTGACCTCGGACCTTGACAAGATTCATTCGTAGTACTAGGAGTGGAGGTCAGAATTAAATATCAGTAAATGCACAACAGTTCACTTCCTGCGAAAGTCATCACACAAACGACATACTGATACTGATGGTGGAGTAAATATAAAATCTTCAGATAGAGTAAAGTATCCTGGAATTACCTTAACTTCTGATATATCGTGGGAAACACATACAAAACATATGCGGTACAGCATTAAAGAAACTAGGCTTTGTTAAGCGTACAATAGGAAGGTACTCGGATGAAAAAGTCAAAGAGACATGCAACTTCGCTCTGGTTAAGCCACACCTCGATTACGCCACGAGCATTTGGGACCCTGGTCATAAAGATTTAACCAAAAAAATTAATAAAATACAAAGAAAATCAGCACTCTTCGTTAAAAACTACTGCGAGCGAATACATAGTGTCTCACAACTTTAAGAGGGATTAAAGTGGGAGCCTCTAGACACTCGGAGGCTACTCGCTAGGCTTAGGTTGCTTGAGACATTACGAACTGGTGTGTTTAACAGCGACACAGAGAATATTACCATAACGCCACACTACATCTCTAAGTCTGACAGAAGCGATAAAATAAGAGAGACACACTGCCGAACAGATAGGTACAAGAACTCGTTCTTTCTGCGCACAATAAGCGACCACAATAAAAATTGAGCTCCTCTAAATACACTCCCATAGTACATGTCACAATTTCACCTCCAAAAAACTCACACATTTACACGGCTGGTGACCCACCATCCCCTGCCACACGCCCATGCAGCGGCTCGCAGGGTATTATATAGATAAAGATTCCAGCAAAGTGGTCACAAATTCCTGATGAGGACAACACTGATACAGATATTAGTTCGCAGGTTTCCGCGGCGTTGATCAAATGATTTCAACACTGTTCGGGTTACAACTGACGCGGATGCAACCCGAACAATGTTGAAATCACTGATACAGATGTATTGGCCAAGGCGTGGCGACAGTAGTGGGGGGGGATAGAAGTGCCACAGAGAAGCCAGTGGGGAGAACGAGAGAGGCATCCTTAACCCTTATATTTTAATATAACCAACATATATTTCACGCTAAAATCGGTCACCTATAAGAATATTGCTAGGAGAATATAAATGCGAAAAACAAGTATCTTTGAGCATGACATCGGTTGAGATCGAAGGAGGCGACTCGAGTATCGCTGCGGTGAATAATAAACAGGTATCACTCGAAAAAAAATATTTCATACAATATATCGCTAGTATTTTTAAATCGGATTAGATTAGATAATATTGTTTCGACGATTTTCTGTCAACATGAAAGATTTGAACAAAGGTTTAGCGTTATTTTTTTGGAGCGGAGGACCTAAAATAAGTTTCGATGACAATATGAAACAATAGATACAAATGGATATAACTATATTATTGTACCATTAATAATGCAATACTTAATTGATGTGTCTTACAGTTGGTGAAATTAAAACGTATAATTCTAATATGGTTTCTATTATGACTTGGCAACTATCTCGCTCAGACAACCTTCAGAGAAAGGAGAACTATGAATACAAATGCAGAGGGAAGCAAGACAGGCCAAAGCGTTGCATACGGAAGGAGGAGGGATGGAGAGAGTGAGATATCTGAGGTGGGGATTTGGAAACGGCATAAAAAGTGATTGGAGACGTGCTGAGAGCGCGGTGTAAATTGAGAAGAAATCGACAGAAGAAGATAGCGATTGGGGAGTTGGGGGGGGGGATGTTGAAACGGAGATGGAAAGCAGGGCAACAGCGGAAGACATAGGCATACAGTTCCGAGAGGGACTTGCGCAGGACATTAGATGGCTCTCGTCAGGAGATCTTACACGTGATGTGCGATGGAGTTTACCGTGAAGCGCACAGTTCGATGATTAAACTCACCAATCCCTTCAGCTGGGAGAATATCGAACATTGATTTGAAGTGCCTACTGAGCCTACTGTTCCAATCCATGCGCACGGCGACACGAACGATGGAATTTGAAAATATTATAATTAAGGATGAGTCGAATCCAAACGTAGATTCTCGATTCCACCGACTCTAAGTATTATAAACGGTAACGAGAATTGATCGCCTAAAGTCGATTCCGCTTCTATCGATTCCAGATAGATAAATATTCAAATCAAAGTTCATTTTTCACATCATATTTGTCTCAGTAATTTTGGGTGTAGGCTATCAATTTGTACTTTTTATCTCAATCCTCAATAAGCTGAGGATATATTGGCTATTTGTTAATAAATATACTTTTTGAGCGACTTAATTGTCTATGTTATTTTATTTCAGCCAATACTTGAATTTAAATAATAGTCGTACGCTACTGGTATATCAATATGCCACCTGTTACTAGGAATAAGAATCGATGGAATCGGAATCGATTTGAAAGGATCGGAATCGGAATCGAAAATGAGTGGAATCGACTCATCCCTAATTATAATAATCGCTCGACTCAAGAGCAACGAGGGAGTTGGATTGGTTCCGGAGATCAAAAAGAGGAAAAAGGCCGTTGTGTCACAACCGAGACTTGCATGACGTCGTGTGAGTGGGTGATTCCCAAGCAGGAGAGCAGACCACCGAGCGTGTCGGAGGAGCACGCGTGCCGGAGACGAGAGCACGAGGCCCCCGCGAAGCCAATCAACGGACGGGTGGACCGATCGGAGGCAGTGATCGGTGGCGTTGCTAAGAGCAGAAGGGGCGGAGGGCTCCAGTAGCGGAGAGCGGGATTCCAGGCTGTATGAGTGCATGGGCGCCGACTTCAAGGCAGCAAGGGCGAACGGCCACTGACCTCGCAAACTGCGACAATGATGCGGAGAGCATTTTTCATACACTATTCAAAACGGCGGGAGGACAAAACAATCCTTAGGATATAAAGGTTGGTACGCTTTTCGGAGTACTTTACATAATATTTTGCATTTGGGACCCTGGTCATAAAAATTTAACAAAAAAAATTAACAAAATACAAAAAAACGCAGCAGGCTTCGTTAAAAACTGCTACGAACGATCAGTCGGCCCCGGTGGCGGCGGGGTAAAGTCCTCGCCTGCCAACCCGAGGGTCGCGGGTTCGAGTCCTGCCTGGGTAAAATATTTTCTGCCCAGGACATGGGTGTTTGTGTCTCGTACGTTGTTACTGTTATTCACCCGACGTAAACTGGCCCATTGTGCTGTATTCGGGGTAGTAAAGATAAATAAATAAGTAAATAAATATAGTGTTACACAACTGTTAGAGGGATTAAAATTGGAGTCCCTAGAGACTCTGCTCACTAGGCATAATTTACATGAGATATCCAGAACTGGTGTGTTTCAGAGCGACACAGAGAATATCATCATGACGCCTCATTACATTTCTAGGTCTGACAGATGCGATTAAATGAGAGAGATACTCTGCCGAACATATAGGTACAAAAACTCGTTCTTCCGCGCACAATAAGCGACCACAGTAAAACCTGAGCTCCTCAAAATACACTCCCATAGCACATGTCACCATTTCACCTCCAAAACTTTAACATCTTTACACGGCTGTGACCTACCACCCCCTGCCACACGCCCATGCGGCGGCTCGCGGGGTAGTATGTACATGTAGATGAAAATGCAACGTAAAACCAAACGTGTTCGTTTTGACGGTATGAGTGTCTTTATAATTGGATAAACTGCCTGAATTTCGGCCGAGTGCTTTGGCCAGTTAAGATACCGAGGCGTCCTCTTCCCCTGTGGATTTTTGTGACCTTTACGGGACCAGATGTTCTCCACTGCCGGACATACAAGGTAACAATCAGTCGCTTGTTGTGCGCTGAGCACCACAGCCCAAGAGGAATGGCCGTACTTTGAACACAAGGTGGTGTTCACACTTTTTTGACTGATTTTGAGTCACCCGGGGCTAGCCACGGATTAAACTTTTACGGAGTCACCCGCAATGCACAATTGTGTGAAATTCCACAGAGGAAAAATCATCCGGCTTGACCGGGATTCTAATCCACAGGGGAAGAGGACGCCTCGGTAGCTTTACTAGCTCTAGCACTCGGCCGGAAATCGAGGGATCCGGGTTCGAATCCAGGTCAAGTCGGATGATTTTTCAACTGCATGAAATTCATCGATTGCCTCCCTGTCTTCTAAGCTCACAGCTTCTTTCTCCATGACCTTCAAACATTTATGTCTACCACTTGATATCCATTAACTAGACCTTCGCAAGGTATTACGAGTTTTAGACCTTCAACCGAACCGAAGTTTTTGACTCTACCTCTTTTCCTAAATGAGACTCTTGCAATTACCAGCGAAGTCTGATCGCATTCTTTAAAGAAAGAAAAATCGGCTGTGCTAAAGCGAGGCAACGGTTTGCATTCCACCCCTGGTATCACATTGCCGGCCGGAGTGGGGTCCGCCGCGTCATCCTGCCACGAGACCACAGAGAAGAACTCGCACGACTTCGTGAAGATATAATCGGGAATTCGATCGAGGAGGGGGGCGGGGCAGGAAAGAGCCTTTAAGGGAAGGGGTTAGGGTCGGCGCCGTCCTTAAATGGTGTCACGTAGGATTCGCCGAGGTGGGGGACCCAAAATATATCCCCTCCCCCATCCACAAAAGGTGACGTCAAGTCGCTCTATGTCGCCCATCCTCTCTCCCTCCCTTCTTACTCCCACCGCCACCGCCACCCACCCAAGTCATCTCGACACATTTTCTCCAACGAACCATCCAAGAGTGCTGCGGGAGCGGGAGATGCCGCATCCACTCTTGCAGGAGAGCAGTGTCCGCGAAGTGCCGAGGGACCCGACGCCAGAAGTTGTACACAACACTTAGTCATTCGATCAAAATGTTCGCGATAACGTATGATGCAAGTTCTCACTCAAACCATGATTTCCACACGCCGGAGATTAAAATGATTCCGTTCAGAGAACCCAATGAAGACAGCAAGATAGCTGGTAACAGATTCGGAAAAGGAAGAAGAGAAGTTTCGGTATTAGATCCGTCCCCCCCCCCCCCATTCCAACATCCACTCCTCACATTCGCAGAGGGTCACGCAGCGGATTCCGGAAATACTTTGATTTTAAAGGGAGACGGAACCACTTGCTTCCGGGCGAACCGTCACCGCGCGTTCAAGTCTCCCGGCAACCCTTGGGCATGGGATTACTGGCGGCGTCAAAATGATATGCCGCTGTACTTTGAAAATTTATATCTTGGTCCCTGTAAATTCTAGAGCAATACTTTATACACCTTTACATAATACTTTATCTCTATTAATTCTCGCAATTTATCGTGGAAAGGCAATGTTGCAGATCACGTAGTTTTCCCTAGGCTGAGTTACAAACTTCATGAAGTTGAAAAAACTGCTAAATTTAGGGTGTGCGGTGTCGATTATAACATTAATGTGTCTCCATTTTTGGTTTTATTATGTGATTAAAAAATACTGCCGAAATTGCTATAAAATTACCTTTGAATTGGCGAATAAAGTATTGCTCTAGCATTTACAGGGACCAAGATATGCATTTTCAAAGTACAGCGGCATATAATTTTGACGCCGACAGTAGTGCGCCGACCAGGGTAAAAGGGCTTCCCATCCATCCGAGACAGGAATAGATTCGCGGCGATGTTTCAGATGTGACTCAATTCCCTGCGCTTAGTTAGAGAGAGAGAGAGAGAGAGAGAAGGCGTGGAGAGAAATTCACGTGCATTCCGCAGGCGGATGGGAGGCTTAACCCATGGTGACCGACCCACGGCGCCTTTCGTTAGCGCCGGGTTTTCACTCCACTGAGATCATCAAAGGTGCTCTCATCACTTCAATTTTCCTCCTATTATTGAGTGACCAACCAGTCGAGGACACACACACATTTGGCCCCGATTCCCTTGGACCCTCTTCAACACAGATATCGGCCCCCGGTAAGGCACCGCTACCGGGGCCCATCTAACTCACAATTTTAGGCCAACAACCGCTAGCTTGCAATTTGGCGCCAGTAGCCTTATAAAAATTTTTATTAATAAATTTAACCTAGGTCAGCCACACGTAAACAAATATGACGAGCAAAAGTTAAAAAATAGGCCAGATAGATGAGTATGATTGGGAAACGTGGATTTGGAAAATAAAGTACTGATATCGTCTTCTCAAAAAATAGGTTACATATATGATGATTTTGAAAAATGAGAGACACCAGCAACTGGTTTAGGGCTGCTGTTGGTTGATCCTCTCTACCCGAGGGGGTTGATGCCCGTATTCATGGTCGAATTCCTAGGGGTTACCTGGGTATCCTCTTGCCAGGTAACACTACGCTGAGCGATTATATACCTTACCTGGGTATCCCACAGCCAGGGGACGCCTGAGTAAGAGATTTGGCAACAATCCCGCGAAAAAATACATATGAACGGTTCCGCTGAACAGTTCTCGATGTTTTTCGATGCTCACTTTTCACCGTTACCAAGCACGATATAAACAATAATATAGTATACTGCTACACAATGTTCATGAAAAATGATTGAAGGAATATGAGAGAATGTTTACAATATTATTTAAATATTTATGTAATATGAATGGTGAGGAATATGAGAGTGGTTCCATAAGTACCCAAGTGTGTAAACATAAGACGTTACTGTGGAACGTTGTTGATATTATCGTGTGATGCCATTAGTACTGCAGTATCGACTCGTCCCACGCGTGGGCAGCAGTACTGCGTTAGGGGAGTTTTGGGTAAGCTTCCTGCCTTGCCCAGGTAATCGGCGGCCTGGGGGAGGGTTAAGGGAACACAGTCCTCTGGGTAACGACTATGAGTACCATTTCTGAGCCAATGGATTCCCCCATCCCTGGGGGACACCCTGGTAACGACTATGAAAACGGCCCTGAGGGCCAAACGCACGCATATCATTAACATTCTCCTCAAAACCCTTTCCACTATTCGGAGCCCAATTCGTGTTTCCGCCGCTGTTGTTTAATGCATACATACAGAGAGCTATGGATGAAGCACGAGAAAGGTGGGGAGAGAGTGGTGGAATAAGTGTTCAAGGCAGACAGATTGATATGTTACGATTTGCAGATGACGTAGAGGTATTAGCTGAAAGTGAAGGATACTTATCAAACATGTTGAGGGAGTTGGAGACAGTCGGTAACAGATTAAATATGAATGAATAAATGGAGAAAAGACGAAGATCCTTGTTATGAGCAGGATGGAAAATGATGCAGAAGTCATGCTAAATGGTCAAAGACTCGATACAGTACAGGAGTTCCTGTACCTTGGAAGCAAAATCTCGTCAGACGGAGGTAGTGTCAAAGATCTCATCAGCAGGATTAATCAGGCCAAGGCAGCTTTTAATAAGAAGAAATTGCTCTCAGCTTCCAACAACATTAATTTGCATTTAAGAAAACTCATACTTAAGACATTTGCGTGGAGTGTTTTGCTTTATGGAAGTGAGACATGGACGATTGGTAGAAATGGAAGCGGTACTACGGAGAGCTGATGAGGTGCCATGTCTGTGGAACACGATGAGGAAGAGACGAGATGCCTGGATAGGCCACATTATAAGACATGAGGGACTATTAGGAACCATTATAGAGGGCTCAGTTCAGGGTAAAAATGCGAGAGGTAGACCCAGAAAGGAATACGTCAAACAGATTGTAGAGCATATGGGCTGCCATTCTCACTTGGAGTTGAAGAGGTTGGCCCAAGATCGGACGGAATGGAGACGGAAAACGACTGCTGCAAACCATTCTTTGGATTAATGACCAAAAGGAGAATTCGTGGGCTCCCTCGGCCAAAACGCCATTTACCCACCCCTGACGCTCGCATCAAGTTCCCAGCGAGAGAAGTCGACCGATCTGAGTCAGGGGCAACGGCGGCCGCGAGGGATGGGTCTCCGTCTAAATGGCGTGGTGCATGGCCGTTTAAGCAGGAGCACGATTCGTGAGGCTGACGCGTAAACCTCCGACCGACCGACCGCCCACGGGAGATTCGCGGCATTTCAAGAGGAACTTATGTGAAGGGGTGGGGAGGAAGAAAAGGGGCGATCTCGCGGGGAGGAGGGTGTGGAGGGCGGTGCGCCGAATCAGGGACCAGGCGCTCTGCCCCGATGCCTTAAAAGGCCAAAGGGAAATCTCCACTCGCTGCTCGGAGGCCTCCCACGGGCGCGGAGGCAAGGCGCTCGCACGGGGGCGGCCGCGGCGGCTAAGTGGGCGAAGAGCCAGCCTAGGAGTAACGGTGGGGGCGGGGGGCGATTTATACTCGCTATACCCATTGTGTACACATACATATGTGTATAAATATAAACGCAGTATACATATATACTATATACGTGCCAGTGAGTATATAGCATAGGTATTTCTAAATATATGTATCTTTCGCGGTCAGGCAGGGTTGTGCATTTCCCTCCACCCAGTCCATGACCCCACACCATCATCGACTCCGCTCAACACGGGGGCGGGAAGGAGGTGGTGGTTGTAGGAGGGGAGAGGCGGGGGAATAAGGGGAGAACGAGTTCCTTCCCACGGGTCGTCGCCGTTCGCTCTCGCAGTTCTCGAGGTGGCCGCGTCGCGGCGTGGGCGTCGCCCTCGTTTCGCTACGTCACGTGTCCTCCGCGCCATCTGCGCCCTCTTCCGATTCTCCGCTTATGGGAATTTCCGGCGGGCCCGTCCCCTGTGGGAGTGGGCAACGAGCACACCGCAGCTAGCCGCGCCCACGGTGCCACCCCGGAGCACATGTCGAGGTGCGCCCCGATTGCGGGGGATGGCACCCTCCGCTACCCCCGTAGGAAGGGGGCGCGGGTTCTGCGAGAGGTGAACGGCCGGGTGCCGGAGACCCCTGACCCTTGACTTCACGCTCCCGACAGAAAGCTCCCAGAAAGAAAGATCATGGGATATTGCCCGGACATCTGCAAGAACATTACGCTCTCTAACAGAAGAGAACTTAAGGTGGTTTGAGCGAAATATCATTTCACCTAGAAATCAATGAATTTGGTCTCACTTTTAATAAAAATATATCACTTTTCTAATGACACCAAAAATTCAACCCCTTACCATATTACTTTGGGAGATACGTATTTGCCAGAAAATAACAGCCCTTTTACAAGGGAAATGGTACGTGTATGCACTCCAGACCTTATTACTCCAGACCTTATATTAAAAATGATGCATTCCCTACACTTAGATCCCGTCAAAAAATCAACAGTGAGTAGTTTGTGTGTTTTCTCAACCAAATTTGAAAATTATCATATTGTCACCGCAGTAAATTCTTCGGGATCACAATCAACCTTCCGTTTTGATGGAGTTTCGAACGTACCGCGTGAAAAAAATGAGTCAAGTTTAAGATTTATTAAGATATTTTCATTTGATTACTTATAATTTCTGTCAAGTGAAACTAAATAATTGCACCATTAGTAATGCAATATTTAATTCGTGTGTCTCACAGATGGTGAAATAAAAACGAATAATTCAAATATGGCCTCTATTATGACTAGGGAATTATCTCGCCCTCACTGCCTTAAGATCTACCAATGAGACACGAAACTTGGTTAGTCTATAGGTAATCAGCTAATTAGTCGACTTCCCCTAATGCTGCTTTCATGATCTTCAACGCAGTACTAACATCACGTTTTGCATACATAGAGCTTGACTCTTGCACCTCAATGCGTTTATGTGCCTGCCTGAAAAATACATTAACACATATCGTTTCCGTAGCATTGATGGCATACCATTGGTGTATTTCATGTAGGTGAGCATTCACCTTTTGACGAGTAATTGAAGGTTTTTGCTAGTGACATATTACTTATAATGACTAGTGACATATAGCGATATATAGTAATAGTCTCAGTTTCGTAAACTTCATTAGGGTACATTGTAATGTATTTTGCTGATACCTCACCCCATCCCCATTCACCCATGAGGTGACTTTTAAGGGATTTTCGTAGGTGTCCGAGATTCCAGGGAATGGTAGCCACTATTGCAATTCAACTGCAAATGCTAATCATCATCTCGTCGATCCAAAACCTGAGAGTGGCTAAATTTGACAATGATGGGCGCCTGTAACATTCGATATTTGTCGATGGAAAGGTCTTTTTGAAAGCTAAATGGATCTGACGAATCAGAAAAGGGACGTATTTTACGTCAATGATCCCCGGTAATCCCAATCCACTCCCCCAATCCCAAAAATACCAATTACCTATACCGAGAGTCTCAAACAAAGGGTTATCACCCGAATGAGCCGTGGATCCTCGGGTTTTAAGGCCATTAAATCTAATTTCCCTCCGGCAATAGCAAATCAACTGTGCTCGTATTCATGCCTCGCCAGCATTCGCCTCCACACCATTCCCGTCTGTCTTACTCCAGGGGGCTTGTTTCTCAGGGCTACAAGTCTACAAGTTACAAGTCACGTGACTATTTTCACAAGGCGGATTGGTTACTCAGATATACATAACCGAAGACTTGAATTAGTCCAAAAAAATGGTGGGCCTATTGAAGACCATACATAACTCGATTTTTGATGATTACGATATATTTTGGGCATTGTGCACCTTGCAATATTTCCCAATTCAAAAGTTAGTGCAATGTTTTCGGGTAGATACAAATGATTGAATATGCGCTGAAAAGTAATTTGATGTGCCAACTTACCTCAAAAGATCCCAAGCGAATGCGAGTTTTCGGGTAAACCTAACATCATAAGATATAATAATTTGTTTCGCCGTATTTCTTGAAGGATGAGCACAAAATGGTGGTTAATAATGAACCTTACATTTAAAGACATCACGTTGAGTTGGTTTTATCTTTATTGAACTACTATTAACGGATTCATAACGTAATATTATTACGAAATTTCATGATAACACACCCTGTGTTGACTATAAGAATATTTATCGGAACTTACAGTTCGTATTTCCACTTATTTACGATCGCATTACTTAATAATAACTAATTGATAAGTTGAATTATCATGGGCGTGAACTGCAAAACATTCACAACGATAAAGTAAGATCTGATGCTTTCCCGGCGAGATTTTCAAAGTTTCAAAACATTCACAACGATCCCTCCCTTTAGTAGACGCTCATTTGTTGAAAACGTATTTCCAAGGTCATCCGTTTTTTAAACAAACATAAACTGCCGAGTCCGGGTCAAAATGGAACGCAGGCAAACTGAGGCTAGACTAAGACTAGACAGTTCGTGTTGCGTAGACTGAGGTTAGAATGGAGGACAGCGTGCAATGGGCGAGGCTCGATATAGCAGAAGCAATTCGATCGAAAAAGTAACGCATACTCAGGTCAGGCGACGAATATTTAACGAAGTAGTTGGCACTGCACCACGCATTAACATTTCAATTATATGAGATCCCTTTCTCCATCTAAGGTAACAAGCCTAATAAACGACCGGCCGTAACATTTACAGCAACGATAATTATTAGAATCTCCACCATTCACTTAAGGTAGTCCGAGCGAGATAGATCCCTAGTAATAATAGAGGCCATTTTTAAAATTTAATACGTTTTAATTTCACCAGCTGTGCAACATACGAATTTAATATAGCATTATTAATGGTGATAAAATATAGTATTACATGACAGAAATTGTAAGTAATTAAATGAAAATCTAAATAAGTCTTTAACTTGACTCATTTTTTCTCGCGCGGTGCGTTTGAAACTCCATCAAAACGGAAGGTTTATTGTAATCCCGAAGAATTTACTGCGGTTCCAATATGATTAATATTACAAAATGGACGAGAAAACATACAAACAACACGCTGTTAGTTTTTTTTACGACATCTAAGTGTTAGAAATACTTTATTTTGTAATTACTGTCTCTCTGGAGTGCATGCACGAACCATTTCCCATGTAAAAGGGCAAGGGTATTTTTTGGCAAATATCTCCAAAAGTAATGTGGTAAGGGGTAGAAGTTTTGGTATCATTGGATAGGTGAGATATTTTTCTTTAAAATGAGACCAAATTCATTGATTTCTTAGTAAAATGATATTTCGCTCAAACTACCTTTAGTGTCGATGTGTTAGAGACTTTGGTAGCCAATGAATTGATTCACGCAGTTTCGACGTACGTCGCCCATGTGCCGAGTACTGAGAGATCGAATTGCAGCGTTCCCGAGTGGCAATTCCCAAGTCGGGGGTCAAGACGAGGTCGGCTCACGAAGAGAGGGAGTTCACGGCTGGACACCGCTGGGGTCGATTGCTATCAGACGCTAGAGCCCGTCTTGTGCGAAAGCTCTGCATTTCCATGGATTACTGCGGTAGCAAATGAATATCACGAGTTGAAACATTTCTTAAAACATTTAGCTGAGCACGTAATCATAGGGAGCTGTCGCGAATTCCACTCCGTTCCGATCCCAATACACACTCTCTCTTAATAATCGAGTCCATTGAAGATAAAAGAGGGTTTGGAAAAATTTCATGATATATTAAAATTAATTTAGATCGTCAACTGACATTAAAAACTACAGAGAGAGAGGTTGGAAAGTATTAAGGAAGCACAAGATTTCCAAGCGCCTGGGTCCACCGAAATCGGTGTCATTATGACGTGAAAGGCATATGCGTACAATTATAATGGATGCCCAAGGCGTTATCCTCTCCACAAACGGATTGTCTTTAACGGGGCTCTCGCAGTTTACCCTAATCTACTTCTCCATTTCTCCGCCTCCAACGGATAACAGTACTAATAAACGACATTCAAAACCGAGGAACCGGAATCATTTTCAAGGAAATGAAAAAATGATAGCCCTCATGTTTGCTTCATTCATGCAACATGCACTGTTCTGAAAAAATACTCTTATGTAGAGATGAGAAATGTATAAATCCAACAAAAGATAATTTTACGGCATTCTTTGGTACAAGCTAGGATAAACAAAATCCCCAAAGATCTGAAGATCATTCGTAATCCACAATAATTCAATCTCAAACTTAATCACTACCTTCAACACACAGAAATCAAATTCTTATTCGCTTTGTCAATGTATATCACTGTCGCATATTCAATGTCAAAATTCAATAATTTGTGTTGTGTTTATAATTGCTTTGTAATATCTGAGTGTGTTTAAATATCCTTATTATTTTTAAATTTAAACTTGCATAACATTTGTAATATATTATTAATACTATGTTGAATCACTTTATTGAAGTTTTGTTGTTAAATATTTATGTTAAATACTTTGTTATATTTCATTCTATCTCGATGTATTGTATTTTCATGTATCAAATGTGCTCCCCACAGATTGTATTATTGGTGCTCTAAGGGGTATTTGTACCCGGAGCAAATAAACTTTATTATTATCATTATTAATCACGCATCGACGAAGTATGGGCAGTAAATATGAAATATAATTCGGTTAAGTGCACATACCATACCAAATACCATTTTAGTCGCACCATATACTATCACATGACGAAATTAGTTTGAATTAAGGATTCAGATCCCTAAACACAACTGTGTCATTTAAAGATAATAGGGACATGGAAAACTTCTAACGGTGTAAGTCCACAACGTAATCCTCAGCAAGTAATGAACTACACATTTAAATAACCCCTAAAATCAAAGAATATTTGGATGGCCAACGTGCTAAAGAATAATATTATCACGGTCCTCTCTGTACTGCTACTGGCTGAGCGATCTCGTCTGTTCCATTGAGTTCGCCAACTCGTAAATGTGAAGCCAGTGAAATTGTGAACACGGTGAATCCCAATTATTAAGTTTTTCATCGAGATGTTTGCATGAAAGGATATTATTAATAGATACGACGCAGGAGTAATACTTGCTGAAGGGCAGCTCCATAACAGACTATAACAATACTTATACACAACAGACAAAAATACTTATAAATACACAGAAAATTACTTTAATCGTTTAGATATGGACGTCCTACACCGGTGGCGCGATTCAATAAGTTACAGTGGATTTCTCCGACTATAAACAGTCAGTACTGCAAAACGATATTGGTGGAGAATACGTGGAGACACGTACGCTAATTCGCCAACATCTTGGAAAATAGAATACATCGCGAACTCCCGTTAGTTTGTATTGCGTCGATCTCTTCAAATTGATACTTTATTGATCTTTCGCGTCGAGACCATCGGTCTCCTCCTTCCTCCTTCATCATAGTGTCTTCAATTTCATGCCTTTCTCTCGCCATGCCGCCACATGACACACACACACACATTGTTCGAACGGCGGATCTGACGAAAGGTGGAAGGCATAGGAAGCTCATCAATATGTATACGACACGTAAGCAAGGACGAACATGAACTGAGCGGAGTAAATTGGCAAAATCGTTAACAACGGCATAGTATATCATTATTGAAAAATGCTGGACTAATAAGAGCAACTTCCCGAGAAACAAAATAGATGTGAAGGCAAGACCTTAAACATTTCTTAAACAGAAAATTACAGCTTCATCGATATTGCCGCATATAATTATGATTAAAAAACGGGATCGTTTTCGGATTACTCACGCGTTCGTTAATTTTGATGGACAACCGTTTCGCCGACATTTCAGTAAGAATTTTCCGGTCCGAAAATTCAGAGACTCTGGCCCCTATAAATGGCGTGCTTGGACCGCAATAGGCAGGGCTTGGTTTAACCCTGGCTGCTCTGAATAACTGAGGGGGTCCCATTTTCGTGGTATGTTGAAAATCCGCTAAAAAATCGAGGAGAGCGGGTAGCCATCTTCCCCGTTACAATTATCGGGATTCAAAGAAACTCCGATTGCCTCCCATATTAGCCGAGGGAAGTACCTATTTTTCTTAGAGATGATCTTACATTGCTCAAATTTAGCTGCATGGCCGGGTGATAACCAGGAAATAAAAACATAAAATAAATTTTTACATATTTTTTCTAGCATTATTCGTTAAACTGAGAATTCATTGCATAAAACTACAATTTTGTACAGCAAATGATACCACATTTACATCAAGTCTCTTTCAGCTACTGGGGATAAAAAATAAAATTCGGATATGGCTTCCATTACGGACTGGAAATATCACGCTGAAACTACCATAGGTATTGTTCATCAACCGTAGAGAACAATATAACCTCCCGAAGAGATCAAATAATTCGCAAACATTCCATCGGAGAGAAGCAGAGCATCTGACGGCTGGCGTTGTCATGGAGACATGCGGTGCCGAAACCCAGCCGTCGGCCAGACGGCACCACGCACGGAGAAAGAAACCACTCTGGTCCTACCTCTTCTGGCCTCTACCTCCCGGGCCCCAAGGTTGCAACAAGGACGCCATCTTGCGACTTACCTGCAATGGAAAGAAAAGGCATCGTTAGAGCAAGTCTATCGACCACAAAACAACCACAGAGTAATCGACCCTGCGGGCACAAAATGATATCGTCTAAGTCGACCTCGAATCTCGCCTAATCTGAACGTTCCAAGTAATTCAAGTCTACCCTGCGAAAAAATTCCTTAGAAGCTTTTCTGTAGAACGTAAGGAATTCTACAGAGATTGACTCATCTTCTTCAGAACAAGTTACTTTTATAAGGATCTGTACGGAACATGAGAGCCTGACTCTACGGAACATATGTTCTGTACAGTTATTTTCTGCAGAGCAAAATAACTCCTTACAAGCTGTTGTGTGGAACTTCAGCAACTCTACGGAAATATGTGAGGTTTCCTTGACCTTGTAAGGAGTTCTACAGAGCGTCAGAGGGCCTCTGTAGAACGTCCTAAGGAATTCTACAGAACGTGCTAAAGTATTCTGCAGAACGTCATGGGGAATTCCGTAAAATGGCGTTTCAATACTTTAAAGAATATGTACAGAACTTTTTAAGAAATTCTGTTTAAGTATTTTAGTATAATGATAATAGAATAGTAGATTTTAGAATAATAGTCAAAAATATAATAATAAGAAGAAGTAGAAGTATAAGAAGAAGAAGTATACAGAATCTTTTAGCATGGAGTCCGAGCGATTCCGAAACAAGTCCAAACCACGAGCAATGCTACGCTCTCTATTAACAGGTACCAATTATTAAGTATGCTAGCGGCCTTTCCTAGTCTTGTTAATCTCGTTCATATATTCCTTGCGCGAACGGTTCCAAATGCACGCGGCGCACTCGAGATTCGGCATTAACTAGAGCGGATTCACTTCTCACATATTAACTCCTTCTTCCGAGGAACTTCCTAGCAAGCGTACGAGCAACAGGATGGCGATTCGTCGTAGGCAGTACTATCAGCGCTATAGTACCAGTCGCAAACAAAATAGGAAACTAATCTCTGGAAGCAAAACAGAAAAATGCTATTAATTCTAGGCGAATTAAGAAGTTCGCTGAATAGCCAACATCTTCAACACCTATTTTTTCCTAAAACAAAGAAGAAGAGAGAGAACACTTTCTGTTACACCATTTAAGGAGTTGAAGACAGTTTACATCGGAACACACATCGGAGCACACTCTGCAGCGAAACCCACGTGCGGTGTTCAATGGAACGACGTGCACTGTCAAAATGTTTTGTATCCTGCCGATTATGTATCAAGCAGCGGGACCCAAAGCTTTGTTCACATTTTTTTTTAATTACTTCAAAATAAGTTTCTTAAAAGTAACCTTTCAACAACAGAGACACTGAAAACTATACAGTGCGCATGTTTGTCGCCTTTGCTGAAAATCAGCTTGAAAGCAACCTCTTACGCCATTGCCGATGTTCTTTTGTTGTTTAGCTAGCACTAACTTTGCTCCCGATCCGTTTTGAAGTGCGCCATCTAAAGCACACGGTATGTTCAAAACGAATGGAAGATAAGCGCGCAGTTGCGTAGCGAAGTGATTAGCGCACTGGAGCGAATGGAAGGCCCCCAAACTTAAACGGCATCAATAATACGGCAGGATAACTCAATCCCTTATTCCCTCCGCTCTCAGCCTCGGCCTCGATTTCAGCGCCTCCGCGAAGCAGGAGGAGAGCGTGGGAAGGACGAACGGCGGATTCCGTCTGCGTGGGTGTGTGTTCCTTTAAATATAAATTCACGGAATGGGGAATTTAATTCTCTCTCTCTCCGTCACCTCATTCATTTCAGTCTCAATTTCATCATTTATGATTTTATCATTTTTCCGTCATCATACTTCTGCTGAGTGGCAGACGGTTGGAAGAGAACGCCGAAGTGGCTGGTTACCGCAACCTTGGTCTCCTTAAACCTCCCGTAGTTAGCAGCCACCCAGATCAGCAGTCGACGAGAGGCTACTCAATATGTCGTGGCCACGTCATGGTAGGGTGCACTTTTTTTCAGCGGAGAAGTGGTCAATCCAAGCTGATTGTCGCGGTCTCTTGTAGTGCTAAACAGTCTGTATATGCCCAAGATCTCAGGAGGGATTCCATGGTATCATTGGCTAGATGATAGCCGGCTTCTATAGTAATCCTCTTTTTGAGTGCGCTTTGCAGCGTTGTAAGGTAATTGACATTTGCTATTTTCCCACGAAGAAAAGCGTGAGGTCCTTAATTATAGAGGCTTTGGTAAGTGTTATCATAGAGTAAGTATATATAGAGTGGAAAAGCAATGCTAAAAAATGGACGTACATTTTTGAGAGCTTTGGGAAGAATTTCTCAGATGCCACTACCTTAGGGGAGGAAGAATTTTGGCTTACGGAGAAGGCCACTTGGAGGCGTTAGTGGTACTCGGTGATTTTGCATCAACATACAGAGGTGGATTTACCATGGCTGTTGTGTGCTTTTAATCGAGTATCAATTGTTTTATCGTCGCTATGATACATTGGTAAACAGTTGACTCCGTGTTTGGTAATCGCGTGTCTTATCAAATTGACGAGAATTCGATTCATTATAGACGATGCTCATTGAAGGCACATTGAAATACATGTTTAATATGGTCTCTACGACTCAATAAGATATGTTTTCGTTGCTATGGGTCGATTAGTAAACATCCAGGCACCGAAATCATCATAAGAACATCATGTGAGTTAAGCGACACTGAATGAGGTGGCCGTGTGCCAAAGCTCATTTGTTGTGGCATGTCTGTACCATCTATCAGCCAAAGTATAATTTAAAAACTCATATCTGAATCTCCCTCTATATCTCTTTGCCACTCTATATATACTTACTCTACGGTGTTATGAGAAAATTTGCAAGAATATGCCCTTTAATAATAAAGTGACCCCCATTTGATAATCCTCCAAACAGATGTGCTCTGTGTATTGTGTGTGTGTGAGAGAGAGAGAATTACGCGAGAATGTATCGAGAGAGAGAGACACCGGGATTCAAAATCCGCAACGATTCCCCGCACACGACCCTCTCCCCATCCCCTCCACTATTCCCATTCCACCCCCGAGCGAGGTCGCGACACCGATCGAAGAAAGAGGCGATCCGTAGGCTTTTCAAAGGCGCCGCTCGCTACATCCGAACCGACAGACCGGCGACCTCAAGTGGTCGACGGCAAAAGCGAACCAATTGCAAATGCAGCAGCGTATGAAGAAGAAGGCAGCTGCCTTGTGGTTGAGCGGGGGGGGAGGGGGTTCGACCCCTCCCCGAGGTCGACCGGTGGTCACATTCGCAAAGACTGGGGTCACGCGGGGCGTCTCCGCTCTCGGGTGAGCAGCACCACGCCGGAAGGGCGGAGGGGGAAACCCGGCGCTGGTTATGGACTGCTCTAAGGATAAAAGACGCTCACCCAGAGCTCTCATCCCCCACCGTCTCTCTCGCTTCTCCCGACTATCACATCTACTACAAAATTGGCTATACCAATGATACTGACTCTACATGACCTAAGTACCCGCATTACTTACATTAGAGCGAACACGATAGTCTCAATCAATTTTCAATTGAGCCATTAGTTTCTAAGTTAGCAGAGGTTTGCGTTGTCTACAATAACATGCTCAATTTTAGAGATATAAAAAATTCTGCCTTCTGCAAACAGTCGGATTAGATTTGTCTTTCTTATATCAAAATTGAAAGTTATTAGAACGAAAATTCCGGGTATCCCAAGCGCTCAAAGTTGGACAACTGGATTTTACGCGCAAAAAACGGGTACTTTTATGAGAAAACATTAAGTACAGGAAATAGTAACGGGTGGAGGATATTTTAAAGTAGATCACACAACGTAGACATGAACGAGAACTCTTATGAACTTTACTGCATTGAAATCGCTTTCCTCGTTCGGAAGATAGAGCACCTCAAACTTAGGTATCTCGCTTTTTTTACGGACAGTACGCTTCCACACTCAAATTTCCATCCATTTAAACTTATCAGCCTCCCACACAACCATTCCCATATCTGGATGAACCTTAGAACAAGGGAACGCCAGGGAATAAAACTATACTATACTATAATAAAACTATATTTCTACAAAAATACAATGAAAAGCCGAGAGATACAATAATACGAAAGATGACAATGAAAGCGATTAAACACAAAGCACAGGATTACTTACTTCCCCCCCTTGGAGTGCCTGGTTTACGTGTATTGAACCAAAAGCCCCTCCATTAAAAAACATTATGCTCGCTCGGTTAAAAAAAAATCAAAACCCTAACATGAAAAATATTATGGATTCGGATGTTTGGCATTGCTGTCTAGGCTACGTGTTGCAAAAATTTCCACTATTAGTTCACCAGGTCCTTGGCGCCACTTCGATTAGTCTTTTCCGTTGTTATTGTAAATAGACGTAGTTAATTGTTGCTAACGTGAGACTGTGATGAATATTCAATAACGATCGAGGAGATATGAATTAATTGATTCTTGCTATAATATATCTTGAATATATCTAGCTATTTTTGCTATCTAAAATTTACTTTTTAAATGCTAGCGAGGAAATATCTATTACAGGAAATCAGTAAGAGGTTAATGAAACGTCCATCGTGTGCCGACGACGATGTTTGCCAGAATACGATTATAATTGGAATGCATTAACCCTGTTTTGCCTAAATAAAGAATTTAGAATGCCTTGTTTAGACAGAATTTGCTTCGTACCAGGCTGCAAAACAGGGTATGCGTCTTCAAGGACCCAAAATAGGAGACTTGGACTGAAAAATAAGAATCTGTTCAAGGCGTCGGCAAGTGCATTCCTTTTTACCTACACCGCAATGATGGCCATTGGGAATACTCATGAAGTCACCTCGCATTATTATTCAATTTCCGTATAGGGATATTCACGAAGTACTAAGAAGTCAATTGTGCATTTGTGTAATAAAATTAGGAGACGAATTAAATATATCTGTAGACCGGACGATACTAAAAAAGTGTATAATTGCGTCCCGCGTGTAGTACCACATTTTTTATCCACTGCATTATGAGTACTTGTAATTAAAAACCAATTCATCCAAATAATAATTTGGGAAATTTGAAATTCCTGGCAAAACCGGTAATACGTGTTTATTTACAATCTGTCGACTGTATTTACATTTGAACTTACGTCTTTCATCACTAGGCGGCACCACTTTCCAAAAAGTTATTTGTTTACGGAATTCTAGACAACAGTTTTTGGCAACAAGATATCAATCCATAATATATATTCATGAACACCAATTTCCCCGATAACCCAGATTTTGAATGTCGATGAAATTTTCCTGATTCCAAAGATCCAGTAACTGATCTGGTGAAGGATGTGGAAGGAAAAGACAAAAGAGACTCTTGTAGCCAAGAGGGGTCGATGTAACGTATGCAGAGTTCAAGAGAAAAGTGGAACCATATATTAAGATTTACGACCCAATGGGCAAAGAAGATCCAGCGACTTATGGAAGAGAAGAACGTGAAGTGGAATTTGAAAGCAGTTAAAGAACTGCTTAGTACTATGGGCATCAATTTTGACGAAAAAGGACGTAGCATTAAGGATATTAAGAAGATAATCGAGTTCACGAAGGAGGAGTTTAAAATTAGGAGAGAGAGAGAGAGAGCTCACGACCAAGAGCCCTTTGCTCGGATGTCAGGATGGAATTGACGATGGGTTGAACGAGGCGAGGAGATTTTAAGGTAGTTTGAGCGAAATATCATTATACCTAGAAATCAATGAATTAGGTCTCATTTTAAAGAAATATATCTCACCCTTCTAATGACCCCAAAAATTCAACCCCTTACCTCATTACTTTCGGAGATGTTTGACAAAAAATACGAGCTGTTTTACATGGGAAATGGTAAGTGTATGCACTCCAGAGAGACCTTGTATTGAAAATGAGGCATTTCCTAAACGTAGATCTTGTCAAAATACTAACAGTGGGTAGCTTGTATGTCTTCCCAACTATATTTGAAAATTAATCATATTGTCACCGCAGTAGGTTCTTGGGAATCACAAAAACTCTTTCGTTTTGAAGGAGTTTCAAACGTACCGCGCAAAAAAATGAGTCAAGCTCAAGACTTATTTAGATATTTTCATTTAATTACTTACAATTTCAGTCATATAAAACTATTTTATTGCACCATTAATAATGCAACATTTAATTGATGTGTCCTACAGCTGGTGAAATTAAAACGTAAAATTCGAACTCTATTCTGACTAGGGAACTGACTCGCTCGGACTACCTTAAAAGGTATTATAGAAAGATTCGGGCAGAGGCAGAAGAGATGGATGGAGGACGATTCTAAAGGACAGGGAATGCTGAGGAGAGCGCAACAGACGGGGAGGACTCTAGGGGAGTGTGGAAGAGGAAGGAAGAGGATTTGGGAATGAGGACACAGAAAAAAATAAAACAGCCCTTTTCCATGGGACATGGTACGTGTGTGCACTCCAGAGAGACTTTGTTTTCAAAATGAGGAATCTCTAACACTTAGATGTCGCAAAAAAAACTAGCAAAGTGTAGTTTGTATACTTTTTCAACTATATTTGAAAATTAATCATATTGTCACCGCAGTATGTTCTTGGGCATCACAAAAAACCTTCCGTTTTGAAGGAGTTTCAAACGCACCGCGCGAAAAAAATGAATCATGCTAAAGACTTATTTAGATATTTTCATTTAATTACTTACAATTTCTGTCATATAAAACTATATTATTGTACCATTAATAATGCAATATTTAATTCATGTGTCCTACAGCTGGCGAAATAAAACATAATTCGAATATGGTCTCTATTATGACTAAGGAACCATCTCGCTCGGTCTACCTTAAGCGATGCAAAAGGAGAATCAAGGAAAGAGAGGCCTCGATGAAAAGAGGTGCAAGCGGGTTGGTGGGCGGGGGATTAGGGAAGTGGAGGAGGAGGGGTTGGATGCGGTGCGGTGGAAGGCGGGCTTGGTAGGACAAGCGAAGTACTTCGCGAGGCAGGGAGGGTGAGGAGGTTGTGGTGTGAGATGGGGATGAGGAGGCGGAGCGGGTGGAAAGGAAACGGTAATTAAGGGCGTGGAGCAAGAGTTGAAGACCACGATTGAATGAAGAAAGTTAGGAGAGCAGGGAAGGAGGAGGAAAGGAAAGGCATGTTTGACTACATGAAGAAAGAGATTATTAATACGGAGCAGAGTGGAGGACACCTTCAATGAAAATTTTCCCTAGCCTATAGAGTGATATGATAGAGTAAGTATATATTGAGTGACAAATAGATAGGGAGATTCGGATATGAGTTTTTAAATAATAACTTGGCCGAAAGACGGAACGGGTATATCGAAGTTGCACGACAAGCCATAACAAATGAGCTTTGGCACACGGCCACTTTATTTTGTGTCGCTTAACTCATACGATGTTCTTATGATGATTTCGGTGCCTGGATTACTAATCGACCCATAGCAACAAAAACAAATCTTATTGAGTAGTAGAGTTGATGCAAAATCACCGAGTACCACTAGCGCCTCCAAGAGGCCTTCTCCGTAAAATTCTTCCTTCCCTAAGGAGGTGGCATCTGAGAAATTCTTCCCATAGCTCTCAAAAATTTATGTCCAGTTTTTAGCATTGCTTTGCCACTCTATACATACTTTCTCTACGGTAATATGAACAATAATTTGAGGCTGGAACTGTACATACGACATCTATGACGATGACTCAAGTCTCGCCCAGGCCGCCGACGACGCCATTGGGCGGTCCATTTCGAGGGAGGAGTGGCGAATCAACATCGCCGCGAGCGAATGAATGGCTCTTGCGGTCGCTCGGGAGACCATCCCCGTCCCTTCCAAAAGTTGTCCCTTTTAGGTCACAAGGCAAGCGGAGAGGCGAACGACGGCCAGAAGGAAACGTTCCTCCGTCGCATCGCTCTCAAAAGGAAATCAAATTAACCCGAATGTCAAAGCAGCCGAGATCGCGGGGAGTTTCGCCAAATGTACGCGCGATAGTAATCATTAATCGGGCGCGCGAGCGCAGTCACCTCTGTGAGGGATATATATATATTTCACACGTCCGCCACCGCCGGCGTACTTGGGAAATCCAATCAACCGAAAAGTCGAGAGTCACTCGATTCGGATTCTGCAACCCGAAGAGAAATGACAGAAGGAGCAGAGGGAGGCAAATGGTCGCCCACTCGGCCTTTTGGTTGGCCCGACCGGAATCCGGGAAAGGAAGACGGGCGAACGGGACGGGCCGGGAGGCTGACATTTACACGAGGCCAAGAGAGATGCGGAGGAATGAACGATTGAAACATCTGTGGGACGAATTCAAAAAGCAGCGATATAATATCACGCTAAATTAAGCAAAAAATGTATTCACTTGGGGCGGTAAACGATATTTGGATATTCGTGATTTAAATATAATTAAAATAGTTAGAATGTATAGCTCTCGGGTTCCCAACCGGGTGATGGTGGTTTTTGGCACCGACGTTTCGACTACGCCTTCGAAACGTCGGAGCCAAAAACCACCATCACCCGGTTGGGAACCCGAGAGCTATACATTCTAAGCATTCGCTGGGAAAGCCTTAAATCTTACAATTAAAATTGTTGTTTTTCATTATATTTTCTCAAAGGGATAAGTTGATTCAGGTGACATTCGTGGGTTCGCATTCAGTACAAATACAAGAGGAGACTTGACGATTGAAGGGGTCTTTCCACTGGCTGGACAGAGGATACAAATAGCCACATTTTAATCGACGATTAACTATTGTTTTATTTACCTTTTTCATTTGGTCTTATGGGTAAAACTAATTTGTCGTGATAAAACTCAATTCCATGATCTACACGGGTGGTGCAACAATAAAGATCTTATACATATTTACTTTTAACGTTCAAAAATAACAAATGTATGAATGGGAATGTAGGAATGAGATAAACTTATGTTGCTCGCTCATATAAGCAATTAACAACTATGATTATAATCATGGGGATATTCCTCGTTTAAGTGAATACTCTTCAGGAAAATATTTTTCCGAGAAAGATGAAATTAGCATAAATTCATTCACTGACATCGTCCCCTGGCAATAGCACCGAGGGATTGGTAGTCCGCAAAAATTGGGATTTCAAAGGTGTTCCACCGCACGTGGTAAAGCGCGTGTTTCACGACCATACAACTTCAAGCACGGCATCACGCAATCGGCGACCTCTTGATATAACATGAAAGGCCAACGAGCTCAACACCGCAAAACACACTGATATCTGCTTTCTTCAGCTCTACGTCTCCTCCACAGCCGCCCGCACCCGTACCTCGAATCGAAGAATACCTCTCATTAACCTCAAGAGGAATAAACGCCATTGTCCGTGTCTCAGGCGATGTCAGTTATCAGAAGACCTGTGAGCATTCAGCAACCCATGAATGGTTTTAATCAATGGAAAGGCGTCAGTTATCACAGAGTTCAAATACCTAAAAAGAATTCTAGTCTCACCTAAATTTAAAAGATCTAAAATAAATATAATGAACAGCAGACGGATTTTCGCATCGCAAGATTTTCAACTAAAGTCAGTAAAGGAGTAGAGGAGACAAACATAGGGAGAGCAAACGTGACTGTGAATACCATTGAGTTGAGATTTGTAGCGATTAGCTGTTTGAGACCAAAGAAATATCATAGAGTAAGTATATACATATAGAGTGGGAAAGAGATAAGAAGATTCGGATATGAGTTTTTAAATAATAATTTGGCCAATAGATGGAACAGGAAGTTGCATGACAAGCCATAACAAATGAGCTTTGCCACACGGCCACTTCATTTTGTGTCCCATAACTCACATGATGTTCTTAAGATGAGTTCGGTACCTGGGTGTTTACTAATCGACCCATAGCAACGAAAACAAATATTATTGAGTCGTAGAGACCAAATTAAACATGTATTGTAATGTGCATTAATATCGTATATAATGAATCGAATTGGCGTTAATTTGATAAGACACGCGATTACCAAACACGGAGTCACCTGTTTCCTGATGTATCATAGCAACGATAAAACAAATGATACTCGATTAAAAGCACACAACAGCCATGGTAAATCCACTCTTCTGTATGTTGATGCAAAATTATCGAGTACCACTAGCGCCTCCAAGTGGCCTTCTCCGTAAGCCAAAATTCTTCCTCCCCTAAGGTGGTGCCACCTGAGAAATTCTTCCTAAAGCTCTCAAAAATTTCAGTCCAATTTTTAGCATTGCTTTGCCACTCTATATATACTTAATATATGGTAACATCCACCCGTCACAACGATTGGAGAGTAAAACACAAGTCCTTCCTTAGGTACGCAGTGAACCTTGAGGCGCATGAGATGTTTTTCTTTTTCTTCATTCGCACGGCTGCGAGGAAAGCTCACCCGTGTTCGAAAAAGTGAAAGTCACAGCGGACAGAAAAGGATTTTTCTTCTGAAATCGGGAGGGTCGGCCCCAATTGATTAACGGCCGGGATAGAGAACATCCCGCGGGACTCGAGACATGAAACAATCCGAATTTTTCGGCGACCACAGTCGCGACGACAGCGACGAAACGAGGTCAGAGCCGAACGACACGAAGAGCGGTTTTTTTGTCGAGCGGACGGAGGCGGAGATCAGAGCAGTGCAACGAGAAATCCGTGGAGGGGAAGCGAGCCGAGGTGGGATTCGAACGGTGAACCCCACGTTGGAAAGAGAAGGCCGCGCGGAGGACATGAAGTGATGGGTTCGTTGAGAGATATGGTTGCCAAAGTGGAAGGGAAGCGATCGTTTGCCCAAAGAAACTGGGTTTTTTTAAACTTATAATAGCAAGGTCTTCGGATGAAAAGAGTCAAGGAGAGATGCTACTTCGCTCTGGTTAGGCCACACCTCGAATACACTGCGAGCATTTGGGACCCTGGTCAAACAGATTTAACCAATAAAATTAATATAATACAAAGGAAAGCAGCGCGCTTCGTTAAAAACTGTTACGATCGTACATTTAGTGTATCATTACTTTTAGAGGCATTAAGGTGGGAGCCCCTAAGGACTCGGAGGCTACACGTCTGGCTTAGTTTGCTTGATAAATTCAGAACTGGTGTGTTTCAGAGCGACCCAGGAAATTATCATGACGCCTCACTCCATTTCGAGGTCTGACAGAAGCGATAAGAAAAGAGAGATACACTGCCGAACAGATAGGTACAAGAACTCGCTCTTTCCGCGAACAATAAGCGATCAGAATAAAAATTAAGCTCACTAAATACACTCCCATTGTACATGTCACCATTTCATCTCCAAAAAGTTATACCTTTACACGGCTGGTGACCCAACACCCCCTGCCATACGCCCATGAGGACGCTCGTGGGGAATTATGTAGATGTAGATGTTAATCACTCGGAGATCGGGGGCATCACCAGCCCACAGTCGCCCACAGGGACCCGAAGGCCGAATTTCCGCGATTTTCCAACACGCTTGTTTACTTGAATAATGTTACGGAATTAAACGAAAAAATCGTCATCCGGAGTAGTAGCTACGAATCAAGATGAAAAAAGACTCATAAGAAAACCACGACACCTGTTTTTGGCATTTTGAAGTCGTAGAATCACTTTGAAAAACCTGAAAATCCATAGCCCTCGACGATCTTAAAATGGATTGATGACACGATTATAGTACAGGAAACGTACGGGCGAAAACAGCAAAAACAAAAATAAAATCTTACACCTAGGCTATTTTTTTTAAATTAGGAATAAAAAATGACATCCTGGGATGAGTTCACGATCTCTTCAAAATGATTTGATTTGATACGCTACGAAGAAAACATCGTTTTATCGCTTGAAAACACTTTTTTTTCTATTCACGGTCGCAACAGGTCACCGTGGTAGCCAAAATTTATGGAAATATTTTCCTAAGACACATTAAAACGAGACCAATGAATCAGAAGCGCTAATGGTATTATTGACACTAACGACAAGAGCTTTGGAAGTTGAACACCTTGGCTTTTTCATGACAGGAGAGCGATGTGGTCACCAATCACGGTCCCTCGCGCAAGAGTATGGAGCGGGGTTGAGCGAGTAGCAATGGAATTGCCCGGAGGACTCGTGTCCCCCAACGACGAGTGACGAGACATTCAAACTAAGGAAACATATCTCGTTAGAGTTTCACGCCCCGCGGACGAACATCCGCTATCGCAGCCTCTTCTTCGTCTTGTCGCGTCTTAATGTCCTTTTGAGGTCTTTGAGAGAGGGCATTGAAAACTTCGCCGACGTGAGATACAAATGAGGATATTTGTATTTTGGAGGAAACTAAGGAATGCTCAGGTATACACTCTGCCGCAGGCCCGGAGGCGGGGAGGGGAGCTTTCCCTCCCCTCCCTGCCCTTCCCCCGCGGGTCCGTTTCTCGTGCACTGCATTGGCACGAAAACACCGTCGGTGGAAGAGCGTCCAATGTCCTTCATCGACTAAACCGTAAAAAGGTGTATATGACCATAGAGTAAGGATATATTGAGTATCAAAGAGATAGGGAGATTCGGATATGAGTTTTTAAATAATACTTTGGCCGATAGATGGAACAGGTGTATCGAAGTTGCACGACAAGCCATAACAAATGAGCTTAGGCACACGGCCACTTCATTTAGTGTCGCATAACTCACATGATGTTCTAATGATGATTTCGGTGCCTGGATGTTTACTAATCGGCCCATAGCAACGAAAACAAATGTAATTGAGTCGTAGAGACCAAATTCAACATATGTTAATATGTCTTCAATGAGCATCGTCTATAATGAATCGAATTCGCGTCAGTATGATGAAACACGGAGTCAACTGTTTATCGATGTATCATAACAACGAAAAAACAATGGATACTCAATAAAAAGCACACAACAGCCATGGTAAATCCACTCTTCTGTATGTTGATGCAAAATCACCAAGTACCACTAGCGCCTCCAAGTGGCCTTCTCCGTAAGCCAATATTCTTCCTTCCCTAAAGTGGTGCCACCTGAGAAATTCTTCCCAAAGCTCTCAAAAATGTATGTCCAGTTTTTACCATTGCTCATAATAAAAGATACTTAGTTTTATTCCACACTATTTATTTATATTTTTTTGACCATGGTTTCGACACCGCGTGTCATCCTCGGGTCCCTTTGGGTCGCGTTCCCCTTACATATAGCAAACACACACAAAGTATGGAGGGGGTAGAAGGGTGGGGGAAGAGGGGGGGGGGGGTGAGCGAATTGTCACGCACGCATAATAGTGTGGAATAAAACCAAGTATCTTTTATTATGAGTGACGTAAAAAGGTGGTTCGAGCAAGATGTTTCCCTATCCACAATAAATAAACACCAGATTCTAATTTTATCATTTTTTATTTCTGCAGATGTAAGGTGCATGGAGTAATAGTCGTTAAGTTAATGGCACAAAAATGTTGATATACATGCATAAAAATTTCAGCAACTAAGTAAATATTATAACATAAATCTCAGACTTGAATCATTTTTTCAGGTCGTTAAGTGAAAACGCCGTGAAATCGTTAAGTGAAATCGCAAAACAACCGTTGGTTGTGTTGCGATTTCATTAAAAGTTTGCGGTACGAAATTGAATATTTTTAAACATATTAGAGAGATAAAATAATCCACCCTGTTAAACTAATCTAACGAGACCTAAGTATTGTTAACTCCTCATCTTGTTTAATAAAGTCTCTCGGGAACGCAAACGTGGAAAATGGAAAACGACTCCTAATTTTGGATAAATAACTCGAATAGTATAATGGTTATCGGTTAATATGTCGTCATATTTGGAAATATTAGATGTTTTTCTTCTAGATGAGGATAAATTCAATGAATTGTATGCGAAGTGAAATCTCGCTCAAAGTTAACTTCGCGACCTCTTCCAAGGCGTGATCCCTTAATATAAACTTTCAACTCGGCTCTTGTTTTTCAAGCCCCAACAACTTGCATTCACCGCACGGCCCTTCGTCTCCTCGGGCGCTTTTCAATGGCGAATTAAGGTACGTTTTCATGAACGCGTGTCAGACGAAGAGACGCGAAAGCGAGATCCTCAGTCAATCAGAAGCCCGGATTTCTTCGCGTGAGTTCGTGTATGTTCGCGTCGCCCGAGTTGAAATATTTTCAACTTTCGACGCATTGGAACGCGTAGAATCACAAACATGGTTGACCGGCGAAGTATAGGTTACATGGATGAAATGATCATCTCCGAAATTCGAGAGACGTACACATAATTATAAGGACTATCGATACATGGATAGAAACTTAAGGGAGAAGGAGTGGGGGGAAAAGGTATTCAATGGTGCCACTGCATCCATTTCTTTCTTTAAAAAAAACTGCACGTTAATTAGCACTCAGCAAGTTGGCGTGCGGATGAGAGGAATTAAGTTGCAAACGAAATCGAAGAACAATAGCTATTGCACTTGGATGGAGCTAGATGACTATCAACACAAAATTATCAACAATAGGTTGTAGAGCAATAAGCACACACCGTCGTCACGCTTCTTTTTTTTACTATTTCTTCTATGCTGTAGATGGCGCGTTGCTACCTCCTTAGCATAGGTTCGCCTACGCGTAGGTTTGCTTGCATGCCAACGGTTCACGCGAAGAAATGACGAGTCTCGTCGCGCGCGTCTGACGCGTCCAGGAAAACGTAGCTTTATGCTTGTATTATCGCGTCACGCACTCGACGAAAGGGAAAGGGGTCGGACGTGGGGGGGGGGGAGTGGGGGTGCGTACCGATTTGGCGGCGTGTGGAGGGGGGAAGGTGGGCACGGCGACGCGGGAAAGAGCTTCCGAATAGGACCGCTTTCCTACTCCACGGCCTCTCTCTCGCCGCGTCGTCCGGCCTTCGCTTCGGCAGAATCACGCATTCCAAACTCTTCTCAAGATGTCCAACCGACTCAGCATTTCTTCGGAAGCATGACTTCATCCTTTTGCGTGACATTTCATCGCTTTTGAAGAAGCGAGTTCGACCGGGGACTGACTGACTCTCGTTAGTGGGAAATGGCTCGAAGTCCACGCCGCGCGCGAGGTGGCGACCGCGGACATACGTCAGGAAACAAATCCCGAACACAAGTTTAACAAAAAAGGTCATGCGTTCGCAGAATATACACATTGAGTTTCCGTTAACACCATCAATTCCAGTCTCCAGAGGAATTTGAAGAACCGTATTACGATGGAATCTTTCAACATAACACAACATTAGTATTTCAGCAGGGTTAACGGGAAACTGATATTGGTGTCGGAAGGTGTGTAGCAATATTTTTAGCATAAAAAATACTGAGCAAGCAAGTATAGTTCCTTCCTTTACGATTAAAGAAACATTTTTAGATTGGCGAATGCATGCAAATAAGACAAGAGAACTTAAAACTGGAAATAAAACGGAAAGCTATTATTTTTTGCGATGGCAATACAAGACGGCAGCACCATACAGGCCCCGCATATGCTAACTTCGATCTCTTCCCAGCATTCCCACGCACCCAACTCCGCATAAGCCGGGGGCAGATTGGAATCCGTGCAAGCTCATTCGGACGCGTGGGATGATCAGGTTTTCTTCTGCCGAGCGGTGGCCTGGGATAATTTCGGTGCTTCCCGGAAAAAATCTGACGACCGCCGACTCAGCGAGCGGCAGTGCCCGGGAAGCAATCGCTATAAGCAAACAAGGGACTGCGCAAGGCGGGGAAATGCCAAAGGCGCGACCTGCCACGCGATTCGGCGTTTCTTCGAGTTTCATGAGCGCACGCACATCGTGGCGCTAACACGCCGTGGCGACGGAAGGCGCCGGCGACATGGAGCGGGCGAGCACCGAGATGGCAGATGGGTGCCGCACGCCCATTGATGTGGCCCCGCTCCGCACCACGCCCACACCTCTACCCCTCTACTACTAGTAGTAGTAGGCATAACCCCGCCCCGTCCTCTCATCGTCCCTCAGCGACGCAACCAAAGTCCTCTCATGAAGAGTATGGTTTTTCGGGTCTCCTTCCGCGTTGATCCATTTTTGATGGACAATATTTCGCCAGCGTTCCTGCTGGCTTCTTCAGGTACGCTGAAGTGTCGATGCAGGGTTTGGTCCGTCCTTTTATGCTATTCCGTTTTCGCGCCTTGGGGTGGAGGTGTGTCGTGATTGGTCCGTACTATTGAAGAGCCGTTTCCCAGCGGTGGCGAGGGTGTAGCCGTCCTCTCGGTTGAAATTTTGCTGTGTTTGCATAATTATGCGTTGGCATAACATTGATTTTGACAGCACCGTATTATTGAAAAAAGAAGACCGCTATTTCCCTAAAATCATACCGGAATCAATAGAGATAGGGATAAAATAAATTTTCTCATATTGAGGTATGATATTTTTCGAAACCATACATGCAGTTGATTGCCCACTTTAGGAACAACTGCTATTAACACGAAAAATAACATAGAAGTCTAAATGAAATTTAGAAAAACAATCCTTTTAGCATTCTCCGCCAATACTTTACATATGATGGAAGAAAATACGGTACCTAATGCTTTTGACATACGGAATTTTTTCAATGAATATTTATTAGCTATTTCGTCAGCTATGCACATTTATGTATTTTTTTAAACACTAGCATGTCAATTTTATCGACCGATTGTTTTTTCAGACAGAATAGTCTTAAATATTACGAGCTGTCCAAAACCAATTCGGAATTCTCTTCTCTTTATCGCCATTTCTGGAATCTTCCCGTGAAATCATGTTTCAACGTAGTTCACTATTATTAATTCTAATTTATCGCTTCGATTCGTCAATTTTAGTTTTGTAAGAGTTTCATTAACTAAGTCGATGCTTGGATAGTCAAAGACGATGTAACGTGAATACGACCGGGAATAAAGGCGTCACTTTCTTCCCTGAGAACAGGGCAGAAAAAAACACCTTTCCGTTCAGGCGTAGCCAAATAAAATAACCAGCAAGAGGAGTAATTTTTAACTGTATAATACATGTAATGGTCGAAGTTGTCACTCTCTCCTATCGCTTTAAGTTTGTCACCGTTGGGACAGCTTCACTCCGCCCACGTCGACCAAGAACGCTGCGGGGGACCAAGGAGAGCATCCGACACCGCAAGACCTCGCACGCTCACACTTGCAACTAGGCATCTCTGTTTACTGTTAAGATAGTCCGAGCGAGATTGTTCCCTAGTCATAATAGAGACCATATTAAAATTGTACGTTTTAATTCCACCAGTTGTAGGACACACGAATTAAATTTTGCATCATTAATGGTGCAATAATATAGTTTTATATGACAGATATTGTAAGTATTTAAATGAAAATATCTAAATAAGTCTTTAGCTTGACTCATTTTTTTCACGCGGCACGTTGGAAACTCCTTCAAAACGGAAGGTATTTTGTGATACCCAAGAACCTACTGAGGTGACAATATGATTAATTTTCAAAAATAGTTGAGAAAACATACAACCACACGCTGCTAATTTTTTTACGACATCTAAGCGTTAGAAATTCCTCATTTTGTAAATAATGTCTCTCTAGAGTGCATACACGTACCATTTCCCGTGTAAAATGGCTGGTATTGTTTGGCAATTAACTCCGAAAGCAATGTGGTAAGGGGGAGAACTTTTGGTGTCATTAGAAGGGTGAGATATTTTTCTTTAAAATGAGACCAAATTCATTGATTTCTAAGAAAAATGATATTTCGCTCAAACTACCACCGTTGGGACAACTTCACTCCGCCCACGTCGACGAAGAACGCTCTCGGCGGCGGGCGAGCGACCAATCCGACCGCAAGACCTGAGCTCGCTCACACTTGCAACTAGGCTTCTATTTACTGTTAAGAGCATGCGGCAACTCCACTCTGCGGGGAAAGTGTTAATTGGGACAAAGAGATAAAGGTTCAAAGAATAAGCGCTAGATTCGTCAGTAGTCGCGGGGTGAAGAAAGTGTGACGGAGTTTCAGAGAAAAATGGAGATGTGTGAGTCTTTCAGTATTCAGGGGAATTGTGATGTAATCTTTTCTCGAAGTACCGTTCGCGGAATGCATACGAATCCAGCGGCGACATGGAAGACAAAAGGTGCCGAGCGGATCGACGGATTAGACGACTCGAAATGCGAAGAGAGAAAGGGATTCATTCGAGACGCATTCGAGTGGGATAGAGTAATGAAGGCACCGCATTGGTCAGGTCAGAGGAGGGGCAAGAGGAGGATGGGTTTACGTAAATTAAGTTGGGATAGGCGAGAGGAGAACAAAAACCTTGAGTAAAGGAACGTCTTGAGTTAAAAAAGCCTTCCACTCCGCTAAAAACTTAAGTTAGTGCCGGCGAGATAGTTCCCAAATCATAATGAGACCATATTCGATACAAAAGTTTCTCGACGTATCGGTTCTATGCCTCACGTTTAATATAATGTCTCTCTGGAGTGCATACACGTACCGTTTCCCATCTAAAATGGCTGGTATTTTTTTGGCAAATATCTCGGAAAGTAATGTGGTAAGGGGTTAAATTTTTAATGTTAATGGAAGGGTGATATATTTTTCTTTTAAATGACACCAAATTCGCTGATTTCTAGGTAAAATGATATTTTGCTCAAACTTCCTTAAAAAGAGTATTAATCGCCGTCGACAACTTTCGCTACACTGTAACATGATCGGATAGAATGTTCTGACGATGCTACAGTTTAGCGAAGCTAGTCGACGACAATAAAGACTTTTTCAAGTTTATAAAAGAGGGGAAAGTTTAAGTTACTTTTTTGACTTGCCTCTCCATGGGTTTCCACCCTGTATCGGCCTCATTCGCCAAGTAAAATAAATGGAAACAATCCATCACATTATAAACACTCTGTCCGGAAGAGAAATTGCAAAAAATACGCAGGCAAGCCTCTCTGATGAAAAGAGGAAGGTCTCAAATGCCATCGCAACGGCGGCCAAGACTCTTAAGCCTCTCGAAGGCCGGATATCCGCAGAGTCCGGGAGTCGAGTCGGCGTGAAAACCCCCGCTGGACTTCCGGCTGCACTTTTCCCCCCTCTTGCGGTCGACTAGGGGAAAGGGAACGCAAAACCAACCGGGGGGGGGGAAACATATCCCCCCCTCCCCGAAAGAGAGGAAGACGCTGACACTCGCGGAGTTCAGGATAAGAGGGAAAGCCAGGACGGCTTTCCTCATCACGCCCATGTCACCTTCAGGTCACCATTTTCATCTTCAGGTCCTGAAGATGACACGCGGTGTCGAAAACATTGTCGAGTTTAGTTATATTAAATAGTGTGGAATAAAACAAAGTACATATCTTTTATCATGAGTGACATCATAAAGTTCCACCAGGTGAAGCCGAAAACTATGTCTTATCTTCCTCTTGATGCCATACACTATTCAGGGCGTTGGCTGCTGAAGCATCGCTCAACAAGCCTGTTGAAACAGGTCCCCAGTATCTCTAACCGCTGTCCACTCTTTGATGTTTTGTGTCCATGTACTATTTCTTCTCCCTCTTGGGCGCTTCCCTTCAACTCTCCCTTCCAAGATCAGACTCAGGATTTCCTACTTTTTCCCTCTCATGGTTGTGCCCAAGATATGAGATTTTCCTCTTCTCAATTAACTTCCTCAGCGAACGATTCTCTTCGCAGGACCTCAGTGTTTGAAACTCTGTTGATCCATGAAATTTTGAGAAGCGGTCTTAAGAACCACATTTCAGTGGATTCCAGTCTTTTCATTGATGTTTTCTTAATCGTCCAAGTTTCCACTCCAAACAATGAGACGGTCGTTACGTAGCACTGCACCACTCTTATTCTGAGAGCCAAGGGAGTGTCTTTATGGATCAATATATTATTTCGCTGCCGGAATGTTGTTTTAGCTGTACCACAAGGAATTTTGACATCTCTGTCACAATCAAGTGATGAATTAATCATTGAGCCAAGATACTTGAATTCTGAAACTTTTTAAATTTCTTCTCTCACTTTCTAACTCTCACTGAGTCTCTCTCCGGGACTGGAAAAGTGAATCGCGGTGAGCGCGCGAGTGCAACTCGGAGAGAGAGGGAGAGAAACAAACACACACTTCACTCGCCGTTCCGACAATCGCGCGCTCACTCTATCGTCGCACTCCGAGGAAATGGAACACCACGCGTCCGATTGTGTCCAGGGTCCCGGCCCAGAATCGCATTTAGGACTCTTTGTCACTCTGCGACGACCCGCGTCTCCAAGGACACGGAGTTCGTAACGGAGTCTCGAAAGGTTGCGCTGTTTCTTAAAAGGCAAACTCACTGAAACGAGTTCAGCACATCATTCTTCCACACGTCAAACAGAATCGACCTTTACATCCAAAATGGCGCATGGTCTACTACTTCTGTCACACATTTCACTGGGAAACACGGTGACAATAATGCATGTGATTAAAATTACTTCATGTACAAACTGGATGATATTTCTGGAAAATACCCCAAGTTTAGATGGCTGAAGATCAGCAAAAATCAAATATTTATGCACGCAAAATTTAGCGAGTAAACGCACGTACATTACTTTGGCGTCGATTCCAATATCACTCAGGCGAACTAAGTCCTTTTGTACGTGTTCGTTCAGTACCTCCGTAGTCAGCAGCGAGTTTCAGCGACGGTTTGCAGCGAAAAGGGATCGCAGAGAGAGAGAGAGAGAGGGAGAGACGAAGAGTGTGGCGTACGATTCCAAGGAGGTTGCCTCGAAACCGCGAGAATCGTTAAGTAAGCGAGAAATCCCTCCCTATCGATTAGGACACTTAAAAAATACTTTTTTGCAAGAACGATAGGGAGTAATTAGTTGAGAACGAGATGAATAAGACGGTTGGTCTCCTCCATTTCAAAACGATTCAGTGCACTTGAAAAACGCACGCCGTATTAGCGATTTTACCCTACACCCTGGAAAAAAAATTCCTTAGAAGCTGTTCAGTAGAACGTAAGGAATTCTATAGAAATTGACTCTTTTTCTTCAGAACTAGTTCCTTTCCTAAGGATCTGTACTGTTTCTGCAGAACAAAATAACTACTTACAAGCTGCTCTGTAGAACTTCAGCAACTCTACGGAAATTTGTGAGGTTTCCTTGAGCTTGTAAGGAGTTCAACAGAGCGTCAAACTTCTGTAGAACATCGTAGGGAATTCTGCAGAACGCCCTAAGGAGTTCCGCACAACGTCATAAGGTATTCTGCAGAACATCTTAAGGTATTCTGCAGAACGTCGTAGGGGATTCCGTAAAATGACGTTTCAATACTTTAAGGAATATCTACAGAACCTTTTAAGTAATTCAGTAGAAGTATTTATAAGGAAACTATACAGAATTTTTTAGAAGGGCAGACAATTGCAAGAAAGAAGAAGTAATTACTTCTATTAGACTCCTAAATTCTCCATTGAATATTATGCTCTCACACGTCGACGTCTAGTAAATAGCAGGAAGGAAAGTTTTAGTGGACACCAACCATAACTTTTTCAGGCTCGGATTCACGATGCTCCATGCAAACAAAAAAGGACTACATTGCATTAACCTATTTATCAAATATTCATTTAAAGATCAGTTTTTATACGATACATTTTCGTGGTATATGAGTGGTAACGTTAGAGGATAATTATTTCATTACCATGGCAAGAATTTGCTGTCGTAAATGGACGGAGGTTACTCTTTAAAAAGAGATGAAAAAAATGACGTGATCATCGCTAAACGATTCAACTTGTTGGGCGGAGGGCGAGAATGCGCGTCGGGGTAATTGCGCACAACGATTGCACGTGAGGCGTCACGTGATAGAGGCGGGAGCGCCATATTACCTGTTGCCCACGGTAAAAGTTTCTGCACAAGAGTTTTATAAATACATCTAAGAATCGTAATTAAACCTACTCTCTCGCACACGGAAAAAAATTCATAAAACTGCAATTACGACCAATCTGCCATCTTGGGACGATTTGCAAATACGTAAAGTGATCAGTGCGCCCTCTACTGCACGATAACTGGTCGACACTGATTATATCGAACTATATCTACATCGACTTACCACCCCGCGAGCCGCCGCATTGGTGTGTGGCAGTGGGTGGTAGGTCATCAGCCATGTAAAGATGTAAAATTTTTGGAGTGAAATGGTGACATGTAATATGGGAGTGTATTTGGAGGAGATCAGTTTTTATTGAAATCGCTTATTGTGCGCGGAAAGAACGAGTTTTTGTACCTATCTGTTCGGCAGAGTATCTCTCTTATTTTATCGCAACTGTCAGACCTAGAGATGTTGTGAGGCGTCTTGATAATATTCTCTGTGTCGCTCTGAAACACACCAGCTCTGAATTTCTCAAGCATTCTAAGCCTAGCGTGTAGCCTCCGAGTCTCTAGGGGCTCCCACCTTAATCCGTCTAACAGTTGTGTAACACTATATATGATGAAACTGCCGCGATGTTCCACGAGCTTCCAGTCATATTTGTTCAATTTCATATTGTTGTTGTATTCCACATCATGGATACGAAATCATAACAGCAATGAGCGGCGCCTATCATTGGCCGTTGCAAGAAACGATTTCAGGGAAATAGATCCAGTTCTATTCCTTGAAACGTTTAATAAAATAGTTTCATCGTGAGCAAGCTCATCTTTATAAAATAAATCGATTTTTAGAAAATGTTTCACAAAACACTTGACCGTGAGCAACAGACGTAAGGAATGCGTTCGCCTGCCTACCTGTCTGCGACGCGACGCCATCTAACGTCGCCCCGCAACAATCGCCTCTCTCCTTCGCACGACAAAAGGCGAAACGCGCGAATCAGACCAAGGGAGGCGAGCCCCCAGCCTGTTTAAGGAGACATCCCTCCCCTTCCTCTCCACCCAAGGACCCTTCCCCCACCCCTCCGATTCCCCCGGGGCCAACCTAACCGGAATCCTTCCGACGGCCGGCACGATTGCCATTCGGGTATCACGGCATTAGCGTTCGTGTCCTCAGGACGTCAATCTGCATTCTGAGAAAATGGCGACGATAGCATCAACGGAATATTAATACGACTGCGGATTACTATCCACCGTCTTTCTTTCAACCCCCTTCCCCGACCTTTCACCCCCCCTCTCTCCCCGACCCTTCCGCCCTAAATGGCCTTCCTTCATGATATTCTAAAATCATGTGAATCGATTAAGCAAGTCGACGCGATATTCCTTGATTTCAAGAAGGCATTCGACAGAGTTCCTCACAAAAAGCTCATCTATAAATTGCAATCATGCGGAGTTAATAGAAAAATAGTGAATTGGATAAGTGACTTTCTCAGTGATCGAAAACAAAAAGTAGTTATTGATGGTTTTAGCTCTGATATGGTCAAAGTCACATCCGGTGTTCCTCAAGGAAGTGTGATCGGCCCTCTTTTATTCATTACGTATACTAATGACCTAAGCTCCCGAGTTTGCAGTAAAATAAGATTATTTGCAGACGATACAAATATCTACCGCGAAATAAGCGAAGACGCGGACTTCGAAGCTCTGTCATCTGACCTGAACAACGTTCATTCGTGGTGCCAGGAGTGGGGGTTAGAATTAAATATCAGCACATGAACCACAGTTCACTTCCTACGAAAGTCATCACACAAATGCCCTATCAATACTGTGGGTGGAGTAAACATAAAATCTTCAAATACAGTAAAATATCTTGGAATTAGCTTAACTTCAGATATATCTTGGGGAACACACATACAAAACATATGCGGCACAGCATTAAAGAAACTAGGTTATGTTAAGCGAATAATAGGAAGGTACGCGGAGAGGGACAAAGGTGGGAGTCCTTAGAGACTCAGAGGCTGCACGCTAGGCTTAGGTTGCATAATAAATTCAGAACTGATATTTTTCAGAGCGACAGAGACAATATTATCATGACTCCTCACTACACCTCTAGGGCTGACAGAAGCGATAAAATAAGAGAGATACATTTCCGAACAGATAGGCACAAAAACTCGTTCTTTCCGCGCACAATAAGCGACCGCAATAAAAATTGAGCTCCACTAAATACACTCCTATAATACATGTCACCATTTCATCGCCCGAAAACCTAAATCTTAACTCGGCTGGTGACCTAACACTCCCTGCCACACGCCCATGCGGCGGTTCGCGAGGTATTATGTAGATGTAGACGCAAAGTGATGACGAGCAGAATGAGCACTGACCAAGAAATGCCGAAGCGCATTCGATCACTAAACGGGAAAAACTATACAAGCGTAAATACTGCAATATATGTTTTCTCCAACATTAAATGGATAATAAAATTTGATCCTCGTACGGAGTGACAGTCGCGAAGTAGAGAGAAGGTATCATCGCGTAGTTTTGTCCAGTGCACACACAATTACCCACACTGTTCTCATATAGCCCGGGGGAGGTGTCGAGCTCTGGTGATGGTATTGCAACATCGAAAATGATCAGTCACATTAAAAAAGTGTAGAAAAATACAGAGTTGTACATGTGTTTAGCTCATTCGGACATCGAGCGAAAGAAAAGGGTCACAGGTGGGACACAGACAGAGGAGGATGGATATGCCGAGCGTCCGTTCGTCGCCCACAGCATCCGAGAGGGATGCAGCCAAGGGGGAGGGATCTTTTAGAAGGCAAAACCCACTCACCCGTTGAGCGAGTGTTTCTCCCAAAACGACACCACCGTCGCGGAGACGTGAGCCGCTGGCGGTCGGCTTCATCTTAGACTTGAGCCTCCCAATATGGCGGAAGTCCCACGCGCACTGTGTCACGACCTCGACAGGGCCCCACGAAAATGGAATGGCGGCTCCAATCTTCCACCATCTTTGGCGATGGAGAGAGAGAGAGAGATTTATATAGAGAGGAGGTAGCTTCCGAGGCCGAGGCAAGACGTGCCTCGTTAAACTAATAAATTAATGAATTAATTCTGTGTAAGCGTAGCCTTTGCATGCGCGGGTAATCCAGGTGAGCGGTCAATGGACACCTGGGTGGATGAGGACATTTAGGGGCATCCACACACATTATAACGCGTCACGTCCTTATTGGGGCGTGAAACACTTAGGTTTCGCCACCGTGATACCGCGAGGGCCACCGACGGCAATTAGGGGATATTTGTGATTTCGCCACGTAGTTGACGAGAGGCATTTTTTTCAGCAGTTTGAACGGCTGTGTTTACTGTTTTCAAATTTGGTGTCCGCCTTCGTTGGGTGGAAAAAAAGGAACATTCCTCTTAAGGACTGGTTTCACATTTCTTAAATGCCCATCGCCATATCTCCTACTTTATTGGCTACCTTTGTGTCGCATTATTAGACATATTCCTGGATAAAACTGATAATTTTATTTCAGTAATAAACTCATATTGCTCAACGCGTCCTCATATTGGGATACCTTCTCCCAATTGGGCGATCGAGGACCTACCAAGTCAGGTTTTCTTATATCACAGCGATACTCCCTCCATTTACGGTACGCATATACGATGGCACCGACTCGCTTTCATTTAGGTTTATTCAAAAGGTCCTTTAAACAATTGTAGGGCACATACAAAACGGTCGATGAGAACTTGATGAAGAGAGAATAATTGCACATTCCGTATTTCCATTACTTTTCCAAACGAATATCGGTCTTCATCATTTAAATTAAACTAAGACCGTATGTGAGGTTAAGTAATATATTTTGACCTCCCTACTGCACGCGAGATACGTCATGGGTTGACAACAAAACATTCGAGGAGTACAATTTACGCGTTAAGCGTCGCGTTTACGCGTCATTTGGGTCATTCATTCCAGGGTGCCAGATCATTTGGGAAAACCACACGTGCCAAACGGAAAGAACTGGGATCGCTTACGCAACAAAATCCACTCATCGTTGGAACCACGACCACATGAGCTCTTCTCTCAATGATTCAACCGACTTATTAGATGAAAATGTGCGACTCACTTCATTTTAATTAATGTCACAAAAGTAACTTTATGTTGGGTTTTTACTTATTTTCGATACTCCAGTTTAGACTAATTACAAACGAATTGGCCAATAAGCCGATGGAATAACGAGTAATACCAATAGCCGACAAACGAATAACCAGCAATGGTTATAGTTTCTGATAACCATGATTGATAGTTTCAAAACAGGTCCACGATTCCTGCTTAATTTAAAAAATATTTTCAAATTGACTTTTAATAGTTTTAATAAATCCCACAGGGAGTAGTGCGCTCCCAATGCGAGTGAAGACAAGGGTATTAAGAAAACACACACACACAACCATGGTATAATAAAATATGTATAGGGTAGTTCCAGTGAAAATTACGACACAATTATTTTTATAACTTTTACAGAATTTGGAAATAAGATGATGTTTACTGTGAGCCGACATCCATGCTTAATATCTCCATAGAGAGACAAACGCAAACAACACTTTCGTTCAAATTTTTCCCCAACTCATATGGATATCGACATCCGATTAATGATATGCGTTTTGATGTACTTTTAGTGAGGAAGAAGGGCATTGAATGGAGCCGTAGACCTGATATCTCTTAGAAAAATGAAGCTTAAAAATACTTATCACCTTCATCTGTACGTTTCTACAAATTGATTTGATCTCGGCCCAACGAATAACTTCACGCGTTCCATTAAATTTTTATCTCATCCCAGTTATGAATCTGATCATTAAAGTTACAGCCGTTTGGGAGCAGCACCGGCTTTCGACTCGCATCAGCCGACGTGCACGTGTTCAAGTGACATCAAAGGGCCAGCCGACGGAAATGGTAAAATTACCCGCGACTTATCTTTTCATTATGCGCCTAATTGATTCGCCATTTAAAGACGCCGGTAATCGCCGCGCTTTCGTGAGCTTCCATTAAACGCGCGATGCTTTCTGGGATACATTCCGGACCCACTCCCCCCTCGACCGCCCATGACGTCATCCCCGTCGACCGCCGATCAACATCACCTCGTCATAACACAACCTCACCGTCCGACACTTTTCATTCCCAGCCTCCCCCACCGTCAACTTTCACCCCCCTCGGTCCATCGCGCTTCCCCCCCCTTCTTCCCCTCACAGCCCTCCTCCCTCCCCCTTCCCCCAATCGACCACTCGAGGTCGCTCTCGAAGTCATTCGGAGGACAGCATCGCGAAGATGACTTCGAGCTAGAGAGTCAGTTAAATATAGGGTGGCAAAGAGATAGGGAGATTCGGATATGAGTTTTTAAATAATACTTTGGCCAAAAGATGGAACAAGTGTATCGAAGTTGCACGACAAGCCATAACAAATAAGCTTTGGCACACGGACACTTCATTTTGTGTCGCTTAACTCATATGATGTTCTTATGATGATTTCGGGGCCTGGATGTTTACTAATCGACCCATAGCAACGGAAACATCTTATTGAGTCGTCGAGACCACATTAAACATGTATTTTAAGGTGCATTAATGAGCATCATCTATAATTAATCGTATCCGCGTTAATACGATAAGACACGCGATTACCAAACACGGAGTCAACTGTTTACCGATATATCATAGCAACGAGAAAACAATTGATACTCAATAAAAAGCACACGACAGCCATGGTAAATCCACCTCTGTATTTTGATGCAAAATCGCGAAGTACCACTAGAGCCTCCAAGTGGCCTTCTCCGTAAGCCACGATTCTTCCTCCCCTAAGGTGGTGGCAGCTGAGAGATTCTTTCCAAAGCTCTCAAAAATTTGTCCAGTTTTTAGCATTGCTTTGCCACTCTATATATACTTACTCTATGATAACACACCTCACCGTCCGACATTTTTCATTCCCAGCCTCCCCACCGTCCACTTTCACCCCTCGGGTCCAGCGTCAGGTCCTCTTCCCTCCCCCCTTCAGATACACACGGACCAGAAGCGATTACTCGAGGTCGCTCAAGAGTCATTCGGCGGACAGCTTCGCGAAGATGAATTCGAGCACGGGAGCGCGCCCGCTGCGAGGCCGTTCGATATCTCGATTCATCGCCTCTTCGTGACAGGTCCTCTCCATGACTTCCACTAAGGGGGAAATCGGTGCCGCCATTACTGTGCTTTTTGTTCCACTGCGGGGTTTAGCACAAACAAGGAAAAATACGGATATTAAGGTAAATCGAGCATGTCATGCTATAATAATCTCGTAGTCAGGAAGATTGTTTAACCCTCGATGAAGTTAGTATACGATATCTTCGACCACTCTGTTCAAAATGACGAGAATTTGTCCGTAAATATGGTAAATAAAGAGCAGAAACCTTTGCTATTATCACTTATTTTGAATGTTGACGCTCTCTTTAAATGACATCAGTTAATTCAGCGTAAAAAATTGTATCAGCCTGATGTAGTTTGCCAGGTCTCCCGTATTTCCCGGGATTCTACGTATTTTGACCTTATTTTTTTCAGTCTCCCGTCTCACGTATTTAAGAACATTTCTCCCGTATTTCATTAGAATATAATATTGTGTGGTTCAAGTGCAATATTTTTTTGATTTTTAAGGATTCAACTTCGATTATCGACATATTATGAGCGATATATCAAACTGTACATTGGCATCATAGCTGCCAATATTAAATTATTTTTACAAGCATATTCTCAAATGTGCATGTATGTAAGTTTATGTTGGTACTAGGTTCTAGAACCGGAAGTTGAAGATACAGGAATGGTCATGTTTTTCGAACTCGCCTCAAACTTTCTTTTACTTTTGTGTTTATTAAGGCGCCTGGGTGTTTGTCTGTTCTCTCTTGTACGGATATGGTAAGTCTGTTACACAAGTGTTCGAAGCTATGGGTGGCGATAGTGATGAGGAGTACCATAAAACACCACCAAAGAAGAAACCTCGTTATATGTGTGTTTAGATATCAACGTGGTAGCAAATTTCAGAGTCACCCTTATTTTCAGTTAGAAAACCTGGCGACCTTAGCCTGATGTCACATTGAAGTCGATACGCGAGGAAATGTCGCTAAAAGTTATGCATAATGATTTGTCAACAACGCCATTTCTGGGGTGCAATATCGATGGTGCAACATATCGAAAAAATCGACCCTGCGCCCGCTGTTGACAGAAGCGCCATTTGCGGTGGCCTGCGGTATTATCGCATGTATCACATGCGTAGTGGCCCTCACGGGACCAAAAAAGAAACACGTTGCGACACGGGGACATTAAATCACGGGGCAGCAGTCGACGCACAACGCACGGTGGCTCTCCTAAAGTGAAAATGTGGAGAGAGAGAGAGAGAGAGAGAGAGAGAGAGAGAGAGAGGGAGAGAGAGAGAGAGAACGCAGATATTGCGCGATTTCGTCGATTTTTTTCGGATCCGATAATGCGGCGAAAGTTCCGCGTTCGGCGCCCGCTACGGGACGCGAGACTCGAATGTTTTCTTGCCCTTCAAATAAATATTAGCTATTTCGTCACCAGGGGGTAATAAGACGCGCGACGACACTCGTCCTAGACGAACGTATTAAGGTAGTTCGAGCGAAAAATCATTTTCCTCAGAAATCAATGAATTTGGTCTCATTTTAAAGAAAAACATCTCACCTTTCCAATGACACCAAAAATTCTAACCCTTACCACATTATTTTCGGAGATATTTGCCAAAACATACCGGCCCTTTTACATGGGAAACGGTACGTGTATGCACTCCAGAGAGACATTAGTTACAAAATGAGGAATTTCTAACACTTAGATATCGTAAAAAACTAACAACGTGTAGTTTGTATGTTTTCTCAACTATTTTTGAAAAATAATCATATTGTCACCGCAGTAGGTTAGTGGGTATCGCAATAAACCTTCCGTTTTAAAGGAGTTTCAAACGCACCGCGCGAAAAAAATGAGTCGAGTTAAAGACTTATTTAGATATTTTCATTTAATTACTGGTGAAATTAAAACGTATAATTCGAATATAGTCTCTATTATGACTAGGGAAATATCTCGCTCGGACTACCTTAAGACGCAAGCTCCGAAATACGTTGGTTCGCGTGGACGAGGAGTGTGAGCAATGGCCGAGTGGGCCAATGGCGATGCGATGGACTGGCTAGAGAATTTGAGGAGCGATCGTCACGTGAACGATTGGCCCCTGAATGCGATGGCGACCACGGGCAAGTAAAGTATAATCCCTTTTCCAAAAGAAGAAGTTTCAGATGATTTCTCGAAGTCAGATCTTATCTGCCACTTTACTCTATCAAGCAATCCGGTTCAACTTCCGATGGAATTGTTTCACGGTGGCTACTGATATCCAATTTTTGAATGCCCTACCTTTCCCTGATTTTTCCCTGATGGATTTACCAATTTCCCTGACCAATCGCCTAAAGGTCACCTATTATTGGAATATTTTTTCTGCTGAATTAAATCTTCTACATCAGCTTTAAATTTTCTAAAATTTCTAACCATCGTCTCGCATTTTTAGTGCTGCAAGCATGTATTTACTGTAAGCTAGTTTGCTCCAGCTACCTGTCGACCTGAGTTTGGGAAGTTAAAATAAAACGCGAGGTAAATTTTTCCGAATAATATAGCCTCAGATTCCTTGTGATGAGGTTAATACATTGTGATCATGAATTTTAAAACTACTAGGCAAATATCGCAATAAATATATGCGAAAGGGATACATAGTACGTCTGATTCATGACTAAATAACTAAGATTCACAACTAATAAGATTCACAACTGAATACTCCACGAATTGATGGGGCTTATTCAATGCACGTCAGCAACGGACTGGAGTTTCAGTTGGTGAAATACAGGGCGGGAAAGACTGGCCGATAAACGTAATGGTAGATAGATAATCAGGATTCACATCCCAGTTTCTCCCTGCCTGTTACAAGAATTCCCCGACTTTTCCAGGTTTTCCCGGTCTTTCCCTGACGATCGCCACCCTGTGTTTGTTCCATCTTCCATGATTCTCCGCTCAATCACTCTTTTTGAATCCCAAGACGTATTAGTTTGTCACTCCAAACACTTAAAACGACCAGAGCTTCGAATTCCCGTTCAACGATAACATTCTTCGACTTGTGTGGAACGATAACATTGACAGAGTCTTTGTTGATCAAGCGTTCCAAGTAACTGTGCCGATCGCTCTCAGAAAGCTACAGCACAAAACTCACCCACCCAAATACCTAATCTCCGCCCCCCCCGAAAAATTCGGTTATTCCTTCCGGCTTCCTTGTTTTAAATTTGAATCGCAAATAAATTTAAAAGGTAATATTAAAAAAGAAAGGGATTATAAGTTGGAACAAAACTCTTTCTATTATCCCTAAAAATCCAATCCCATATATATTATATTTCAATTATTTCCTTCTTTCATTTAGGTATTTTTCCTAATCTTTACCCCAACCCCCTCCCCAGCCCAAAAAATAATATTTAGAATGCCTCAGATCACGTTTGTCACCCTCGTCTCTCCAGATTTTTAAATTTTATTTTATTTATTTATCCGTGTTTTTTATTTTAAAAAATTTAAAAAAAACCCTCCCCCAAATTTTCAATGGCGCCACTCGCGCCATTGTAACCCCCGCGTATTCACCCCCGGTTCCATAAATGACAAGGAAATTCAGACACTCGAGCAAACCTTTATTACCAAATGATTCAAAGTAGGAATCGATGGATGGAATTTACAGGGCGACTCAAACATTGGGGGAAAGATGCATAAAAATGTATACTACCACAATTTTTTTACAATGTTCTTACTTCTCTCTTATCTATTACTCTAGAGTAATTTTCATCGGGGTGTTTCTGCAAATGACGCCACAGGAAAGGACGGAAGATTGATCATTGGACGAGTGTAGCATCTGCCTCATTCCACAAGCTGACGAAGAAAGTGTCACGAAGTGTTTGTTCAGGATCCACAGACACACGAGGAAAACTTCATTAACATAAATTCCACGACATCCCCGAAAGGATCGCGATTGCGGGGAATCTTCGTGTGGGTCCATTATACTCGAAACATTAGAGAGACGAAAAACTGCGATTAAATTTTAAACTCCCACCTTCCTATTCAGCACAAGAATGGCTTCCATCGGATTAAGACCACACGACCATGAGCGTTAATTGGGTGACCAAATGCTCCCATCGGTGCGTGAGAGGTATTTTGAAGGGTTTCGGAATTCGATAGAAATCATCCGACGGCCTTCGACAAGCAGTCGAGTTCGCCGCAGTAACGGAAGGGATATCAGACATCGTCTCCTCATCACACTCCCTCGAACTGTTGGGAACGAGCAATAAAAATTTCCACCCGAGCTTGTCACCGAGACAAAGATGTTACTGGCAGGTCTTGCAGTAGTTCTCGATTTCTAAGGGAACAAGAAAATGTACCGTGACCGCCAAATGAGTGAAACCATTCATTGGTGGTGACTAATCTTCATCCCACGCACGGTGTACTAAAGAGTTTTCCTGACGTGAAATCCGTTTAGTCACGCGCACCTTCAAAGGCCTGATTACCGATTGTTCTGAATCAATCCCAGCATCCGATTCGAGAAAGTCGCGCGGGAGGGTGATCAATGGATTAATGGTCGCCTCTTCCTCTCCATCCGACATTTCCCTCGAGCAGGTGGGCCTCAGATTACGAGAGATACCATGATAACATACGATGATGGTGTTCGGCACATGACGAAGTAAGGCCTCATTTTTCAAGAAATGTGGCGGACCCAAAATAGTTTTTGCAAGCCATTTGTCTGTCGCTGAAAGAAAGTAAAATGCCGTCTTTTGTGAATCGTCCAAGCACTACACTCAGCGCTGAAAGACGATTTTCATGTATAAATGGTGCCTTCGATTCGCTCTTATGCGCTCATCACTTGCCTTCCTTTCGATCAAACACATCCAGCGCGCACTACACACGGGCACTTCAATCAAAACAGGTCGGGAGCAAAGTCGACGTGAACAAAACAAAGGAAGAGCAAAGCGATAACGGTTTTCAAGCTTGTTGATTTTCAATAAAGGCGTAAAACAGTCATACTGTGAAGTTTTTATTGCTCTGTGGAAGAAAGCTTAAGTTTTTCAATGAAATCTTCGGAACGAAATTAACGACTCTACAAAAATCATCCGGCCTCACTGTAGTTCAATCACAAAATTTGGGTCACAAAACAATACACGGGCGCACATCGGTCCATTCGACGTAGTTCGTGACCGCTGAAGTGCACAGACGAATTTTCATGTGCGCCATCTAAAACACCCAGAATGGAAAGTCAAAAATGAATCCATATTCTGGCGTATTGATCGAATCATTCCTTGATATGCTCCACATGATACCTACCACTTTCCTTCCAGCATTCTCATCTTTATCTCATCTATCCGTCCATTTTTCGCTAACATCTTACTTATTACACACAAAATCATCTACTTGTTCAATTACTTCATCATTCGCCCTCATCACACAGTTGAGGAAGCGAAAATTGCCGTGTACAAAAGTGTACTTCTCCCCACTTTGCTGTATGGTAGTGAAACATGGGCATGTCAGGATAGACAGAAGAGTAGACTAAACGTCGTGGGTATGAGTTATCTGAGGAGTGTTTGCGGCAAAAGTAGGAAGGATTGGGTCAGGAATGAGTGGGTAATAAATGAATGTGGGTTAGATGCTCCAGTAATGGACATATATGAAAGGAGTGTGCTTCGTTGGTTTGGCCATGTTGAGAGAATGGATGAGAGACGAATAACGAAACAGATATATAAGAGTGAAATGAATGGTGTGAGAGGTAGAGGTAGGCCGAAAAAGTTGTGGTTGAATGTGATTGAGGAAATTATTAGGAGTCTTAAAAACAGGAGGGTGTGTATGAAGCAGTGTATGGGGGTAAATGAGGCAAAAGAGGTTTGCAAGGATAGGTCAGTATGGAGAAAATCATTGAAGCCGAGTTAGGTGTACAAACATGTATTTATGAGTGAAACTTAGTGACTCTGCCTACCCCAGAAGGGAACGGCGTGATTGGTATGTATGTGTGTATTGATCGACATGGTCAATAAAAATCAACGTAACCGACATGGCCTCTCAACCGCCATATTCGATTGACTATTTTCAATCCGTTGGTGTCGTTGTGTCTTCTCTTCTCAATGCACACTACCAGCAGATGTCAACCACCCTCTTCGCCTTCTCTTCGGCTGCGATTGCCCCCGACGGGATCCCACGGGGCGGCTGCTCCTCCGAGGTGTCGCAACATGTCCACGGGCAGAATCAGCGACACCCGAGTGATAGGGAGTGGCTTTCAGGGCTCGAAATAAGGCTTGGTGAGTTCAGCGCGGATTTATTATCGAGGAGAATTAATTTCTTTCGTGCGCGTCCAGAGGCTCCACCTTCTGAGTGAAGTGCGTTTTTCTTTCAACAAGCCAATCCACGCCTCGATAGGACTCTTTGAAGAATAAACGCGAGGGGAAATCCAAAGTGGCTTCGATTGCTGTCTGATTTTTCAGTGACTGCCCTACTTTGGCACACCTTCTTCTCCACGGCTTGTATCGCTTCTCGAGGTCGAAATTTCCATTTCGATCACGGAACCCGAGTATCTCTCTCGTAGGCGGTGAGCGAATAGCGCAGTGGGCTATATCTTGAGTTTCCACGAAAGGCATTCGAGTTTAGGGGGCCCTCATTCGAACTCTGCGAGCATTCCGTTCAAGATGTTGAAGTTAGCCCACATCAGACCACATACCAGCGAACCCTATAGAGAAACTCACGAACGACGTTGAATCATGTGCGAAATGTTAAGTAACCTTCCGGTAGGTGACATTCCGCTCTTTCGGGCATGTTTTGTCAAACATTCGAAATCATCCATTTCGGTCGTCAAACTCCTTCCGTGAATGTACTAGATCAGAGATATACTAAACAAACCTTAAGCAAGTTCAAGTATCGTGCGATGGCTCCTAGGAAGATTTGATGCATGCTAGGTTTCGTACTAGAAATCCGGTACTCGCTAGCATCCTCGGACTTGTGCACGGTCAAGTATAGTGTGATTCAGGATTAAGCCATTCCGAGGAATTTCGATGCCACCATCAAATCCGATCCTCCCTGAAAATCTTTACATCGTCACTCATCGTTTAAACTTCTCCTCACTTTCGCCCTTTAAGAATCATAAGAACACTCTTTGTGATGATCGTTAACTTTCCTTGTTGATACAAGTGCCAAACTACCGTCCCTCGTTGAGCAATTTAAGGTATTCCGAGCGAGATAGTTCCCCATTCATAATATAAACCATATTCGAATTAAACGTTTTTATTTCACCAGCAGTAGAAAGACTGACCACTCTTTGAAATAATCGTAAAATAACCTTGTTGATACAAGTGCCGCCAAACTACGGTCCCTCGTTGAGCAATTAACTTTCCGAGCGTGAAAGATGATTACGTAGCGCTGCAACGTGAGAGATGGTAAGTCGTAAGGAAACGAGGTGAGGCCGTTTTCCGATTTGGCGGTAAGGCAGATGATTCCTCCGAAAATTCCTCTGCCTACGCGTTGGGAAAACAGAGTTTTCTTTCGAATCGACAACCGTTGCGCGTGAAGTGGAGAGCAAACATGTCGGAGGGGACGGAGGCGAGAGGGTTCCTCTTTCCCACGCTCTCGGCCCTCAACTTCGCGACAGACTTCGACCTCCCGGGACGAAGACGGAAAACACAACGGAACACACAACGGATGCTGGATGATCAAGTATATACAATAAAATTCAGTCAAGACAATTCAAGATTTTATAAACCAAAAGCAGGGTGGCTACTGATATCCAATTTTCAAATTCCCTGACCTTTCCCTGACTTTTCCCTGATGGATTTGCCAATCTCCCTGACCGATCGCCAAAAGGTCACCTATTTTTGGAATGTTTTCCCGCTGTATTAAATTTTCTACAGCAGCTTTAAGTCTTCAAAATTTTCTAATTCTCTCTTCATTTTCTCGTATGTTTAGAACTGCAAGTATCTATTTACTATAAGCTAGTGTCCTCCAGCCACTTCTCGGACTTCGAAAAGCCTCTGACCCACTAAACTACCGAGACGCTCGAAAATGGATGTGCCACAGCGAGAAGGTATAGCATGTCGAATCCCAAAATGCGAGATACATCAAAGTCTGTTTCGAAGGACGAAATTAATGACACAAGCGTCGTCGCCTACCGAACGGTTCTCGCTTTGGTAGCGGGCTGGGAAAAATCAGAGAATGTGTTATGCACGCACGTCTGCCGTGATTTTCATTCACATGAACACGCATGCCAAGAAAGGTAGTGCTCGCGATTCGTGACCAAATAAAACTGACCGGTGAACTGCAATATCAATCAAGGAGTTTTAGACAAGCACGCGTTAAACAGTCAAGGCATTTCTTACTTCCTTAGGAACCACTTCGCTCAGGAGCTGAGATCAAGGGAACATTCTTCTAGGAGGGAAATTTGAAAGCTCTGTAGGAGCGAATGAGATTGCTTGTGTGGCTCGTACCATACATTTAATATTATCGTCAGTATATTTTGATGGCCATTGGTGATTTATTTAACATAATTAATGAAGGGCTTGTTCATTCCTCTCCGTCCATTTAATCCCCGATCTGTTGATCCGCCTGTAGATATACAGCCATGGGAACGCCATTATGGAAAGGAGGAAACGTTCAAAGAATTACTTGGAATCACGCAGACACTGGACAATCAGTGTGGCGTAGACACTGAGTTCACAGATATCACTATCCTAGAAAAACAGTTTTCAATATTAGGGGTAGTTCGTGTGATCTCATCGCCAGCAAAAAAAGGCAGATTTGTTTGAAATTAAAAATAAATTAAAAAAGAGGTTACCATGGCCAACAACTCTTTTATGCTACAAGAAATAAACCAATTTTTAATTACGGGCGAGCCACGTTATTTCCGTGCGTATATGGTACGCTAGCAGAATAAGACAATGACGTCGAATCGCCCATTTTCCTATGTTACTTAAGCTTGTGTCTCCATCCAAGATTACTCCTTTCGTAAAGAAATCTTGCGAACTTTTAAGGCCAAAACCATACCGAAAAAATAATACTTAACTTCCAACTAAGCCAGTGAAATTTAATACCACATGACTAGTAAAACATTACGTTTAATGATTCTACAGTACCACATTCTTCTAAGGACATTATTAAGTTAGTAAGTATAGCCTCTTTGGCACCTTGTTTAACGAAAGACTTGAAAAAAATGGAAGACAGCGTCCGGGAGTGATGAATAACTTATTCTTAAATATATTCCGCGACTCAACATCCAAGGCGCGAGAAAAAGCTTTGGGATTCTGCGAGGTGGAGACTAAGCGACAGCGGAATATTTGCGATTTGGTACTTTCTAGTTCTTTGTTTTTAGCTCTATATCAGACCCTTATATTCAAATAATACATGAGAGGTATTTTCGCATTCCAAAACAAATCCACAAAAGCTTTGAGCCCCGCAAGAGATAATTTTACGTATAAAGTGAACATGCCAACAAATATAATTAGAGGCTTACTGGAGGAAGATTAAAAAAAAAAGTATTCTACCCATTGGGGGTAGGTTTTCTTGAAAAACAGAGAAACTACTCCCGATTTTCTACACTTTTAGGGCCCTTTCTACCTCTAATATTTCCTTTTTCGCCTCTGCATACGATCTACCCTTCTTCACTCTTTCCACCAAACTCTTTCTTCCCCTTCCCCGCTTGCCCAACATGCCCTTGCCCTTCTATCGCGCTCCTGAACAACACATCAACGATGATCTTTCTTTGATTTTCTTATTTAAGGCAAAATAATATTATGTGCCGTTGCTTTTTCTCCTAAGCGTGCATTTGAGCTCCAATACATGTCTGGAGGTATCGAGGAAAATCATACATAACATTGCGAGAAGTTCAAATTTTCATATTCCCGTAACTGAGGCAACGAATACACAATTTACAAAATAATTGTGGATGGTGAAAAGTGTAAAAAAAAGGAGTCCGTCCACCAAATTCAGTCGAAATCGGAGAGTTCATTGGCATTTTCTAGTTTTTTTGTTTCGCATGGCAATACCCTAAGGGAAAATGAGTAACAACCGAGAAAGAATATCCAACGTTGAGTCGGATTGAGGCGACGTGCTCGCAGTGAATTCGACAAAACGTGATCAAATTTACGAAGTTCGAGAATACTTTGAACAAATGAAATGAGGTCAATGCAAGTTTCGATAAATGTTTGGTTAAGTATACTGGAGACCTATTATAAAGATGGGGATCATGAAAGAATAAAAATGCTGCTAGCGGAAGGCATGAGGAAGAAATTCTATTCGAAATTTAAATCAATAAACTGATTTTGTAGATCTGGCTTATATTTCGACAACATGCGCATTACACGAGTTATTCACTTGTTTAAGACAAGACGAAATAAAGAACGATTTATGCACGGCATAACTGGGTTTCCGACAATTGTAGATAGTATGTCGAAATCAAAATAAATTGGTTCATTTATCCAGTCCAAATAATGAATTGCGTCTTAGTTGGATTGAGTATGCTTAAGTTTTTCTAATTACAGCGAGCAATCCAGATCCTATGAACAAATTTGGTTCATGAACTATTTTCGCGGAAGGCTCTACAGTGATAACTAAGAATGACAATGATACACAAGCACACGAGATATTTTCTTTAAACAATAGTATTAAATATTATGAATCATTTGAGTAATACATATTCACTTATTCAGTGGTCATACAATGTAGTGGTCATTACAAGAAGGACATAAAACAGAAGGGAGACTTCATATAATGTTATGCTTTAGATATGCACTCCGCTGTATTCAAAATATGATTTACAGTTGCCATGCTCCACAAAGGTCTTGTGATATTTTGGAATAAGTCTCTGGAATGCATTGAGCCGTGAATAAAGAACAATACTTAGCTGATACGCAGGTGTATATTCATGTTTAGGGATATAGATGATATTTAGATGCATCAAATTCAGCAAAAATGGTATAATAAGCCACAAATCCCTGGCATTTGCTCGTATCGTTAAGCTTAAAAGTTACTCCGATAAACTCCAGCAAAACGGTGCCCAATATATGGCGCCGAAGGCATGGAGCTTCAACGGAACGTAACAAAGTGGAGCATTCAAAGAACACGGTTGAATATACGCGCAGCAAAGAGCGAATGAGAGCACCAACAACAAATCTACTGAAAATCTGTAAACCAAGTATTAGCGCACGCTTGTTCACAAAGGAAGAAGGACATTTCCCACTGAGCAAACTGTCGAAGTATAGAGATGAGAAGGGATTTCGGCCTACCTAGCGAAAGAACTGAACGCTCACGGCATGGAAACCGATTTCTCTGGTGTTTTCTCAGTGATCATCGTAATCGTTTTTGTGGAATTCAATTCGCCGTTGTTAAGGTAGTCCCAGCAAGATAGTTCCCTAGTCATAACAGAGACCATATTCGAATTATACGTTTTAATTTCACCAGCTGTAGGACACATCAATTAAATATAGCATTATTAATGGTGCAATAATACAGTTTTATACGACAGAAATTGTAAGTAATTAAATGAAAATATCTAAATAAGTCTTTAACTTGAATAATTTTTTTCGCGCGGTGCGTTTGAAACTCCTTCAAAGCGGAAGGTTTTATTGTGATACCCATGAATCTACTAAGGCGACAATATGATTGATTTTCAAAAATAGTTGAGAAAACATACAAACTACACACTGTTAGTTTTTTACAACATTTAAGTGTTATAAATCACTCATTTTGTAAATAATGTCCCTCTAGAGTGCATGCACGTACCATTTCCCATGTAAAAGGGCCGGTATTTCTAGGCAAATAACTCAGAAAGTAATGTGGTAAGTGGTTGAATATTTGATGTCATTGGAAGGGACAGATGTTTTTCTTTAAAATGAAACCAAATTCATTGATTTCTAAGTAAAATGATTTTTCGCTCAGACTACCTTAAAGTCGTTCGCTTTTTTTCTGTTTCGTGCCTCGCAGAGGAAGAGCATGGAGCTCCGACCGGGAGGGCCGACTTCGGCGATCGAAATCACAGACAGAATCTAATCGGCCCGAAAGGATCGCTAATCAGGACGCATGATACGATCGACACCGATTGGGTGCTATCGATTTTAAGAATAAGAAAGCGTATCGAAGTATACATTATTGCATTCGAGGATATCGATTCGAAAGCGAAGAAAAAGAAGTCGAGGCGGTACAATTTTCTCTTAAGCAACTCACTGCGGATCTAAAGCGGGAGATGCTTTCATAAAATCGTACAATTCTGCAAAGCAGGCGCGGTCAGCTCTCGGCTTTTGAGAGTTCCTCGCGGAACTCTGCGGCCGCCGAGCCATGGCATGCCGCATGTTTCCGGTTCGCATACCAGCAATAAACCACGGTCAAGGAGGACGATTTATTCTTCCGCGGATTCTCGAACTTGTTTGCACTTGTGAGCGACGCTGAGAAAGGTAATAGCGCGATTAGTTCGTGGTGGACTCTACATTTGTAAACAGTGTGAAATGCTGACCTAAAAGTTTGACTTTGATATCTACATGTATACATATCCACAAATTACCCTGAAAGCCACCTGGAGGGTTTTTGCAGGGGGTGACTTATCACCAACATGCACTTTTGGTATGCCACAAATGATACAGTACCTAACAAATAAATCCATAATGTCACTATGAAAACGCGACACAAGAGTCATTCAGGAAACAATGGTGTAACCACAACGCAGCAGATTTGGAAACTTGCATAAGGGAGCACATCAATGAATCAGCTACACTATCTGTCAACTAACCTACTTCAAAGCCTTAATACAGCCATTATTACATTGTGTAATCATTGGTGCAGCGTAAATACGACAGGGAGCAAAAGCACCACTTTCTTCCCTCAGAGCAGAGCAGACAAGCGAACTTTCTGTTCAGGCATGCCAAAGAATAAAGTTCAAAATTTTCTCCCAAATTTCGAATATCGCGCCGAAATACAAGTCGCAACTAACAAGTTATAATCATGGGACAAAATCTAAATATGTACCTTGCATCATCACCATTACGGACCGTATCGTACACTCCAAGGCTTAAACAAGATGCACTTCAGTGAATTGTGGCAGTAGAGGATGTTTCCGACATACATTAAAAATAATTAAAAATGTGCCCTCGGTGGCCCACGATTACAGCCACCTTTTGAACTGACCTTCGACCGAATATATGACGATAATAATGCGTCAACCGGATTTTGGTATCATTCAATAAAAAAAAATCAATGGGCAGTAATTACACCCGGTAAATGGTTAAAGCGGTTCTGAGTGGAATCACACACGCCGTCCCTCACGGCGCACCGAGACAAAAAATAATAATGGATGGACGAAAATGTTTCGGCTTCCACAATTCCATCAAAAAACTTGAGAACCTCAATTAGCCCAGACTCGCTCTTTTGCCAAATGCATCGTTAACAACGAGGGAGTCGGGAAAGCGAAAAAAATCCGCCAAATCCTTGTCTTCGAGCGTAGTGCACCTATGAGTACATCGCTTTGGACTTCAAAGATTACCTGAGTATCGCCACCGAGAACCACAAAGGAAAATATTTGCACGCTTGTGCGATACGACGGAAATGTGTGAAGGGCAGATGTTCCTCTTCAATCGGCTTACAAAGGGTAGTAAGTACTGACAACACTCTTGATAGATAAAGACTTTATACTGGTTCTCACGCTTCGATTTGTGTATTGCATTCTAAATCTAAAACCACATAACCCCCTCGCGAGTCGCCGCATGGGCGAGTGGCAGAGGGTGTTAGGACAACAGTCGTGTCAAAGAAGTTACAGGGGGGGTGCAATGGTGAAGTGTTTCGGGATTATTGGGTGTTTGGTGCGAGGCTCAACTTCTATCCATCATGATCAATCTTGTTCGTGGGAAGAACGGATTAAAATCTGTTCGGCAATGTATCTCTCTTCTTTCATAACTTCTATCGGAACTAGAGACGTACAGACATTGCATGGCATCGTAAAACACCAACGCATCGCCGGCAGAGAGAGCGAGATCTCTTCACGCCGAGGATTAACACGGGGTAACCATCGCTTTGTCACACCCTGCATAAGCTCACGCACTCAGCGCCAAAAACACGGAGTGACATAGCCTTCCTGCACCTCCCCAACGAAGCCCACTGTCCAGCCAAAGGCAAAAGCACCACGCACACTCCGATGGCCACCCCTAATTCCAGGAAGGTAACCTCTCCCCAACAGGAAGAGAACCTACTAGGAGACGACGCGCAACCCCAAATAGATACAAGACCGAATCGACGATTGTTATGCACGGCATTACACCTCACGCAGCAATCGCCCGTCTCGAGTAATAAGAGCTCAGCCACTCGCCCACCGTCGAGCCCTCTCTCGGACAAAGCAAGATCCACAGATCGCTCATTTCAAGAGCTGACACCAATTAAGGAGAGATAGTTCCCTAGTCATAATCGAGATATTCCGAGCGAGATAGTTCCCTAGTCATAATAGAGACCATATTCGAATTGTACGTTTTAATTTCACCAGCTTTAGGACACACCAATTTAATATTGCATTATTAATGCTGCAATAATATAGTTTTACATGACAGTTGTAAGTAATTAAATGAAAATATGTAAATAAGTCTTTCACTTGACTCATTTCATTCGCGCGGTGCGTTTGAAACTCCTTCAAAACGGAAGGTTTTTTGTGACACCCAAGAACCTACTACGGTGACAATATGATTAATTTTCAAAAGTTGTTGAGAAAACATACAAACTACACACTGTTAGTTTTTTTACAACATTTAAGTGTTAGAAATTACTCATTTAGTAAATAATGCCTCTCTGGAGTGCATACATGTACCGTTTCCAATGTAAAAGGGCTGGTATATTTTGGAAAATACACTTGAGAAAGTAATGCGGTAAGGGGTTGAATTTTTGGTGCCAATGAAAGGGTGAGATATTTTTCTTTAAAATTAGACCAATTTCATTGGTTTCTATGTAAAATGATATTTCGCTCGGACTCCCTTAATTCACACACGCGATGGAAACTGTTGAATTATTGAATTAATTATCACAATGTTAATTTAAATTTAGAAAAGAAAAACCAATGAGTTGCCATAGAGGGCAACTTTGTTTACACCACACTTGGAATTCTAACTTAAAATAGATACTAACAAGATTTGTTATTGATATAAATTAAATCTCTTTCAACATTAATGTAAGTCTGTTGGTTGGGTTAATGAGTAAAAATAGTAAAACTCAATAGAAACCATTGAATGAGTCGAAAAAATCAGCGCTGAGATGCGAAGGAATAAAATTAACGATATTTGGCAAGATGAAGTGGATGGAAGTTACACCTAGAATATACCAACTTGAACTACTACGTAGAGCTTCGAAAAAGTAAAATGCTGAATTTTGCAGTCCAGCGCAAATAATAAGTTCGATAGAGATGATCAAATTTGCTTCACATAGGGGCGGTGGAATTACTTTCCTTTTGCGACTGATCTGGTCAGCGAGAGGGCCGACGCGGAGAAGCCATGGATAACGACGGAGATTAGGAGACTTATAGAAGAAAGAAGAAAATACAAGAACTCCTAGAAAAGAAGGTGAAGCAACCCTCTACATGAAGCTAAGGAACCAAGTTAATGGAGAATGCAAGAAGGCTAGGGAGGATTGGATCGAAAGCTGCTGCGACAAAGTCAGCGGACGCATTAAGAAGGAGAACACCGCAACAGCATACAAGCTAATTAAGAAACACTGTGGAGAGAAGAAAACGAGAAGTAACATCATTAGAGATGCGAACGGGAATACTTTGATAGAGGATGAAGACATTGCGGATAGATGGATGCAATGCATCGATACTGAGGAGCGAATTCGATAGAGCAGTGAAATGCCTCAAGAAATACAAAGCATCTGGAGCAGACAACATCAACGGAAAAATCACTTCATATTCCACCGGAGCAGACATTAACTGCTTTCGAACGCCACTTCAACTCCAAAAGGGATTGACATTGCGGTACAATATTCTCCCTTGTCGATGCGGGGAGTATCACATGCTCATCCAGAGAGAGAGAGAGAGAGAGAGAGAAAGAGAAATTTTTAACATTCCCTGCGATGAATACCAGACAAAATAATGCAATCACGCCGAGAATTCACCAACATGCACACTGCACAGAAGGAAGAGTAGATACACACGTGGCCAAGACGAAGCAGCGACATGCCCATTTTCTAGGAAAGCAATCAACATTAGCTTAATTTTTCATTCCGAGGCCGAAGAATAATGTTCCCTTCCGATTTCATCCACGAAAGGCTCCACTGTGGGGCCAAACCATAGTAACAGACTCGGCTCGTGGCCGGTGGACGCGTTAATTACGTGGGCCTCTCAAGAACTTGTCTCAGACATCTTCGACGCCTCGCGGTGTGTCCACCACAGATTTGTTGGAAAATAAGGTTCTTTACATGTTGGCAATAATTTAGTGCCTCTTTTGTTTTCTGAATTTAGTGTATCTGCCATCCGCCCATGTGGCGGCTCGCAGGGTATTATGTAATGTATATTATTTCTCGATTTTTCGGCGCGGAATTCGAAATTTCGATGAAATTTCACTGAAATATGTTTTTTTTCGAATATTGCACTCAGCATGACACCAAGATATTTGCCAACAATTTTTACGATAATTCACAATGCATTATTTCGAGCCACTAAGAAAATATTTGCATACATATTCGAAATATTATAGGGTATTTGTGATGAGCTTAGTATCCTCATGGAATCGCATCAAAAATACTAAATCGGTACGGTGCAATTTTTCCGCTTTTATCCAAGCATATTTCCCATCATTGCATATACATATATTTATATATACACACTGAGTTTCGCGCGAATCTGCTCACAGACAAAAAACGCTCCAACCACCTTGAAGAAAATCGGGTTTGGCGACAAATAAAACAGAATGGTGAAGAGATTGAAAAAAGTGAATGTCAATGGGGACGGGATGGAATGAAGGGAATGGGGTTAATGGAATACATGGCGCAAATTAACGCCAGTCAATGAGCGAGTCATGAGTGGGTTGAATCATGCGGGTCACTTACGCCCTAGTCAGACCGATAATACGGGCGGGAGCAGGGTGGATTCCATCTCCACGGCAACCATGTGCCGCTGGACTCCTAAATGTGATATTTCTACGCCTTAAACCTCGAAAATCTGCATCCTAGAATTTAAATGCCAGGACTTTTGGACTCTGTGACGAATAATCTCGATATTGGCGTGGAGGTCGTTCAAATCGACTCATTCCCCCGGGTGGGTTATTCAGCACCTTGCTTAAAATTCTGTATAGTTTCCTTATAATACTTCTACAGAATTTCTTAAAAAGTTCTGTAGATATTCCTTTAAGATTTGAAATGCCATTTTACGGAATTCCCTATGACGTTCTGCAGAATACCTTAGGATGTTCTGCAGAATACCTTAGAACGTTCTGCAGAATTCCTTAGGACGTTCTGTGGAATTCCCTAAAACTTTCCACATAGGTCCTTAGAAAAGGAACTGGGTCAACGGAAACCTCACATATTTCCGTAGAGTTGCTGAAGTTCTACAGAACAGCTTGTAAGGAGTTATTTTCCTATGCAGAAAATAACTCTACAGAACATATATTCTGTACAGTCATGATCTCTTGTTCCGTACAGATCCTCAGAAAAGGAACTAGTTCTGAAGAAAAAGAGTCAATTTCTGTAGAATTCCTTACGTTCATCAGAACAGCGTCTAAGGAATTTTTAGCAGGGCACGGCTTTAGAATTTTCAAGTATCGACAACGACGATATTTATCCGTCAAAACCTGGAATATTTCAAAAGAGGGTCATTCATAAATCGTGAGGTGTCGGAGGCTTAGACGTCACATCCACGGAATTGCCGAGGCTCGAAAGTGTCGAGTCCTTACTAAGGACCTGACTCAGCTCCGGAAAGCGACATCCGCTTCTCTCCGCGGTTCGAACCCCGACCTTCCCGAGGAGAATGAAAAATACACCTATACAAATAAAACTGAGCAATATGCAGGATGCTCGGCCGATAGAGGAACCCGACGTATAATATTCGTGTACCGTATATCACAAAAGTGGGCAAAAAACAAGAAAAGAAACCACCAGCCCCCAAAAATAGTCGAGTATAATGATTAATTGTGGCTTCAATAGTTAGAAATAGGTTCGCAAATGAAGCACTTACCGGTCAATATCGTCATTAGCATTACTTGATGATACCTTCACTCCTGTACACTTGCCAATTGATTTTATAACTGCTCTTAGAGTCATATTTTGGTAAGAATAGAGAGCGCATGGATATCAAGTCGTGGAAGTGAATTTACAATACTATGCGGTTATAGCAGCTGCTCTTCCTGCTATAGCTAGCTAGTTGGGTTCGCTGATTTCGGGTGGGTTGGCTGTAGGTAATTAAAAGATTCTTCTTCATCGAAACTCACTATTTTAAAGGCAGTAGACTTTTGTGGAATCTTACGGCAATAGCTCTCACATGTACGACGATGGCTAGTTACGGTAGTCCGAGCGAGATAGTTCCCTAGTCATAATAGAGACCATATTCGAATTGTACGTTTTAATTTCACCAGCTGTAGGACACACCAATTTAATATTGCATTATTAATGCTGCAATAATATAGTTTTACATGACAGTTGTAAGTAATCAAATGAAAATATGTAAATAAGTCTTTCACTTGACTCATTTCATTCGCGCGGTGCGTTTGAAACTCCTTCAAAACGGAAGGTTTTTTTTGTGATACCCAAGAACCTACTATGGTGACAATATGATTGATTTTCAAAAGTAGTTCAGAAAACATACAAACTACACACTTAGTTTTTTTACAACATTTAAGTGTTAGAAATTACTCATTTAGTAAATAATGCCTCTCTGGAGTGCATACACGTACCGTTTCCCATGTAAAAGGGCTGGCATTATTCGGAAAATATCTCCGAAAGTAATGCGGTAAGGTGTTGAATTTTTGGTGTAATTAGAAGGATGAGATATTTTTCTTTAAAATGAGACCAAATTCATTGGTTTCTATGAAATATGAATATTTCGCTCAAACTACCTTAACAGAATTCTCCGCACGATGGCTCTAATTGAAAGGGTATCATTTTCACGCCATTGAGGGTATAATTGGAGAACACGATCGTTCCATTCCCTCTTACCATTCCCAATCGCTGCCGCTCTCATAATAAAGATTCCTTTTACCCATTGAAGGACGACTCCGCGAAGCCAGACCGTCGAATTTATCAATGAAGGAGAAGGGCGCGCGCGAACACTGTACGTGCATTACTCATCACCATCTCAGAATCGCCTCGCTCTCTCTCTCTCTCTCTCTCGGGCGCAGCCGGCGAAATTCCCACGCGACCGTGGCCCGGACCTAGTCAACCAGAGACGAAGGGAACCCTGCCATCTGACGGTACTCTCGTCAACTAGTTCAAAATGAAGGAAATCTCACGGTGGATTCTGCCATCTGCCGAGCCAAAGTGCAACTCGCTATCGCTCGCGAATGGCGTCAACGGAATCGATGGCCTAGCTAGGCTCATGTCGCATCCGTAAGTATTGAGCGATGAAAAAAATCCGCCCAAGCAGGATGCATAAGAAGTTCAGAATGCAGTCGACTAGTAGTACTATGACGACACGCAAACAACATGAAGCACGCGATGCGCAGGAACATCACTGAACTGCGGCGCACACTGGTCTTCTACCTGCAAAGAGTGCGCAGGGTGCGCAGTCACAAACGGGAAATTTGAACGGCTGTGGCGCGAAAGAAAGCTACGTTCACTGTAGAAGTCAGTTTGAACAAATAAAAAAACATGATAATGGCTTACAATTTCTAAACTCGAAAACTTCAATTTCACATAAATTTAGAGATCATGATCCATTTAGGACTTCTCACCAGCGATAAAAAAAAGAAAAATTAATTAACAATGCATTACCTTTATTTTAAATGAATTTTTGAAAGAAAGAACTCAAGGTTCAGTCATCCCAATTCAGACCAGTTGTTGATATCCTAAATGTCCACATAGGCAAAAGAATCCTTTAAAAGGAATAAAATAATGCGTTCAAGTCGGCTCCCACATTTTAAACATTCGTATTGTCATTAATTGTGGCTTCATCTTGGTCCCGGACACGTCACGCTCTAAATGTGACGGCCACTTACACTCATTCATACGAATTTTAACAGTGTTCATCCACACCTTATTTTCCTTGACAACTATTAAACAATTATTTACAATGAGTATTATTGACCGTACAGGTCAATTTCTATCATTTAAGAGCACTATGGAGTCTAAGACAATACATAAACTTGCGAATGGATGGTGATGAAAACAAATATCTCCTCTTTGACATTATCGTCAAATATCACATTGAAGCGCTGCATTTTCTCCGAAACATGAAAATCGGATGGAAGACAAAAGAGATACACAGTCCTTAACAAACGCGATGCATAAAGGCCGCTTTACACGGTACATTTTATTGTACAAACGAATGTATCATAGAATGTACAAGAAACTGAATGGAATTAGAGCAGGTTCTATTTCCCAGGCATTATTATGCAGGCTACTTACAATTTCAACGATTTAACGATACGATTTAATCAAGTTTTACCTTTTCAATATGAATATTAAAAACTTCCACAAAGTAACCCCTGAAACAGTTTCGTTTGATAATATTAGCTTCAAAAGAAATGGCCTGGAGCGCGTTATTACATGAGTAACTCATGTTATGGCTATTTAAGTGTCAGGATAGCTACAATTATCTTTTTATTCGATAACAGATCGAATAATGTGACACCAAAAGTAGCTGTTCATACAAAGTGTGGAACAAGGAATATAGTGCGTCTTTTTGAAACACACTTGAATAGGTGAATCATTAACGCAGTGAAAACACTCGAGTGATTCCTTTTGATTTTAACTTTATCGTCTACGACATGATTTTTGCTTTTGGTCTACAGTAAGCAAGAATTATTTAAAAAATTGTTCCTGTCGACTAGCATAAAAACACGTCCGATACATGTTCTGTCATTCTCACGGTAGACAGCCGACACCAGCGCAATTACACCCGTCATGGATTGCCTACGTGTCTGATTCGTGCGTTGTTCATTGCGATGGATACCATCAACGTGGGAGGAATTACACTTTCAAAATTGGTCCGATTGATGAAGCAATGAGCGCATTATGTCAGCCATCACAGATTAATGAGACAGGTAAACTATCCTTGCAAAGATCTGCTCTTAGAAACCGGTAAAAATGGTTGTAAATACGGCGATGCCAAGGCCATGAAATGGCTAAAAGCAGTCGCCAAGAAATTAGGAACAGACGAACGAGATGATTATCCTATATTCATCTGTACTTAAAAAGCAAAACTCTCTCGCGATAAAGGCGAGAATTGTTGCGACCTAATAATCAGCCTTCTTCAGAGCCTCGATAAAAGACTGTAAAGCTCAAAAATCAAGAAAAATCTTGCAGATTGGAGAATATAGTACACTACCGCCAAGCCTGATTGGAAAAAAAACATGATAACTCCACAGCTTAAAAATTTCCACTTGAGATTACACATACAATCGTTTGTCACCCGACCAAGCTCCCGCAGAGAATGCTTAGTCATGGTTAAGAAGAGCTCATAGTTGGAAGAAAACTATTTCCTGAAGTGCCTCACCAACAGTGAATGCAACCGTGGATTGACATCAAGTAGTATAAATGAATACCAAAGCGAATCTTGGAGAGTACGCTTCTAAGGTTAAGACCGAAACCCTTCGGCTTTCATAAGTTCAGCCGAAAAGAAAAAGAGAACTCGAATATCGATCAAAGTGAGCCAACTCGTTCCAAAGTATAAATTCGAACTTCCGAAAAACTGTTGTACTCATGCCAGAGGGAACTCGTTTCAATTTCTCAGAGATTAAATCCATCTAAAAATTCCGGAATCCTTTCCGCGGAAGACCCTCACTCAAGTCACCGTCCGTCCTAAGAAGGGCGGTACGACGCACCACATTTAATTGATACCAAGGGATCCAATGGAATCAATTTCCGATGCAAATCTCATTTCGACTGAGAGTGCGGTGTTGGAAATAGCAGCGGGAAAATTAACATAATGGTATGCTGGATACTAACTGTAAATTTAAGGAGCTGTACGATATGCAAATGTTATTACCTGCAGAAAGAGACTTTAATTAAGCGCAGCGTAGGAGATGGTTGCCTGCGTTGCCAGCGGTTGAGCACAGGGTGTGTAAGTTAGGCAACAGCGTCCTCCATACCATTTTAGATGGATTAAGGTGGGAGTCCCTAGATACTCAGAGGCTACACGCTAGGCTTAGGTTGCTAGAGAAATTCAGAACTGATATTATTCAGAGCGACACAGAGAATATTATCATGACTCCTCACTACATCTCTAGGTCTGACAGATGCGATAAAATAAGAGAGATACACTGCCGAACAGATTGGTACAAAAACTCGTTCTTTCCGCGAAAAATAAGCGACCACGAAAAAAATTGAGCTCCACTAAATACACTCCTATAATACGTGTCACCATTTCATCTCCCAAAAACGTACACCTTTACACGGCTGGTGACCTAACACCCCCTGCCACACACCCAGGCGGCGGCTCTCGGGGTATGATGTAGATGTAGATAGATGTAGATGAACAAAATGTGGAACGCACAATACTTCTGTCTGAATTGGCGGCGGTGGAACCGAGCGCAGTGGATTTGGAGATGCGCAGAGGGGTCACGACCGCGACACGGGGGACCCCAGCGACTGAGTGAGTATTTGCATGCAGAGAGAGCACTTGGTGACAACTTGAGGAGCGACGGCGGCGGCGAAGGGTTCACTTCACCGTTTAGACTCATCACCACAACTAGCTGGGAGCCAGAGTTCTCCAAATCGTCCACCGTCGTCTCTCGGCAACCGAACTGGTGGAGCCCCGTGTTCCATTCGGTCGAGTTTCGGATGCTAATGCCTCCGGCCTCCGGTAGAGAGTCAAGAAGGTGATGTAACCCACCTAGCCCCCATTGCACAACAAACATCGCAAGTCGCGTTTCATTTGTTTTCTGGGCTATGTTCAGCTTTATTAACGGAACTTGTACGGGCGAGAGAAAGGATTGAATATGCAAATGTTTCGCACGGTTAGACTTCTCATTCATCAGTATTTAATAGTACACTTAAGATTTCATGTCTAAACATTTTATGCATCGAAATTTGAAAATTGAGAGAATAAATTGCCTTAATAGAACGACGTCTCACTATGCTATACTTTACCATGAAGATACCCCGAGAATATTACGTAATTATTTTGCTTGCACTCAATTATGATAGATAAAAACAATTCAAGATGTTATCTTGACATTCAATGTTCGTAAATAACTTCCATTTCGAGTCCTTGCCTCAATATATGTGAAGCGGAATTAACGACTTTTTCTGACAAGTTCTGCACATGACCCGACTTCGATTGCGCTTTTAAGGTAAATTTTGAACTTAATATACGGTTCATAATTCACTAATGCATTAAAATGCATCAAGCAGCGTGGCACGGATGCATGGATACGGAATATGACAATAGAAACTCTCTTAATACATTGTACGCTTCAAGTAAAAGCTGCAAAAGTGGACTGGACCACTCAACTACTATTCCAACTAACCTGCGTTTACACGCGTTAAAAATGATGGTAACCAGCGCCAATCCTAGTAACTCCAGCGCGGTTAAAAAATTGACTATGGTCAGCGCCAATGTGCGTTCACACGGCGAACTTTTACTAGGGTTAAGAGTTAACCTGGTTAAAAGCTATTAATGTAAACAGGGCATAATCGTATGCTCAGGACACCATGAGAGCCCTCTCTGCATTGCCTTAGCCTGCTTCCGTCGTTGTCACACTGACAGCCCTCAATCAATCCCTCGATCCGTCGATTCCCTATTCCACTTCTCACGACGACCGTCCTCCTTGACCTTTCATACGTCTGGTTGATAACATTAAGCGGAGGGACGCCATCCACGCCATCTTTCAAATTCCCAATCACTGCCGTCGTTAAATGCACACAGACACTTCTACCTCAACTCCGATAATCATTTCTCCAGCCGTTAGCGCCTATCCCAGAAATGAAAATAAAAACCGATCCAATGTAGCGACTGCGTTTTTTTTATTATTCATAAAAAAGAGCCCATTAAATGAGAAAACATCCCCGCCTGCTTGAATTCGACATCTTACAGTCTCGAGTACAGAAACACACCTCGTTTCACCCAATCCCTTCTTCCATATATTGAAAGCGTGGTTCGCCATCAAATTTTGTGTGCTCATACCATCGTTCGCCATCGTCGCCAATTCGTTACGAAAAGTTCGTTACGTTGCGACGCTACGAAAAAGTTTATCAGCTCCCGTATTTCTAATGAAAGTGTTGGTTATAACTAGAAGTGGCTAGTAAGCTAAAGTTGACGTTACGGTACATCTTCTGACGATATCGGAGTGTGGATTTAAGTGGGCGCTTCCACATTGCCCATTATAAATTTTATGGTAAGTAGAATACATTTCGGGCGATGAGTTAATCGTGTGAGAATGTGAAAGCCTTCGCTAAGTTCACCAGCAGAAGAACTCATATTAGTAAGAACCATTGAGTTCGAGAGCGAGAACAGGATGGCAGTGAAATTGTTGATAATTTTGTGGAGGGAATTGGGCCGAATGAAGGACCTGCTTATGTACGAGAGGGTTCAGTGGAACAGGAACAACAAGACAATTTGCAGAAACAAGCTAGCTAGCTAGCACACCGTGCGCAAAATGTTACTGCTCCAATTGTAAAATGTGTCATTGACAACTGTAAAAATATTGTGAATGCTAATTTGAAAAAAATATATACATATATCTTGTATCTATGTCCATTGTAGCTGCCAAATAATCTAATGCTTATAGTTTCTATAAACTTGGTAGCATAACCATAAGTAGTGAATGTTAATGAAAAATGATTGTCAGACCAGGGCTGTCTTAAATTCAACATGGGTCTACCTTACAACCAATATCACTTGGTTCGACATTCAGCTCTGCATCTACCTTAATCTTTGACTAGGAAAAGGATGTGAAATTCAACTGACACTGCCATAGAAATGTTGCCTCTGAAAATCAGTTCTCTTTTCTGTCTTAAAGTAAGATCGACTTTTTACTGTGTAATCACGACGGTTCCCGGTGGCGATGGGGCACCTGACACCGTCCTTCCAAACGGTAGACGTTGGATCGAAATTCGCCATACGTAGTCCGATTCAAAGCCAGAGGCCAACGCTGGAACACATTAAACTAATTATCATGAGGAATTATTATGAGGAATTATAAAGTGAAAACTTACGAAGGATTCAAGCGGATAGCTGACCGGAATATGTATAGGAGAGCCATGACAGACCAATCTTCGGATTGGAGGAGAATCGGATGGCGGAGGGCCATTGGAAGGAAAAATTGACCAACTAATCGGTTGCATCGCCACCTTTTTACCTTCCGACAGACCTTAGCGAAATTCTTTAACAAAACACCAAAGACAATAAATAGAAGGCTCAGTGTAACTATTCCCAAGTGGTCAAGGAAGATCAACTGTCGTCACTCTACACTGGTTACACCAGCGGAGTTTGATTAAACCAATTACAACATGAAGATTCAACAAAAAAGACTCTCTCCATCCTTTACGTTGGCATCGCTCCGCAACACAGCCACAATTCTGCAGCACCATTGTAGATAATCACAAGCTTAAGATCTTTATCAAGAAACGTAAGAAAGATCTTTTTGACGTCCATGATTAAACAGAATACAATCTAAATTCGTATCAATCAATATCTTATCATCAACACTGTTATCAATAAAAACCATTTACGCTTAACTTCGCAAATTAGATCGATTTCGCCGACATGGACACAAAAAGCGATGGAGTCGATGAGATGTGAGGGAATTTCCCAACATTGGCCAAGGGACCAAACGAAGAGGAAGTCAGTGAGTTTCGAACGCTATTCAAACGAAGTACGTCACATTTTTATCTCAATTGCCCTTCTTTCCTAATCATCTATTATTCTTTATCATTTAAAAATGATATCCCATTCAACAGAGAAATCAAATGATTCATCAGCCACTGTCGCCGATCAATTCGGACCTAAAATCGTAAATTTACCTGACCACTTGTTTACATACAAAGAAACATCCTTACTGGAAAGAGGCTTGAATTAAATACCAAAAATCCCCGTTTCGGTGAACGACAGTAAAAACCTAGCAGTACACTATGAAGTAGCTCTCATAAAAGAAAATACTCATGCTAAACTTATCATTGCTCAGGAAATGAAAAGTCCAAGATCTTGCAGCAAGATTTCGAAGCCAAACGCCACTTTCCAGAATTAGATGCGTTCCATTCCATTAAGCGCAAACTCAGGTCCGAAAATCTTCGTCACATCGTCCCCCACTCGAGCATTCGCCACCATTCGCCTTCACGGATTCGCCGCCGGCCGAGAGCTCCAAGACCTAATACGCCCGTCCGAAGGGGAAAGCCAAGTCGACAAAAATGAAGACAATCAGTCAACACGCCCAACGTTTGTTAGGAATGGGAATCACGTGACTGAAGTATATATGACTGTGGCGTTTGTTTACATTATAAGGTCGTGAAGAATTGCTTCCTTAGCCAAGTCGGTGTGTTTCTACTGCGCTGTTGGTCCGACTCGAAAGACGGCACCGCGGAAAGACCCGCCGACCGCGCGTTGAGTCGCCGAAAGAGCATTCCGATCAAGAGAAGACGCGGCGTCGCCGAAAACAGCCGCGGACGAATTATTTCGATCGCGGTTGCGCGCGTGGACTTTCAATTGTCGCTTCTCCTACTCTGCCGCCGCGTATGACTCGCAAGAAGGACGCGCATCGTCCGCGAGTTGTCAAGGTCGCCACGACAACGGGGGAAAGTGGGGGGGCGGGAGGAGGGGGGGGGGGGTGGTTCTTCTCTGGTGTCTGGTTTGCGCTTTTAGGTGGAGGGGGTTGAATTCCTCCACCCTCACGCTCCCCTACCTACCACCTCCACCACACCCTCGCATCGTCTAGATGATCCAAATTAGACACATTTACCACTTACTGGCTCGTTTAAAAAAGTCTCGTGTCAGTCAAAAGAACCGTTCATGAGTGGCGTAGAGTAATATGATGCTGTCGCGGACTCTATTACTGTCGGAATAATATAATTAATAATGATACGTTGCATTGTTTGAATTTGATACACATTACCGTTGCTAAAGTATTTAAGAAATTATAGTAGAGTGGGGAGGACTTGAATGTTTCTGTGAGTCCCCTTGTTGCACAGCCTGAGGCTTACCACTGCAGATCTGCAAGTGGAATTAGCATTTTAATGTTATATCTAGGGAAAATACTTCCGAGCGAATTCATCGCATTCGAAACTAAATGTCAGAAACGTATTTTAATTTTAACAAACGATGCAAATTATCTATCCCAGTAAAAATTCCAGAGGACCAAGTCATCAGTAGCATCTAAATTTCGGCCGGGCTATGCTTACTCATTGTTCTTTCGCAATGTCTCCCAACCTGTTTCACGACGTTAGGAAGTTACCTCATGATAAACCCACCCTGGTTCCCTATCGTTCATTGTTCGAGAGAACACACAATGAATATTATGCGTTGAGAAAGAGAATCATTGGCTGTACCGTAACTTTAACCGAACGGACGGAAAAACTTTTCAAAAAGCGGTCCAAAATGCTACAATCGTTTCCGTTACAGCTTGGACTGAACCGCTTCACTTTAACAAAAGCGGTTCGGTTCGGACCGAACCCCTTTCTTACCGTGGTAAAGGTTCGGTACACGTGGAACCGTAACGCCTCAGAGGTTCGGTTACGTTTCGCATCCTTGTCTGGATCGATAGGAGCAGAGAGGGGGGCTGAGGTATAACGCACGGCTTTTCGAGGCGGTCGCGGTTTTCAGCGGATGTCGACTGGGGGCGCTGTGCGTGGGGGGGAAGCCGAAAAGGAGGCCGATGACGTCACGTCCAATCATTGAGTTCACTTAAATTCCCCATGACAAGTGCTAGTATACGACACGACGACCGACTGGGTGAGAGGAAGGGACGTGACACCAATGATGACACGTTCCGAATTTAGTGAAAAGCCTCGTGGATTTTCGTGGACACCGCTGTCGCCCGTAGCTTTAGCCTGAATCACACGATACTTGACATTGTGCAAGTCCGAGGATGCTAACTAGCATACTAAGACTTGTGCAAGGTCAAGTATCGTGTGATACAGACCATGCATACTGGGAATCCTGCATGATCGCTGGCATACTAGCTGGTATTACTTGTTTTCGTAATTGGTGCAGTACTAGTTTGATACTTGCTCCTAGTAGGACTTAGTAGCCGCCGACCAATCACCTTTGCTCTTTGCAATGCGGTCGTCAATTTTTGATGTCAGTGCCTCCATAGTCCCTCGTGACAGTTACAATTTCCCGCGATCAAATAAACAACTCAAACCTCACAATAAGACACAATGGCTTGGGTACCTGAGACAATTGAGGTTGAGGAGCTGCAGCGACTAAAAGCCGTCGTCTTCGTTCGAAATCATCCATTCCGGTCGTCAAACTCCTTCCACGACGGTACTAGATCAAAGATCTACTAAACAGACCTTGTGCAAGTTCAAGTATCGTGTGGTAGCTCCTAGGAAGATTTCATACATGCTAGGTTTCGTACTAGAAATCCAGTACTCGCTAGCATCCTCGGACTTGTACAAGGTAAAGTATCGTGTGATTCAGGCTTGAGCTCTGTGTGCTCACCTTCGGATATAGTGGTCAATCATTTCTAACTCCGCGCTAATTATAAGTAAGCACCTGGGTAGTATAATATTTACAAATCGGAGCACTGTTGGATGTGCAGTTGGCAAAATGCACAGCATTATGATTGTTTTTCTGTTTCCATTGGTAATAACGCATCTCTAACGCATCTCCAGCCCGATGGAGATCTACGCCGAAAACGAATCTCCATAAGAGACCATTCCGTCAAATAATTGTAGAATCAACTTTAGTAAATTCTCTTTCCGTGGGCCGAGCAAAACCCACTCCAGTGAAATTGAAAAGTATTCCGTCATTCTTTCATATGAATGAGATACAAAACGAAGTGAGCAGATGAGTCTTTTTTTTTCAAAATTCAATTTTTAAAAATCAACACCTGAGCAGAGCGTAAAATTCGCAATTTTAGTTTTTCTGCGGGGTGAGAAGGATTACAGTACAGTTAGAATTTTACGAGGCCGATCAATCTTATTTGAGTCGTAAATGAGCAACTACTGTCTAAAAGATGAACTGATACTACCCATGCTGCTCCTACAAAAACTAAGGCTTTAAGTTTACCACTCATGAAATACTTCACAGAGAGATAACTTACTAAAACCATCATCTAGTATACAGTCAAAAAATATACAATACTCAATATTAGTAACAAGAACACTATCAATTCCTATGAAGAGATAAACTTCAACACAAGCGTACTTATGACACTGTTTTTGACAGGTTCTGCCACTCAAATAAATGTGTCATTTCCTTGATTTAGGATAATGATTTGCTAAATATGTTTTCTCGGGACGGTGCGAACGGCTAACTCCTAGAGCACGCGTGCGGATGCAGTTACGATGACTAATGACGCCATCTCTCGGATCATTAACGGCAGGAACGTCGGAAGAGTAGAATGGCAAATGGAATAAACGAATCCCTTACTATGGAGCAGCAACATACTCAATAGAACAAAAACAAATATATATAAAGCAATAGTAGAGAGTATAATGCCGAAACGGAGCCGAAACATGGACTGCAAATGAAAGAGAACAAAGTAAACTACGAGCCACTGAAATGGACTTCTTTTGGCGGAGGTCGGCTCGGAAATCAAGAATGGAAAGAGTTAGAAATGAGCAGATGAGAGAAATCACGGAGTTGGAGAAGGATGCAGTGGAGACTATTGAAGAAAGAAGATTACGATGGTACGGACACGTCCAAAGAATGGGGGATGGAAGAATACCGAAAGCTGCTCTAAAATGGGTTCCGGAAGGCAGAAGGAGAAGAGGAAGACCCAAGAAGAAGTCATGGTGGGATGGAGTGAGGGAGAAAATGGATGGTGAGGGGGTTGGATATGGAAGACGCATTTGATAGAAACTGGTGGAGAAGATTGGGTGATGGACCTGATGAGTGGACCCTACTTATGGAAAGATAAATGTGTCGGGTTTGGGGAGGGTGACTGCTGTGAAGTGTAATATCCCTAATAAAAAGAAAAAACGTCGGAATTACTAACGGTGTCATCCTTGGCGAATGCCCTCGTGAAGCAATGGTTAAATGAGTTGATCCGACTGTGAATATTTTGTTTTCGGTGCCCAACTCCACGAGTCTCCCCAATTTCTCCTCTCGTTTCAACCCGTCCCTCCCCACCACTTATTCAATTCACGCGCCATGGTGACATTTACGTCTCCGCCGAGGACCATTCCATTCTACAGGGTCCATCCCATTCTTCCTCTTCCTTCCCTCACCCACTCATTCCCAGTTCCGCCGCCGCCGCCGCATTCGAGAGCGACGACGGCGACCACATGCATTGGCGTGGGCTGAACGCCCAAATGGCACTTCCTCATTGTACCGAGAATTTTTCCGTGATTTCGTAATCTCCTGGGAACAATTATTAACACAAGTCCATGGTTTCGACACAAAGTGCCATTTCCAAGGTTCATTTCTTGAAAAAGGCACTTCGTGTCGAAATGGTCGGGTGTTAATAAATGTTTAGTGTGGAGTTTTTACCAACTGTTTCATTGCAATATGGAGATACATAAGTTCCACAAAATAAAGCCTGAAATGATTTTATACGTTCCTGGGAACAAATTTACGTCTTCCCATCTATTTCATCAACATCATGCTCACTTGCAGCAGATTAGATTACTTTTTCCAATAGCGTATATGACAACTTAAACTGAGCGGCCTTGGCATTACATAAACTACGTGCAACATAAACTCTGACCTCTTGAATTAAATAAATTATTTTTAACTGCAAGGCCAGTCGCTTGCGGATCACAGTGCTGAATGAATGCCAACGAAATATCATTTGTAGAGCCCATTAAGATATCCAATGTTCATTCCGATATTAGGATATTTTTGACGTCCAGTTCAGGTTTCCGCTCCCATTGGTGCCGCAACAGTTCACAAGCTCAGAAGCAGAAGAGCTTTTCGAGAGACAAGATCGGCTCATCGATGACTGCAAGTCGAAGCTACCGTCATGAATTTCAGTCGCAGCACTCGCAACAAAAAACTGGCTTCTTTCAGGGTACACACAGCTCGGCATCTGCTCAGATGCTCAGCATCCCCAGAAAGAAAGACATGACGACCTCTCTTCACGCGAAAATCGGTTTGATTTGTGAGAGCGGAGCTTTCACGAAGATCAGTGGCGAACGCCAATCCCAAAGAGAAACTCTCCGGGTCAGTTGCTCCATTCACTGGACTGTCGGGTCACGAACATTAAGTACGCACACAAAAATTCAACACATTTAATAAACAGCGGAAACATTTTCTTCTAAACAGATGACTAGGGAGGGGGGGGGGTCGAGCTAACATCACAAAATATTACCATGACTCACACTGGCAAAAGCATTTTAATTTCCGTTGAAAATCGGCCAAGGTTGTCTTGAGGACACTCGGATGAAGGATTTTCTCGGAAGGATTTTCTCGGAAGGATTTTCTGGGAATTTCCAGACCAAGGAAACAGATTTATGGTGAACATTACCACAATGAGGCCAGTGGGAATAAGTTTTCCGGTATACTGATGAATATTTACCTCAAGTAGAGGTAATGCATACTTTTTTATTTCCCCATATTTATTCCCCATACCTTGGTAGAGGAACAAAGCCTTTAGAAATTCGCCTGGTGAGAGAATTTCCGAATGAATCTATTATATCGTTCCTTGCGGAAAACAAAATTCGATGATATGACTCCGAAATTCAACTCACTGTGGTCGCTCACCGATTAATAGGTCCTCATTGTAGTCCATAATGCAGCGTCAACCGGTCGCTTTTGAGAATGACGTGATTCCGTTGCCTCTTCTCCCGGTGAATAACATATGAACGCACTACGTAATTGCTCATCTCCGTGGAACGGTTAACATCTTCCCAATACTTTCCAGCGAAGACAAATCAACACTAAGGACAATGGATACCATGAGGCGATTGGAAAAATCAAGGGGATAGCTTAAAATCTAAACTTAACACTCCGCAGCTTTAACTTTCGGTGCAAGTTAAAATTCCCACCTATTGCTGCGAATTCACTGCCCGTTCTCCATCCCTCGCCTCATTTCCTTTCCTTCCGTCGCTCAGGGTGTATTTCAACCGATAGCCTGCTCAACTTTCCACTCCTTTCTCGAAATATATTCCCTGTATCCGAGTCATGCTCCAAGTTGCATTAATTATACTTGAATAGTAAAAAAGTGTAGTCAATTCTCAGCGACAAATACAAAATTAACTCCTAAAGCGTACATTCACAACACGAGCAATTTTTCATTTATAACTGGAAAATGTGTTGATCTCATCATCATTAGTCGTCTGCTTTCGCAGGTCCATTGGTGCCTCCATCTCTCTCTGTCCTCTGCTCTCCTCTTCAATTCTCTGTAACTCCCTCCATCCTTCAGGTCATCAATCATATTTCTTTTCCTTCTTCCTCTTTTGCGGCTGCCATCCACCATTCCCTCCAGTACATCTCGTCACAAACATTTCTTTCTCAATACACGCCCTATCCAGCACTTCTCCCTATCTTCAATGGTCTTTAAGAGCTTTCTTCCTTCTTTTATTCTCTTCAACACCTCTTCATTCCTAACCCTATCAGACCACTTGATGTTAAACACTTTCCTCCAAATCCACATTTCTAGACTCGCTATCCTTTTCTGTCATCGTCCACGTTTCCCCACCATACAAAAACGCACTCCAAACAAAACACTTGACGATTTTCTTCTTCAGTTCCAGCTCCATGTTACTAGTCAGTATACTAGCCTTTTTCTTCCTGAATGCCTCCTTAGCCATAACAATTCTTGTTTTTATCTCCATCTCACTCTTCCAATCCTCCATCACTTCACGATACACGACACGATAGGCCGCGAAAACGGTGTAAATAGTCATGAGATTATTTGAACATTCAACCATAACCCTTTTCTTTCCTTCGGCATTGAATCGAACGGCACGGATGCATCTCCCTGATACCTAAGTTTACTACAGTAATAAATCACACGTACAACCAACATTCTTTGAATGATCCACCATTGCTAACTACAGACATTATACAAAATTGCTGGAGTGCAAGCACTAATTCTGAGTATGAAACACTTAGCGGAAGGAGAACGAATGAATTCAGTAGTACGCCCAATGCGTGATTCGATGGTAAACAGAACTTGTCTCAAGAGCCTGCATCAGAAGGGAATAAAATCGGCCTGACAACAATACCTACGTATATAAAAGCTAGCACAATGCTCGGAAAATCAAGAAATAATTCACGATCTGCAAGTCGGCTGGCGTGCACTAGGTTCAAGGGGCGGCATTCGCATAAAGCACTGTTTCCGAGCCAGGGGCTAGCACCCTTTGGGCGTGCAAAGAAACATGTAAGTTTGCGAAACTCCACAGTGGACAAATCATTAGCATTGACCGCAATATAAGTGCACTCGCGGATGACTCAAAAGGCTAATACCGCAGCTTACCGCACCGGAATCCTCAAAATTTGTCATTTCATTTTTCGTCTATGTTTAGAGAGACCGTTTTTGTGGAGTTTGCGCAGCTTCTAATTTGTAGCAATTTTTTCCATGTTTCATTTTCATGAACATACTGTCAAAAATTTACTAAACAAATTTGTTTTGGTTACCATTACTTTATTTCTTAAAAAAACTATCAAAGGTAGGATGGATAGGGTCAGGAGTTAGTGGGTAATAATGAATGTGAGTTAGATGCTCCAGTAATGGACATATATGAAAGGAGTGTGCTTAGTTGGTTTGGCCATGTTGAGAGAATGGATGACAGTCGGATAACGAAACAGATATATGAGAGTGAATTGAGTGGTGCGAGAGGGAGAGGTAGGCCAAGAATGTTGTGGTTGAATGTGGTTGAGGAAATTCTTAGGAGGAGGAATATTAGGAGTCTTAAAAACAGGAGGGTGTGTATGAAGCAGTGTATGGGGGTAAATGAGGCAAAAGAGGTTTGCAAGGATAGGTCAGTATGGAGGAAATTATGGAAGCAGAGTTAGGAGTACAATTATGTATTTATGAGAGAAACTTAGTGACTCTGCCTACCCCGGAAGGGAACGGCGTGATTGGTATGTATGTGTATATGTATGTAATTATAACTTTCGGAGGTGCGAGACCTTATCATATTTTACTTGCTGGGCACTCGAAGTGTTGGGAGGCGTCGCTAAGACCGAAGGGGTCTCCCCAAGCCTCTCGCTGGACCCATCCCCCTCCCCCTCCGGTCCCTTCCACCCCCTCTCCCGAAGAGACCGACCAAGAGAGACGATCCTCAATTCAACGAGAGAGAGAGAGAGAGGCACTCTTGAGAGGTGGAGAGGGTGATTTGAGAGCACCCTCCGCTTTCCTGCCGTCCGAAGGGAGTTAAAGCGACATTTTGCCAGACTCATTATGAAGACCACGTTGGTATTTGATTTTTTTAAATTTTAACTTCAGCAGCAGAAACAAAACGTAACACAAATACGACGCAAATATTAGAGACGCAAAAATCTAGTTTCATATGACTGAGTCTCTAAGTATTTAAATAAATGCATGTGTACCTTAATTTTTAACTTCTTTTAATTATTTCACGCCGCACGGTGAAAACACATCCACAACAGAGGGTTAACGATGGTTCCATAATAATTACTGCGGTGATCATTCATATATATTTTCATAAATCGTTGAGAAACCATAAAAACTACACACTGACAAATTTCTGATGATACGTTGGCGTAAAATATTTCTCATTTTTCAAATCAAGTCTCACTGGAGTGTGTAGCGGGACTACATTCATATGAATGGCCCATATATATTGAGAAAATATTCCGAAGACGAATTATGTAGATGTTTGACATTTAGGTATCCTTGGAAAGTTGAGATATTTTTCTTTAAAATGAGACCAAATTCATTGCATTCCAGGTGTAATGATATCTCGCGGAGGAGACACCTGTATTGCCAGCGTATTCGCAGCATAGACACCCAATCCACAAATCCTTAACAGTTCTCCTCTTAAGGTGGTTGGAGCGGTATTGATGGGTTATTTAGTGCACATTTTAATATATATATATATATATATATATATATATATGTAAATTAAGCCGAAAAGAAATTCTTGTACAGCATTGCGGTTAAGGTAGTTCGAGCGAAATATCATTTTACTTAGACATCAATGAATTTGGTCTCATTTTGAAGAAAAATATCTCACCTATCCAATGGCACCAAAAATTCAACCCCTTACCACATTACTTTCCGAGATATTTGCCAAAAAATACCAGCCCTTTCACATGGGAAATGGTACGTATACGCACTCCAGAGAGACATTATTTACAAAATGAGGTATTTCTAACACTTAGATGTAGAGAAAAAACTAACAGCATGTAGTTTATATGTTTTTTCAACTATAATTGAAAATTTATCATATTGTCACCGCAGTAGGTTCTAGGGTATCACAACAAACCTTCCGTTTTGAAGGAGTTTCAAACGCACCGCGCGAAAAAAATTAGTCAAGTTAAAGACTTATTTGGATATTTTCATTTAATTACTTACAATTTCTGTCATATAAAGCTATATTATTGCTCCATAGATAATGCAAAGTTTAATTGATGTGTCCTACAGCTGGTGAAATTTAAACGTATAATTCGAATATGGTCCCTATTGTGATTAGGAAACTATCTCACTCGGACTACCTTAGAAGTATCTGCTTTTGCGCTGGAGATCACCATACAGGCAGTGGCATACATGACTCAACAATTATACTTTGAATTTTTTCCGCTGATTAGGGTTGCGGCCCATAACTCGCTCCGGAGAGCTACGGTGTTTGCGGTGACATCACTGAAGATGTTATCAAAATCTTTCCTGTCACGCTCCCAACGCTCACGGATGGATGAAACCAGGGTGTGCTGGGGCGATCCATGGTTCCTGGGGGAATTTCAAAGCGGACAGTACGGAACGGTGTTTGTGGATGAGTGCAAGGGTTGGGTCCACTCAACGGTCACCAGTGCTTTTACTTATTAATGAAGTGATCAGCCTATAACATACGTCTAGTTTTCTTTATTCATAGACGAAAAATATAATTACTTTTCAATATTCTTACACTAATGATATTTGCCATGCTCTTAATTTATCGACGTAGTCAACGTAAAATAAATTCTTTTTCCTTAATCGGCCGTTGGAGTAAATTATTTCTAGTATTCTTAATTTTCACATGTGAATTTGGAGCTGATAATAAAACGAATGAGAAATCAAAAGGAAATGGATTTAAATAATTCCTTTGGTTTCTCAACATGATGCGTCAATAAAGTAGTTTAAACAGAAATTTTGCATTTCAATATTGTTCAATGGTTGTACAGTGTGAGAATAGCTTTTCGTGTGTTTATAATGAACATGAACCACGAAAATCAAGGGCAAATTCCAGTTTTTGACTCGGAATAATACCTTGACGTTTGTTATCCGCCAATATAATAATATGACACGCATTTTTCCGCGTTTAGGAGAAAAGCTGTACAAATTTAATCTATTTATTTCGACAATTTAGTCAACTGCCATAAAGTTACGCGCTCAAATAGAGTTGAACAGCCGAAAACCAAAGCGATGACTTGCAATTGCTTTCATTTCATACAAATAATAAGTACAAGTTTGCAAAGTTTCACGCAAATCTGTAAACGAACCAAAATCGATGCCCAACCACCTTGGAGTCCTCCGCGTGAAGGAAACTCCGTGCACGACATTACATTCGAGAACCCTCCCTCCCCCCCCCCCACTCTCCCTACGTCATTTACAGCGAAGACAAAGAAAGAACAGGACAGCTGCGACAGTCGGAGAAGATTAATCAGCAGTCGAGATAACGCCGTCACGTGCCCACCCCCAGCTGCACGCGTCTCGTGAGAATGTCGGCTCTTCACAGTGAAAGAGTTGACGCGTGGCTCGAACGATCCAGCGGGGATGCATTCAGAACTACTACACGATACGAAGACACTAAGTAGAAATGTGTCGATCACGAGCATCGCGAAGGAAATCGAACTTCTTCAGCACGTCCGTACTACTTCCTCTTTCGACTGCGAATACGAAGTCCGTGTGCTCGCCAAAGAATAACAGCTACGCAATTTTCCACACTTTTATTACATGATATGTGCCCGGCTTCGGTGTCTTACATCATCATCAGAGTTTTAATTTTCTCTATTTGAACTCTTGACGCATTTAGATCTTCAATGGTGATGTAAGAACGTCGAAACTGGTCAGTCCGTTTGTAATAAAAATGTGGGAAATTACATAGGTAGCTATTATCATAGAGTAAGTATGTATCGAGTGTCAAAGCAATGCTAAAAACTGGACATATTGGACTAAAAACTGGCTGTTGTGTGCTTTTTATTGAGAATCAATTGTTTTGTCGTTGCTATGGTACATCGGTAAACAGTTGACTCCGTGTTAGGTAATCGCGTGTCTTATCATATTGACGTGAATTCGATTCATTATAGACGATGCTCATTGAAGGCTCATTAAAATATGTTTAATTTGGTCTCTACGACTCAATAAGATTTGTTTTCGTTGCTATGGGTCGATTAGTAAACATCCAGGCACCGAAATCGTTATAAGAGCATCATGTGAGTTATGCGACACAAAATGAAGTGGCCGTGTGGCAAAGCTCATTTGTTATAGCTTGTCATGCAACTTCGATACACCTGTCCCATCTATCGGCCAAAGAATTATTTAAAAACTCATCCGAATCTCCCTATTTCTTTGCCACTCCATATATACTTACTCTATGCTATTATTCTTCAACCAGTACACCACAACGCCACAAAATCAATTCGCCAGTGACTGCACGAAGTCGCAGCACTAATGCACAGCGGGCTCGGCATTACAGGCTGCGAAGCGGGAGAAAATCGTGCATTATTTACCTTTGGTTCGGAAGGCCGACGGCAATCCCAGGCGCACGTAGTCCTCGCGGTTCGGGGGCTGCATCCCTGGAGACGCCTGTCTTTCCCGCCCCCCTCGCGTCCTCCCCACTCCTTCCCCTCGCCGCCCCCCTCTCCCGCCCGCCCGCCCGCCCGCCCCTCGCAGCGGCGCTCGGCACCGCCTCCGAGAAGCTCGAGAAGGAATACCCACGTCCGCCGAAACGTCCACGGAGTCAGTCACGAGACGGCCCACAAGGGGCGTCTCACTCGATGGAGACGAAGTGATATACACACCGGCCGACGAACGGAAAAGTAAACAACACACACTCACGAGGCGAGGATTTCGCTTTCGGAGAGCGAAGAATGTTGCCTTCCGAGGTCGCGGAGAGGACTGCAGTTTACGTCGCCAAGTGATTCAAAGCGAAGATCCGACGGAGCGAACGGGTGGTTTATACGCTGAACGATTTCCCAGGCACACCAATCGGAACACCGCGATGGATCGGAAGTCACCGATGTGACCTGGGGGGCAGTGCACCGGCAGCCCACGTGTCCGATGAAGGTTGAGGTCGTCGTAGAGTCGTGTGCGCCCCTCCATTCATCCCTCCATGTGGAGAAGGGGGGGGGTGGAGGGTGGAGATAGGGGCGGGGGCGAAGGGAAAAGGTCGCTCGACACAATGCGAGGCAAGACACAAGACTGTCGACCGGCGGCGGCGATGAAACACCGTCGGCGTTTCTTCTCCCTCCACTCGGCGAGGGCGACACCGCCAGCCTCCTTCCGCCCACAAAGGTTACACCGTGTATCACTCGCACACAGAGATATGAGGAGGTGACGGCAGTTTATGGCGCCACGATTCGCTAGCGTGGCATACACCTGCGTCCTACACCGAGAGGATCGCTCACGATGCAAAGTTCACCTTCTCAAATGGCTCCCCCACGCATCCCACTTCCTTCGAACGAAGACTCGAATGCGACGATTACCAAAGCACGCACAGTTTCATTCTTTAAACCAATCCTACTCACCTCATCGCTGGAACGCCATTCTACTCCCAACCGCCGCAAATAAGACTCCACTGAAAGCCGTTTCTTTATTTTCATTTCCCCCAAAAACTGCCAATATTTTTGCTAAATCCTGTCCTGCAAGGTCACGAACGACACGCGCCTAACGACCTTCCCCTCGTGTTTACATCAGCTCTGTAGATGACGGCAATGTCTGTCTCGAAACATATAGCTGGCGGTGTTCACGGAATCTTGCGCGGAATTTCCTCCATAAGTTCGGCTTTCTTCCTTTCCGAGACTTTCGATCGAGGAATCGTCGACTCAGCAAGGAGGGCACGCTAAAATTCACTGGATTCCCCACAATTCGACGTCAAAAGCCACGAAGACACCTCACGAGAGGCAGCACACGATGTCTGATAAGCGCCTCCCTCCCTCAGTCCTCCCCCCTCTCTCTTATCACCCCCGCCCCCTTTAAGCATACAAATGCACGCATATTGACAACGATGTGGATTTTGTCCGAATACAACACACTTGAAATGTTCACACATCAGCGATACATGAGAAAAAAGACAAATGTGGCTCTAATCGCGCGGTCACTCTTTGCGAAATTATCAAGATTACGTGGAAGATATATATGAGTCCAGCGTTCCGCTACAGATTTGGAAAGTTTCGCGTTCACATTGCTCTGATGTCCAAGGACACCAAAGCACTTCCTATTCCCAAAAGAAGAAAAGTTTTGAGATTCGCTCAAAGCGGAATATTGCGGACGGTATTAGGTATGAAAATGATTACGGCATGCCCCCTTTAAAACAAGGAATGATCGCGCCATTAAGATGCACACGGCCGGAATTAGAATTTTCATTGACCATAAGTAAAGTACTTTTCACAGTATCGTGTACGTCATGGAATAGATGCTTAATAGATCTCTTAATAACATGTTGATTCCCTCTAAGGCTTTCACATTTCATATGATATTGTATGCAGCCCGATTAATACTCAACTTTACTTACTCAAGTTTTTGCGAGGTGTAATGGTGACATGTATTATGGGAGTGTATTTAGAGGAGCTCAGTTTTTACTGTGGTCGCTTATTGTGTGCGGAAAGAGCGAGTTTTTGTACCTATCTGTTCGGCAGAGTATCTCTCTTATTTTATCGCATCTGTCAGACCTAGAGATGTAGTGAGGAGTCATGATAATATTCTCTGTGTCGCTCTGAAAAATATCAGTTCTGAATTTATCAAGCAACCTAAGCCTAGCGTGTAGCCCCCTAGTTTCTAGGGGCTCCCACCTTAATCCCTTTAAAAGTTGTGAGACCCTATATGTACGCTCGTAGCAGTTTTTAACGAAAAGCGAATCTTTCCTTTGTATTATATTTATATTTGTAATTAAACATTTCTCTCTATGGCCCCAAATGCTCGCAGCGTATTCGAGGTGTGGCCTAACCAGAGCGAAGTAACATCTCTCTTTGACTTGTTCATCCGAGGACCTTCCTATTGTACGCTTAACAAAACCTAGTTTCTTTAATTCTATGCCGCATATGTTTTGTACGTGTGTTCCCCACGAAATATCAGATGTTACGGTAATTCCAAGATATTTGACTTTATCGGAAGACTATGTTTACTTCACTTACAGTGTATATACGGCATTAGTGCGAACACTTCCGCAGAAAGAGTAATGTGGTGCATCCACTAAGATTTAATTCTCGCTCCCACTCCATGAACCACGAATGAACGTGGTTAACTTTAACACCATGACTGAACCATGCTTCACGACGACTTTCACGATGACTTTGCGACGAATCCAAATCAAGACATGTGCCACCACGATTTCGGGAGTGATTTGTTTTATTGTTAACAACAGATAGGCTTTAAGATCGTTACTTAGTTCACCATGTAAAGTCACATGGCAAAAAAACCACTCTATCTCTGCATAAAATTTCCGCACCAACCGTCACTCGTTTTCGAGGAACATGTCACCATTTCCTAAGTTTCAAAATAATTTCGTTGAAACTAAAATAATTTTTAAGAAAAAGTTTAAAATTAATCAAGGCTCAAATTTTCTTGATGTCGCTGAAGACCCACGATGCACACATGACCGCCCAACCAATATATAACTTCGAATTATCGATTCCGAAATTAATTACAAAAGAAAGCAATAAAGGCACCGAAGAGCGAAAAATTAAGCAAAATCCCTCTCATTTAGAATGTCAAATGAATCTAATATCATTTATAATCCAAGCAAATGTAACAAGTAAACGAGAAGTTCCTTTCATTGTCAACGTTTCAGGCAGGATGATTTTCAGCCACGCGGGCGTAAAGTGACTGCTGTGCTATGTAACGGTTCTTGTAGGAAATGTGCCGAAAATAAATAATAATAATAATAATTTATTTAACACTTACAGGTTTCCCCAATTACAAGTGTTATAATATATCATTAGACGAACATAAACACCCATGTCCTAGGCATTGAATAACCTTACCCAGGCGGGACTCGAACCCGCGACCATCGGGTTAGAAGGCGAGGACTTTACCCCGCCGACACCGGGGCCGACTCCGAGGCAAGAAAAAAATTGCAAAATGAATATTTTATCACATTTTATCCACGCTAGTTTGATAATAAGAAAATCTCCACGAATTGATGGCGCCACTCATCTGTCTTCCTGTAAGATCGTCGCAAATAAAATCTATTTCCCGAAATGTGCGGCGGCTTAAAAGGGTAGAAGACGAACTAGGAGTGTAAAAACATACCGATCGCTCATCTTGAACGCGGATTCGGTTTGATGTAGAGTCTCAGTACAAGTACTCACGATAACATGTGTCCATTATCATATTTATGCTGTAAAATAAACATTTCGTCGATCTGTGAAAAACATTAAAAGGAAGTGATCGGGCGTTTACCACTGATAACAAATATTTCATATATTAATTTCGGCCTTAAATTACATAGCCTTTATGGCGGAATGCCGTTATCTTATACTTCATCTTACTAATACATAAATTGGAAATATGTTTGTCTGTTCACTTATAGCTCGAGAGCGAAAAGGACTGGAGACGTTTTTTGCTTAGCAGAGAAAAAATAACAAAGTACCAGAATGTGGAATGTGCTTCAGGGAATACTTCGGGAGGCAAATGAAAAAAATTCAAAGCAAGAAATGGTGACAAAGAGATTAAGAATATCTATCCCTGGAATGAGTGAAAATGAGATTGGGTGGTATGAAGAGCTACAGAGGGGAGATAAGGGACTTAAAAATTAAGGAAAAGATAACATTGGAATTTAAGAAGTTGGAACAATGATAAGAAAAAAGGATGAAAGATAAAGTGATTAAGATAGAGACCATTAATGAAATGATGATAATATTTCGACTGAAAGGAAACAGCAAAGACCTTGTGATAATAAAAGTATACATGTCACCTAGTCAGCACTCTGAATACTCTGAAGAGGTGGAAGAGTGATATGAGAGGATAGAACTAATCACTAAAGAGGAAATACGGAAGGCTCGGATAGTAGAAATGGGGGGCTTTGATGCAGCTGTGGGCGATGGTGGTGAGGGTAAGACAGTGGGACAATTAGGTCGAGGAAAAAGGAACGATAGGCGACATAGAACAATGAACTTTTGTAAAGAAAACTTTCTGATAGTTGGCAATATTTTCTTTGAACCCATAAAAGGAGAAGATGTACATGGGCAGCACTAATGAGTGGAGTGAGTTATGAAACTGATTTCATGCCAATACGACACAGGAACAGAAAGTGTATGAGAATCGAAAAACATTGTCCAGATATGAATTCTGACCATTACCCAGCAATAACAGAGTAAAGCTAAAAGTTGAAAAGGGAGTGGAAAGAGAGTCATTCAGAGAAATTAGACACAGTCAAGCTAAAGGAGCCAAGAAAAACAAAGGAAATGGAAAAACTATTTAGGGAAAATTTTAGCGCCGTAAGGGAGAAGACCTTGATCAATGAGAAGTGGGAGAACATCAAAAGCAGCATGAAAGGAGCAGGAAAAGAGGCAGAGGGTGTAAAGAACGGGAAGAAAATGAGGGAAAGGATGGATCACAGGCGAAGTGATTGAACAAAATGGAGGAAAGAAGAAGATGGACAAACGTTGGCACAGAAGAAGGTAGGTGGAATATAGGAGACGTTATAATGAATTCAAAAGATAAGGCGACAGAAAATTAATGTGACAAGTGTAGACAAGAGCTCGAGTGATTAGATAAAAAGGGAAGAAATGATGTAATGAACAACGAGGCAAGAGACTTAACGCCTAATGGAGAAGTAAGTACTTACCGAGTAGTTTTCAGTTAGAAGACGAACATGAGAAAACAATTAATGAACCTGAGGAGGTAATGAACAGGTGGAAGGCAAATACTGAATGGTTGTTTGAATGGGAGAAAAGACTCATGGAAAGTGAACTGGAACTAGAGGAAGAAGACAAGGCGGCATACATGACAGCGAAGCAGAAGTATCTGTAAAACAGATGAGAAACGGGCATGCAATAGAAGTAGACGAAATTACAGCAGAACTATTGAAAGCACTCAATTCGAAAAGAAGAAAAAAGAATGAACAAGTTCGAGCGAAAAGATTTACAAAACAGGGCAATGGCCTAAAGACTTCAAGGAAACCGTAATCGATCCAATAGAAAAGAAGAAAAATGCCAGAAAGTGTGAGGAACGAAGGACAAAAAGCCTGACATCCCAAGTGGCTAAAAGGACAGGAGACGCACTTAGGTCTGTCGAGAGCAATTGGTTGAAGAAACAGGGAAAAGAAGAAATAAAGTATACATCATATACACAGACTAAGAGAATATTTTTGATCGAGTTAGTTGGGGAAAACTAAAGGTTTTTCTTTAAGCATGGAATCGGTTGAAGTGAGAGAAGACAGATACAAGAGCTGTATTTCAATCAGAAAGTGAGAATAAGAACGGGAGGTGTGTTGACGGACGATTTTTGAATGGGAAGTGGCGTTGAGACAGGTATGCCGCCAGTCACCAACCTTTTTAACATACATTTGGAAGAAATAAAACCAGAAAGCTTTGATGGAAGCAGAAAAGTGAGCATCGGATGGAAGAGAGTGGAATATATAAGGTTTGCTGAAGATATGGCCGGTTTGGCAAAAAGTAAACAAAGAGGCATAGATGTTACAGACCTTAACGTCAAATGCACGGTATATGGAATGTAAAAAAGCCAGAAAAAGACTAAGAAGGTGATAATGGGAGGTAAGCGTGAAAGGATCAGTATCAAACCGAAAAGTGAAGCGATTGAACGAGTAGAGAGCTTTATGTATTTGGGAAGTATCATCGCTTAAGACATGCTCTGCTTCAAGGAAACCGAATCAAGAACAGTTGTGTCAGAAGAGGGATTTCATAATAAGGAGATACCGCCCCGTGGATCTTTGAAAAAGTAACTGAGAAAGAGATTGACAAGATATCAAATTCAGAGTGTGTCATTGTACGGAGACGAGACATGGACTTGGCGTAGAGATTATGATAAAAGAATTGATGCCTTCGAAATGTGGATCTGGAGGAGAATGGAATGAATCAGATGGAACGATAGAAAGAAGAATGAGGATGAGTGAGGAAGAACTGGAGAAGAGAGACAATTGGTAGAGGAAATCAAGAAACAGGGTGTCCAGCAGCTGGAAATTTGAAAATTCCCTGAGATTTCCACGTTTTCCAGACATAATTTTTATTTTTTCAGAGGAAATACTGATTTTTCTCTCGTTAATTATAAGAGAATGTTCGGTATGTTCTTTGGGTGATTAAACGTAAGGATTATTAAACTTGCATATTTGAAGGATAATTAACACAAAACTTTAAAAAAGTTTGAGAGAAGAATCACATCACCACCCTTTCTTAGATTTAAACATTGTCATGCTGGTTCTCAAGGAATAAGGTTATATTACAGACATACTTGGCTATGAATAGCATTGATAAAAAATAATTGACACCTCGAAAAACTGAAGGAAATGACTTTTTTCCTCATTTTGCTAAATGCGACAACGCAAGGGAAATTTGACTTCGCAACTTGCCGATAAAGGCACGTTCTTTACGCCACTGAATTACAGACTATGACCAATAAGAACACAATGGGCCTATATAGAAAACATTGTACCTACTTTCGGTGATTACAGGAATGCAAAATGCGACAACGCAAGGGAAATTTGACTTAGCAACTTGCAGATAAAGGCACATTATTTCCGTTGCTGTTTTATATAATGGCACCACAGAAAATGCCAGGGTCAATTCGATATTTCCCTGAAATTTCCAGTGAAAATAAAATTCCCTGAGATTTCCTGGTCTTACCGGTTTTCCAGAGTGCTGAACACCCTGAGAAAGGAAAGATGATTTGGTTCGGACACCATTTAGGAAATGAGAGCTAGCTGAAGACTGTGATAAAGGGAACGGTAGAAAGGAAGAGAGGACGAGGAAGAATTAGGTGTACGATGTTGAACATAATTAAGATGATTGGAGGAAAGTACGACGAAACCAAGAGCCTGGCACACGACAGATAGGCATGGAGGGGTCAACCATGAGTTGACCTACCACGCGGCAGAACAACCCAAGAAGGAGCTCACGGTAATTCCGTCGGATGAGCCAATTGAAATGAAGAATTCGCCCTCCCTTTCTTTCCCTTCCATCGTGAAATTTCCCCCGGCAAAAACCATGGCAGATGACCCCATGAATAAGCGAAGAGAAATGTGACTCACCATCTTTGACAAGCTACAGGTCAGTAGCATCTTGGTCTGCAGTGATCTGGAGTCTTTGGCGTGAGGGTGGGTTGTGCGTAGGTACCTTTTAAACTTCAGGGCCGTCTTACAATCCATTGAGATGGAATACAAGAACGAGTTATTTCTTTTGCTGAGTCGCAGTTGAAATTTTGGCACTTACGTATTTTACACCTCAAAGCTGTGCCGTCCTTCCAGTTTTATTGTCCATTAGTCTATTAGGTCAATGCCCATTTTATCCCACGTATTTTATACCTCTTTTTTAAATTTCTCTCCTCTCAAGACACTCCTTTCTTCTCCAATCCTCCTCAGCACTTCATCACTCCCAGCTCTATCTTCCCACCCAATTCTCTCCATTCGTCGCCGCAGCCACATCTCAAAGCTTTCCAAGCACTTTTCTTCTCTCTTCTTCAAGGTCCATGTTTCGCATCCGTACAGTACAATACTCCATATGAAGCATTTTGCGAATCTTTTTCTCATATCTGTCCTGACATTCCCCGATTTAACCAGTTCCTTAATCTTGCTAAATGCTACTATTCCTTGCGCAGTTCTACTTTTAATTTCCTCTGTACAATTGCCGTTCTGAGTATCTATACTTCCCAGGTACTTGAAGGAACTTAATTGTTTTAATGTTGTTGTTGGGACAGTGTTCAGAAATTAATTATAGAATGGAAAATAGAAGGGAAGAGAGGAAGAGGAAGGAGGAGGCACGGAATGCTGACAGACATCAAAAAAGGAAGGAGCTATGAAGAGATGAAGAGAGAGACCCAGGACAGAATGCCGTGGAGGCAGTGCCGTTGAAACCTGTCCAAGGACAGAATCACAATGATGATGATAATGATGATTTTATGCCTCAAATGCAATATTTAGACTTCCGCCCTGTCCTGCAAGCGGTACATATATTGTACCGGACGCTTCGACGACAATACCCCAAAACCTAAAAAAGCTCCAGTTTGAGCGTTCCGTAGGAAGGAGAGGAGGAAGCAAGCCGCCAAGCAGGCGCCCTCCGGAGGCGCCCGAAGCAAACACCTCAAGGCGTCGTAGTAAAACAGCTGCGGGCAGCTGGATCGATGCAAAGGGGGTGGGGGCGGGAGCGTAGGATGGGGGTGGAAGGGGGTGGAAGGGCGGGGAGGGAAGGGAACGGAACGCTAGGCGATGAGGACGCTGCTGGTCCATTGAAGAGGGCGCATTCACGTCTTTGGCGGTAGAGCGATGGGCGATGAGGATTGGGAAACAGGGTCAGCCAATGGGGACGCGGATTCGCTCGCCTAATTCGTATGCATCGGCAAATGGGTCCAAATCAAGGAGATGTGATTCCTTGAACTGAGAGACACAAAAGATTCGTTATTCCCCTCGGAACAACGGATGGATGCGACCATGAAACGACTCCATGTACGCAAACATTAGCGCTTAATGTACCCCGTTGTTTCATCTATTACTCAATTAGAATATCCAGAACCATCTACTGTATGTTTTCTGCTTGGAACTGCTAGTGTCCTTCCACCCTCGGTCGTGCAGGAGTGTTCGCATCAATTACTAAACGGTTTGCTTAGGAAACTACTCATTTTACTTGGTAGCTAGCATACAAACTAACTCCTGGATCCGTAAATATATCAAAGACAAATCCAAAGTCTACTGCTGACAGGTCCCCACTGTAATACTGGCTAGGGAAAGCAAGCGAAACGGAAGAGTCAGTGTAGCAGGGGCAATAATTCATAGATTACTTGAAATAAAAGAAATGTTATCTCGCTCCCCCTGTAATGCTATCGCATACGCCGAAGGAGCGCGAGCATCCCTCCCTCGAGAAATCCTTGAATACATAGACACGTGGTCTAATTGAATCGAACAGCGTCGTAATTCGATCATTATGTTCCAGGGCAACTGGAAGGACGGCACAGCTGCAGGGCCGGGATGAAAGGGCCCTCCTCCTCCCATTTCGCGTGTCAACGCGCGACACGCGGAACTTCCCCTTCCCCTCTTGGGCTTGCTTCACTCGTGACGATGTCACGTGCCTCTCGCCGTCCGCCCGACCACCCACTCACTAGACAGAGAGAGAGAGTCTCTCCCTCTCTCTCTCTCTCATCTCCGTGCCTTCCTTCGACGCTGTCCCTCGTCCATCGCGCCTCTCGGCCCTCCCGCACCTTCCCAGCCGCCACGGACGGACGACACGCCCAGTGTCGCACGCGCGCAATAAAAATCTCCGCCGTATACGCGTCGTGTATACAAGGCGGTGTTAGAGGAGGCTATCACACCGCCGCGGCAGTGTGACTGGACATCAACACGCAGAAAACTCAAGCAGTCACATTTTCAAGACCACAAGCAGAAATAAAATCTTGCTCCTGCATATCAATAAAGGGACAGCCAATCCCATGGAAAGAAAAATACATGTATCTGGGCATAAATGTTGACAAAAACCTGTTGTTTGCTGAACATTTCCAAGAGACAATAAATAAAGTAATGGGAATGAAAGCGCTACTAGCGCCCATATTAAGAAATAACGCAACCCCCAATGTGATCAAAATAAAAATTTATGAAAGCATAATTAGACCGATCATACTGTATGGAACACCAGCATGGGCCGGCCTATTGAATAAACAATATATCCACAAAATAGAAATAACAGAACGAAAAAATCTAAGACAAATACTAAACCTCCCACCTCGGAGGAAGAACGAGGAGGAATATAAAGAAGCTAATTTAAACAACATAGGTATTGACCATAATTAAACAACTAGGGGAAAAATATTTTCAAGACCTTGAAACTAATACAAATAACGCGCTGCAGGCAGCGAAAATAAATGCAGGACCTGACGGTCTATAAGGACGATACAAAAGACCAATATATTACTCAATCCTTAGAAAGGGCAGAAAAGCTCAGAAATTTATGTGAGAAAATAGATGGGCACGGAAGAAAAGTCACATGACAAATTCCGATATAACAGCCACAATTATAATTAAGTGAGGAAAATATCTCGGCGTCGTGTATACAAGGTGGTGTTAGAGGAGGCTGTCACACCGACGCGGCAGTGTGACAGCCTCCTCCAACACCACCTTGTGACAGACGGCGCGCCGTCACTTCCTCTTCCCTTACTCACAGTCATACCCTTCCTCCCAACTCCACTTCTTCTTCCTCCCTCTCGTCCAAACCTGGACTGGCAAGAAGAATTCTACTGTTAAACAGAAGTCACCTACGCACGATACTGGGCACTATCAGGTTATGAGGCACCTACATCTTTTGAAGCTTGTGGACTCCGCCAGATGTAGACGGTGATAAGAAGAGGACTAAACAACTTCTCACGTTCTCTGCGATTGTCCTGCTCTGATGAGGACTAGAATCAGGCACCTGGGGTCTCCTTTTCTGGAACCAGTCGAAGTCAGGGGCATCCCCAGAGAGGACATGCTGGCCTTTAGCAAGGCCATTGGACTCTTTGGGTGATACAGTAATGGTGGTTACCACAAAGGACCAATAGGTCTAGGTGCCCCAGGTCCTCCTTGGAGGGACTCCATTTTAATCTAATCTAATCTAATCCTCCCTCTTGTAAAACTCCTCTTCTGGAGGAGAGAATCGACCGGAAAGTTCTGTTTCGGCCAAAAGTTCAAAGTTCAAAAAGACGTTTATTTCCACACACTAACAACAAATGCATAACAAAAAAAATGAGTGTGGACGCTGTTATAGGCTGTCGTTTCTTCAGGGGTCTAATAGTTCACCGGATATTACTTTAGTTCACTGGAACGGGAATATACTGTCCTGATAGAAAACACATGAAATATGCCAGCATCTGTGAATACTAATATACTAGAACGATCGTTTTGCGTCTCAGTCTCAACAGCTTTACTATTCGCTGCCGTTGGGCGTTTTGGAGCTCGCTTGTATGGCTTATTACAGGTCTAACTTCTATTTCAGCCTAATTTGTCTTTGCTCCACGGATTACTGATTGCTCCAAAACGGTTACTTTATACTATTCCAAAATCTTCCTGTTCAGTCAGAGAAGTGCTTTATGCTCGATAGGGATGAAGTAGTAGATATGTCCACACCGTAACAAATTGTAAATAACGACAGAATCCTCGAGGAAGAGACATCCCCACTCAGTAAAAGAGACACGCTGGATTTATTCCCCGTTTGAGGAACAAAATAGAGAAAATTAATGCAATTCGCAAAAATTTGTGCGCCGATAATGCGTGTTCGCATTGAGAAGAAAGATTATCTTGGCACAATATTAAAAAAGATTTGGCGACGAGATCTAATAACCCCAAAATCGACACCACGTTCCTGAAACTCATTGGAACGACCGGTTTTTACACGGAGTCACGTTTTCAGGCAGATGTTACACCTAAGTTACCACTGAAGACGTAACTCTGTTACGAAACCGGTCGTCCCAATATACTTCAGAGGAATTGCAATTTTTTTTCTTTGATAAACATTACCTCCGTCCCAAAAATCCACCCGCGTCCCTTGCGAACTGTCACGACATTCCCGAAATTGTAACCCAGTAATCAAATAGAGTTGGCATATTAGAGTACTCCTCATTTTTCCATAATATCGTGGAGTAATGTTTTCAACTTAAAAATGTTATCAGGGTGTAATACACAAACGATAATAATGAGTCCCGCTCCGATGAGCTTCGTAATTTGGTAAATTTTAAAGAAATGCTTGTAGTAACAAAACATGATCTAAAATCGACAGGGGAAAAAGTAGAAATAATTCCAGAAGGCTTCGGGAGAGGAAACTGTTATAAGCTAACAGCTTCGAATTTCAGCTTTCAGATGTTATTTTGCTCTCGTGAGACCCCATTTGGAGTACGCCTCTAGTATATGGGACCCTTACGAAGTACGGCTAATTTCAGATACAGATCGAATCAACGGAGGGCAGCTAGATTTATTAAAAATTGTTATGATAATCATATTAGTGTTACAAAATTGTTGAGGGAATTAGGGTGGAAACCTCTATCCAATTGAAGGGAGAAATATAGGTTAAATATTTTACGAAAGTTTGATGTTGACTATTTTTTGCCAGACGTTCAATATTTTGCTAGAGCCAAACTACTATGGTAGGAGCGATCACAGGAATAAGATTAAGGAAATAGACTTCAGAACCGATAGATTTAATAAGTCATTTTTTCCTCGTACAATAAGGGATCATAATAGTAGTTGTGATAGATCAATTCTGGGATACTGACTAGGTTGAACAGGTTTTTTCAGTATTGATAAATATCTTAACATGAATTGTAAATACTAACCTAGCATGCAATCTCCGGCATGATACACTCCTGCTTGTCTCAGTACCTTTTAGTGCTATTTATTTGTCGCATCAATAATACTAACCAGTAGTTATATCTTGAGTAGTGTGACGTATCACTCTCCTAGTTTGTGGTCTGACTGCGTACCGTTGCCCTGACTGCTTTGTCCTGCGCCTGGTATTCGGGGGAACGCGCGCGGTTCTGATTGAACTGGGATGAGTGCTGCATGCCTGGTGTGGAATCACCCCGTGCCACACGCCCTAGTGGTGGCTTGCACGGTATTTCGTAGATGTAAACGTAGATGAAAGTCAATTGTAGCATCTCGGGATAGTAGGGAATCAATAAATCGTCCGCCCACATAAAAGTCTGCCGCCTTAATTCATTCACGCGCAATGCAATGATGTAATCTCCGTTCCAAGAGGAATGAAAGGGCGAAGGGAGGCGTCGCGGCGTGTGGAGACACTCGCGGAATGGAAAGCGTGGACTTCGGATCGCCATCCCTACGATCGTGACAGCTCATTTCGGATTGAGAGACGGAAAATGTCTCGACCCACGCATTCCCTCGCCCACCCCGAGTGCGCACGAATATATATCCATCATCCCGTAGAGGGAGGGATGATTAGACTCGAGATGAGCTTGGTCCAAAAAAGAAAAAACAGGAAAAGACGAAGGTGTGCGTCGTATACGCGTATTTCGGCCGCAAGGTGGTCCTCTTCAGCGAACTGAAGGGATAAACACACAAGGTTGAAAGTGAAAAATGATGAGTTCAGACGTTGAATAAATGCGAAAATTAAGCAATACCAGGATTGCTCAGGTACAATACCTCTGGATTTACATACCTTGGGCACCTGTTATCAACTCTCTCACGTCTAAATATTCTTGCTATTTTATAAATGCTAGGAAATTCAAAATGAATACGTCGCTTTACGATAAAAATTTATATCTTTGTCTATTGTTAACACTCTTCAAATTGACTCACGACCGATCGGAGCTCTCTCTCTCTTCCCCAAAATGTACCCTCGGATTTCAAAATGTGCGGCCAACGACACACCTTCCACCTATTAAGTGTAAATCCAGACGAACTATAGAATATCCCAAAATTTGATACCACTAGTAGGTATACTCTCTTTGAAGGGTTATTTGAAGATTCAAGTAATAGTTAGCAAGTTAAAACAGGGGGGGATGAACAAGTTGCGGGGTGAGGGGGGGTGGGTTGTGTTTGGAGAGAAGCGGCTCTCCCCTTCCGCTCGCTCCCTCCCTTAAAGAAAGAAGGTTGAAAAAAAATGAGGAGGTCAACACAGGGTCACAAATCGAATGAATTAGCCCTTTATCCTGTCCGGACTCGCGAGCTCTGAAAAGAAAAATTATTCGGGATCTTTACCCACAAATCAGAATTTATTCCGATTCCCAAAACCCCAATTTCCAAATTTCGTTCCGATCGAGTAGGTTTGAATAGTGGGCATGAAATATTACGACCTTTCGATGAGAATTGGACGCGAATTGCATTTTCGTGATCTCTCCGAAGCATCGTAGTCCACGCCGCACCTCTCCAGACCTCCCGCCTACTGACCTTCATCGGGGCCGTTTTACGGGGCCTGCGAGATGAGGATACAGTAGAGTAGAGAGCGGCGCGCCTCGCGAGGCTGCAACGGCGATCCTCTAGGACCGTGCGCCTCGTCTAGGTAACCCAAGGGTAAAAGGCACACCGCGCCGACTCGAGGACACGGCCAGCGACATTCATCGAGCGTATTTTCATTTCGACTCTCGCCTTTTATGTGCGGTGATTCCAGCCACATATTTAATCATCGGATTGTAAGACATTTAGAGACAAACATCCATTACATTTTCTTTGTACGAATTTCAAATATTGGCGAAAAGTTAACCTTATACTTTGTTGTATGGTAGTGAAATATGGGTATGTCAGGACAGGTATGAGAGTAGACTAAACGCCGAGGGTATTAGTTATCTGAGGAGTGTTTGCGGCAAGAGTTGGATGGATAAGGTCAGAAATGAGTGGGTAATAAATAAATGTGGGTTAGATGCTCCAGTAATGGACATATATGAAAGGAGTGTGCTTCGTTGGTTTGGCCATGTTGAGAGAATGGATGAGAGTCAAATAATAAAACAGATATATAAGAGTGAAATGAATGGTGCGAGAGGAAGAGGTAGGCCGAGAAAGGTGTAGTTGAATGTGGTTGAGGAAATTCTTAAGGAGGAGGAATATTAGGAGTCTTAAGGTAGTGTATGAAGCAGTGCATGGGGGTAAACGAGGCAAATGAGGTTTGCAAGGATAGGTCAGTAAGGAGGAAATTATTGAAGTAGAGTTAGGTGTACGAATATGTATTTATGAGTGTAAACATAGTGACTCTGCCTACCCCGGAAGGGAACGGCGTGAGTGGTATGTTAGTATGAAACTTAGTGACTCTGCCTACCCCGGAAGGGAACGGCGTGATTGGCATGTATGTATGCCGACAGATTAAAAATTGAGACATTTATTCAGCATCGGCAAAAGACAATGAGAAAAAAAGAAAACAAAGGAAGAACAATTTTTAAGAACGATTTTGAGGCATCGGAGTAAATAAAAAATGCCGATCCCAGATAGAACTGAACGAAGATAAACAAAGTCATTGCAATGGCTTCGCGCAGACTGACAAGCGTAATCACTGATGCACAGTGAACGTAAAAGGTACCCACCCTGAAAATAAGGTCGCTGTCCCTCGACATTTATAAGTCGACCTCCTGGATCGACAGAGCACCGAGACGAGGGTCGCTTAATGTTTATATTATCAGAACATGCTCGGAATAGAGAGCATCTCCAACGTGGCTTCGGGCATACCCACAAACGCCCTCACGCACGTTCCCAGGGCCGCCCTTGGGATTATGAGGCCCCTGAAGCGAATGCGGAGAGTGGCACTTCAAATACGAAAATTATTTAATGAGCAAAATTGAAAGATTACTTTAAAATAAAATAAGTACAGACGCTACATTTATGTATCCTTACACACCCATCCCACCAGTCCAATTTGGGTGGGCTGAGTCAACCACTCTCGCCTCTCTTCAACTTACGAATTGCTTCATAAACGCTCTCCTATCTCGAATTCACCCAATATTCTTCCACTTCAAGAGTCTCTTCTCTCCCACATTCGCACATAATATTCGCGGTCTACATTTTCCTCTCAAACCGCCCACTCTACTATGGCACATCTGTTTAACCGTTCGACTCTCATCCATTCTCTCCCTCTCTCTCTTTGGGAAAAACCAACGAAACACAACTGATTTCACGTACATCAATTACTGGAACATCAAAGCCAAATATTTTCATCGCACTCTCATTCCTATTCCCTATCCATCCGACGTTTTCCGCGAACACTTCTAAGGCATAACATACATACACCGTTTCCACTGCATTTAGCCTACTCGTATGCTTATCCGGACATACCCAGGTTTCGCTGCCTCGTAATGACGTCGGGAAGAGTGCACTTTTGTACGCAGTGGTTTCCACCTACCTTGATAAACACTCGTTCCTATATATACACCACGGGCTACCTACGACTTCCCTGACGGTATTCGACAAGCATAAAATATGTTTAACATATACGTAAACCTCAACGGCATTTATCCCAGAAGATCAAATCATATGCGCGGGCGTACATGGCAAATGCAGTGCCTCAAATATCACCCCACCCACGGCATCTACATCTAAATCTACATAATACCCCGCGAGCCGCCGCATGGGCGTGTGGCAGGGAGTGTTAGGTCTCCAGCCGTGTATAGGTGTAAGTTTATTGGAGATGAAATGGTGACACGAATTATAGGAGTGTATTTAGTGGAGCTCAATTATAATTGTGATCGCTTATCGTTCGCGGAAAGAACGAGTATTTGTACCTATCTGTTCGGCAGAGTATCTCTCTTATTTTATCGCATCTGTCAGACCTAGAGATGTAGTGAGGAGTCATGATAATATTCTCTGTGTCGCTCTAAAAAATATTAGTTCTGAATTTATCAAGCAACTAAGGCTAGCGTGTAGCCTCCGAGTCTCTAGGGGCTCCCACCTTAATCCCTATAAAAGTTGTGAGACACTTTATGTACGCTCGTAGCAGTTTTTAACGAAGCGCGCTGCTTTCCATTGTATTTTATTAATTTTTTTGGTTAAATATATTTGACCAGGGTCCCAAATGCTCGCAGCGTATTCGAGGTGTGGCCTAACCAGAGCGAAGTAGCATCTCTCTCTGGCTTTTTCGTCCAAGGACCTTCCTAATTATATGTTTAACAAAACCTAGTTTCTTTAATGCTAAGCCACATATGTTTTGCAAGTGTAATCCCCACGATATATCATGCATGCATATACCACGGCATACACCCCGTGGTGAGTTAAGGGTGATAATTGTTGAGTTCTCATCTATGGTTCACTGTCGCTCAAACCTTGATGCCCCCAGCTTCTCCTAAACCCCCGCCCCCGCCCCCCAGGATCACTCGCACACTTAAGCAGACTGGGATGCAGGGGTCGGAGGCGCCCCTTCGGCCATTTTGGAGAGCGATTCAACTTAAACTGCGGCCCTCAAAACTTTGACCATTACCACGAGTTCGATTGGTAATTCGGTGCTATCCGCTTGGTGGCGCCTCGGCTAATAGCCCACCACAATCCCTCCTCCTCCCCCTTCCATCTTCTAAATCGGGATCGACAAGGTCGACGCGCAATGAACTGAAATCGATAAATGCGGAAAAAATTATTTTTTTCCCACAATAAATACCCTCCCTATTTTCGCACTGCAATGCAACAAACAAATACTCGACCATTTCCTCCGTAAACAACATATTCCTGCGAAGCCACAATGTACTTTACCCACACTAGGAAGCGTAGTGCATATGAGAACTCATTCGGGTAAAAAAAATGAACAGATAATTAATCTGTATGGCCCAATAATTAGTCAACTTTAAGGCAAAATGATGTTTCTTCATTAATGACTAATATTCGAGAGTTTACAACGAAAACATTCATTTTATGCCTTGAATTAGCCAGACATGCCCTACAATCTTTGTTTCTTTCTCATAGATTTTTAAAATTTTTTAATTAAATGTAACATTTTCTCATTTTATTTTGTTTATGGAGACTCACTTTTTAATTTTCGATTTAATGTTTTTGATTCATTTGTTATTATTTATTCATATTTTTTTTTTTCTTCGGTTATCTTTGTTTTATTTTTTTTATTGATCTTTACTTCATTTTTTCATTTAAATAATTTTTTAATAATTTATTTTTACTATGTTATAATAATATTTATAATTATTCTCTTTTTACTTATTTAGTTATTTTTAACTTTGTATTTATGCATAAATTGCCATTTTTATTATTATTTAATTCATGTGTATTTCATGGATTTTTTTGTTTTGTTTGTGTTACATTAGCTTAATCTGTCTGTAGGTTTTTGCAAGTGTTTCACGCTCCCCTTCACGTGCGGCTGTTTTCCTGCGGTGGGTTTTTTCGCCAAGGATATTCTCTTCCTTCCTTCCTTACGTTTTTTCCACAAATGTATACATCTTACTTCACACTTATTTCATGCATTTATCTGACGAAGGGTTAGACGGAAGGAGGGACTGCTATAGTCTCAATATCGCCCCAATAATGACGCCTTATTATTATTATTAAGATTAATATAGATATTTTATTTCTGTCAACGGTTCTAAAGAATACCACTTGGGACTTTTTCCCTATTTCGTTTCGGTTTCAGCCCACAGTGCGCCGCCGTGGTGGCCTGCGATCCCTCGTCCACCCACTAGTGTCCCACCCCCTCTCTCCGCCCCCGAAAGGGCAAGACGACAACCCACCCACCACCGCGGGAGGCCAAGGAGAACTGCCCCCTCTCAAGCGGAGAGGACTCCGAATGCACTGCGCCAAGACGAAATAAACCGATGCCGATTATCCAATTTTGGAACACTTCCAATTTTTCATTTTAGCATTCATTCCGATGAACAGCGATGAACTAGAGGATGAATATAGTATATGTGACCCCTTTACTCTCATGAAAACGAAAATTAAATCCTACTCCAGGAATGGAAACAAGGTTGTTGCAGTCAAAAATCGTCCAAATTGCCATCTATTTCCCAAAATTGCGCTGAGGAGAAGGTCATAATGGACCTCAACTCGTTCCTCGTGCGCCGGAATATTCACGGAGACTGTAAGAGGAAATTACGAAAGCATCATTGAAAACATTGAATTTATGCAGTCGTTAAGTTGTCAAGCCTTGAAAAACGGATCCTTCGGCTCAATCTATTTCAATCGCGATCACTCCCCATCAGGAACTTCGCAAAAGGACGCGATTTAACTCTCAGTCGCCGTGGCTAAGTTCCTGGCGTCCTTCACAATGTAGCAATGAAATAAATGGGCGATACACATTAATAATTTTATCACTTCACTATTAAATCATTAATATGCCAATTCATCAACATTTTTTCTTCATGATACAAGGCCTGAAGCATTCAGTGTCTGATGGCGTCGCTACAGGGCAGTGAGTTTCAGTTCCTAATTCAATAATATTTTTCATAATTTTTAATAGTTCAATTCATCAACATTTTTTCTTCGTGATACAAGGCCTGAAGCATTCAGCGTCTGATGGCGTCTCTACAGTGAAGTGAGTTTCAGTTCCTATATTGCCTATCTCTTTGTTCTACGACGTGACGGGCCCAGTGGGGGATCTCCGCGCCCATTTAAGAACCGGTGCTCGCTGAAACGAACTCGAACGCTCGGAATTAATTCACATAAATAAAATCCTCATAGTCTACGGGCATGATTATTCTCATGAGCACTCTGTTCTCTTTCCAATTTTGCTAAAATATCTGGAGACCAACTGTCTCAGAATGTAAAAAGCACTGCTCCCGCCACAGAAATTTCACACTAGACCAATCAAGATGAGTGTTTGACACTAGACCAACCAATGAGAGTCACTTCTCAAATGCCAATCTTAGGATTGATTATTCATCAAGTAAGTACGTCAAATTCTATAAGTCTGATCCATAAGGTTTATTTCAGCTCTTGAGGTAGTACGAGCGAGATAGTTCCCTAATCATAATAGAAACCATATTCGCATTATGTTTTAATTTCACCAGCTGTGAGACACACGAATTAAACATTGCATTATTAATGGTGACATAATATAGTTTTAGATGACAGAAATTGTAAGTAATCAAATGAAATATCAAAATAAGTCTTTAACTTGACTCATTATTTTCACGCGGTACGTTTGAAACTCCATCTAAACAGAAGGTTTATTGTGATTCCGAAGAATTTACTGCGGTGACAATGATTTTCAAAAATAGTTGAGAAAACACACAAACTACACACTGTGGATTTTTTGACGAGATCTAAGCGTAGGGAATGCCACATTTTTAATAAAAGGTCTCTCTGGAGTGAATACACGTACCATTTCCCATGTAAAAGGGCTGGTATTTTCTGGAAAATATCTCGGAAAGTAATAAGGTAAGGGGTTGAATTTTTGAGTCAATGGAAGGGTGATATATTTTTCTTTAAAATGAGACCAAATTCATTGATTTCTAGGTAAAACGACATTTCGCTTAAACTACCTTAACATTCCACTCTGAAGGAAGAGCCCTTCCCTCCAGGACGTCTCATTCGGGGTTGGCGGCTAAACTCCCGACTATTCCTGCTGGGAAACGAGACTTCTGTCCAGGCGAGGCAAATACTAAATGAGGTCACAAAAACACTTATCCCCCACGGCGCGCTTCTAATCGATATGAACATTAACAACTACGTAATATGCAAAAAAAAGAATATTTTTTTGTAGTTTGGAGCAACTAATTAAGAAATTCAAGCAGTGCTTGCCCGCGTTTCGTCACATTTTAAATGACATCATCGGGGCTTTGATCGAATTAATATGAGTTTTAGAGGAGTTAACACAGCAGCATTAAGAACCTGATTAAATCATACTAAATCAGTCAAAGCGCTGATGTTGACCATCAATATAATGCGAAACGCGGGAAAAAACTGCTAGAGTTGATGAAAATTGACAACAAATTCAGAAAAGATATCCTAATCCTCACGTACTACTCGAAAAAAGAAGAAATTTAACATTAGAATACACATAAAGATATTACTGATAATGAGCAACAAATGAGATGGTTAAAGAAAACTCACTACAATAAATGTGAGCAAAAATACACAACTAGGAAAAGTGAATATAAATTTAATTACCGCGAACTATACTACTTCCTAAAAACTATGTTAATTACAGTAAAAACTGACTTATTGATGTTATTTCCAAAACTTAGAATAAAAAACCTGCATTGGTTTACAAGGTACACTAAGAACGAAACTATTACATAACTCTGCCACCTATCAAATATTGATATATTGATAAGTATAATTCTAAATAACTAAGCCGACAATATTCCCTACGATAAACTGACTAATAAATTACCCTTAACTATCTGTGACGAGGAGATTACTCGCGATAAACCATAGAACATCCTCGAGGATCACCACAAAAGCTGAAGTGCAAATGGTTTCGCTAGGACCTTCAACTTAACTGTATCCATAGGTTTAACTTACTCCAGACTAAAGCTGTCGAGACTAATGTCGGTCAGCGCGAAAACGACACTGTGAAATTGGGTTTAACGAAACCGCCGGAAGAACTTCCTTGAACCTGACGACGACATAAGGTACGTTTTCATGAACGCGTTTCAGACGAAGAGACGCCAAAGCGAGGTCCTCAGCCAATTAGAAGCCCGGATTTCTTCTCGTAAGTTCGCGTATGTTCGCGTGGAGTCGCGTCGCCCGAGTTAAAATATTTTCAACTTTCGACGCATGGAACGCGTAGAATCACAAACATGGCCGACCGGCGAAGTGTAGGTTACATGCAAGAACATGTAGTGTTCTTGTTTCTATGGATGAAATGATCATCTCCGAAATTCGAGAGAAGTACACGTTCCTGTACAATTATAAGGACTATCGACACATGGATAGAAACCTAAGGGAGAAGGCGAGGAGGGAAAAGGTATTCAATGGTGCCACTGCATCCATTTCTTTCTTAAAAAAACTGCACTGCAATTAGCTCTCAGCAAGTTGGCGTGCGGATGAGAGGAATTAAGTTGTAGAGGAAATCGAAAAACAATAGCTATTGCACTCGGATGGAGCTGGATGACTTACAACACACAATTATCAACAATAGGTTGTAGAGCGATAAGCAGACACGGTCGTCACGTTTCTTTGTTTTACCATTTCTTCTCTGCTGTAGACGGCGCGTGGGTACCTCCTATGCGTAGGTTCCCTTGCATGCGAACGGTTCAAGCGAAGAAATGACGCGTCTCGTCGTGCGCGTGCGCGTCTGACGCGTCCATGAAAACGTAGCTTACGGTTATATTGATAGGAGTAGACAATCTGACAAGTTTGATCCCAAGTTTAAAATTGTTGAGCACATTTCTGGTCATAAATTAGGGAAGAAGTTTGAAATGGGAGGCAAGAGGTGGTCAAATTACCAGAAAATTATTGCTGGTATTCTCCTTGATGTGTACTTATAAATAAATTCCTTACTGACCTGGGGTTCAACCTTCTTCTCAATGACTAGTAGCCGGACAACCAGGCATCTCTGTCTATTGAGGTAAACTCTCTCAGCAAATTTTTTTTTGTTATCGTATCCCTAAGAGCCTACACTATTCCCAGCTGAGCATTCGAAGGTGTTGGAACAATTTGGGAAGAAATCTGGGAAAAATACCACTTAATATGTTCACAGCCCTTAGCAATTTGCCTGAAGGCATAGTAATCTTTGTTTTGTCTTGTGGCATCACCAAATGCATCCGTAAATGGGCGGATGAGCAGTTGTCATGAAATATGTTACAGTCAAACGTAACTCTGGAAACAGCCGCGGCGGCGTAAACATCATTTGGACAAAAAGAATGACGGCGCCACGAGAGGGATCCTGGAAGAGACGGGAGAGAAAGGGGCAGGGCACAGAAGGCGTTGTTTCGAAGACAGAACATCCTCGACCAGAATGGATGTGCGCCGACCAGTGAAGGGACCCGAGTTCGAGCCCGGCACCACCCATTGGCATTCTACGGGAAGATTTAAAGAGCGGTCGAGGGAGAGAATGCCGTGCCCGGCCACCATTAAGCCACTCACTCACGCGGCGGAGAATTAACGCGGCCCACTCGAAGCGGACGTAACCCTTAAGACCCTGAAGAGGGCGATTCGAAAAACCCTCTCGGTTCACAAGGAGGGGCGAATTAAAAGTGGAGAGAGGGAGGGAAGGAAGTAGGGCAGAGATGCGAGGATGTGGCCGCCAGGTACCGCCACCGTAAACAATTCGACAAAGCTATTATTGCGGTTTAGAGCGCATTCAGCAACTTTGGTTGACTGGTAACGTAATCCAACCATCGCACACCACTTAAGGTGGTCCGAGCGAGATAGTTCCCTAGTCATAACAGAGACCATATTCGAATTATACGTTTTAATTTCACCAGCTGTAGGACACACCAAATAAATATTTCATTATTAATGGTGCAATAAAATAGTTTTATAAGACAGAAATTGTAAGAAATTAAATGAAAATATCTAAATAAGTCTTCAACTTGACTATTTTTTTTCGCGCGGTGCGTTTGAAACTCCTTCAAAACGGAAGGTATTTTGTGATCCCGAAGAACCCACTGGGGTGACAATATCATTAATTTTCAAAGATAGATGAGAAAACGTACAAACTACACGCTGTTAGTTTTTTTACGAAATTGAAGTGCTATAAATTCCTCATTTTGTAAATAATCTCTCTCAGGAGTGCATACACGTACCATTTCCCATGTAAAAGGGCTGGTATGTTTTGGAAAATATACTTTAGAAAGTAATGTGGTAAGGGTTTGAATTTTTGGTGTCATTAAAAGGGTGATATATTTTTCTTTAAAATGAGACCAAATTCATTGATTTCTGAGTAAAATGATATTTCGCTCAAACCACCTTAATTTGTTGCTTCCGATCAACAATGAGAATGTTCACCCAAATACAGTAATTTGGACGTAAAAACTTCTCAAAATTCCGTATAATGTTTTATTTAACCGAATTTATCCATGATAGATTTCGATAATTTATTTTTTTTATTTTTTCCCACGATATGATTTCATAAAGTTCATAATAGAGTTACTAAAGAAACTATACAAATATGCGCTGCTTGTCTCATGCTTTCGTCGTGCTCAAAGCCATGCTCCCATATCGCTTGGCAATTACACTTCAAATCCCGTGAACAGATCAAGGGGAGAAAAGTACGGCGTAACATACGAGTAACTGAAGAACAATTCCACTGGCGATCACAAAATTCGATAAGGATTTAGCAGACGTTGCTCAGCAGAGCCCAAACTTAAGGTAAATGAATTTCCGCATGACGCAGGACGGCCATAGGTTGTTTCATTTTGCAGCAAATAAAAAGCATAGTTAAATGGATGACTAACATAATCAAATTATTGCGTTGATGTAATTAAAGGATTTCCTCTAATTGATATTTTACGCTAATTATCGTTTTCCTCGAGTTAAATCTATTGTAATACGTTTTAGGTCGAGGATGAATTATCATCGGCTCTGGAAATCAAGTGAGGTCTAAGGATAAACGAATAGTTCCCACTGAATAATTCAACATGTTTGCGATTCGTGGTTACAATGGACCTCCGTCCTCCCGCCCACTTCCTCTCCCAGGGTCAAAATAGTGGAAGACTCGGAGGATACCATTTGAATTCAACACAAAGGTTAGGAGTTTTTTTTTAACATTAGAACTTGGTTTAATAAAGCGAGATGACACAATTGGTAGTTCCAGGTGTGACTTCATGGAATTTGTAAGAATTATTAAGAGGACCGGGGACTTAGTGATTCCACATATCTTTATTTGGAACGATCCGGGTCTCTACGTACAACATCATCTTCAGGTGGTTCCTGAAGATGAAAGTTCCTGAAGATGAAAGTTCCTGAAGATGACGCGGAGCGAGGAGACCCGGGTCCCTCCAAATAAAGATAATATGTGGAATCACAAAGTCACTAGTTATCATTATATCCAGCAGACACGAAATACAAAAAAATGGGCCGGCGTTCATGGAAAAGAGTTGTCCAAAGAATTAACTGGAAATGAGTGTAAGTGAAATGATTTCTTAATGCTTCATTCAACAACGTCAGCGAGTCTTCAGCGGGCACTCGCCATATATCCCATCGAACATTTTGGCACATCAGAATTGTTCACCCATATACCTACGCCGATCCGAAATGCAGCACACGCAAGACTAATACTTAGCCGAGTAATGGTGCTTGCCTCACGACGCATTACAACCAACGACATCGATGAGCGCCGCATTAAACCACGCCGTAAATGACAAAAAAAATCATAACTCGAGGTGGACAGTCGACTTAAAAGTTTAAGAGCTCGTTGAGAGGGTGAACACTAAAAATGAATCAAAATAGGGACGTCTAGCGAGTAAAACCTGCATTATTTGAGGTAGGCCAAGCATACAGCCGTTTCCTATTGACTCAGCAGGTTTAACCCATGATTCTCTCTCTCTCTGAGAGACGCCATTAGTCGAGACGAGGGTCTCCACCTTGAAGAAGACGTGTGAATGACGGAACTTCTGCATTAAATGGCTATTCTCCAATAAAACGCTACTTCGCTCTGGTTAGGCCACACCTCGAATACGCCGCGAGCATTTGGGACCCTGGTCATTAAGACTGAACCAAAAAAAAATAACAAAATACAAAGGAAAACAGCACGCTTCGTTAAAAACTGCTACGAACGAACATATAGTGTTACACAACTGTTAGAGGGATTAAGGTGGGAGCCCCTAGAGACTCGGAGGCTACACGCTAGGCTTAGGTTGCTTGATTAATTCCGAACTGATATTTTTCAGAGCGACACAGAGAATATTATCATGACTCCTCACTACATCTCGAGGTCTGACAGATGCGATAAAATAAGAGAGATACTCTGCCGAATAGATAGGTACAAAAACTCGTTCTTTCCACGCCCAATAAGCGACCAGAATAAAAACTGATCTCCTCAAAATACACTCCCATAGTACATGTCACCATTTCACCTCCAAAAATTTTACATCTTTACACGGCTGGTGACCTGCCACCCCCTGCCACACGCCCATGCGGCGGCTCGCAAGGTAGTATATAGATGTAGAAAACTGCATTGGCAACCAAAATTTACCTCATAAGTTAACAGTGATCTTAAGTGAATGACTGAATAAACCCTATGTGCACCCACTCTTTCTACGTTTACTTCACGCCAATAGAAGTGCCAAGTTCGTTAAGTCAACAACAATCAACAAAAAAAGACGGGGGTGGCATTGAAGCAGGAGCACATTTTCCGGCATTTCGAAGACATCGAACAAGAACAATGTTCACATCCCTCGCGCTGTCTGTCATATGCTTTCGACGTGCTCTAAGATACGCCCCCATATCGTTTGGCAATAGTACTTTCATGTTCCATGCTTGAGGTTCCATCGAATAGCCAGAAGTTTATATGCAAAATATGTATTGAGACTGGGACAAAAGGTCAGTGATATTATCAAAACATAAATATCATTGACAGGGGTGGGCAAAGCTGTTGAGAGTTGAGCCAAAATCTCAGACAGACATTTTTCCACAATACCAACCGAACTTTTTTGAGAGCTAAAAATTAATATAGAGCAGAACTCAGTTTAACGGAACCCCGAGAGCGAAACTATTAACAAAAAACGTAAACTCAATTCGACAGCAAGCCGCCCCATGCATATGATAGAACGGGCATAATGGCTAATTTTGGTAGCAAATGGTGAAATGAGAGTTTTCGATCCGTTTGCCCTGCGAAGCGTTGAGAAGTCAAATTAATTCAACGCCCGCTGATGAACCAACTCCTAATGGAGAGATCAGACTGCCCGCAACCGTTACGCAGCTAAAGTGCCGAAGAAAATTTTCGATTATTTCAAGAGACAGGTTTATTGTGATGCGCAGTTATTAATATGGCCGATGGAATTAAAGTAACGTTAGAAAAATAACAGCAGTATATATTATCACCAACTTAACCTTCGAAAATCGATGGTCCGAAAAATAGGCAACAAAAAAAATTTGGCGAGGAATTGCTTCGCGTGCCAAAAACAAGTCAACGGCGTGCCAAGGGTTCCCCACTCCTGGTCTATAACTTAGACCGCGGAAACCATTGACTACCTCTCGCCACGGAGGTCAAGTCAAAACGTGGACATATAAAGAGAAAGACATACATTGATACCTCTACACGGTAGATGGCCTTCGAGTTATCCTCATTGCAGTGTGCTGGACAGTGCAGCGGAGAACTGCTTAATTCATATGATCCATGGATTCAGGGCTTTCACAAAATTTGACCGAATGAAGGGGACAAAACAAAGAAACGGCCAACTCGCAGACAAGGACTTGAAAGACAAGTGTGTGTGTGCAATTTCCCATGGAAAGCGAGGGGGTGGAAGGGGGTGGAAAAAGAAGAAGGGGGAGGGGCATGGAGGGGAAGGGGGTGGTCGCAGGCGATCGTGGTCGACGCGTTTCGCCGAGCGATTCGCTCCACACCAGTGGCGCCATCTTCCGACAGCGGCGGCTCGAACAGGTTCCCTCCTCCACTCCCGACCACTTCGACAGATAGTGTGTGAGGAAGAGGCGGCTCTCCAGAGGGGGATGGATGCAGTTAAGGGACGAATGTGGAGGGACGGTGGACGGTGAGAGTAAATACGTTAAGGGTTTGAGTCGTTTCCCTTCAAAATTGAGCAAATACGTAATGTCTGGGCGCAAGACATCGAATCCGGCATTTTTATTTCGAGAAACATGATACAGTCAACATGACAATGAGCGACCAATATTCAGTTGGGTAATGAAAAAAAACGGAGAGGAAAGGGAAGGCTTTCGCGGTGCTCTACGTGGATCTCCTTCATTTTTCGGGATCAACCGCTGTCAGCGTCTTCGACCTGAAGACGCTGACAGTAGTATCAGCGAAACTGTTGTCACTCACAACAAAAAAACGCGGTTGATCCCGAAAATGAAGGAGATCCACATAAAAACGGAGACTTTAATGATAACATTTACAAATACCACAGACTTAAAAAACACACGACACGGGTTTCAACGCTTAAGCTATTCTGCGTCACCTGATGACGCTTAAGCTCTGCGTCACCTGAAGAAGACTCTTAAGCGTTGAAACCCGGGTCGTGTGTTTTTTAAGTCTGTGGTATTTGTAAATATTATCATTAAATTCTCTGTAATAAGGAATTCCACAAAGTTACTAAGGAACTTGTATTATTAATATACAAACGTTCCATTTTCCGCGTTCGTTTACACGGCAATGAAAAAGATGAATGAACGGGGATTCCAGGTTGTAAGCATTGAATAATTTCAAAACGGACAGAAATGAGGATAGAGAAGACGCTCACGTCGCGAGGACAGAGGAAGGAAAGAATCCGCCACGTGAGGACATCGAGGAGGAGGTTGACGGTTGACGAGGGCGTGGAGAGGGGGGACAGGTGAGTCCGGGGCGATGGATCGGGGGTGGGCGGGAGGGAAGGGGGGATTTGCTTTACGGGAGCAGTAGACAGGGAAAGGGAATTGAAGATGGGAAGGGTTACACGAAAAGACAATGTGACGAAGAGTGCGGCGCGTTAGAAGAATCAGCGGAAGCAAAAATCATTGCGCCCATCTCCGCTTACTTAATTCTGCGTGAAATACGTCGCTAATTGTGAATGTCTTGTAACCAGGTAAGTTCCATCCATCAACATAATATACTCTGTGAACCGTCCCATGAGCATGTGGCCAAATTGCGCTGACAACCTTTGAATAGCTGATTGGAGGTAAAGTCACTTCCAAGGGTAAAACACTTAGGGAAACTAAGTTGAAAAGCATAGCGATGACTACCACAAATGCGTGAAACGAAATATATTTTACCAATTACGATCATTTGAACCATGAATATAATTTATGGATTGTTATCTTGTCGCCAAAAACTGTTGCATAGAATTCCGTAAACAAACAACTTTTTGAAAAGTGGTGCCGCATAGTGGTGAAAGACGGAAGTTCAAATGCAAATACTGTAGATAGTTTGTAAAGAAACAAGTCGGCTGGTTTTACCATGAATATACATGGATTTTTCTTACAATGAATCGTAACGCAGTGGATAAGCAATATTTTAATACACGCGGGAGATAATTATACACTTTTTTAATATCGTCCGGTCGACAGATATATTTAATTCCTCTCCAAAATGTAATAATCCCATGTTCAACCCAACAGCTCTAATATGATCCGGGGACATGTGGTGACTTCATGAGTATTCCCAATGGCCATAATTGCAGTGTAGGGAAAAAGGAATGCACTTACCGCCGCCTTGAACAGATTCTTATTTTTCAACCCAAGTCTCCTATTTTGGGTCCTCGTGGACGCGTACCCTGTTTTGCAGCCTGGCATGAAGCAAGTTCTGTTTAAACAAGGCATTCTAAATTCTTTATTTAAGCCGAACGGGCTTAATGCATTCAAATTAGAATCAGAGTCTGGCAAACATCGTCGTCGGCACACGATGGACGTTTCATAAACCTCTTACACATTTTCTGTAATAGGTATTTCCTCTCTAGAATTTACAAAGTAACTTTTAGGTCAGAAAAATACTACATCAGAAAACTACGTATATTTAAAATAACAACAGAAAAGACCATAAAATAACAACAAAAAGGGGTGAACTAAAAGTGGAAATTTAGGCAACACGTAGCCTAGGCAACAATTCCTAACATCTTCATCCATAATATATATATTCATGATTTGACAATAGAACTGGAAGGATACGCTTCAATACGAGAGATATGAGAGACCGAGGTATAGCATTCCGGGAGTCAAACAGGGGGTGGGTGGGTGGGGTGGGGGGAGAAGAGAGTTGGCGACCCCACCACTAATAGTGACAGATGAGTGCCATTTCGTGCTCTATGGTTGGTGCCGTGTGCTGTTCTTCCTCCCGCTTATAAGTCCAAAACTGTACTTCTTCAAAGACGTCGCTTCCTAGCGCCCCCCTCCATCCCGTCTCCATCCCTCCAGCCCGTCTCGGTTCCGGTCGGCGGCCCTCCGCCGCGCCTCGAGCGCCCCGCCGGCGGCGGCGTTGTCGCCAAGGAAGCATGACGAGCCAGTGAGAAGTGTGGAAGTGAGGGGGGAGGGTAAACCCCCCCCCCCAACGTCCCTTTCATGCCCTTGTGCTGGCGGAGGAAGAGGCGTGCGTCTGGTGCGGTGGTGCTTAGGGCTGCCAACACTCCCGGAGCTGGTGCCCTATTCAGGAGGGACTCGGGAATTTCGAGTCTCGACAGTGAACGAATTTCACTGTGAATCATGTGAAATCATTTCAGTGTGAATATACCTAGCCGCGTGGATGGTGTGTATCGAATATTTGAAAAATTGTTTCAACCTCCTAAGTTGACAAAAATGCATCACTTCTGGGGTAAGAAAGTATGAAAATGAAAAAAGAATTCCTTATCTGAGAAAGCTTTCAGATCAAGCGCTTGATCGAAATCTGCGTCTCTCTGACTTTCGGAGCGCAAATTGCATACGCCACATTACGATGGCTTCGATTTTACGCCCAACCGCTAAAAGCAGATCGCGCGCTTACTAGTTGGCATCAGTTGAAATTATTTACATTATCGAATAACAACATTTTTACAGGTTTTAGATCATAGAAAATTTTCAAATTACATTAAAAGTTTTACCGTGGCTTTAATTTTTTGATTCTGTGCAAATTGTGGGACTAGATAGTGTTTAAACATTTTCGTTCATTAACAACAAAATCCGCGTTATATAATTTTTGCTTGCCATTTTGTGTATCTCTGTCAATTCTCGCAGATCACGTAGTTTTCCCTAGGCTGAGTTACAAACTTCATGAAGTTGAAAAAACTGCTAAAATTAGGGTGCACGGTGTCGATTATTACATTGTGTCTCCATTTTTGGTTTAATTATATGATAAAAAATTCTTCCGAAATTGCAACATAATTATCTTTCAATTGGCGAATAAAGTATTGCTCTAGCATTTACAGGGACCAAGATATACATTTTCAAAGTACAGCGGCATATCATCACCGACAGCAGGAGCCGGCGTCGCCAAAACTATGGTGACCGCCGAAAGAGAGAAAGAGAGAGAGAGAGAGAGATATGACGTACGTAAACTCGCCAGTGACGGTAAATTAAGGACGGCGCGAGGGAGACAATTCACGACGGGAGACAACAGCTACCTACTCGCCACTAGTGAAAATACGACTTCAGATATGATAACCAACAACTCTTCCCAGTTGGAATGGAACAATTCCTGGAATATATAATCAACCCTCCGTGAGTGAGTTGGCAGCGCCACTTAGTGGTGCGTGAATTCCCCCACCCCATGCCCCCACCCCTCTCTCCGGTTCGACTCGGGGAAGTCGAGATAGAATGATTTCATTTTTCCATTACAGTTATCCCGAGCGATAAGAGGAGGGCGGCCGGTTGCGAGCGCTTCCTTCGGAGGAACAAGAGAGCACTTTGGCTAGCGCCCTCCTCCTCCTCCCCGGTGCACTTCACACGAGGCGTGAGAGGAGCAAGACACACAAAGCTCTAGCTCCGGACCGAATATTTATTTTTTTTATTTTTAGACTCAATGACCGCCCAACCGCATAGTTACAGGGCACATCGCAGAGAGAGCATATTTACATTCATGACTCGTTACCTGAGAAGTGCTTGCTTAGAATTAGAACTCTTGTTAAATTATGTTTAAGCCAAAATTATTTCTTGTTTGACGGTACGTATTATAAACAAACTCATGGCCTTGCTATGGGATCACCTTTATCCCCATTGTTAGCAGACATTTTTATGAACAATTTAGAGGTAAAACTTTTTAACTCCAATAATATTCTTGTCAAGAACGTTTTTTATTGGTTCCGATATGTCGACGATGTGCTGTGTGTATGGACTGGCAGTCTTCGTCAACTGGACAGGTTTTTAAATGTTTTAAATAATTAACACCATTCTACAAAGTTCACGGTGGAAACAGAAGGAAATAAGATTAATTTCCTTGACCTAGCAATATACATAACGAATGGCTACCATGAATTCTCCATCATCCGCAAACAAACATATACTGACGCAGTTATTTCTAATGATTCTTGCCATCACTATTCCCACAAGCATTCTAGCTTTTATTCACTGTGTATCTGATATGCCCGCCGAGGAACACACGAAGGACAAAACTGCATGTGAAATAGAGAAGTTAGTGGGAAATGAAGGAACCAGCAAGGGGCATAGTTAAATGGAGGGCTGCAGCCATTCAGTCGTATGAGCGCGTTATTAGTAATGATGGTGCGTTTAGGTAGTCCGAGCTAGATAGTTCCCTAGTCATAATAGAGACCATATTCGAATTAAACGTTTTATTTTCGAGACGGACTACGGAACACGGTCACATCAATTTAATATTGCATTATTAATGGTGCAATAATATAGTTTTATATGACAGAAATTGTCAGTAATTAAATGAAAATATCTAAATATGTCTTTAGCTTGACTCATTTTTTTCGCGTAGTGCGTTTGAAACTCCTTCAAAACGGAAGGTTTTTTTGTGATACCCAAGAACCTACTGTGGTGACAGTAAGATTTATTTTCAAACATAGTTGAGAAAACATACAAAATACACGCTGTTAGTTTTTTTACAACACCCAAGTGTTACAAATGCCACATTTTGTAAATAATGTCTCTCTGGAGTGATCACACGTACCGTTTCCCATGTAAAAGGACTGGTATTTTCTGGCAAATATCCCCGAAAGTAATGTGGTAAGGGGTTGAATTTCAATGTCATTAGATGGGAGAGATGTTCTTCTTTAAAATGAGACCAAATTCATCGATTTCTAAGTAAATTGATATTTCGCTCAAACTACCTTAAGGTACCCTCAGATGCGCTCATTTTTCACGGCATCCTTCCCGGCAGCCACATCGTCAATTCCGACATGTCCGCAGCCGTCTTTCCCTCTCCACACTCCCAATACCTACACAGACCGAAACTCGAAAGCGTTTCTTCTTCCTCTTGTTCCATTGCGTTCACTTTCCTCTAATCTTAACGGTGGTCGACAATTACCGCTCGTCCTAAGCCACACAAAGACCCGGAAATGGTCTATTTGAGGACAGGAAGGGCGCAGTCCCTCGACAGAAAGATTTAATTAATCCGTTAAAAAAAAAGTCTTGAGTTAAGATGGCAGGGGCACAAAAAGAAACACTGAATCGCGCGAATCCAAGCGCAGTGGGGTATGTCTGCCACTGTTTTGATTTTTGGAGTGATGAAAGTCAGTTTATATTAAGGTGGATGGGATGGGGAGGCGATCGCGGGTCATCAAGTGCACATTTTAATTACGTTTCAGGAGAGTCTACAAAATTCTTAGTTCACATTCCTCTTAAATACATCAGTTCAGTACAAGTAGTGTCATAAATGATGCCATCTATCTATATCTACATAATACCCTGCGAGCCGCCGCTTGGGCGTGTAGCAGGGGGTGTTAGGACACCAGCCGCGTAAAGGTGTACGTTTTTTGGAGACAAAATGGTAACATGAATTATAGGAGTGTATTTAGTGGAACTCAATTTTTATTGTGGTCGCTTAATGTGCGCGGAAAGAACGAGTTTTTGTACCTATCTGTTCGGCAGTGTATCTCTCTTATTTTATCTTGTTTGTCAGACCTAGAAATGTAGTGAGGAGTCTTGATAATATTCCCTGTGTCGCTCTGAAAAATATCAGTTTTGAATTTATCAAGCAAACTAAGCCTAGCGTGTAGCCTCCGAGTCTCTAGGGGCTCCCACCTTAATCCCTCTAATAGTCGTGAGACACTATAAGTACGCTAGTAGCAGTTTTAAACGAAGCGCGCTGCTTTCCGTTGTATTTTATTAATTTTTTTGGATAAATCTATTCGACCAGGGTCACAAGCTCGCGGCGTATTCGAAGTGTGGCCTAACCAGAGCGAAGTAGCATCTCTCTTTGACTTTTTCATCCGAGGACCTTCCTATTATACGTTTAACAAAACCTAGTTTATTTAATGCTGCGCCACATATGTTCTGTATGTGTAATCCCCACGATATATCCATGGTGCCATGGTGATATTTAAAAATTTCTGTATAATTGAAACACATTTATGACTTAAGACTAACGGCGCGAAATTCCAAATTCAGGCAAAATGTCATAGGCAATTACGTGTATTAATACCTTGATATTCGCTAGCCACCAATATAGTAATGAGAAATGCAATCTTTCGCGTTTCAGAAAAACCCGTTCCAATGAAAAAATCGAAATAATGCGATATTTTGAACATATTTTCCCATTGTCGAAAAATATTACATTACATAATATTACAGAGGTGGCAAACAAATATTAAAGATATCACGCCGAGCACAAAACACGAATTTGAAACTGATTTTTGATTTAATTTCGAATTACACGCCAAAAACCAGGAACAATATTTTTGAAGTATAGCGAAAATTTTAAAGTACAATTCTTGCGTCACTTATGCGTACGTGGTTATTTCCACCGCATAAACGGAGGCACTTACGGACTGGAGTCGTTCCAAAAGAGTTGACTTTCGTAAACAGCACAAATAGTGTTTACAAAACAATAATGTTGTTCTAAAGAAACAATATACGGCATAGTCTTGACACATACACCTTAAACTAGTCATGCTTAAAACAAAAAACCAAAGTAGTAGTAGAAGCTAAAAGCGATGTAAAAGGTTAAACGAAAGACCATTGGTGCAATTATTACATTGTCTAATTTTCCCACAACCGACGGAGGGGGATTAAAGCCACGACATGGTCGCATTTGCATCGTGTTTCTCTTCAGACAAACCCTATCTTTATTAGAAAAAAACTTGACGATTTGATCGGTTGGATCGAAGGGCATTTGTTTCCTAGAGTTTGCTTCCGCTTGTATTTATATTCACGGACGTATAACAAAAGTTCCCTTTCGGTCTAGCGACAAGGAGAGACAAACGGTTCATTCAACGATAAAAATTTGATCTAGATGGCCGCACGAGTGAGTTTAAGGTAGTCCGAGCGAGATAGTTGCCCAGCCACAATATTAATATTATGATTAATATACATGCGATTAAATATCGCACTGTTAATGGTGCAAAACTATAGTTTTATATGACAGAGATTGTAAGTATTTAAATGAAAATATCTAAATACGTCTTTGACTTGACTCATTTTTTTGGCGCGGTGCGTTTGAAACTCCTTCAAAACGGAAGGTTTTTTGTGATACCCAAAACCTACTGTGGTGACAATACGATTAATTTTCAAAAATAGTTGAGAAAACACAAAAACTACACATTATTAATTTTTTTGACGAGATCTAAGTGTAGGAACTTCCTCATTTTGTAAAAGATGTCTCTCTGGACACACGTACCATTTCCCATGTAAAATGGCTGTCAAATTTTGGCAAATATCTCCGAAAGTAATGTGGTAAGGGGTTAAATTTTTGGTGTCATTAGAAGGATGACTTTTTTTAATGGGATAAAATTCATTGATTTCTAAGTAAAATGATATTTTGCTCAAACTACGTTAAGTCTTTCTTCGCAGCCAATACCTCAAGTTTCCGATGCGGAAGGATACAGTAGAGAGGGGGAGATAGCAATGGGGTGGGTCCCATGGAGCGACCTCGTGCAGCACAGACGAAGGGACCTCCGTTGCCGGCGCAGAAGACATTAGCCACCCAACACTCCTCTCCAAAGCGATTCCACTTACCTATAAAGAAAGAGAGACGAAAATGTTAACTGTATACATCGACATGGAACAATATAAAATCAAGGACACTTGAGCTCTGCGGCCTCGTAGAATTGACAAAATAGGGTGAGAATTGTTCTCCAATGGCCGTAACTATTGGCACCACTCGTCAAAAGATAGAACATAAAATATTTACTGTGTTGGTTTGACGGTAGCGTCAGTGACCAACCACAGCCTCTCAACCAAAATACCCTTGTGAAGGTTTACGGGAAAGTTAATTCCTCGCCATTGACGATTTACAGACACACTCACACTCAACCCAATTGGGATCCTTGAATGGGCTGTAGAGACCCTGTTAAGGATGCCTGAGTTATGATACCAAACACACAGAGCAATCACTCTCGCTATCACTCACAAAATCACTCACTCACACATTCAACAGGGCCCAACTTCTGCGAGAATCAGGCTCGAGATGAGCTTGGTCAAAGGAATGAAACAGGAAGAGACGAGGGTGTGCGTCGTATACGCGTTTTTCGGCCATGAGGTGGCTCTCTTCAGCGAACTGGAGGGAAAAGGCACTAACAACACAAGTTTGATAGGTCAACGGAACAATATAACGCAAAGCGGAAACTTAGTGAGGTGTAAAACTTGATATCATTCTCTAAAATAATATCAATGTGTTGCGAGACACACAAATGATATCTCTTTTCTTCGCTTACGATGTAATATCGTCGGCCTAATTAGCAAACCACGCAACTCACATTTCCGACATCTCACAGGGGAAGCAAAGAAAAACATTATTTTTTACATAAGAGGAGGATTTATTACCACTTCGATTAAAAAATAGAACCTATCTCTCTTTCTCCTTTTCAGAAGATTTGATAGAACTGTTGTGGGACTATAAAAACGATATCATTAGCATTAAAAACCCAAAATCGTATTTTTTGCTGCGACATATTCTTCAGAGTATACCCACCCCCTATAACGTGATCGTGGCGGGAGGCCTTAACGATTACGAAGGAAGTCAGGCCAATAGAATCCACGGCAACTATGGTTACGGAATACCAAATTCACAAGGTCAAGATGTCCTGGAGATTGCCAGGATTTTCAGTATGCCAAGACGCATTTGAAAAAAAAGACGAACACCTCTCATCACCTGCAATAGCGGATCAAGCGTATCTCAAATCGATTACATCCATATGTAAAAATCATATGCGGAAATACTTTAAAGAATGTAAAATTATCATAGGCGAACCATTAACCACCCAACATCGACTACTGGTAGCCACCCTTAAAAAAATCACTCTGGAAGGTCACATTCAGAAAGAAACGCCACGGATAACAAGGTTTAATCTTGAGAAACCTCAAGGATCATCTCTGGCATCCAATATGGCTGAGTATATGAAAACATACGATGCAACAGGAAATGATGTCAATACTGTACAGAATGATTTCCAAAGTCATTCAACAAACGCAGCAAAAGAGAAACAAGTTACCAGCAAAGGTAAACCGAAAACAGGTAAAGACCCCAACTGGTGGAACGATGTTGTTTTTGCTGCAAAAGAAGAAATGGTACAAAATCTGGCAAGTGACCAAAGAGGAATCAGACCGCATTAAAATCATCGAAGCTAACAATAAGAAGGTTGCTAAAAGAATGGTCGAATGTTCGCGAGCAATAGCTGAAGAGAATGAACATACTCAACTGTAAAAAGCAGTCACAGAGGAGGAAATATTTAAAATCGCCAAAATTTAGAAATAGACAAGCCAAAGACACAATACATAATAAATACATAAGGAACTCCGCCGGAAAATTGCTCACCTCAGGTAAGGACATTAACGATAGATGGAACGAATACTATAAACACCTACTAAAGGTAGAGTTTCCACAAGAACCTCTGGCCAGTCTACCATCTACATACGGACCGATACAACACCAGATGAAGTCACAGTTACCCTCGATAAAACGATAAACGGTTAAGCAAAGGGATCCGACGAAATACCATTAGAACTTCTAAAGATGGACGGGAGGTCCAGCATAAAATGGCTTACAAACATCTTTAACCTTATATAAATAGAGGATAACCAAATACAGAATCTAATACAAATACCAGCGGAGTCGGCACTATAGAGGCAATTCATACCGTTCAAATCTTTATGGGAAAATACAAAGGACTGAAAAAGGATCTTCATCTACTTTTCATTGATCTCAAAAAGGCGTTCGACTGTGTCCCTAGAGAACTTACATGGCAAGCCTTGCGCGCACAATCGGTTCCTGAAGGCTACATCGACATTTTTAAAGACATGTATAACAGCATTAAAACTAAAGTCGTGATTCCTGAGGTCTAAAACTGAAGTCGTACGTAGCACCCGAGAAGAATTCGAGGTAATGGTGGGGGTTCACCAAGGCTCTATGCTCAGCCCGCTATTATTATAGTTATGAACTATGTCACTGAAGATCTTCAGAAGCCAGCTCCTTGGTCACTTTTATATGCTGGCGAATTAGCTCTAATAGCGGAAACCCTATAAAAGGTTCAGACCGATCTAACGGCTTGAAGCAGCCTTAGAACGTAGAGGGCTGAGAGTAAGCAGGACGAAAACAGAATATATGCAATTTAATTTTTCAGGTATATCTTAAACCACGAATTAGCAGTCACAAATAGATGACACTCCCTTAAGAAAAGTAGACCATTTCAAGTACTTGCGATCCGTTATAACAGCTGCGGGGCTCTATTGAAAAAAAATTGACACCGAAAAACGAAAAGCAACTGGATGGCAGAAGTGGAGATCACTAACCGGAATTCAATGCGATGCCAAGAGGCCAATACAAGTCATGTATGTAAGAGAGCAATAAGACCAGCTCTACTTTATGGGTCTGAGTGCTGGGCCATGCGGCGGTCAGATGAACAACAACTCCCTGTTACAGACATGAAGATGCTACGATGGTCCGGGGGTGTGACCCTTACAGACGAAGTTACAAACGAGCACATATGAGGAACATTCAAGGTGGCTAACATAACTGACAAACTTAAGAGAAAATCGTCTGCGTTGGTACGGGCATGTCATGAGGCATAACGAGGAACATATGATAAGGAAGGTTAATAACATAGAACAACCCAAAAGAGGTCCAGGCCGCCAGCCAACGATCTGGATCGGGACCATTACTGAAGATATGAAGACAATGGACATACAACCTGAAATGACGTAGCAAGGCATAGAGTGGCGAAGAAGAACCACGAGGGCCGACCCACAGAGACATGGGCACGGAAGAAGTAGTCCAAAAAAATCGCACACCATTATACGGAAGATAACTATGAAGGGACGACTATGGAGTCTGAATCTCGCTCCACTTAATAATTGAGTTGGAACTCATGTAAGGAACTTCGACAAAACCGCCTTTCCAGCAAAAAAAAAGAACAGCATCGGAAGGATGACGTCAATCTCTTGGAATATGGAGCTGCACGACACTTTGCAAGCACTCCTCGTGGGAGTGACGGGGAGGAAAATTCAGAAGAATGAGCGGCTTCCCTAAAGGAGTTCACCAGTTTGAAGCAAGCACCGCCTCGCGTGCCACGATCACGTGCACTGCACGACTCCAGTCGCACGGAGAAAAGCATCTTCAAATGATAATTTCAGTTTCAAAGGCATTCGCTACTTTGAATGCGGTGAAGACAAAGGTTGTACGACACATCCCATTGTAGTCAAATGGCGAAAAGCTTCTCCGCACAACGGCTCTAACCGATGCAACAACTTAGGAGCACGGGCGTACAGTGCATTAAATACAAACACATTCGCTCTGTCGTCTTCTATGCCACAGAATTGTTCTTCACAACTATCGCGGGGAACACCTGGTGGGATCAGACTGTCAACTAATTGATGGACCGGAGTGCTTTTCTGCAAGACCCTCTCAGAGGAATTAAAATGTTTTAATGGAGTATTACAGCTTTTTTCGACGTCAGTTTTGCCAAATTATAATTATGATGCATCAGACCAATGGTAGATTTTGGTGAAAGAGCCGGGATTGTGGGCAGAACTGTTGAACAATCGACTTCACCCATAATAATTTGAAGAAAAATTACTAAATATTTACTAACTATGAATGTTGAACGACAGCAGTAAATGATTTCTCCACATTGAGAGTTGTTGACCAACGATGTCAAAATAGAGATGAAAACAACAAAAGCGAAACGTATTCTTACACCAAGTGATGTCGGTTTTCAAGTGGAAGTGCCCAACCGCTTAAATAGTAACCCTAAACACCATACTAGTTTCATTATAGCAAGGCTCCCCTTAAGCTATTAACTTCGATTAGTGAACAAAAACTATTGAAGAAACTGAAATTTTTCATTTTCCATACAATTATTAGTACCGTTATAGAAAACTTAATTTCAATTGAGAGAAAAGCTGTGGATTCTTCTACTATTCCCTCAACATTCTCGTAATCAACCACTGCAAGTCGGCAAGATAATTAAGACAGAGGGATCGGAAGAAAAGAGGTTCCCGTCCATCGCAATGAACACGAGAGAGAGCAATGTAATATGCAAAAAATAAATCATATGCAAAGAAGGTTGAATTTGAATATTAGACGATAAAGAAAACAAACATACACCTGATGGAGTAGAATACCATCCCTTGATTTCCATTCATCGCCAGAGAATAGTCTGCATCTCTCGGGTATTACGGTCATGTATGAGGATAAATCAATGAATGCGGAGTCTAGCATCGTCGAAAAAGTTCAATTACATGAACGATGTCGTTTGGTAGTTATTACGAGCTGAAAACAAAAAAAAAACAGTCTTGAAGCAAAGACAGGAGAGCCCCTCTCGTGCCTTTGGATTCCCAGTCCATCGCAGGAATCCATCCCCAGCACGCACCGGAAGTTTCGTGAAAACCTCCGATGATTTCACCGCACATATGGCCACGGTGTACGCGCGCCCGGAGGAGAGTGTTCCACAGCATTTCTTAAAAATTCGTCACATCCGGGAAAGTGTGAAGCACGTATTGGAGACCAACCAAACGGGCTGGACACAATATCACTGGGATAGGAAAAGTAGATGTATCTGCAGGTCGGACGAGAGCTGCAGAAAATCCAGTGGGCTGTACCCTAGGTGCAGCCAAAGGTGCGGTCGCCGCATTCCCCGCATAAGTGGATTAGGGGAGAAGACGGAGGAAAAAGGGTTGGGGGAGGAGGGAGAAATTGATCGAACGAAGAAGGGAGACGGAAAGAGAGGGGGGGAGAGAGAGAGGAGAGGAGAAGAGAGGGAGAGAGGACGGGATAAAGGTAAAGGATTCGGACGGGAGAAGGGTCGTAACAGTCTAAAGAAACTCTCTTCTTTACGGTCCGTGCAAATGTAAGAGTGGTGCATGCACGTCGCGTCGGTCGCTCCATCGATCGATGCTGGGTGCGGCGCCACGTGTGAGACGCCTCTTAAAGGCGCGGCACCGCCGCAAGCCGCTCTCCTTAGACCAGCGCGGGCAAAGGGTGTAGTAGGCATAATTTTCTTTTATCGTGGATATGGCTAGCACAGACCCAAGTATGGACGTAAGAAGTCTGCTGGGGAGAATTGTGTTATATTTTCTTGAAAATAAATTTTAAAACGAGACTGCGAAATTCCAGAGAGGATCCGCAACTAGTCCTGGTGACTCAAAATCAGTAAAAAAACAGATAAACGAGGCTAAAACTTCCTTAAGTTGAGCATCCACTAGTAAAGTTGAGCTTCTACTACTACTCAAGTTGAGCATCTATTAGTAAATTTTGCAGCAATATTTTAAAGGTTTCTCTGATGAAAGAGAAACTTGACCCACCTACCAACGGAGACAAGAGGAGCGACATTACACAGAGGAAGAATCATTTGCTCTGACCGCGACGTCCTCCGTCGTTCACACCTCGGCTCGGTGGAATTTCACACTTGCGATCACTTGCGGGGAGTGTGGCTCCATAAAGGTCATACCGAGGCTAGTTCCTCAAAAACTGTCGAAGAGAATTGGATCATTCCCTAACATGCGTCTCAGGGTATATAGGCGTGATAACGGGAAGTAATAACTGGAGTGAGAAAGTGCGTGAGCATATAGGGACCCGCGCTTATTTAAGGTAGTCCGAGCGAGATAGTTCCCTAGTCATAATAGAGACCATATTCGAATTATACGTTTTAATTTCATCAGCTGTAGGACACATCAATTAAACATTGCATTATTAATGGTGCAATTATATAGTTTTATATGACAGAAATTGTAAGTAATTAAATGAAAATATCTAAATAAGTCTTTAACTTGAATCATTTTTTTGTCGCGGTGCGTTTGAAACTCCTTTAAAACGGAAGGTTTTTTGTGGTACCCAAGAACTTACTGCGGTGAAAATATGATTTATTTTCAAAAATAGTTGAGAAAAAATACAAGCTACACGCTGTTACTTTTTTTACGACATATAAGTATTAGAAATACCTCATTTTGTAAACAATGTCTCTCTGAAGTGCATGCACGTACCGTATCCCATGTAAAAGACTGGTATTTTTTGGCAAATATCTCCAAAAGTAATGTGGTAAGGGGTAGACTCTTTGGTGTCATTGGATATGTGAGATATTTTTATTGAAAATGAGACCAATTTCATTGATTTCTAAGTAAAATGATATTTCGCTCGGACTACCTTAAAAGGTCAATAGGGGCAATACTTTCCACTTACATTACCTCGACCGGGGATAATCACATCTATGGGAGGCTTTACACGTGGAAGTTGACCTCTATATACAAGTGGCGAGTATAGCGATATCTCGCATCGAATCTCATCGCCATTTCCAGGGCAACGTTCTCTCTAGCACCAAACTTTCGGTCTTGACTAAAAAACATTAATGACGGAAGTTAACAATGGATAAGATTATTTCGAAAATGACCAAAATTTGGCAACAGAAGTGTTCGTACATCTCCCTGTTAAGAGTCCTATATATATTCGTGGATTCATACAGCTCATCAAGAGTGAGAATTGATACAATTCTTTCAGTTATATTATCCAAAACTAGAATAGCCATAAATATTACCTTTGCGTTCTATAATATTTAAAAAAGTTACAAGGGCGCATAAATATTGATAAATTCAACAATGAGAGCTCCTCGTTCTTATTCAGTATTTGTTAACATTTACAATCACCTCTGGCAGTCACGTAACCAAGATTTCACCGCATGCGATTTTATCGCAGAATGGAAATGCTACTTGGAGTTATAATGGAAATGGCTATTTTCCAGGAAAGTGCGAGCCGCGGTTGAATACTGCCACCATCGGCCCCTTCTGCCATGGATGTCCGAGCTAACTCATCGAAATGTCACTTGCAAGTCGCGACTTACAAGGCTAAACTGTCATGGAAGCAACTCCTGTTCGAAAAACTGCCTTGAAGATAATCTACATCTACAAACCAACCGCGAGACGCCGCATGGGCGTGTGGCAAGGGGTGTTAGGTCACCAGCCGTATAAAGATATAAAAGTTTTGGAGCTGGAATGGTGACATGTCCTATGAGAGTGTATTTGGAGGATCTCAGTTTTTATTTTGGTCGCTTATTGTGCGCGGAAAGAACGAGTTTTTGTATACATCTGTTCGGCAGAGTATCTCCCTTATTTTATCGTATCTGTTAGACCTAGAGATGTAGTGAGGCGCCATGATAATATTCTCTATGTCGCTCTGAAACACATCAGTTCTGAGTATCTCAAGCAACCTAAGCCTAGCGTGCAGCCTCCGAGTCTCTGGGGGCTCCCACCTTAATCATTATAAAAGTTGTGAGATACCATATGTTCTTTCGTTACAGTTTTTAACGAAGCGAGCTGTTTTCCTTTTTATTTTTTTAATTTTTTTGTTTAAATCTTTATGACCAGGGTCCCAAATGCTCGAGGCGTATTCGAGGTGTGGCCTAACCAAATGAAGTAGCATATCTCTTTGACTTTTTCATCTAAGAACCTTCCTATTATACGCTTAACAAAACCTAGTTTCTTTATGTTCTGTATGTGTGTTCCCCAAAATATATCTGAAGTTAAGGTAATTCCAAGATATTTTACTGCATTTGAAGATTTTATGTTTACTCCACCCACGATGTAAGTGACTTTCCCAGGAAGTGAACTGTGGTGCATTTACTAATATTTAGTTCTAAACCCCACTCCTGGCACCACGAATGAACGTTGTTTAGGTCAGATGACAGTCAAAGATTCTAAGTAGCGTCATTTCGTATTTCACGGTAGACAACTGTATCGTCTGAAAATAATCTTAATTTACTGCAAACTCTAGAAATTAGGTCATTAATATAAATAATGAATAAAAGAGGGCCAATCACGCTTCCTTGAGGAACACCGGATGTGACCTCAACTATACAGAGCTGAAACCGTCAATAAATCAATTAATCAATCGTGTCTGTAATTAATCAATCGTGTCTCATCCGTGAAAGACCTAGGTGTTTTGATGGACCAAAAACTCAACTACTGCGACCATATTCTGGCAGTTAAAAATAAAGCTATGTCTCTCCTTGGCCTCCTCTACCGCTACACAGAAATTACAGATCCATTTGCGTTACGCTCATACTTTTCAACTATTGTCCTTCCACTCATCAATTATTGCTCCCCCATATGGTCCATCTCGGCTCCATCTAATATTTTAACTCTCAAGAGTGTTACTAATTTTTTCTGCAAGATAGTAAAATACAGAGTGCCCCATTTTCACAATATGGCAACTGATACCGTTTTGTCTACAGTCTCCTTACCTGATCTCCCGAAACTAATGCTCAAAACTGACCTTAAGCTCATTCATAACATTCTCAACTCAACTATAGACTGCCCTGAACTGATCTCTAGCATCAATTTTCGAATCCCATCTAGACCCACCCGCACGCACTCTCTACTCCACCCGCTAATTCCCAGGTTATCCTTGACCAAACGCTCCCTCCACTTCCGCCTCTCCTCCCTCATAAATTCTCTTCCTACCAACATTGATCCGTTTTTGCTTTCATCTAACACTTTTACGCAACGCGCTCTTTCTCATTTCGCTAGCAATATTTAATTGCTTCTCTCCGCTGGGCCCCTTAAAAAAATGTTAATAAATTGTTATTGATCTTAGTTTTGTTTGAATTGTATGTGTCTATCTTCTGTGTTTGTTATATTGGGCCACTGTAATTTGGCAAGTATGCTGTATGTGGACAAATTAAGTAAATAAAAAAAAAATAAATAAATACTTTTTGTTTTCGATCACTGAGAAAGTACCTCATCCAGTTCACTATTTTTTTTATTAATTCCGCATGAATGCAATTTATAAATGAGTTTTTCGTGAGGAACTTTGTCGAATGCATTCTTAAAATCAAGGAATATCGCGTCGATTTGCTTATTTGATTCACCTGATTTTAGGATATCATGAAGAAAAAGCGCAAGCTGTGTTTCACAGGACCTGCCCTTACGAAAGCCATGCTTGCCGGAAGCCTTGAAGATAATAGTGGAAGACCAGTGGAAAAAAATCACTCACGGCGGGAAGGGAGGATGTGTGGAAGCTCATTCATTTTCCATCCCTCTAGAGTTGCACGCCGATGCATTGAAGCACAGGTTGGTGTCGCGAAGGGAGGTGGGGGAGGAAAGGTGGTCGAGTGGCGGGGATGGTCAAGGGACTCTCAGCCGGGGGCAGAAGAGCGTGCGTGCTCACTCGAAAGAGCCCCAAAAATCAACACGCGGCCGCAAGGGAGTGCCGAGGGGAGGGGGCGGGTGTGCATCATCTCCCACCCTCCATGGCTGCATATCCTTGAGGTGTGGAGAGCGGAGTGCGAGGGACGGTGGCACACCGCACCACCTGAAATGCTTTCTCGACGAGGGGAGGGGAACCGGATTGAGCGGGGGAGGAGAAACAGGGGCGGAGGTAGATAAACAAACCAACTCTGAGGAAGGCGGGTGTTCGCCGTGGGCGTCGTCTTCTGTTTGCAGTGCTCCTCGGAGAGAAGAGATTGCGCTCTCGAGGGTCTTGCCACGGTGTGCTCGATGAGTAAGCAGAGACGCCAAGAACAACGCGCCGAGGAAATGGTAAACAGTGATTCCTCAGAGAAGGAGGGCGAGGCTAGGAATACCTTCCTCACTCCCCAAAACTACTCAGTCACCGATGATGTAATTACACGACGCTGCTCCAGCGGATTTGACCGCCACCCGAGGATCGATTTCATTCTCTGATTGTCGAGAGTTATAGGAGCCGAAATATATCTCCTTTCCGCAACACTCGTGGTTGAGACCCGGTGTTCACGGTACGTGATCCACGAACTTAGGAGACACTGCCTCTATTTAATTATTCTTAAAATTATGGAGTGTTCTCGTGTTAATTGATATAGTTTCCGCATTTTCATTGTTCATCGACTTCTTCGATTTTCCTCGTAATGAAGCGGGAAATGTAAATCCAAGCCGTTCCCGGAGAAGACTCTGGATCCTTAAATTAGTTTGAGCGAAATATCATTTGACCTAGAAATCAATAAATTTGGTCTCATTTTACAGAAAAATATATCACCCTTCCAATGACTTCAAAAATTCAACCCCTTACCTCATTACTTTCGTAGTTACTTGCCAAAAAATACCAGCCCTAATACGTGGGAAATGGTAAGTGTATGCACTCCATAGAGACATTACTTACAAAATGAGGTATTTCTAACACTTAGATGTCGTAAAAAAATAACAGCGAATAGTTTCTATGATTTTTCAACTATTTTTAAGCATTAATGATATTGTCACCGCAGTAGGTTCTTGGGTATCACAAAAAAACCTTCCGTTTTGAAGGAGTTTCAAACGCACCGCGCGAAAAAAATGAGTCAAGTTAAAGATTAGATATTTTCATTTAATTACTTACCATTTCTGTCATATAAAACTATATTATTGCACCATTGATAATGCAATATTAAATTCATGTGTCCTACAGCTGGCGAAATAAAAACGAGTGATTCGAATATGGCCTCTATTATGACTGTTTAACTATTTCGCTCGCACTACCTTAACTTTCAACCAAGAGGCTGTCCCCAAAAACTGGGGACCCATAAATATTCACCCATACGAGGAAAAGAAGCAGAAGTTTAATCACACAGCAGAATGGTATGCAGCGATTATCGCACTTTGTCAGGTAAATTCATGGCGCAATCAACCGTCCGACACTTGCAATTGATGAGGGGGAGGTGATGTCACGTGTAGGACCAATCGCAGGATCACTCATTACGTTCCCTAGATTCTAAGGTGTGTAAAATGACCTAGTCGGATTCCACCCGCGCCCAACGACACTCAACTTCGATCGATCGAGCTAACACAAGCGATCCAACCGAGACGGGCCGTTGTCGCGTCCTTAGGGACAAAATGCATTGATATATCCTGCAAATATTTGCCGGATTAGGTTTTTAAATCCTTAATATTGGTGGTAGTTTAAGATACAACCAGAGGCATTGTGAGTTACTCCCCTATTAACCCTCTTCCAAAGCAATTAATTAGGCCTCGCTACATCAATCATCATCATCATCCTTGGCTATAGCAGCCCATGTAGGGCTCTGGCCTCCAGAACGATCTGCTTCCATTCATCTCCTATCTTCCGCAACTCGCCTCCATCTCCTGACCCCCAGTCTTCTCAAGTCGGCTTCTACATCTTCATCAAGCCACTGCTCTCGTGGTCTTCCTCTGCTTCTCCTCCCTCCTGGAGTGCCAATGAAAACCTTTTTGACTGCCCTGCTTTCCTCCATGCATTGTACATGACCAGCCCAACGAAGTCTTCCTTGCTTCATAATAGATATAATGTTTGGATCTCCATACAGTTCATAGACTTCAGCATTTGTCCTCATTTCTCCATATTCCTGCATCTATTATATTCTTCTGAGAATCTTTCTTTCCCATCTTCTGATCATTTCTTCTTGGGTTACGGTTGGTGTCCATGTTTCGGAGGCATAAAGGACAACAGGTCTTAGCACTGTCTTATATATGACTATTTTTGTGCTTCTTGACATATTTCTTGTCCTAAAAATAGGCTGCAGTGCATAATAGCATTTATTACCCATGTGAAGTTTGTCTTGAATTTCAAGGGAAATCTGATTTTTTGCTGTTATTAAGGATCCTAGATATCTGAAGCTCCCCACTCTTTGAAAATATTTGTTATTAATTTTTATTGTCACGCTACATCCATAAGTATTTCCATATTCACTACAAGAGGCTTCTAAAACACTGGAGCTAATGTTATTTTTTTAAATTTCGTCTGCGAGAGAGCTGTAACGAAGATGCTATTTAAGTGCCATTTTTTTCAGGAGAAACAATGACTTTGGTTGAAACGCAATCGAGGTCCAAGTCACTAAAAGCAAATGCGAGCAATGGACTCCCGACGGCGAACGATTGACTCTCAACACTCGGCGTACCCTTCATCGACATCTACAATGCCACGGAAATAAACCATCTCTCTTGGGCGAGAATTTAAATATATTTCGCGTCTGACACGTTTACGGAGTTCATTATATTTGAAAGCAACGAGGGGAGCAACAATGCTTACAATGGAGCCACCATTTTCAGTTCATGACGAGCAATAAATTTGCGAGCGCAGGCCGTAATCGCGTTTCCCATCATCAAAAGGTTCAGTTCCAACCCACGCCATCACGTGAAGTGGTCACATAAAACCTTGGATCAGCACAACTACGAATAGCAGGAGACCTCATTCACATATAATAAAAGTAGAAAGAGTACATTCAATACACTCTCATGTTAACATCGCAAAGACATTACTGGCGTGTGCGCTTGCAAGCTCAACAAAAAGGAACCATTAAGAATTTAATCGAGAAAGGAGAACGTAGCATACAAACGACAAGGTGTCATCCATGAACAATCCTAATTTCCTGCGTCAGAGAACCAAATTAAAATGAAACCAGAGACGACCTCTCTTCCCCCTCCAAATCATGACTTACTCCACCGTACGTTCGTAATAGCATCCCCAAAATCAAGACCCTCCCCCGCGCTTCTCCGTGTTTCGGCTATCAAGTCATGAATACAGAGGCATTTGTTGCTATTTTGGCTTCCATCACGTTTAATGTGACGTCCCGAATTCACCCTTCAATTAACTCAATGTAAAACACCTACAACTCGCGTCGCTCGCTGCAGAGATCTACATCTACCAACTACCCGCGAGCCGCCGCATGGGAGTGTGGCAGGGGGTGGTAGGTCATCAGCCGTGTCAAGATATAAAAGTTTTGGAGGTGAAATGGTGACATGAATTATAGGGGTGTATTAAGTGGGGCTCAGTTTTTATTGTGGTCGCTGATTGTGCACGGAAAGAACGAGTTCCTGTACCTGTCTATTCGGCAGTGTATCTCTCTTATTTTATCGCATCTGTCAGGCCTAGAAATGTAGTATGGCGTCATGATAATATTCTCTGGGTCACTCTGAAAAATATCTATCAGTTCTGAAATTCCAAAAACAACCAAAGCCTAGCGTGTAGCCTCCGAGTCTCTAGGGGTTCCCACCTTAATCTCTCTAAAAGTTTTGAAACACCATTTGTTCGCTCGTAGCAGTTTTCACGAAAAACGAATCTTTCCTTTGTATTTTATTAATATTTGTAATTTAATATTTCTGTCTATGGCTGACTATACGGATGTGACTTCAAACAGAGATACAGGAATACGACGAGAGAAACCCATATAATCAACAATTCACAGCGAAAGAAGACGCCTCGGTTAGCTCATCTCGTTTAGCAAACTTTGGATTCGGGGGATCCTGGTTGGTACCTCAGTCCAAATCAACTGTTTTTTCTTCGTTTTGAATCCTCCTTATTCGAGTGATGCCATCACTGGTCGTCCCTCCTCCCGCAAAACGTCCAAGTTTGAACGCGACCAATAATTTGCAAATGTTATCTCTCCCAATGATACACAGCTCTTCTTTTATGCCAAATACAGATTGATGGGTCAAACGCCATGGTTTCTTTCCCGTCCTCCCTTCAGCCACAATGCTACAAATGCAGATTCTCTTTCTTCAAACTCGTATCCACCGAAAAGCTACACTCAACACCTCACTCTCTTCCCGAAGACACAAAGTTAACCCCACTCGGTTCAAAAACACTTTTTACGAAACTCTTATTCGCACCAGAATAGGCCGCGCCGGACGTTCAACCCCTACACCCTAATAAAATTAGAGAGATAGATTGTAGAACCGATAGGTATAAAATGTCATTTTTACCGCATACCATTCGGTATCATAACAGCTGTGATCGTCGTCATGAATAGTGCGAATAGTGACATTAGGTAGACTGTAGATCTTTTGCTTTATATTATCTACGTTCTTATTTATGCATGATATATATATTGATGTTCTTATTTATGCATGATATTTTGAATATGTAGTAGTAGTCTTTGTATCCCTTGCATGTGGGAACGATTGACGATAGAATGTTTCTTGGGTATTAGATTTCTAATTGGCGCTTTGCATGTGTGGTACGCGGGTTTCAATGTAATTTCGGTGTTCTACCGTATCATTCATGCATGCCTGGTGTGGAAGCACCCCATGCCACACACCCTTTGGGTGGCTTTCAGGGTATGACGTAGATGTTTACACGTGACGTAATTCATGGAAAACCCAGGTCAATGTTTCATGACAGGAATGAAGCCTTTTGGAAATGTCAAAAATGAGGTTCGAGGCAAAAGGTGTCCAATAAGCGAAATAATAGTCACTCAGGCAAAAATGGAAAACCTTCAAATTCAGCACTTCGGTTTCCCAACTTGTGTCGGTAACAATTGAAGATAAATGCGCGGCAGCATTCGTGAAGTCACGGAATTTCTGAATGGGCGTACCAACAGAAATGCTAGATAAGGGAAAGAAAAGGAAATCTTAAAGTTCCCGGGTGAAGTTAAGTACACAGCTTGCTTGGCGTCTCCGGGAAGAGCACATAGAGATAAGACTTTCGCATCTCCCAGAGCAGACGATACAATGTTGTGTACTCACTAAGTGGTTCCAAACACGAAGTGTGCTCTGAGTAATCGGGGATAGCGATGCAGAAACATTGAGGACACTCAACCCTTTGAATTCAGCCGACGACCGTCGTTTGCGTTCATTTTTTCCATATCAATTCCACGAAACCTCGCCGTCCCGACCAACTAGCAACACTCATGCCCGAAGGCAGTGGATGTTTTTATTGCTATCAAAAGTCTTTGGGGCACCCTCGCGCCCTAAAATCGGAGGTGTGAGATATAAAGGCGAATTCCTACGAAAAAACTAATGACCATGTTTCACTGTGGCGTACGGATTTACATATAGGTTGGGCGCATATAACCGCTCAATAAAAAGTAGCTCAGGCGTTCACGGAAACACATCAGGCATACGAGAGATTCATTTGAAGGGCAAGGCACGCATAAACCTGATCAATTGAGATATATTATAAGGAAGGCAGCACTTTTTAGAGTCTCACTTAACTGCGAAGCCACAACCGGTTTCCATCATTCACACACGTCACTATTTCACACTGACTTCGTGAAAATCACGCGTGTGTGAAGTGCTGAAACCTGTCAAGGCTTTGCAAAAGAGAGAGGAGCTGTATCTTAAAAAAAAATGTTCTGAGAGCGATGATAAGGACAGGCAGGCATTCAGCGAAAAAATTCTTAACAACGAGTGCATTGAGGATCTCGCGGACTCCTCCCAGGAGGGGAACAATAAATAACATTTCATAAAACTCGTCCTATCGAAGGCGTAAATAAGGCGACCGACGCCATACCCTACTTTCCCCTTTCTGCGACGCTCACGAGGTTCACGAGGCGGGGTCGCATGGAGTAACATGGAGTCGCATCTATAGTAACATCACTAAAAAACGGTCAAGGAGAGACGTCACTCCTATCTTTAAGTGCGGCGATAAGGAAGATCCCAATAACTTTAGACCGATCTCCCTCACGTCCATCTCATGCAAAGCACTTCTAGAATTAAATTTGAAGAAATGCGCGATAATGAACTTTTGGAAAAAGAATGGCTTTCCCCAGAATAATTATTGCATCAAAGAAAAGAAAATATCTAACGTAGAATCTATTAAACACTTAGGCGTCACAATCACTGAAGACATATCATGGGGGAAACACATCAGGGAAATAACTAGTGTAGCAAACCGTAGATTAGGATTCGTAAAAAGGGTTCTAGGCAAATGCGATGGGAGAGTACGAGAAAGAAGCTATTTTACACTTGTCAGGCCTCATTTAGAATATGCCGCTAGTTTATGGGATCCGTACGAGGAGGGTATGATAAAAGAATTAGAGCGTGTGCAAAGGAGATCCGGTAGGCTTGTTAAAGTACGTTATGATAATTGTATAAGTGTTACGAGCTTAATAGAAGAACTAGGATGGGAATTACTATCAAAACGCAGGTTAAAGTTAAGGTTAAATCTTTTAAGTAAATTCGAAACCGATTTGTTCACAGATGACGTTAGATATATATTGAGAACCCCTGCGTATTATGCTAGGTTTGATCAGATTAACAAGATTAGAGAGATATATTGTCGTACCGATAGATTTAAAATGTCATTTATCCCGCGTACCATAAGAGAGAACAATAGGCAGCGTAGCAAAGGGATAGGTAGGTGAAATATAGTTAGAGTAGTCTGTAGTGCATGATGCATGTAATAACAACCAATAATCCCTTTCTTATTATGTAGATACTAACCATCTAACTGCATGTGACCCTGTTCTCTAGCATGCCTCCCTTAAATATCCTAGTTGCATGTCAATAGTGCATGTTTAGTGATCTTCACCCCCTGCCACACACCATCGTGGTGGCTCGCAGGGTATTACGTAGACGTAGACGTAAACGTACTAGAACATAAAGTCGTCAGCACAGTTATGTGGTATTTAGACAGACAGAAATTGTCAATTCAAAACCAACATGGATTCCGAAAATGCGGGTCATATGAAACCCAGCTAGCTCATTTTCTGCACGACGTTCTTTCCTCAGAAGAAAGGCTCACCCAGGTATACGCGATATTTTTACATTTCAATAAAGCTTTCGATAAAGTTCCGCATTCAAAATTAATCGTTAAGCTAAAAGCCTATGGAACACATCACGATATAATATGCTGGATTAAAGACTTCGAAAGTAACCGCGAACAGAGGGTAGTTCTAGATGGCGTTAGTTCAGATACAGTTGAAGTCACATCCGGTGTGCCCCAGGGAAGTGTAATTGGTCTCATATTAGTCCTATTGTATATTCATGATATAACCACATTCGCTACGAGTAAAATTCGTCTTTTCGCAGACACGCAGTATTGTACAGGGATATTAACACAGAGTCGGATATAATTGCGTAAAAGAAAGACAAAGAGGCCATAAGCGGATGGTGCGACACTTGGCAGTTAGAATTAAATTTTAGTAAGTGCCTGGTTATGAATTTTTGGAGGGAGAGTAGCTTAACCAACGAGACGTACACAATTAATCAAGCCGAACTAATAAATGTAGAGTCAGTCAAGTACTTAGGTGTGACCCTTACTCAGGATTTGTCGTGGGGGAAGCGTATACGAGAAATTTGCGGACAGGCAAATCGTAAATTAGGATTTATTAAAAGAATACTAGGAAAATGTGATGAGAAAGTAAAGGAGCGATGTTACTTTTCTTTCGTGAGACCTCACTTGGAGTACGCCGCTAGTGTATGGGACCATTATGAAGTAGGACTAGTTTCAGATATAGATCGCATATAGTGGAGGGCAGCTAGATTTGTTAAAAATTGTTATGATAAACATAGTAGTATTACTAAATCGATACAGAAATTAGGGTGGAAACCTCTATCTTTACGAAGGGAGAAATATAGTTTAAATCTTTCACGAATGTTTGATGTATAGTATTTTTTGCCGGACGTTCAAAATATTTTGCTAGAGCCAAACTATTACGGTAGAAACGAACACATGAATAAGATTAAGGAAATAGACTGCAGAACCGATAGATTTAAAATGTCATTTTTTCCACGCACAATACGGGACCATAATAGTTGTGATAGATCACTTCTAGAATACCTACCAGGTTAAATAGGTTTTTCAGTAGTGCTAAATATCTTAATATGATTATTAGGTGCTAACCTCGCATGTAATCTCCGGCATGTTATACTATTGCATGATTTAGCACCTTGTAGTGCTATTTATCCGTCGAATTAGTAATACTAACCTGTAGTTGTATCTGTAGTGTACTGCATGGTATCATGTTCCTCTACGTGTCGCTCTCTTGGTTTCTGATCAGACTGCGCACTGATGTCCTGACTGCTTTTGGCCTGTGCCTGGCATCGGGGAAATGTGCGCGGTTCTGATTGAACTGGGATGAGTGCTGCATGCCTGGTGTGGAATCACCCCGTGCCACAGTCCCTGGTGGTGGCTTGCACGATATTTCGTAGATGTAGATGTCGGTTTAACAAGCTTCGACGACTAGCTACGTTTCGCACATACTGTCTGCAAATAGCAGACAGAGGCAACAATATCCGTACGAATGGGAGAATCACGACACCTCTAAATACGAGGCGAGCCCAACGATGATTAAGGTGGTTTCTACGAAGTATCCTTTCACTTATAATTCAATAGATTGGCACTAATCTTGAAGAAAAATATCTCACCTTTCAAAAAACACCAAAATATCTATCACTTACCGCACTAATTTTCGTGACAGTAGCCGAAAAATGCTGGCCATTTTGCATGGTCATTGGTACGGGTGTACCTCAAAAATGAAAAACTTGAAACGATTACATCTCGACAGATTTTACCAGAGGGCACATTATTTGTTTCCTCAGCAATTTTTGAAAATAAATCAATCTCCGCAGAAAATTTTACAGAGTCGCAAAAAAACCTTTCAAGGTTAAGGCTTTTCCTCCGCACGGAATGAAAAAAAGTGGAAGTCCCATTTGGAAGGCATAAGGGGATTTCAGTCATATAAAACAGTATTTCTCGCCATTTATATAAAAATATGTGCTTCATGCTTTTTACAGAAATAAAAAATAAAATTCGAATATGATTTCCTTTGCACATAATTGGGAAAACTCCCGCTTTGAGGCTCTTCGGAGAGTGATGGGGAACTGGTGCCTCATTGTGCGCGGTACAGGCCATGGTGCATGGAGTGGAACAAGGACAGTGCACACGTATAGCTTCCGCGGAAGTTCCTGGCGCAGATCTGCGGGGATAGGAGTGGAAGTGAAATGACGGAGGGGAAGAGATGGAGGCAATGAGAGAGAGAGAGAGAGAGAGAGAGAGAGTGACGAAAGGGAAACCAAACAACTTCACAAAATAAGCTAAGGTTGTAAGGCTATCGGGTAAGTGGATAAGGTCACACATCGCCATGACTGTACCGAGGATTTGATCTCGAGGTCTTATCGTGAGACGAATCAAAACAGGACGGAGAGTAACTTTGCGCCATTCCGATTCTCGAAGCGCTTGAATTGGCAATAATTGGAAAGGCTCCACAACCTTCTCTCCGTTTAGAAAGGCTCTTGAAAGTTCGGTAGCCCATGTCCGAAAATCGTCAACGGCGCAGAGCCACGATCCCTTGCGATAACTACTGCCAATAAACACGCTCTATGTGCGCGCGTGGTGGAATTATTAGCTCATCTCAAGAGTGTATATTTACATATGAAATTAACACTCAAGTGAGGGACTATTGTTGAGTTTTACTTATTCAAGTAAGATTTAAATGAGGCAACTTATAATTAAACTCTGCGAAAATACATTGAAGGTAACCGAGTATTTCAAACTAACCGCGGATTGCAGTGTTGCTAAATCCTCTGCCGACTGCAGCGCCATTTTAAACTCACTAACGCATGTCGTCTGCAATAACTGCAAAATAACGCTAATATCTTGAAAAGTAACCCGGATCAGTGCCTTTGTAAGATCACAATTTTATTTCTCGGAAAAATACCCACCTAATATAGGCTTTTTGATAAAATAACATATGTTTGCGATATGAAAACAGAGCTTCTTCCAAGGTGACTCCCATTCTCCCCATTAATCGCATATAATTTCAACTACAATTTCTGAAAAAAGTAGTACGGCATGAGGGGATCTTTTGACTGATATAGATGTAGGACATTTTTTTTCGATCAGTGCCCCAAATATGAAAAAATGACATGGCTTTCATTTTTCGATCCAATCTCCTTAAGAGGATCTCAGCCCCACTCTTGCCGCTTGCCCCCCCCCTCGGAGGAGGAGTCGGATCGCATAAGAGAGTCGATCCATGAAAGTGACTCGTTCATACCTTCCCTTTTCAGGGTGAATGACTTCCTGGGGCGGCGGTCTCGCAACAGCTGCCGCTCGGGACGCGGTCTATGCGTGTGGGGGTGAGGGAGGGAGAGAGGGAGGGAGCGGGTGGGAGCGGGTGAGGAAGAGGAGGGGAGGGGGGGGGAGAGAGAAGGAGAGTGTTCCCATGCCCTGCCCCGTCGCCGACCGTGATTTTGCCGAGAGCAGCCGCCACTGATTCCGTTGCGTCGAATGCCCTCGTGGTAAAGGCATCATCGGAGACAGATATATGCTCGATAAACAAAAAAAGAAGAAAGCATTCGCCCCTTTTGAGTCATCCCCACGCCGGAAATACATTCCCTCACAGAACAAAAGGGGTTGCTTCGGGCACGTGGCCAGCATCTCAAAAGCAAAAATGAATCGCTCCGAAAATGTCAAATAAGGCATAATCACTCCGAAGCTTTTTAAGTATTATAGGTGTTACCTGCTACAGAATCCGTGAAACACCATGTAATGGAGGAGAAAGGAAAATCGACCTAATTGATTCCTCGAGGAGACGTGAAGAAAATTCATGAGCAGGCGATAGTGCAGGACAAAGCGAGGGGGAGTCAACGAAACCAGTAAAGGCTGATGTGCAAGCTTTAAGCTCTTGAGAGGGGACTTTGGGAAGAAGAATGGAGTAGAAAGCAACGAAAAAGGAGCAATACAATTATATAATAAGTGCGATATCCTGGAAAAAAGAATCAGTTGTTGCAAAAGGTACACATCCAGTTCAGTTGCACGCAATTTCCTCTCTGAAGTGTACACGCAGATCGAGACGTAAGCCAGGGAGGAGTTAATCCTGGTTTTCAGAGGCACGTAGGGTATGTAGAGTGCCGAGGAGGGGAGTTATGGACGCTTCTACAATTCGTCGGAATATACGCTTCGCTTCTACAATTCGTCACCCAATGGAAATGATAGACAAGGGAAACCCTCGCAAAGAGAGAGTACTATAGCTCGGAAAAAAAAAGTGAGCGTTCTCCAGCGAAACAGTTTCGAGGAGTCATCACCACGGTGGCGATCCAAGGGTTTGAACATAATGGGAATGCATTGGGTCGGAATTAGAATTCCTCGTTTTCCTAGAAATCTCCATGAAAGTTGAGAGTGAGAGCCATTTTCTTGGATCCATGGAGAGGAAGAATGAAAGGCACAGATGAAATGTAATACTTGATGAATCAATGGCGTAATATTAGACTAATTCACAAAAACTTGTCAATTAGTCTGATATCTAAGCAAGAGCTTTCAAATGATTGAAAGAGAGCAAGGGAGATGAAGAAGACAGCACGGCCGATAATACGCGAGACGTGATTTCAGACTGAAATAAGCCGGGAAGGGAATTAAGGCCTCCTGAAAGGAGCAGGATTCGCAGACCCTTCTCCTTGGGCAGCCACCTACGTCCTGCACGCGTATCTCCGACTTCTATCCGGCGAAGGAGGCACCAACGCGGACTTTCCTGAAAATCATAACATGATGGCTATCTACAGCCCAATATGCTGGCCACATTGCTCTGGAAATTCGGCAGCGATAAAAAATGAGGAGAGGAAGAAGAAATCAGTACATGATAGACAAATGTAAAGCGTTCTGCTATTTAAGGTTTCTTAGGTTCAAGTCCAGAGGGTGGACGAGAAAAGAGTAGGTACTGTTAAACCTGTTCAACAGTTAATTCCGTCACTATATTCTGACTAGCGAATACTTTGACGAACTAGAGTCACACTCCTTCCGTCTACCGAAAGATGCAAAGTCTTGAATCCACAATGTATCAAAGGCGGGAAACTACTCTCTATAGCCCTGATATCAAATTACTTTCAATCTATGAAATCTGTGAGTTACTTTGCATGAAGTAAGGAAGTATTCTAATGTGAAGTAAAGAAGTGATTTAAGAAGACATCTATTTGGATAGCAATCCATTACTGCAGTGAAGCTTACAATTGCATTAAAACCCTGCGAACCGTCCCAGAGGCGAGTGGCAGGAGGAGTTAGGACACAAGCCATGGAAAAAGGAGATGAATACGGATGTTGCTAATGGCATGTTAATCACGTGCCTCAAGTCGGTCGTACTATTTTTTTTAAAACCACAAACGGTGCGGGGAAAGAAGGAATTGTGAACGCATCTTTCACTTCGGAAGTGTATCTCTCTCCTGATGCCACTTCTATCAGTTTTAGAAACAAGGCGCGAGGTCAAAATAATATCGTCCGAGTAGCACTGAAGCTCGCCTGACCTGAGTTTTTCACGTAATTTAAGCCTAGTGGGTATCCTCCAAGACTAGAAAGGATTCCAACCTTACCCTGAGTTATATTTCAGCTGAGTTATATTTTCTTTTCGTCCGTAGCAGTTGTTAATAAAGCGGGTAGGATTCCTTCAAATTTTGAGTGCCTTGCGAATTAAATAATTTTATAGAGGGTCAGAGCATTCTCGCGGCGTATTCTAGATGCGGCCGAACCAGAGCAAAGAAGAATTTCCCTCTCACCATTTCATCGAAGAACCTTTCTTACTATTCGCTTGATAATTCCTAGTTTCATCACTGCAGCCCCACTAATGTTACTTAAGAAGTTTCCCAACCGTTGTCTGAAGAAAAGGCGAGTCCCAAGTACGAATTAGACTTCTGATGTGAACCCTATATATTAACCCCTCCAACTACAGGTCAATCACGTCAATTAATTCCATGCCCCGGAGGAAAAATTTCACTATCTTCAGCTAGGCAGCTCTCTCTCTCTTTCCCTTGCTATACCCGCGTTTTGAACATCGAAACGTCGCACAGTGGTCAATATGCCCCGAAAGTTGGTCACCATGAGAAATAGTATTCCAATTTTGATAAAAGTTTGCATACTTATGTATTTGAGTGTGCTAAAACGAAATCCGCAGTCAGAATTGCAAAAAATATATTTTTGCAAACTTTTCGCAAATTTTTTTTAATTGAAAAAAGAATGGCCTTGATGCAATTAGTTGTGCATGTGATTTTGTGGTTATATAAAACCAGTCTAGTCGGAGTACGCCAAAATATTTTGGGCGAATTATTCGCAACTCCTTTAATTATTAACTGCAATTGTAATTGAGCTGCAATACAAAATGGTGCATGTGTTCAATAATATATAACAAATGAATGTTATGGGAAGTTCACAAAATCATTCATACAGTCGAGTGCAGCATGCTCCAAGCCAAACTCGTTTTTCGGGACAAAAATCGAACTTTATTTTATTAATAACTATCGAATTAGAGGATTGTAGATGCTATTCTTCGAGCGGCTGTTAAGTTTATTAAATTCTTAACAATGTGATGTATCATTTATATCAGAATTATTCAGAATTCATTAACTTTTGGTTAGTTGAAGCGCGGATTTTCGCTCAAAAACACCATTATTTTAAACGGCCTTGTTTAAAAAATATATTTAAAAATTGAAAAATTAAATAAAATCAACTTTTAGTACTAACTTTCTACTGGAGACTACATCTTTCAGAAATCAACTCTCTTCGCCAAGAACAAATTGGCAGCACTTCAAAAATAAGTTTGCTCTTATGGACGCGCGCTCAATGCACTTGTTACCCGTAGGGCGCTCGTTGTCCATGTGAATAGTGTGCGCAAGTGGGTAAATGTTTACCCAACTGCTGTGACTTTCGACTTAGAAACCTTTCCTCTCACCGATCCAGCAATCAAAATCCTCTATGTAGATACTGTATTTTTCTTACCTTGGCCAGGTTTTGGGGACTTTGGACGACTGTGCGTCGGCCAAAATGGACCCACTCACCCGGTCGGAAGCCCGAGAAAACTTGGAGAAACTACGGCAGATCACCACAACTATATCATGTAGGTTAGTCAGTACATGTTAACTGAAGAAACTGAAAAAATCTACTTCTTACGTATTCTGAAATGATATCGTCCTCTTGGTTGCATATTATGAACGTAACCTCATTAATGTGGTTACTTTTGTAAGCTTCAGCTTAACAAAAAGTTTCTTTGTGTGAGTTTTTCCGGCTAAAATTGCAGCTATGCTCTAGAACATTTTTCCAATTATCTTACATATGCTCTAACCTAAAAACTAGAGCTGTGCTAATGCTTCGAATCGATTCGAACCGACTCGACTCGAGGCTTAATTCGATTCGATTCGCCTGCGAATCGGGATGCTTCGAGAGCAAATGATTCATAAAATTCGAATCTGATAGATTCGTCTTCGAATCGTTGCATGCATTCAAACATGGCGCTCATTCCAAAAATAGTGCGCCGTCCGTTTAGACAATGTTTTCCTCACGCGAAACGAAAATTTAAACGACCACATGTTATTCTGTGCTATTAATTGTACCACTATAGATATAGTCAGAACGCAGGTTAAAATTTAGGTTAAACCTTTTAAGTAAATTCGAAACAGAGTTGTTCACAGATGACGTTAGATATATATTGAGAACCCCTGCGTATTATGCTAGGTTTGATCAGATTAACAAGATTAGAGAGATATATTGTCGTACCGACAGATTTAAAATGTCATTTTTCCCGCGTACTATAAGAGAGAACAATAGGCAGCGTAGCAAAGGGATAGGTAAGTGAAATATAGTTAGAGTAGTCTGTAGTGCATGATGCATGTAATAACAACCAATAATCCCTTTCTTATTATGTAGATACTAACCATCTAACTGCATGTGACCCTGTTCTCTAGCATATCTCCCTTAAATATCCTAGTTGCATGTCAATAGTCCACGTTTGGTGATCTTCACCCCCTGCCACACACCCTCGTGGTGGCTCGCAGGGTATCACGTAGATGTAGATGTAGATATAAGCTAATTTAAGGCCCTGAAATATTGTGAAAATCTTAATTACTTAAACTGTACATTAAGCTTTTGCATTTTATTTAGATTCGAATTCGATTCGCAAGCGATTTTTTTATGGTGATTCGATTCGCTATCAAAATTGAAAAACAATTCGTTTCGATTCAATTCGAAATATCTTTTGGGAGATTCGATTTGAAATAAAAATCCCTGATTCGCACAGCACTACTAAAAGAATACCAGTAGTGCTAAAATGTTGCAGCAGTGGTCGGTCGCTTAGACGATAATGGTAGCAGAACAAATTAAGTCGGGAATAATAAAAATGAAGATTCATCGAGAATACTGAAGGAAGGTGTGATATCGATGGAGCGAATCACAAATGAAGAAGTCCGACGAGGAATAGGAGAGCAAGAACTGTCACGTGACTCTGCAAAGTATGAGCGTATCAAATTGAATCACTCGGTTATCACAGAAAAAGATTAGGGAGTGGAAATGAATGGGTAAGAGTGCGAACGACAGGAAAATTATAAAGGAAACTGAAGTGAAGACGTGCGAATAAATCAAATGGTTACCTGAGCAGACGGCGAGTGAAGTACTGCCGTAAACCAATCTCTTGATTGGCGCCTACTCATGATGATGGCATGGAGTCCATTCAGAGGATTTTTACCCTTAATTGTCCTCCTAGCGCTAATGGAGTCTAACCACATACAAAAGCCTGTAAGATCGAAAATCCTTGATCAACTAGCAAAAGGTAACATGCCCACCAATAATCACTTCAAATTGCTACACGATGAACGGAGGAAATGAGAAAATTCACGAGTAAGATACACTTAGATGTCGGATAAGACTCTCATTACACCAGCTCGTATTTCATTGAGAGGGGTTGTATGAAACTCTGAACAGCAATAAGCATAACACGAGACTAATTATAGAGACGGACACTCTATTGCCCCCCCGCGATTATACGCGAACCGTGCGAGCTAACTCTTTCCTCAAAATTATGCGGGCACATGGATAATAATTAACGCGGCGAGCTAATTCGAAACAATGAGGAAAACAACGCCTCTGTCTCATTGTCATCCGCGATCCTCACGAGAGACACATTTTTTGTGGCGAGAGAGCATTTCGAGCATTTTATTACGGAGATAAAGGCATCCGCTTCTGCGGTGTCTACTTAACCACCAGGCGAATGCTACAGACGGAGAAGAAGTACATATTTCATTTAAATCTAGATAATACCCTGCGAGCCGCCGTATGGGCGTGTGGCTGGGTGTTAGGTCAACAGCCGCGTATAGGTGTAAGTTTTCTGGAGATGAAATGATGACATGTATTATAAGAGTGTATTTAGTGGAGTTCAATTTGTACTGTAGTCGCTTATTGTGCGCGGAAAGAACGAGTTTTTGTACCTATCTGTTCGGCAGAGTATCTCTCTTATTTTATCGCATCTGTCAGACCTAGAGATGTAGTGAGGAGTCATGATAATATTTTCAGTGTCGCTCTGAAAAATATCAGTTCTGAATTTATCAAGCAACCTTAGCCTAGCGTGCAGCCTCCGAGTCTCTAGGGGCTCCCATCTTAATCCCTCTAAAAGTTGTGAGACAAGGTGTATAGAAAATTTTACCATGACAGTTAAAGTTTTTTGACTTTCGGTCCGAAACTAAGTCATGCTGGGCGATTTTGAGCCCCTTAGGCCCAGGTCTAAACATATAGTTCCCTCATCGGGTCTCATTCCTGCTCAAAACTCACACGAGTCCCACGAAAAATCACATTTGCAAGGACAAAGGCAAGGGCGGCTACTGCTTCGGAACTGCAGTGACGTCACGCGGCCTGGCGGCAAATATTTACCGGCCCAGCTGAGTCCACCTCCCTCTCTCCATACACCTTGCGCTCGGACTACCTTACGATAGGAGTATGAATAGGAGTAGGGTTTCTCAGCTGGTGTTGTAACAATAATCGTCTGGACAGTGCATAACGATGGCCATCAACACCACCCACGGAACAAGCGCCGCTACCTCACGTGCGTTGTTTAGGCGACCCCTCTTATCCAATCGCCTCTGACCCCTCCCTCCCTCTCGCCCTTCCTCGTACGCATTTACCCTCCCCCGCTCCACCCGCCTTCGCGAACACACACTCACGCACGCTTCCCTCCTTTCCAATTCTACCCAGCAGCCCCACCCCCTCTTACCTCAACCGCCCAGTCATTTTCTTTAAGAGGCTCCTTCCCTCGGGCAAGTGAGAGGAGGTAACAACAGAGGGACGGGCCAGGGAAGCCACCACAAGAGAATGGGCAAAGGACTTCCGAAACTAGTAATAATCCCCTTAAGAGAGGGAAGACTGTGCTTCCGACCATTATCGCCCCCTGAGGCGCGCCCGCTTCCCAGCAGTTCGGCAGAGGCAAAAGAAAAGAGCGGTGATTTGGCCCTCCCTCTCTCTCTCGCCTAAAACATAATGCTCACTGCCTCTCCCCAAACGGAGTGACGAGCGCCAGGCCTGGAGCTATAAGCTATGAAACCACAGGGGAGGATGGGAGGCTTTCACGGCAATCGACGGGATGCAGAAGGGATTTGCTCAGTCAAAATTATGTCGGTAGGCAGTCCTGGAAAAGGTACAACTTATGGGGAGACACGAGAAGGGTGGAGAGAAACCCGGTGTCCACAAATGCCTCTTCGTAACTAAAGATGGCAATAGTTCCACACTTTATTTATTTATTTGAAAAAGTCCCAAAAACGGCACAAAAGCTTTTAACATTGGATGACTATCAAACAAATCAATTATGTTGGAATGTTGCTCAAAAACCATAATCTTATGTATAGTAACGGGTTGTTTACCTTAACTTGAGTGGTTATTGTGGGTGTATTTCTTGAAGACTTGTATCAAAAGCATTGAGACGTGTTTTTCATTACTCGCTCCGAAATCGCACCATATCTTCACAGGTTATGGGCCCAGAACGTCGAATTGCGTAAGGGACGGTCCGCGGTACGATTTAAGTCGAGTGAAATTGATCGTCGCATATGTCCGGTACGAGTAAACTCGAGGATATTCAGCAGCATTTGAAATCCCAGGATCCGGGCGACACAGTTCAATAGATCGAAGTTCAAGAAGTAACGAAGATGACTTCCTCGCTGCAAGGTATCCAAACAGTCGAAAAACTGAAAGGTCGCGAGAATTATCCGAGTTGGAAATTTGCCATGCAAGCATACGTCGAGCATGAACATATGTGGGGATGCATCGACGGTATGGACGTCGAAGAAGCCCGAAAAATGGCGAAGGCGAAGTCCAAATTAATTCTCTGCGTGGACCCGGTGAACTATTCGCATATTCAGTCAGCAAAAACTCCAAAGGAAGTGTGGGGTAATTTGAAAGCAGCGTTCGAAGACTCTGGTCTCACGAGAAAAGTAAGTTTACTTCGTACTTTGGTCACCTGTCAGCTCGAAAATTACAACAACGTCGAAGAATAGGTATATCAACGAAATTGTTTTGACTGCGCACAAGCTCAAAGGCCTCAAGTTTTGATGTTCCCGACGAGTGGGTTGGTACCTTGATATTGGCTGGTCTTCCGAATGAGTATAGACTAATGCTTATGAGCATCGAGAGTTCCGGTGCGGCGATAACGGCTGACTCAATCAAGACGAAACTTCTTCAGGACGTCAAGGACGTCAAGTCAGGTAAAAATACAAATTCGCAGACAGCATTCATCGCTCATGGGAATGTAAAGAAAGGACCACGTTGCTTCAAATGCAACAAATTCGGGCATATGGCAAAGGCTTGCAAAGTGAAGAAGAAGCCGGAGGCAAATCAGAAGAAATGAATACCAAATCCGGCGGGTCGAAAAATGAAAGGGCTTTTGTGGCTCTATTGACTTCTTCGATGATTTCGCCGCAAAATTGGTATGTCGATTCCTGTTCATCAGTTCGCATCACCAAGGAGAAGATGAACTTAAAGAACTTTGACACTTGTCCAAATGTGGATATAACTGTTGCCAATCAAGACACAATCCAAGCAAAGGCGATTGGCAGTGTGAAGCTAGATGTGATAGCCAAGGACAGAGTTGAGCAAGTGACAGCGAAAGAAGTCATGTACGTTCCGGAAAGCGCAGTAAATTTGTTGTCAGTTAGCAAAATTGTGAGAAATGGATTCTCGGTTGCATTCACGCCACAGGGTAGTTATATCAGCGATAGCGAAGGAGAGCATATCGCGAGATTGTTAGAAGAAGGAGGAATCTACAGGCTAGATATGCAGAAGAAACGGGCATACTTAGCAGCGAGAGACCCGAGCGCCGAGGTATGGCATAGACGACTTGGCCTTTTAAAGTACAAAAATTTAGTTGACCTGAGTAAGACTCCGAAAACGGAGGTAAGATTTTCCAACACTGAAAACCCACCATGTGAATTTTGTATTCAGGGCAAGCAATGTAGACAGCCGTTCCAGAGGAGAAAAACAAAGACAGAGGGGATCCTGGATCTGATACATTCGGATGTATGCGGACCAATGGAAAACATATCCATCGGCGGTTCCAAGTATTTTCTTATATTCGTGGACGACTTCAGCAGGAAAACTTTCGTGTTTTTCCTAAAAGTGAAGAACCAGGTGATGAAGACCTTCATAGGATTCAAAACCCTCATCGAGAACCAAACTGAACGGAAGATTTAGACACTCAGGACAGACAATGGTCGGGAATATTTAAGCAACGAGATGAATAAATATTTGAAGCAGTCTGGGATAAGGCATGAACTTACGATAAGGTACACGCCTCAGCAAAATGGTGTGGCTGAAAAGGAAAATCGGACCATCATAGAGCAAGCAAGGAGTATGCTTTTTGATGCGGGTCTCGCTAAAAGGTATAGGGCCGAAGCGGTGTCTACTGCTGTGTATTTGGGAAATAGGAAGGGGACACGAATCATCTGAAAAAAATTTCAACATGGAAAAACAAATTGGAAGCCAATAAAATGAAATTCTTAACTCTGAAGCGACCTCACCAGCACGATCCGTATTAAGAGGTAATCCACCAGTTACAGCAAGTTCATGCGGCAGAATAATAATAATAAGTTTTATTACTTCCCAAACAACATTCACACAAAAAAACAAAGATCGTATATACATTTTTTGGGAAGCTATAGGTAGCCTCTAAGAAAAAACTGGGGTGAGGCTACCTTCATGGCAATGCATAGCTGCACATTTTCTTAAAAACAGAAACACAAACAGCTATTGATAATATATAAATTCTAAAGAAAAATAATGGATATAATACAGTTTTACAGATGAGCCAAACAGGATAGATACAATAATTAAAAGAAATTTCACACAATAATATTAAATAAATAATCTACACTGGGCTGAGTAAGTAGCCATTCCACTGCCATTATAAGAAATTTTGTTTTAATATTGACCTTTATATTCTCTGGTATCAAGTTGTACACTTGTCCCATATACGAGAGGCATCTTTTAAAGAGAGTTTCGTTAGGTTTAATTAAATGTACATAGAATTTATTTCTCAGATTATGTTGCGTTCTTTGCAAAGGTTTATTACCACTTCTCAAATAAAATACCCTAAGGACTTTATGAATATATAAATGTCTTAACGGTAACAATTTTAATGAAACAAATGAGGGGAACGAGTGACAGCATTGGGATTTACCTTCAACGATTGTAATTATTCTTTTTTGCAGTACTATAATTGGTTTAAGTACATTTTTGATACAGAAGAAATACATATACTAATCGCTCCTCGTCCCTTAACATGACTTCAACAATAGGCTCGGCATATTGTTGTCCTAATTGTCTTCATCTCACCCATTGCGCACAACCTCTCCCTTTCACACTGAAGCAAAATCATCCCCTATTTTCAATCGCCCTTCGGAATTAAAACGCTCCGCATTATCACCCTTTCCAAACACCTTCTCTGCCTTCTCCTTTATTTTCCCCCGACTATTTCCCCACTCACCACGCCGAACAACACCACATCTGTCTCTCTCTCCTAACTTCCTTTCCGTCCAACGCACTTCATCCATTCCTTCCCCATTCACGCCCGCATCTCAAAAGCCGTCCGTGCTGCCTCTGTCATCCTCCTATTTCCACGTAGTCCACGTCACTGCACCACGAAGCGATTCAACCCACACCACACTGCCCGCCAGTCTTTTCCTTACATTTTTGTACACAAGATGCCCCTCTTCAATCTTAAACAATGCCTCGTAAACAACTTACAAGTGCATATTAGTTGCCGGGACTATTGCACCAAGTAAGGTGCTTCAGAGTGATTGACTCGAGCATATTACTGTTGTCTTGTCGTAGAAATATGTCTTGCATTGCTATGAAAACGTACAGTTGTTTTTTATTGAATTGCAATGATTTCGCACAGGTAATAATTATAATTGCAGGTCTGTTTACATAATAGCGCTCGTCTGTTTACATTCTGCCGTCAATATCTATTTCGTTTCGTTTCTGTTTTGGTAATAGAACGTTGTTATGGTTCACACAGTGAAAAAAAATTCTTCCAGTGCTTCAGCAGTTTATCGCATCTTATTTCACGATTTATCTTCGAAGTGGATAAAAGAAATCAGTTTCGTTTTATTTAATGCTCAGAAAGGATTCGTGAAGGGACGAATAGGTATTCAGATTAAACAGTGACAATGTCCGCAGCATCCGTGTGCACGTTGGTTTTTCGTTTACAAAATGATGGTTAGTGCGTGAATGTGATTATTGTTACATTTTCTGTGCAAATGACAGTTAATGCCCTTTATCTAAAAGCAAACATTTTCCCTTTTGAGAGTTTTTATATTGACGGAACGGTGAATACCTCAAGAAAGACCTGTGTTTGTTTGGATATAAATGATACCTTTAATTTGGTGCGATTAGATGATGTAAGTTAAACTTTGGTTTGGTGAAGCTGCAGTGTGCACGAATGATTTTATGAAGGATCTGCGCAAGTTTGTGATGTATTATAACGTGTGACAAAAAATAAAGTTTATGACAAGCATGCATTCGCGATTTTTGTGTACAATAACAATCAATGTATATAGAAGATTTGCCGGAATTATGATGGCAATGCTAAAAAATGGGGAAATTAAAGTATTTAACGATAGCGCCATCGTAGCAATATTAATGCATGACATACGAATACACGTACAATAAAGACAGTGACAGTGTTGCCAAGCGTTGCTTTATTGTTTTCAGGGCAGTCGCCACCTACAATTATGCTATCCGCTACGATAGTGGCGATAGTAGCATACTAGGTTAGGAGCTCATAGCAGCTCACTGGAAATGAACTATGAATACCATTTTTTAGTACGAGACTAAGTGCTCTTAGTAGCCGACTAAGTTAGTCGCCTTACTAGCACCTTTAAGCTGAAATCTATGAATATGAATATAATAATAAATAATGAATGGATAAGCCACTGTAGTTTATGTCTTACTGACTCCGGGAAGGTGAATAGGATTTTAACGATGTGTACATTAACGTTTAGATAGTTATGTTTTCCATACAATTCTAGTAGATTATGCTAAAATTCATTTTTCGGGCTTGCTTTTGGCGTTGGAATATAGAGGTACCATTGTTTTTTTAGCACTACGGAGACAGGCGTAAGTTACACGTCCAATTACTGCATAGCGAGTTTTTGACAAAGACGAAATTTTAAAAATATGTGACTCATAGGTCACAGGTTTTCAAGTTTGTAATTTTTTGGTAAGTAAACTATTTCCCGATACATAATGGAATTGATGTGGCGCAGCATTAAAGAAACTAGGTTTTGTTAAACGTATAATAGGAAGGTCCTCGGATGAAAAAGTAAAAGAGAGATGCTACTTCGCTCTGGTCAGGCCACACCTCGACTACGCCGCGAGCATTTGGGACCCTGGTCAAATAGATTTAACCAAAAAAATTAACAAAATACAAAGAAAAGCAGCACGCTTCGTTAAAAACTGCTACGGACGAACATATAGTGTTACACAACTGTTAGAGGGATTAAGGTGGGAGCCCCTAGAGACTCCGACGCAGCACGCTAGGCTTAGGCTGCTTGAGATATTCAGAACTGGTGTGTTTCAGAGCGACACAGAGAATATTATCATGACGCCTCACTACATTTCTAGGTTTGTCAGATGCGATAAAATAGATAGAGAGATACTCTGCCGAACAGATAGGTACAAAAACTCGTTCTTTCCGCGCACAATAAGCGACCTCAGTAAAAACTGAGCTCCACTAAATACACTCCCATAGTACATGTCACCATTTCACCTCCAAAAATGTTACATCTTTACACGGCTAGAGACCAACCACCCCCTTCCCTCACGCCCATGCGGCGGCTCGCGGGGTAGTATGTAGATGTAGACAGCATATTAAACTGCAAGCCTTCACACTGAAGCGGCGTTTGACAAGAAGACAGGGAGAGAGGCGTGGTGAACGAAAAGAGAAGAAAATAGTATTCGCTCTTCTTCAAATCCGCGTTACGCTCTGTTGGCGTTGATGGAAGTGGAATTCGTGGAGGGAGTCGCTCAGGGGAGACGCTCAAGAGTGGCTCAGAGCCTACGCTTTGCAGCCCCGCGAACCAATCGCTATCGGAACACACAAGGGTCGGAGACGCGAGCGGCAGTTATTCCGAGGCGCTGAAGATACATCTCGAATTCACGTTTCCTATCGTTATAATGGGCGCTCATATGGTGCGCGCAGAGTTTGTTGGTTCGCTGCCTCGGACGGGGCAGCCCTCGGCTTCCTCCACCACGACACGAGGCCTCTCGGAGTGAACGACCTCTATAAGACTCCCCCCCCCCAACCCCCACTCGGCGGAGCCGGTAATACATGTCCTAACTGTACACCCCCACTCGATGCATGGTTAATAAATGTAGTACGCGCCCCCTCCACCCAACTCCAGCTCCTATAGAGGGCTGCTCCGGTATCAGCTCGTCCCTTCGCCCACGTCCGGGTATTGGGAGGGGCACTGTGGGGCGGGGGGACAGAGGTGCAGGGGCGGAACCCTCCCCTCCGTTAGTACCTTTCTCCCCATTGATCCTTGACAGCGTGGTAACTCCAACCACGTTCCTAAGCACATCCTATAGAGCCTATTACCATAGAGTAAGTATATATAGAGTGGCAAAGCAATGCTAAAAACTGGACATAATTTTTTGAGAGCTTTGGGAAGAATTTCTCAGGTGCCACCACCTTACGGGAGGAAGAATTTTCGCTTACGGAGAAGGCCACTTGGAGGCTCTAGTGGTACTCGGTGATTTTTCATCAACATACACAGAGGTAGATTTTACCATGGCTGTTGTGTGCTTTTCATTGAGTGTCAATTGTTTTGTCGTTGCTATGATACATCGGTAAACAGTTGACTCTGTGTTTGGTAATCGCGTGTCTTATCATATTGACGTGAATTCGATTCATTATAGACGATGCTCATTAATGCACCTTAAAATACACGTTAAATTTGGTCTCGACGACACCATAAGATTTGTTTCCGTTGCTGTGGGTCGATTAGTAAATATTCAGGCACCGAAATCATCTCAAGAACATGATGTGAGTTGAAGTGGCCGTGTGCCAAAGCTCATTTGTTACGGCTTGTCGTGCAACTTCCATACACTCGTTCCATCTATCGGCCAAAGTATTATTTAAAAACTCATATCCGAATCTCCCTATCTCTTTGCCACTCTATATATCCTTACTCTATGGTATAACTCGTGTTCTCACCGAATTGTTAAGATCAAAATCATCGACAAATTTCGAGGATGGAATTTTAAATACTTTCAGTGGATTTAAGAAATAGGCTCAAAAACTTCTCAATGCCTTAATTCAACCATGAACGTGATATGCTGGTAAAAAAGAAGCAAAATAATTGAAACAAGGGATAAGTTTCAAGATATCCAAATGGAAAATGTCGAACGTGATATTAAACCCGGGGCTCCGGAGCCATGAGTACTAGGGGTCCAATCATATAGATAAGACCAACGAAAAAACAAACAACAATTATACGCGTGAAATTAAGACCGAACAAGTTTGTCTTCCAAGATGCCCCATGAATAAATACGGCCGAGTTGAAGACGCAACTGACAACCACAATGACACGATGGACATTCCACCTCAATTCATCAAAGGATTGTCCCTTAGGGGGTCTTAGATTTTTCTCAAACTTGGTGTATGGATAGCATGCGACCTCAAACAACGTAATCTGAAACAGTTTTACGAAAAAATATTGCTTGATTGCAGCGTATTTATTTGTTCACATTTTTTCTAAAAACGCGTACCATGTTTTTACTGATATCTCGGCTTACATGCATTGTAGAGCAACGATATATACCTCAAATTAAAGCTGATACTTTTCCTAAGATTGCGATACTATTTAAAATTGGATCTATTGAATTAATTACTTTGTGTAATTTTAAGATTAAAAAATTGTTGAGTTTCGTTTATTCGGTTTTTCCCGCGTTGATTCATCTTTATGGACAACAGTTTCGCTTGCGTCACAGCTAACGTCGCCAGGTCCTGAACATGATACCGAAAATACCAACGAAAAAAACAACAATCGTGCGTGTGAAATTAAGACAAAACAAGTTTGCCGACGCTCGCTGTAACGCAAGCGAAACTGTTGTCCACAAAAATGAATCAACGCGGGAAAAAACCCGAATAAACGGAACTCCAAAAAATCACCGCGGAAGCCTAAGTATCCAATTTAAAAAATTGTTGTTTAAGTTTGTAAAATACTCCACTACAGAATCCGCTGAAACGTAATTATCATAATATGAAAATACCTATCCAACTTATCGTCGCAAAATATCCCATGGCAATCCATAAACACGCCAATAATTCCTTTTTCAATATCCGTATTTTTCTGACGCCCGCCTCCGCGAGCGCAGCCCTGAATGCATGAGCAAGTGGCAGACATGTAATACGGGCACAGCCTATGACGGATAGCACCAGCTCATTGTATTAACCTCCTCGGTCCTGGCGCATTGTATGCAATACAAAGACGTTTGAATTTTTTCCCGCTCAGCAACCCAAAATATTGACAACGCCACTAGCTGATAAGTGGCAGCATCATTAAGAACCTTGATTCACAGAGATATTAACTCTGCAAACATGGCTTACAACGCAAAACGTAGTGTATGAAGAATTTTCCAAAAAATAATGCTGGATATGCCTCGGGACAGAGGAGGTTAAGTATTACAAACCATATAATGATGAACTAATTGTTTTTGTGTATTCGTTATTTATAACGTTGAATTATTGCTATTTTCCACATTGACTTGATGACTAATTGTAATACCCTATAATAATTCTGGCTACTTACCGCAGAAGTGTAATGTAATTCATAAACAGCATTTTTATGTCGACCTCCTAGATTAAACCAGTTTTGAAGTCTCGAGGTTAGGTCATGTGGAAATAAAACAATATCAACGTTTCAATATCAACAATACGTTTCGGCGTATAATGTACACCATCATCAGGGCTCGGAATTATTGGTTAGTTGAACATCACCAGTTATTACATATTACTGCACATAAAGTCTTTTGATACTTGTAGAAAAACATTGGAAAATACCCCATTCACGGAATATGGAATAGGCGATCCAGGGTTTTTTTACAGTTTACAAGATATGCATAAAGAGATTTAATTACAGGTGTATTGCAGAAACTAGTACACTTTATCATTCTATGTATTGCAAACACAAGAATTCCGAGCCCTGATGATGTTCTACATTATACACCGAAACGTAGGCAAGGAGATATAGTTTTATTTCCACATGACCTAACCTCGAGACATCAAAACTGGTCGATCATGAAGTCATTCATACTCATGAGCCTAAAAAATCAACAGAACAGTGATAATGGAAAATGAAAATACTCGCGAATAAATCCAATTTTAGGCAACGGAGGGTGGCTGGTTTTTTATGAAACTTGGCTTCAAACGCTTACTACACCACCATTTATAGGGCGGAATGATCTCCGAAAAATTTTCCCTTGAAGACCCAGTATTGCCCTTTGGCTAATAAAGCTTGATGGTTGCTCCACAGTTATAAAGCCACATCCACTCTGTCAATAAAACTCCATTAGCCTTTGCGGCAGGGAACCCTCTAATGCCTGCTATGCGAGCTGCTTGACGACATTTTATTGCAACCATTTTTTTCACATCCTCTTTCTTGGCAGAGCCATATTCTATCCCTGAACTGCACTCTTTGGCCCAATGAAACTACTCTGGAGATGTTTGGATTTCATTGTCGACCGGCAGCTGAACTTTTGAACAGAAACATCTCCAGTGGGTCGAAAATAATTCCTGGGCCGCATTTCACATAAGTAAACCTGACTACACGGAGGAAATCACCAAGTATGTAATGACACAAATGACGCGCGTATAATTTTGAAAATTTCACCTTGAGGTAGTTACAGCGATATATAATTTTACTTATAAATCAATGAATTTGATCTAATTTTAAAGAAAAATATATTACCCCTCTAATGACACCAAAAATGTGACCCCTTATCACGTTACTTTCGGAGTTATTTGCCAAACAATACCAGCCGTTTTACATGGTAAATGGTACGTGTATCTACTCCAGAGAGACATTATTCACAAAATGAGGTATTTCTAACACTTTAAAAAATTTTCTTAAAAAACTAACAGCGAGTAGTTGGTGTGTTATCTCAACTATATTTGAAAATTAATCATATTGTTACTGCAGTAGGTTCTTGGGCTGCACAAAAAAGCCTTCCATTATGAAGGTGTTTCAAACGCACCGCGCGAAAAAAATGAGTCAAGTTAAATACTTATTTAGATATTTTCATTTAATTACTTACAATTTCTGTCATATAAAACTATATTATTGCACCATTAATAATGCAATATTTAATTGATGTGTCCTACAGCTGGCGCAATTAAAACGTATAATTCGAATATGGTCTCTATTATGACTAGGGAGCTATCTCGCTCGGACTACCTCAATTACAGCAATGCTATGACTTGTGTTAACGGCGCGGTATTCGAAATTTAAGCAAAGTCACATATAAATATGCTATTTAAACTCTACTAAGCCCTTTGAAATTTGCAGGCAAAGATTATAAAAGTATGATAGGTATAAAAATAACATTAAAACTAGGGATGAGTCGATTCTACTTTTTTTCAATTCCAATTCTTTCAAATCGATTCCCGATTCTCGATTCCGATTCCATCGATTCTTATTCCTTATAACAGGTGGGATATTATTATACCAGTAGCGTTCGACTATTATTTAAATTCAAGTATTGGCTGAAATAAAATAACAAGGACAATTAAGTCGCCCAAAAAGTATATTTATTAACAAATAGCAAATACATCCTTAGCTTATTGAGACGGATAAAAAGTACAAATTGATAGCCTACACCCAAAATTACTGAGACAAATATGATGTGATAAATGAAATTTTATTATATCTGGAATCGATGGAATCGGAATCGATTTTAGGCGATCGATTCTCAATACCGATTCAAATCCTGAGAATCGGCGGAATCGAGAATCGACATTTGAATTTGACTCATCCTCTATAAAAACGTATTATTTCGAAATGTGAATGCATGAAAACGAAATATTTTCAAACCTAAGTCAATTTTCATAAGAACACGAGTTAAAATAGCATTAAATTGCCCAGAGACGAATTCGATAGCATGGTATTTGTTCTATTTTATCCCAAAAATATTTTCTAATTACAGCAAAGAGTGGTACGTTTCTACAGGGTGGCTACTAATATCCAATTTTCAAATCCCCTGACCTTTCCCTGATGGATTTATCGATTTCCCTGACCGATCGCCAAAAGGTCACCTATTATTGATATATTTTTTCTGCTGAATTGAATTTTCTAATCATCGTCTCGTATTTTTAGAACTGCAAGCATGCATTTACTATAAGCTCCAGCTACTTCTCGACCTGAGTTTTGGAAGTTAAAATAAAACGCGAGGTAAATTTTTCCGAACAACATAGCCTCGGATTCCTTGTGATGAGAGTAATACATGGTGATCATGAATTTTAACACTACTAGGCAAATATCGCAGTAAGGCTATACAAAAGGGATACATCGTACGTACGATTCACAACCAACTAACTAAGACTCACAACTGAATGCTCCACGAATTGACGGTGCTTATTCCACGCACGTCAGCGACGGACGTTAGTTTTAGCTGGTGAAATAAAGGGCGGAAAAGACTCGCCGATAAACGCAATGGTGGAAAAATAACGAGGATTTCTATTCCAGTTTCTCCCTGACTGTTAAGAGAATTCCCTGACGATTCCAGGTTTTCCCTGACTATCGCCACTCTGTTCTATGTTTCACGCCAATCTTTGCATAAACAGAAATCGTTCCAACTTCCTCGAAGTCGGGACTCCCCAGATGTTAACGGCGGCAAGAGTGCGAGGCATCTCCCCTCGCATCTCAAGCCCGGCCCAACACCTCCCACCCCTCCCATCCACCACCCCTTCTGCTTTACATTCCGGCCACAACGACGTGGGGGGGGGGGTGGCTTAAAAGGGGAGGAAGGGGTTGGGGGGGGGGGGGGGAGAGGGTGTAAGGGAAAGGCTTCACAGCGGTGTGCGCTTGTGGTCGGCCCCCCTTGCACGCAAAGCACACGGAAAATACCCTGCCTCTCGCACGCATCATGTGCGCACCCCCCCACCCCCTCAATGAAGTAGTAGAGCCAAAGGGGAAGCGAATGATGCACTTAGCGGACACGGAGAGGAGGGTGTACACTCTACTACCCAAGATGCCGCTGGTCGTAAGGAAAGAGCCCCCCATCCCCCACCCCCCCTTCGTGCATCACGCAGCACATTTCACGGAAGCACTGGCCGACAACGCGACGTGGGGATCGTTCCCGCCATTACTTTCGGCTAAACCAGCAAACTCTTAATCACCCAACGTCAAGGGGACAAAAAAAACACCTCAAGACTGGTTTGAGGCAGATGCTTTCGAACTTCATATCCCCTGTGGAGGGCCCGTTACGCGTCGGGGAGGAATTGCAGAACCCACAGGGACATGCGGTAATAACAGTGAGACTCTCCTCAATGAGCCATTACGTTGACCATTGAGTATTTTTTATTTAAAGTTTCGTAAATTGCAATACGCATGAATATAAAAAAATTAAGTTAATGATACAAAACTTCGTTTGATATGATAGAACGCATCAGTAATTCACGCCATGAATGTTTGTCCAGCGCCGTTCGCTCATAACGCCTTCGGCACCAAAGTTTCGTTGGCGATTTAATAAAAAGTATTAAGAATGGCAACAAATTTATCAGGGTGGTTACTGATATCCAATTTTTAATTTCCCTGACCTTTCCCTGACTTTTCCCTGATAGATTCATCAATTTCCCTGACCGATTGCCAACAGGTCACCTCTTATTGGAATAAGGTAGCTAAAATATTCTAAGTTTTCTAATCATCGTGTCGTATTTTAATAACTCTAAGCATGTATTTACTATAAGCTAGTGTGCTCCCGCTACTTATCTACCTGAGTTTCTGAAGTTAAAAAAAAACGCGAGATAAAATTTTCCGAACAACATAGCCTCGGATTCCTTGTGATGAGCGTAATACATTGTGATGATTTTTAACACAACTAGGCAAATATCGCAATAAAGATATACAAAAGGGATACATTGTACGTCTGATTCACAACTAAATAACTAAGATTCACAACTAATAAGATTCACAACTGAATACTCCACTAATTGATGGTGCTTATTCCATGCACGTCAGCGACAGATTTTAGAGTCAGTTGGTGAAATAAAGGGCGGGAAAGACTGGCCGATAAACGAAATGGTAGAGAAATAACGAGGATTCCAATTCCAGTTTCTCCCTGACTGTTACGAGAATTCCCTGACTTTTCCAGACATTCAAAATTCCCTGAAGATTCCAGGTTTTCCCTGACGATCGCCACCCTGTTTAATTTCCACAAGATTCCGGGATCTCTCTTTTATTTATATAATGAAAATTCATCAGGGACTCTCAGTCCCGTGGAAGAGTATTAAATACGCGTAACGTCGGTATGAGAGGACAACAATAACTCATAATTGATTCGACCTATATCTCCAGAAACAAATATTTAATTATTTTTTTAATAAATGAGAAAACAAATAAATTAATAACGCGATTTGTGGGTCTAGACATATTTTCACAGATATCTATTTGGAGCGCAGAGCAGAATCAAATCTTGAGGGAAACAGCTATTGTTTTTTAGGTATAAAGTGAACGAAGATATGTTAGATGTCACATCTCGCTCTAAGTTACTTTAAGGCGAACAGCGAAAACGACTTGGAGTGGATTGAAAGGACGCGGGAACCTTTTCCGATGGTGGAATTCACTACCCACAGGCAGGAAGTCACTTTTCGCTGATTCATTACGTAAAATCCATGACCTGGCAGGGCTACTGTGATGCTTCTGGAACTCCTACGTGCATATTCATGGATTAAACGTACAACACGACACATGGGTGTTGTACTTAGTCCTGGACAAATTAGTGTTGCCATGAGACTCAAAGTTATATACGCTCCCTGTTAAGATCAAAATTTCAAATTTAGCTCAAAATGCTCACGGAAAACGTTATCAGAATCAATTAAAAAGGAAGTGAAATTTCTCAGCCCTGAATTAATACAATTATGGTCACAACCATAAATTTCTTGGAACCTATATCAGGTGACCAATTCACGAATTATTAAATATGATGAAGAAGAACAGTAAAAGTAGCACACAGATAAAATTACACATGTACAAATCCTTACGTGATGAGACAAAAGCTTTCTTCCAAAGAGAATATTCTGGTAATGGTCGATATGGACAACATGCGAAAGGCCTCTCTTCAGACTCGACCATGGTTACCCGAACCTTCTCCATTGTTGACCTTTTTTTCGCTTACAGTGAAGCTTACAGTACGCGCAAACAAAACAAGTATGTACGTATTAGTGGAATGGCCGTATTTCCCGCGAGCTCCCACATTCAATGACGCCATTTACGTCCCTCAAAAGAAGAAAACCAGACCCAGGCCACGTCCTCACCGTGTGATCCTCAAGGGGTTCCAAGGGTGGAGGGTAGGGGGAGGGAATGAGGGGAGAGGAAAACAACTGCCTCCACCTACATTATGTATTAATATTAAATCATTTCGCCATTCAATTACCCATTATCTCCTTCGGGTAGTCCGAGCGAGATAGTTCCCTAGTCATAATAGAGACCATATTCGAATTATACGTTTTAATTTCACCAGCTGTAGGACACATCAATTAAATGTTACATTATTAATGGTGCAATGATATAGTTTTATATGACAGAAATTGTAAGTAATTATGTGAAAATTTCTAAATAAGTCTTCAAATTGACTCATTTTTTTCGTGCGGTGCGTTTGAAACTCCTTCAAAACGGAAGGTTTTTTGTGATACCCAAGAACCTACTGCGGTGACAATATGATTAATTTTCAAATATAGTTGAGAAAACATACAAATTACTCGATGTTAGCTTTTTTTCGACATCTGAGTGTTAGAAATACCTCATTTTGTAATTAATGTCTCTCTGGAGTGAACACACGTACCGTTTCCCATGTAAAAGGGCTGGTATAATTTGACAAATATCTCCGAAAGTAATGTGGTAAGGGGTTGAATTTTTGGTGTCATTAGAAGGGTGAGATATTTTTCTTTAAATTGAGACCAAATCATTGACTTCTAAGTAAAATGATATTTCGCTCAAACTACCTTTAACCTTGTCTTCGACTGCATGTTTTTATTAGCTGTCGAAGTTTCCCCTTCGATGTCATCCCTATTCAGTTATTTCGCTCTTCAGAAATGAAAGATTCGATCAAACTACCTTAATGCTCCAATTCTCATCTTTATTTGATTACCAACTGAAACTTAAATGAGGTAATCGCATCTCAGAGTCGATCAGTTGTGATAAGATGGTTTAAAAAAGCCAATCCGTGCTTAGTACATGTTATCATCACGCCTCCTGCAACTAAATCCATATTTATGGATACAGTAACACATGAGACGATAACATTAACCAATTAAACTGGCTTTCAATTCTGAAACGTCGGAAAGGAATGATTCCATTGATTTAAGACCTACTGTCGATAAACTACTACTGTTGAATATCTGAGGTCGAGATGCTTAACAATGAATTTTTTAAAAATTCTTACTCAGTGTGAAATTAATAACTCCGAACGGGAAACACGTGTTTGGCACGTTTACCCCCATCCTCTGCAAGATTTATCAACGGAAATTTCCACCGAAAAATAATAAACACAATTGTGCGAAAAACGTTAAAAACGTTTTTCGCACAATTGTTAACGTCAACGTTAAAGAAATCATCCGTCTTGCCCGGGACTCGAACCCCGATCCCTCGATTTCCGGCCGAGTGCCTTTGACAGCTACCGATGCGTCCTCTTACCCTTCTGTGGATGTTTGTCGCAGTAGACTCAAAACTAGTAAGAGACACTTTTGTTTTCCTTTAAGGCCGTATCGATCCACACTAAAATGGATACTTTCGGCGTCATGGATCCTTCATGACAATACGGCGATCGTTTAAAACACTTTTTCCGCCTTTTTTCGGCTTTCTCGATATTTTTGACGCAATGACCCGGGATAGGCTATCCAGAAATGCATGCGGCAACTAAGTCTATGAGAAAACCAAAAGCGATTTCTCACAACGGAAACAGTAAAGTGATTCATCATCGCATTTGCATTTTAAAACCGCATTAAACCATCGAGAGTCAATAAAGTTTAAATAGTGTGGAATGAAACCAAGTTCTTTTATTATGAGTGACATCATAAATTCCCACCAGGTGAAGCCGTAAACTATGTCTTACAAAAAAACTCGGCGATTAATAATGTGGCGATGTTTCCAGCGATAATTTCAACGCTATTGCAATAAAACTTTGCCCTTATATGTACGTTTCAGCCAGAGAAAGAGGACATTTCCCATGGCCGTCAAGAGATCCCAGAAAATGCGTTTCCAAAATATTTCAAGAAGTAGACTATTAGTTTATTTCATGAAATTTCATCAGGGCAACCTTTTAGGTATCCCTCACCATAATTTCTCCAAAAATTGTTCTTGCACCGCAATAACAGCGAGGCCAAAACAAAGAATCTGCCTGCATTTCTTTTAAGCTTACCCGTCACCACACTCTTATAGACGCAAAGCCCAATGGGTCGAGTCGTCGCTTTCATTTCTGAAGAGCGAAATAACTGAATAGAGATGACATAAGGGGAACCTTCGACAGCTAATAAAAACATGCAGTCGAGGACAAGGTTAAAGGTAGTTTGAGCGAAATATCATTTTACTCAGAAATCAATGAATTTGGTCTCATTTTAAAGAAAAACATCTCACTTATCCAATGGCACCAAAAATTCTATCCCTTACCACATTACTTTCGGAGATATTTGTCAAAATATACCAGTCCTTTTACATGGGAAACGGTACGTGTATGCACTCCAGAGAGACATTATTTGCAAAATGAGGAATTTCTAACACTTAGATGTCGTAAAAAAACTAACAGCGTGTAGTTTGTGTGTTTTCTCGACCATATTTGAAAATTAATCATATTGTCACCGCAATAGGTTCTAGCACAAAAAGCCTTCCATTATGAAGGTGTTTTAAACGCACCGCGCGAAAAAAATGAGTCCAGTTAAGACCTCTTTAGATATTTTCATTTCATTACTTACCATTTCTGTCAAAAAAAACTATATTATGTCACCATCAATAATGCAATACTTAATTCATGTGTCCTACAGTTGGTGAAATTAAAACGTATAATTCGAATATGGTCTCTATAATGACTAGGGAACTATCTCTCTCGGACTACCATAAGATTCGGTCACCATGAAATCTTTGAGAATTAATTCTTGTTAGCATCATCGCCGGATATAACTGCTCACATCGCTATCAAACGTTTGTTTACCTCCCACTCCACACACATTCCAATAACCCCGACACAGATATCCGTGCACTTGGCTACGTTACGAAATATGCGATTTACACTGCGAGAGATTTATTTCAGATAGCGAAGAGTGACCATCGCACTGTCCTCATTGCACCCTCTCGTCACTCGAATTAAGTACTCGTACGTATAGTTTCATGCAAGAGGAATGAATAATTTCATCCCCTTGCACGTCTAAAGCCTGAATTACACGATACTTGGCCTTGTACAAGTCCGAGGATGCTAGCAACTACTGAATTTCTAGTAAGAAACCTAGCATGCTTGAAACCTTCCTAGGAGCTATCACACGATACTTGAACTTGTATAAGGTCTGTTTATATCTATAAATGACGACGGAATCCGCAATATCTTTTAAAGCCTTTTCCCTTACGGCCTTATTTATGGTATGCAGGTGATATGATATTATAAAGGCACGAGTGCCTACCATAATTATCGATTAAAACCACAATTGCCTCAGGTGCCCAAGCCATTGTGTCTTGTTGTGAGGTTTGAGTTGTATATGTATTTGATCGCGGGAATTGTAATTGTCACGAGGGACTATTGAGGCGCTGACATCAAAAATTGACGACGGGCATTGCAAAGAGCAAAGATGATTGTTCGGCGGCTACAAAGTCCTACTGGGAGCAAGTATCAAACTAGTACCGCACCAATTACGAAAACAAGGATACCAGCTAGTATGCTAGAGTTCATGCAGGATTTCCAGTATGCTTGGACTGTATCACACGATACTTGACCTTGCACAAGTCCTAGTATTCTAGCTAGCATACTCGGCCTTGTACAATGTCAAGTATATTGTGATTTAGGCTTAAGACCGTCTGATATCGCCTCGACCGACTGGATAACCGGAACTTCGAGCACATTCGAATCTCAACACTTCTTGGCGGGGTTCGGAGTTGGTGTCGAGGCGAGAGCATTGGCTTCTCACCACTAGAATTCAAATCTCGGCGGGGAACGGGGATGTTACAGAGGAATTGCCATCCAGTTGCGCGAGCTACTCGAAGAGCACATCAAGGGTATTCCTCGGATGGCACACGCTAGACTATGGATGCCTGGGAGCACCTTTCGTTAAGGTAATCCGAGCCAGATAGTTCCTTGTGAGCGTTAGCCTAGAGAGAGCGTTCCCTAGTCATAATAGAGACCATATTTGAATTATAAGTTTTAATTTCCCCATCTCCGAGACACATCAATAAAACATTGAATTATTAATGGTGCAATAATATAGTTTTATATGACAGAAATTGTAAGTAATTAAATGAAAATATCTGAGTAAGTCTTTAACTTAACTCATTTTTTTCGCGCGGTGCGTTTGAAAATCCTTCAAAACGGAAGGTTTATTTGTGATATACCAAAGAACCTACTGTGGAGACAATGTGATTAATTTTACGAAATAGTTGAGAAAACATACAAACTACACGCTGTTAGTATTTTTACGACATTCAAGTGTCAGAAATGCCTCATTTTGTAATTAATGTCTCTCTGGAGTGCATTGTAAAAGGGCTGGTATAATTTGACAAATATCTCCGAAAGTAATGTGGTAAGGGGTTGAATTTTTGGTGTAATTGGATAGGTGAGATATTTTTATTTGAAATGAGACCAAATTCACTGATTTCTAAGTAAAATGATATTTCGCTCGGACTACCTTAAGATCAGGCTTATTCTGACGACCGCTAAGACGAAAAGTAAGACGCGTTATGACGGATTTGCTCGTTTTCACTCGGTTTTTGCAGAGATGATAATTGAGGGTGGAGAAGACATTTCTGGAGCCATTTGTTCAGCGCTAAAAATGCCATTGGCCACATGGAAGAAAACGCTAGCGTACAGAATACTGAAATGGCACTGATGATTCAACTAATGTACTCTATAGGTAATATCCGTCATTTTTCAGCTCACATTGAAAACTCCCAATCATCAAAAGAGATAGGAATTGCTGCCAGCGATACAAGTTGATCTTCTCTGACAGCATCAGGTCAATACGCTTTCTTCATTATTATAATGGATTTCACTCTCACAATCGTCCAAATCGATTCCTTAACTCGCGGTCCGACCTCAGTGACGATAGAATGCCAGCCGCTCGACGTCCCCTAAAGGAGATTGGTAATGCACGCAACTACAATGTCCTTACATGCCAATAGATTAAAAATAATAAATAATTACCGTAATTGTAATTCTGTCCACAAGATAATTACATGACTGTTGAACGCTGAAGCCCAAAGAATGACGGTTGACCGGCGGAAATGCCCGAGGGTCCAAATCTTGGGCAGCCACGAGGCAAATGGGAGATCTGGATTAGACTTTGGACCAAGCGAAATGATTTTTTTTCGTCACAGGTCTTCACGTGTTCATGCATACATGTGTCCTAGAGTGAGAATAAACGGTGGCCTCATGCCAATGCACATACAGGGAATAACTATTTAGGCCACACAAATTATGTTACAAGGGTCGAAGTCTCCTTTCCAAGACATGTCAACGCTCCGACCATAAGTTTAGCATACAAACAAAACACACGACGCCCAGAATGTCGCACATACAATCTTCAAAGCGAATATTATATTCTTAGAATTAATACACTTTCTTTATTTGACCAGTGGCAGGGCTCTCAAGTCATTTTCCAAAATGTTTAGAAAATTCCGCGATGTTAACTCCCTAAAGTTTGGTTCAAAATAGCGCTAGAGACGCCTCAGAATGTATTTTGGGGATTTACATCATCAATTCGAAGATGTCGACATAAATGCAGTATGGAGGTCAATTCAGGAAGTCAAGAAAGAAAAAGATATTGATTTAACAATATATAGCTTAAGACTAGCCTTTATAAGAAATACCGACGAAATTTCACAAAACAATGAGAGCGGGTTTCAGGAGTTTTAAGCCACTGCCATATTCATTAGTTCTGGTCGACCAGATTCTAAGTGTGAACTTAATTCGTGTCACTTAATTTGTATACTGAATTCGACAATTGTACATCGGAGTAGCTGTAGGATTTACTTGGAGGTATTTAATTACCACGGAAGAATTAAAATAACTTCGTTGACTCCGCTTGTAAGATTTTACTTACCCGACCCGGGTTTCGAAACGTGTCATCCTCAGGAACCGAAAGACGACACTAAGTGTCGCAAATCGTGTCCTGTCAATAAATCTTACAATTCGAGTCAACATTGCCATTTTCATTCTTCCGTTCGAGAACCTTTGTGGACACGTTGACATTTCCACTTCCATACTACTAGAGTATGCAGACACCTGTAAATTAATTGCTACTGAGGACGCAACAATAATGCTCATGGTAACAGATCAGAGACCTCCGAGACAGTAGAGACTACAAAAATTTATTTTAGCCTCGTGACATTAGAAACGAATTTAAGCACGAGTCTAATGGAATGATGACGCAGCCAATATTGGGCAAGGAGTAGAGAAAAAGCATTTTCCCAAATAACAGGTACAATGATGAACCTTAAGATGGAGGTGAAATACGCTGAAACACGCGTTAATATTGAAATTAAGAGGACGGCACAACATCGGTTGCTTTCCATTTTCTCATGGAACGACTACAAGGAAATGACGATTCACTACAGGAGAAATTAACAGAAAATACATGTCACATTCGTATGCTTTCAAAAGAGGTCTGCTTCCACAACAACTGAGGAGAACTCAAAAGGAATCAATTTTGCTTCCCCACACTTAAAATCGAATAAGAAGAACTGCCTCGTAGACACGAACGAAAGGGTAAAGCCCGTTTGGCACGCGACGAACGAAAATTAAACGCTGCGACACTTCCCCCTAGCGGCAGTTTCGTCAATCTTCGCGATTTCCTAGAAAGGATTACACGAGCGAGAATGACGTCAACCAAGCGGCGACGTTTCGTCACAGAACCAAGAATGAGACTACTGTCAGAAATAAAACCCCTTCCGCACAACGCATTCATTCTCCGCACACCATTCTCATAGACAAACAAAGACACACCCAAATGATACAGGTGCCAAGCCCCCATAACAGAAAAACCCCATCAAGTAGTTCACCTTTACGAAGCAACTCATTCAAGAACACACCACAATCATATAGATCGCAACGTTCTGTCGCTGACGATTAAGGCTGCGAACGGAGGAAGACACGGATTGTAAAAAAATGACAGCAGCGCAGCGCCTCAAAGGAATACGATGCGGTTCCCAAAGAGTTCAGATGGGAATTCGCCCAAAACGGGCCCCAAGAAAAAGCAAGATGGAAATTTCTCAGGTGACGACATCGGCCACAAAATTTAGAAGAATGATTATTGAAATGTCTGTCGAATGCAAAGATAAATATTCCACGAAAAGCTGTATAATTCAAAACTCAAGCGTGGGAAACGATTTCTGGACCGTGGGAATATGGAAGTGGGTGTAGTTTCAGACTTAGAGAGACGCAAATTCAACCGCGGTGGGAGAAAGACATTGGCGAGCGAGCGAGCGAGGGCGGGGTCCCTTCCCATCCCCATCCGTCAATGCTCCTCACCCCCCGTCGTCCACCTCCACTCCTATTTCACCCCCATCGCCGCCCACGCGGGGGACGGACCCCAGAAGGTCTGCCTTCCCGTGAAGGCGAGGCGTGAAATGGGCATTGTTTGTCGAGAGGAGATGATGGGTGATGAGATAGTTTTCCATCGGCGGTCGTGACGCCATCCTCCACGCAATTCCTCCCCACCGGGCAGTAGAGGGGCAGTGGGCGACCGAGAGGCAAGATGGTCCGTCTCAAAGTGCTTCCCTCACCACTAAACACGAAGATTTATCGACATCCTCGGGCGGTGAAATTCACATCCCCGTGGCGCGAAAGGGGAGTCTGAAGGAAAGCCGAAGATCTAAATATATCACCGATGAATGATAATGAACCATGGTAGGAACGATCACAGGAATAAGATTAAGGAAGTAGACTGTAGAACCGATAATTTAAAATGTCATTTTGCCCACGTACAATAAGGGACCATAATAGTTGCGATAGATCAGTTCTAGGGTACTGAATAGATTTTTTCAGTAGTGCTAAATATCTTAATATTATTATTAGCTACTAATCTCGCATGCAATCTCCGGAATGATATACTCCGGCATGATTTAGCACGTTGTGGTGCTATTTATCTGTTGCATTGATAAAGATAACCAGTAGTTATATCTTGAGTAGTGAATTGCATGATAGCATGTTCTTCTACGCATCACTCTCCTGGTTTGTGGTCTGACTGCGTGCCGTTGCCCTGACTGCTTTTGGCCTGTGCCTGGCATTCGTGGGAACGTGCGCGGTTCTGATTTGAACTGGGATGAGAGCAGATGCCTGGTGTGGAATCACACCGTTCCACACACCCTAGTGGTGGCTTGCACGGTATTTCGTAGATGTAGATTCATAACTGCAAACGTCACCGCCAATGGACGTTATTGAAAACTTTGTGAGACTTCGTACTCAGCGGAGGAAGACGACACTTAGCGGAGTCCATTGGAGTGGTAGGTAAAAAAACTTCAGTTTTATACTCTTTTTAAAATTGTAAAAAAAATTATTTATTGACTACTATTTTAGCTGCACGGTAGCATTATCACGTAATTAAGTTTTTAAATAGAGTGGAGCTGATTTTTTTACCGGCCTATCCAAGAGCCTATTCCCGGAATACCATGAGAGTACCACCTGCGAGTAAAATGGTACGTTTTCGTTCCGTCCCAGGCGGCCTTTGGAAGACCAGAGGGAAGAGGACCACCACTAGGAAGACGGGGGAGGCGAAGAGGGCGGGATTGTCTTCAGTTGTTTGGACTGGCTTTCTGTTAGTATGACCTATTTGGGATTCACACAGGTTCCTAAGTTTCTTATGAATTGTGTTACGTTTTTGGAAGGCAACTACAATCACACGTCTCTTTACACGGTCTTCCATGTAGGTCCATTCCCAGATATTCATTGTGCTCGCCAGGTCCATGTGCAGATAATATAAGTAGTGTGATATGGAATCTCTGATTCCGCACCAGCACTTAAGCTCCTGCCTAATCCAGGTTTTCTGGGCGATTGCGATCGATGGCTGCTTCCGCAGGTTTCGAAGATGACGTAGTCCATATGTTGACGTACTTCGGCGTTACACCAAGCTTCAGACACTTATTTTTGAAGTAAATGTTAAGGACAACGACCCGGTGTTTGATTGAAAATTTGAAAAATAAACATGCCCTTTCCGCTGAACAAGCATTGCGAATATAAGACATAGTTTCCGGCTTCACCTGGTGGAAATTTACGATGCCACTAATAATAAAAAAGGTACTTGGTTTCATTCCACACTATTTAATATAACTCAACTCGACCATGGTTTCGCCACCGCGTGTCATCCTCAAGGGTGGGATTGTGTCGTCGAGTCAAACATCAAAAGCGGCAACCGAAGCAGCAGAGAGAGGGAGAGAAAGGCGGAGGTCAATCGTGGGTGAGGCGAAAGGCCAGCTTGGATATGCATAAATGGCCATGAAAGTGGGAAAGAAAGAGCTCTGCCCTCTGAACCTCATTAATGAGGCAACAGCAGCAACTGTCTCAAATCACTCGACTTCGGCTGAGAAGCGCCGCTATTTCCGTGTAGGAACAGCATGTTATCTGAAGATAATTAATGAAGCAGACAATGAGAAGGAATAAACAGCTCAAAGGTTACCTGCGAGACGTAATCTATACGGCTCTTAAGAACTCCATTTTCAGTGCTGAGTAGCCTACCACAGATAATTGGATGATATACGATCGAAAAACCAGCTTTATAACACTAGCTACCGACTCGCAATCGAATAGCGACCATAGCAGTTGGAATAATAATAATTAATTTTACGGCCGACGAAACTTTCAAGCACGAGCCCTTATTCCACGATACGAATTGAAAAATAACAGACAGTAATTGCGTTTCGCTTTCTGGATTTTACAAGTGAAATACATGAACTCTGTACAGAGTTATGACATGCGGAATTTAATTTTTTTAATGAGAATGCCTCACGGCCATATTTGCACTCCATGAGAGGGACTACCGTCTCCACTTCGAAGCCACTCGCTGGATCGACGCGAATGCCAAACGGGGGGGAGTATAGGAGATCCAAGCGAGCATACTGCGCAATAAGTATGCACCGAACGCACAACTACTTTGATACGACATGTTAATACAAAGAAACCCAATAGACATGGGTGTAATGACACTACAGTCCGCCCAAGATAATAGCACAGCTGAAATAGACTGATTTGGCTTAGAAAGATAGGAAAAGTAAATTTGTGGACGATCGTATGATATAAACAAAGGGTGTCCTTCTCCGTCCACGGTGAATAAAAATCTGCCTTTATGGTAGCCACTGCCTTTAAAGGTTTAACCATTGTCTCAAATGTGCTTACTTCAGTGTTCTCCCCCACTGTGACTTTTCCATTGGACTCAATGCCTTCATGTTCTAACTTTTACGCTCATTGTCAGTTCCATAATTTTGAATCGAGTCCAACCAAGGTAATAGTGCGGTAAAAATATATTGATTGGGCACAGAAAGATACGAAACGAAGAGACTTATTTCACGATCGTATTATTTAAACAGAGGTCACCATCAAGGGTTCTTCGGTCCCGTTGATTCCCTTCCCCGAATGGCTTAGGACGTCTTCACTGGCTTTGGCTGCGTTTACAGGTTATAAGGTAGTCCGAGCGAAATATCATTTTACTTAGAAATCAATGAATTTGGTCTCATTTTAAAGAAAAACATCTCACCTATACAACGATACCAAAAATTCTACCCCTTACCATATTACTTTCCGAGATATTTGCCAAAAAATACCAGCCATTGTACACTGGAAATGGTACGTACATGCACTCCAGACAGAGGCATTATTTACAAAATGAGGTATTTTTAACACTTAGACGTCGTCAAAAAAACTAACAGCCTGTTGTTGTTTGTATGTTTTCTCAACTATATTCGAAAATTAATCATATTGTCACCGCTGTATATTCTTCAGGATATTAAAAATCCCTCCGTTTTGAAGGAATTTCAAGAAGACGAAAGAAATGAGTCAAGTTAAAGGCTTATTTAGATATTTTCATTTAATTACTTACCATTTATGTCATATAACACTATATTATTGCACCATTAATAATGCAATATTTAATTCTTGTGTCCTACAGCTGGTGAAATTAAAACGTATAGTTCGAATATGGTTCCTATTATTACTTGGGAACTATCTCGCTCGGACTACCTTAAACAGAGGTCATCATCAAGGCTTATTCGGTCCCGTTGATTCCCTTCCCCGAATGGCTTAGGACGTGTTCACTGGCTTTGGCTGCAATTCCAAGTTTCAACGGCGTTATCACTTTGGACGCACACTCTTGCCTTGCGCGCGCTCGAAAAAAATGGAACCACGAAACGGTAATCCTGGAAGTGTGTATTCGTTGAGCATCACCAGCAAACATCTTCGAGAAAAGCGAAAGTAGGCGATCGACCGAGTGGGGGAGGGGGTGGGGTAAGAAGCGAAGACAAATAGAGAGGAGAGGGGAAAGGGGGGGGGGTGGGTGAGCCAAGCACACACTACAGTCCTCGACATATAAGTGTTTACACATTTAACAGACTGCTTAAAAAGTGATAACGACTAAGGGAAACGTCGCCCGCACGCCGAGACACACTGAGGAATACGCGAGGCCTGACGATCGGCCGACGACGGCTGGGAAGAGGCAAGCGGCCTTCTTAAGGTAGTCCGAGCGAGATAGTTCCCTAGTCATAATAGAGACCATATTCGAATTATACGTTTTCATTTCCCCAGCTGTGAGACACATCAATAAAATATTGCATTATTAATGGTGCAATAATATGGTTTTATATGACAGAAATTGTAAGTAATTAAATGAAAATATCTGAATAAGTCTTTGACTTGACTCATTTTTTTCGCGCGGTACGTTTGAAACTCCTTCAAAACGGAAGGTTTTTGTGATACCCAAGAACCTACTGTGGAGACAATGTGATTAGTTTTACGAAATAGTTGAGAAAACATACAAACTACACGCTGTTAGTTTTTTTACGACATCTAAGTGTTAAAAATTCCTCATTTTGTAAATAATGTCTCTCTGGAGTGCATACACGTACCATTTCCCATGTAAAAGGGCTGGTATATTTTGACAAATATCTCCGAAAGTAATGTGGTAAGGGATAGAATTTTTGGTGCCATTGGATAAGTGAGATGTTCTTCTTTAAAATGAGACCAAATTCATCGATTTCGAAGTAATATGATACTTCGCTCAAACTACCTTAAGGTACGTTTTCATGAACGCGTGTCAGACGAAGAGACGCGAAAGCGAGGTCCTCAGCCAATCAGAAGCCCGGATTTCTTCGCGTGAGTTCGCATATGTTCGCGTAGAGTCGCGTCGCCCGAGTTAAAATATTTTCAATTTTCGACGCGTGGAACGCATAGAATCACAAAACATGGTTGACCGGTGAAGTGTAGGTTGAAATGGATGAAACGATCATCTCCGAAATTCGAGAGAAGAACACGTTCCTGTACACTATAAGAACTTATTATAAGGAATTATATGGACATTATTAGGAATTATAAGGACTATCGATACAGGGATAGAAACCTAAGGGAGAAGGCGAGGAGGGAAAAGGTATTCAATGGTGCCACTGCATCCATTTCTTTCTTTAAAAAAACTGCACGTTAATTAGCTCTCAGCAAGTTGGCGTGCGGATGAGAGGAATTAAGTTGTAGAGGAAATCGAAGAACAATAGCTATTGCACTTGATGGAGCTGGATAACTATCAACACACAATTATTAAGAATAGGTTGTAGAGCGATAAGCACACACGGTCGTCACGCTTCTTTTTTTCTACCATTTCTTCTATGCTATAGAGGTACCTCCTACGCGTAGGTTCGCTTGCATGCGAACGGTTCGCGCGAAGAAATGACGCGTCCATGAAAACGTAGCTTTACTTTCACGAGAATCCATGTAATACGCATAAAATAAAACGCTCGCCTCTATAAATCCGTGCAAACGATTTAATGAAACCGGCAGCTGTTGTTTTGTCGCGAGGAGACGGGAGGAGCGGAATCCGCTTGTCGGTGAGTTGAGCGGCGAGGGAGCTGGCTAGGGGATCCGGTGGCCAGAAAGGATGAATGAATGCCTAATCCTCGAGCTGCAAGCATTGAAATGCATCTCGCAACACTTGGGCTTCGGTGCGGATCTCGCCGAAGAACTAACTCCACGTGCTGAGCACGACGCGATTCGGAATCGCTTTCACAGACCACGGCCGCGGAATTGTATCAACAGTATTGCATTCCATTTCGACTGTCGACATACCATACCTAACGAGCCGTGCCGTAACATAATCAAGTACGTCATGGACCACAAATACTTCCCTCAATAACACACTAATGTCCTCTAAGGCCTTCGCATTCAATGTGATATTTCATGTAGTATTCAACACAAATTTCTCATTTGTCATCATCACCATCTATATCTGCATACTACGCATCGAGCCGACACGTGGGCGTGTGGCAGGTGGTGTTTGGACATCGGCCGTGTTAAGACGTCAAGGATAAGGTTTTGGGAAGTGAAATGGTGACGTGTATTATGGGAAAGTAATTGAGTGGAGCTCAGTTTTTACACACAGGCACAAGGGCAAGGCATACATTAGCAAGAATCAATCAGAGAGAAGTCGATAACGAAGAGAACCTACGGTAAATGGGTCCACGCACCGTTCCTGGACAAGACGTGGAGAAAATAGGGTTGACCATCACTTCTTAAAATGCCCGAAGCAATGGTCTTAAATTGAAGTTTGGAGTATCAATGCATCATAAAATCAAATTTAAAATGCGAATATCATTTTCTAGGCTTTAAAAATACCTCAAAATTGATGAGGAAAACAGAAGCGTCACTAAAACGGAAACTGTCGCCGCATGTTGAAGACTAACTGTGACGTCACAGGGCAGTAAGGCGTCTCTGATGGTAACCCTGATTGCTCATCTTTGCATTGATCATCAAAATGCGATCCATCATACTGGAATAGAAGAATTTTCGACTGGTCAGTCATGCTTCTGAAGACTCATCTGCTGAGCGTAGAAGTAAAGCGATAAATCAAAGAATAGTCGTCATATTCAAACCTAAGTATGTTTGCATCGTTGAATCGTCCGCCGTTTCATTTTCAAAATGAACACCATTTATTGTTTATTTCTCCGGTATTCTTCTCCTAGCAAAAAATCTGTACACAAAATCGAAAATGTGACGACTTTTTCAACGTTTCATTTTAAAAGATATAGAAACTACATCAAACCGCTCCTTTCAGCGACTCATAGTTCCCTCGCTACAAGTATGGCCAAAGCAGGTAAGTAGTGGGGGAATTCCTAGTTCTTACTTTCCATTTCATAATTTCCCCGAGTTCTACGGCACATCACATAATACATTATGAATCTCTATTTTGATTTTTTCGCGAATAGGATATCTATCCTATTTCAATGTCGGTTTAGCATATGATTTTTTTTCACAAAGTAAATGTGAAGACCAAGATGTACGGCATATCTAATATACTCTTAAAAACGCAAAATATCCAAAACAACGCCATTCTTTATGAATTTTCCCCATCTTCGTCATCGAATCAAAAGGTAATGACAAGACAAAAATATTTCTAACCAGTAGTTGTTGCTTTATATATATTTTTGCATTGTCAAATTTGAGTATATTTACAGCGTTCAAAAAACCGTCATAAATATCGCTTAGTAATAAAATCAACCCCAATTTTTGCATATATCTCCCATTTTTCTTTCCTAGCAAAAAAACTGTACACTTAACAGAAAATCTAACAAATTTATTGACGTTTCATTTTAAAAGAATTAGAATCTTTGGTTTACAACTTATCGCTTCGTGTACCAGCGGTAGCACACAAACTTAAACTCTCAGGTTCATTGATCAAGGGTACTTCATAAATGGAGGAATCGTGTTCGTGATGCGGCTATTAGGAGTTGTACTGGAAGGCATAAATATTGTTGCTGTTTTGTGGATCAAAGCTAAGTATTAATAAAACCAATGTATCGTGCGGCATGTGTACTCAGCGAACGCATTATTTTTCGACATCTTGAGGCGGTAAGCAGGAGGGGAAGAGAAGAATAACAGTGGAAGACAAACCACACACGGGAAAACCTCCGGCGATGACACCTAGAAAAAAATCGGCTTCACCTCACTGTGTGGAGTAATAACGCGCATTTGAAAATATAGCACCAAAGTTGTTGACCTTGTGGTAAGATAACTGCACAGCCAAACGTGTAATTCAATGAAGAAAAAAGGGACCGATGAAACGGAGAAAATATGAATCAGAAGAATCAGCAAGTAAATTGTAAGCGAATACGGTCAGCAAAATATTTTCTACGTCGGCGGAAACATTTGGTGTGAAATCCGTGGATAAAATTGGAAACGGTGAATCGTAGACGTTTTCGATTATTTCAAAGGAAACATACACCAAGACGCGAGGACACGTTTATTTGCCTTTTTATTCTAAGCCTTTTTGCAAGCCATCTCTCTCCCGATGCAAGTCCGACACTGTGCCAAACTTTAGCTATCAAAACTGTAAACTAATATCGTGCTACCGACAATAGGAATTTTTTTCCACCTCTTTTTGGCATGACTCCAGAAGAATTTGGAAGAACGAGAGTAACATCGGCGTTACGTTGAACTAAATGCAATGTCTTACCTCCATAAACCATTTAAAAAAAAGACAGAAAATCGCAACGGAAAACTGAAAAAAGACGATTCTATGAATTGACGATGAAATTAAAACATTAGAGTCAAATACCTGACTTCAATTACACAATGTTGTTTCTCCATTACGCATCACACACACACGTGATGACCACTACCAACGACGAGGAAAGAAGTCCATGATTTTGTGAGAAGGGGTCCTTATAAGCAAGAGCCAAGACAATATTTTGATAATCATGAGAAATGATTCGCTGCCTCAGGGCATCTCTCACTTAAAAGACAAAGTATTGTCTATCACGAACTTCTGCTTCCTGCAAGAGCATTAATTTCGTTAAATTTTTTTCCAACTTGTACCTAAAGCAAGGGCAAAATATCCTACACCATACAATATGTCAGAAACCTTCCGATTGCAATAAAATACGAATAATGCGATTAAATTTGAAATTCAAGCTAATACTACATTCCTGACACGCATGGTTCTTGTCGAGCGTTTTTACAATGCGAGCAAAGGGATGACAGATAACCGATAGATATTACCACAGAGTATATTACGAGAGTATATTACTCTATGATATTACTTTTCAATAGTAAAGCTAAACATCTTTAGTCCACTAGAATTAAGCCATAATATGCAAACGTTTTTCAAGATGTGAGCTTGTCGTCAAAGTAACTCCAATTATCGCTGGTTGATTACATCTGAATCGTAACCTCTAAGCATCTCAAACATACCCTTTATACCTCATTCGCTCTCTTCCATCTTCAGCGCTCCTCTGCCATACACTCTCCCTTCTTAAGTCTCATTGAGCAGTTCTATCACCTTCCGCAGCCATTAATCAACAAGGCGGACGGAGATCCACAACACGCACGGACTTCAGACTCGGAAACATTCATCGCTTCGCTTCGTGGAAACAACATGTATGCATCTTTGGTTCCCAAGGTGAGCGACTCGAATGGACATTCGTCAAGATGGAGCGAATATCTCCCTTGTAATAGCACTCATTTATTACAATAAAAGGTTATCCTGTGCGGGTAGAAATGAATATTTCAACCGAAGAGACACTCGACGAATGTCGTAAAGGTATTTTGGTAGTTTGAAGGAAATATCATTTTACTTAGAAATAAATGAATTTGATCTCATTTCAAAGGAAAATATCTCACCCTTCATATGACACCAAAAATTCAACCCCTTACCACATTACTTTCGGAGATATTTGCCAAAAAATACCAGCTCTTTTACGTGGGAAATGGTACGCGCATGCACTCCAGAGAGACACTACTTACAAAATGAGGCATTTCTGACACTTTGATGTCGTAAAAAAACTAACGGCATGTAGTTTGTATGTTATCTCCACTATTTTTGAAAATTAATCATATTGTCACCGCAATATGTTCTTTGTTATCACAAAAAACCTTTCGTTTTGAAGGAGTTCCAAACGCACCGCGCGAAAAAAATGAGTCAAGATAAAGACTTACTTAGATATTTTCATTTAATTACTTACAATTTCTGTCATATAAAAATATATTATTGCGCCATTAATAAAGCAATATTTAATTGATGTGTCCTACAGCTGGTGAAATAAAAACTTATAATTCGAATATGTTCTCTATCATGACTAGGGAACTCTCTCGCTCGGACTACCATAACCCTTAATTGGTCGCGTCGGGTCATAATGACCTGACCGGTTTTGCTTCGATAATTTTTATAATAGAATGATGTCGTTTTCAGTCGTCCTTCTCTCTAGTCTTTTATTTCTTGTCCTTTTATCACTAAGTAACGTTTGAATTGCAAAAAGATACTCTGTTTCTCTGAAACAGACATTTTGACCAGACGCGACCATAAGTGTAACAGTTTTTTCTCGCTTTTGACCCGACGCGACCACCAGTGTTACAATTTATTCGCGCTTCCGACACGGCGCGACGAGTGAAGTCTACTCATTCTCGCTTCTGCCCTGAGCAAATCACCAGTGTTAGTAATATTTTTCGCTTCTGACTCTACGGGAACACCAGTGCAACATAACCAGAGCAACTTCAGTCATTGAGGCTAAAAAACCACAAGTGATCAGTTATTATACCAAGCCAAGAAAGGTATGTATTAGCATATTTTCTTTATTTCTCCTTATTGATGGGTTTTAATTTCTCAATAACGTTTTTTTATTAAAGCTTAGTGAATTTCAATGTAATCTAATAAAAGGTGAATGAAAAAAACAGTATCATAAGTCGCTTTTGAACAACTGGTTGCTTATGCAGATATTCCATTTTATAATTGTTATGCTTTCCATTATGACTTTTAGAATGGCGGAGCGCCTTTTTGTCACTGAGAAGAAATGTTGGAAGAGCTTGAGCGTGCATAAGATGAGGAACTTGTCGACGAAGAAGATATGTCGGAAGAAGATGATGATGTGGAGAAAAGTGATCACGACTCTGAGATTTACACATCCGATGAAGACGATGGTCATCGCACTGGTGAGAATGAATCATTTTGGACAAGCAAAAATAAAACTAAATGGAGTGCTATCCCATTTATTAGAAGGGGACTTACTAGAAAAGAAAATATAGTAACACATCTCCCTGGAGTACGGTCATACGCAAAATGTGTCAATACCGAACTATCAGCATTTTGCCTCTTTTTTTGCCGGGAAGTATTAGAGATAATGGTGAAGAACACAAATATTTATATTGATTCTGTTGGGGTAAACTATTCTAGAGATTGTGATGCCAGACACGCGTGAAGATGAATTATTGGCTCTCGCAGGCCTTCTTTTTCTTTCGAGCATATATAAAGCATCTCATGTCGACTATAGGGAACTATGGAGCAAAGATGGTCCTCAAATTTTTTCCCTTACTATGAGTCACCGGAGGTTCTTATTTTTGCTACGGCTCCTTCGATTTGATGACCTCAGCACTCGAATGGAAAGGAAGAAAAGTGACAAGTTAGCCGCCATAAGAGAGTTCATCACAGTAATTGGAAACAGATTTGAATAGGCCCATACTCCCTCGGAATACGTCTCTATTGATGAGCAACTGATACCATTTCGTGGTCGATGTCCCTTTAGAGAGTACTTGCCAAATAAACCAAAAAATATGGGATCAAAGTTTTTGCTATGGTGGATTCTAGGACTTTTTATCTGCAGCGATTTGAATTTCATGATGGTAAGCAGCCGGATGGCTGCTCACCAGCCCTTCAAATTATCCAATTCTCCTCATGATATAGTCAACCGTTTGGTTCATCCAATTGCAGGTAGTGGAAGAAATACAACCACTGACAACTGGTATACCAGTATACCTCTAGCAAAAGACCTTTTGCAAAAAAATTGACGCTTGTGGGGACGATGCGTAAAAACAAAGCGGATATTCCTCTTGATTTTCTTCCATCCAGAAACAGACCCGTATACACTTCCGTTTTTTGGTTTGCTCCCGAAGTTTCCATGGTGTCATACGTTCCTGCAAATCAAGGGCTGTTTTACTTATTTCGACTTTTTACCATGACTCAAACATTGATGCTCCAAGCGGTGATAAAAAACTACCTGAAATAATAACTTTTTATAACTCAACCAAAGGAAGAGTGGACTCAAATGATCAGCTTTGTTCTAACTACAGTGTTGGCCGAAGAACGAAGAGGTGGCCACTTGTAATTTTTTATCACATCATAAATTTATCGGGAATAAATTTGTACATATTGTTAAAACACACCAGAACAAAGGACACTAACGCAACTTATCAACGCCGACAGTTCCTAAAAAATTTAGGCAATCAACTCACTAAAAATGTTAATATTCCTCTTTTCAGGTATTCCCGTCGCGTGTTTGGTTTTTCTGACAACAGTTTCTCCCCTCTTCCTGGGGGCGTCTTCAGGTCCGTTGGACATTTTGTATTTGTTGAAAAGAGGAATATTAACAATTATAAGAGTCGCGGAAGCCTTCAAAGAAATTTCACTAAAAATGTGTTGCTAAAACGTTGGGAAAATAAGAACACCAGCAGAAATTTGAGACTAAAAATAAAAATGTTTTTGTAAGAAGAAGGAACAAACTTGTTACAGTTATACAAAGAAGAGCAAATACCTTTGCATGAAGAGGGACGTAAGAGGAGGAGATACTCCCTTGCCCCAGTACCAAAGACAATAAATACAGCCAAGTAAAAATCATTCAGTACTATTGTGTAAAATTTGCCAAGAAAAAGAGGTGGTTTAAGAATATGTACTTTGCAAATATAATCTCTATGTTGTCCATCAATCTACTGTTTATTGTAGGACTACTTTTTATTCTGTATCAATGTGCTCAAGGGTGACATTTTCTTTTGAGTCAGATACCAGTTTTCATATTTTAATATGAGTCTGTAACGGTCATGCTAGATCATTTGGCCTCATCTGGTTGATTTTTTTCATGAAAAATGGTGTCAAGCTCAGTAACGTCATGTAAAATTTATAAAAGAAATCATGGTGGTGTTATATTATGTTTCCAGCGTAACAAAAGTTTTAATACAAAATTGCTGTAATGCAGTCGTATGTGTATGATGTTTTTGTGTAAAAACGGTGGCTATTTTTTAATCAAAATAAATTAATCTAATATAAGTAAGTTTATTAATGGAAATAAGTAAAATAAAAATAAAGTTATCGTGAAAACATTTAGTTAATTGCATTTTGGGTCATAATGACCCGACGCGGCCATTTATGTAAGTTATTGGGTGCGGCCAGTTAAGGGTCAAGTTTCGATGGGTTCGAATATATTCGTCGGATAAAGCGCCGAGTGCGACGCGAGGCAACCGAATCTCGAACATTTGACTGCGCGCACCTCATATCACTCTCTGTGTCCTTCGCGTGGTACTCTGTCACGGCGGCAGGGTGAGTGAGGCACACGATTTCGGAACCTCCTCCCCAACTCTCCCAACCCACCCACACACCCACCCCCATTCCCACGAAGAATGACGCCAGGGTCGACGGGAGGGCGGCGGGAGGAGGAGTGGGATTGGGGGGAGGGAGGGAGGGGAGGGCGACCGACCGCCACCTGTCAGCCACATTATTGGCGACACGGAGGAGTAACCCCGCCCCCCTTCCCCTCCATCCCCACTAACAGGGGAAGGGGAGAGGTGGGCGGGGCGGCGTTTCCCCTCCCCTCCTCTCTCTCTCTACGAGTGTCCCAATTTTCAATTTTTTAATTTAAAATTTTACCCCCACCCCTTGATATTGGTGGTGCAAAAACTTTCTGATGGCCAATTGCAGGAACGACACTTATGTATTGTTTAGAGTTATGGGGCCATCTAGATCTACGTCACACCCTGCAAGCCACCCAAAGGGTGTGTGGCAGGGGGTGCTTCCACACCAGGCATGCATTAATTATACAGCAGAACACCGATACTACATTGAAAGCAGAGTTCCACACATGCAACGCGCCAATTAAAAATCTACTAACCAAGCAACATTCTATCGTCAATCGTTCCAACATGCAAGGGATACAAAGACTACTACTACAGATTCAAAATATCATGCATTAATAAGAACATCATAAATAAGAACGTAGAGAAAGATCAACAATTTAGCTAATCTCACTATTTGCACTATTCATGACGACGATCACAGCTGTTATGGTCCCGAATAGTACGGGGAAAAAATGACATTTTACACCTATCGGTTCTACAATCTATCTCGCTAATTTTATTGGCGCGATCTAATCTGCCGTAATACTAGGGGGTTAATAGTATGTTTATCACATCGTCAGAGAAGTGTTTTTCCTGAAATTTAGTTAAGAGGTTAAGCCTATAATTTAATCTACGCTGTGATAGCGATTCTCATCCTCGAAAAATAATTTTGTTTTTTTTTCCTGTTCCCCCCTCCCTTCCCCTCCTCCCTCCCACACATAGGTATCCACACAATGATCCAGCGATTGTTGGCTAATGTTGTTCAGGTGCTGGATTTGTAGGTATTCAATAATTTTCTTTCTGTTAAATCATAGTGAAAGGTAAGATACTAGAACAAGTAGAATCTTTCAGATACCTTGGTAGCCTGATAAATATAGACGGAAACTGTACTCAGGAAATCAAGAGTAGAATATCCATGTGAAAAAATGCCTTTGAAAAAACAAAAGCTCTAAAAACTAACAAAATACCTATTACCCTGAGAAAGAGATTTGCTAAATGCTTTGTATGGAGCGTGGTCCTCTATGGATCAGAAACTTGGACCTAAAGGAAAAAGGAAGTGAAGTATCTTGAAAGTTTTTAAGTGTGGTTATGGAGAAGGATGATGAGAGTGAGGTGGACGGACAAGGTGAGGAATGACCGAGTTTTGGAAAGGATTGACGAGAAAAGATCAATCATGAATGCAATAAGAAGAAGGAAGGCAAACTGGTTGGGGCATGTCATGAGGCATGACTGCCTCCTGAGTAAGATAATGGAAGGAAAAGTGAAAGGAAAATGCAAGAAAGGAAGAAGAAAATTTGATATGTTGACGGATTTGAGGGAGAACAGGAGTTATCCAAGAGGTGAAAATGTGGGCGCAAAATAGAGAAGTTTGGAGGACTTCAGCTTCAACCTGTCTCAGGACAGATGTACATTGTTGAAGATGATAAATTAGTTCATCGAATATTAGGGATTGTTTGTTATTAAAAGAGTTTATGATGTTGATAGTCAATAACACAATAAAATTTCGATTAAAAAAATTGATTTCTCTCGACAAATTCTGCTCGGAAATAAAAAAATGCAAAAAAGACTATTCCTAATACAAATAAAAAGTGATACGAGAAATATTAACAGAAAAGACAAACCGATGAACACAATAAAATGTGGCACAGCACAAGCGGCATCAGCTCGTGCCATTTTTACGAAACCAGTTTAAGTTGCAATTCCTGAGAGTAGACGGAGTTCCTTTCCTTCGTCCACTAATTTTCAGCGCCAGTCAAGGCCCTCTTGAGGGAATAAAAAGGAACGAAAACAGCTCATAAGTAATAGGTTAATTTTGTTCAGGACCTCACACACAAGAAAATGGACTAGGAGCTGCCTACCAACACAGAGGGGGGCCTAATTCAGTAAGGGACCGACAGGGTCGAACCCCGAAAAATCCGTGGATGTGACGTAAAAATTTAGTGATTGAGGAGATTCTGTATATACGGGACCATGCAAAATAGCTTCCTTAAAAGCGAAGCCGGTGGCGCCTCATTTTTAGGCGTATTATTGTCAAGACCAAGACCTAGCAGCAATGATTACGTGGTTCACTTTTTCTTCATCTGATGTTGCCTGTCGTCTATAACTCCAAATGTCTCTCATTGCCTCGATGGTAGAGCAAGGGTTTTTTTATGCTTTTAATTTTTCACAGCGCCAGGTGATTTTGAAAAAAATCACCACCGCAGGACAGTAAACAGTCCACAGGACACTAAGAATGGTAAAAATAAGAAAATCAACCAAATTAAAGATCCAACAATATCTTCATAAATGCACATAATTCTTCCAGGATCAAAACATGTCTACTCTGGACCAGCACGAAAATCAAGCTCTCTCACGCATATTAATAAACAACCGTTACCAATCAAATGAAACCGATAAAATCCAGCCAAGGCCCTTATAATTTTATTTAGGAAATTAAAAGAAAATTCAAAATGTAACATTAATCGTTGCACGCTTTTAAAAAATATCGAAAGGCGAAGGTATTAACAGAATTGGCGCTCGGATAAAGGACATGTGTCACGGATTAAATGTCAAACGACAAGGCGGGAAGAGATTGTTTTTCAATGCAGGATCGTCACTCAATGCAGAAACTAATTCACATCGCTAGACAGGACCCGTTGGCGACTGGCGTTGGCGATTTTCGCCCTTCCGAGAAAATAGTATCGTGTCACCTGAGTGTGAGCGAAGGAAATGAGAGGTGAGGGGAGGGAGGAAAAGAGTGGTGTTTGTCACGCCCAAGGTCCTCTCTTCCTATAAAGGTCACGGCGCGGCGGTTCCTTTAAGCCGAGGGCGACGCGCGAAAAGGTTACCGGACAATCGAAATGGATGGGGACCCGTCATGTTCCCGTTTTCCCATTTCATTTCTCTCAATCCGTCGAGGGCGATGCGTAACGAACGTGGCACGCAGCGCCGCTGGCACGGACAGAAATGCCACGCACACGGGGGATCGATATGACCGCAGATGGCAGAGACAAGGGAGCCACACGCACAATTTGCGCCCAGACGAATCGCCTGATACAATCCGAGAGTGAAAAAAAATGAAAAGCGCGACGGCGCACCACCCCAATCGTGCCTCAGATCACGACCCCCTCCACCCCATCCCCCGCCCCTCTTGCTCACAATCACAATCCAGTGAGCCCTTTTCCACTTCTCCGCCCCCACTTCCCCCCCACCCCCGGCCAATAGCTAACACCAGCCAACTCTAAAGCCACCTTGAAAACCAGCCAAAGTACAAGGAATACTACTGGACATCGATCACTATAAGGAGGTTGGTTCGCGACTGAGTGAGTCATAATTCTAGCGGCATCCCGATTGTTTTAGTTATGTACAGGAGCCTTTGAAAGAATACTCATTTGATTTGTAATATGTCTAATTTAGAGGAAAGCTGAAATATCGCATTAAAAATGAATATAAGGAAGACGAGTCTACGAAAAGATTTTGTTATCGAATGCCGAGAATGGCGTCGTGCAGCGATTATGCCCAAATCAGTAATTAGATTTATAAAACCTTTTCTACAATATATATCACCAGAAATATCTAAAAATTCATGTGATTGTTATGTAACAATATTTTCTCAAGTAAACCCTACATTTACATTTATTCAAGGTTAATTACTTTCTAAAATCTTTGGCAACGCGGTACTGAACTTTGTTGATCTCCTTAGTGACAGTTGTTTGTTGTGCGTGTGCTGAAGTGCTTTCCTACTTTAAACACATTGAATAAGTTCTTTTTAGAAGTTCTCATACTACATAATAGTCCTTTTCTGGACTAAATTGACCACTGAATGGTGTCATTGCGGAGATCAGTACTATAACGCACTTCATACATTGTCTTCGTATATTTTCATTGCTGCTACACATTGCAAGTGGTAGATGAGAGGTAAGGTAGCGGATAGTGGAATGGAAGGAGTGAGGTTCGATTCTCTGGAGAGGAGTATATTTTTCTTCCTTTTTCATAGTTTGTTTTCACTAACATCTTTTAAAAATTTTGTTTTCATCACCGTAAATCGCTTTAACAATTCCTTCTCCCTCCCCCCCGGCCAATAGCTATAACACCAGCCAACTCTAAAGCCACCTTGAAAACGCGCGTTGCGTCACTGCCGGAAATGGTCTCTCTCCATGTGGCTTGTAAACGAGAGTGGGTGGGGCCGGGAGAGAGAGAATGCCATAGGGTGGAAAAGAGGCACGAGAGTGGACCAGGAAGGAGGGTGACGTCAACATTACCAGGGTGGGGGAGGGTCACAGGTGACCTCATAGAAGCGTGAGCCCCGCCCCCCTCCTCTCACCCGCAGCAATCCCATCGCTCTCGCGCATCGCGATCATCTCAATATGCATATAACGCGCGTGGATGTGGATTGAGGATGTTTACCCAGCCCATTTCTTTCTCTCTAACGGACTCCGCGAACGGCCCGCCGGCACCGCCCCCACACGACCACGAACGGCACCCGTCCGCGCCCAGAGGTGCGGGGGATGGAAAAAGAGTGCGGGGAAGAGGATGAAGCGAAATGCGTCCCTGGTAAAGACAATCCGCACCCGATGCAAGGGAAGTTTTCTGATTTGAAAGAACAATTTTAACCCTTTGAGAGCGGCATGACGTGATATCACGTCATGATTTTTTTACGCTCGTGCCGATGACGTGATATCACGTCAAGGGTACCGTGAGTATTCCTGCTTTCACAAGGGGGCCTATCGAAAGTTTCCTAGTGAAAGATGGAACACTCACGGTACCCTTGACGTGATATCACGTCATGCCGCATTCAAAGGGTTAATATAGTTGGTGCTGTCGGCCGTTACTTGGTGGAAACGATTCATTATAATACCTATCAATGAATACACTTGATTTTTTCCACAATTTTCATTTTGTCACCTGATGATGATGATGACCCGAGTGTCGAAACCAAAGATAGGGGAGGAAAAATAAAAATCGTGGCCAAATCAAATGTATTCATTGATATTAGAGCAATTTTTTTAAAAATCACACTAGTTTTGCAAAAAAAACGAAAGCGCGTTCGACGCGTTGAGAAGTTCGGGTCGGAATGAGGGCTAGAGTAATGGCTTCCCACCGCGAGGGTCCAGGTTGAAATCCCGAAAATAATGGAGACCTAACAGCCAAATATCTTTTCCGAGTCGCTGCAAATTACCTCCGATGTCGAACGCCTCCCCAAACAACAAAAAATAACCACGGATAACTGATAAGGGATTTAGGCGACAGCCACTTGAAACAGCATGTACAGTTGTCATACTAATGTAAATTCATCAGAAGATATCGTATCAATCGAGTATGAGACTAGAGAACGATGATATACTTTAACTTACGGCCCTAGGCAAACGAGGTTATTGTAATGCAAATCCCAGAGTGTATAAGGGGATCAGACAAAAGCGACAAAAAACTTCACATCAGGAAAGCATATGAATCCCTTTTTCGAACGCAACATTATCGGACAAAAACCAAACAGAGTACAAAACAAATAACCAATTTGCAAAAACAATTTCTCCTCTCCACGCACTTTTCTTCCCACTGCCGCTTCTCTCAAACTTTCACTTGTCGATGATAATCCAAATACGCCCGCGTGGCTCACCCTAACGCCTTAAAAGGAACGTGATCAGAATACGTAAATGATACCGAAACACTGGGCTGTAACTCATGGAAAATTCCTGGCGATGGGAATCCAAAAAAAACTTAGTACAACTCATTTACAGTCATAAATTTCTCCTACATTTCCCGTTAACATATTTTTTTCAAATACAAAACAGTCCGGTTTCAGAATCACATTTGTGGGTGAGATTGGGTCGCAGAGAGTCGGGCGGACTGGAACCTATAAATACGCCACTGGAAATAAGTTGTACCGATTTTTTTTATCCATTTAAGGCCTCTCAAATCCTGTTTCGTGAGATGAGAACTTTAAGGAATCGAAATGGAGTCATTACCAGTCCGAACAAGACAGGTTTATTGCCACTGATTCAGATTTTTAACGCCGAAATAACGGTGTGGAATATTAATTCTCGGAGTCAACTCGAAAATATCGGAGAACGACACGGTTTAACTAGAAACCTCGAATCCAAAACCCATATTTTATACGTTCACTATATGTCAAGTGTCTCTTACTGGCAAAATCCCTCTTCTTAATGAATGGCCGCCCATCCGCTGAAAAGCTTCCTCTATTAAATGCGCATATCTCCGTTTTACTATCGTCACCATAAAGGCTGTCGTCATCCCAGGCTCGTTTTCACGGCGCTGCACGCGAGCCTGTCCGTGAATGAAGACTGCCTCGAGGAAAAACCAACACAAGAGATCAAACGGCTGCCCTCTCGTTGGTCTTCAATGCCGCCAAGTTAAGTGCCCATAAAAAGGCCAATTGTCTCCAAGGCATTTCCTGACTTCTAATTTTTTATAGATTAGCGATTTAATGGAAACACGCAATAGATACATAAATATCGTCGGTTCACAATATGGCTCCTTCAAAGTAGAAATTACTATTTACGTAAAACGACGGAGTAAGTGCTCAGAATTCAAAGGACGGATGACAATAATCAACTTCTGTGGGGGGGGGGGGTTTCGGCAATCAAGCGTTCCGGGGAGTTAATAGTTCACAATCATGGAGATCAGGAAAACAAAGACATCTCAGGAGAGCACGGATTACGCACCAATCATGTATTCGCAAGGTGAACTGGTTTACGAAGTTCGCTTATGGCCCACTTAAAGAAGAGCGAGGATTGCAATTGCGAAAAATGGCTACATTGCATTGTGATGTTAAAGACGCCTTTGGAACGGCAATTTGAGGTACTTACTCGAGGGGAAGGAAGGGAAAAGAAAGCAAGTCGTTCGCTTAAGAGTCGAAGATGACTCTCATTTATATAATGGTAATCAAATCAGAAGAAGATTCTGGTTACGTAAGGAAATTGCGCGCGATCTCCACGGCGAACGCAGCACGCCCGACCGACATGAAAATAGAGAGAAAATGGGGGCCCTCCCACGAAAGCGAAAGCTTTCAGCTTACACTACATCTACAAAATACCCTGTGAGCCAACTCAAGGGTGTGTGGCAGAGGGTGAGTATTCACCAGCATGAATTATACCATAGAGTAAGTATATATAGAGTGGCAAAGCAATGCTAAAAACTGGACATAAATTTTTGAGAGGACTGAGAAGAATTTCTCAGATGCCACCACATTAGAGAAGGAAGAATTTTGGCTTACGGAGAAGGCCACTTGGAGGCGCTAGTGGTACTCGTTGATTCAAGGTCGTTCCATATCTCTATTCTTCGCCTCTTCGAGACGATATCGGTGGTGCAACAAATCGAATACATCGACCCTGCCGGTGATTTTGCATCAACATAGATTGATTTGCCATGGCTGTTGTGTGCTTATTATCGAAAATCAAATGTTTTGTCGTAGCCATCATACATCGGTAAACAGTTCTGGACTCCGTGTTTGGTAATCGCGAGTCATATTATATTGACGTGAATTCGATTCATTAAAGACGATGCTAATGAAGGCTCATTTAAATATTTTTATTTGATCTCTACGACTCAATAAAATTTGTTTTCGTTGCTATGGGTCGATTAGTAAACATCCAGGCACCGTAATCATCATAAGAATATCATGTGAGTTATGCGACACTAAATGAAGTGGCCGTGTGCCAAAGCTCATTTGTTATGGCTTGTCGTGCAACTTCGATACACCCGTTCCATCTATCGGCCAAAGTATTATTTAAAAACTCATATTCGGATCTCCCTATCTCTATGCCACTATATATATACTTAATCTATGATTATACTAAACATCTTTTAAGTTAACGTAACAACAACTGCTGATGCATTAGTAAACACCAGCTAATACTAGGCAAGAGGCGCAATATAGCAAATGTGAGCTGCACCATATGCACGCTGCCGATGTAAGACTGTTTGTGTTAATGCTTTTTACGACTACACAAATGTGCAGAGATACAAGAGTCACGCCGCGCTGCAAGTGGCACCATAGGCAGCAGATTAAATAATATACGATCATTAGGGCGAGCGAGTCAATTAATGAGGCACAATACCGTGCCCGTACAAAATAATGCCACAGGAAGTAATAAATGACCAAACAGTGGTGTTGATTTGAGTCCAAAAGCAACATCAGCCGCAAATCTAAATATTATAATATCAGAATATATCAGAACTAGGGATGAGTCAATTCCACATTATTTCGATTCCGATTCTTTCAAATCGATTCCCGATAATCGATTCCGATTCCATCGATTCTAATTCCTAATAACGGGTGGGATATTGATATACCAGTAGCGTACAACTATTATTTAAATTCAGGTACTGGCTGAAATAAAATAACAAAGACAATTAAGTCGCTCAAAAAGAATATTTATTAACAAATAGCAAATATATCCTCAGCTTACTGAGGTAGTACATAAAAAGTACAAATTGATAGCCTACACCCAAAATTACCGAGACAAATATGATGTGATAAATGACATTTAATTTGAATATTTATTGATCTGGAATCGATGGAATCGGAATCGGCGATCGTTTCTCGATACCGATTCCAATCCTGAGAATCGTTGGAATCGAGAATCGACACTTGGATTCGACTCATTCTTAATCAGAACTATTATAACTTCATTTACTGACTGTAGAGTAAAATTATCAAGTTCGCCAAAATTGATGAGTTTCGCATTAAATTTTCAATATCTACACGCATAGCAGTCCATTTTAGCTCGAGGGACACTAACACGGCCAAAAAATAAATATTAGACAGCAAGAGGATTGGAGGACTCATATGATGGATTTTCACAAAGTGAAGCCAAATGCCATCGAATATATACGGGGAAGAATGACTTGAAAGAAATTGTTATGGAGAACACACTTCGCACACACAATCATTTAACGCCTTTTTTGACGGAGTAACTTAAAGCAATGTACAGAAGAAAAGCAACCAACTCTACCGATGCCGTTAGGTTGTACTACATAATGCATACTCTACTGAAATCTCAACTTCTCTTTATCGCTTTGGACAACCGTGCGGCCAGAGCGAAAAGATCATCGAATCTACTTTCCACGCCGCATAAGTTTATTCCATTATTGGCGCTGTGAACTGCGCCACATAAAAAAGCACATACCTGGACAAGCTTGAATGTCCCAAGTTGCGTCAACAAGAAAGAATCTCGCCTTATAGTCAATGTCAAAGCGGAGGGCGAGCCAGGAAACCGCAACATCGAGGAACGACAGCTATGAGCAACGCCGAAGTCCACATTCCTCGAGGAAAGCTAAGCCGGAATACAGAGCGAACATTTCCTCAGATATTCCGGTTATAACTCTGACAAAGTCTTCCAGTGAGAACCTCACCACCTCCAAATTTGAGTACTGACTATAATAAGTACTGTCAAGTATTTCGAATATGTAGATTATATTGCTAACCGCGAGGTTAATATTAACAAAGCGAAACGCCACAATGTGAGAGTACTGACTTCACCAAAAGACACAAAATGAATCGTATTACCTTGTCCCTGCAGGAAATTCAGAAAAAAATGTTCCACAACTGGACAACACGAGGACTTCTCAAGGTTGAGATCATTTGACATTTCTGCCGTATTTTCGTTGCTCTTAAATGAAGATAATGCTTAGAAAGCACCCTTTATATTCGCCACAGTGCTTCTCTCATGGTATGTGCCCTGAAAACATAGCTAAACCAAGCGAGCTAAAGTCATCAATACGTCAAATGTGATCACAACCTGGAGAAAAAATGGCTCCAAAGATTTCAGACTCCCAAGGCATGAGGTAACAGATTATCACCACAGGTAAAGGTCACCGCCCTGCGAAACCCCGTGCTTCATAACTGGAACGATTTTTTTGAAGGTGACAAGTCTAAGACATTAGCAAAAAAGCTTCCAATTTCACATGCAATTCTGCCATTGTCCACCACTCACTCCACTCGCAAAACCCCATCCCTTGATTCAATAGCCCGCCCACGTTCTCATTACCAACCCCCACCCATCCCCCGCCCAACAATATTCTCTTTCCTCGCTTCCCTCTCTATTTGCACCAGTTGTGAATGTTTGCATTTTAAAAACAAACATGAACAAAGAAAACATCGCCATGAATTCATTAAAAAAATCTTCCAGATGAGAACATATAATATTTTTAAATCATTCGGATTCGCGACGTGAGATCACTCCATACATCGAATCTCAATTCAGCTGAACGATACGTGCAAAAAACGATAATCCAATCATTCAAGGGGATATCGAATGAAATTGGCTAAGGGGAAAACGTATCACTCGGAGGCCTATAATTTGGAATTATTCAGAATACATTACTCCGACCCAAATCCACAGAGGAAGGTGGTGTTTTTACATACAGAAATACGAAAACCGCGAAAGCCGACGAAGAAATTACCTCATCGCATTCACAAGAACATAATATTTAACAAAAACACGTTTTATTGCACTTACTCAAACAAAAAAATTACAGCCAAGAGCATTCCGACATCTCTTTGAAGAAGCGAACCCAAGGTTTGAGTTATCATGCTCGAATGATGACGCAAACGCCATAAAAAAATGCACAGAATATTATTCCTACACCGACCAGAAAAAAAAGATGAATATTTCAAAATACAAGCCGTCTCCAACTCTCACTCATTTGCCGAACAGGGACATCACTCACGAGTACAACTCACACAAAATCTCCTCAAATTACGAAAAACGCCGCGGTGATAAGTCATTTTAAAAATCTAAAACTAAAGCGGTGCAATTTCCCTCGAGTTCAATTTTAGCGTCGGTTATTTCTTCATCCATTTCCGGAGATGCGTCCATTAGCCTTCAATTTGATTGCAGGAACAAAGAAGAGCCGTAGAAAAAAATTCTCCCCCGGCCTGCAAGGGACCAATTCTGAAGTCGCCATAATGATATCAAATGAAACGTTTCACCTGGGATATGAATAACGCGAGTCCGCTGTAATGGTATAAAATAAACGCCCGGAAAATTTCTAGCTCACGAGAAAGAAGAGTTACTTTGACAGGCTCGTGTGATTCCAGCAGACTTAAAACATCCACGGCGGGCGGGTAATTTGGTTTCCGAGATTTATGCAGGGAGCGAGAAGGGAATTTGTGTGGGGGGAGGGGCCAGGAGTAGTGAGGGTTAGTTGGGGGACGGGGGAGGGAAATCCGGCACGATCATTAGCCGATTCTCATAACAAGGGTCATTTGGAAGACTCCACTGGGTCCACTGAGAGGGGCCCTCTTCATCTCTCTGATGACCAAAATAGCATCCGCCTCTCCATCTCAAGGTCTCAATCCGCAACCGTGAAGATAATCCAACGGCCGAGCCCACCAGAGAGAGATATAAATCACTGTCACGTAACACGAAAAAAGTTACACCGCTTATCGTCCGAAACACATGATTGACCCGAAATCTTCACCCTATAATAGAGCTCAACCACGTCAGGTATATCTGAAGCATTGCGAACACATCTCCCGTCGGCCCCAGTGAGCCTAAATAAACCAATGAAGACTTTCCACGCTCCAGTTTCCAGGAGCGGCAAACCAGAGGCCACAGAAACACAAACGTGCCCGAAGCAAGAATGGAGCACAAGACAAATAGATCGACCTAAAAGCCCATCAAAGTACCATTTTTCAGTCGCAAAGACAGGATGTCCGGCTAAGTATCTACTTTCAGTTGACATGACGACGGTCTATAAGTTACACTATGGCAATTCATCTTTTCAAGTGAATGCTAAAAGCGATTTAATCTCGGGTGCTCGCAAAGATCAGCCCATAAAACTCGGGATTTTGTAATACCTCTTTGGTTCACAATACCCCCGAAGACAAACAGCAACATATCTCTCGAACCGGTTACTCGAATTTAGCCACCGTACCGAGTAGAGAGTGACCTATAACTCCAAACATTTATCTATTCAACCCAGACTCATAGTGAAAATGGGCTCTTTGATCAAGGAGACCTTCTTTTTCGGGAGCCGACATTAAAGGAGATTAAATAGCAGTATTTCAATGAGTAACTTCTTCATGCGTTTCCAACTGGATCCGGTACATATGCTTCGTTCACTAACTCAGCTATATTTTTAAAGGAGATTATCGTCACAGGACTGCAATTTCGTTCAGTATTGTAAACCTAGAAGTTTTGGTTAGGATGCCAGTGATAGATTACTAATAGGAGACTCTTTTGCGCCAAACACTATTCTCACTTGCTTGGATGGGGCATATATTACGCCAAAATTGTCTTTTTAGAAGAATTATAGAAGGAAAGAGAGGAAGAAGAAGAATGGGAACGCTCGATGACATAAAAAATGGCCGAAGTTACAGGCAAATGAAAGAAGATGCTCAGGACCGACTGCGATTGAGGGCATCCAGTTGAAACCTGTCAGAAGACAGATTCCACTTACAATAAGAAGAAGACTATTTTCCCGACTAGCCTTAATTTTGTTGAAAACAGGTTTCCAAGTCTAGCAAAGTTCGTATCATGCGTTTCACTTGAATTCAGTTTTTTCCAGCAAGATCATCATTTGCGCCTCCTTAGTCCATCAGTTTCAGAATCCGTAGGCTCCGCCAATCAGTTTCGCGGCGTCAAAGGCGATGATGTGGTCATAGGAAAGGCTGCGCTCAGCAAGAGCTAAGTTCTCGGGGTAGCCTAACCTGAGGCAGTCTGTGTTCTTAAGGCTTACCGAAACTACATCAGGAAGGTACACCCTTGAGGCTTATTTATAAGGACCACTGGCTCAATCACTTACAGGGATAATCTTGTCAAATCACCATACTAGTGCCATTAAACCTTTTCCAGGATGCTGTGAACATCACATGAAGACCTCGGCGGAGATTGCTGAAACACCCACCACGCTCCGACAGACATCTTGGTCGGCTTTGACGTCATCTCGCTATTCACAAGAGTCCCCTAACGGTGGACACCTCAACTCCAGGAGGCCCGTTTCGATCAAAAGATGGTCTCGCCTACACCACCATGTGATGACGACCACACTTCCTCGAGAATGTGGGGAGATCCGTTAACTCTGAAAGAATAAACCTTGCTTTACTTGCTCGCTAGTGTACCCTTCGCTGTACACTATTTCCCCACGACTGGATGACTACCAAAGGCAATTATTTTCATCGGACTTCGTTGAAGACGTTTTTTATCTGTTATAATACATCTACTTAATACTCCGCGAGCCGCTGCAGGGGCGTGTGGCAGGGGGTGTTACGTCACCAGCCGTGTAAAGGTGTAAGTTTTTTGGAGATGAAATGGTGACATGAATTATAGGAGTGTATTTAGTGGAGCTTAATTTTTATTGTTATCGCTTATTGTTCGCGGAAAGAACGAGTTCTTGTACCTATCTGTTCGGCAGAGTATCTTTCTTATTTTATCGCGTTTGTCAGACCTACAGATGTAGTGAGGAGTTATGATAATGTTCACTATGTCGCTCTGAAAAATATTAGTTCTGAATTAATCAAGCAACCTAAGCCTAGCGTGCAGCCTCAGAGTCTCTAGGTGCTCCCACCTTAATCCCTCTAAAAGTTGTGAGACAACATATGGACGCTCGTAGCAGTTTTTAACGAAGCGCGCTGCTTTCCTTTGTATTTTATTAATTTCTTATATATTATTATTATTCGAGGTGTGCGTATTCGAGGTGTGGCCTAGCCAGAGCGATGTAGCATCTCTCTATGACTTTTTCATCCAAGGACCTTCCTATTATACGTTTCACAAAATCCAGTTTCTTTATTGCTGTGCCACATATGTTCTGTATGCGTAATCCCCACGATATACTAGTCGTGCATCGTTACGACCCAAAACAATCCCATAATATCAAGTTCTACCACACTTAAACTGAAACTTAAAATCTTCATTCATTATTTGATTCGGAATATCCAACACTGCAGTTAAAATGATATGGAGCAACAGTACAGTAAGTTTATCGAATTTTGAGGGTCGACCACTTTATGACTAGACATCTCGGACCATTGTTCGCCAGTCAGACGGACCGGGCCATTTTCCTTCCGGCAAGAATACGCTTATATATTTAGTTCTTACTCCTCTATGGCTTCTACTTACTTCTCTATGACCGTGGACCTTGCCTTACGGCAACGAACGGGGAGACACAGCGAACGTGAGTAACGAAAGCCAATGGAGGAATGCGTAAGAACCGTCAGCCTAGAAGTTCTTCTAAAGAAAATATTTAAAAAATGAAATGCGCACGAATTTAGCTCAGTTGTTTCTGACGACCTCATCCATCTGCGTTTTTTCAATCAATGGACTCTCACATGCCGATAAGAGAGCGAACGTTAAACATCTGCATATTTTTACCTTTTTAAACAAGCAAAGGATATGTGAGGCGGGGAAATAAATGAACAGCGGGGATAGAGGAAGAGAGACGATGACGTCACTCCAGGGACTCTGGATGGGAATAAAAAAGATTGCCAGAGGGATAGACAGGGAAGACAAAAGGAAAGGGTAGAGAAGGATGCGGCGACCGATTACTCGCTGCGTCGATACGTCTTCCACTCCCGCTCTTTGCCGCAGACATCCCATCAACGATGGTACTCTGATTTTCCTCCCAACAAAAAAAAACAAAAAGCAAAAATCCTTATTCCTTTTTCTGAGCTCTTTTCAAGCTAACATTTAAGTCACACGTATAAAATTATTCAAGTGTTTCATTCACTGTCCACATATACTAACCTGAATTTTACGCCGTAGTTTTGTATTTATTGTACGTTGGCAACATCGTATCACCATTGTGACGATATCCATCCCCAGCCTAGACTTTCGTGGAAAACTGACTATCCTTTTGGGGATGAAGCTGTAATATTATGCGTTAAGCGTTATGCGTTAAGTTTATCAGGTTCAAGGGCATGGTGACAGAATTTGGGCTCATTCAAGAGATCCTCTTTCGATAGCGAGGCCAGATCGGCGCTCTGTCGACAGCCTCTCCTGGCCTCCATGGGGACGCGTTCATCGACGGCGAAGATGGAGTGGTTGCCATGGCAATCGAAGAGATTTGATCCGCCCGAGCCACGGGCGACGAGATGACGCCTCACGGGGACACCCGTGGTTTCATGCGGCGCCGCCGTCGCCCGAGGGGCGCCACCGGAGCGAGCGAAAGCTCGACGACAGCCTTGTCTGTGGACCGATCTTCGATTACAAGTCCCTAACAACGGAGCCATTACAAGATAATGCACTCGATAATTTGGGTCTGAATCGAGGATGATCCCAGGATATTTTTTTTTATCTGGACTATCAGAGCTTTTAGGCTGTGTTATCAATTTATATCACGAGTAAGAAAACTATCAGACACGTTTAGGATACCAGACATGCAGGCTCCCCTCAAGCTTTGATTAATTAGTAACTTAGTAACACATTAAATAATTCGTTGCTTTGACCACAGCTTTGATGCTCGGCAAAAACCGATTAGGAACAAGCGAAGAAGTGTCAAAAGTATTATCAAGTATTATTATTTATATGTAAAACTCAATGTATTGAGTATTAGTGTAACACAGTAAATATTTGAAATTTACGAAATCTTAACTATGAACAATTCATTTAAAAACTATTTTTTTGGATTGCCAAGCTAAAGTAAATATTCGCAGGACGATTCTCAGGATTCGTCAAGATCGAAACAGAATTGTAGCAACTTCACTGTGTCATCTGCTTGCTCAACAAAGTTCATTTGCTTAAACCCAAGTGTTTGAAATTTGAATTTGGATTTAAGATTCCTACTACGGTAAGTCCTCCAGTTGTTTTCAAAAGATTGGAGAGAATTAAATTTTAGTTATACACGTTGTGATTTTGTGAGATAACATTTCCGCGAGCGAAGAATCCAAGCGGCAGAAGAATGGAGAGTTTTATGAGAGAATTTTGTTTGCGTGACTCTCTAAGAGACGATCACAGTTTACGTTTCGTGAGTCATAAAAGAAACCCCAACTTTGAAAAAAAAAATGAAAATAAAATTTTACTGATTGCGATTAATACAAAAGAAATCATCAGAGAGACTTGAAATAACCTACTTATGTTTCGCCCAAATTTAATACAATTAATTATTTTGAACGTTTCTCGTGACTTTAACGATAAAATCATTGATTAAGGAATAAATGAATAAGAAATGTTTCGCATGACAAACATTTGCAAAAACTTAATATTTACGCTCGTAATTGTTTTCTCAATCGGTGATGGCATTAAGCTTTTGTTCGACACAATTGCTGTACACTCTCAGGCAAACCTAATGTTTACCAGCCAATAGGAGTTAGTCTCTCGATATTGTATAAATACTGCAAGTAATTACACCAATATCACTTGATTTCTTAAGCGATTTATCATTCGAGTCCATCTATGATAATATCTTAGTAGAAATGTACTGATTTGGCTTAGAAATTAATGAAAAGTACACATTTTTTTCACGATTGTATGACTTAAACTAAAGCCACCATGGACTCTTGGGTCAGGTTATTCCCTTCCCCAAGTGTCCACTGCGCTTTAACCTTGGACGAACTTTAATAAATAATCAATATGATGCGGTTTTCTGACTCCTGGCATTTTCCTCGTCTATTTTCTTCGTCGGCTTATCCACACTTAGCATTTATCACCATTTATCACTACTGCTTCGGCAAAACCTTGATATTTTCAAGGAACTTGAACATGACAATGACTTGCATAAACCAATGCCAATATTAAATGATATGTGTGGACTAAGAACTAATATAATAGTTTTATTATGACTTGGTTCCACAAAAAAGCCTAACACATGTCAAGAGGTTAAGGTAGTTTGAGCGAAATATCATTTTACTTAGCAAGCAAAGAATTTGGTCTCATTTTAAAGAACAATATCTCACCCTTCCATTGACATCACAAATTCAACCCCTTACCACAATACTTTCTGAGATATTTGCCAAAAAGTACCAGCCCTTTTATATGGGAAATGGTACGTGTATTACTCCAGAGAGACCTTATTTAACAAATGAGGCAATCCCTACACTTAGATCTCGTCAAAAAATCAACAGCCTGTAGCTTGTATTTTTTTTCAACTATTTTTGAAAATAAATCATATTTTCACCGCAATAAGTTCTTGGATATCACAAAAAACCTTCCGTTTTAAAGGAATTTCAAACGCACCGCGACAAAAAAAATGAGTCAAGTTAAAGACTTTTTTTAAGATATTTTCAATTAAATACTTACAATTTCTGCCGTATTAAACTATATTATTGCACCATTAATAATGCAATATTTAATTGATGTGTCCTACAGCTGGTGAAATTAAAACTTATAATTCGCATATGGTCTCTATTATGACTAGGGAACTATCTTGCTAGGACTACCTTAAGAGCCTAAGGCTCAATTTTTTGGAATATCGAGGTAAATATTCGTATTGCAGCTGCAGACGAATAGTCTCGTTGGTATTCGGTGAGGAACGCCGCCAGTGACAAAACAGAGATGTCGACCACGAAAAATAGAGGGAGATAACGGTGAGAGAGAGAGACAGAGAAGAAGAGAGAGAGAGAATAGAGATCAGTGGCGTGGATTCAAAAGAGTCTTCGGCGGATGGGGATAGGGAAGAGTGTGCGAGGAAAGTCGATCGGTGGAGCGGCTCTCGGGTTACACGACGAGCCCATCAAGCGGGTGAAGAAATGGAGGAAAAGATAAGAACGGAAATCCACGGAGGTGATTTGAAATTCGCCACAGCAGCGCTAATAGGCCGGGTCACGGAAAAACAAGGTCGAATATCATTTGGCGATCTACACCCGAATGGCTCTTCCCAGTAACCTTAATACATACAATCCCCGTATAAGGAATGAAAAAAATCGTACACGCCATGTCCTCGGGGAGAAAATGGAAATTTGTGCGAAAGAAGGAGAATATAATGCATTTTTTTGCCTAAACGCGCGTCATTCACTCAAGATATATCGGCGAGATTAATAATAATAATTTTATTCCTTAAGATGCAATTGAAAAAGAAGAGAACCATATACAAAATAAGGAATTAAGACACCCTTTTGAGACCTTGAGAGTCTCGCTTTAGGGTTGCCGATTCACTGAACATTGAAACTGGTCTGTGTTACATTCATTTTTTAAAGAGCACTTAAATGCAGCTGGAGAACAATTAAAAGAGAGAACATACAAAAAATGAAAATGAACAAATATGAAAATGTATAAACAAGGAAAATGTACAAAAAGTAAAATATACAACACTCCAGACATAGACTTGTATAACAGTCATGGGTCGGCTGGCGGCAAGCTCTTATTTCCCTAGAGCAAGCAAAAACTCAACCTCCCCATTTTGCAACAACCGAGTTCTGGCTGCTTTACAAAACTTCCATTCACTTTCTGCTTTAAACAAATCAGGCGGTAGTGAATAAAAGATTTTTGGTCCCAAATAGTTAAAACATTGCCTATATAATTCTTGAAATTCAAACATGGCGGGTGAATATTTTGAAGAAATTGCCATGAGAAAAATTCGGCCTGGATCAGGAATCGAACCACGGACCTTTGATTTGCCGGACCAATGCGCAGACCACTACGCTATCTAGGCTTCCTAGTTCCCATGGCAATTTTAGTGGATACAAGGCAACTAGATCTTAGGCCCTTGCGGTCCATCAAAGATGGCAACGCAAGGGAGAAGAGGACTTCAAAGAAGCCACAACCAAGAGTCAGTATCCTTCACTTCAGCACTTATGCCGTGCTTAGCCATTTGAAGTTCAAACATGGCGGGTGAATATTTTGAAGAAATTGCCATGAGAAAAATTAGGGGATTAGGAAGCCTGGATAGCGTATATAATTCTTTTTTAGGTCTAGGAATCAGTAAATTATTGTCAAATTATAATTCACAAGGAACACATCATTTGTAATAAACAACTTTAGCGAAGTCATGCAGAGTGCACCGAGACTATTTAAATGACGCACTAACAGTGAATGTATTTATGAAGAAACGATCTCCCTAAAGTTTTGTGATTTCGTCATTCGAGTATTCTACTTCTATTCGAGTTGGTCGGTAGGTTTTGAACAGCACTTATCATACCGTCCTAATTTATGACATATCGTTCCGTTTTCCTGTACAATAATTTAAATCCTGGACAATAAATTAAAATGGAAACACCATGTAAATTGCCTAACCAAAACACTTCGGCATTGCATCTCAAATTTATACTTCTTACGAAACAAATGTCCATTGAATTTTTTAAAAGTTATCTATATGGCACTGGTTCAGTCAAAATTAAGTTATGGTTTAAATTGCTGGGAAGGAGCCTAGAGAAATACAATAAACCCCGTACTATTTCTGCAAAAGAGGATAGTACGTGTGATAATGCACAAAAACCGTTTCTCTCGTGCATTCCCACTCTTCTTAGAACTGAACATATTGCCTCTCAGATGTATGTATTTTTATAAAATCTTAAATAATTTCTATTTAAGAAGTGGCGACGAAGCGAATTTGCTACCCAGGACACAAGTCCTTAGCTTGCGTGAAAGAAATACTGTTCCGTTACTTAAGCCTAATCTAACTTTATTTCAAAGATGTTTTGTGTATATATCACGAAAAATATTTTATGTCCTTCCGACGCACATCAAGGAAGAAAAAACATACGGAAATTTCTTAAGGAAGTAAAAACTTGGTTATTACTTATAAACAACATCGAGGTTTTGTTCTGTGATTTGCATGTAATATTTATTGAATTAAATGTAAAAAATGAAGTGTTATCATAATACCATTGTTATTGTAAGTGTACCTGATCATGTATTTATGTGTCTCTTTTTTTAACCACTGTATATCATTCTGTATAACTCTGAGTCATTTTTTTGTATTAGTTTTTTCACTGTATTGTTAAATATTTGATTGAAAAATTAAAATCATTTTTGTTTTTTTTGCTATTGCTTTTTGCATGGTTTATCTGTTAGTAGCCCCAATACAGGATCATCCTGAAAGGTTATCCATTGTATACCACAGTAATTCCTGAAATGAATTAAATTATTAATATTTTCCTCCTACAGAAGATCCGACATTAGATCCTATAATTTCTGTTGGTCTCCCTCTTCTTAATCCTGATATTCGCGTAAGTTTTCCAGCACACTACACCACAGACAAATTTCCACTCCCTCCAAGAATCGTGCAAAAGGACGGAGGAGTAAGTAACGTGGACTTCAAAATTGTACGTCATCCATTTAAACAAGCACGTTAGTACTTATAAAATATGACGCCTTTCGGAAGATCGAATCATTACACACGAGTACATCTGAAGACCCCAGCCTGAATGAGCCATCTTCCAATGACCACCCTTTACATGCGATTGCTTTTGTTACATCTTATTCCTCATCTAGGGAGAAAAGAAAAACACAAAAATCATACTGCCCCACGCCAAACGGAGGAACTAACGTTAGAGGAGAACGTAAAACTAAAGAAGAACTGGCTCCCAATCACGCACACACGACTTCTTCACTCCTAAACCTTGCTTCAGAAGTGAAATATTTCCCTTGAACTATTGGATGAAAACTTTGCTCTGACCCAGGACGTTGGACCACCAGTTGGACCTACTCTTCAAATTACAATTCCACGCGGATTTCAAAAAAAGACTAAAATTCTACTCTGTCTTACGGACGACGAAGATATGAGAAGTGATACACTAAAGGCAGCTGAATCCTACCTGTCGAAGGACTAAACGAAACTTCAGACTCTCAGATCGAACTTATCTTCCACAGATGGTTTGGTTCCCGGATGTTTACGTTGCACGAAAAGCTGAGCCTTATGCACTACGTTTACCAATCAAACTCAGATCGATATGACCACGGACCGATCTGAACATTCTCAGCCAGCCGACTCGGATCACCCGAATTACCAAAATGAATAAACTAAATGGTTAAAGGCGTAACTTTGTGGAATGTTAGCGCAGACATGACAAAAAAGAAAAATCTCTTAGTATATTCCACACTTAAAACTTTTACTCCCGACCAAGGTTTCGATTACCTAGCAATCATTTGCACCTTTGAAAACGATTGCAAAGCAATCGAAACCTAGGTCGAGAATAAAAATTTTAAGTGTGGAATATACTACGAGATTTCTCTTTTTCGTCATGTCTTACCAAAACGAATCGATTTGAATTGGTTTATGTCGATTCCGGTAAATTGGGACGCATCTAGACAGGCGCACCCGTCAGCCGTAATCAACCCGTAAGTATTCATAAACAAATGTTGATAGAAAGATGATTAAGTAACGTTTATCATGCAAAAAGTTTATTTAACTATTAATTGGTTTAATAAATCAGCGAAAATGATTTTTACATTTTTCAGGAATTCTATAAGTCTTGTTGAAAATATTTCTCTCAGCCTCAGGTGACGCTGGATGAATGCCTTTTACGATGTCCCACTAAAGAACAATGCAGGTTTTATTAGATAAGAATACGTTTATCTATGGATATACGTCATATACACTTGTATCTCTATTGACACATCGCCTACAGCCCGACCACCGCCGCCCGAGTCCACTCCCCAAAAAAACAACTATACACTGGATGAAGTTTCGTGGTCCGGAAACAGAATCCGGATCCCCTACAGGCTTGTCTAAGAGCTTTAAATGCAGGAATTGGTACCCATATGGAAAATAAGATCAAATGAAAGAAGTAGAATGTTAATAAACCGTATCCTGATATGAAAAAAATTTGCATTTCCTTGCGAGTGCAGAGTCGATGTCGCCAACTCATGGCCCAATTAAGCGGCATGCTGTCCCGATTAAGCAGAGAAAAAACATGGATATTCTTCAATTGGGTTCTGTTCTTCAAGACTTGCCCCAATCAAGCGGCTGGCCCAAATAACCGGAGGCCCAATCAACCGGAATCAACTGTATTTGGGGAATTTTAGGGAGATAACGCCTGTCGAGGGGAGAAGGTTTCACGTGAAATCTTCACACAGAAGTAAATGAACACGCCAGGCTTAACTCTGTAGAATCTGATAAGGAGTACGCACTTACAAAGGCACTGACAAAAGGGTATTTTCCTCAAATGTTTTTCTTTGACCGGATGTTAAAAGTTTCTCGTGTCATTCTCGAGGTTGAATTTCCACGTATTCATATTCACATCTTTCGAGGGAAGAAAGATTTGTTTTAAAGTAGTGTACGTACAATTGTTGAGAAAATATTAGGAAAAATAACCAATTTCACTATGCAGATGGTTTTTTTAACCCCAAAAATGCGTTTACACTGCGGCTCTAGCACATTTGTTATGAACTAGAACACCACCTTCCCCAGGGAGACCCGCGCCATTAATAGACGCTCTTCAAGGTCCGCGCGGCTTCATTATTTTCACGGGCAAATTATCCCGGCGATTCTTTGCACAGGGTAAATTTAAGACAGAAGCTATTCACGATGGCAGGGTGGCTACTGATATCCAATTTTCAAATTCCCTGACCTTTCCCTGACTTTTCCCTGATGGACTTACCAATTTTCCTGACCGATCACAAAAGGTCACCTATTTTAGCAATATTTTTTTCCGCTGAATTAAACTTTCTACGGCAGCTATAAGTTTTCTAAATTTTCTAATCATCGTCTCGTACTTTCAGAACTGCAAGCATGTATTTACTAAAAGCTAGTGTGCTCCAACAACCTCTCGACCTGAGTTTTTCGAAGTTAAAATAAAACACGAGGAAAAATTTTCCAGATACATTGTACATCTGATCCACCACTAAATACCTAAGATTCACAACTGAATACTCCACGAATAGATGGTACTTATTCCATGCACGTCAGCGACGGACGTTAGTTTTGGATGGTGAAATAAAGGGCGGGAAAGACTGGCCGATAAACGTAATGGTAGAAAAATAACGAGGATTCCTATTCCAGTTTCTCCCTGACTTTTCCAGAAATTCAAAATTCCCTGACAATTCCAGGTTTTCCCTGACGATCGTTGCTGTGCGGTTGGGGGGAGGTGGGGATGAGGGGGGAGATTGGGTAGGGATTGGATTGGAGACGTCACAGGGTTCTCTCGGCGCCTAAATTTTCGAGCATTGAAAGGTGAAGTTATAGGCGGGCGACGGGCAAGGGGTTCGAGAGGAGGGTGTGAAAGGGTACACCGAGCGCATTTCCGCCGCTAGAAACAGGAAGACAAGAGAAGTGCAGCGCGCGAAAACGAGGGTGCGGCCGTCTCGCACCAAACACCGAGAATTCGCGACCGCTCCCTATTCTGAGGCGATGGAGGAGAGGGAGAGGCAGCCCAGAGTTCCGCCCTTCTCAATTAATACGGCATTGTAGTCGGCTGGGGTGTATTGTGCTCCTGCCTCATCCTTCCTTTCCCTCCCTCTCCCTCCCACATCCTCCAACCCTCCCCCTCCATCGACGGCGAAACAAAGTGACAACACCTCCCCCTCCACCCACCCACCCACACCGAAACACATATCACGGCTCATCACGCTGTGCGACGACCGCACAACAGCAGACACGCCTCGGATCCATCGACACACAAGGGTCAGCCAGCAACCACTGTGGTACTGTGACGTTGCATGTAAGTTCGCTTTAAGATAGTCCGAGCGAGATAGTTCCCTAGTCATAATAGAGACCATTTTCGAATGATACGTTTTATGTTTACCAGCTGCAGGACACATCAATTAAATATTGTATCATTTATGGTGCAATAATATAGTTTAATACGGCAGAAATTGAAAGTAGGTATTTAAATGAAAATATCTAAATAAGTCTTTCACTTGACTCATTTTTTTCGCGCGGAGCGTTTGAATCTTCTTCAAAACGGAAGGTTTTTTGTGATACCCAAGAACCTACTGCAGTAACAATATGGTTTATTTTCAAATATAATTGAGGCAACATACAAACTACACACTGTTAGTTTTTTGACGACATCTGAGTGTTAGAAACACCTCATTTTGCAAATAATGTCCCTCTCTGGAGTGCATACGCGTGCCATTCCCCATGTAAAGGGCCTGGTATATTTTGGAAAATACCTCCGAAAGTAATGTGGTAAGGGGTAAAATTATAGGTGTCATTGGATAGGTGAGATATTTTTCTTTAAAATGAGACCAAATTCATTGATTTCTTAGTAAAATGATATTTCGCTCAAACGACCTTAATACTTTTAACAAAAACATGGCCAAGTACGATTCGATCGCTCCTCCACCTGACGTTTAAACACTTTTTTCATTCGTCCAAAGACATCCTCAATCGTAATCTTCCTCAGCCCGAACCTACTTGTATCACTGGATTGTCGGAATAGGAACGCTATGAAAATAAACTCTATTCTTGAAAAACGGGCAAAAGGAAGAAAAGAAGTGAAGGAGTGACGTAACATTTGAGGGGGATACATTAGAAATTGGCGGTCAAAGAAAAGAGAGGCTTGGAGGCGTTGGACGGGTTAAGAGAGAACAAATAACGGGAGAAGCACTCGTGAGCAGAGCCTCGTACTGTTTACTCCGTCGCGCGGCGGAGTCGGTCAATTTGGAGGGCAGCAGCATCGCTGATGATAGGACGCGTGGAGAGGGGGGTGCTTCCAGAGGGGTGGAGAGGGGGGTGCTTCCAGAGGGGAGGGGAGGGGGGGGAGAGGGAGAAGAGCGGAGGAGATAGTGACAGAGAAATGTGGAAGGCATTTAAGAGCGAGGAAAGGCACCACAAACACGGACAGATGCTCAAAACCAGGAGATTGGGCGTGGGGAGCGATGACAACAACTTTATTACCAAAGATTTACACTAACCTGGTGTATTAAGGTAGTTTGAGCGAAATATCATTTTAATTAGAAATCAATGAATTATGTCTCATTTTAAAGATAAATATCTCACCCTTCTAATGACACCAAAAATTCAACCTCTTAACACATTACTTTCCGAGATATTTGCCAAAAAATACCATCCCTTTTACATGGGAAATGGTTCGTGCATGCACTCCAGAGAGGGACATTATTTGCAAAATGAGGTGTTTCTAACACTCAGATGTCTTCAAAAAACTAACAGTGTGTAGTTTGTATGTTGCCTCAATCATATTTGAAAATTAATCATATTGTCACCGCAGTAGGTTCTTGGATATCACAAAAAGCCTTCCGTTTGGAATGAGTTTCAAACGCACCGCGCGAAAAAAATGAGTCCAGTTAAAGATTTCTTTAGATATTTTCATTTTATTACTTACCATTTCTGTCATGTAAAACTATATTATTGCACCATTGATAATGCCACTTTTAATTCATGCGTCCTACTTCTGGTGGAATTAAAACGTATAATTCGAATATGGTCTCTATTATGACTAGGGAACTATCTCGCTCGGACTACCTTGAGAGTCAGGACAGGCGCTACAAACACCGACAGATGTTCAAAACCGGGAGATTGGGCGTGGGGAGCGATGACAATAACTTTATTACCGAAGACTTTCACTAACTTGGTGAATTAAGGTGTCACAACGATGGAGGTCACTTTCATCGATGAAATGAACACGAGACATTGTTCCAGAGACTTCTTTTATTTGGTGCGCCTAGTTTCAATGCGGAGACACCATCTACATTCAGACTGCCCACATTATATACATCCCACCCCGCCCTCTTATATTGACTATCCACACCATGTATTCTGCCCTAAAAAATTTTACCGGAAGATGACGCCAATGGCTTGAAACACGTAGTGAGATAGACAACATTCAGTGAAACAATACATAGTGCCCTTCTCATAATTGGAAAGGTTTTTTACCTCCAATTTGTATTTTCCGACACCACAGACGACATTAGCTGCACACTTGTCTCAACCAAACAGCATATTTCGCAAGAACTCAAAAAGACCTTAGAAAATATTTGCAAAAGGTACACAACTTCGTGACGCAAAATCGGTTGTTTTATAATTTTAATATCCACGGTTCCGATAAAAAATAACATGTCTCTAATTATTAACAGAAGCAAATGGTTCATTAAATTCACCCTTGATGTCCCGGTTATATGAGATTCAATGGCAATATTATTCCATTAAAGAGGACAAAATGCTTCATCAACTAAAATTAGTTCATTTTCAAGGTTGGCCACCCAAAATTTTACGGCAAAACTCCTATCTACCGTGAATACTTGAAAAAAGTGCTCAATTCAGCGGTAGCAAGGTGAAAATGGGCTCAAAGAGAACTTATGAAACGACTTATAAGGTAGTGAGAGCGGTTGGGCCAGACAGATGATACGTCGGAGGGGATGCTGGGAAGAGGAGCCTTTGAATGGAATGAATCAGGATTGGGAACAGTGGAAGGAGCTGTCGCCAACCAATTTTCGGGCCGAATTGCTGAATGGGCGATGGAGCTTTCATCGCAAATAATTGAATATCGCCTCTGGATTTGAGCCTTGCCTTTTCAACACGGAGTAGGATACCCTACTCCGTGCTTTTCAACTGCGTGCGGAGCCATTTTTGATTACATTTGTCGGAAGAGCGCCGCCCATCAGTCGCCCTTGGCAACTGAAGAGGGACTTCCCGTCGCTCTGGGCATTCTCTCTCACACCTTTTTACGGTTCATTCCCCCGTGTTCGCTCTCCGTGAAGTCAGACGCAAATCCATACCTCTTAAGGTAGTTTAAGCGAAATATCATCTCGCCTAGAAATCAATGAATTTGGTCTCATTTTGAAGAAAAATATATCACCCTTCCATTGACATAAAAAATTCAACCCCTTACCACATTACTTTCCGAGATTTTGCCAGAAAGTACCAAACCTTTTATATGGGAAATGGCACGTGCATGCACTCCACAGAGACCTTTAATTTAACAAATGAGGCAATCCCTATACTTAGATCTCGTCAAAAAAATCAAAAGTGTGTAGTTTTTTGCGTATTCTCAACTATTTTTGAAAATTAATCATATTATCACCGCAGTAAATTCTTCGGAATCACATTAAACCTTCCGTTTTGATGGAGTTTCAAACTTACCGCGTGAAAAAAATGAGTCAAGTTAAAGACTTATCTAGATATTTTCATTTTATTACTTCCAATTTCTGTCATGTAAAACTATATGATTGCACCATTGACAATGCAATATTTAATTCGTGTGTCTCACAGCTGGTGAAATTAAAACGTATATTTCGAGTATGGTGTGTATTATGATTAGGGAACTATCTCGCTCGCACTACCTTAAGGAATTATTCGGCAAAACAATTGCTAAATATGAAGTTCTGAAATGAGCCACTTATTTATAAGGACGGAATGCATCAGTTTTTATATTTCTATGATCAGTCCAAGAATATAGAGCGGCTTTGTATCTCGAGATCTGCCTACTTTCCCACCAACGCAGTCTGAAGGCCATAAAAGTGTCTCAGCACGCATAATCGAATCCTGGGAGTGTTTCAGCATAGCAGCAAAGCCGTGAAGAATACCAATCACAGAGATGAATAAAAGCAGGGAGACGCGGAACGCGGAGGAATAGAAAACCCAATTTGGAGAGATTAACTTACTAAGACTTATTTCAAAAACATGCACTCTTATCTCAAAAAATCCTGACCGGAAAAACTTCTTTAATTGGCGGCGACAATAATGAGATCCCTAATAGGCCCAATTAACTTTGCCTGATCTACACATTTAGGGTTTGGACAATATTCTGCAGGTCAACTCAAATTCGAGCGATTTGGATGCATCTAACGAAACCCAGTGATGACACGTATGCTTCGCAGCCTGGATCGAGAACACTGAAATGTGAGTTAGTCCAACAGAGGAGGGATCACAGAGGAGAAGCTCAAAAGAGATAATTACCATGATGGGCTTAACACGAAGAAACAGCACAGCGATCGATCATTAACAAAATAAAGTGGGAATATTTCTCCAATGGCCGTAACTATTGGCACCACGCGTCAAAAGATAGAACAGAAAATATTTACTGTGTTGGTTTGACGGTAGCATCAGTGACCAACCACAGCCTCTCAACCAGAATACCCTTGTGAAGGTTTAAGGGAACGTTAATTCCTCGCCAGTGACCACTCGCAGACACACACACACTCAACCCAATTGGGATCCTTCACAGGGCATTAGAGACCCTGTTAAGGATGCCTGAGTTATGATACCAAACACACTCACAAATGACTCACTCACACAATCAACAGGGCCCAACTTCTGCGAGAATCAGGCTCGAGATGAGCTTGGTGAAAGGAATGAAACAGGAAGAGACGAGGGTGTGCGTCGTATACGCGAATTTCGGCCACAAGGTGGCCCTCTTCAGCGAACTGGAGGGAAAAGACACTAGCAACACAAGTTTGATAGTCGACGTATACGATGCACACCCTCGTCTCTTCCTGTTTCATTCCTTTCACCAAGCTCATCTCGAGCCTGATTCTCGCAGAAGTTGGGCCCTGTTGATTGTGTGAGTGAGTCATTTGTGAGTGTGTTTGGTATCATAACTCAGGCATCCTTAACAGGGTCTCTAATGCCCTGTGAAGGATCCCAATTGGGTTGAGTGTGTGTGTGTCTGCGAGTGGTCACTGGCGAGGAATTAACGTTCCCGTAAACCTACACAAGGGTATTCTGGTTGAGAGGCTGTGGTTGGTCACTGACGCTACCGTCAAACCAACACAGTAAATATTTTCTGTTCAATCTTTTGACGAGTGGTGCCAATAGTTACGGCCATTGGAGAAATATTCTCACCCTATTTTGTCAATTCTAAGAGGTCGTAGAGCTCAAGTTTCCTTGATTTTATCGATCATTATGACAGGTGGCTGGTTGCCGAATGAAATGACTGCCGATATCTGTCCCATAATGCCCATTGCTTACAATTAAGGGCAAATACTATTCAAGAGAAAATCATCGAGGGGATGAGAAGCATGTCGCATAAAAAGGAGTCGAATCTCAAATGGACTCAGCCCAGACTTGAGTACTTTCTCGGTGGGTGGATGGATGAAGGGAAGGGAAGTGCTAGGGAAGAAAGAAAGAAGCCTTAGGAAGGAGCCGCAATGAGGGAGGAAAAGGAGGCGAGTGGTCGTAGTCGGAAGAGGAGGGAAGGAAGGAAAAGGGGGGGGGGAACAAACTCGTCCGACCACAGCGCGGCCGACGGCAGCCCAAGGCGAGTGGCAGGCGATGGAGGGAACGGAATGAGACATACTGCAAAGGAGGCAGCCAATGCTTCGAAGGATTGAGGAGGAGGAAATGATAAGGATGTCAAACAGATGAAACGGGCGAGAGCTCAACGGCTTCTTGTCTTAAGCCTGAAACACACGATACTTGACCTTGTACAAGTCCGAGGATGCTAGCGAGTACCTGATTTCTAGTGCGAAACCTAGCACGCTTGAAACCTTCCTAGGAGCTATCACACGATACTTGAACTTCCATAAGGTCTGTTTAGTAGAACTTTGACCTAGTACAGTCGCAGAAGGAGTTTGATGAGCGAAATGGATGAATTCGAACGAAGACGACGGCTTTTAGCCGCTGCAGCTGCCGTAAGAGCAGGAGTAGGGGCAAGAATGCGTCAATTAATTATCGATTAAAACATCAATTGCCTCAGGTACCCAAGCCATTGTGTATTGTTGTGAGGTTTGAGTTGTTTACTTGATCGCGGGAAATTGTAATTGTCACGAGGGACTATAGAGGCGCTGATATCAAATATTGACGACCGCATTGCAAAGAGCAAAGGTGATTGGTCGGCGGCTACTAGGTCCTACTGGGAGCAAGTATCAAACTAGTACCGCACCAATTACGAAAACAAGGATACCAGCTAGTATGCTAGCGATCATGTAGGATTTCCAGTATACTTGTTCTGTATCACACGATACTTGACCTGCTTAAGGAACCTCAACTGGATGCTCATCGATTGGTTTAACCTCGTTGCTTTTGCTTGCTCCTTTTGCGTGCATTTCATATTGACAGCGAAAATGCAATGAGCGTATAGTAATACACAAGCTAATGATGAAAAAACTACACCGCTCACGATTTAAAAAAACTGAGGCACGCAGTGAAGTTCGAAATACATTGAAGAATAATTTTTGTTACCATTATAAAAAACATTTCATTTAAATATTGCTCACAATTATATTAGGAATAAAGGAATTGACGTGTGTTCACCGACGTTGTATGCTCAGGACCAATCGTAAACTGCCATTTATTTCTAAGGAAGATAAGAAGAACGACGAAGCGAAGCCCGATAACATCACTTTTATTAGAGCATGTGAAGTAATTTCTCCCACGACATCACAATGTCTGTCGTATCGCAAGCTTCGAAATTGATAATCGCACAGAACATTCCGATCACTCCTCGACTTGGTGACGCAACTGCGATCGTTGAGATCCAATCCCTCCCCCATCTCTTTCACTGAGCACTACCTGATTCCATCAAGATTACAGTTTGGGTTTCTTCAGCACGATAGCGATTACACGCGGTGATATGAGGAGGTGGATGAATATGGAATCACAGTCAGAAAGAGACGGAATCGGTCAAAATTAATTCTATAGCAAGCGTTGTTCACTCTATAATTTTTGATCACACTATGGAACATTACGGGAGTTCATGTTTCGCGTCACTTCCGGAGACTGCCCCGAGGTTACCAAGACGAGTCGATCCAACGCAATTTTACAATGCATTCCTTTTTGCTCACTACCAAAGTAGTTCTCGTATTACTGTGATCGATTTTCCACGGAGAACATTACTTATGCAGCATTTCACGACATTGATGCAAACATTTCTCACTCAGAGAGTAATTTTACTTTCCGAGAGAGCCCTTACAAGAGGTGGCGAATGTCTTGAACGGAACGGAACTAATAACTAACAATAAGAACCTAAGAGCGAAGCAACATAGAGAGAACCCAAGTATGAGACACTGATTTTCCATCAGTTGGGGTTCAAGAATAAGGCTGACGAGAGATCTTAACAGAAGGGAGTTGACCCTTCCCCATTCACTGAGCGCTAGTCTCTGATAAAAGCTTGCATTGAAATTAATCGAAGGAATTGGCAGTTAGGAATGAAATCTCTTTGATTGTAGAGTCTTTTGAGAGCTTTGGAAAGAATTTCTCAGGTGCCACCACCTTAGGGAAGGAAGAACTCTGGCTTACGGAGAAGGCCACTTGGAGGCTCTAGTGGTACTCGGTGATTTTGCATCAACATACAGAGGTGGATTTACCATGGCTGTTGTGTGCTTTTAATTGAGTATCAATTGTTTTGTCGTTGCTATGATATATCGGTTAACAGATCTGGACTCCGTGTTTGCTGATCGCGAGTCTTATTATATTGACGTGAATTCGAATCATTATAGATGATGCTCATTGAAGGCTCATTAAAATATGTTTAATTTGGTCTCTACGACTCAATAACATTTGTTTTCGTTGCTATGGGTCGATTAGTAAACATCCAGGCACCGAAATCATCATAAGAACATCATGCGAGTTATGCGACACTAAATGAAGTGGCCGTGTGCCAAAGCTCATTTGTTATGGCTAGTCGTGCAACTTCGATACATCTGTTCCATCTATCGGCCAAAGTATTATTTAAAAAGTCATATCCGAATCTCCCTATCTCTTTGCCACTCTATATATACTACTTACTCTATGGTGGTATCGAGAGGTGAATATGAAAAAAAATTGCAGAATTCCGATTACGTTTTTTTTGGCCATTTAACGGTATTGTAACACGAAGCCTTATGGCAAGTAGAAACAGGACATGCATTTCATAAGAATTCAATTACATTGGACAGATCTTCTCATAAACGCGAAATAATACATTTCTTATTATATTTTACAGCGGTTGCGAATACATGTGAAGGTGTCACGCAAAGTCCCATATTCGAAAGCAACATCGCTGAATGGAATTTCGTAAAAAAATTTTAAAAAGTGCACCGAAAACTCAAGTCAGAACAATGTTCTAATAAAGAAAAAAGTTAAAACATAATTCTTATTCATAACGAGAACTCCACCGGGTCGAATTGGAATCATGAAAAAGCATTCGTCGAGAAATATAAACTCTATAATTCTTTAATCATTGCCGTAACGAACTCTGTAATTAACTCCAACGTATTAAAACATGCACTCAGAAAAATGTAGTCCAAGAAAAGTTTACGACAACCTTAAAAAGATTTTAAAAATATGCACTTAATGACTTATGATCCAAGCGATCGTTACGCCGCGCCGCCAGCAACACTTACTTCACACGCCAAATAAAATCAAGTACCGAATTAAAAATTGGATAAGCATACTCGACGGTCTGATTACCACGATGATATAAACAAATTTTCGCAAACTACAAATCTGTGTCCTTAGAAAAAACGTAAGTTGAACGATTAGGGAGAGAACAAAAGATGCCCAGAGATATGCTACTGATTCAGAAAGTTTTTATAACGACGGGTCTTTAACACGATCGATTCTGGATACATTGGCTCAATGTATCGAAATTTTAACATATTAAACTAAACGAAAGGGTAATAGTTTGTATACTACCGCTTCCAACATAAACTAAAATTCTATTATAATTACCAAAATGAATGTAATACTGAAATATGCTCCTAAATAAAATATGTTTCCGAATCAATTAAAGTCCAAAACAGGAAACAGTTTTGACATGTTCGTTTCAGTAACGCAACGGACGAAATGATTTTTTCAGTCAAAATTTCGACCTTGATTTCACGGCCATAAACAGCAGGATAGAATGAGAATCACAATGGGGCAATAAGCAGAGAGGAAGTCAGAGGCAGGATACATTTTTCATTGACTTGATTTTTCTTACGCAGGTCCTTCAACTCCAACGACCCATCCCTTCCCGTCCCTCCACTTCCTCGGGAAGAAGCTCCGATCCCCTCCCCCCCTAACTAGAGCTATTCAAATGCTTCGAAATCGAATCGACTCGAATCAGGCCTAAGTCGATTCGGTTCGCCTGCGAATCGGGATGCTTCGAAAGCGAATGATTCGTAATATTCGAATCAGATAGATTCGTCTTCGAATCGTTGCATGCATTCAAATATGGCACTCATCCCCAAAAGGCCCGTTTAGAAGATGTTTTCCTCTCGCGAAACGAAAATTTAAACGACCACACGTTATTCTGTGCTATTCTTTGAGCCACAATTTCGATATATGAGCTAATGTATGGCCCTGAAATACAGTGAAAATCCATATTAATTTAACTCTGTGTAAACTTTTGCATTTTACTTAGAATTAGAATTCCTTTCGTAAGCGAATTTTTTTAGGGTGATTTGATTCGCTAACGAATATTTTTAAACAAAATTCGTTTTCATTCGATTCGAAATATCCTTTGGGAGATTCGATTCGAAATGAAAATCCCTGATTCGCACAGCACTACCCCTTACCATAGAGCACTCTACAGAAACATAACCTATCTATGACGATTTTTTCGCCCGCAAATCATTAACACATTTAAGAGCTATTGCTGAAAACTGAAGATAATCAATACAAGATAATCTCGAGCAAAAGTTTTCAAAATATTCGTTCAATGCCATCCATGGTGCCACAATAACTATCAAGGTGAAAATACTTTGATTACATTCACGAAATGGTACCCATATGGAAAATAAGATCAAATGAAAGAAGTAGAATGTTAATAAACCGTATCCTGATATGAAAAAAATTTGCATTTCCTTGCGAGTGCAGAGTCGATGTCGCCAACTCATGGCCCAATTAAGCGGCATGCTGTCCCGATTAAGCAGAGAAAAAACATGGATATTCTTCAATTGGGTTCTGTTCTTCAAGACTTGCCCCAATCAAGCGGCTGGCCCAAATAACCGGAGGCCCAATCAACCGGAATCAACTGTATTTGGGGAATTTTAGGGAGATAACGCCTGTCGAGGGGAGAAGGTTTCACGTGAAATCTTCACACAGAAGTAAATGAACACGCCAGGCTTAACTCTGTAGAATCTGATAAGGAGTACGCACTTACAAAGGCACTGACAAAAGGGTATTTTCCTCAAATGTTTTTCTTTGACCGGATGTTAAAAGTTTCTCGTGTCATTCTCGAGGTTGAATTTCCACGTATTCATATTCACATCTTTCGAGGGAAGAAAGATTTGTTTTAAAGTAGTGTACGTACAATTGTTGAGAAAATATTAGGAAAAATAACCAATTTCACTATGCAGATGGTTTTTTTAACCCCAAAAATGCGTTTACACTGCGGCTCTAGCACATTTGTTATGAACTAGAAAATATTCGTTCAATGCCATCCATGGTGCCACAATAACTATCAAGGTGAAAATACTTTGATTACATTCACGAAATACAAAGAAAAAATCTATTTACCTTTCTTACCTTAAGCAAGCATTTATTTTGCCATTCGTAATTGAACGAAATTGGAAGGAAAATGTAACAAAAATGATAATAATAGGCCGATTCCATATTCCACCCTTTTTTAATGCTAGACATTATTGGGCACCTACTCTCCCGTCAATGCTGAAATCTCCCATGGTTCAAATGCAAACACACCAGAAAACTATCCCTCATCACAGGCCTTTCAACCGGAGAAGCCTAATCGAAAGAAGCCTTTTTGGGGAAATACGACGAATCTCTTCACTGGTATTACGGGAATGAGTCAGAAGTACTCGTACTAAAGTTGCATCTACATGTATTAATGTATGTATGTCAACTTCTGTATGTAAATGGGAAATTTATATTTCAGCAAATCTGCATTTATTGCATGGGCAATTTTATTTATTTATTTTTTGATAAACTCATTTCTATGCTTGGGCAATTCTTAAATATTGAAAATAATAATTGTAAAATATTCATATTTTATAATTACTTATACGTAAAGTGATACAGAAACTGAATTTGTGAAGAAACTATCGATTGCCTAAAAATACACTTTTATATTTCTAAATTTTAATTACTCCTGTAACTGTAATACACGGATGTGTGATTACACCTCAATATTGTAACTTCGGAACCTGCTGATGAGCACTAGCCTAGCAGGACCAGACTGAAAATTCATTATTTTTAAGGTTGGAAATAATTGTTAAAAATGGGTCATTGAAGAAATACTCGCTCATGAAGCACATTTGTCCTGTATATAAAAAAGTAATTTTTTTGTTTAAAGATAAATAATTAAATTCATTTGTGATTATTATATTTATGAATGATTAATGACAGTTCTTTGTGTATGATAAAAATTAAATAAAAATAACCACATAAGTCTTTTAAAAAAAATAATCAAGTTATGAGCAATGTCGACCGTAGGTATAGCGATTTCATGTGCTATAATAATAATAATAATAAGGCGTCTTTATTGGGGCGAGATTGAGACTAAAGCAGTCCTTCCTTCCGTCTAACCCTTCGTCAGATAAGTACATGAAATAAGTGTGAAGAAAGATGTATACATTTGTGGAAAAAACGTAAGGAAGGAAGGAAGAGAATATACATGACGAAAAAAATCTATGCTACGAGAGAACACCAAAAATTCGGCTTATCTTAACTGCTGGAAACAATTCGGTAACATAACTTCCAAAGTGGTCTCTCCTATAAGACTAGATTATAAAGTACCTCGATTTTCCTTGAGGGAGCGCGTTTGAGATGAGAGCGCCTCCAACTCCTGCCGGCAGCGGCGCTCGAGTCGCCCTCAACTCGGCGGCCGCGACTCGGACACGCAAGATTGCATGATCTGCCGGCGTTTGATCCGCCCCCTACCTCTCGGCTCCGCTACTCGAAACCCCCGCATCGGTTTCCAATCACCCTTTCCAGACGAATCAAAAACCACGTAGAAGTCCCGACAGGGGGTGCGCCATTTCATTAAATAGCGATGTCTCCCGAGAGTGAGGAACAAAGCAACTCCAATGACACGGCAATTTCTCGTGAGAGCTAAGTGGTCTCTCTTAATTGAAAGCAGAGATGGTTGGGCACACAATCGGGCCATAGGAAACGGATATATTCAACAAAACCAGGACTCCATGTTGATCTTTCACAAATCGTTTTCGGTTTAATGCAGATTTTCTTGAGCTCGGTCTCAAGAGTGGCCCAGGGCATGGTCGGAATGGGAGCAGCCCAGGTATGGCCAGTACGCATGTTGACAGAGGGGAAAGCAGAGAACGGAGAGAGACTGAGTGACTTTCGTCAGGAATTGCATTGTATTGGTGGACCCATGAATATATATTATGGATTTGGATGTTTGGAATTGTTGCTTAGGCTACGTGTTGCCTAAATTTCCACTTTTAGTTCACCCAGTCCTTGGCGCCACTTCGATTAGAGTCTTTTCAGTTGTTATTGTAAATAGACGTAGTTAATTGTTGCTAACGTGAGACTGTGGCGAATATTCAATAACGATCGAGGATATATGAATTACTTGATGCTTTGAATAATATCTTGCTATTTTTGTGATCTAAAAGTAACTTTGTAAATGCTACAGAGGAAATATTTATTACAGGAAATGTGTAAGAGGTTTATGAAACGTCCATCGTGTGCCGACGACAATGTTAGCCAGACTCAGATTCTAATGTGAATGCATTAAGCCCGTTCGGCTAAAATAAAGAATTTAGAATGCCTTGTTTAAACAGAACTTGCTTCGTACTGGGCTGCAAATCAGGGTATGCGTCTACGAGGACCCAAAATAGGAGACTTGGATTGAAAAATAAGAATCTGTTCAAGGCGTCGGCAAGTGCATTCCTTTTTACCTACACTGCAATGAGGGCCATTGGGAATAATTATGAAGCCGCCACGCATTATTGTAAATTTCCGTGTAGCGATATTCACGAAGTACTAAGAAGTTAATTGTGTATTTATTTAATTAAATTTTGGAGAAGAATTAAATATATCTGTAAACCGGACGATACTAAAAAAGTGTATAATTTCGTCCCGCGGGTAGTACTACATTTTTTATCCACTGCATTATGATTAATTGTAAGTAAAACCCATGTATATTCATGGTAAAACCAGTACGGCGTGTTTATTTACAAACTATCGACTGTATTTACATTAGAACTTCCGTCTTTCAACACTGGGCCACTTTCCAAAAAGTTGTTTGTTTTCGGAATTCTAGACAACAGTTTTTTGCGACGAGATAACAATCCATAATATATATTCATGGGTGGACCACTCATCCCCCATAGTTCCCTCCGACTTACTTCCATTTGCTTAGGGATGGAGAGAGAGCGCTCGCATGCAGAACCCTTGGGTTCCCATCCGGGGGTATTCTTTGAAAATTTTCCGGTTTAACCAGAACCAAATGACTTTCCGAGGACCAAAAAAACTTCTTTGGAAACCAAAGTCGGCAAAGGGACGGAACAGAGACTCAAAGGGCCATTCAAAGCGTGAATTTGACACGCCTCTTCTCTCGTTACAGGTTGGGCTCAACCCTTGAATATTAAGATTGTCTTCAGATAGCGGTATAATTGGGGATCCTCATTTTCCTGGGCTTGCCATCATTGTTCGCCAATGATTCTTAATTGCGCGGGAGAAATTCACGAATTTCCGGAATTTTGGCTCCTAAAACTTGAAACCTTCCTTACCTTATCGACCATTCGATTGGAAAGCCGGAAAGGTCGTGGAAGGTACGTAGGTAGGTGGTAAAAAGGTGAAGTAAGGTCCAATGAACCGAAATTTAGCGGGATCGAAACCTGATTTTGGCATGTATGATGCTTTGTCTTAGATTATAGATCTTAGGATAGACGGTTCAATTGAACGATAGGAGTTAACGAAATTAAATAGTAAAAATGTACTTTTAACAGAAAATACGATCAGCAAAAAGTTAAAAATGTATAGTCAGCAAAAATACGAGTGATTTGAACATGTTGCATAGGAGAACTTCGTCCACATAAGCCCTCACTCTCTGACCGACATGCACTCACATAGCTGCAGAGAGAGAGAGAAAGACAGCACGTTTACAACCTCCGATATATTCATATATTTCTATTAAGGATGAGTCGAATTCAAATGTCGATTCTCGATTCCACCGATTCTCAGGATTATAATCGGTATTGAGAATCGATCGCCTAAAGTCGATTCCGATTCCATCGATTCCAGATGGATGAATATTCAAATCAAATGTCATTTATCACATCATATTTGTCTCAGTAATTTTGGGAGTGGGCTATCGATTTGTACTTTTTATCTCAATCCTCAATAAGCTGAGGATATATTTGCTATTTGATAATAAATATGCTTTTTGAGCGACTTGATTGCCTTTGTAATTTTACTTCAGCCGATACTTGAATTTAAATAATAGTCGTACGCTACTGGTATATCAATATCCCACCTGCTATTAGGAATAAGAATCGATGGAATCGGAATCGAGAATCTTGAATCGATTTGAAAGAATCAGAATCGAAAAAAAGTGGATTCGACTCAGCCCTAGTATATACAGGGTGGGGCAGAATGGACTTTTTTTTAAATGACTTCCCATCTTTAATTCAATTCCTGTGGGAAGAAACAAATATATATTTGCTATTGTCAGAAAAAGGGTTATTATTTGTTTGGGAAAACACATTTTTGACATGCAAAAATTGATTTTAGTACCTGGAGATAAATAATAATATTTCAAATCAGGGAGTCCATTCTGCCCCACCCTGTATATACATAGGCAGACGCCTTAATTTGGGCACCAGGGAAAGAAGTACGCTGCCAAAATCCTAAACGTGTCTGATAGTTCTCTTACTCGTGAAATTAATCGATAACTCAGCCTAAAAGCTCTGATGGCCCTGATGAAATTATTAAGATATCGAGTCGATGGAATCGGCATCGGTAAAGAATCGGAATCGAAAAAAAGTGGAATCGACCCATCTCTAATTACTATGAATAAAATACTCATGATACTCACCCAACAGGAAAATTTCATACAAGCATATCCAAATAGTTATGTTAAACAATTTGGAGGGGAAAAGAATAATACATTATTTATAACTTTCGTAATTGTGTCAACTGCAGAGGAATAAGATGAAAAAAATTGAGAGCATTTTAGTTTCAATCAGTATTCATGGATACGAGAAATTTCGCCGATAATACCGTATTAAAATAACGACGCTGTCCTAGATCCGAGTGACCGTTTAAAGAGGCCGTGGGTCACTCCCCACGACGAATAGTTTAATAGGCGAGGGAACGAGGTCAGAGAGAAGAGAGGTCACGAAGCAATGAGTGCATCGGGTGCATTCGGTCCACAGTGGTATCGTTCGGAAAGAGTATGCACGAGTTCCCACCCGTGCGGATTGTATTAGCTTACGTTTCACTGATCACTGCTTTCTATTAAGTTGCCGGCGAGTTTACCGTTAAGAGAAAAATAACCATCATAACGTTGTTTGGTGGTTCGCAACAAGAAGTCAGAAGATAGAGGTCAGTTTATTCGGGTTTTTCCCGCGTTGATTCATATTAACGGACAACAGTTTCGCTAACGTTACAGCTAGCGTCGTCAGGTCCTGAATGAGCTGCAGAGATTCATGTTCCTTTATATACTCAACGCCTGAGCTAGTCAGGCGCACGGCTGGACCTTTGAATTCAATTGTTGTAAAAGACGTTTGAACGTAGTGGAGAGAGGATAACCGTCATCCCTGTTGAAATTTTCCTTGTTTTTGGCTATTTCAATCGCCTCTCCCCGTATTTCCCCATACGAGCATTAGGTACTTAAATCATATAAATAGTTCTGCTACAAAATAAAAACAAAGGAAAAATAACTGACGAACAAGTGACAGATAGACTAAAGTATACAAACAATAAATATATGACAAACCAAAGGGAAAAATTGAAAAGTAATAAACAAAAGATAAAAAGTGAAAGAAGTCCAACGATGAGGGGATCGGGTTGGAGTGGTGTGGTTGGTGGCTCTAAGGGTACTCGCCTCGCCTACCACACGGGCGGCCAGGGTTCAAATCCTCGCTGAGGAAGATGTTTTTCAGAGGAACACGATCTCTACTTGAGTATCTTGTGGAGGGCACTTCAAGTGCAGTACTCCGTCAGTCGAATGAGACGTTAAGCCGTGGTCCCCTTGGCGCCTTTCGTTAAGAGCAGGCTAATGCCGACGCCGGGTTTCTATCCATCCTTCCTCCCTTACCTATCCCCGATGGCGCAAATGACCTTAGCCGTCGGTCGCCTCCCCAAATATCCAATCCAACATAAACGATCGGTATTTAAGTACAAGAAGTCCTATAGAATGAGACACAAATTTAAGGAGACAAAAAAAGAAAAAGAGTTGAAATTAAAGTAAAAGTATGAGCAAAAATCGCACCAGTAAGGAGACCAATAAGGTAAGGACAACGAGCAACAAAAGTACCATTTCCAGCTCGATCGAAACCGCGATCACTTCACTCGATTAACTAGTCACCAAGCGACAGGGGCCATCACTTTCTACGAAATATTGCTCCCACAACTCATTCAATTATCAGCACACACTTCAACGGATCCAATCGCTGCCTCTCAATGCGTCTCCACTGCAGGAGCCGTCGAATAGAAATCGGAAGAAATGATTTCGGAGCCAGCGCACTCGCGGTCAGCGCTCGCTGTCGTGAGTGATCATCTCGACGACCGACCCAGTCCTATATTGGTCGCTACCTTTGAACGCTACCTTCCCACGACCATGGGTTCCCCGAAACGGGATGGAAATGAATACAGCTTAATCCCACACCCACAGATAATACGCTCTAGCACGGGGTAATGCAAAGCAATCATTTCCAGCTGAACGGAAAGAGAACCAATGCGTGACTTGATCGATTGTGGCGGAGTTTGCTCGACCGTGCTGTCGACTGCGATAAAGCTTCACGGCGAGAATGACGATGACTGACAGGCAAAGAAGTAATAAGACACATTCTCCGCGTCAGCATGCACACTCATTATATACGGTTTCGTCTCGGATTCCTAGACACTTGTCACACATTATGATCGCGAAAATGAGGACCAAAGCCCGTGAGAATTACCATTTGAATTTAACGTTTAATCTCATAGACTGAAAAGAAATCTATCTCCACCGGGTGAAACTCTAGTGGAACAGTCAGAAAATCTAGCATAACCATCTAACTACCTTAATAGTTACTTCTAGCACAACAGCAATTCCGTACAGCTCCGCAGCCAGATATTGCACATTAATATCGCTGAAAGCATGCTTTTAATCATCAATGATGGAGACTAAGATAACATATTAAAACAGGAATGGCTTTTTACAGAACTCTTAGCAATATTTAACCTTATTTTTCCGCAGAATCGCTTTCGCAGCGGGCGTCGACATAAAAGGGTTATCGTATCGTATTTTAGAAACATGAATCAATATAAATAATTAAAAGGCACTAAAAAATATTCATACGTTTATTACTACATCCGTACGTAGCACGTATTTGCTAAAGTATAAAGGAAACTTTCATCGGTTATATTATTCCGCTTAGTGCATCAGGGCGGTCGCCCCGGGCGTATTTCTATGCCGCCACTGATTCCGGTTCCCGTCACACGTCGTCAGGTGAACGTCGTCTCGCGGTGTGAGTTTTCACGGAGCAGAACGCTGCGTCACCGTCGGCGATAGCCGAATTCGTTGAATGATGGTTGAAAACTAAGACAAATCTGTGTCTTTAAACGACTCCCGAGCGATCTGTTCAAATGATTCCTATCTTATGTTATTTTTCTACGGTAAGGGTACATCGATACCATTCTACATTTTACGATTTTCAACTGCGAGACATATTCCTAACCGAAACCCTACGCAATTCCAACAGCGACTTTCGAAAAAAAAGCACATAAAGGTAGACTTCTGCGGAGGCGTATGTAGAAGGAAGTTAATAGACAGGTACCAACAATCTTTACTGAGTTTCACTTCTTTTTAACCTTCCACAGCTAAATCTCCTTTCTAATAGTTTTGAAACATACCTATACATGATAGTTGGTCCGGAACAATAAAAATACAACACAAGAACATAGAAAACTAAAAAGGCAGTTTTCAACCAAAACTGGATTCATCCGGCGTAAAAGGCGTGCACCGGATGCACCAAGTGATTGCAGATGCATACCGGGGAAGAGCGCCAAATCAAGAGGAGTGAGGCACACGAAGGAGGTATAGTAATACACAAACATAGGTGGCAGACGCGTACAACATTTAAATCTAAAGAGGTTTGCAGAAATAGACTTCCAGAGAGGAATGTTCAGCAGTTAGAACCGACCCAAGCACGGTTGACCTCCGAGCACCACGAATCCTTGGGCGACCCGAGAGAGGAAAATCACGCTCAGCGTGGAGTGAGAAGACTGTCGGGTCTAAATGAAAAGTCCTCCAGCAAATACAGAGAAACCAATACCACCCCCATCATAATGAAATAAGCCATCGGTAAATTAATGCTTACTGGGGTGGAGGTTGGTGTGATGGAGGTAGGTGACGAGGGTTGTCGTTTTTATTGCCCCGGCCAGCCTTCCACCTCAAGCGAGTTGCAAAGTGTATCGGCATACATGCCTACTGGTTATATACAAATATTGCCCAATATTATTATTATCATCAGTATTTGTTTCTATGTAATGTAGCACCCAAGAGAGTGAAACTATTATTTTTTATTTCATTTTTTCCACTGTTGTTTTTTTTTATTCGGTAGGTTATCCACGGTGTTAATGTTCTTAAATTTTTGTAATAGCTTTTTTTCTGTAATTTTTGCAAAAGTAACTGGGAGAGTTTGTTTATTTCTAAAAAAGAAATTTTGTTGAACCAAGAGTCCGAAGGACTAGGTTCTTGAAATAAATTCTATTCTATTATCGCATTCTTCCACAAGCAAACATAAGCGATAAGTGACGCGATAAAAATTTTATAATGGTGCAGGCAAGAAGCATCTTATATACCGTACGGATTTGGGGGGAGGGGGGCGGGAGCGTTAAGCGGCGCCTTGGTGCGAGGCGGTGGAGAGAGGGGGCTGTGCGGGGAGGCGCATTGGTGGTGGTGTCGAATGGTGTGGAGTGGGGGCGGAGGGGGCAGACGGTGAGGAGGGGGGAGGATCCAGAGTAGTCTGTTGGGGGCCGAGGGAGAAGTCGTTAAAAGGGAGTTCCCAACGCATTCCCCTCCCCCCCCCCCCGGGAGGGAATTGTAAGGGGGGGGGGACTGTTTCCCTCGGCGAGGAAGGAACACGTGCAGCCTCCCACTTAGGGTAGTCCGAGCGAGATAGTTCCCTAGCCATAATAGAAACCTTATTAGAATTATACGTTTTAATTTCACCAGCTATAGGACACATGAATTAAATATTGCATTATTAATGGTGCAATAATATTGTATCACACGAAAGAAATTGTAAGTAATCTAATGAAAATATCTAAATAAGTCTTGAACTTGACACTTTTTTTTCGCGCGGTGCGTTTGAAACTCCTTCGAAACGGAAGTTTTTTTGTGATATACCCAAGAACCTACTGCGGTGAATATATGATTAATTTTTAAAAATAGTTGAGAAAACATACAACCTACAAACTGCTCGTTTTTTTACGACATCTAAGTGTAAGAAATACCTCATTTTGTAAATAATGTCTCTCTGGAGTGCAAGCACGTACCGTTTCCCATGTAAAAGGGCTGTCATATTTTGGCAAATATCTCCGAAAGTAATGTGGTAAGGGGTTGAATTTTTGGTGTCATTAGAAGGGTGAGATATTTTTCTTTAAAATGTGACCAAATGTATTGATTTCTAAGTAAAACGATATTTCGCTCAAACTACTTTAATTGGGGCCGCGGAGGAGGCGACGACGCGGGGGAGGAAGACGACGCGGGGGAGGAAGACGGCATTTTGACTGCGCGCCTCACTCAGCCTTGAGGAAGAGGGGCGGGTGACTCTGCACGACCGCATAGGTGACCACATTTCGGAGCAGGATGTATATACAAAATGAAGACTGGGTGAAGACAGTGCTGCACAACCTTTCACCGTGAAGTATACCCTCTCATAACTTCGAACACCACGAACTTTACATCAAAAAGAGGGATATATTTGGGGAATACCATTGAGGAGCGATGGGGCTTGGACCATGACAGCCGTAGAGGAAAGGTGACCGGAAGTAATTTGAACGTGATATTATATAAGGAAATATGAAGATCGATGGAATGTATCAATCATGACCGAGTTCGATGAAAAGTTAGAGAAAGAACGACACAAGACGAAAACTCTGAGAAGAAAACACCCGTGACGCCGTTCCATTTCGAAGCAGGCTTACATAAAACGAAGGCTTAGCTTTCGCTGCCTCGTGAGAGGCGCGCCTATATGAAGCTAATGTTCCAATACAGTTCAGGTCAGTTCTAATAATGTTATCCTTAATGCCCTCAACATCATCCACCAGTCATAGCCACGAAGCGCCGTGTAAAGCCACGACTTGCACACCCCACCCCCAATTTCTCGCTTCTCCTAAATCCATGCTTCGCTTTGCGCACGCTCATTTGTTTTCAGGGCTCCTAACATTCCTCCTCTCGAGATCCTCTTCCTTCCACAATCACACATGACTGCCTCGGTCGAACTTCCTCCCCCCTACCCTCCTCCACCACTGGCCTTTCTCTGCTTTAAGCACACTTCACTATTCGACACACTTAAACTATTCTCTACACGTGGCCAAACCAACGAGGCACGTTCTTTTAATGGATTTCCAATGCCGGGCCTTTCCACAATTTATTCATCAACCGCTCATTCCAAACTTTATCTCTCCAACAGTTGCCGCTAAAATTTCTCTAACACCTCCCGACTATAGCCTATTTTTATGCATATATTTATATGTATACCTTGTATACCAAATTTACACGGACTACACTTCTGTACACGGCGATTTTTGCTTCCTCAGACAGATGGTATATTAACTTGATATGATCCACATACTACTTCAGTCTTTACTTGAACAGCATTCGCACGCATCGCTATCTCCTAATCCATCCTTTATCTTCGTCAATCGGCCAAGGAAAATAAAATCATCCTTCAGTTCATTTATTTCATCGTTCACCTAAATTATAAAGTCATTATTCCCATTTTCCACGTCAAAACCAATACCTGCATGGCCTTTGCTGCATTACCCCGTAATATAATTATTCATACCGACGCGCAGAACGTATCCAGGAGCTTCGGTGGAACTTCTGACAACGACACAGTATCTTTAGTAAAATTTTCCGAGCGTGGCCATGCAATACTTGTGCAATACAACTCGCACAATCACATCTCCAACTTTCACCGATATTATCACACCACCGTGCATCTCTCCCACATTGATTCATAAAAACACCGGTCGGACAGTGTCACTATGCATACTTTTTTGTAGGCCCTGTTTACCTTCAAACTTGTCAGTTAAGGTTCCATTCACCGTCACTCGTTTACTCACAATAACCATAAATCGCCATCGTCCCATTCAATAACATCCTATTAAGGATGGGTCGAATCCAAATGTCGATTCCACCGATTCTCAGGATTAGAATCGGTATCGAGAATCGATCGCCTAAAGTCGATTCCGCTTCTATCGATTCCAGATAGATAAATATTCAGATCATTCATTTATCACATCATATTTGTCTCAGTAATTTGGGCGTAGGCTATCAATTTGTAGAGGAATTGGTGCAAATGTGGAAACACTGTTTAATGTTTTTTTAACAATTTTGTTTACTTATGGAATTTTTCAAAATTTTAGTAAGAGCTTCCCTAAGATGTTATCAACAATAATAGATGTTGTTTTTTTGCTAAAAAATACGTTTACAATGTAAAAATAATCATTATTAATAAAATGACCCTTTGACCAGATTTTCATAATGTGCTGGTAATGTGGAAACACTGGTTTTATGGTTAAAACACTACCAAAAAGATTAAATATCAGAACATTTAATTATTAAAAATTACAAAAACACTTAGGCTTAATGATTGAATGTTTGTATTAAACTGTTCACTTGCAAAAGTCACAAATGTAATTCTCATTTTCACACCCAGCGCACAAAGTATGGCACCATGATTCACAAAGCAAGTATTCTATCCAAAGTTCTCCTCGAACATCATTCGAAAAAGCCTCTCCACAAAAAATGCATAAGGCGTCATCTTCTTCTGCTGGTTTCACCCACAGGCATCTCCATAACAGATTCCCCTGAGGATATGGATTCGCTGTCTGACTTTGATTTAAGGTCAAGTTTTCTTTTGCAGGGTTTGGGTTGTTGTTTTTTCCCTTTCGGAAGATTTTTTTTGGGCTTATTCAATGCTTTTTGAAGCTCTGTTTTATAAGGAGAGCTTGTAATTACTGCAGCCGAAGATGGTTTCCCCCCTCGGTTTGAAGTTGTCCGCTTTGGTGCAGGTACGCGCATGATATCCCGGGGCGAAACACAGGGAGCAGGTTGATTTGAAGGGCCAGCTTCTAGTAAATCGATGTCACTGGGTCGGAAATTTTAGTCTCGTATTCCAACATCTTGAAGATTTTGGGCTGGAGGCTTGGGTGCACATGAAGAGAGATCAGCACTAACCTGATGGGTGGTAGACCTGGACGACTTAATATTTATATCAGGTCTTCCGACTGGTTCAGTTTGCAAACAAGATTCTGACGGGAGGAAATCTACATCCTTAAAAACAGTGCGATCACAAGGGTAGATCCCAGTGACTTTAAACCCAGTAGCAGCAATAAGTCCTGTTTGAGACTGCAGGTATGCCTTGCCAAAAAGCTCAGCTATGTCATAGGGCATACAGGCCGATCATTTTGTCGCAGAAACTGGCGCACATATTCATTGTAATAGGCTTTTAACGGTCCCATAAAGGTTTTATCCAAAGGTTGGGTTTTGTGGGATGTGTGCGGGAGAATACTGACGATCGTCACGTGGTTGTTACGAGCCTGATCAATTATTTCAAGATTCCTTGCGTGGGTGTTGTGACCATCGAGGATTAACAAGACAGGAGATTCTTCACTCGGGAGTGTCTTTTGCAGAAAGTGATTAAACCACTCTGTAAATAGATCTGTTTGGATCCATCCAGATGGATGGCATCTGCCACGTGATCCAGGTGGTGCTCCTCTCATGAGAGTATCTGTCATCTTCTTTCTTGGGAAGATCATCATGGGGGGTACAGAAGTCCCCCCTACACTCATACAACAAATAACCGTATCGAGGGAACCTCGTTCTGCTGACGTGATTGCCTTTTCCCCTTTAAACCAACAACATGCGGTATCTTGCTTTGTACAACAGTTAGCCCGCTTTCATCAACGTTAAACACTCTGTCACTTGGGTAAGAATGTTTATCGTACTCAGCTTTTAAACTACTGAAAAAATTGTCAATAGCATCCTTATTATAGCCATTCGCTCTAGAAAAAGAGGTCCCGATTGGTTTGTGTATGGTGAGCATTTGCTTGGGGCGTCTCATAAACAAGTCAAACCACGCTCTGCCTGCAGTTTCATTTAGAAACGAGTGTGGAATATTGTTCCGAGCAGCCAACTGGTAGGCTAGTCTTTTCACATCATCCCTCCTTAAGCCGTAGAAACGGTTATCCATTTCTATTAAATATTCAACTAGCTCTGTTTCCGAATGATCAGGAAAAACAGACTTTCGTCCAACTTTGAGGTTTACACACTCTTCAGGTGTTTTATCACTATTGACAAGTCTTTGTAAAGACGTCTGAGGAACGTTGTAGAGCTTAACAGCTTTTCTCAAACCCATCTTCTTTTCTCTTACGGAAACAATCGCTTTCAAAATAGATTTGGGCATCCCAATTCTACAATTTACCCTTGGGCTTCCCACCAATAATTTTCCTCGGCATCTGAAACAGATGCAAAGGAAAAGTAGAAAACAACAAATTTAGGTGACGGAAATGTGGAAACGTTTCCACATTTCCCCCAGTGTTGTGCTTCCACATTACCAGCATCGCCGTATTGAATTTCGAGGTTAAAACTACGCTTCATTTTAAAGTTAGGAATTTACTTAATTGCACCAGATTATAGCGCATTTTTTCCTGTACTACAACTGCACTAAGCACTAAGAAATAGCTGTGTAAACTAAGTGATTATGTAGACTTTGAAAAACTTACCCTAATAGTTTGAAAATTCTAGAAAAACATCAAAGATCCACTTCACTGAAAATAAACCACCAGGTGACTGCCAGCGCCTCTACAGGCTTACTAAAGAAACAAAATAAGAAGTTGATGCAATCACCGCTAGATTACAGCACCGCTCAAGGCCTAAAGGTTATGCTTCCACATTGCCAGCAAGCTTCCACATTTGCACCCTCCCCTCTACTTTTTACCTACCTCAATAAGCTGAGGATACATTTGCTATTTGTTAATAAATATACTTTTTAAGCGACTTGATTGTCTTTGTTATTTTATTTCAGCCAATACTTGAATTTAAATAATAGTCGTACGCTACAAGTGTATCAATATCCCACCTGTTATTAGGAATAAGAATCGATGGAATCGGAATCGAGAATCGACTTGAAAGAATCGGAGTCAGAATCGGAATCGAAAAAAGTGGAATCGACTCATCCTTATATCCTATCTATTGATTGCTATTGTTATAGTGAGGCTGAAATTCGTAATTCACCACGTGTCAGAGTCCTGCACGTAAAGATTAAATGTCATACTCTCAAGGCGAGTCCCCATGGCAAGGAAGAACAGCCAACGCGGCTTGAACATTCGTTTGGAAAACACGCATCAAATATGATTCGTACTTGAGTCATAGGTAAATTGATGGGATAGGTGGAGCCAGGTGCGAAGGACGAAGTAATTAGCGCCACAGTCGATCGAGGAACGCGGCCGCGAACCGGGAAACTAACGCTCCACAAAAACATTAAAAATCATTAACCTTTTAGGAAGGTCCAGCCAGATTTTTCCCAACTCAAGATGGAGACTCAAAATGTTTTAATTATTTTTAAATTTCAGCAGTTTCAGAGTCAATACATTAATATTGCAACATTATTATCGCAAAAAGACAGCCCCACACGACTGAAATTCTCAGTAATTAATTAAATCTTCACCTTGACTAATTTTTTTTCCATGGCGCTCGGCAAAAACGAATTCACGACGGAAGGTTTTTCTACGATTCCGAAAAACTTTCTGTGGCGATTGATTGGTTAATGTTGAAAAAAAATAGATGATAAAAAACATAAATGCACGCGGTAGATTTTTGACGGGATCCAGGTGCTAGAGATTCCTCATTATACATGAAGTCTCCCCGGAGCGTATACGCATTCAGGGTGTCCAGCAGCCGGGCATTTGAAAATTCCCTGAGATTTCCAAGTTTTCCAGACATAATATTTATTTTTCCACAGGAAATATTTATTTTTTCTCGTTAATTATAACAGAACGTTCGGTATGTTTTTGGGTGATTAAACGTAAGGATTATTTTAAAACTTGCATTTTTGGAGGAAAATAGACACAAAACTTTAAATTAGTTAGAGATAAAATTACTTCACAACCCTTTCTTAGATTTGAACCACGCCATGTTGGTGCTCAGGAACAAGTTATATTACAGACAGACTTTACTATGAATAGGGTTGATATAAAATGATCAACAACTTAAAAAACTGAAGGAATTGACTTTTTTCCTTATTTTGTTAAATGCGACAACGCAAGGGAAATTTGACTTGGCAACTTGCCGATAATGGCACATTGCTTCCGTTGCTGTTTTATATATTGACACCACGGAAAATTCCAGAGTCAATTTGATATTTCCCTGAGATTTCCCTGATATTTCCGGTGAAAATAAAATTCCCTGAGATTTCCCGGTCTTCCAGAGTGCTGGACACCCTGACATACACGCGTACCATTTCCCGATGGCAAACGGCTCTCACTTCTGTCAATTACCTCATAAAGTAGAGCGGTAAGTGAATGATATTTCGGTAATTTTGGAGAGGGGAATTTTTTTTGTTGAAAAAAGAGGCCAAATTAATCGAATTCTACATGGGATGAGATCTCACTTAAACTACCTTAACCGAAATAAATAAGTGAAAATGAATTCCATGTGGGGAATGTTGGTGGACACGGTGCTATACATTTAAATGATCTATTTAACATAATAATTTAAAACATCGGAGGCATGATATTCGGCCGCACAAACAACCCCACTGGCGAGCGGCATTGTGGGGCGGAGGAGGAAGGGAAGTAAACGCTGGAAAAGGCATTTCCACACAACTGGAATTTTCCACAATCGCGGTTGAAGGTGAGCGAATAAAAATACAACCTGTCCCCAAATTGGAACGAGTGAGACACGTCTGGTGAAACGTATTTTTTGTAATGCAGACAACACTCACAACGGAAAGAAAAAAATCACTATCTCTCTTGAAAATAGACCATTTTCAATGACGCACTACTCGGTAGCGAGAAAAGTTATGAAAACAACTACAGATGGCGCCATGTGTTGATCCGGTAACTTTGTTTTCAGACATTTCTCGAGAATTTAGCTTTCATAGGCTTTATGTTATCGATATCGTAGGGGAGGATGTCAAACACATTCCTTGGCGGGTTCCCCTGCAGGAGGCAGCACTATTTCCCCGCCAACCCCGCGTTGCCTCATCTCCATCACAAATCATTTAAGAATTATGTTGGCATCCGGGCGGAATTGAAAAAGCATTTTCCAACGGTATCCACGTACCTTAAGGTAATACGCCATTGGAAAGTTAGAGAAAAAGCAACAAATAATGAAGATGGGCAAGGGAGCTCAAGAGAAATGTGCTCGGATTCATTAGGACGCACGGTCTTGAGGTCGTGAATGTAGAAAACATGAAGGCATATACTAAAATATTTGTATTCCTTCCTTTCTCTTACTCTGTCGGTCTCATCGATCCGAGAATACAGTATATAGAGCAAGGATAGAACAACAACCTCCGCTCCAATTCCGAACTAAAGCGACCGGAACCAATCTGATAACCTTTCCGTAGGAAACCTTCGAGTCTCGAGTGAGTCTAATTGGAAATTTTGTTTTAAAATCAGTTGAGACTCGCCTTTTGAGTCAGTTAGGAGAGATATAAGGAGAGGCAGGTGAGATGGAAATGGCCAAATGTATCACCTAGGGTTTAAACCCTGGGCCGTGTCTATGAGTAGTCAGTATTGTAGCAATATTTCACCATCGCAATTTATCTTAAGTACTTTAGAAACGTAGAGAGAAAATCCAATACCAGAGACCTCCCCCCCCCCTCAATAAGCGTCAGACTAACTGCCCAACATAGTCCTCGTAAAAATCATCCTCTTATGTACCCTCTTAATTAGATCTTGCATAAAACATTTGTTCAGAGTCCCAAATATCAGCTACAACAAAATTGGCTAAAATTTCGAATCATTTACATTATTTATTTGAGAAAAGGATCACATACAGCATAAAGCCATTTTAAAGTGAACATATAACAAACAAATAAGGACACAAACGTCAAACATAACAAGAAGAAGGTAACAAATAATAATGCAACATGGGGAGATAGTAAAAATTACTTTTTTTGGGAATGGTTTATGGCTTGGTTGGCGAAGACAGTGGAAGATTGGATGAAAGGATCAATGTTCACAGGAAGGGAATTAGCAAGAGAAGAGAGGAGACAAATAAGGGAGCGTTTGGTAAGTGATAATCTGGGAGTAGGGATATGAGTGAGCGATGAGTGAGTTCTGGAGTGTCGGGAGGGTATTCTGAAATTTATCGAGGAAACAATGTCGGGGCAGTCAATGGTTGAGTAAAGTGTGCTATGGAAAGGTTTAAGATCGGTTTTAAGGAAGATATGATCAAGTTAATTAACAGAGAGTGAGGACAAGACATCATCAGAGGGTAGGTTGTGGAGATATGGCACTCTATTTTTTACAATACGTGCGAAGATACTAGGGATATGTTGCAGGGATTTAATATTAGTTGGGGATGACATCGACCATTTAAGGGAACAGTAGGAGAGGAAGACAAATACATGAGAAATATGACTGTAATGCTCTGGGATCTCTAATTTCAGTGTACCGGTATAGTAGGTCTAAAAGGGAGATGGCTTTACTTTTCATGCCATGGATATGGTCGGCATAGACAAGTTTCTGGTCCGTTATTACTCCAAGATCTTTGACTGATGAAACTGTGGTCAGTGGGGTGGTGTTGAAAAAGTATACTTGAAATGTATAGGGGATTTTTGAGGGAAATGGTCATGACTTGACATTTGCTGGGATTTAAATTTATAATTAAAAAGTATACTTGAAATGTATAGGGGATTTTTGAGGGAAATGGTCATGACTTGACATTTGCTGGGATTTAAATTTATCAAGGGAAGGCACTGCCATTTTCGCAGCCACTGAATGAAATTCGGCACGTTGGCGTCATCGGCGAATATGAGGGTCCTTCCAATCACTGTGACGGCTCAGGGGGAGAATGGGGGGGGGGAGGCGGAAGGTGGGAAGAGGAGGGGGGGGGAGGCGGATGGTGGGAAGAGGAGGGGGGGGGAGGGTTCGGTGTCCATGGTGATGTATCCACAAGTGCACCGAGTGAGTGTGCCACTGTGTCGCGTGAGTCGATCACAAAAGCGACCCCCCACGGTATCCCTACGCTCTGACGTCACTTGGTTGGCGACACGTCGCCGCATCGACCCGCTCCCCGAGTGGGCGGCAGCACTAGTTGTTCGCACGCCTCCACCTCCCCTCCCACCCACGTACGCAAACCCAGACGTCGAGTCATTGGGGCACGCACACAACACACGCGCTCGTCGCCAGGCGGGGCGTGACGACACACACACACACACGAGACGACACTGCTTTTGAACCTTATCCGCTGCTGCCCGATGGCGCGCGCAGTGACCTCCGACCCGACCTGCGGAGGGCCCACCCGCCGCGCGGAGGGCACTCTTTTGCAGGCACGCGGATTTGTCGGAAAGACGACGACGAGAAACGGCTTGGGCGCCATGCGAATGGGTCGACCGCCGACAGAAGACGGGGGCCTCGCACTGCGCTCACGTGTTCGCACTGTTACTTCGTCCAATAATGAATTTTCTTCACTTTTTATTGATTAATCTATTTTAAACTAAGTGGTACAGCTAAAACAACAGTCCGGCAGCAAAATAATATATTGATCCATAAAGACACTCCCTTGGCTCTCAGAATAAAATTGGTGCAGAGCTACGTAATACTTACCCGTCTCATTGTATGTAACCAACTGAAATGTGGTTCTTGAGAGGGCTTCTCAAATTTTCATGGATCAACAGAGTTTCAAACACTGAGGTCCTGCGAAGAGAATCGTTCGCTGAGGAAGTTAATTGAGAAGAGGAAAATCTCACATCTTGGGCACAACCATGAGAGGGAAAAAGCACGAAATCCTCATTCTGATCTTGGAAGGGAGAGTTGAAGGGAAGCGCCCAAGAGGGAGAAGAAATAGTACATGGACACAAAACATCAAAGAGTGGACAGCGGTTAGAGATACCGCAGGGGACCTGTTTCAACAGGCTTGTTGAGCGATGCTTCAGCAGCCAACGCACTGAATAGAGCACGGCATCAAGAAGAAGAACAAATCGATATTTTACCGAAGGGGTCTTCATAGTCGCGCAAATGACCTCAAAACCTCCTTCCATTAACATCCACAAACTGCCCAAAGCGAGAGGTCTTGGAAGCTTAAGGTAGTTAGAGCGAAAAATCATTTTAGTGAGAAATCAATGAATTTGGTCTCATTTTAAAGAGAAATATCTCAACCTTCTAATGACACAAATACTCCAACCTCTCACCACGTTTACTTTTATCGTCGATTATGTCGTACAGGCTGTCCTTGGCTTCACTCAAAAGCGCATTGACGTTTCTCCGTCGATATAATCTTCTCCAAGTGCTTTGCTTTTCTCAAAATCTTTCTCTGCTCTATCGAATTAACTTCCTCGTAAGCCAGGGCTCCGGTCGTCTTCGTCCACCTCGCTCTCTCGTCTTTCATTAGGTGTTCTTCCAGTGGCCAACGGCCCATTGTACAGTTCTCAGATGTACTGCTTCCATATCTTCCAAATATCTTCACCCTCATTCAACGTATTCCCTGTCACATCCCCGATGTTGTTGCCTTCCATTCCTCACTCTCTCTCCGAAGTATCCTTCTTCACTTCGGCTCATTCGAGTGCTCCCCTTCTCCATATTTTATTCGATCTCTTTGCAGAGCCGCGAGCATTCGGGACCCTGGTCATAAATATTTAAACAAAAAAATACGAAGGAAAGATGCGCTTGAGTCTCACAACTTTTAGAGGGATTATGGTGGGAGCCCCTAGAGACTCGGAGGCTGCACGCTAGGCTTAGTTTGCTTGATAAATTCAGAACTGATATTTTTCAGAGCGACATAGAGAATATTATCATGACTCTTCACTACATCTCTACGTCCGAGAGATGTGATAATAAAAGAGAGGTGCATTGCCGAATAGACAGGTACAAAGATTCGTTCTTTCCACGAACAATTAGAGATCATAATAAAACCGGAGCTCCAATCATTACACACTTATAATACACTTCACCATGTTACCTCCCAAAACCCCATCCTTTGCACAGCTGAGGTCCTAACACCCACTGCCACACGCCCATGAGGCAGCTCGCAGGGTGCAGTACGTAATACTATAAAGTATATATATATATATATATATATATATATATATATATATATATATATATATATAGAGTGGCAAAGAGATAGGGAGATTCAGATATAAGTTTTTAAATTATACTTTGGTCGATAGATGGAACAAATGTATCGAAACTGCACGAAAAGCCATAACAAATGAGCTTTGGCACGCGGCCACTTCATTAAGTATCGCATAACTCGCATGATGTTCTTATGATGATTTCGGTGCCTGGATGTTTACTAATCGACCCATAGCAACGAAAAAAAAATTTATTGAGTCCTAGACCCCAATTCAAACATGTATTTTAATGAACCTTCAATGAGCATCGTCTATAATGAATCGAATTCACGTCAATATGATAAGACACAAGAAATCCAATCTTCTGTATGTTGATGCAAAATCACCGAGTACCACTAGCGCCTCCAAGTGGCCTTCTCCGTAAGCCAAAATTCTTCCTTCCCTAAGGTGGTGGCATCTGAGAAATCCTTCCCAATGCTCTCAAAAACATTATGTCCAGTGTTTAGCATTGCTTTGCCACTCTATATATATTTACTCCATGGTAATACATGTAGATTATTTATTTGTGCTCAGGAGCAGCAGCATGTCGAGACCACAAACAAACGTGGCGTAGTAATTATGAGATTGAAGAGTGTGTCTCGTGCGATGGTGACCGCAGGAGACCGACCGGCTGACCTCTCCTCTGCCCCCAAGGCCGCGCGTGCCAGCGTTGCGCTCTCGTGGTCACTCAATCAGTCCCTCACACCCAGCCCAGAGTCACAAAAAAATCGATAGACACGCTTCTGACGCCACGCCATTATTCGATTTGACTTCCTTTGCCGACGACTCATGACACGGTCTTTCAGAATGATGATGATTATCTGCCAGGAAAAAAAATCCACACACTGACGACATTTCCGGCCACCGACGAAATGCCCATTACGACGCTTTAATTAAAGGGTTAAGGTAGTCCGAGCGAGATAGTTCCCTAGTCATAATAGAGACCATATTCGAATTATACGTTTTAATTTCACCAGCTGTAGGACACATGAATTAAATATTGCAAATATTGCATTATTAATGATGCAATAATATAGTGTTAAATGACAGAAATTGTAAGTATTTAAATGAGATATCAAATAAATCTTTAACTTGACTCATTTTTTTCACGCGGTGCGTTTTGAACTCCTTAAAATCGGAAGGTTTTTTATGATACTCAAGAACCTACTGCGGTAACAATATGATTTATTTTTAAAAAATAGGTGAGAAAACATACAAACTACACACTGTTAGTTTTTTTACGACATCTTAGTGTTAGAAATTCCTCATTTTGTAAATAATGTCTGTCTGTAGTGCATACACGTGCCGTTTCTCATGTAAAAGGGCTGGTATTTTTTGGCAAATATCTCCCAAGGTTATGTGGTAAGGGGTTGATTTTTTGGTGTCATTCCTTAGGTGAGATATTTTTCTTTAAAATGAGACCAAATTCATTGATTTTTAAGTAAAACGATTTTTCACTCGGACTACCTTAAAACACCGGCAAATATCACTCGGATTGCTGACAAAAGAATAAACAATGAACCCGTACAGAGGCCCATTGAAAAATGTGTGAAGGCGGGCCATACAGACGAGTAACATATTTCCAACGCTGGAAATCCATCAGCCCATCGCTCAGAGCCGATGGCCAAAAAAACGTGCGACGTCGTCCCGAATAGACGTGGGACCGCGTCACTTCCGGTCCGACTCCGATCGCGCCGGAAGTGTCCGTCTGTTCGCCGAGGATAGAGGGAGGAAGAAGGAAAGATGTTGGTGGATCTCTTTCGAAGGGCTGCAATTAAGCGAAGGGCGAAAAGAAAGGCCTTTTCACGACAGCCCCCGCGCGCGGGAGGCGAGTCTCAAGACTCCTTCGGCGACTGCAGCTAAAAAAACAAAAGACGCACGTCACCGGATGCCTCGCCAAGACACGCCCGCGTCGATCGATTGGAGGCTGGATGACGCGATGGACCTTCTACACCCACTCAATATCCCACGATCCACAGCCAGGGTACGTGGATGGGAATGTTTTTTTTCTGTAACACGTGTCACACCATACAAAACATATAAAAACAAAAACTACGAGTATGAGACGTGTATATTGCGACCCCATAAAGGCAAAGAGGTGCAAGCGTTACACCGAAAGAATTCGAGACGAGTCGTCGGTAGTACCAACTTGGTACTACTCAGCGAACTAATAAAAGCATTGGAGAGCTAATTCTCTCATTAGCCACCGTAAGCATAGCAAAACCCAACAATAATGCCTCATCTGGTATTGCTAAGATATTACAGTATCATCCGCGTATGATGGATGGAAAGTCAACTGCAGAAGTCATTGTCTTCGTGCGTGACGTGTTGCAGAATTGATACAAACAACACGAACGAAATATAGTGCCAATACTATAAGGAATCACCATTATACACTTGATTTTTCCCCAATAAGAGTGCTCTAGCCCAATACACATTCATCAAGTTTATGTATTCAAATCAATATAGTAAAAAAAATTATAACTCAAGTAGATAAATAAGCAACGGTGTATGTGGGTAAGAACATAAAATGCTGTTCGGCAATGAGTAACTAGGTAAAACAACCCAAGATCCACCGCTTACAGTCGGGGGATCACCGACTGGGAACCGCTGTGGAAAGGGGATGTAAGAAACAGCTGACGAAGGTATACGAAGTCGAAAAATTCATTCTTACCTTCTCTTTAAAGAATCTAGACCAAAAGATTCCGCGGTTAGATGATTTTGAAGAAGTAGACCCACTATAGGGAATCTAAAACAACTTTAAAAACAGCGAGTCTTAATGAGAGTGCGTAACAGTGGGCTGTTACGGAAAGAAAACACGACGGTATCACATGTGCATTTATTGATGATCATTTTTATCTCAAGGACGTCAAACATTTTATGTTCGATGATAAGACAACGTAATCACATACAACCCAGCTAAATAAAAGATCGAGTGGTAGAGAGGTACATTACAAAATCGTGGCCCTTCACACTAGAATAGGGTGAGATAATATCAAATATATTCGTATCCCTAATGGCCGCTTTACACGTTAAATTTTATTGTACAAAAGAATGAATGAATTCTTGCATGAGGAAAATTGTACCTGTAATGCGGCAAATAGTATAAGCGACTGTATGACTAAACGGGAAATAGAACCTGCTCTATTTCCATTCAATTCTTTGTACATTCTATGATACATTCGTTTGTACAATAAAATGTACCGTGTAAAGCAGCCTTGAAATAATTTTGAGTACCTCTCCATTCTTGTGATGCGCTCCTACATTCACATGGGTCAACGCCAAAAATTAAGATTCTTATGTTATGACGCAGTTGATTATTCATTCATCTACATCCACATACAACCCCGCGAGCCGCCGCATAGGAGTGTGGCAGGGGGTGTTAGGTCACCAGCTGTGTAAAGGTGAAGTCTTTCGGAGATGAAATGGTGACGTGTATTATAGGAGTGTATTTATTGGAGCTCCATTTTTATTGTGGTCGCTTATTGTTCGCGGAAAGAACAAGTATCTGTACCTATCTGTTCGGCAGTCTCTCTCTCTCTTATCTTTTTCTTATCGCATCCGTCAGTCCTAGAGATGTATTGAGGAGTCATGATATATTTCTCTATGTCGCTCTGAAAATGTCATTTCTGAATTTATCAAGCAAACTAAGCCTAGCGTACAGCCTCCGAGTCTCTAGGGGCTCCCACCTTAATCCCGCTAATAGTTATGAGACACCATATGTACGCTCGTAGCAGTTTTTAACGAAGCATGAAGCAAGCTGCTTTCCTTTGCATTTTGTTAATTTTTTTGGGTTAAATCTTTATGACCAGGGTCCCAAATGCTCGCGGCGTATTCGAGGTGTGGCCTAACCAGAGCGAAGTAGCATCTATCTTTCACTATTTCATCCGAGGATCTTCCTATTGTACGTTAAACAAAACCTAGTTTCCTTAATGCTGTGCCACATATGTTTCGTATATATGTTCCCCACAATATATCTGAAGTTAAGGTACTCATTAAACTAAATTACAAGCTGGCCCATATTCTTTAGTATGTATCTTATTCATGAGGGTAATAATGTCCAGCCAGGGGGAGGGTTACCACACACGACAGAGCGGGGCATAAACACGGCCAAACGAAGTCGTGTTCATCTACACGCCCCGTCATTGCCATTGGGAGGGGAAGGGTAGGGCGCCCCCTACCGCCCCTCCCCCCTTGGCTACGTATAACGGCGCAGCAGAGAGGGGGAGGAGGGGGAGGAGAAGGGGTGGAATCTAACGAAGAAGGGGATGATGGTCGTCGGGGGAGCGAGCGGTAAGTCGAGCGGCGCTTCGAATAGAATCGTATCGATTGAATCGACGGAAAGAAAAGAACGAACGATTAGATGAGTCATTTCATCCACGGGACATGATCGTGTTTCTTGTTGACTGCGTTTCCTCAAGAAAATATTTAAGGTATTTCCGAGCGAGATAGTTCCCTAGTAATAAAAGAGACCACATTCGAATTATACGATTTAATTTCAACATCTGTGAGACACATCAATTAAATATTCCATTATTAATGGTGCAATAATATGGTTTTAGATGGCAGAAATTGTCAGTAATTAAATGAAAATATTTAAGTCTTTACATCGACTCATTTTTTTCGCGCGGTGCGTTTGAAACTCCTTCAAAACGGAAGGTTTTTTGTGATACCCAAGAACCTACTGCGGTGACAATATGATTAATTTTCAAATATAGTTGACAAAGCATTCAAACTACACGCTGTTAGTTTTTTTTACAACATCTAAGTGTTAGAATTTTCTCTTTTTGTAAACAATGTCTCTCTGGAGTTCATGCACGTACCGTTTCCCATGTAAAAGGACTGGTATTTTTTGGCAAATATCTCCGAAAGTAATGTGGCAAGGGGTAGAATTTTTCATTGTCATTAGAAGAGTGAAATATTTTACTTTAAAATGAGACCAAATTCATTGATTTCTTAATAAAATGATATTTCGCTGAAACTACCTAAAAAGCAATTCACTCGTAGATTAAAAAACACCTTTACCAGCATGCATCACGCTCTTGGCATCCACTTCTCTCGCCTCACTCACTCCGAAGGACGGGTGAAAGAGGAACTGCGGCCAATTGAAAGCACTTTATAGAAGAAATCGTCCCACAGTAAACGGCGCATCGCAAAGATTAACTTTTGGACATTCCAATTAAGCAATATTTGATAAAATTTAACCGCATTGAAAAGAAGATACCATTCAGCTACAGTTAAAGAGTTGAAATGCGGGTAGGGGGGGGCAGAAGTTGGTCATTAAATCTCCCACTCTGTGACCCTGACCTCGGGCGCAACGAATCCCAGGAAAGGCGAGGGGCGGGACCAGAAATTTCCCTCCGTATTGCCACTGAGGATCGATTCAATAAATTAACGGATAAATTGACAGTAATGATTATAATTTCTGAATTGATTGGTGACCCCTGATTGAAAAATAATTACTATACGGGATACAAAATGAGACAAGGAATAGATTTTTATCCTTAAACGAGCCTTTATTCAGCTTCCGAGCAGCGAGAACCATGTCACCATGATAGCCCTCACCTTAGGACCCACCACCAGCAGGAGCGATCCCAGGAATTTATTTCGGGGGGGGGGGGGGGGGGGGGGGGGGGGAAAGCATACAATTAAATTGTGGCAATTTTCAGTCATCCTAAAAAAACAATAAAACTGTTACATCATTATATCTATATAATAATGAGCATAATAATAACTATTATACTTTTCATATCAGTGATAGGAGTGTTTAACGCTGTATTTGATAACTACGTCTAGTTGTTAAAATTACTTTGTAAAACCCAAAATTTTCTCAAAAGCCCCTTAACCCCCCCCCCCCCCCCCCCCTGGGGATCGCCCCTGACCACCAGTATCAAAGGCAAAGATCAGACACATGAACATACAAACGGATGGCATGTGTATTTTTAAATTGCCCTTAAAAAAAAGTATCACAAAGATGTAGAAATTAAGTGAGTAAGAAGACTCTGACGTAGATTAAAGTGACAGACGAAGTCCATCGAATTACGTCGGCCTCCAATGACTGCAGCAAAATAAATTTTTACTCGTTTGAAGGGAGCCTGAAAGCTCATACACATTGCTTTTACATCTGGGTGCAGAGTATAAGAGACGGTGTGAATCGATTAGTTCAAGCTGCGATTCAGGATTCAGGGGGTGGGGGAATGTTTACTCGGCGACCGTGGGAAAGAGGGGGCGGGGGGGGGGGGGCGTGAAAAGGAATGGGAGGGCGACCCCTTCGTTGCCCCCCCTTACGATCGCCCACACAAGGGGTGAGACTCCGAGGCTCCCTTCGAATGGATGCGAACACGCTTCGTCCGTTTCTTTCCGCACTTTCCGTTCCTTCCACTCAAGCGCAGCGCATCATTAAACCTTTGCTAAAATACCTGACGTCTTTCCGAACCCCAAAACGGTAATACAATGATTTTTTCAGTACACGACACCCATCAGCACAATAAACGAACGTTAGGTATAGATCCTGACCACCCTTCGCCAAGGCAGCACCACCAGAATCCTAAGACGTAAGATCACTCCGCAAAGTGAACCGCTTTCAATATTATTACTGGTGACTGGAAAACAAATGTTGCGCAGTATTTTCCGTCGTCCATAAGGGGCAACTTCTTCGCACCACCCGACTGGTACCATTTTCTGGGAAAATGCTGCCAAGGCACCCGCACGCTCTCGTGATGAGACCACGAAACATTCGCCCAGCGATTATCATACGACACTGTCGTCGGTCGCTGGAGACAACAGGAGATGAATAATTTTCATGAGGGGGTCCATTCTATCTGCCCCCCTCCCCTCTTGAGCAGGGCAAGGAGTGGGGGCGAAAAAAAACTGACGAAACAAAATTTGAGGGAACTATCCACGAAATGTTTCAGGGTTTCCGCACAGTTCCTCATCTCACGTGCAGATTTAAAAATGTCCCAACCTCCACCCCTTCCCTAAGTACATACCATGCATTCGAAGGGTTGCGTATAATTACGTTCACCTATCTTATCTTCCGAGAAATCGTCAATGATTTTCGGTTAACAAGTACCACAATTTCCCACACGCCCTTAAGCCGGCTCACCCTGAGCAACGCAAATGGGCGAAACTGGGCCATACACTCGCGCGGAAGAGGAAGGGGTACAGTACACTCACCGGCAATGCGGAGAACGGCCCTGTCCGCTGGGTCCAGCTGCAGGATGCTGAGGGGCTTGTCTTTCGCCCACTCCTGGAGACTACTGTCCAGCTCGAACTCCATTGTCCCACGCCGTCGGTCGAAGATCAGCAGGTCAGGAGGAATCCCTAAAGGTGAACACGGGGCAGCTTTAGCTTACATGGCGGAGATCCCTAGCGGGTCTATCTTCCGTATATTCTCCTCGCCAGTCACCACCGCTCCTCCTTCCTTGCCAGCCAGCTGACTCCAATGACACTCACTCCCTCTCCACACACACACACACACACAAAACAAAAGACTGGAGCGGATCTTTCGACCTCGCGCTCGCCCCCACGCTCTTCTTCCAAGGCAGAACCGTTAAATAAAAGGTTACATAAACAAAAAGAAAGGTTATTTGCGCACGGCGCGAACACTTTTAACGTGGGGAAATGGAAAGCATCCCATAACTCTCTCCCGCCCTTGCAATAATTCTGACGCTAGTCCACTTCATACGCCCCTCAAACACCTCAAAAGAGTGTATTTATCAAATATGCACCTCCGTGCAACTTGGTGGCAAGGAAGGTGCCTTGTCTTTCTGAAAAAACGCTGTCGACTATTATTATTGCACTTGAAAATACTTCACTAAACGAGCTACCCTAAACCAGCATAATCCGAATCACTTCACCTTCTCTAGTAAACAAAAGGCAGCGGGTTCCAAAGCTTGGATTATAGAAAATTCGGCGAGGCATCAGTCACTTTTTGACGGCGCATGAGCGTAGCGTAGGTACTCGACAATGAGCACTCGACTGCAGTGCCACGACGCCCCACACCGTTAGGTTACTGCAGAGAATTATTCAACATTCCCAAAATCACAGGCGCATGGAAATAATCCATACGCCTCTACTGGACGACATCCTATTATCACGAGCGCCGCAAAATGGCTAGCTAATAAGAACTAGGGTCAACCACGAACCCTTATTCTCATCCAGCCTTAAAACAAAAGAGCTGCTCCGACCATCACAAAATAACTACCAATTAATCAAAGGAAACGTAATTAATCTTAGCTACAACGACAGAAGCAGGGGCACACAAGCAGCAAAAACTGTCAATATCCGATCAATGGTACACTAACAAAACCCACACAACTGCCGGCCCACTACTGATGTATTGACGGGGGAGAGGACAAAAGCTGAAGCCTCAGCTATATATTCCGTTCGCCGTCGGCTTTTCCGAGCTACAGGAGCAGTGCTTGTATCTCCTCTTCTCTGTCTTCGACAATGTTACTATTTCGCCAGATCACAGCACCCCACCCATTCACTGCGGCACTACAAGAGTGGTGCTGCCACAATTTTCTCGCACACTCTGAAGACTCCTGTGAACCCTACCACAAATTCACTCTCACACGGGTTTCCCTCGGCGCCATCCACGCCTTCCTCACACCAGCCAGCCTGCTAATTCAACATTGCACAACAAACCCCTCAGCCGTGGACGGGTGAGGACGAACACTTCCTCACGAAAATCACTCGAGTAATTATCACGCCCGCTCCCTTCTCAAGCACTTATGAAAATATATATTGAGGCGAACCTAGGCACGGTGCTTCTTCGATCATAATTCTTTCCTCTTGATGCTAACAAGCCGACGACGAGGCAATCGTTCTACGCCGGCAGTCGGCGTCTGCTTCTATCGACTGCCCTTGCTTCGGTCGTTCGATTTAGTTCCACCTCCGGCCACAATCGGAGGCGCTTCGGTAGTGCTTTCGTCTGTTACTTCACTCAAGCGGACACAGATGGCGGCAGCTGCGACAAGAGTAAATTCGGCAGCTGTAGCGGGAGGAAGGAGCGCAGAAATAGGGTGGATCGCACATAATACAATTTGTGATTGTCAGCCCTGCGGCGAGGTGACAGCATTCACTCGTGTTGACACAGCTGAAGGAAAAAATTCTGAATTCTACGTAATCCCAAAGGAATTTAGAGCACTGGGGTTTTCTCGCAATTCGACAAATTTATGGCCCCTGCGGAATTGGCGCAACCTATAGAGCCGGAAATTTATTTTTTTAATTTAACTGTTCGCGCGTAAACGGGTTATATTCAATTTTTTTTTTAACGAACAAGATTTATAAAAGAAAACGTTCCTTGTATATCTACAAGATCAACTCAACATTTTATCACAAACTTAGCCTCAAATATATCGAGATAGAAAGTTTCATTTTTAGTGCAACTATAGCAAGCCTATTCACGGAAATTTATATTCTAACAAGCAGAAGGCTAGAATTAGTCCTTCATAATGTACTATTACTGTAGAATAATTACGGTTTTCTATTTTGGGCGTGACTTGAATCATATTAACTCAGATTTTTTAAAGTATCTACTATTCCATAAAAGTCACAATATAATCATAATAACAGCTTCAGCTTCCGCTGCGACTAGAGGCGATGCTTCGTCATGATCACCCATGCAATCCAATTAATAAGATGTCGTATTTTCACCTCTTCCGCGTCGGGAAAAAAATCAGAAGAAAATGTTGACGTTATCCTCAGAATGTATAACGTTCATCGTAGCAGGCAAGAGAAAAATAGTGACCAAAACAGGCAGATAGAAGGAAAAAACCCGAGTTACAAGTTGGGGTTCGCCAGTGAGCACATTCCAGCGAAAGGAGGAGAATTCAGGGCGGAGAAAACGACACCACTTGGAGGAGGGGTTTGCGATCCAGAATCTCCGAGGAGGGAGAGGGGGGGGGCGGGGGAGTGGTTGTCTTTAGTTCCCCCAAAAATTCGCCGCTTGACAACGATCGCCCGGTAAGAGAACAAAAGCCTAAACAGATAACTTCAACCACTTGTATTTCTGCTCCAGCATCGCTCAATCTGAACTACCGCGGAGTGTATGTTTAGCACTCATTATTGAGAAGCATTGCTGAAAATTGAAATCACCATTTCCTATCGGATGGACGAGCAAGATGATCGCCATGATGAATATTCGAAGCAAGAGAGAGAGAGAGAGAGGTGTCAATCTGAGTGATTTTTTTAATTCATACGCCCAATGTCCCTCCAATGTCTTACCGATGATATACCTAGATTTTGAAAGGACGCCCGTGCGTGGGGTTCCACGAACTGAGCTGTTATCGCATCCCAATTAACAACTGCTAATACTAGGAAAGAGAACGTTTATAAACACTTTAAAGTTGAGATAAACGTCCATTTGACAAGGTAACGCCTTCATTGGGCTTACTTGAGCAATATCTACATTCGGTTTTACAGTCTTCAAAATCGAGTACTTAGATACACAAATATTTGTATCATTATTCTCCGGGTTTGACACTTATCATCTCTGGATTTTTGCTGCCACATTGCCATAGTCTTCACAGCGATTATTGATCGGTTTGCTTCCCAAATAACTTCATAGCTAACGCTAAATCGTCTTTCCGTTTTCTTTTGCAACATTCGGTACGTGCTTTCGCACATCAACGAAAAACGACGTTACACGCCGTTAAATCAACAAAATAGCCCCCCCTGTCTGGTTCCCTCGATCTTCAGGTTCGGATGCACGAGCAAGAGGGTAGTTTGAAGGATTTTGAAGCGAACAGTGACACTTCTGAATTTGTCCGGCGCAGTTTGTAACATTTCGGAGAGCGCGCAGTGGCGCCAAATGAGATTCTGTCGAAAAAGTCGATGCTAAATTCCATATATTTCAACAGAGGGACTAAATATTTTTTGGAATGAAAATGACGACTCCTGTAGCAAATTTGCACGAACTGGTATGCTTCTAAAGATAGGCATGAAAATGGTCGCTTAACCACTCAATCTCTCTTATTCTGCCAATTGTTCTCATCGAATCAGTACTGTGCTATCGCCCCCCCCACCCACCTAACTGTGTTTTGCTAAGGGGAAAATATAGAATCGGAAATTTAATTTTTGTACCTTGAGAATGACTTAAAGCGTCGGTCGGTGTATATAAAAACAGTGAGGAAAATTACTATCGTCTTTTCATTCTTACTTGTATGGATTTTTAAATTGATAATTTGTATATTCCGGGGCAGAATTAAATTACTTTCGCAAGCTTGTTACGCCAAACAATTAACTTTGTATATGTTGAGTGTATTAATGTCAATCGGAATGACTTTTTACGGGCCAAAATTCAGGACAATCCAGCTTTTTCAGGGCGAAAGGTCAGCCTATAATGAGGATGAGAGTCTCTGTCACACCCAACCCTCCCTGACAGCATAAGCGATGAGCATCAATCCACGGTCTGATCGGCGAAGTCGACCCAGGATCAGCACTCGTATCAACCGTAAGGCATACTCAATTCGGACGCGTGGCAAGATTGCGTCGAGCAGCATTGGAAAGGCAAAATGTACAGGGGCCAATAAACAACGACACGGGCTACAAAAAAAGGAGCAGCTTGCGAAATACGACGAATTGTACCCCCTTAACACGAGAGCGAGTGGATTTGGAAGATGGACAAGTTCTTCCATCGCGAGGTCCAACCGTCGGAGAACCAGTCCGTGCCAATTTCCGTTAGCAAAGGAAAAGTTTCTGAAGCCCGGCCAGATTTCCTTACATTCTTACCATCCGGTCAACTCCGCGCAACCAAGAAATTGTAAAAAAGATTTAACGCTTTCCCGGCGAATGCTTAGCGTAAATTCTTCGCGGGACTTCCACCGGGTGTGAGTTGTAAATTAGTACCGACGCACAGTAGACTGAGAATCCACTTCAGCGGTCAAAAATCGATTTTTCCAAAAAGTTGAATTTATGTCACAGATGTATGTTTTTTCCCGGCGAATAATATGGAGGAAGTCTTCTCGGGTCTTCCACCGGGATAAGTTATTTTATTGCCGACGTTTCGGACTCCGTGTGTCACAGATGTTCTTATAATAAAGATAAATGATACAACCATTTTAAACCAAATGAAGTTTTATCCTTTGATGACCCATGTCCGACTAGTACCTACAGACGGACATCTCGGGGATCAGTGTCACCACTTAAAAATCATTTTCTCGCGCTCGAATAGGAAGCCAAAAATAACTCGACGCAGGCATTTGTGCATCACAAAATGACCTCTTCACTCAAAATTCTCAATTCAAGACTCAAAATTCACTCGTTCTGGCCCATATACTACATTTATAATCTTCCAAATCGTCTTTTCTTTTCGTTTTTAAGTGACAACGGCAAGAGATTCTTAAATGGAGCTACGCCACACTTTACCGGCATCAATTCTGCGTTTAAAAATAAAATTACATTATCTTGTGATGAGACAATAAGCTAGGGCTGGTGAAAGTTTTTGTCTAAAGGATGGAATAAGAGTTATGTGCTTTTAAGTGCCATTTTTTAAGCACTTTTATCCCGAAGCGCGGGCAGCGGTGCCGCCGCTAGTTGCTTATTCTAGCGCTCCATCTGATCAGTCCGTGCTGAGAAATAGCGGTCTGTTAACATTATAAAAGAGGTTAAGTGGACTAAGATGAATTTTATGCATAACTATACACTCTAAATGAAATAATACATATAATTTGGAATATTAATTAGTATAACTATTCCTGTTAAAGACTTGGTGTAGTTAAAAATCGACACGCTCACATTTGCATTCTTAACCGAAACGACTTACTTGGGTTCATGAAAATAAATGTGATCTGCGGTACTATCCTGGCAGCATAATATTACTGAGTTTCATAAGATATAACCAGTGTTGGTAAGTAATCGAGTAAAAGTAATCGGATTACTTGTAACGATTACTTTTGCAGTAATTTGTACTTGTAACGAATACTTTTTGCGAAATGTAATTTTTACTTGTAACGAATACTTTTTACGAAATGTAATTTTTACTTGTAACGAATACTTTTTACGAAATGTAATTTTTACTTGTAATTTACTTCTTACGGTGAAAGAGGAATCGTTACTTTCGTCGTAATCGATGATTACTTCACTCGCTCCCATGTAAACTTGACTTATTTTCAGGCGGCTTCGCTGTCCGCTATACAAGCTTGAACAGGGAAGCGTTCAAGGACGTACCTCGCAATCGCGCGAATTGTCAAGTAGCATCCCCTTGCTCTCGTGACATTCCGTGCAGCGAGAATATTGCTGTGAAAAAAAATATCCCTCACGTGAATTGGAGATTATAAAAGTTGTAGCCGGTGTAAAAGTAGACAGCGTATTTCCGAGAAAAAAATATCCCTCACGTAAATTGGTGATTATAAGGGTAACAGTTGTAGCCGGTGTAAATTTAGACCCGTATTGCCGAGCAAAAAGTATCCCTCACGTAAATTGGTGTTTTAAAGGGGGAAGGGCATAAGTTAGACGTGAAATAATGTCGAGGAAAGCGAAAGGAAGCGCGAAATGCGCCTATACCTTGCGATTATCTTATTTCAGGTGATGAAACCAGTTGATGTGGCCCTGAACATCCTGCAGTCGGCGAAGAAGAAGTACTTACGGTATTTACGGCCAACTGTGAGGTGCCTACAGAGAGAGCTTTTAAAGAAAGCTAATGACACTAGCCTGAGCTTCTGCAGACCCTTAGCCATTAATGGAAGGTGTAGGAAAGAGGTTCAAAAATTCAGAAAAAACTTATGATTGCGGCAGGCCTTATACCTTCACTTAAATATTCATGGCTCGTTGGGAATGCAAAGAACGAAGCAGTTGCATTTAAGCAGGTTGTTTGCAACTCCAGCTTATCAGCAGCTGTTGAAGCCTCCGTTGAAAATTTGAGTGCGGAGGCGGGCAGTGATGAGGAAGCGTTATTTTTCAATCTTCCCTCATTTGGAGGATTTGGTGTCTCCAGCCCTGAAGGAGACATTTGTCTATTTGTCCTGCATGACAACAGATCTTTTATTGCTATTGAAATTTCCATCACTGAAGTCTCTCTTTGTTAAATATAACACAGGTATACCCTCAAGTGCTCCTGGTGAAAGGCTATTTAGCGTGTGCAAGGAGGTGCTGTCACCAAATAGATCGAGACTCACAATCAGTTATGAAAATTTCAATATGCAACTACTCTGCAAGGTCAACAAGGATGTGTTAGGTTAAGAATTTTATCATCTCATAATTTTGAGGTTTGTTTTTCTTTAATAATTACCTATTTACTGTTTGTCATTTATTTTTCACTTGGCACACACGTTAAAGTTGCATAATTTACTTCATCGCATTTACTTACTCACCGATTTACCTAAGCCTACGGACAACTTCGAATCCTGAGCATCCTAATTTGCCTGTTTGGGTTCAGCCACCCTTACGTTGTAGCCTACTCATGATGGGTTCAAAACATTACACCCCTTGTGTTGTTTCAGCAATTATAATTGTATCTATGTATTGCAAGAGAATTTGCAGGCTATAGCAATTTCTGACTCAATTTTTCCACATTTCTACTGCACCATTCGACAGTTGCCGGGTGGTGTATAAAGTGGACGATCTTACAAGAAGTAATTGTAACTATAACTTTACTGATTACTTTTTAAAATCTGTAATTTGTACTTAGAATCGATTACTTTTTTATAAAGTAACTATAATTGAGTCCAGTTAATTTTTCTCAGTACTTTTACCAACACTGGCTATAAGTCGTTTTACTTTCTGCTAAGGCGAATCTTAGCAGTATAGTGCCGCGCTGTTGAGGAAGTTGAGACGAACGGGTAGTCAAAGTGACATGTTAGTGTAACAACTCCAAAATTACCTCACGTACGATTCACTTTAGATAAATTCAACTTTTTGAAAAAATCGATTTCTGACCGCTGAAGTGGGTTTTCAAAGCCGCTTTACACGGTACATTTTATTGTACAAACGAATGTATCATAGAATGTACAAGAAACTGAATGGAATTAGAGCAGGTTCTATTTCCCGTTAAGTCATTCAGACAATCATACAATTCGCCGCTTTACACGGTACAATTTCCTTCGTGAAGGAATTCGTACATTCGTTTGCACAATAAAATGTACCGTGTAAAGCGGCGGCCTTCAGACCACTAAGCGACATATCAAATGCCCGCAGTCAGCCGGGTGAGCAAATGTCGTTAAGTACGTTAGGCTTATATTCCTAGTACGCCTAGTACATACAACAATCAGGTGATTCCTGATTGGTCGGAAGGAGAAATTTGAAAATTAAGACGAAAAGGAGAAGCATTCGTTCTTGAACCCTTCTCTAAAATCGAGTTCCAAGGATAATTCAAATTAAAACCAGGGTTTCAATTGGAATATTATTCCTTTTCCGCCAGATCGCGAGCGAGAAATTGCATCGAAAGACGCGCGGATACGAAATCGATTTTTTCCGATTCGTTGATGATGACGACTGGATGGCAATCCGATAACGCCCATCGACAATAATTCTCAACTCAAAGCGTTACCTACTACTTTGAAGGAATAGGTGCTTGGATTGGGGAAGGGCTGGATTAAAGTTGAATAATGACGAAAGCAAGATGGAAATAGTAGTCGGAATCGAGTTTTCCAAACTTTTTCGAGCAACCGACCCCCACTGGAAGCTTCAAAACCGTATATTGCATGATGTAATTACGAGGATCACGATAAGTCAAATAATTTTGGTTAAATTATAATAAAACAATTTTGGTTAAATTATCGCTTATTTCGAATCAAATATTTAGTTACTTCATCCCAGGACATGCACCTATATAAGGTGCTTTTCGATCAAGAGCCTGATCAAACGACCCACTTAAGCACCCTTAGATTGAAGCACCGCTCCACAGGGGGATGGTAGAGAGCACTTGGGAAAAACAACTGAGTTATAATATAAATACGAACATTTTTCACACACAAGGGCTACAATAATTGGGAATGAGTGACCCAAGCGAATGCAGGCAATGAGATTTGGGAACCGCTGTTACACAATTTTATGAATTGGAGGGGACTGCAGTCTTGAGGCAGAAGTAGACACTCTTTGTGCCTAGCGCTGGCAAATTCCCATGCGTTGAATAGTGGTTCAGGGGTGCACCAATGTACCCTGAAAGCATAGCGCTCGATATTTAAGTGATAGACAAAGAAAAACAGAACAATGGTGGAAGTGTGCCTAGCACATGATTTCCTTGCTACGAGGGGTCCAACTGATACGTAGTGCTATTGAGGCAAACGTGCTACACCAAGGTGAGCACAAGTAAAAAAAATCCTAGCAACCACGGCTCCATATCTGAGATAAACGGCAATTCTTAACATTTTTTCAAAACAAGTTTTAAGAAATTAGAAAAAAGCAATAAAATCCATTCAAGATTTATTAACGCCCAGAAAAAGCCTACCCTTTTGAAAATTCTCTATACCTTGAAGGATATAAGCATTGGGAACTTGCATGGGAATAATCATCAAATCTCCCAATTACATAGTTTACTCATAACTTTAGTCGGCTAACTTTAATCATCCATTAGATCTTAATTTTTTCCATTAAAGAGTCAAATTCTTGGAATATAGGCTGATGGATATCAAATTGGGAATGCCAATTCTTAACGGGCTCATTCAAGAATTATCACGTTGGAGAGTTCCTACCGAGTCATACAGGAATGTACTCCAGTGTAGTTCCAATCATCATCATTGGTCATTCAATCCTGAGATTGGTTGACTATAGCCCTCCACCCTTCCCTATCCAATGCTGGTTCCCTTACTTCCTGGGTCTTCCTCTGGGGACTTTTCCCTCTATTTTGCCTTCATTTATGTTCTCCACAAACCCATTGTGTCTTTGAGTGAGTCCAAACCAACTACATACTTTATCTTCAATGTATAGTGTTCCACATGATCCTTTCCTCTTCCACTCTTCTGTAAACTCCATCAGTTCTTATTTTGCCCATCCATTTTATCTTCAGCATCCTCCTCCAGCATCATATTTTGAAGGCTTATAGTGTATTCTGGTCTGCTTTTTACAATGTTCCATGCCTCTGATCCATTACTGGCATAATGGTACTTCCAAGAAAGGTGAAGGTGAATCTACTCGAACTAATTTCTCTCCTCTAAGTCAGACTACAAAATTCAACCTCTCTCATCTGCTAACTATGATATTAGTCATCTTCTTATTTATTTTCACATTGTATTCTTTGAGAACTTGGTCCATTGAGTTTAGTGACCACTGAAGATCAATGCAACTTCTCGCTATGACTGTGATATCATCTGCAAAGCGGGGCATGTTTATTTCTTCTCCATTAATCTTAATTTAGTTCCGTCCAATTTCTTGTGCTTCTCTTATTTCCTCCTCTGAGTACATGTTAAACAGTGCCGGTGGGATGTTGCATCCCTGTCTAACTTCTTTGCTAATTTTACATCCACATCGACAAACTACCCTGCGAGCCACTGAATGGGTGCGAGGCAGTGGGCTTATGACTCCAATTTTAGCATCTCTTTGTCTTCCGTCTCTCATTTGCATTGTGGTGACTTGTTTCTTGTATAGTTGAAAGATTATTCTTCTATCATTATCAGATTACAGTTTTCCAGCCAGAACACCTTGTTCCACTCAACATTGGCAAAGCTTTCTTCAGGTCTTGAATGCTACATAAAAAGGCAGGTTCGCATGCATAGCCTTCTCAACCATTATTTTTAGGCAGAGTTTAGCCTCTCTGGTTCCTCCGTTCTTCCTAAATTCGCATCGCTTTTCCAAGAGGTTGACTTCAGTTTTCCTTTCCATCCTTCAGCATGTAATATTATATCCGCATATAGAAAACAACTCACTAAAACAATATGGAGCACTTCAGGTTACCCCAGTCAAATGCCCTTATCATGGGTCTGCCTGTGAACTGTGTTTTGAAGTGCCACACATTACCAAGTATGTTGATGTTCTCCAACAATCATTTATAACCTGCCTATAAATGCGATACCACCCACATATTTCATTGACCCATATGCCCTCTACTCATTCGCCTTGATCCTCAATAAATGACAACCAATTTATATAAAAAACAAGGCAATATTAACATCAGTTCCTGTTTTTGATTTAATTTCTCAGGTCAATGTTTCAGGCCAAATAAGACAAAAATTAATTGCTAGAATTATGGAAGACCGAGTCATTCACCTGAAAAGTTTGCTAAAAAACTGTAGAAGTGTGGGTATAAGTATAATGCAAGATTTAGGCTTTCCCGGCAAATGCTTACAATGTTAAAGCTCTCGGGTTTCCAACCGGGTGATTGTGGTTTGTGGCACCGACGTTTCGAAGGCATAATCTGACATTGTCCTCAGGTTGATAATTTTGGCCAGGAGGGTGTCACTTTATATATGCTCTGTGGATGGGCTCAGCTTGCTTCTGATTGGCCCTCTTTTCCTGCTCTTTTTCTTATGAGTCTCGTGATTGATTTCCATGCATTGCTTATCTGAAAACCTCTATCTCTGTGGTTGTTGATTTCCACAGCCTCCTTCACAATCCGTCCCAATAACTAGGAGCACAGGGAAGGATCTCGGTCCCTTTGAAATTGATTCTGTGTCCATTCTTAAGGCTGTGTTCTGCTACTGTGGATTTCTCGGGATGGAAGAGCTTGATACACCTTTTATGTTCTTTCTGTTGCTTTGTCATTTTGGTGAAATCACAGGCAGCAGACCCCATTGCAAGAAGGGCCAGTCTTGCATTCATGTGAGAATGGATACATCACTACAGAAGCACTTTGGACGAGAAAGGAAAACGTCTCATGATGCTCCATTTATGCCTAGTGGCCCGACTTTCAACCTTGCACTGGGACTTTGTTGATAGAGCAACTAAAGCGATGGCTGAGACTCTTAACGGAAATTAAAATACACTTTGTATAGGTTCACTTGATGGTCTAGTGAACCTACTTCACTAGACCATCTAGTGAACCTATTCAAAGTGTATTTTAATTTCTGTTAAGTATGGAGAGGTTTCACAAAGTTCAACCTGCAGTTATTAGTTAAAAGGCAGAAACTCTACTGAAGTGAACACTGAGAGGCAGATGTGGAAATACAACCGACCGATATGAGAGCAAAGACTGCCTCTGCATAGGGTTGTCAAAAACGAGTCGTCTTCCACCTCACCAATGAAGACTTAGACGAACATCTGACTTCAGTTATTTCAAAAGGGCTGAATTCTGCAACAACTCCGAGAATGATCACCTATGTGGATATCATGGAAGGAGTTGAACAAGCCATTCCGAAACTCCCACAGGAAGATGCAGAGGATGTCAGGACTCGGGCCTCCATGGTCCTGAAAAGGGCCGTTCCACCAAAGTCCATCATTACTAGAGAAGAAAGACACACGCTCTCTTCCATGCTCAGAAATCCCAATGTGATTGTGCTTTCGGTGGACACAGGAAATGCCACTGTGCTCATGAAAAGTTCGGATTATCACCAGAGAATAGGACTTCTTTAGGACCAAGCCTACCGAGCCATCACCCGGGATCCTACAGATGCCATAGTAAAGAAAATGTCCGCATTGATCAAGAAGTCCATACCAGACTCCGAGAACATCCAACGTCTAGTACCACAAGCTCTGGTCCCCCCAAGGTTATATGGACTACCTAAGATCCACAAAGAGGGTGCTCCACTAAGGTCCATAGTGAGTGCAATAGGATATCCCATGTACCTGCTATCAAGACATCTGGCCAACTTACTAGCTCCTCTTATAGGTCTGGGCCCACATCATGTCAGAAATCCCACAGACTTTGTCAAGACTCTACAGACCATTCAACTAGATGTGGGAGACATTATGGCGAGTTTTGACAGTGTCTCCATTCACGAGGGTCCCTATAAAGTCAGCTCTTCAACTTTTAAAGGCACTTTTCGATCAGAGAACAGTTGACATGTTTGACAGGTACTGAACTTCACATACTTCCTGTACAATGGCCAGTTCTAAGAGCAAGCGGAAGGAGTTCCCATGGGGTCCCCACTATCACTGGTAATCGCCAACTTGTTTATGGGGGACTTTGGAAAACACACATTGGAAACAGCCCCTCTTCATCCTAAATATTTCTTCAGAAATGTGGATGTCACTTTCATTGCGTGGCCACACGGACCTGAATCACTGAGCGAGCTCCTCGGTCACACAAACAGTATCCATTCAGAGATCAAGTTCATCATGGAAACCAAAGTGAACAACCACCTGCCCTTTCTTGACATCCTCATCGAGATAAAGGAGGATGGAAGTCTGGGACATTGTGTGTACCAAAAATACACACACACTGACCAGTACCTCAATGGAAGAAGTAACCAATAAAGAGGCATTATGACCACCGTGTTCCATAGAGTCAAAGCAGTGTCAGATATAGACAAACTTGATGCTGAAATTAAGCATTTGAGGAGAACCTTTCTCGCCAATGGATATGGAGAATGAGATAAATTAAGTTTCTTGATAAGCATACATTTTTTAGTAAAAACCAATTCGGTTTTCGACCAGGCAAAGGTGCTGAAGATGCACTTGAGAAATACATGTCTTATGTATTCTCAGAGATTAATTCTAACAATCGGGTTGTAACCTTGTTTATTGACATAAAGAAGGCCTTTGACTCCCTGAATCATAAGATATTATTACAGAAACTGGAACATGCTGGTGTACAAGGTGTAATATTGAGTTGGTTTAAAAGCTATCTGTCCATGCGACAACAATGTGTTCGAGTTGGTGATAAAATGAGTAGTTATGAATTTATAAATACAGGTGTGCCACAAGGATCTGTGTTGGGTCCTATATTGTTTCTAGTATACATAAATCATCTCTGTAATCACGCATTTAGAGGAAGTGTAACTGTTTTTGCCGAAGATATAGCCATAAATTATGCGTCAGCCAACTTGGAGTGTGTTGAAAATAGCATAAAAGAAGACTTGAAATTTCTAAGACAGTGGTTTGAATTTAATGGTCTCCAAATGAGTGAAAAAACGAAGTTTTTACATTATGATCTTTGTAAATTAAGCTCCTATGATTGGAACTTAGTATACCATCAAGTAGATTGCTCTAAATTATCATGTAACTGTCCGGTAATCGAACGAGTCAATGAAATAAAGTATCTAGGAGTCACCATAGATCAACAATTAAAATGGGACAGTCACATGTCAAAAGTTTCTGGTGCACTAAGATACTGCCTGGCAAAATTATACTTAATACGTAATAAGTGTTCAATTCACTTCCGCAAAACCCTTTATTGTTCACTGGTTCAGTCTAAGTTAAGTTATAGATTAGTCTGCTGGGGGGGAGCTTATCAAAATGTACTCCAACCAATTACTGTACTGCAGAAAAGAATAATAAGAATCATTGCTGGTAAATCAAAATATCATCATTCTTTCCCCCTATTTTCAGCATTAAAATTGCTACTGTTGAGACACTTATATGTCTATAAAGTCCTTAAATTATTTTACCTAAGAAGTAGGAACAATTAAAAAGAACGAAACATAATCTCAGAAATAAATTTTACGCTTATCCAATCAAGCCAAAAAAAAATCGCTCTTTAAGAGATCATTCTTGTACATGGGACCCAAGGTTTACAACTTGCAACCAGAGGACTTAAAAGCCGGAAATTATACTAAAAATAAACTTCTCAAACTAATAGCGGAATGGATTCTAACTCAGCAAAGTGTAGAAAATTTCTTTGATATTATCCTATGAAGTTATTTTTTTCTTTTTCTATTTATTGTATTCCATTTGGTTCATTCTGAAATCTATTGTAAACTACATTGTATATATAATTGATTTGTATTGTTCAGTTAAAAGCAATAAGCAGCTATATATTCTGGGATGGTAGCCTCATCACAGATATTTCTTAGAGGCTACCTAAAGCTTCCCCTTGTATGGAAAAAAAACCTGTAATTTATTTGTGATGTTTGTTTTTTTGGGAAGTAATAAACTTTTATTATTATTATATATCCAGATGGCCCTGAAAAGGACCTTGAAGGAGAGGAATGCAGATTCAATGGAAGAGAAGAAACCAAAGAGTAGAGCTGACCTTCCTTTCATCCCTAGGATATCCAACCAGATCACCAGAATACAGGCCAAACACGACATTACAACTATGCAAAAGCCGAAAAAAAGATATCCTGGAGACCGCTAAGGATGATTTGGTTTGAAAACACCAGGTGTGTACCACATCCCGTGCGAATGATGGAAGGTGTACATCGGCGAAACTGGACTCACCATAGAAAAATGCCTGAAAGAACATTGAAGGTGAATCAGGCTCTTCCATCCCGAGAAATCTACAGTAGCGGAACACAGCCTTGAGAATGGACACAGCATCAATTTCAAAGGGACTGAGATCCTTCACCATGCTCCTAGTTATTGGGACAGATTGTGAAGGAGGCTGTGGAAATCAACCACCACAGAGACAGAGGTTTTCAGATAAGTAATGAGTAGAAATCAATCACGAGACTCATAAGAAAAAGCGCGGGAAAAGAGGGCCAATCAGAAGCAAGCTGAGCCCATCCACAGAACATATATAAAGTGATGCCCTCCTGACCAAAATTATCACCCCGAGGACGATAGCAGACTATGCTTTCGAAACGTCGGTGCCACAAACCACCATCACCTGGTCGGAAACCCGAGAGCTTTACATTCTAGGAATAAGCAAGTTTAAACCTGATTGTGTGATCACTAGCGGGTGACTCCGTTGATCAACTGTGTGGCTAGTTCTGTGGTTCTTTGAAAATGTTTAAACCTGATCCTTGATCTGGGCAGGGAAAAAGAAAAGCCATTTTCTGGAGTAAAGTGAGACTGGAAGGACAAGAAAAAATTTAGAATTTACATTCACCTTCGTTTTCATTAACCATGAAGTAAAATGCCACAGTTGGCTACGTATTAGTATCACAACTCCCAGGGTTGTTATTCTGCACGCTTCTCCCACTTTCCAGTCACTGACCTTGAAAAGCAAACCTCCCCACATTAAGCAACTATCCTCCCTTTCAATTTTTCTTCAGGCGCCATATCCTAGTTTATACATTATATCAGTTCATAATACTCAATTGTATCTTCCGATTCCTAACCAACTAAACACTAACCTAACAACTAAGCACGTGGAGACTCAAAAATTAATAAGTACCTTGATAAAGACATAAAAACACCAAAATAATTCAAATAGAGAGAAATAATTCCATGTGATTGGTTCAGAACATAAGAACGATTACTCTCTTCTCTTTTTTTTCACTAGCATAAACCAACTGCTAAGTACACACTCAGAAGAAAAAGAAGAAAGCTCATAACCATGTACAACCATGCACATCACTCATTAATTCACGTGGTCATGTGATGGGATTAAAATACCCAACAGGAAGAGTTCTAGGTCGGGTCATCACTCACACCATTAGGGTGACCATGCCTGCACTCACTTCTTGACTCAGTCTGAAATATCAATCCCTACACACTCAAAAAAATGCTTGCATAATTCACACCATCAAAGGACAGTGAGATAAGGGCAGGGTTGGGATAAATTTGTCACAAGAAATGAAAAAAAATTGGCAATAAATACCATTGGGAGAGATATTTAGAAATAGCACTGCTGTAAGAGGGGAGATTTGAGTGAATGTTGAGTGAAAGCAAATGAGGGAACATTATAGAAGGCATTTGGAATGCTTCAAAATAAAAGTGGAAGAAGAAATGGTAATCTGAAGAGGTGACTAACACTTGGAATATAGGTCTAACAATTGGGACAAGTGCTTCTAAAATTTGTGATGATTAATGATCACTGCCGGAGAACGAACTAATTTCGGCTACTCAGATGCCAAAAATTGAGGTTTCATCGAGGGAATCAAAAATCATAGAGTAAAAAAGTGTTCTCCTCCCAACATTATTAATGGCAGTGAAGCCAAGGCATGTCAAGATGAGCACAAGAGTTGGCTATACATGGTTTGAGATGGGGGACCTGATAAGTGTCAGCGGAAAAAGTATGAGGGATAAGGTTAGGGATCAGTGGATCGTGAATATCGGTACGATACCCCAGTGATGGGAACATAAGAAAGGAATTTACTTCTTTGGTTTTCTCACGTCAACATCATGGATTAAGAGTTATATAACTAAACATTTATTTGATAGGAGAGTGAATGGTGTGACATAGGTAGGAGTAAACTGAGACAGCTTTATGTGACTGCAGTGGAAGATGCTCTTTAAGAAAAGGAATATTAGGATTACTGAGGACAGGAGGGTGTGCAGGAAGCAAGGTATGACCGTAACTGAAGCACAATATGTATGCTAGTATAGGGCAGTAAGGAAGAAATCATTACAGAAAAGTCAGCTTTACAGGCCTATCTCTAAAATATAGTTTTTGACAGTGCCTCCCCTGATGAGGAACGATGAGATGAGGATTATGTATGCAGTCAAAATTCACAGCTACCACAGAATGTAGGTGGAAGAACAAATGATTAGGAGAGAAAAATTTTTCATGAATGGAAATATCTTGCTTCCCTCTTTTACTGCATGAATCATGGGAGAACACCGTTAATATACAGACCATTTGGTTCGCGTACAAGGGAAGATGTCAGGCCCTAAGCAGTTAGCTAATTTACTGCCATTAACTCAGTTTGAGGAAAATGCTCATATTGTGGCCTACATCAGCACTCTTGGACACCTCACAGGCCGAAAACTAGATGTTGCCAAATATGTCATTAAATAATAATACAAATAATTATTTCTTGTTAAAGTATGAAGAATTTAATATGAAAGGATGTAGAGAAGGACATTCTGAGGGTATTAAAATACCCCAGCATCATTTGTCTTATAAAAATGTCCTCTGAGCAGATTACACTCGGGAATGCTTACTTTTTCAAATCAGAGAAGGGAAGCAGCAGTATCATGTTCACCTACAATGATATCCCAAGGTGGCCTCCACTGCTCACAGTCAATTTTTCTCCCCATAATAAATGAAGAAGACGCTAGCCTGACCCCAACAACCTCATCTGACACACACAAACAGTCAACCCATCCTTTTCCTCCACGCAAACTTCAGTCGGCAGCACTGCCACTGTTTTCGCTCTTCATTGTTGTATACAGTTTAGCAATCAGCCCCGTACCCTGAGCCTCAGCCTGTAGGCGGCCCGAGAACTCGGCTCTCCTGCCCACGGTCCCGGAAGTCTTGCCGATCCACAGGTCAAGCAGGGTCCTCGTCGAGCCCCCCAAGAGGCCCCGACTGACCGAAGATGCCATACCACCTCCCCGGCCCAAGAGGGGTACGCTGGCACCCGTGGCGTGAGGGGGTGGGGACATGGGTGAGTCTGTGGTGGCCCTGATGACCGTGGCCCTTGCCCCCCCTGAACCCCCTTGGGTGGTCTCCGGGGGCGGAGTTCCGGACCCACCACCCCCCTCCCCAAACATGCCAAACCTGAAAACGGGCAGTGACTGCATGAGTGACATGACAACCGCAAAGATTCAACGCACACACAGGTGCACATATATTTGACAAATATTTCCATGAAGTCATGGTGAGCAATCATCATTTGGGATCAAACGCAAAGATCTGATTTGGCAAAGGAATAAATCAAACAGGAAAAGTGTAAAAATACATGCAAACAATGCGAAAGGTAGCATAATTATGAATCTCATCATGATAATAATAGTTTCATGAATTCATACACTTAACAGGTAATCTGAAATTCCTCAAGCATTCCAGTATTTTTGTATCACCAGTTTTGCTTATTATAGGATTGTTCATTATAGCATCAGATGATGCTGAAAGAAGTGAAACCAGTTTTACAATAAAACATTATTTCTTAAAGAGCAAATAATTTTTAAAAGTTTATATTCTGGAAGAAAGAATCAAATTACCAATCTAAGCACAGGACCTAATAGAGACAGAAAGACTATCACCTACTAAGAAGTACTGGAAAAGTTCAGTATATACAACTGAAACACTAAAATGGAGAGTAAATTTTAATAATTATTAGTTTATATCGAATGTTAAGGTAATATTTACAATGGCAGTTTTCCCTTGCCCAATCTTGGAATGTTCTCTACTCCATCATTAGGGCTAGAATATTAAAATTTTAACACTGAGATAAATCTATGCAATGGAAAAGATGAAACAAATAAATGAGGTGGACTGTTAAACAAAAAGGTTTCTTAATGTGACAAATTCAGTTGCATGCATCATGTAATACATGTGATAGGTCAAAATGGTTTGTATCTATTAGATTCAAATACATTTTTGACACTATCAGAGAAAAAGTAATGCAGCCTATTTTGCCATGAGTGAATAATATTAGTCGTAGCACTCCCAAATTTCCTTTTCAAAGCCGCCCAGGCACTAATCATCGTGATGCTGCATTTGCCCATCTTTTCCTTCCTCTCAACTCATCTCCTCACTTTCTTTCACAATGGAAAACTGAGACTTTGTGGCTCACTAAACCAAAACATTTTGAACCCACTGCAACTTAAAAAAACAATAACTACAAATGTTTGCCAGCTGTAAAAAAATCTGGGAAAAGCTGCCCAGAAAAAATGTTTACTCCAGGCAAGTGCCTCGTCTGTCTGATGGTAAAGCCGGGACAGAGTGGTAGAGAAATAGTAATGAGTAAGTACTCCTCATAGTGACCGTCCTCATATTTTAATTCATTAATAACTATTAGGCATATATGCCATAGGCCATCAATTGCTTGTCCAGGCCATAACCATTTGCAGAAGTCTTTACGGTGAAAATCTTTGAATGAAACCAATCAAGTTGGATAATATTTTACATGATGGAAAACTTCCAAGCACAAATAATTGACAGAGCTATTTTCATGAAATGAAAGAGATGTACACATTTTAATTTATCACCAGCAACATGTTTAGGGGAGGGGAGAGCATGGATAGAGACCAGAGGAAGAGTCTACCAATAATGGAGTGAATGGTGCATGGTGGCGACTTACTGGTCGAGTTCCCGCAGAGCCTGGTCGAGACCCACGCGTTCTTCCTTGACGACAACACCGCCCTTGGCACGCTCCTCATCTGTCTTGTTACGACACTCAAGCAGGCAATTCAACACACGCTGGTGCTGCTCAGAGTGCATGTTGGCACGCAAAAATACTTCAAGCTCACTCCACATTGCTCTGTATTGCTCCTCCCTGAATACATTGGTGGGAGACAAGAGAGAGGGGGTTATGAACAGCAGAGGGCACAATTACACGTTTTGCACTCAAGCCATACTGGGAACAGTACTATGCACATTGCATCTCAGCATTCTGGAAGCAAACCATGATTTTGGCACTCCTTTGACCACTCACAGCCTCATATAAAGGTTAAGTGCTCTTAAGAAAGTACCAATCAAAGGACAGACACTATGAATATTTTTAGATTTATTTTAAATAAGAACATGGTCTCGTAATTATGTGGAGCAATATTTCATAAATCTGTTTGTACATCAATGTGTGGATTAATCTCCACACACGACTAATTAAATGATCATACCTGATGAATTATAGTTAACATTAATTTCATTTTTTCATAATTGTTAGCATGAATGGAAACTAAGTTAAAATATGGCAACCCTTAAGCATGATGAGGCTAAACTCCTTAGTCTCCCCATCTTTGCCACCACGAAAGATCAACAATTTTTCCTTTAACTCTTCATTACAGTCACCTATTTCACATACAAGAATCAGATCGGTGAGGGTTGGAAACCTAGGATACCCTATTTATCATTTAATACATGTAACTTGAATTTTGTGCCATACATTTTATTTACAAATTATTGTTATAAATTTTATTAAAAGGCATGACAAAACTTTTTAATGTTTCATTACTCTTTAGACAAGTATATGATGCTTATGTCACAATCACTTTTTCAATTTCAATCAATCAACTTTGTCACAATTTATTAAACCACTACTTAGAAAGTGCATTCACTAAGGATAGGACTATTCACAATTTAGACATTCCTGACTTTAACGAGCCGATGGCTGACATAACAATTCAACGTAATGGAATAATTAAACAACTGCATTCGATTAAAAGTAACAAGCCCCCAGGTCCAGAAGGAATACCTTCACGCGTGCTCAAGGAGTTAGCGCCACAGATAGCACCATTCTTAGAAATTATATTTAGCAAATCATTTTCTGAAGACAAGGTGCCCCAAGACTGGAAAATAGCAAACGTCACCCCGATATTAGAAGAAGAAAATAGAAGTGACCCAGGAAATTACCGGCCTTTATCGCTAACATCAGTTTTAAGCAAGATCCTCGAACACATTGTCGTTAGCAATATTATGACATTCCTGGAAAATCGTAATCTCTTACACAGCAGTCAGCACGGCTGCCGTAGGAGCAGGTCTTTCGAAACACAGCTTGCGCTCTTCCTTCATGATATCCTAAAATCAGGTGAATCCACAAAGCAAGTTGACGCAATATTCCTTGATTTCAAGAAGGGTTTTCCTCACAATAAACTCATATATAAATTGCAATCATGCGGAGTTAATAGAAAGATAGTGAATTGGATGAGTGACTTTCTCAGTGATCGAAAACAAGAAGTAGTTATTGACGGTTTTAGCTCTGATATGGCCGAAGTCACATTCGGTGTTCCTCAAGGAAGTCTGATCAGCCCTCTTGTCAGTCAGAAATCAGTTTCAAATATTCGGCTAGTTTTGATGAGGTCCCTGGGTGTATAATGAAGGGTAAAATTAGGGAGCTGTTAGTGCCACCTTTGGTACACTTAGTTAACAACTCTATGTCTTCTGGTATTATTCCTTCTGTATTAAAAGTTGCTAAGGTTATTCCCCTCCACAAAGGTGGTGATGAAAAGGATATAAATAATTATAGACCTATTTCTATACTCTCAGTTTTCTCCAAAGTGTTTGAGTATGTGATGTTTCACAGACTTTCCTCCTTTATTGGGAAGTATAAGATCTTGTCTTCATCACAGCATGGTTTTTTGAGTGGAAAGAGTACAGAAACTGCTATTTACAAATTTGTTGAACTGATCATTCATGGTTTAGATGAACATAAAAATGTATTGGGCATTTTTTATGACTTAAGAAAGGCATTTGACAGCGTTGATCATGGTATTCTGTTAAAGAAACTCCACCATTATGGTATCTCTGGTAAGGCCAATGATTGGTTGAGATCATATCTTTCAGGTATAAGTGAATATGTTTGTATCAATGGCATAATTTCTAAGGTTTCTGTAGTATATACATGCAATACATGCATTTCATTATTCATTTGTTTGAGTGCTATGTTTCAGAAAACCTGTTTCTATGAATGATGTTTATGTCTTTTTCTGAATTGTTGTGTGGTTCGCCATTAGGAACGGAATAAAAACCCAGTACACTGAGAGTGCATTATTATTTAGAGCTGGACATAACAGTTTCTTCCATGAGGGCTGATGTTACCATGGGTGTTCCACAGGGCTCTGTATTAGGGCCCCTGCTTTTCTTGTTGTATGTGAGTGATCTCCCTAAATGTACTCAGAATGGGGAACTTATTATGTATGCCGATGATACCAACCACCTGATCTCATGTGACAAGGATTCGTCTGAGGTGGCTCAGATTGAACTGAACAACACGGCCGCTTGGTGTATTTCAAACAGGATGTCACTAAATAGTAATAAATCTATGAACATACTCTTCCATCCATATCAGAAGAAAATCTTGTCTTCTCCTCTATTGAGGTTGGAGGGCGAGTCGATAATTTCCTCCTCCTCTTATAAATTTTTGGCCGTTTATATGGATGAATCCCTTAATTGGGAAAAACATATTGACTTCTCATGTTCTCGTGTGGCTTCTGGGTGTTACCTTCTTAGGAGGATTCTTCCAATCACCAATATTAATGTCGCTTTGTCTGTGTACTATGCTTTTACTTTTAGTAGTCCAAAATACAGTGCGGTGGCCCGGGGCCATGCCACTTGTTCCCCAAGGCTATTTAGGCTTCAGAAATGGACACTCAGGATTCTGATGGGTGTTAACAAATATACCAGTAGTTGTTTTTAAGGAGCTTAACATTTTGACTCTTCCTTGTATATATATTTATTATGCTATTGTATATGTCAAGGAGCAGCACCAAACCTTAGGTCTGATAGTTAATAATGATGTGCACACGTACGACACCAGGGGAAGCAGGGATTTCAGAACTGTGTCACACTCCCTTTCTTTGTTCGCAAAAGGGCCATCGTATGTTGGTTGTAAATTCTATAACCACTTGCCTGCCAATATCAAAGGTGTGCACTGCCTCTCAGCATTTAAAGCAATACTAAAAAGGTATTTACTCTCTAATGTCTTCTAATCTGTTAGTGAATTTCTAGCTACGTAATGTGTTCTATGTATTTTTATGACTTGTCCTATACATGTACTATTGTCCTGAGATCAATAAAAATATTATTATTATTCTTAAAGAATTGAATAGGCCCAATCCCTTTAAAGATAATCATCCAGGAAAGTCATGGATGAAAGATTTATGAAAAATTATCCAGAGAGTGCCATTCGAATGTCCCTTACAAGAACAAGGGCTGGTATTTCCACGGAAAGCCTTTTAAATTGGTTTACAGAAGTTAAAACATACTTAACTCAGCGTGGATATTTTATAGGACTTAAAGAGGATATTCAACACAGATGAGAGAACATTTTTTTAAACCTCAAGGGCAGTAAGGTTTTAGTGAGAAAGGGAGACAAGACTGCATACCAACAAGTCCATCCTGATGAAAAGGGATGGCACAGGTAGCGCTAGAGGTGCTGTACCCCCTGCGATAGTATTGTTTACATATAAAAGAATCCAGCACGAAATTGCCGAGAATTTCCCTACAGAATGGGGCCTAGGAAAAACAGATTCTGGATGAATGACATGTGAAGCATTTTTTGAGTTTATAGTGGATATTTTCCACCCATGGCTAATGAAAGAAAAAAATTCCTTTGCCCATCATTCTTTTTGTCAATGGACACGTGTCTCATTTGAGTTAAAAAGTGAGTGAGTTTTGTGAAAAAAATGGCAACATGTACTCTCATTCGCACTCTACCCAAATCCGACGCATTGTGCCGCATTTTCGGCAAAAATTTGGCCATAATTTCGCCGCAGACATCGTTGCGAGCCGGACAGAACGCGAGATGTTCTAAGAGCGGTAGGGAGATTTCAAAGTGTGTACTGTTGGCGATATTATATGTTGTCAGTGATATTGCACGACAAGAAAAAGGTGCTCTACTTTTATAATGAATTCATATCTGGCATCCTCTTTTCGGAACTTTGTGGCAATAATGCTCCTCTACGCCGCCGTCTCAACCAATGACTGGACGAACGGTTCCCCTACTTCCCCTTCTCCACTGATCCAGAGCTACCTCCACTCCTTTTGACTGTGTGGACCGGACGTTTCATCGCTGCCAGCCACCGAAGTGTGTACCTCGTCAGCAGGCATCGTCAGGTTTCGGCAGCTAGCCTGCGGGGCTCATTGTCGTGTAATCATAATTGTAATTTAGCGTATTAAATATAATGTTACTGTTGGAAATCAATCCATTTTGGTCATTTTTCACTCCTTTCCCACTGTGTCAATTCATTTTTCTGCGACGTTCGTCGAAGCATCTCTTGCAGCCGATGAATATTGCAGTTTTCAGGACTCTCAAAGATCATTGTAAGAAGAGGGTTAATTCTTGGAGATTATTGATTCTTTGATTTTGAATTATCAAATTCTAAATTTGGAGAACTCGATATTAAAGAAAAAATATTTTCCAAAACTTTTAAAAGAAGTCACTGACAAGGTATTAACTCCAATTGTCCTGGGAAATGGATGTAGGAAGTGTGGGTTTTACCCATGGAACCCAGAAGCTATAAAACCTCCATTTGATTCAGTTCTAGTCTCTACCACTGAATAACAAAAACGTTTTTTAAAAGAAGGGCTTTGCTTCCTTAAGAAAAGCATTGATTACATTAGTGATGGGTCGACCCGATTCTTCGATTCTAGGCCAAGAATCGCAATCAGAAAAGAGTATTTACAAACGTGAAAAATTGATTCTGACTCTGGTAATACTTCAAACTATGAACTTATGCACAACCGTGCTTCCAACAATCATTTGAATTTTCGTGCCACATACTCTTGAAAACAAAACACATTTGAATCGGCGTAGTTTGAGGTACATAATGCATTTTCTAGGTGCACCACGTTGTTGTAGTTGAGTAGTATTCAGCATTGCAATGTCTATAGTGTGGAATCATGTTCACATTGTTCTTATAAATGATCAATATGCTGCGTGTGTCCACTGCCACGCAAGGATTTCCCACGCTGGAGCTTATGAGGGCCAATCAATGGAAGGCACTCGAGGGAACGTACCTCTTGGGGCCCTTACCCCGCTGTCCCATGCTGGCCGTTTGCAATGGTTCATGCTTTGCCTCGAGGCCCATCAGGTTGTAGACCACCTGCTTGCATTGAACCACTTCTTCGTCGCTCAGCTCCTCTCGAAGCAGGAGTGCTGTCAACGGCTCCACACACTGGTAACGAAACACCAAAGGATATAAAATACAATGGTATGCAAGTCCCTCAAGGCACACAAATTACATGCTCTTGATGCTCACACAGCCTTTTCCAGAGATGATGGGCTGAGTGCATTTAAATCACACCATACAACACAATACATACATGTATCCATACTCCATCTCCCGCATTTCTCAAGTCTACCACAGCATATTAATGCAGGATTCTATAACTTCAACAATTTTCAAAAGTATAAAATATGTGCACACCAATGGAATAAATTAAATAATGAAAAAAGTAAAGTTTAAATGGCGCAACTTCAGTGAAATGGATATGATTAGCAAACCAATGAGAATACCCAAAAAATCATTCTATGAGCATGGGAGTATTTTTTCTTTGTAGAGGATACATCTATGAAATCACATCAATGACATCATCCCATTTGCATTACCATGATGGAAAACGTAATAATTACAACTATTGCAACATAATCCAATTCAACGCAATAACATTCTGAATTATTTAATTCAATGTGGTCTCTTTCAATTGAGTATACAACTACAATGCGATTATGATCTCGAGTATGCACGAGAATAAGATGGGGGCCTAAGTGACTGTTGGCCACTTAGGGTGCAGGCAAAAATTTTGGCCGGGTGCATTTCCAAATTCCTACCATGATGATGCTGGCACGTAACAAAACATCTCATCTATACCGCTCTCCTTGGGTCCAAACACTTGCTTTGTTCATAACACATTGGTGAGCACTCAAAAATAAAAGATTAAGTTTCAAGTAAAGTTTCAGATACTGACCTACTGACAACCGACCTCACACCTATTGACATGCCCAAAGGAAACAAGATGACTTATCTCAATAGGAAATGCGTTAAATTAATCATCGATCATGAACACAAAATTCAGAAAATGAATGAGATGGCTATGAAGGCATCAGAAATTCCACATGGAATGCACAGCTAACTAAATCACATGCACCTCAACATCCACTAATTATTACTCTCCCACACTGAAAAATTCAAGTCAAAGCGATAGCCGAGCCCCTGACATAGCCACACCCAATTTAATACCCACATTGGACATGCAATGAGAACACAGTTATTTCAAACTGTTTTCATAGGGGTATTTGCCACTGCAATAAATGACCCAGAAGTCACCCATTTCGCTCCACTGCACTTTGTTTAAATATTCATGGAGGTTTGAAATGTTCTCACTTATTTCCACTCACTAGCTGTTGTCTCTGTCAAGTAAAATACTGTTGGACTAAAATCAGGAGACAGCAATTTTTATTCTTTGAATGAGAGAAAAAAGAAGATACATCATACAAACTCATGCTCATTTGGAAATATTGTATTTTATTTCTTGAACACTGCATTCAATCCTACTCTTAGTTTTTTTGAGGTTTTTGGGAGGGTTTTCAGATAATCAATGAATTTCTTATATAGGTAACCTTATTTGTTTACCTAAGAATAGGTGGAGTAAACATTAAAATTGATCAAGTTCTAGGACAGGATGAGGATTATAAATGCAGAGAGCACTTAGTCCTAGTAAAAAAAAAACAAATGTCTACGGACAACCTTAATGTTTGTAGAAACGCATAGCAATTAAATTATTATATTCTGTACAGGCAGAGTCTTGGAAATTTTCAACTGCTACCAATTTTCAGGCCTGTACATCTACATCTACATACTACCCCATGAGCCGCCGCATGGGGGTGTGGCAGGGGGTGGTAGGTCACCAGCAGTGTAAAGATGCAAAATTTTTGGAGGTGAAATGGTGACATGTCCAGTGAGAGTGTATTTGGAGGAGCTCAGTTTTTATTGTGGTCGCTTATTGTGCACGGAAAGAACCAGTTTTTGTACCTATGTGTTCGGCAGAGTATCTATCTTATTTTATCACATTTGTCAGACCTAGACATGTAGTGACAGGGTGTCCGGCAAATCTCAATATATTTTTTCCCTGAATTTTCCAGGTTTTCCAGGTAAATATTTGGTTTTTTCAGAGTCTTATTCCACTTTATTTCCTACGACTTTTCATTGAAATTCCTATCAAATCTGCATACTTTAATGGTCCCAGCCACCCGGGTTTTGGGCGAGAGGACGTGTACATAAATAACAGCCACGTACTCCCTTCTGAGTGAGACACATGCGGCCAACCTGTGTCACCTTTTAGATTAAGGAGGCCTCGCAAAGCGGGGCCTTTGCCATCGAAGTTCCAGCCAGTGCTGCAACAAAATCCTGAAACTGGAACAAAATATAATCACCGCAAGGTCTGCATAAGCCTTCTGAGAAAAACCTTTGGACTGCTCTAGAATCAGTATTTTTTAAGATATTCTCAAATATTCCCTGCAATTTGGTTCATAAAAGACATGGATATGATCCTGACAGGCAAAGAATTCTCCATTCCATAAGCAAAAATGAATATGTTACTTGCTTTCATTTAACTTTCTTTGGCATTCTGATGTACGAATTAGTAAATGCTTTTATGAAAAAATTGCTATGCAAGCAAAAGCTAAATTATTAGATTTGTGCTTCAGGGAAAAACTGATGGGTCCATTTTACAAGAAAATTACAAATGGACTGGCATTTGTTTAATTCATTATGTATTGGCTAAGTAAAGTAACTGGGAATCATAATTTATTGAAAGCAGGATTTGGATTCGGCATTTAAGATTTGATAAGAAAGAAGAAGAAATTTGATAATAAAAGAAGAGATTTACACTCAGGATTTGGATGTGATAAATTATGGATTCAATCCACCACTAACAACAATATTTTATTTTGTCAACCAGAGGGCTCTATTGGCTTCCTGCTCATTTCTGGCAAGGCCCTCACGATGAATCCGTCACTTCTGTCTGAACTGCCTCTAATTTCAAAATGCTCATATTCTCAATACATTTAGATGGATCAATGGAGGAGTGTGTATTATGAAGTTTTCATCAAGTTTATAAATTGCAGCTTTTAAATATACATATTAAGCAAGTTGCTTTTTTTTGATAAAGCTTACATGTTATCTCACAGACATTTAGCAAATACAACAGTGCAAAAAACTAAATGGATGAACATAATTTTCCTTTTATATCACACACAAGTTTTATCAGTCTACATATATCAGTAAGAGCATTAGACATAACAGGCCACCAGTAGGGTTGGTCAGCCACGGGCCACCTCTGATCGCAGCACTAAGATTAAATGATATCTTCACGATGCACATAGCATACTACTGGAAGGAAAGAGAGAGAGAGAGAGGGTCCATTGAATACCAACCGTTTTCAGGTTAAAGATGAGTGTGCCAGAGATGGTCATGGGCCAATACTTGGTCTGACGCTCAAGTTTCTCCCTCATGCGCTTGGCCATGCACTCATCATCTCCGGAATCGGCCTTGGTCCGCTTCAGCGGTGCCAGCTTATTGCTTTGCATCAGCAAACCAAAATCCTAAAAGGATAAAAAAATACACCAATGTGAGATGGACTCTTTGTTGACACACTTTCTCCCATAAACCACAAAGAAGAGGTATTACACATTAAGCTGGAGGTACTAACTGCACATGCAAGTACACAGCTACCTTGTTGTACACATCGATTGCCTCTAACGGGAAAGGGAACCTCAATGATGCACCCTTTTAGATGACCCAGTCCCAACGGCTCAATGGGAAATATAAGCATGAAGCTAGATTTTCTCTTAACACGTTTACGTTTATGTAGCAGCATAGTAATTGCATGGTAAAAGCCAGCAGTAATGTTTGGAGATCAAAAATATTAATTAACTACTTTGGAGCATGAAAAATGCAAGGGATCTCCAAAAATTTATTTTATTGGCTTAAATTGTTTGAGCTTGGCATGTACTCCCTCATTAAACAGCTTAGGGGACACTGATGTTTGCCTATATTTAATCAGTCTACACTGTGGTGAGCGTCAGTGCCTGGTGAATACTTTTTGTCTTTACACTGAGTGACCTCTGTTTCATGCATTTGTGATTCAAATGTCTTCTCTAGCCTCCGAGTAGGTACTTTATGGTCCAAAAATCAACTACATCATTGAAAAGTACCTGCCAACCATTGCAGACACTAGAGGCCAAAAATGACTAATTCAAACAAATCTCAAGGTACTGGAGCTATTTTAAAAAATTTTACCAGCCAGCATTGGTTTCTGAGTTAGGAAATGGGAAAAACTAACATTATGCAACTTAACCTTCAGATGAAAATGTTGGGCACATTTTACAGCACAGAGATGAGCAGTACAATGTAACATTTCAAGATACGTACAAATAACTACAGGTATTACAGGAAAGGCACACAAAATGATTTACAGATATTAGCTGTCAGATACCATTTTAATTGACATGAAAACTTGGACAACATTGCCTGGCAAACAATAGGCAAGACCTCCATAAATGATCTTTACAATGTCAGTGAGTCGCTGGGTGTGTTTTAAACTAACCTGAATTTCTATATTTATATTGCTATATTGTGCGTTATCTACCGAAAAATATGGTATATTGATTTAGTTATGGTAATCTGTCCTAATTTAATATTGTGAGTAATTTACCCAATGCTATGTAAGACTCCTATAAGATTAACAATCATTTTCCTCAATATGTTTTCCATAATACAGAAATTCCCTAATGAATTTCACCCTGAAAAAAACTACTTAGTATCTATTTTCCTGAAAAACTATTTCCCAAACTCATATTTTCTAAATAATTTTTTCCCAGATGCCTTTTTGAAAAAAAAGAAGGATTATAATTTAAGAGATATTGTAAAATACATTCTAGGTGATTTTGTGATCAATTAACATTAGGAATATTGATAACACCTACAATAGCAAAAAATATTGAACTTCATCTGATTATAGCAACAGACTAGAATTGTAACAACAAACTAATAAACAACACTATAATTAACCTCTCAACACCAAGTTGTGAATTTTGTAGGTAAAATATTTATAATCTTTATACTTTCATCATGGATAATCCAGAATGAGTTGGAAATTAATTACTGATGGGTGGATACTCTTCAAACAAGAATTAGTAATATGACCTCCAACTATACAAAATACAAGGATGAAGGATGAGAATTGGACTATTCAAAAGCTATATCATTAAATATAATTATGAAATAATATACTTGGTATGCTGTAGGCGTAGTTCAAAATAAAATTGCTTGTGAATATTAGTACTCGGTAAAATAGCTTCATGATTTTTATTGAGCATAAAATTCATTCTGGAATTTTGGTATTCAGGAAAATGGGTTCAGGAAAATGTCTGGGAATCTTCCTAAATGTGCTCAAAGAGAAAATTAGATCTGTTATAACAGAAAACTAAAGGCAGTATGTGCATTTCAGCACAACTTTGATGATGATTTCACATTTAATGAAGTATTTCTTACATTCACTTTAAGATGAATGACTTTTCTACAAGTAATGCAACACTTTCCACTCAATAGTATGTCAGGAACTCTTAAGTCATTGCAAATTTTGTGACGCTCGGAAGAAATAGAAGAAGAAAAACAGGAGAAATCACATTTTATGGTAGAAAGGAAGAGTGGGTATCAGAAATTAACAAATTCAAGTCAACCTTTCCTAATATTTCAGGTTACATGCATTACTCATTGGAACAAACTAGAAGCAGTGACCAAAAGAAAACATTAAAGGAGATAATTTGAATTTTTCCCATGGATGTCAAATTCATGCATGCTTCATGCATGCATGCAAGCTTCTAATTTCATACACTCAGTGTACTTTTGAAATACTATTTCGTTCCAATTACTAACGGCTTGACAACAAATTGGGCATGATCCGGACGTTTTCCATATCTTCATTAGCTCAGAGTTGACTAAGTTTCCTGATCTAATTGGGGAGATTTTTTTTGGACTGATGGAATATTAATGTGGAGGTCGTGGAGAATTATACTGAAGAAAATAGAACCTCAGATCATAGTTCGTTGAGAATGAATGAGCGCTTCAAGTGCCACCTAGGAAATGCCTTCGCTTGCAATGATGGCACTTCACCAATCATATCCTTATCGATGTCTCTAACATCTATGCAGTTAAGGCGGTAGCTAGTTGGACCATGCTTCAAATCGTCCTTTTTGATCGCTCAATCATAGGTAAAATAAGCAAACCAATTCAGCGGAGTTCAGCGGCGGCCAAAATCCTATTCCCAAAAGTTCTAACACAGAAAAGCATACTTGTTTCCTTCAATGTGTGCAATTTGTTTACAGGTGTCCCTGCTGAAGAAGCCGGCTGCTTTTCATTCACTTCTATACAGACTGCTCAACATCCCCATGTCAGAGGTCAACAGAACAAAAGAACTCAACACAATCAAACTGATAGCAGCTAACAACAGATACTCCACCAATCTCGTTGACAACCTATACAACAAAAAACGCCGCAAACTAGCCATGAGAAACATTTTCCCATCCCTCCTCCCAGAAGAAAAGTCACAAAATGGCATACAATCCAATTCTTGGGAAGCATTTCCAATAGAATAACAAAATTTTTTCCCACAGATAAATTCAAACCACCTTATTACAACAAAAAATCATTAAGCAACTTAATCAGCCACGCCAAAGACAAGGTCGACCCACAACAAAAGAGTGGAGTATATAAACTTAAGTGCAATACATGTAAAAAAATATACATCGCACTAACAGGTAGGAAATTCAAAACACAAATAAAAGAACACTAAGGATGTTTTAAAAATAACAATGCCTCCTAGTTGTTTGCAAAACATTTGTTTGAAGCCAAGCATATGAGTGCATTTGAACCAAAGATCCTTCATGTGGAGAAGAAAGGACCCAAGCTGGACGCCCTAGAGTCCATGGAAATTTTAAAAGCCGTAAATCGTGATGAAGGGATTCTACTTAATGATGTTCTTTTCCTATCCCATTCCCCTTTACTTAACCTCCCTCCACCCACCGTCACTGTCCATCCTCCGAACTCTCACCCTCCCCTCCCACCTGACGACATGGTGCGACCACAGACACACTACACCCATCTTCCTAGCTTTCCTCTTCCCTGGAAATTCCCCCCACCCCACCTTGCCCAGCATTGACTCAGTGTATTACATATATGGTTGTGCATTTCCTGTATTAGTAACAGATGATGTCGCACAGCGACGAAACTGGTCGTTATTTAAGACACCTATGTGAAATTGACAAAGTTATTCATTTCAACATGAAGGAATTTCACGAAGTCACGCCGCAAACCACTCAATTCATCCTTCAATCATTTATTTCAAGGATGATGATCCAGAGCCTTCCATGAACCTTTATTTAGTCATGATGTATATCTGTATATACATGTGCTTATCAGATCCATCATTTCATACATAAAGGAAAATTTTCCACACACTACATAATGTATATTTTAATGATAAAACAGAGACCCAGAATAAAAATATTCAAAATCCTTCAAAACTTGTCTTTGCATCATTCAGACTTAGCTTCCTCTGTATCATGGCGTTTTTTTCAAAATGCAAGGAAAAAGTATGTGTGATGGAAACCACGTTCCATTAAAACTGAAAAATATTTCTTCAACTGAGGTTCACATCCCTGTACATGTATATTTAAAATCCAAGTACAAGGACTCCAAATTGGAGCAAGTGCTAGAAACACTTAGGTTATTTTCATGAATATACATATTTCACGGAGGCTCAAAAATAAAAGATCATGATGCCTGGGTAGCTTTCCCATGAGTTTCGAAATGGCTTCAAATGAGTGGGAGATGGGGCGATGAGGATTAGCACCCATTGCACCCGTATGCAACGCACCCAACGACAACCTCTTTTGTTTCTCCAAAGGAGACTGAACTGGGCAGTCAGCCAAAGGCCAATTAGCCTCAAGGAAATAGAAATGAAGAGGTAAAGGACAAAGAATCACCATTTACTGGGATACCACGTCCCCAATGAATGTTTTAATCAACTGAAAATCAGGGTTTTCAGAGCATTATTTCGTGGAATCTGAAACTGACAGCAAAAGGGTTTACATCCCACACATCTGAGTGCATTATTCCTCTCACAGGTCACCAATTATTAAGGTGAGAATGGCACAAAAGTACATACCTTGGAAAGAGGAGACATGGAAAAGGAGACCACAACTTTGCCAGGCATATATTGCATCAGAAGCAATTTTCCTACTCACTGGTATCCGATAGTCTGTAACACGGCCTCCACAGCCCTCAGAAATGGATGGTGGCTCTTCGAGCACACTACGAGACGTGCTGAGAGCATGAATGAAGATCTCGCCACCATGTGCCGCAAGCAAGTGTGATGTCATCTTCCCACCCGACTTGCGAGCCATCTCTAGCATCACAGAACGTCCATTCAGCAGGAAGTTGATCAGACAGGATGATGGGCGACTAGGAAGAGAGAGAGGAAGTGAATACAGTCCGCAAGCATTTTAGGAGAACCCAATGCACATGGCTTAGAGTGAGACCCATTGCTTTGTTCTGAAGTTTACTCTTTAAAATAGAACTATTGACTTATCCTTCTCAGACATAAGTGGCTACAAACATAAGTTTTGGTCATCACCAGAAATCTTTCAGGAGAGTAAAAATTCCTTAAAACTTGAGAATATTTTATCACGAGCCATGATAAAGAAACAAGAAAGTGTCAGTACCAGTTGTTCATAGCGACTATGTTGGGTTTATCCTCTGCAACAGTGGCTTATTAAGTCTCCTGAACTAAAACTGGACTTGGGATGCGAAAACCTAGCTTGCATAAACCCCAGCCAAAATTAACCTACAAATAAGATAGGTTGGAATTATAACTGGCTAATACACCTGCCCAGCAAATGGGGAATTTGAGTTCAAATCCTGGTCATGCCAAACGATTTTTTTCATGACAAATTTCATCTTCTTGATACATTGGTGTAAATGATAACGTACATAACACAGGCATGCTTCCTATCTGGTCAACGTGCTTGATGTCAATGCATTTAAACAAAAATTAAAAAACTCCCATTATTAAATTTCTGAACATGTACCTTCTCAGTAAAACAACAAGATGAAAAATCATAGATCAAGAATATTATAGAAACATATTACTTTGGATGGATAAAATAAACATTATTTGGAAGAACATAAACTATCTTTCATACATATTTAGGCATTGCCACTAAATGCAAAACATTGTTGAATAGCCACAGAGCTTAAAAATCTCCAAATACATACGACAAAACTACAGATAATCAAACCTTGAGTAAGAATGTGTGACACCATCAGCGGAGTTACTCAGAATTGCAAGCATAAGTGGATAGACACATGAGATTCTCTTTTTCCTATGAATTCATTTCCTCTGTATTTTCTTTTAATTCTGCTTTTGGGTGAAGCATCTATTTGTTAGATATACCCCAACAGCATCAAGAATACATGAAATTTTCATAGTCAGCATCACTGGTTGAGGGTAATCTCGATTACATTCAATCAAAAATCTGCTTCAATTGATCACAAACATACTGGTCAGGTACTTTATCATCTTTAATTTATCACCCATGCATAATGTCATTGTAACAATGAGTACTTCCCTCCTAACCACAAGATTGAAAGGTCATGACTCAGAAAGAGACCCCTTTGTTATAGAAGATATGTGAATACAGTGTGGCTACTGGTATCCAATTTTCAGATTCCCTGACCTTTCCCTGATGGATATACCAATTTCCCTGACCAATTGTCAAAAGGTCACCTATTATCGGAATATTTTTTCTGCTGAATTAAATTTTCTACAGCAGCTTTAAATTTTCTATATATTCTAATCATCGTCTCGTATTTTTAGAACTGCAAGCATATATTTACTATAAGCTAGTGTGCTTCCGCTACTTGTCTACCTGAGTTTCAGAAGTTAACAAAAATGCAAGGTAAAATTTTCCGAACAACATAGCCTCGGATTCCTTGTGATGAGCTTAATACATTGTGATCATGAATTTTAACACTACTAGGAAAATATTGCAATGAGGATACAATGTACGTCTGATTCACAACTAAATAACTACGATTCACAACTGAATACTCCACGAATAGATGGTACTTATTCCATGCACATCAGTGACAGACGCTAGTTTTAGTTGGTGAAATGAAGGGTGGGAAAGACTGGCCGACAAACGTAATGGTAGAAAATTAACAAGGATTCCTATTCCAGTGTCTCCCTGACTGTTACGAGAATTCCCTGACTTTTCCACAAATTCAAAATTCCCTGACAATTCCAGGTTTTCCCTGACGATCGTCACCCTGGTGAATATTACTACACACTGTACCAATGAGAGGCAGCAGTCTTGGGGACAACCCAACAAGCGATGGTCGAGATGCAATGCCAACCATTGCAGGCGGTAAAATGCCAAGATAAATGATGCAATATTTAATTTGATATTATGTAGTTGCATTCACAGAATTAATTTACAATCACAAAGTAAAATAAAAAAATATGCACACCCTTGCATATACTTGTGGGTTTCTAATCATTATAAGAATGACTGATCATGTGTCCACAGTGACAGTTAGTGAAAGCAAACCCACAGCAGAGTGAACTGTAGGGAGGCATTTTATTGATTGAGTAAAATTACCAAAAAAACCATGATTTTACACACCTTATTTTTACATAACTCTTGATTTTGTGAAGCCACACTATGGTTTGGCAGGGAAGCATGGGGGATTTCAAAGGCATATTCGTGATTGTACACCATTTTTTGTTTTTGTGTAGATATGTTTTGGTCACAAGGGCCAAAATTCTCACTTTATTCATATTTTAAACACACCTTACTAGTAGCAGGGAAAACTAATGAATAGGACAGCTGACCCCAGCAAGCATACCCAACCTTGTTTTGCATATTCCTGCAATCTGCAGAGTGCTGGGGCTTGTTTCTCAGAGTCTACAAGTCTACAAGTTATAAGTCACATGACTATTTTCACAAGGCAGATGGGTTAGGTACTCATATAACCTAAGACTTCTACTATAATTAATTTAATGTCACAACTTACCTTAAAAGATCCTAAGCGAATACAAGTTGTCAGGTTCACCTAACATCATTAGATATAAATGTTTATTCTGACGTATTTCTTATAGGATTAGCTCTAAATGGTAGTTATTAATAAACCTTACATTTGAAGATATCCTGCAAAACAAGTCAACAAACCAATGAAAGTCAACTAGTGCATATTTTGAGCTTAAATTGTCTTTTGGGCAAAATTCACGATGACACAGCAGTCGAGAGAAAATTATTAAATATTCTGATGTTTCACACTCTTTAACTTATTAGTAATAAACAACTACTTACCCATTCATTTCTGTTGTATAATTATTAATAACAGGAAATACGAACTGTAAGTTACAATAAATGATATTATCACCATCATATGGTGTGTTACCATGAAGTTTTGTTATGATATTACGTTGCAATGCCATTTATAGTGGTTCAATAAAGATAAAATCAACTAACAACTTGAAATGTAAGGTTTATTAATAACTACCATTTAGAGCTCATCCTATAAGAAATATGTCGAAATAAACGATTGTATCTAATGATGCTAGGTGAACCCGAAAACTCGCATTTGCTTGGGATCTTTTAAGGTAAGTTGTGACATTAAATTACTTTTCAGCCCATATTCAACCATTTTTATTTACCCAAAAACATTGCACAAACTTTTGAATTGGAAATATTGCAAGGTGCATGCCCAAAATGTATCGTAATCATCAAAATAGGGTTTATACAAGGTCTTGATTAGGCCCGCCATTTTTTTGGACTAATAGAAGTCTTCGGTTAGGTATACTTGAATAACCCATCTGCCTTGTGAAAATAGTCACGTGAATTGTAACTTGTAGACTTGTATCTCTGAGAAACAAGCCCCTGGTAATCTGGCACAATATGCCTGTCCTTACAAGAGGATTCATTTGTGCCCTTTCTTCGCTACAATGCTGAATTAGTAATATCCAGGTCAAATAGTTCATAGATATTTTTTCTAATTCATGGAGACATTTCAATTCCAATGATTTGGAAGAATTTGGTTCGCTGAACTTCAAGCTACACAACCACAGTAAAATCACTGATCCACAGTTTGGCAGTCATGCTCAAAACATTTAAGGGTTTAGGGGATCATGCAAATTGGGCAAGTACAAAACATCATCTAACAACCAAACACCATTTGTAATCTGACCCTGCAGATGAAAAAGGGATACATGACAATAAGAAAGTGTGGCTCATAAGTTTCTTTACTCCTACAATATTATAATAAATAACTAGAGGGTTTGTTATCGAGAAAGTATGCTTGTACATATGAACCAACTAGTGGCACATTCTCACACAAAAAAGTGCATACAAATTCATTAACTCTCAAAGAAAGTCCTGCAAATCAAAGAACTACAACTGGACGAACAGCTGGGGAAAATATGGCAATTATGTGGCCTAAAAATTGTAATTTCAGCTTAACATAATGCCAACTCACGATAGGAAAAAAGAACCAAAAGTGGCCAAGTATATAATTTTTAACCATATGCCTGAGGATGAGGAGATATCTCGTCATGCAGAAGTGACCTTTCATGTGGGGATGACGAGACTTCTTGTCATGTTCGAATTTGCTTTCTCCCATTTAGGCGTGATGAGATATCTCACACGGAGTTTCTTATGTACCTTCCTTCATCCTTCAAGTATGCTCTGTGGCCAGCAGATGGCAGCTTCAGAGAATATTTCATCAGACATAGGCACCCCCATCAGAGCCCACACATGTATACAGGGGTTTGCATAATCCCTACTTTTTGATGTATTTCGTTACTTCCGTAAAAACATTTTTACCATTTTAGAATCCATCATTGTGATTCCTTTCTCCCTAAAGAGCAGTTTGCATTAACTCCTCTTTTATTTATCGTAAAGTGGTTTCAATTGGTATTTTGTAATACCATGTCATTTCACAGCTTGAGTTAGCAGTTTGCTAATATATTCTAAAACCAAAACAGACATACACTGCGTTCAATGTCATGTCTGCAGCAAATTGAATTAGTGCTCGTAATAGCATCTTTCTTCACTTGTTTCAATCACCACTTTTATCTTTTTTGGAAAAAACCGAGTTTGGAAGCCATATCTAGAGACCTTCCCACGGTCCGAATTTTCATGGGAATTTCCTAATGCGTGGAGTCTAGGCTGAAAGTACTCCTACCTACGCCTACATCACGTTCTCCTCCAATCATATGAATTAGACATCAATCTACTACCATTTGCCGCAGTGGTCTACATTTTGTAAAGAATAGGCCCCTGACGTGCAGCCCCCAGCTCCCACCGTATTTGAGACAGAGAAGGGCAGGTAAGGGGGGAAAGTAAAAAGGGGGTAAAGATTGTCTGAGGAGCCTTGCTCTAAGAAAGAGCTGCTGTGTAGAAGCAAGGGGTATGAGATGTAGAACGAGGACGCTGATTTCTCGTGAGAGAGCCGGTTGTGGCCAGGCGAGGGAATTTCCCAGGCATGTCAGTTGTGGGAGGCTCGTGTTACTGTCACATATCAAATCGTGCAATTCCAGATAGCCTTCTCTAACCCCCGCAGGGAAAATGGTAACTGTTCTATCCATTTGGCAAGGATGCAAATCGCACAAATTTTAGGGGTACAGTCAGTGTGAATTGCCAGCTTTCTGTGAGTAGATGGCAATAAGTGAGTGCGTAAAACTGATGAGAGCAGTGCAAACTCGAATTGGATCTTTCCATTGCCAGGGAAAGCACAAACATGAATTGATTTGGAGTGTTTCATCAGTAATGACGTCAAGTAGTAAAAGAGAAAGGCATGCTTCTCCCTCCACGGATGCCATTCATGAACTTTTGAAAGAAAGCTATTAAAAGTGATTGCTGCCCGGTGAGCTACAACATTTTATTGCACAACAACATAAGTTCCTCTGAATCAGAAGTAACTGAGGAATCAGAGGAAGAGAAAGTGGAGTGAACACTATTGGATCCTGTGTCATGGACCCCACATGAAGCGGTGGAAAGTCGAATAGATTTAGAAGGCACCAGTGGCATGATGATGCAGTTGGGGAATAAGGAGGATATCCGAGCCGACAGACCTCCACGCAGTTTCTGGACAGTAATCCCAATCAAAAACCGTGCTCAAGGGTGCATGGGTGGAGTGAGTCAAGTCCTGGCGAAATAATGTATTGATTGGAGGTTTAATGATGATGGGAATTGTACAGAAGTCCAAATATCACAGTTATTTTTTGAAAAGGGAGAGCATCTCATCTCCATGCATTCAAAAAGTTTTTTTGGGAATAAGATTTCATCTGCTGCTGAAATTTCTCAATTTTGTGGCCAATGAAAGATTTATTGAAGATTACAGCTACGAAAAACTTTTCAAAATCACACCTGTCTTGGAGCACATGAAAAAGAAGTTCTCTGCCCTCCACGTCCCTGAAGCAGTCTCTACTCTGAAGAAGCCTCTATTCTAGTGGAAGAGCCGCTAATCATGGAAATAATTTATTCCTTCCCAATGCAGCTGGTTTGGGAACAAATTCTTTTTTTCTTGAATGAGTACGAAACTGGTTGAGCAGATTTGTAAAATTTACTCTGGGAGGGACACTATGCATAGTAAAACTTACAAAAAAGAACCAATTGCCAGCAGACATGTGTAAGACTTAACATCACTTTGGCAAAAAATTTCATTACTCAAAGAACTGTCAACCTAAGGTAGGAAAATTAGCTCCATCCCACTCCCCTTAGTTACTAGGCTGACTGAGAGGCACTGTAGACTCCATTCCACCCTCTCAAAAAAAAAGCTCTCCCCACAAGAAGATCAGCAGCGTGCCTAAAAGCAGGGCTTGGTAAGGAAACGAGATTCTGCAGTTCAGACTGTGAGGTGGCTTTCTGCCCGACTACATGTTGCAATGATTATCACACAAAAACTGAATTTTAGAAAAAAATTTTTTATTCATAATGACAATATTTTATGAAAAATTGATGGTGTAAAATTGGAATATAAATACAAAATAAGATAAGAAATGTATTGCCTTTACTGTGACTAAAAAATTTTATGGATGCTAAAAAAAAAGTTTTCTCCACATAAAAAGAGCTTTTTGGAAAATTTATTCTCCAGTCAAGTGGTTAAAAATAAATTACACCATTTGTCTAGTCATGTACTGCTCTTCATGTTATAATTATTGGTGAAAAAATACTTAGGACACCCACAGTGCTTGGTACATTATGGCTGTTTTTCCGCACACTGGCAATACTGGAAACAGTGAGAAATTTCTTTTGTATGCTACTACAGAAAGATGTGGTCTGAAAATAATATTCTTCATCAGCTTATGCTTTTAAACCATTTTTTGTGGCAAAAATATAGGGGACGTCTCCTCTCCCATTTTAAGAAAGCCATCTTACAAAAACATACAGTAGGAACTTGATAATATGAAGCACGAAAATATGAAATTTCGATTTTATGAAGCAAAACTGTCAGTCCCGATGAAAAGTCTCTGCTAAATACATGGCACTATTCGAAAATACAAAATTTTTGAAATTACAAACCTCGGACCCAGTCCACACAGAGAAACAATTCATTTTTACAAACCTTGGGGGAAATCGCGTCAGAAAAAAATCTCTATTTGCTGACGTAGACATAAAAAATCAGCAATCCCGAACATAATCTATGCGTAAATTATAGTGCATACATCTCTTACAAGTGCCTGAGTCACACAGTTATTTATCAAATTTAAGTCTTGGATAATTTAGATCTCGAGTGATGGGGAAAATGGTAGCTTGAGGCAATTTTTCCCTTCATTTATTTTTGTTTTAACTGTTAGCTGCATTTACATAATGTAAACAATTCTCTTTTGGATATTACTTAAGTGTGGCACCACGTACCAACTCACTACCTTATGTGTTTAGTGGCAATTTTAATTTACCGAGCACTCATACAGAAAAATGATACAATTACATGATGGGAAATAGGACTGGGATACATGTTGCAGTCACCATCCCTAAAATCCATGGCTTCACTATGAATAAACCTACGTTTACACCCAAAATTGTCTATATTTTATGAGGCAATAGAAAAAAAAAATTTCCAAGAATTTGTGAGAGTATAGCCATCCCCACGATTGATACAATTTTGCATTTAAAAGCATTATTTCAAATTTTGAAACAGATGACCCAATCGGGGGCGTGGCTCAACAATATAACATTTTATGTGATGCATAAGACCTGTGATAAACCGCTAAGACACTTCAACCTGAAGAAGCCGTCATCCGAAAATATCATCCTATGAAGTATAGTTCATTGCATGCGTAAACCAGAAAACTTATATCTTTAAAATAAAATCACTATGGAAGTCTTCTCTTTGACTTAATTCCAAGACGTTGTCGGGGGAACTCCATGAAATATTACTGGAACCAACTTTCATCCATGAATTATTAGAGTGAATTCCTTGAGTAATCAGGCCTTGATACATTACATTTGATCTATCATCACTGCTATCCCTGATTTTCACGAGATAAATGACCAATTGAATCAGATTTCATTGTGATGGCATGAATAACTTTGAGTCCTAGGCATTTTAATATGCAGATATGATACATCATGGGCAAGAATTGGATCCTGATGCACTCTTTTACAAAATCACCCGACGTTAGAAGAATCTAAGTATGGAAATACTACTCTTCCTAGTTCCCCTTGAGTTAATTTTCCAAAGTTACACTTCAAACAGTTATTCTTATGTCGTTTTAGTGTTTTATGCTCCACAGTGCAGTCAAGTATAGAAGGCACAAGTCGCAGAGGGAAAAGAAAATAAGTAAATAATGGAATGGAGAATGCTGGATCTGGAATATCTCCGCGATGCCCATTTAGAATGAAGTTTCTCTTTCACACTATTGTGAATAAAAAGTTCTGAAAATCTTGGAGTGATTTGGATATCACTTTTCAAATAAGAGGTATTTAATTAGCTTCTATGTTTTAGCTTACTGAAGTTGGCATATAAGGATAAAAAAATAATCGCTTGATTTTTTTACTGGATTAATACATTGCAGAATAGAACTATAAGCACAAATTATCAAAGTGAAAAGGAACTTGGTGATGGGTTAATGTTTCTTACTCGAACTTCAATTAGCGGTGAAACCATTTGGCTTGAAACGAAATAATATTTCTTCCCAAGTTCATATATCCCGCAGGCGATATGGAAGAAACCACAAATAATGACCAGTGAAGGATTTTCAAAATGGGCTGAGTCCTTATCTCTTTTTTACATTTTATTGAGCGATAAAAAAAGGCAATTGAAAGCACAGTCGGGCCAGCGAAGGTATTTCCTGGGTGGCAGTTTAAGCCTTCATTCATTCTCCATGAACCGTGATCTGAGGTTCTATTTTCTTCAGTGTCATTCACCACGACCTCCACATTAATATTCTATCAGTCAAAAAAATATCGCCATTTAATACCGGATTATTAACTAGAATTATTTTGTAATTTACACAATATTAAATTGCTGAAAATTAAAAGTAGAAAGAGCAAGGTTTTCATAATGTGAAACACACTAAGCCGGTGTCCCATGGTAATATTTTAATATATTCATGATTTCCTATTCATGAATAGTTTTGTGAACTATTGAACTAGAGATTGGACAAAATGAACTGAGCAGTTCCATTGGAACAGCTCTGAGAAATGAACGGTTCACACAAACTACCTGTTCCACACAGTAATTTAAAGTTAGAGCCAAGTGCAACATTGTATGATCGAAGCAGCGGAGGGTCGCAAATTGTGTTCATCAAATTCCTTCGAATACGAGATGGCAAGACTAGAGGCCATTTAGGGAAGGGGGTTGTTGGAGCCACAATCCACCCAGCCATTAGACAATGCCCCTTGCGGAGGGCGGGGGTTACACTCGTTCTCGAGCTCCAAGAAAGAACCTGAGCCGTATGCTCAATAGAGGTCAGCTACGGAACACTGTAAAGAAAGAATAGCATGCTCAACAGAGTTCAGCTTTTTGCCAAGAAAGAACAGCATTGACAGAATTGAGCATGCAGTTCAGAGAGAACAGCATGCTCAATAGAGTTCAGCTACAGTACACTGCTCAGAAAGAGGCATTGAGATCATGTTCAATAGAGTTCACCTGCAGAGCTTCTCATAATGATTCTTCAAACAGCAGGGAGTTCAGCTAAGGTTCGTGGGATGGGTTACGATTCTAAGGAAAATAAAAATGCAACGCTGTTTAATTCACCTGCATTTCTATGGACACGTAATGTTCAATTAAGTGAAAATTTTAGTTCGACATGTGAAATTCATTCTTATGTTTAGAGTCGAATATTGAGTAGGACAGCGGAAACTAAATTATTCCACACTACAGGTATTTTAAGCATTCTTAAGCTTTACCATCAATCGAAAGAATCATCAAACCTGGACAACAAATAAAGAAAGAATCATCCAACCTGGACAACAAATAAAGAAAAGTCATTTATCATCGTTTACTTTGATAAATGAAACTGCCAATGCATTAATTCTTCTGCATTTTAATACATAAGTTTGCAGAATGGTGGTGACAATAAAACTCAAAACAAAGAGACTGAGTATTCATACGTGGAGTGATATCAGCCTGGAGTTTGCACCATGAGCGTTTGAGCGTATGTATTTTCTCTGTTATAATTGCCCTTATAGTCGCAGTCTTATGTATTCCATGAAGATATTTCAGTGGAGGGAAAACTGTCGCAAGTGTCATTTCTGCACATTATAATCTATAGCTTTGCAGTAGAAGACAATTTTCATATTTTTCTCCTTTTTTATATCATTTAATATATAAGTGATTATTGTTACCTTACTTGGAGCATTATTTCCAATATTTTTCTCTTTTGAAGTTCATCCATTACGATGAGGTTGATAAATGGATTATAATAGCAATTGGAGATGCTGTTCATGAAATATTATTTTACTTTAAAATAATATTGTAAATTTTTTGATTTAACTATTGTTATTTTAATTTGCATACTATGGGTGAACACATGGAACCTGAAGCAGCAGGAGTGGATGAAAATATCCATTTAGCTTCATTTTAGAAGTGTATACGTTCTTATTAACTTCTCTGACTCCTGAACTGGATCTAAATGAATTGCTCACCAAAATGAACAGTATGGCACACCTCTATATCGCACTCCTTGTCACACGAGCAGGAAAAATTCATGAATTGGGCGCTGATCAGTTGATGGCCAAGAAGAGAACTTTTTGTGCTGCCATCATTAGTGTATTCTCTGTACAAAAATAACTTGTAAGCAGAGACGACCTATGAGCTACATGATATGGACTAGCACACACCTATTTCTGTAATTACCCAGGAATTACTTTAGCCATACGTATAAACTGAAGGAATTGCAAGAACAAGCATGCTTGCTCACAATGGAACACTTCCTATGTAGCATTACCCCAGCCCAGAGTCGCCGAAACTATCTTCACCGCAGAAAACTGCGAGCGAGTTTCATGAAGAATTTTTAGTTTTCGTACTAACAGAAATTTACTGAATATTGGTGTGCGCATGCGCAGTGTAAATCTGAGAGTATTCATGAAATATTCATGAATAAATTTACAAAAAAATTTACCGTGGGACAGCGGCTTTGGAAATAATTCATCATCCTCCCAACCGTGTTGTTCTTCCTCATCATCCATTTCACTGTCTCCAGCTTCAGCGAAACCTAGAAAAGTTGTGATGGAGTGCTCTCTGGTAATATATTTTGAAAATATTTCACTGAATGTTCTACTTTTCCTATTCTTTCTCATTAGCAAAACTCGCATCTTCCTGGGCCCATTTCTCTCTGTGTCTTCCCAGTGTAATACACTTGAGTCATGCTGTTCCTCAATGTTACTGTCACTCTATTTGGCAGATTGCTTGCGTATCTTATTTGCTGTTGGCAAAACATGAATGGTCAATGCAGCGTCAATCAATAGGAAAATCGGCAAAGCACAAAATCAATTTGAGCACCATCCTAATTTACAGAAAAGATGCATGCATTTTTACAGGACGGTTCTATATATTACAAGGGAAATTAACATTTTGGATTTCATACACTGAGTTACCTCATAGAACATATATAAAAACCTTCTAAGTAGTTATAGTTGTAAATTAACCCCTTGACGATGCAGTATTTAAGATAGCCCTTTACATTTTTGATGGTTGTAATAAATTGCTCTAAGATTTCCAGTTATTCACTTTTTTCCTCTCGTATACGAACAGACGTTAACATGCCTCGCCGACAATGCCATGCTGCTGCTGATCAAACCCTCAGAGTTTGTGCTGTCACGCCGATGGCTTAATTTCCCCCCACGCTGCCGCCAACCAAAATCAAGACGGCACCCATCTCTAACACCGAGCTGATAAAGTTAGGGAAAATGTCTGGATCACGTCCAATTTGTCGTCATGCGATTAGTAATTGGAATGCAATAATATTTTCTTCTCAAGTTTGCGTATCCAGCTGGTGATGTGGAAGAAACCACACACCTGTGAAGGATTTTTTAAGGGACTGAGTCCTTTGCTCGTTTTACCTTTGATTGAGCGATAAAGAAAGCATAATTGGAAGCACAGTCGGGCCAGCTACCGTCTTAACTGAGAAGATGGTAGACACAAATGCCTCTTTCAAATGTCCATACCAGTTTCATGTCCTGATTAGCCATAGATTAAGAAAGCTAGAGTCTCATACAAATGCAGAACTTGCTTTACATACATCTTCCAAACTGGGCGAAAGTTTTGCAAAGAAAATGATTGCAAACTAAAAATCATTTGAATAGGGAACTGGCAGGTGATAGTTATTTCATGAACGTTTGTGACAAATAGCTTATGATATCAAGGCATAATTTCGAATACTTTCATGATTAACGACTATAAATCGTTTTCAGATGTTTCCAAAGACCAGAGAAGTCAGGGTGGGAAGGGGAAATGTTTTTCGCGATTTATTAAAAAGGTCCAAAAATACGAAACTTGAAAATATGAAGTGCCGATTTTTCAGTCCCGCAAACTTCATATTATCCAGTTGCTACTGTATTAACTTTTCACCAAACCTTTTCTTTTTCCAGTTTATACACCAAAGTCTGTAGCCTTGTCCCAAAAAAACCCTATTATCAAATAATATAATTCACATAAACCAGTCATACTCAAAATTGGTAGCCTTCAGGAATGAAGCAAAACCGCAAAAAGAAAGGATTTTGGCTCTGCAAAATATAAGAAGAATGAGAGGAATGAATAAAATAATGAAACTATCTCTTCTCCGGCACTGGCAAATAGACATGCGTGGGCAAGTGCGCATTACGAAACACTGAAACCAACTAGCAGTGCCGGCTTACAATTTGCCAAGTTCATCGCTGGCTGCACCAGACAGTCCTGTTGATCGTGCTGGCAATATTGCCAGACTGGACTGCAAGTGCAGGCTTCCATTTGATTGCATTGCATCCACTGCCGTCAGTGGCTTTGCTGGTGTTTGTGAACATGGCCTAAGTTAGAAATATAAATATTAAGAATTCATATATCAGTTAGGAAAAGGGAAAAAATACCCATCAGGTGCAACTGTTAAAACTGACTCTGGCGATTTGAACCAATTCATGCTAATCAAGTCACATTCTCTATTCCTTTCATAAGGGATTTTGGAAATGGAATGAATGGAGGGCCGTTGTCAAAACACGCACCTGTTCACATCCACTGGGGTGATGCGATGCACTGCAGTGCAGTTTTGAAGTTCAGATGCACTGCAACTCCTCGGAGTGCACCACTTGAGGGTCACCGTTTCATAGTCTGTCCCCTCTCGAACTGTGCGTATCTGGACAGCATCAGCAGCATTTCCTGATTTGATAACAAATTTAAAATCATGTAACTCATAAAAACTATGAAATTTTGGACTTCTTTGCATAGTAAGAGAACTTGTTAGAGGAGAGTATCAGGTCAGTGTAACAGTTAAGTTTTAGTTTCCATTCTGAGGGCCTGGGTACAAATCCTACTAGTGGTGGAGACTTTCCAGTATATTCATCACTCTTACTTAGGAGAGCAGTTCAAGTATATAGTAGATAGATACTGCACCCATCAGATGGATAATTGTGGCTGCCTATGGGACTATCATTGTGAATATGCTGATTTCAACACTGGGTTTCTCTCCACTCAATCTCCGATTTAAAATAAAATTACAGGATGTACTCTGTTTCACATCATTGCTGATCAAGCTTTATTGTTTAGTCAAACATGTATCCATTTTTTAGTACCAGGAGTATGAAATTTAAAGCTTCTTGTAAATAAGTGTTAGGCTTGTCTTTTGCATCTCTAGAAATATAATACTATGTCATAACAAAAATTTTTGTTTGAAAGACAATCCAATGGTGGATAATACAATGTCACTAATTACAAATTTTCCACTTTGGTGCATTAATTTTACTTTTGAAAACTTCAAATATAGTTTTCTCAAAGCACTCACCACTTTGATTTTGCTCATTTTTTGACATTTTGTAGCTAGATACCTTAGCTATGCATCATTTAAGTTTTGCAAGGGTAATTATTCTTTTAAGGGAGAAATTAATTTTTATATGTTGTCACGGTTGCTTCTAAATTGATGCTTTGCAGCATCCTAGGCTAGGGATGGAGGTTTTATACCAGCATTCTATAAAAGAGCACCGATGTATAATTTATATTCAGGCGGATGATTAACAGTTAAAAACAAAGAAGTAGAAAGAACTAAATTGCAGCCATAGTGTTGTTGTGTGATGTCTCCCTATCCATGAATCTAAAAATTCCCCGATAATAACTGAGGAACTTGGAAGGCAGGGATATTGATAAGGCAGGGATTTTAATACACGGATAGGACACAACATGGGTATAAATTGGATCCTGATGTGCTCTATTTCAAAATCACCCGACGTTTAGAAGAATCTGACTATGGAAATACTACTCTATGAAAACTTATTGTCATTATCAGGATTTTACCACAGAAAGGAGTCAGGTTTCAGCCTCAGATACGGTAGAATTTTTCTGTGACTCCTACCTCTTCCAAAGCTCTCCTTGAGTAAATTTTAGAAATTTACGCTTCAAACAGTTAGCCCTATTTCGTTTTCGTGTTTTATGCTCCACAGTGCAGTCAAGCATTGAAGACATAAGTCGCAGAGGGGAAAGAAAATAACTAAATAATGGAATGGAGAATGCTGGATCTGGAATATCTCCGCGATGCCCGTTTAGGATGAAGTTTATCTTTCACACGATTGTGAATAAAAAGTTCTGACAATCGAGGAGTGATTCGGATATCACTTTTTAAATACGAAGCATTTCATTACCTTCTCTGTTTTAGCTCACCGAAGTTGGCATATAAGGACACCACTGGATAAAATGGCGTTCAGCATAACACCTACGATGCGAAGAGATTATGCGTAGAAGGGTAAAAAAGTAATCGCTTACTTTATTTCCTGGATTTATGTTTGCCGAAGAGAACCATAAGCGCGAATCATCAAATAGAAAAGGGACTTGGTCATGAGTTAATGTTTCTTACTCGAACTTCGACGAGCGGTGAAACCGTTTGGCTTGGAACGAAATAACATTTCTTCCCAATTTCGTATATCCAGTAAGCGACGAGGAAGAAACCACAAATAGTGACCTGAGAAGGATTTTTTAAATGGACTGAGTCCTTTGCTCTTTTTACCTATAGTTGAGCGGTAATGAAAGGGCGATTGAAAGCATGGTCGGGCCAGCTACCATCTTAACTGCATATATGTTAGAAACATCGATAAGAATTGGATTGGTGAAGCGCCGTCATTGCAAGAGAAGGTATGTCCTGGGCGGCAGTTGAAGCGTTCGTTCTTTCTCCACGAACTGTGATCTGAGGTTATATTTTCTTCAGTATCATTCTCCATGACCACCACGCAAATATTCCATTGGTCCAAAACATATCGCCATTTAGAACAAGACACTTAGTATACTCCGAGATGATTAAGATATGGAAAATGTCCGGAACACGCCCAATTTGTCGTCATGCGATTAGTAATTGGAACGAAATAATATTTCTTCTCAAGTTCATATATCCAGCAGGTGACAGAAAGAAACCACAAACAATGACCTGTGAAGGATTTTTTTAACTGGAGTGAGTCTTTTGCTCATTTGATCTGAGATTGAGCGATAAAGAAAGAGGGTGATTGGAAGCGCAGTCGGGCCAACTGCGTAGATGTTAGAAACAACGCCCATACCAGTTGCACATCCTGATTAGCCGCAGATTAACAAAGCTAAAGTCTCATAAAAATGCAGAACTTGCTTTATATACGCCTTCCAAACAGTGCAAAAATTTTGCAAATAAAATGATAACAAACTAAAAATCATTTGCATTTGAACTAAGTAGTGATGTTATTTCACAAACGTTTGTGGCATTAAGCTTATGATTTAAAGGCATTATTTCGAATGCTTTCTCGAATAATGACTGTAAATCATTTTAAAACGTTTACAAAGACCAGAGAAGTCAGGGGGAAGAGGGGAAATATTTTTCGCGATTTATTAAAAAGGTTCGAAAATATAAAGTGCCGATTTTTCGGTCCCGCCAACTTCGTATTATCGAGTTGCTACTGTATCATTATTTGAAAAAGGAAAGACGTGCCAAATACAAGTTTTTAAATTTCACCCTTTTTTGGCCATCCCTTATGTTTTCAGAACACTTGACATTTTTAATTGCTTTCATTAAATTACCTATGACTCATTATTCATTTAATGTGTTCCTGTTTGAATATTTCCAAATTTCTCCTCAGTAGTTCCTAAGAAAGACGGCCCCAAGAGTGAGCACATGCCACCCAAGTAGCTGGGAGTACCTTGGGCATCTTTCTATCAGCAGGGTCACACACCATGTTCGTTTGGATCAATTTTTAGGGGCTGCATTCCTTTGTATTATATTAACTTAGAGTGACTACTGCATCTTAATTTACAGGGTCCCAAATGCACAAGACGTAACCAATCAACTCGTGTACCAAGTGCAACCATGTAAGATGCCCAGTGCACACCCCTGCTTTTTATAAGTGTAGGAACAAAAGAAACTGTGGCTTTCTTCATTCTTAGTACTTTGGGCTACCAATGCCTTCCGTTTGGAATACTCTCTCATTATATAAGCTGCATTTTTCTCAGGCATGGTGAAGCTTAGAGGTAATTACCTCCACTAAAGACATCTTGCAACTCTTTTCTGATGGTTTTTTCTGCAATAATATTATGATCAAAGTAATCGATTCTCCTTCGAATGAAACAAACGTGACCTCTCTGTGATGTTTGGTTTGTGAGTGAGTGAGGACTGATGTACTGAGCCCCGAATGCAAGTGTCTTATTCCCCCTCCCGCAACTATAGCCTCAATCCACTACTCTTATATAAGCATCATCAGTGGTGCACCACTTGTAACAGGCAGTAAATATAGCCATTGTTGCTCTTTCAAACTGTATGCACTTGGAGCAAATCGCATTTGGCTATGAATGATGGCGAGCAAGGTCTTGTGGAATACATAATAATGAAACACAGTAATTGATGTGTAAGCCCCGTAAAAATGATTGAAAAAATAGACACTTCAAGAACAAAATCTAAAAAAAATTAAGCGAAAACACACATAAAATGAACACAATGTACAGGTAAAAGGGAGTTCTAGAGTGCGTTGAGCCATGTGACCGGTAGTAATGGCCTTAAACAGAAAGCAAGAGAACAATTCACTCCCCCTACTGACTCATGCAGAGCTTCAAGGGGTGTAACTACCTGGGGTTTCTGGGAAGGGCAGAGAGATATGGAATTCGCGCCCTCATTTTGCTCGTGCCTATGAACTAGTGAAGATCGTTAAAGGCTTTAACTGTGTATGAAATTAATAACTGATTCCAACATCCTCAATTTGTTAGTAGGCAAATACAGTAATTGTTTAATGTTTACTTCAGAAAGGTGACACTTAACTCGCGAGTTTAGTGGAAATATGAGAGGCCAAGACAACATTTACATTTTATGGTGTTCATTTCTCATCTATTTAATAACATATCCATAAAAATTGATCCTAAGGTGATTACTTTTTGCGTGAAGTTGCATAAGTTTTACTTCTGTTGTTGTTTTCTTCTCATGGAGCACTTCATCACCCAAAGAGGACTGCACTGGAAATTTCACGCACACCATTTTTAACATCGGTTTAAATCTATAAAGTTATTGCATCCAATTGAATGAGTTTTATCTTTATAACGTTTCTTGTGTGTCTGACCACATTCTTAGTTTGCTGCCATCGACTGCAATCAACAGAGGTTTCACGTTCCACCTTACACTTTATTTCATGATTCTCTCAAGTACTCTTGTCAGTGAAGATAAATAAAATGTGCTGAACCTTGTAAAATATAAAAAATATACCTGATTAACGATCTAGTAGCCCACAGGTGAAATAATGGTATATTTAATGAAATATGCTATTGATAGTAATTATACTTCTGTGTGCTTCAATGCTATATTCCTACTCACAAAATACTCTGGCATTTGTAGTTGGTAGGTAACTGTCAGAAAAAACGAATAAATTATTAAGTTATTGCTCATTAATTAGTTGTGTCTGATAGTGTGGTTTCATCAGTAACAACTAAGTGTTAACATTATCTGTACCTGTGCTACAAGGAATGCATTGTACCCATACAGTACTTATTAACATGATAAGCAAGTGTAGTGGTTCAAACTCAAATATCAGAATATAATGATGAATCCTCTTAGGTGGTTTGCTGAAAATTTTAAACCTACAGAATTCTCTCTTACTATGGATAATATTGCTACCAGCATTACGCAGAACCAATGTCATGCAATAACCTATACGAGAGCTTTGATGAGTTTCTCTGCTATCTGATTGCTGCTGGTGGTAACAGGCAAGGAGTACTCTATCTAAGTATTACAATGATACTATGAATGAAGCATTGGAGGTTGTTCAAAATATGAATCAATTGAATAATAATAATATTAACAAAACATCTGACCTCCTCTTATGTGTTTGCTACATTTACAAAGAATAGTCTCTGAGCAGCTTTTAATTCACTGTGTGGTTTTGTACAGCAAATGTAAACCAAATCATATAAGTGATGTCAATCAAAAGAAGTTTTGATTCAGAGAAGAAAAATCAGCTGTGTATACTGTGACTAATGCTCATTTTCCATGCAGTAAATGAATTCAGAGAACAATATAAATGTCAAAATGGGTGATACATAGTCTGATCAAGGTTCTTATCGCATTTTGTTTGATGCATTTCATACCTATGGGGTTATAGGAACTAAAGTAAATAAATTGTCATTAATATTTTGAAAATTTCTCGCCCCTCACACTCAAGTAACTGTCATTTATGAAAGAAGTGTTCTTCATTGGTTTGGCCTGGCTGAGAGAATGGATGAGATTGAGTAGTTTTACAGAATTATTATAGGAATTAAGATAGCAGACAGAATATCGTAAAAGAAAGGGGTAGACCAAAACAGTCATGGGCAAATGAAATTGCAGAGAAGACACTTAAGAGGAGGTAGGTTAGGAGTCTTAAGAACAGAAAAGAGCATGAATGAAGAAATGCAAAAGAAGCAAAATGCATGTGCAAGGACATGGCTTTAAGGATGAAATTACTAGAAGAGACTGTTTCCTTATTTACACAATTCTTTGGCAGAGCCAGCCCCAAATGGGAAGGGGGTGTATGTAATTAAATGATCTATCTTGTTACTTCCATGGTGAATGACAAAGATGTTAAGGCTTCCTAAAAACCCCATTATTATATATGTAGATGGTTAATTTCTCTACCCCTCCTCATACCATAAAATTCTAAGATACTGGGTTCTACATGAATCATACATTTTTAATATTGATACCATTACCTAGTAAAGATGCTAACTGCTAAAGACATCACTGCAGAATATATTCCCTTCCTGTGCTCTTGGATCAGACCAGAATACTATTGAGTGAGGAGGTAAGTTATCCAGGTATTAATTAACTTAACAAATATCATATGTACCTTTAATGCTAAAATTTCTATAGCTTGATATTAACTTGATTGCAGTAAAACTACATGATGCATTCTAGTTTGACTTCAATACCTCTGCCATAATTTAGGTCAAAAATGCACTCATAGCTTCGGTGACACCCTTTTTCTTGCATGATGGAGATAATGGAGAGAAGACTCATAGTATAAGTATTGTGATCAATGACTATTAACTATTCTTTGAAAATGTATGCTCTCATTGGTGCATAATTGTTTTGGTTAGTAGTAGCCCTGTAATTAATGAATATTGTTATTTCACTCTAATTGGAACCTCAGGGGATGTCAACCAGTGAAAGACTCATTTATTTTCTAATAATCAATTAGTCAAATAAATAAGATATTCTACTGCTACTTTGCTGGTTGTGAATATTTTTCCCTGGCACTCTTATCTAGCCTAAATCGACCACTACTGTCACGACCTATGGCCAATTTATTAGTTTTCATCAATTTTTAATAATGGTCATGTAGTGAGGTTCTGTTGAGCTGTGGTGAGAATTAGCCATGGTTATTAAAGTTGACAGGGTCACACATACCAAATGGGATGAGAAGCAGGTGTCAGGGGAAGTTAGTCCTCTTAGTATCTACAGATGTATTTCCTAACAGCTAGTGGCTAGCCAGCTAACTCCAGAACATAGAATGAGAATAGAAAATGAGAAGAAACCAATGGAGCCATAAGGCTTCAATCCTCAAAGATAACTGTTGGGATTATGTCATGTGGGATAGAAATTTAGTTTGAAAAGGTTTACTACCCCAGATATTAGAAGTCTCGTATCAGCAATATTTAAAAATCCACTGGTGGGAGGTATGTAATATCTCAAGTCATGATGCAGCATACAGATAAAAGGTTGGCTTGAAGGGTTTGTAGTCTTCAATGGATCAAAATCATTGACTCACATTAAGAAGGTGAGAATATGCAGGAGGCATATGAGAAATGGCTCGGGAGGATAGACAGAGGAAGACAAATTAAGAGATACATGGAAGGAAAATGACTGACTGAAGGAAATTTATGGCTCCATGTATAAGGTGAGATATTAAGTCAGAGGTGATAACGCTCTGGAAAGGCACCAGTGAAGGGATAAGTTTTGTGTTTGGAGAGATATGAAAATAATGGACATATAAAGGGAAGGGTATTGGTATGCTGCACTTAAAAATATGTCAATGAAATAATTAGGTAAAGGGGAAACTGAGAAATGGTAACTGACTATCATTGCAAATGTGGCTGTCAAGGCATTAAAGTGTTTAAATATTATGGATAGGATTTTGTCACACCTTCTCCAATTTTAAGATGCAACTGAGATTTTGATCTAAAACTTGTTCTCTCCATCTGTATCATTTTCTGATATATCCTTTCAATGTATATGAATCTTATATTTAAATGTAACTCACCCATCTAACACGAAGAGTTGTCAGACATAGTACATCAAGGGGCTGGATCGAGAGGTTTATTACAGTGATGGTCTTTCTGTTTTTAAAGTTGTTAAATTTAAGTAATATGTATACATTAGAAGTTGTTGATCTAATGTATAGCTCACAGAGAATCTCTTATGAGTTAGTTCAAGATAATTTTGAACCACCCTGAAAGTATGAATAATGAGAAGTACCTGGTGGCCATATTATAAATGAGTAAGGTAATGATATTTAATGTTGAATTATCTGTCCCATCAATATTTAACCCTTTTACTGCCAGTGGGCCAATATATCGGCCCTCGTTGGATGTGCAAAAACTGCCACAGGCCGATTTGTCGGCCTAACTTTTTTGACATTTTTTACTTCGTGTAATGATGCCTATTTAACATCTCCTGTCTCATTTATCCACTTGAGCTTTATCTCTGCTGCAAACCAACATGGTTTCACTTTATCCTTACAATGAATGTTATTTGTTTACATTTTTTGCCTCACGAGAACGAGTTCTCACCTGTTTTTTCGCTATGCTCGGCCCAATATCGTATTGCACAGTATCACATTTTGTGCTGGTCACAGCTCTCAACTAAGATGTTTTCACCCTGTATATGCTGGGTTGATTTGAGTGAACAGAAAACTTCGGTTTCGTTTCATCCGTGACGACTTCGATTTCGTCCGCTGAGCGACATCATCAAAGCACCTTACTAGGTGTTTCATTCAATACCATGGAGTCATTCCACTAAGTTACGCCTGAAGCCGTTACTTTGACCTATGTATGCTGATTGTTCACATTATGCTTGCCTGGTAAGCTCTCCTGAGCTCTTTCGTTACCCTCAGGCCAGTATCATACTCTCTTTTAGGCTGTTCAGAGCTCATGCTGTTCTGAGTTCGCACTGGACTGTTTTCTCTGTGGCTCTTAGTATCAATATTACAGAGTCAGTTTCCACCGAGATTACCAAATATTCTTATGTTGAGTAAGTAATTGTTAAAGAATAATGTATCTTACATTTTTACATTATTATAAAATACAAGTTTTCTGTGTTTTTATATGCTTCATTATCTTTTCACGAATTTTCCTTGTTCATATATATCAGTGACTTTTATACTGTTTATTGCATTTTGCCATATTATTTATTTGCTGGACCTTTCTTGTCATCTCATTTTACTAAGAATCGGTGCAAAACCTGAGGTGTTCAATTCTTACATAACTGCGTCTTATTGGAAAAATAGTTACGTTTTATGAATTCAAGCACCTAAATAAGTTTTCCGGAACTATGCGCCCCTCTTTCTCCATGTCGTTTAGTGTTGGATGATTAGATAGGGCAATTTACAATTTATAATTTTGCATTTCGATACAACGTATTTGAAAAGTAAGGATATTGAAGATGCGCTCGTCGCTAATGATGATAATAGTGATTTGCCATCAGAGACCTCTGATGAAGAATTTCTTCTTCTAGCAGTGAAGAATCTTTCGTTTACACCTCAAGGCCAGGGACAAAGAGGAGTCGGATCTCTTCTTTCTCTGAGGGAAATGACTCATGTGGGTCCGACCAAGAAGAGGATAGAAATACTGATCCAGGCGAAGCCGAGTGGGTCAAAGTGAGAGTGAATGGTGATAACCCTCCAAAGATACCCATTGAGTTTCTAGAGATACCAGGACCGAAGCATGCTTCTCCAAGCGATGCACAACCAATCCAACACTTTCGTTTATTTTTTACGCAAGCTCTATTGAATGAAATTGTTAGGGAAACAAATGCATACGCTTGACACTTTCCCAGTGGTGATGGACGTCTTGCTCCAAATGCTTGTGCAAAAAATTGGGAAAAAATAACAGTTGCCAAACCAAATACATTTATCGCATGCACTTTGAATATGGGTTTAAATCGAAGGCCAACAATTGAACCCCATTGGTTCACACAAAAATCGCAATACATCAAAGGGTTTCATGAGATGTTTCCTAGAAATCAATTTCAATTGATCTGGAAATTCTTTCACTTAGCTGACACAAAAAATCTACCTCGTCCAGGGGAAGCAGGATATGATCCTTGTGCCAAAATACAGCCCCTCATTGACCATGCCAACTTATTTTTCATGCACCACTATACCCCCCATGAGTATGTGAGAGTTGATGAAGGCTTGGTTGGCACCAAAAACCATACGCAACTACTGTAATATTATGCATTCTAGTAAGCGCCATCATCGCTGGGGTATAAAGTTTTGGATGTTCCACGTCGCACTATTTGATATCTTTTTAAGTTTATAGAAGCGCTAAGAGCTCAGAAGAGCAGGAGCTAATCAAAAAGTTTGGCTTGGCATACATAGTTGTAGACAAGTTACATATTAAAGATGGGTAACTATCTAAACAAAGGTCATCATATTTTTCTGGACAATTTTTCCACATCAGTACCTCTGGCTGAATACCTATACAGAGTAGGAACTTATGTAACTGGGACTATTTGCAGGAATAGGAAATTTCTTCTGATAGAATTAAAAGAAAAATTTCATGTAGGAGAAGAGCGGTACTATTGTAGTGGCCATATTCTTGCTGTTGCCGTGCGGGGAAAAAGAGCCCAGCGATTTCCTGTAATTCTTCTTTCGACAAAATGCAAAGCCGAAAAGAGTAAGCGTTCACCTACAAAGCAAAATCAGGTAAAAGACATGGAGGAGCCTTCCATTAATCAATCTTATAACGATTATATGGGAGGAATTGACACATCAGACATGATGCTCTATACCTATCTGGACGAGAGACGTACAGTAAAATATTGGAAAAAGATGTGTTTCAATATTTTTGTGCGTATGGTACTGAATTCCTATATAATATATAAGGAAAATTTGACATCTGGAAAGAGACCTTTGTCCAGGCAACATTATACTATTAGCATAATTGAGGAACTTGGCAGAGAATGGCTTCAAGAAAAGCAAAACAGAGGTAGGCAACAGCATCATCAGTGAAACGTGATGTCAAAAAACTGATAAAATTGCCGAATAAAAAATAGAAGGACTGTTGTGTTTGCAGTAGAAGAGGGAAAAAGGGAAAAGGTCAAAGGAAAAGATACTGAGCTGTGTGCGCTAAATACAATAAAGGCCTTCACGGTGAATGCTTCCTTAAGCAAGTGTGCATCAGCTGATGAGAGAGTGAGTGTACAGTCATATCAAATATTTTATAACTCTTGCAAATATTCATTGATCATCATGAAAATGTACCACTGGAGAGTTAACTAATTGTTTTAATTATTTTTCATTTCATGTAAATTATATTTTTCTAATCTAAATGTAACATAAACTTAGAATTTTGAGTTTTTTACAATAGTAATAATTAAATTATTTTTTCATTTATAAAAATAATATTCAACCCCCATAATTCTTGCATGGTTTTAAGCCCTGAATATATCTTCAGCATTGGGAAAAAATCAAGATGTATGAAAAAAAATGAAGTACTAGAAATAATTAAAAATCTGAAGTCTTGCAAATTTCCTGAAAACAGCCTTGGCAGTCTTCACACATCCCACTCAAAAAGGCAGTAAAAGGGTTAAATTACTTGTATCACTGACCTTATGTGTACCTTCTATATTCTACCTAATAATAAGTTTGGCAAACTTATGACGGATTAGTTCACGGTCATGTATACTGAATAACTTTTAAGACTGCATGGATCTGTCACAATGAATAAGTCACTGAATTAATGCCTACCATTTAAAAGTCACTTTCATTGAAAAAAGTTGACTCTCAATTGAAAAAATAACTCCAATATTTCTCTACATATACTTATTAGATCAGAGACACAAACACTCATGTAACGCGGTTTACAGTCAATATACTTTATTTCCTTAGCTACAGAAAAGAAAACATGCAAATAGCACTACAGTACTCACCATAAGATATGCAAATCAAATTACAGAATCTACTAGGTACCAATGACTCTTTAAATATCATTTTAAGTTATTTCATACATCCAATAAAAATTCTACCATCGAAAAATGACTAATTACCACGATGAAAAATAAGTTGATTAATTAGGTGATCAATTCAACTGGTTGCATCATTCAAGGTTTAACCCTTCAGTGGGCGCGTGAAATTTTGTTACAGGATTGGGTGCGTGGGCCACACAACGGGTGGTGCCCAAATTCAATCTTTTTATTGCCGAAAATTTTCAATTTTTTGGAAAAATATTTTTACAAACAATAAATTTATACCACTCTCTATCATTTATTTAGGTTATTTTTCACTACAGAACATAATTACAGCCATCAGTGGAACTAAACCCAAAGTCATTGAATAATCATGAAATATTTTGAGCATCAAACATCCACTGTGACAAAAATATATAAAATATCCAACAATTTTAACATGACTGATTATAATATAATAATGTATAAATACTATATAAATAATATATAATTTAATAATGATGACAGAAAAAGGTTACACAGTTAGTTGCGAGGGCCGAATTTGTGGCCCAGTCATGCTGGCTTCCTTTCACACGCTATTTAATACTAACCCTGCCACAATTTGTTACTAACGACCACGTGAGACTTTTGAGGACATAATAATGTGCAGCTACTGAAACTTACTAGTATATTATGCCATCCTATGAGAAACAGCACTCAAATGAAACACTGAGGGCCATCCCCGTGGCCCACGTGCCTACTGAATGGGTAATGTATAAAACTTATATCACGCTATTCTTCCAAACTTTTATTGAAACCTGGCGGCAAACTTGTGTGTATTTAATTTATAAGATTCAAAAAATTCATGAAACCTAATAACTTTTGGTTGAACAGGCCACTGACAATTAACTAACCTTGAATTACTGATGCAAAGAACTATTGCAAAAGAAACTATTCAAAGGAGAATGAGCATAGTAACTGAGCGACTAGAAATGTAGTCAGTGAACTATTAATGTGCTTTTAAAAACATATTATCAACAATTTCTCTCCAATCAGATCACAAAAATTCATTTCTCATCTCCAGAAATGTTTGTTTTGGTTCCCTTCAGCTTCTCCCGGAAGCACTGTATTAGTGGAAAATGATGATGTGAGGGGCATGATGTCACAAACTCATGAACAAAACCGAAACTTATCACAGCCGGGATCACGGAGAAACTGAATATGCAGTGAATGCAACCTCAGTTTTGCGGGCCATGATACATTTGCTCTTCTGGCAATAAACAAAATAGTCACCCAGAACTTCTGATGGTGGTTGCCATGGTGACTACCTTTACATAATCATCATCATTATGGAGCAAAAGTGTAGCAAAACTTTGTGGCAGGTGCTTGAGGAAAGTCTTCAAGAAAGATGGGACAAAGGGGCCAAGAGTTTTTCCAGAGGTCCTCAGAGGAGTCCTTCAGTGCTTCTAAATGCTCACCCATGCTTGATTTGCCCTCACTGATGTCAAACTCAATAATGGTGGTGAGTGCCACCAATTTCAGCTATGCTGAAGCTCAAGGAATTGAGACACTCGAGGAGATGAGACTAATGTGCAATAAAGTAGGGCAATAAAGAAGTAGAAATGGATACAATGACTACCTTTAATGATGGAGTTGTGCGCAGCAGAGGGGTGAAATATCTCCACATCATAATTGGCAGATGAGCTGGCATTCTGCTCTTCCTTCATGGGGATCCCTGTGACAGTGGTTGACGCTAGGTCATAATGAGACAAGATCAAGTGAGACAGCTTGGATGCCACCTGACCACCAGCCTTCACGGAATGCACTTCAGTGGTTAGAATTGCTGACATCTATCGACAAAGAAAACACCAATAGGAATCAAGACGATGGAGATAGAAAATCAAATATGATCCCATTTCCCTCAGAGCATTTCCTTCTCAGGAAGAAAATACTCAAGAGGCAATCAGCAGAACTTAGTAAAATCAGCTCAATATAAAATTAAATTTCCCATAGTTTCACAAATAAGAACAACAATCATATGCAATAAACATTCTATTGGCCAGTTATATAATTTGTGGTATAAGTTAAATAGAAATTGAATTAGCTTTCTTTTAACTTAATGTGAACTGAGAGTTTCAATTTTGGTCATTACATCAAACTGGCGATTAGATCACTTGAGCAATATTGATAGGAGAACATGTTAACTTTCATACCAAGAAAGCAATAGCCAGAAATTATTTAACTGAGCCAAAGACTTAGAACAAGAAGGAATAAAGTCCAAAAGGGATTTCACGATCAAGAAGAATCAGAGCAGAAAGCATGTTTGAGACATTGATTAAATCTTTGTAGAAAGTGACTACCAATCAGACAGATAATGAGTGACTTATTTTCACCCTTGACAAAGGAGTGTAAAAGTCTTCCAGCCCCACTAACTCCATTAAACAAGCAAATAAAAAGATAGGATAGAAAGTACATGGAAAACAAAGTCATCCATCAATATCATGATTTAATAACTGTAGGTATTTTTCAACAGCAACGTACCTCATCAAAGTATTACATTAGATTTACTATGAAATATAATTGTAAATTTATGCCTCACCAATGCCAATGGCATGTAACAAACTTAAAAATGGTTCAGCTCCACCAAGCATGTAAATGTGTCAACATTGAGAGCGTAGGTAGTCGAAAATTTTATTGATATGGTATGAGGTATATTTTCGATATCATCTCACAAGAACTGAATACTTACTCCATTCAGAAATACTACAAAATAATAGTTACATACATCTTTTGGCGGATGGCCGGTAACTTGACTTTCAACGTTGTTAGGATACACATTTAAGATCACTAAGTGGCAGTGATGAACAGTTATCAGGCTGAAAATGACAAAGAAAATATTTTAAACATTATTAAAAACACGAGATAGAAATAATGCAATAAAGACTTATGCAAAATTTTTATTCCAAAAGAGGCCATCAGTGGTGAACAAGGATTATGAGGCATAAAAGTCGTCCAAGATCTTTTTAAAGTCACTTAAAATCGGAAAAGACATTGCGAATAAGACGAAAAGCACAACTTGTCACCCCTTTCCCGATGAAAAACACCCAAAAACTACAACCTAAAATCAACACATTTTGTACGAAACAGCTAACATGGCTACGATGGCATTCGCTACACCTGATGAATACTCACTGGTCTGATCCCGCAGCGATTTTATTTTGCTGAATGAGAACATTTTGAAAGTATTCCTCAAGGCTCTTGATGCTGGAATTGTCAAGTGTCGAGGTTAAACAAATGACTCGACACCGATTCATAACCTGAGGGTAAACAGTTTATGATCTTTATATCCAATCATGCCACTAGCAGAAAAAAATTCAACACAGTTTTCCGAAAATACCTTGCTCGCATTCTCCGTAAGCGATGTTCTCCTTTCATGCTGAATATCTGAGCATTCACATAATGCCTCAATTGCGCTTTTTAAGCCATAGAATATTGAGCATTCTCTACTAGAGAGTCTCGAATTAGGCACGCCAATGTTGGACAGCGCATTTAGGAGCTAAGACAAATGCAAATATCAGTCAGTTGTCTACAAAATTTGAGAGAGAAAGGCAAACACTTTGTCCAACTTACGTAAGGCAAATTTTGCTGCTGAGCACTCCATGAATTCAGAATTTGGACAGCTGAGTCACTCACAACAAAGCGAATCTGGAAAAGTTGTCGGGTAATTTTAACAAGTGAAAGATACACGGGTTCTATGAATGTAAAAGATGAAGATTACTCTTAAGGTTAGTATTTACCAGTTTACCCTGGGGAAAAATGTCCCAAACTATACGACAGTATTCTACAGCAGCTTCAACACTGCACGTCCACAAAGATTTGGAAATTGGGGCAAGAGGAATGAAGCCAGGGCCACGGGCTTTGGTGAAATCAAATTCTATTTGACATTCGCAAGAAATCCCAAAAAACGGCGAATGATCCAACACGAATATTGTTTTATGATTCGAGGGGCAAAGTTTATCGATATTCATGGTAAAATGATTTTAATAGTCACATCCGCAGAGCTTTATAGACAGTAAAACAATCACATACGATGCACACGTAAATAATGTAGTTCCATCATAGTCAATATTAGCCATTAATATAATAATTCAAACACTACGTTTACTACATCACAAACACTACGTGCACCGGAATATGTCACACTTATTTCAGGTGCATACACCAAGATTTAATAAAATAATATGAAAACGACACAGAACAACAAATTCGGCTTTGTGGATCAGACGCCACATTCACCACAAAATATTTTTGAAGATTATTTTTCGTTCGTCGACTGAATCAAGCTATCCAACTTAACTAATTCATTACACTTCTCTGTCACGCCAACCCTAAAATATTTACGCACATGGCGGAAGTTATAACTTACTCTCGTCCGCGATGCAATTCTGAAGAGGATTTTAGAACGAATGAGGCACTCAAATGCTGAGTCATTTTCGCATTTTATAGATAATTAATAAATAAAAATAAACATTTTCGGTGTGTGGGGTAGGTGTAGGTATTTGCTCAGACTTGCATGTCTCTTTTTCACACGCGGCTGTTGTGAATTTTGAGTCGATTACACCAAAGGCGCAAAAAATACATCCTAATGTTGTTAGAAAGATGAACTGCTCCACGTCGGTCTATAGGCTGAAATTTTGACGCCATACCCTGAATGTTTGGGAAATTAAGTGCAGCTAGTACATCCTAAGGTTGTGGTAATCGTGGGTCATTGGTAGCACATCTATATATACAAATTAGAATGTTTGTCTGTCTGTCTTTAATAAAAATCTACAGTTTTAATCCTATCGTGTTAAAATTTTGCAGAGTAATAGTTCAAGGCAAGAGGAAAATTGTAGGCTACTTTAAAAAGATCTCAGGGCCCAGAAAGGTCCCAAAAAGGGGCCCTTTGGTGGTTCACGGTAAGTATTGGGTTTTGTGCAGTGGTTTCATTTTTTGCTTTTTTACCTAACCTTATCCATCCTTCTCCACATCCACATCTCAGATGCCTGCAGCCTATTCTTGTCTCCCTCTCACAAAGCATGCGAAAAGTCCTGGTTATACTCTATGTTTCTTTCTATTTGTGTTCTCATCACTGCAATCACATCCCAAGTTGGACTGGTCATCGCCCAAATAGTAATTGGCCTTACTCTCCAACCTTTTACTGATTCTTCTAAGTAAAACTTTGGCTGCCCGTGGAATCAAACTGATTATTCCATAGTCCTCGAATTCAGATGCTTCCTGTTTCTTCAGGATAGGAATCCTGCTTATTTGGGATAGAGTCAGGACTTTTCACGATGTCCTCCGGCAATACTCCTTCCTCATAGATACTATGAAGAAGTTTGAAAAAAGCCTGCCTACCTTTATTTCTTAAATTGTTAAGCAACTCCGAAGGTATTGCATCCATTCCTACTGCTTTTCTAGTCTTCAACTCTTTCAATGCCTTCTCTATTTCACTGTTGAGTATCATTGGCCCAAGGTTATCTTTATCTTGTGTTCCCTCACCCTCTATATCTAAATTACTTGGTCTACTATTGCTGTTACATAGCTCCTCCATGTATTCTTGTCACCTTTCTGGAATATCTTCTCGCTAGATTAACATTCTACCTCTTTTGTCCTTAATCTTTGGTACCGTTTTCACTCTCTTACCTCCCGATAGCAATTTCACTTTAGCATATAACACACCCACTTCCCCTTCCTTTTGAAGTTTTTCCATTTCTTCGTATTGGATTTTCCACTAATTTTGCTTCGCCTGATTGGTTATTCGCCGTAGTTGATTATTTAGCTCCTTGTATTTCGCCTTAACTATGCCGGTGTTGACATTTTTCCAATTCCTTCTCTCCTCCATTTTCCCAATCATTTCTTCCGTAACCCACTGCTTCTTTACCCTCATCATTTCCACTAATCCTATTGTTTTCTCTGCCGCTCTTGCTATGGCTGTTTTTATACTCTCCAACTTTTCCTCGATTGACCCATTTCCTTTGCTTCGACTATGTGACTATGTTCCCTTCCTCTATCTCTTGGTGTTACCTCCTTTTTTCCCCTTTCAACGCTTCCAAGTTCCAACTCTTCATCCTCCTCTTTTTTTAGCATTTTGAATCTAAGATCACAATTCATCATTACTAAATTATGATCCGAGCCTGCATCAGCCCTCGGATAGCTCCGCGAGTTCTTCACACTATTCCTGAATCTTTGACTAACCATGGTATAGTCAATTTGATATCTTCCAGTGTCTCCCGGCATTATTCATGTGTACCTCCGCCAAAGATGGTGTTTAAACCAAGTATTTGTTACTACTAATTTATTTCACCTAAAAAATTCAGCCATCTTCTCACCGCGATCGTTTATCGTTCCTAATCCATACCCTCCACTTCATACCTATCTCTCCCTTCCCCCATTACTGCGGTCAAGTCCCCCATTACTATTAGATTTATCTTGCCCGAGACTTCTCTGATTATCTCCTCTATGTGTTCATACACCCCATCCGCCTCTTCCTCCCTATGATTGCTTGTGGGCATATACACCTGGACTAATACCAAGTTTGTCCGGTGTACTTTTATTTCTACCACTAGTATTCTGTCGCTCGCCTGCCTAATATTTACTACACCCATCCCCCATTTTGAGTTCAACACTACAGCTACTGTTGACTCTCCACCCCACCTTCATAGATTACCTGGACACTATCACTCCAATAGTCCCCGCTGTCCTTCCATCTCACCTCGCACAGCCCCAAGGCATCCATTTTCCCTGTATCCACTGCCTGTTTAATATTTTCCAGCTTCCTAGCCCTCATCATGGTCCTTACGTTCCAAGTCACTATTTTTTATACTCACTTAACTTTCCTACTCCTCTTCTCTTTCTTTTTCTTAACTTCCGAGATCCTCGTATCCTGTGATGACTCTTTGTGCAAGTATTTCATGAGATGACAACCTCGGGGGCCTTGCCTCCCCCGCCTAAGTGGGCGGAGCCCCGTAGTTGCCAGGATTCACTTCTCTTTGATTGACATTCATTTTTCTGGGTAGTAAATAGTTGGGAGGGGAATCCCACCCCCGCTTCCCAACAGTGTGTTTCACGTGACACTAACACGGGACTACCTTTCGTCTGGCTCCTACCCTTCGATCTATCTGGCATGGGTGGCCCTACTCGGAGCAATGTAAATTGCTTCCGCCAGTTCAGCTCTTAGGGGTCATTGGAACGCGCAAGCCCTTCCACCACGTCAAGGTTGTAGTCCGCCGGAAGAGAAAACGTTTTACATAAAAATGGAAAAAAACTGTCCATATGAAGTGGCTGTTGGAGATCATTGCTTCAAATGAAATCATGAATGCCATTGGTGTGAGTTCTCGTCACAGCATTCGAAAATTGGGCGAATATTATATTCAATTTTTTTTTCGAATTTTTGACTCGGCGTAACATCTCTATTTACAAACGATAAAAAATATTAAATGCATTATTATGCGTTTAGGAGAAAATATGTTCACTTTACTGAATTATCACGAAATATATCTCATGAGGCTACGTGTCAGAAATAGCATTCAATTACCATAAAACCAAACAGGTAATAAGGATTAAAAAAAAATTTATCTATCACCAATGAGAACAAGCAAGCACAGCTTTACCCTAGTCCGTTAACCATCAAAATTCGCTCCAATCGCCTTAACGTGGATTGGAACGCGGACTAATTAATCCAAACAAAATTTACTAAATCCAAATTAAACACCCCAACCAGAGAACATAGCAACAAGTAAATTCTGGATGAATTCCAATGTTCGAGCCCAGATGACCTAATTCCCCCATTCGCGTCCCGCAGTAAATAAATAGATGGGACGAAGAAAGTGGGAGGGCTTTTAATCAGGAACACAAGAAAAATAAAAATAAACAGAATTGCTGTAAATTAATGATAGGGAGTGACGTGACAAATCTTTCGCGTACCTGCCTTGACTGCGGCTCCTCTCCTGAAGGCATGAGTGACCACTCCTGCTCACATGTCGAACCGACTTCTCATCTCTGAAGTCTCAGGCCTTCTCTCTCTTCAAGTCACAAAACGAGACTCGCGCTCCGCTTTTCGGAGCGCCACATTGTTGGCGGCGGCGGTCCCACCGTGACAAGGACGCGGCGAAATGTCACGTCACAGGGGAGGGAAAATTAAATGAAAATAAAGGAAGACCCTTCACAAAATCGCGTAAACATCCAATTAGTCTACAGATTGAATATACGTGGAAAGCCGAGTTTAATCTAGTAAAAATCTTTTCTGTTTTTTAGGGTAGTGACAGCATAATATGAAGTTATATAGCAATATTGTTAACGGCTTAATTGTGGAGGTGGAAGGAGAGGAGTCCCGCCACGATTGCAGCTCGCCGTGGCTTCGCGAATGGTGTTGTAGGACGACGACCCTCGAGGCGTCAGTCAGCGAGGTCGTGACCCCTGCCACGAGGGTCGCTGAAATTAGCCGGACCGGGAGGGTGGGAATCTTAATGATTAGCAGTTTCAACGACCTACTGATAGTGCCATCATTGCAAAAGGGGGCAAAGAGGAAGAACGGAGCGGATTAATGCTTTTCACTTCTTGGAACAGTTCTCGGCACCGCAATGGAAATTCGGTGCGAGCAGTGGGAAAGAGGTCAAAGAGCGACCGACGCTTGGGTCACGCCATAGCCCCTCAAACATCTACATCTACATACATCCCCGCGAGCCGCCGCTTGGGCGTGTGGCAGGGGGTGGTAGGTCACCAGCCGTGTAAAGATGTAAAAATTTTGGAGGTGAAATGGTGACATGTCCTATGAGAGTGTATTTGGAGGAGCTCAGTATCTATTGTGGTCGCTTGTTGTGCGCGGAAAGAACGAGTTTTTGTACCTATCTGTTCGGCAGTGTATCTCTCTTATTTTATCGTATCTGTCAGACCTGGAGATATTGTGAGGAGTCATGATAATATTCTTTGCGCCGCTCTGAAAAATATCAGTCCTGAATATCTCAAGCATTCTAAGCCTAGCGTGCAGCCTCCGAGTCTCTAGGGGCTCCTTAATCCCTCTAACTGTTATGTAACACTATACGTTCGTACGTAGCAGTTTTTAACGAAGCGTACTGCTTTCCTTTGTATTTTATTAATTTCTTTGGTTAAATCTATTTGAGCAGGGTCCCAAATGCTCGCGGCGTATTCGAGGTGTGGCCTAACCAGAGCGAAGTAGCATCTCTCCTTTACTTTTTCATCCGAGGACCTTCCTATTATACGTGTAACAAAACCTAGTTTCTTTAATGCTGCGCCGCATATGTTTTGTATATTGTGTTCCCCACGATATATCTGAAGTTAAGGTAATTACAACATATTTTTCTGTATTTGAAGATTTTATGTTTACTCCACCCACGGTGTAGATATGGCTTTTCGGAACGTATTCAGGTAACGTTCTCGGGAGCGCCATTTCGCCGGGGCAAATGATTATATACCCATTGGAGCCGAGGCGTCGGAACGGGTGGCCAGTTGGACATTCGAGCACTGCGCGCATATTTAACCACATTTCAGTGCGGTCACCTACTTCATATAAGAGATTCAGGTTGCTGGGTGTCAGACACCCAGGATAATTAATTTTTTATTTAATAATTGTAACTCTAATTTTTGCTTTATTTTTTGAAGTTCTAATTTTACATATTGCATGAGACGTATGACGTATTTTAAAAAAGATGTTTCACTAAATTTTTTTTACTAATATATGATGATGCCCTCGTTGTGGACGCTGTCTTGCAGGGTATCTACGTCATTTGTATCGGATATATCGCCAATAATTTCCTTTTCTTCCTCCATAACATCTGAAAGTGGCAATATTCGTTTTTTCCCTTTTCATATGCCTAATCGAAAACTAAAATTTACGTTTTACTGCCCATAATAATGGAATAATAAGAATGGTAAAAATTGTAAATTGTGGAATATAAAAATAAAGTTGGATTTTACGCCAAAATGCAAAATTGATAATTGTGAAGAATAATGTAGATGCTCATATTTACCTGACTCTCTTCACAGGGAAGCTGACCTCCACAGCAGAAGACACTCGTCTTCAGAAACCAACTGAATTTCCGCGCGGAAAAGACACATCTAAAGGAGGTATCTCTAGCGAGAGGACCTCTCATTGGCCGAGAAAGATTTTCGTATCTCTTAGGGAAGTCTATCGCAGGTTACGATAGAGATCCCCTCATCGCCTGGTGAGAGCTATATCATAAGGGGACGTATTTATTTCGTCTGGGCTCTTCGAGGAGACCGCGGCTAGTAAAGTGACAAAGTTAGTCTCTCCATTACGGTTAGCGGGTGCTGGACACCCGGATCTGAAATAGATGTCTTTTTTTCGACAAAAGAAAATTCAATCAACTTAACATTACGATAAATAAACTGAATGCGACATCAAACTAAGCTATGAGAGATATTTACTTGATAATGTGGATCAAGAGCATATTTCAAGTCCTGTAGGTGTTAAACACCGTGGAAACATAGCTGAGTCAGAGGGGTAAATGTGCTGGAGCATTGCTCCGATTTTATCCTACGGGATCCGCAACATAGCGTCGGCCATAAATGCAAGAAATATTTGGGTGAGCAGAAACTTGTTAATGTATTCAATAAACGTAAACAAGTCCAGAATATGCAAAAAAAGAGCGTTTGGACTCGACTTAACTTCAGAGGATGAGAGAAGCAGATGTTTTTAGTGTCTCCAGTGACCATCTATAATCAAACGCTCTTAAATAAGAAATGAATTGACGGACTTTCACACTACGTCAAGAATCGTATATCATAAACCGGGAAGCCGGTATAGTTTTGAGTTCTTATGCGCCTAAATTTCTTTTTTCAATGAAATATTACGCAGGGAACACTTAACCCATCAACTAATCATTTGACGTTTGAATAATGGTAATCTAACCACTATTTGCTCAGAAAAAAAGATTTAAACGTGTGCCATCTTCACCCCGGTACAAATGAATAATCACATAGAAATTAGCTTCTATTTTGACCAAACCCCAATAGATTCATACTTGGAGACCTCCTATGGATTCCATACGCTTGGAGAAACGTCTAATATCTCTATATGCTTATTAAATTTCCCGTAGCAAAGCGTCGGCCATTTCTCAATACCATTGCATTCGTCATTGAATATTTTGGTTGCGATTGCTCCGACTGATTTCTTCAGGTTACCTGTTTGAATAATCTTTAATGACCTAAAAATTGGGGTAATTTGAGCATTTTGATGGGGGGCAGAGAGTCCGGGTAGCTAAGTAGATTTTAAAGCCTTTAAAAAGCAATTTATGACCGCAGAATTACACCAATGCCCACGGCCTCCAAGTTTTCTTAGTAGGTCTGTTGCACCGCAGAAAAATAGTAACTACAATTAAGAAAAAATTAAATTAACATAAAACTTTGGCGTATCATATTTACCCCGCTAACTTCACTTTTTAAATCATTTTGAGAAAAAATGTAACCACATAAACGTTTTCATCACGGAATCTAAAATAGTTTATTGCGCAAGTAAGATTTCATACTCGGAGTCATTATTAACCAGAATGGAACATCGACTGAGGTTTGGCGATCTTGTAGGAACGACGTGATACGTTCAGTGAACGACTGAAGACAATGATATTATAACCAACTCAATATAATGCTCGGAATCGTGGTTTAAGCACTGTCTGATTCTGCGAACTAGTGCCCAGTAGGTGGACGAACCACCGTTGTCTGCCTCCCTCTTCCGTTAGTCCGCCAATGCACTAGAGATTCAAAATTTTCGTGTTTGTTCCATCTTCACCCCGCTAACCGACTTCACCACGGTTTACGGTCAATCTAGAGCATGTAAGCTATTTTTTAATTTTAAAACGCAGAAAAAGTACCGGGAAAAGAGAGCTGGCAAGCGAAGGATCCCCAGGTCCAAAGTCTCCTTATTTTTCAAAATACATTCATGCGATTTCGTATTCCCACTTTCATATTTCCTATTCAATAACAGTTGATTTGACATTCAATAACAATTGATGTTGCCGATTTTCCGGGTCAAATTTTCCGAATGTATTACACGTTTTCTTTTTTAGAGTTATTTAAAATTGTTAAGCTCATTGATTGCTTCCCTATGATAGTTTATTATGGTAGTTCTCGTGGATATTATTAATTGCATTTTGAGTAAGACTCGTACTTTTTACGGAATTTATTTTCAACCAATTCGCTGGATATAACTATAAGATAAAATTAGTGACGGGTCTTAGTGATCTATAACTATATAGAACTAGAAAGTGTAACTATAAGCTAAAATAAGTGGGGGGTCTTAGTGATCATGAAGTCAGTTTCGTGGAAAATAAAAAAAATCATTGGGTATTCAGTGAATTTTTAACGAAAACTCAAACATTTGCAAAGAAAACATACCAATGAGTTATTTTCGATCATAAAACCCTTGGAAATATAAGCCTACACCGATCACGATGCATAAGTAAAGACGCGAGATCGGAAACCGCGAGGTGGTTGGTAGTGATTGGTTAGAACGGGACTTGGACGGCAAAGAATATAAATATAAGATGTAAGAGATTCGAATGGGTCTTGAGGAGATTGTAAAAACTACTTTAGAAGAAAAACTTTGCGAATATCGAGGATGGATAGAAAAAATAAACGTGAATCTTTATTTTTATTGAAGTACAAAACAATTTAAACGATCAAGGCCGTAGCGAGCGGGGAGGGGGGCCAGGGGGTTCAAACCCCCCCGAAATTTGGAGACAGAAATGAAAAATGAAACAGCTTTTTCTAACGATTAAAAAAAATTAAATTAGCGGTTAGCACGGCATTGGAAGAAACACTTGGCACAAAATATTAGTAACTCAAGAATGATCTAAGGATTTCCCGGCGTATGTAGTCTTTGAAGGTTATTCGTGCTTCCCACCGGGTGGTCAAACTCTCCATCTCGGCCGACGTTTCGATGGACGAGTCGTACATCGAAACGTCGGCCGAGATGGAGAGTTTCACCCGGTGGGAAACCCGAGTAACCTTCAACGATTAATGACTCAATGAAACATATTTTATTACATTTATTTCTTTATTACATACAGTAACGATAACTACCAATCAGGGGTGGTTTCAAAGGATTCACGTTGGTGAAGCAGGGGGTCTAGTATAACTGACTTACGTAAGATTTTTTGGTCGTCACGAGACAACATTGCAACTATTTTTGAAAGTAATTTGTCAGTGAGATGGAGCCTCCACCCGTCGATGGCGTGTATTTCGTAACTCCATTTCGGCATATCATATTACAAGGGCCACACCATGCTCCTATTTCGGCGCCCGATTTGCTGCCTACATTACTCCTGCACTCTGGCTGCGGCAGACGGTAGCTCCTGCCACTGAAGGGTCCCGTCAGCTACTTTGTTTAAAGGCAGGTTTCGAATGGGATTTTTCTAATAATGTACGTATACCTGGCGTCTTACGTAGTACTGAGAAGGGAGGTAGGGTTGCCGAAATCTTACAGTGTCTTGCATGAAGGAGAGGGTCAAATTATGGCATACGTCGTCTCAAGTAATACATAAATGGCCCCCTATCACTCAGACGGGAGTTTTCATTTTCATCCATCGACCTCAAAAAGTAGCACGTTTTTCAGTCTGCTCAAACGAGAGGTACCTGTCTGAGAGCTATAGCAGACAACTAAGACGCTCTAATAGTTGGTTCACACAACCACTCCTGCAAGATCCTTGCTCTGCGTGTGTGCTAAAAACTCTACAATGTTCTAGTACCTCAAGTGTACAGATTCAATAACTGTCATTAACTAGTACGCAAGTCGTGTACACAAGAGCTAAGCTATTGCAATTTTAGTGTGCAGGTGTTTGAAGAAAGTGTACTGCTGCCTCAATGATGCGCAGGCTAACGGATTACAGAGCAAATGATCTGAGCAAAGCACCAAGAAACCTTCAGGAACCTGATGTCGTTTAGGCCATACAATTGGAACCGTCAGAGGTATGTACATGTGTTATTTTAATTCTTACGAATAAATCACAAATTTAATCTTCGTTTTGATAGTAAAAGAAGATAATGGAGTAGTGATTGTTAGCATTCACTATGTTAAAAAACTTTTCCCTACTATTGTCCGAACGTGAACAAGTTATGTCTGACGAGACGGGGAGTAGGGATATCCGCTGGTTGATTTTAGGAACCCTAATTCCATTTACAGGAAGACAGATCGGAAGCATTTTTGTAGATGCCGTTAAAGTGGCGAGAGATATTGGAAGTGAGATAGAACCGAGACTGAGAACTTGATCAATCCATACGAAGCGAGAGAATGTTCCTGCTTCAAACGCCGAGGAATAATTTATACGAGCACTCTTTTTTAATCTGTTGTTGATCATTTTATAATTTAATTAAAATCAAGATTTTTCCCAAATTTCAGTGCGGACGACGTGGTAAAGTCATGCGTGAAATACTAACAGTTCTTGAACATTTCTTTACTCGTGATGAATAGGGCTCAAAAATAACTTTTAAAACTACAAAAAAAAATTATCATTCTTTTCTGGGAGACACTCTATTTTCTGACTCCCCGAAAGCCCCTGACAAGTTTCTAAAACCAATCGTAATACATTGCAATAAGGTGAATCCCAACGCGTTCTTCTAAGAACATTCTTTGAAGGCTTCCGCGACTCTTATAATTATTAATATTGCTCTTTTCAGGTATTTCCGTCGCGTGTTTGGTTTTTTTGACAACAGTTTCTCCCCTCTTCCTGGGGGCGTCTTCAGGTCCGTTGGACATTTTTGTAATTGTTATTATTTACTTCCCGTTGTTATGTATTGCGTTGCTAGTACATCTAGGACCATAGGATGTCTCGATTTCCCGCTCCTCGCTGTGGTTTCACCACTCTCTCCCAGGTTGAGGCAAGTGGGTATCCATCCTCCCGATTGAAATTCGATGGATATTTAACCAGCTCTACCGCTTCTCTGATCAGCCTGGGAAAATAACGATTTTCCCTTGAGAGTACTCTCACTTGGTCAAAGGCAATCTGATGTCCTGGCTCGAACCACGCATGCTCTATAGCAATATTAATAATTCTAAGAACAATATTTTCAAATCGTTCGGATTTAATAACTTGGATTTAGAAATAATATTTTTCATCCCATCCCATCCGAAAGTGGAGCTACGTAAACCGGAAGTGCCACTTTCTACCTGGGAAAGCACAAAAAATACAATGCGCTCCCAAGGAAGTAAAAGAGAAAGCCTAAGATCACATGTTTGTCACCCTCGGTTTCGCCTCAGGAGATAATTTACATGTGATCTAGTACGTTCTCTATTTTTCTTTCCTGGGCACATGATATACTATTTGATATATTTGTGTGATATTTTTCTTCTTATCCTACATATAACGGAAAATGGAAAAAGTAAATAGAATGTATGGATTTTTTCTGCAAAACCCAGTATGGAGAAGCGGCCAGGGGCGCAACTCACTTTGGCAAATTGTTTTGCAAAAAAAATCTCGGAACTGATAATTATTTAGTATAATGCCCCAAACTCACAGCAAAGGAATAAAAACTCGTTACGATGGAAGAATTTACTGCAGGAGAGACTGAGATTTTCTTGAATGCAACCACAGTCAATAGAGGGGCATTGAACGTTTTAGATTCAGGAAACTACCTTGGAGATGCTTGAAATGAAATTGATCGTTAAATGAAATTAAAATTACTAAAAAGTCCTTTGACTCCAGAACCTAATTATATTTTTCCAGTGAGGGGTATGAGAAATTTAACATTTCAAAGACAATGGTTGTCTCGTTTTCAGTGGCTCGTGTGCGCAAATTCGATGGAGTGCTGTGCAAATATTATGTACCTACTATTCTCAAAAGATACGGCTGGAAAAGGTGGCCATCAATAATTAAATTCTTTAGTGAAAGAGCCATTTAAAAATTGGGAAGATACATTGAAAACTTTCAAGGCTCTCGAAAATTATGGATACCATAAGGAATCCATGATTACATGAAGACAGCCTTTAAGCGTCTCTAATAATCCATTTCGTGACATAGAAAATATTATTGACTCTTCAAAGCTGCAACAAATTCAAGGAAATCGGGACAGATTATATTCGATGGTTAAAATAATTAAGTTACGTGGGTGACAAGGACTTGCTTTGAGAGGAACCAACGATTCTGGCCCACTATCTGCAAGTTATGCAGAATCAAAGGTTAATGATGGCAATTTTAGGACAATATTACGATTGAGGATGCAGTATGGTGATCAAAAACTCCTTAAGCACACCGGAAGTATGTCATTGAATGCTACCTACATGAGTCCAACCATTCAAAATGAATTAAGAAAATATCTCTGGAGAAATAATTGGAAAAAAAATTGTGAAAAAGGTAGTCGATGCAGGAGTATTCTCTATACTCGTAGATGAAACCACAGATATTGCGAGTTATGTAAAATTGTCTCTATATGTATGTAACACGTCCAAAATTGAAACTTTCGATATCACAACAGAAGATTTTTTTGGGATTTGTTCGCTTAGAATGCGCAACTGGAGAATATATTTCAAATACTGTCATAAACTTTTTCCATAGACTTGATCTGAATAGCAACAATATGGTTGGACAAGGGTATGTAGGCGCTTCGGGAATGGAATAGTCAATCAAAGGCCTTCGAGCGTTTATCAGGATAAATCACCCTCAATCTCTGTACGCACGTTCACTGTAGCTCTCACTCATTTAATCTAGATTTGTGCCATTCATGTTAGGTACAGAGTGTGAGAAATTGCGTTGGTAGAACTAAGTCAGTTATTAAATTTTTAAAGAGTTCTTCCAAAAGGATGGTTTAGCTGCGAGAAAAAATAAAATCTATTCTACCAAATTCGTAATATGGGGGTTTCGATAGTGCCACAACTATTTTCTCTGAGTTCGGTAAAATTAGGTTACGACCCGGACAAAAATAATTACCGAGCGGCACCCTTTCCAATGTCTTCGGGAACTTTCCAGGATGACTCAAAAAAGTCCCACGAGTTCCTGACTGGGGTAAGGAAGTTATCCAGGAAAACCTAGAAAAACCCGGAGATTTTCGGGAAAAATCCTAAATTAGTTAAAATATCAGTTAGAGCGATGACATTTTTTCATTTTGTCAGAAATTTTATGACAAAGGTAATCAAAGTCTTAAATTTTACTCTTGACCCACTGGAAAATATATAATCCAGAAAATCTTGGAATTTCCTTGCAATTAATTCATCATGCTAATTGTGTCGTCGGATTTCACTGTACTCTGTGATTTCATGATTATGAGCATTGCGAATGAAGCTAGGCACATTCAAGTCGTCACTCAACCGTGTCCAGATTACAGGCTGTCTGGAATTCCCCTGGAATACACCTGGAATTTGTTTGTCTTATCCACTGTTTTTCTAAGGAGGAAAGATTCGCTGTTACAAGTGTTAAGCGGAAAGGATGAACACTGACTAGAATTTGTGTCAGAAACTGCTTTTATTTCTGGTGGTCATTGGCATGAGAAAAACATAAATTACGTTGAGATATCGCAAAGTTTTTAAACAATAAAAAACAACATCTTGCCAGTCTTTCGTTAGAGGAAATAAAGACCAGTTTTCACCTGGCCTGTTCACTCGCAGCTGGAGACGCGATGCTGCTCCGCACGACACAGAATCACTACGGCAAAGCAGAAGCTGCAGGATAGCGAAAGTCAATCCTCCGTCGCGTCGACGGCCGTTGTTGGAAGCTTTCAATTTCAAAGGCGTTTAAGTCAGCGCAGTTCGGAACACATCAGCGCTCACGATGGATTGAAACATATATGCATTGGTGATACGATCGGTAATCTGCCGATGGGTTGTACAAGAGTCACAGGCCAAAATTTCGTAAAAGTTAAAGAAGGCGTTCAAACTTCATGCTGAAGAAGAAATGGTTTTCGACACGAAGTAATTTAAAATTATGCATGATCTAATTTCATGCTTTTACCGGCAATCGACACAAAAAAACAATCGCAGAAGAGGCTGTGGAAGATCTTCACTGCTCAAGCATACTACCTCGCACATACAAAATACCCCTGATATCTTTTGAAGCTTAATTTTGAGATACTACACTCTAAGAGGAAATAAAATGGCATCGACCATATTATGTCTTATTTACAGATGGGACGGGGAAAGTTGGACTCAGTAATAAGGACGACTGTCAGATATTAGCCGGGTACTTTGAAAAGTTATCGGACAGAGAAGAACCTGAAGGGATATTAGAATTCATTCAACCACAGGTGAAAAACATAGGCTTGGATCTACCTGATGGAAGAGAAGTTCATGGATGACGACGGCAGAAACTTGAATGACAATTAAGGCGGGGAAGAAGAGCTTATCATGGCGGCAGAGATTGCCAACTCATTGATGTTTCCTAATTGATATCTGCATCTACGTCCACACAATACCCCGAGAGCCGCCCCATGAGCGTGTGGCAGGGGGTGTTTGGTCACCAGCCGTGTAGAGGTGTAAGTTTTTTTTGGAGATGAAATTGTGACATGAATTATAAGAGTGTATTTAGTGGAGCTTAACTTTTATTGCGGTCGCTTATTGTGCGCGGAAAGAATGAGTTTTTGTATCTATCTGTTCGGCAGTGTATCTCTCTTATTCTATCGCATCTGTCAGAACTAGAGATGTAGTGAGGAGTCATGATAATATTCTCTATATCGCTCTGAAAAATATCAGTTCTGAATCTATCAAGCAATCTAAGCCTAGCGTGTAGTCTCCGAGTCTATAGGGGCTCCCACCTTCATCCCTCTAACAGTTGTGAGACACTCTATGTACGCTCGTGGCAGTTTTTAACGAAACTCGCTGCTTTCCTTTGAATTTTATTAATTTTTTTGGTTAAATCTATTTGACCAGGATCCCAAATGCTCGCGGCGTACTCAAGGTTTGACCTAACCATTGTTGCAGCTTCACAAATAATTTCACTATAATAGCTAATATATTGAATCTAAATGGCTATTAGTCACATAATAATCGTATCCGTTCATCTAGCTCACTCAATTTGAGTTGAAAATGTTAGAGGAAAACCATTTAGGTGAAAATTGAACATAAACGGTAACATGCTCATCGGCGTCCAATGCTGAGAACGAATGTTTCCATTTAAGATTTATGCTGGATACATTTATCGTTCGATATTTTAAAAATCCATCAAATGAAACCGTTGGAATACTGTGGATTTTTTTATCCGCGTAACTTTTAAGGGAAGTTTTTCTTCATTCAATGATATTGCGGAACCAAACCATAATCCAATGTAGCATCAATCTTCATATCGCATCACGATAGTGAAACGAGTAAATATTTAGTATTTATCGAGTTAAGAATCTTCAAGTGCGCCAAAATTAATACTTTGCATGTTCAAATATCAAGTGTTTCATTAATAAAACCGGTGTTAATTCGCGTGGGCGGCAAATTTTATTATAATTAGTGAAATATATGTCGATTGGTGCGTTTGGTAAGTCACCGTATTTATCAAATTATTAAAAATTTTGGGGTCCATGTTCGTCAAGCAGTGATGGTTTTGGGATAACCCGCGTCAAGATAAAAAAAAACAACCTTTCTTCTCCTTTGCCGGAGACCTCATCAGGAGAACGTCCAGGAGACTCTCCGCCAACACCCTCTCCCCCTCTTGCACCACCGAGACGATATAAATTGATGCACAATAAAGGCAATTAGGTCATTCAGCCCTGATGAGGTCTCCAGCAAAGGAGAAGAAACATTGGCTTTTTTAAATCTTGACGCTGTTTATCCCAAAATCATCACTGCTTGACACTGTATATAAGTTTTGCGATTATTGGGGGCCATTCTGTCGTGTGAGCTTACTTCATATCGATAAAATCCCAACGTTTATCAGGTAAAACCCCATCATTCTACACGAATCTACCTCAGCTCCTCTATGCAGATTAATCACATAGTTGCTTTACTGGTTCTCAATTTTTTACTTTACTTTTTTACTTTACTGGAAGGGGTTCTCAATTAGCATAAATTGGTGTTGAAGTCATTCAAATCATCTTTTTATTCATGTTAGCCGAGTGAATATGAATGAAAGTGATTGCTTTGGTCAGTTATCAATGAGAAGACCTATTATTCATTATCGTCAATCCGAAGATTGGTTCGCTGCGGCTTCCCTTTCCACTCGCCTGTATGCACCGACCGCAATAATCCTATATAATTATTTACTTTTACGTCCTTCATGATTTGTCTGATGTATTCCATTCTTGGTCTTTCTCGGTGTTTCTCCTCATTTATTTATCCTTCCACAACTGTTTGCATTGCGCTGCTGCATCGAAAAAGGGGTCCAATGAGTTGGTCACTTCTTCTTCGCAATGTTATCATGATTCTTCTTTTCTCTTCAGCTACTCCCAAGAATTCATACAGGGTGGCGATCGTCAGGGAAAACCGGGAAAACCTGGAATTGTCAGGGAATTTTGAATTGATGGAAATGTCAGTGAAAAGTCGGGGAATTCTTGTAACAGTCAGGGAAAAACTGGGATATGAATCCTCATTATCTTTCTATCATTACATTTATCGGTCAGTCTTTCCCATCTCTAATTTCACCAACTAAAATAAAGTCTGTCGCTGACATGCATGGAAAAATCACCATCAATTCGTGGAGTATTCAGTTGTGAGTCTTGTTAGTTGTGAATCAGACGTACAATGTATCCATGTTGTATATCTTTATTGCGATATTTGCCTAATTGTGTTAAAAATCAGGATCACAACGCTCAACACAAGGAATTCGGGTCGATGTTATTCGGAAAATTTTACCTCGATTTATTATTTTCATTTCCGAAACTCAGTTCGAGAAGTGGCTGGAGCACGCTAGCTTACAGTAAATACATGCTCGCAGTTCCAAAAATATGAGAAGATGATTAGAAAATTTAAAGCTGATATAGAAGATTTAGAAAAAAAATATTCCAATAATAGGTCACCTTTTGGCGATTGGTCAGGGAAATTGGTAAATCCATCAGGGAAAAGTCAGGGAAAGGTCAGGGAATTTGAAAATTGGATATCAGCAGCCACCCTATCGTAGTTAATGACTATCTCCGTTTATTCAATCTACATTCTTCGGCAGCACCACATCTCCAGTTTCAAATCTCTTTTACTCATCTGCTGTTATGACCTTGTGTTATACAGTTAAAATTTTTAATATTGATTACACTTGCATTCTAACTAGTTTCTACATGTTGTAACACAACGCGGGCCTCCATATTCTTTTCCCACCGCGTGGGAGAAATAACAATTAAACACCCACCAGGTTTAACTTTTCGCGGTGAAACAATAGGGAAACGGAGGGCAGAGCCAAAGCCGACAATGAAGAATTGGGGAAGGGGACGAATAGAAAAGCACGAGCGGGGGATTGACAGCAGAGTTCTTGAAGGGAACTGACGTGTGGGGGGGTTCTGTGCCATATTCCGAAGGAAGCGGACATCCAGCCGCGATACTGGGGCCAGAGAGAGAGAGACCCTGATACAGGACTACCATTCGTGCAGATGCTGTGATCACATTACGCCAGGACTACGGGTTCCGGAGGCTGTAAAGCTAGAGTGACACCAGCCACGTATCAACCTGTATTGTCAACAAGAGCGTAAATATGGACTTTAATTCTGTATTTTAAATAAGCCATACAACCCAGTTGGGTACAACCCGGATTAGAGGTTGATGCTAGTTTTGTTTTATTTACATTGGAGTAATGAATGTTTAAAGAAGATATATGGCTTAATTCAAAGAAGTTGATTATCATAAAATGTTTAAAGATAAGTAAATCATTTGAAGTAACTGTATGAGGTGCAGAATATTACAATTGTCTGGGTCATGACCTTAAGTTAAAGGTAAAGCTATTATATACTTTGTTTTTGTGTGTCTTGATTCAATGATATGATTTTGTCTGAACAATTAAATTGCTAGTTATCACGTATCGCATGTTGTTTTGTGTTTCTCATGTTATCTACCGCAGAGAAGGCTGGGGCAATTGAAAAAGGTAGGAGACCGTGGTTAATTTATCTCACATTTATTTTCCATTTTTGATACTCACCACGTGGGCATTTTGAGTTAACGATAATAGAGTTTGTTTCCATTTCTGACCCACAACGTGGGGCTGTCGGGTTGCATTGTTAATATTTTACAATGTATTAATATATTATGTTCCAATCCATAACTAGTTCCACTTGCATTGTTTTTCTACCATTCCACAATTTGTTACTTTATCAAATCTAGCATCTGGCAGACAATACCGCGCTGATCAACATTTAGAATATGGTGGTGAAGAGCAATCAACTCCAGCTGGAGTTTCTCGAAAGGATGGTGCTGAGTTTAGAGTTAATAAATCTGCAAGAGAACTCCACTTATTTCATGGAGTTTTTTGAAGTTCTGTCATAGGTGTAAGAGCTATGGTGATCAGTATAACCACTTTCTTTCAGTAGCTTCGGAGTTACGGCAAATATAATTTGTCCCTTACCAGTGAATTTTGTCTGCACTAAGTTCTTGCTGAAATAATTCCGTCATATCACTCCGTCTACCTGAGAAATGAACTGCGGATGTGGGAGATGGGAAATTAAAATTTGGTGTACACACATCAAAGATAGTCGAAAACTGGCATTACAAGTAGTTTTTAAGAAATGTCAAAAAGCTCTGTAAGGAGTTGATTTTGCTTCTCTTTCTCTTAAATTTTAGACCCAATGGGAAACGACGAATACACGGCTGAGGTTTCTTTGCTAGAACTTAAAGTTTCCAGAAATGTGTCAGGAATATTAATTTACGTAATTATTTGACACTTATGCTGTGAAAATATCAATTTTGAGTTGGATAAAAACGCTCCCGTCCACGATTCTGGAAATTTGGAGACCGGGCCTGTATTGGAATACGCTTGTTAGGAGACATAGAACCATCGAAAACAACCAGAAGCAGAAGCGCCCATGAGATCGAAAAACTAAAAATGATGCCTCCTTGCGACTAAAAGAGCGATGAAAATAGAGTAAATGTCAAAGTTCATCCGAAGGTTTCCGTGGCGTTTAGCTTGTCTGTTCCGTGGCATTTAGGATGCCTGCTTACGGATGCTCCTCCGCGTTTGGTTTTTTTTAAGATCATAGTTTCTCTTTTTAGATCACTTTTGTGGCGTCTTTGGGTCAAAAACGACTGATTAACAACAACTAAAAGCCTGCAAAACAAGCTTGGAAGGACGGAAGCACTTTAAAAAAAAACATACATTTTGAGCATGTTCTCGAATGACGGTGAAGGTTGTACAAAATCAGCAGCGGGGAAAATGAGATGTATTCAATGGATGCGTGGTGATATCGAAGAATGGCGAAGACAAAAAGGACGGAGAGTATCACCAATGGCTTAGTTCTTCGAATAGATGGAGAGATAAGATGTCCTGCAAAACCTCTTACATGCTGATGAGACACTCATTGGGCAAAGCCTAAGAGGTAACAGAATCTTTAAAGCAGAATACAAGGAGAATGAAAAAACGGAAAAAAATTATCGAGTGACATAAAATTTTGAGAGACGTGGAAATGAAGACATGGAATATTGAAAGGTTAGCTATGGGGAGAATAGAATCTTGAAGAGATACAATAAGCAATTTTTCCAATGCGAATTACTATGATGACTTACCTCAGTCGATGAGTGGCCAGATATGTAAGTAATTACGTATTAAACGTGGAAAACCAAGATGGAAAGGCGTAAAATACGCACAATTTGTAATTAACACGTATTTTCCGCTGATAGAGAAGACTGCAAAATGTGAGACTGTTTTTACGTTATTTCTCATAAATTCCGCCCCATCAACGGAGACATCAAATCTTATGGTCACTCTATAACCTGTATGGAATGTACCCCTAAGGTCAATTTTTTATTTCCAAGCCAGAATTAAGTGTAAATCGCATTAAAAGAAAAAAATATGGGCCCAAGAGATTTCACTAAATTCAGATTTATATGCATTCCCGTTTTAATGCTTGGCTTACCGTTATATTATCTGTAGCATAAATTTTAACTGGAAGAAGACTGAATTCATAAAATATGGAAGAGAGTAGCTTAATTCAGACAATACGCTACAAGAAGTTGCGTTGACTACGTGAAATACTTCGCCCACCTTGGTAACTGCATAGAGTGAGATTGAAGAAGTTCAACGGAAAACACGCGAAGAATGGGTCAAGCTAAGAAAGCATCCACGATGAATAATACGATGAATGCGATCCAAAAATAAATAGGATTTCAAAGAAAAACCGAAAAGAAAGGAATAAATTAAAAAAGTAGAAAACATTCGCGTAGAAAGTTGCACCGTGCGGCTCAGAGACATGGACTATTGGAAAGTTGCAACAGAAGAAATTGTAGTCCTCTGAAACTTGGATCTGGGGGCGGATGCTGAAGATCAAGTGAACGAATGGGACCAGAAATGAGAAAATGAACAGAAAAATGTAAAGGAGATAATCAAATAGAGTACTATCGGAAAGATGAAGTATAGGTAACCCAAAATTTGAGACAGAAAAAGTTTTAAGGAGCATTGTAGAAGGAAAAGACCTGGGGACAAATGCCAATTGATCAGGTAAAACAGGAGTTGAATGAGAAGATGTTTAAGAGCAAAAAAGGGTAAGAAGAGAACGGAATGGGTGCACCGAGAGCTGCAGCTTAAGGATTGAATGACAAATTACAATTATGACCATTTTTTTTCTATAAAATCAATCAAATTCATACAACCTTTTTTACATGATGACATTGTTTGGTGCCAGATAGTGTATATCTTAATACATCCGTACGTCCGCTGAATGTAAATTGTGAAAAACACCATGAAATTGAAGAAAAATTCCGTTCGCAAAGGTAGATAAATTTTTAAGCAAAACAATCAAGTTTTTTATGTTCGTCATAAGCATGAAAACAAGATTGAGACGTAATAAAACACTAAAATATATAGCACTTCGTCCACATGTTTAATTTCTAAGGCACAAAGTGTTTCAGCTGTCAAGCCATCATCAGGTACAAAGATTTTTCTGTTTGAGCTGGAGATACTCCATGTGGAGAAGAAAGGCTGGAAAATGGACGCCTTAGAACAAATTGAAACTTTCCAGCAACGGGAGGAGTCCCCCATGAATGAACGGCTGTTCAAATGTCACTCCCCACTCCTCGCCATTCCATTCCCTTAACCGTGCATTGACTCGCTACCGGTGCCTCGCCACTTACTTCCCTCCTCCCACCCAATACCTTTCTCCCCTCGCCCAACACCACTCTCCCCATCCCCCTCCTAGTTGTGTATATATGCCACTTCCTGGACGAAAAATCTTTGTACCTGATGATGGCTTGACAGCTGAAACGTGTCGTACTTTAGAAATTAAACCTGTCGAAGAAGTGCTATATATCTTAGTGTTTCATTAAGATGTCCTTCCACTACGTCTCGTTTGACATAGTTAAGATTGAGACTTCATTATCAAATAGCGGGAGGAAAATTGAGGAAAGGTCGTAATGCAGTCGTGGAAATAAAGAATTGAGCGTGTGTGCTAGGGTCACCGACCAATTCCAAGGAATGGCGGGGAAGACCAGAGGAGTATTGAGTATCAGGAAGCTGTAAGAGGAGGCTAAACTTCCGTTTGGAGGGATAGGGAAAACCCGTTCCCTTTGTGTTGCGAGAAGGGGTGGGGGGACAGAAACTAACGTACCTACGCAACGACACGTAGGTGGTGACTAGGCGAACTACTTTCTATGAAGTTTTTCGTCATTTTACCGCCATTGATTGCAGTTGGCGTCTGGCGGCTGAAGCAAGTTCGACTATCAACGACTGATTTGCCGAAAAATGCGTAAGTGCTGCGAGGTACCAGGCTGTTCTAAGGACGCTAAGAAAAACAGCATAGCAGGAAAAGGGAACTCTTTACAGCGAAGGAAATTCTAGCAATGGATTCTATTTCCATTCTGCCATGTATTTTTTAAACATATCTCGCATACTTAAACGTGCCATGTGTGAGGTTTGTTACTACTTTTCTAGCCCACGGTTAAATAAATATTGGCCGTAGTCCGTATGGGTGACCTATGATTCAAGACACTACTTTCACTAATGTTGCAAATACCAGCGTGTATACTTTTCTCTACGTGGCCCATGAGATCCCAATCTATTGAAAGCCATGAGGTTTTTTATCAGGGTGAAAACTTGCTTTAGATTTTTTATGGGTCCGGTAAAGATAAATGGATTCTATTTTCATTTAGCCATAAGTTTATTTATTTATCTCTACAATTATCTCGCGTACTTTAATGTGCGATGTGTGGGGTTTGTAACTACTTTTCCAGCCCAGGGTTCAATAAACAATGACCGTAGTCCGTACAGTTAGCTTTAAACAAAGAGACTACGCTCTGTAATGACGCCATTACAAGCGCGCGTGCTTTGTATACTATTTGTATCGTGGCGGGCGGGCAAGATAAGGGCGTAATTGTACATTTCGCCAAGCAAGTCTTTGAAGCACGTTAAAATTCGTTTCACTTGCGACGCGTCAGTCTCTTTTTCGCAGGCCGAGTTTCTCCTCCTCTTACAGCCTCCTTAATTTAATAGATAAAAACATCTTTATTCAAACGTACGTCCGCTCAATATTAATTGTGAAAAATACCATGAAATTGAAGAGAAATTCCGTACGCGAAGGTGGCTAAATTTTTAAGTAAAACAAGCAAGTTTTTTATGAGCGTCATAAACACGAAAACAAGAATGAGATCTCAATATCCACTAGCAGGAGAGAAATGGAGGAAAGGTCCTAATGTAGACGTGGAAATAATATATTCAGCGTGTGTGCTAGAGCTGTGCTGTGTTGGTGGGGGCACCGACCAATTCCACGATGGCGGGGAAGACTAGAGGAGTATTGAGTATAACGAGGCTATAAGCCTCCTTAATTGAGTACATAGGACGAGCGACAGTGTCTCCATCCCTCCGGTGAATGCGGAAGTTCAGCCTCGAGGATGACGTCCGAACCTCTGCAATGCATTCCGCGAGTTTTTTTCCAATCGCTCTTAAACAACGCGCCCATTGTCCTCTTAAGGCCCTTAATTCTCTATTGTGTTTTTCCTAACGGGAAGTCCGGGTTCGACGACTCACATATCGTCCCTTCTAAAACCTTCCATCCTTTCCCTAACAGAACCACATCACACAAACAACGGTTCCAGTCGGCGGCACTGCACCTCCTTCCCATCGGCACCCGCCCCTCCGCGCCCATTGGTTCGGGAACGGCACGTGGGGTCGCGAGACTCGAATGGTACCTACATCCACGCAGTCGCCTGCCAGACGCCGAAGAGGAGTGTGGCAGCGGGTGCCGAGGACACCAGCCGAGGAGGAAAACAGAATTTTAAGGACGACATTGAGAGTGCGTTCCGTTTCACGCTCCAATCGCATGATGCGCCAGCGCATCAGTGGCCGGTGGTCCGTTTCTCATTCTCGCATTGAAGCTTAATTTGATGTGGAAGAGTGAAACGGAACGTCTTTGGAGTGGGCGGAAAATTTGAATAGCGACGGCGAATCGTTGCTAAGGGTTGTTGATGAGATATTTCGGAAAGGAAACACAACCACAGCGGAAACCGGAATGGAAAACAGACAATTATTATTTTTAGCTTAACTCTTCTGTGAAGACTCTCATTTCATTCATTTTCTCTATTTCGCATGCGTAACTATAAGAAATAAACCACCAAAATTACATCACCGCATCAACTGCGCAGCTTTTCCGTGGATCGTTTGGAGCGCATATTATGCTCGATGCGTGGCCCCATCGAGAGCGCATTGAAGCGCTCCGGTGTGTGAAACGGAACGTTCTGGACCGCATCAATGCGATTGGAGCGTGGAACGGAACGCACCCTGAGACGTATTCTAAGAGATCACTGTGCGAGTTATTAGCATGCAGCAGCGATGATCACTGTGGATGCAAACATAGAACTTACAGGGCGCTAGGATTCCGATAGCTCTTGGAATCAAACGAAAAGAATTCAATTTTTATGACAGTATACATTTATAAAGGAAAGCCGTGGAGTATTACGCGACTGATAGAGGCACTGGGATTGCCAATATAAATGTACATTCTCAAGGCCAGACTCTTACAAGCTAACCAGATCAATTTAGATTGCATCAAATTCGGTCTTATTCGGTACTATTTTTCGGAGACTAGCCCTTCTAGTCTTCAAACTTCCTTACCTCTCCCCATCCGTCATGCTTCTTAGAGAGAAGGGCTCTATCAACCCTTTGCCATCCGCAAGAAATGCTGGTTTAACATCTACACATTATTTTTTCGACGCGAAGATTAAGGCAGTGCGAGTGAGATAGTTCCCTAATCATAATGGAGACCATATTCGAATTACACGTTTTAATTTCACCAGCTGTGAGACACACGAATTAAATATTACATTATTAATGGTGCAATAATATAGTTTTACATGACAGAAATTGTAAGCAATCAAATGAAAATATCTACATAAGTCGTTAACTTGACTCACTTTTTTTCGCGCGGTGCGTTTGAAACTCCTTCAAAACGGAAAGTTTATTGTTCTTCCCAAGAATTTACTGCGGTGACAATATGATTAATTTTCAAAAATAGTTGAGAAAAAACACAAACTACACACTGTTAATTTTTGACGATATCTAGGTGTTATAAATTCCTCATTTGTTAAATATGGTCTCTCTGGAGTGCATACACGTACCATTTCCCATATAAAAGGGCTGGTATTTTCTGGCAAATATCTTGGAAAGTAATGTGGCAGGGGTTGAATTTTTGGTGTCATTGGAAGGGTGATAATTTTTATTTAAAATGAGACCAAATTCATTGATTTCTAAGTAAAATGATATTTCGCTCAAACTGCCTTAAGGTGCGTATTATCGATTCAGGAAAACTCACAATTGACGTGATTTCCCAAGTGGGTCATCCGCAATCTAATAAGGATATATGTAAATTAAAAGCTGGATTTTCGTTTAAAAAAGCAAGGTTTACGCTGTACTTAATGGCGTCTTGGACATATAAGATATGAATGGCAGAAGAACCTGTGTCTCTTCAACTAAAGATGAATTTTCGGCAAGTTCGAGCGATATATCGATGGACGCAATTATCACAGCATTTGGCTTCATTGGGAGGGAAAATATTCCTTCCATTAAATACTACCAAAATATCAGACATTAACCCTCTTCGTATGGCGGGCCGATATATCGGCTTCTCATCTCGGGCGAAAAATGCGGCGGGCCGATATATCGGCTCATATGCAAAAAATTGTTTAACTTTAGCTCACAAATATAATTACAATTATTTTTTGTATGATGTAAGGGTCATTTTTTATTATTACCTAATTCAATGTATAGACAATAAGAAAAAGAGCGTATGGATATTTAAACAATAACTTTACTATGTTTATTTTCCTAGAGTGATACATATTTCATCAAGTAATTCGAAAGTAATATACCTACGTTTGTGCCTACTATAGACCACCCCATTCCGATGTACACTCAGTATTAGAACTCGAGAAACAGATCAGGTCCATTAATTCCCATAGTAACGAACGACAGATTATTGTAGGTGGAGATTTCAATACACCATCGATTGATTGGAAAACATGTAGTCATAAATCCTATTATACGTTTATCAAAACCTAGTTTATTTAATGCTGCGCCACACATGTTCTGTATGTGTAATCCCCACGATACATCAGAAGTTAAGGTAATTCCAAGATATTTTACTGTATCCGAAGATTTTATGTTTACTTTACTCACAGTATAGGTAGGGCATTTTTTTGATGAATTTTGCAGGAAGTGAAATGTGGTGCATTTTCTGATATTAAATTCCAACCCCCACTTCTGGCACCACGAATGAACGTTGCTATGGCCCGATGACAGAGCTTCAAAGTCCGCGCCTTCGCTCATTTCACGGTAGATAGCTCTATCATCTGCAAATAATCTTAATTTACTGCTAACTCTAGGACTTAGGACATAAATATATATTATTAATAAAAGAGGGTCGATCACACTTCCCTGAGGAACACGATCTTTCGGTCATAACGGGTCTTCATTCTCTCTCGGACGCCTGCTGGCTGTCGGATTGTCTGATGCGCTCATATACAACATTCACATTGTGGCACAAGCCATTTAAATTATCGGTTATACTGCGCGGAGCCTCAGGAGGAATGCCAGTGATGCATGCAGGGGCTGCCTGCAAGCAACCGTAATCCTCGTCCGAAGTTTGCAAAAGCTGCTGTAACTATGGTACTTGCGTGAACTGCGCTCCGGTTTGACAGAATAAACGGTTGAATGTGCTTATACTAGTCCTCTTGCTTCCTTTCCAATACTTTTCCATTCCAACAATACAATCTCTGTAATGCTTGATTTAAACGGTTCACCATTCCATCAGACTGTGTGTAATAAGAGGCAGTTCTGTTTTTGTGAGCACCCACCACACTTCTAAGGGTACTTCAAATCGACAGAAGACTTCATGGACTTGTTTATCAGCCACAGTTGAAGGTTTTTGATTAGGAGGAGCAAAGACTTCCGGCTACTTAGTGAAGTAATCCATCACAACCATGAAATATTTTTTGCCACTCTATCACTTTCAGGGAACGGTCCCGCAACGTCTGCATCTACATCTGCGTAATACCCTGCGAGCAACCACGAGGGTGTGTGGCAGGGAGTGAAGATCACCAAACATGCAACTAGGATATTTAATGGAGACATGCTAGATAATAGGGTCACATGCAGCTAGATGGTTAGTATCTACATAATAAGAAAGGGATTATTGGTTGTTATTACATGCATCATGCACTACAGACTACTCTAACTATATTTCACCTGCCTATCCCTTTGCTACGTGTCCTATTGTTCTCTCTTATGGTATGCGGGAAAAATGACATTTTAAATCTATCGGTACGACAATATATCTCTCTAATCTCGTTAATATGATCAAATCTAGTATAATACGCAGGGGTTCTTAATATATATCTTACGTCATCTCTGAAAAAATCGGTTTCGAATTTACTTAAAAGGTTTAGCCTAAACTTTAACCTTCGTTCTGATAGTAATTCCCATCCTAGTTCTTCTATTAAACTCGTAACACTCATACAATTATCAAAACGGCCTTTAACAAACCTAGCGGATTTCCTTTGCACACGCTCTAATTCTTTTATAATACCTTCCTCGTACGGATCCCATATACTAGCGGCATATTCTAAATGAGGCCTGATAAGTGTAAAATAGCTTCTTTCTCGTACTCTCTCATCGTATTTGCCTAGAACCCTTTTTACGAATCCTAATCTACGGTTTGCTACACTAGTTATTTCCCTTATGTGTTTTCCCCATGACATGTCTTCAGTAATGGTGACGCCTAAGTATTTAATTGAATCTACGTTACATATTTTGTTTTCTTTAATGCAATAATTATTCCGGGGAAAGCCATTCTTTTTTTAAAAGTTCATAATCGCGCATTTCTTCAAATTTAATTCTAGTTGCCATCTATCACACCAATCATCAATCGCATCTAAATCCTTAGCTAAAAACTGTCTGTCCTCTTCATTTCTAATTTCCTTATACACTACTGCATCATCGGCAAAAAGACGGAGCTTGCTATTTTTTACAACTGTATTCAAGTCGTTTACGTACAGAAGAAATAAAATTGGGTCTATCACGCTTCCCTGGGGAACACCTGATGTAACTTTTACTTCGCCGGAGCTGACACCATCTAATACCACCCTTTGAACGCGATCAGGTAAGAAGTCTCCTATCCAGCCTACTATATTACTGTCTATTCCGTATGATGCTAACTTCGCGAGTAACTTACAGTGGGGAACCTTGTCAAAAGCTTTTCTAAAGTCAAGAAACGCTGCGTCTACCTGTACGTTACTTTCTCCGGAAACTAAAATATCATGAACAAAAAGACCTAATTGAGTTTCGCAAGACCGTCCCTTTCTGAACCCATGCTGGTTTGTTATCAATAAATCCTGGCTGTCGAGGTGTCCCATTATTGATGTAACTATTATATGCTCTATAATTTTACATGATAGTGACGTTAATGATATTGGTCTATATTTACATGGCTGTTCTCTATCGCCGCTTTTAAAAATTGGGGTCACGTTTGCTATCTTCCAGTCTTTGGGAACCGCGTGTTCTTCGAGGGATTTGTAATTAGACGCTCCCAGCATTTTTTTCTGTTTATTCTCAACTTATTCTATAATTCTATTGCGTTATCTGTTGACCTTCCGCTGTATTTACCTTTTCTTCGAAGTGCTTATTTTATTTTATTACATTATTCATTTGTTCATGTATTACTTAATCTTACTAGTGTATTGCGGTGAATTCCTAACCTCTCGTCTCTAATATTATCGTTCCAACTCTTCATACATGCTACATTCACTTTCCCTCTCATCTTTTCCTCCACTCCCTACTGCGAGAGTTTACCTGCTCACTCAACCGTTTCCATTAACGTCACAACCATATTGCGCAACTTCGTTCAGATTTCCGCATAGGATACCCGTGCCTTTGACTTCCTTTAAGAAACTCATCCGGAAAAAAATATCGTAGTTTCTCATCCGGACATAAATATCTTATTGTAAAAATATCGTATCGTAAAAGTATCGTATCGTAGTATCGTTGATTTGTAAAGCCAGTAGCATAGTATGGCTTACCGCGGGTCTGTGGCTAGCCCCAACAACAGGGCGAAGAGCGACCTCCTGGAGGCCCGCGTCGCCGAGCTAGAGAGGATGGTTGCAGAGATTCACTCGCGTATGACGCATTGTGTGGGCGTCTCGGGCGCCGGGGGCTGTAGCGCTTCCTCCAGGACCCTTCACAGCACCAAGGTGGTGCCCCGGGCGCGCACGGGTGCAAATGCAGGTGGGGCGGTCGAGAGGGTGGCGGTGCAGCCCCTGAACCTAGGGACGAAGCCCATCTTGAAGCCGGAGTGGATAGTGGTGTCCCAGGGTCGGGAGGCAGCGGCGCGGTCGAATCAGGGAGAGGCGGGAGCGGAGGCTGCACCTATCCCTGTGCGCAACAGCTTCGCGGTGCTGTCGGAGGATGGCCCAGTGACGCCTGTTGTCGAGAACGTGAGCTCACCTCCTGACTCGAGGGGCGCTGCTCCCGAGGCTTGCCGGGCAGGGAGGGCAGACATTTTATTAATTGGGAGTTCTAACGTCCGGCAGATTGTGCCCTCGTTGTGGAAGAGACCAACGGGTCACCTCCTGCTATATACCAGGAGGATTAGTACCCAACGCCACTGTTGCGATGCGAACAGCCGTTGGAGGTACTGGCTGCTCCTGGCTGCGGGTGGTGGTCCATGTCGGCACCAACGATGCGTCCGAGCGTGGAGCCGATGAAATATTTAATTCCTTCAGGGATTTAAACTCAGAGGTGGAATGCGTCCGGAGGGCATCTGGTGTCGACTTGCAACTGTCCATTTGTAGTGTTGTTTCGCGGACCGACCGCGGTCACCATGTTTGGAGCAGCATCGACTGCCTGAACAGGAGGCTGTGGGAATTCTGTGTAGGCATAGGAGCAGAATTCGTAGATCTTCGACCGGTGATCGGATCGTGCCGTGCTCCCCTCAAACGTTCTGGGGTGCATTACTCCGCCCAGGCGTCAGAATGGGTGGCTCATAGGATTTTTGAGCATTGTAGGTATTTTTTAGGCTAGAGAGTAGGCCAATCAGTGGGATTCAAAAGTATAGACCCGATATCAGCCTCTGAGTAAGTCCATGTAACGTAGGCCTTCATTGCCGAAAAAACTTATGGGAAGCACTCATTTCGAGAGCAATGTGTGTTTTGTTGTTTAAGAAGGTAATCTCTAAACAGGTATTGTTGGATGCAATATACATTTATCCTTCGAAATAAATGTTACTTCCATAGCGAAAATACTTTCAACACGTGCTTTCAAGATAGCTGCGAAACTTCAAAGAAAAACTCGCTTCTCAGTGATTTCAGAGAACATAAAAAAGATAGCACACAGAATTACCGAAAACCTCGAACCGACATTTATCAAGCCAAATACGATAAAAATTTATTAAAAGTAAATTTCCGTAGCGTAAAGAACAAACGTGCCGAAGTTGAGCGTATATTTGAAAACGCGGATATAGTAATTGGAACAGAGAGTGGCTTGCAGAGAATATTAATGACAGCGAAGTTTTTCCGACAGGATATAAAATCTATATGCGTGATCGACCCGATAGGACTGGCGGCGGAGTATTCATAGCAGTTAAATCGTATTTAAATAGTACTGCGCACATATTAGACGACAATGGAATAGAGAGCGTTTGGTGTACCATTAAGCAACAAAACAAAAGAAATATGCATTTATGCTCATTTTACAGGCCACCAGATTCCAAAATCGACGTTTTTTTATGAATTAGATGCTCAATTTACATCATTTACCTCGAAAGATAACAAAAGCGTGATAATTATCGGTGGGGATTTCAACCTCCCGGCTAAAAATAGGAAAAACAATAGCGTTGAACCAAGTTAAAGGAAGCGTGATATAAGGGAGGCCTTACTTAATACAGTTTCACACCACTCTCTTACTCAAATAGTAAACGAACCTACGAGAGATAATAAAATATTACACCTTTTAGCTGTTAGTCACCCTACAATGATTAAACGCGTCGATATCCTCGAAGGCATGAGTGATCACAAAGTATTTGTTACGACTTTGAAAACAACAGTCGATTCCACTGTCCCAAAGGTAAAGTCTACTTATTTGAAAAATGCGATTACGCAAAATTCGGAGAGACGTTAGAAGCTTCATTCACAAAATTCGTAGCCACAATGAAGGACGAGAGGACCGAAGTATGATGGAGATATTTTTTGGAAATACTACGTAAAGGAATCGATGAATATATATGCATACAAATTCAAACGGGAGAGTAAGGAACCTCGTTGGTACAACCTCGAGATAAGACGGGAGCTCAGGAGACAAAGACAACTACACAATCTATATAAAAATTCTATTAAGGGGGCTCACTACTTCTCAGATTCTCCTCGACTGGCTTCTCCCCTCCGATACCTGAGTGGAATGGGAAAGTCCTAATCTTCTTGTCGAGGGGGGGGGAGTAGTTAGAGGAGGGGGTGACGGCAGAGGAGGTGGGGGCAGTCGGCCATATGCCGTGACTAGATCGCGAAAAAACACGAAACATGCGTTAGCATTTTAAAGTCTGAGGCCTTATAGTGACAAGCATAATAAAGTAGATGACACCAAATTAAATACCAAAGACCATTATGTGATCTTACTACGTGATATGTTTCTTTTAGTGAATAAAAAGGGCAATGAAGAGGTCTGAAAAATGACTGAAAAAGGTCACTGAAAACACTAATTATCATTAATATATCTAGTGAAGTGAACAATGTATCTCAATGAAAGCTTAGATACATTCTTTCCTAACAAAAATGTGAAAACTTAAACTTCCTACACAAAAAAATAATAGAGTGACAATTAAAATAAAAGTGGTCTGCAGAGGCGATTTTAGCTGAGGTAGTGAGCCCCCTTAAGTTAAGTAACAAAACAAAGGAGCTTGCGGTGAGAGAAATATATGTTGCTCAATGCTGAAAAACGAAGAAAATAATGCACGCTACTCTACAAAACTTCAAGAAAAAAAATCCTCGGTGAATTACTATATAAACACCCAAAGTCATTCTGGTCTTACGCGAGAGAGCTCCGGGGCGAATCTTCCACAGTAGAGTCTTTACTGGATACAAACGGCAAAGTGGTCACCAACAGTATCGACAAAGTCAATGTATAAAACCGCTACTTCAAAAGTGTATTCAATAAGGGTGACACAATACACAATTTAGACATTCCTGACTTAAACTAGCCGATGGCTGACATAGAAATTCAACGTGATGGAACAATTGAACAACTGCGTTTGATTAAAAGTAACAAGTTCCCAGGTTCAGCATGAATACCTTCACGCGTGCTCAAGGAGTTAGCGCCACAGATAGCACCATTCTTAGAAATTATATTTAGCAAATCATTTTCTGAAGACAAGGTGCCCCAAGACTGGAAAATAGAAAACGTCACCCCGATATTTGAAGAAGAAAATAGAAGTGACCCAGGAAATTACCGGCCTTTATCGCTAACATCAGTTTTACGCAAGATCCTCGAACACATTGTCGTTAGCAATATTATGACATTCCTGGATAATCGTAATCTCTTACACAGCAGTCAGCACGGCTGCCGTAGGAGCAGATCTTTCGAAACACAGCTTGCGCTCTTCCTTCATGATATCCTAAAATCAGGTGAATCCACAAAGCAAGTCGACGCAATATTCCTTGATTTCAAGAAGGGCTTTCCTCACAAAAAACTCATATATAAATTGCAATCATGCGGAGTTAATAGAAAAATAGTGAATTGGATGAGTGACTTTCTCAGTGATCGAAAACAAAAAGTAGTTATTGACGGTTTTAGCTCTGATATGGTCGAAGTCACATCCGGTGTTCCTCAAGGAAGTCTGATCAGCCCTCTCTTATTCATTGTTTATACTAATGACCTAAGTTCTAGAGTTAGCAGTAAATTAAGAGTATTTGCAGACGATGCAGTAATCTACCGTGAAATAAGCGAAGACGTGGACTTTGAAGCTCTGTCATCGGACCTTAGCAACGTTCATTCATGGTACAAGGAGTGGGGGTTAGATTAAAACATCAGCAACTGCACCATAGTTCACTTCCTGCAAAAGTCATCACAAAAATGCCATACCTATACTGTGGGTGGAGTAAACAGAAAATCTTCAAATACAGTAAAATATCTTGGAATTACCTTAACTTCTGATATATCCTGGGGATTACACATACAAAACATATGTGGCACAGCATTAAAGAAACTAGGTTTTGTTAAGCGTATAATTGGAAGGTCCTCGGATGAAAGAGTCAAGGAGAGATGCTTTACCTCGCTCTGGTTAGGCCACACCTCGAATACACCGCGAGCATTTGGGACCCTGGTCAAATAGATTTAACAAAACAATTAATAAAATACAAAGGACAGCAGCGCGCTTCTTTAAAAACTGCTACGAGTGTACATATGTTGTATCACAACTTTTGGAGGGATTAAGGTGGGGGCCCCTCGAGACTAGGGGGATACACGCTAGGCTTAGTTTGCTTGATAAATTCAGAAATGATATTTTCAGAGCGACATAGAGAATAATATCATGACTCCTCACTACATCTCTAGGCCGACAGATGCGATAAAATAAGAGAGATACACTGCCGAACAGATGGGTACAAAAACTCGTTCATTCCGCGTACAATAAGTGACCACAATAAAAATTGAGCTCCACTAAATTCATTCCTATAATACATGTCACCATTTCATCTCCAAAAACTAACACCTTTACACGGCTGGTGACCTAACACCCCCTGCCACACGCCCATGCGGCGGCTTGCAAGGTATTATGTAGATGTAGATAACAACTGTCCCCCCCAGCGTTTTCCCAAATACGTCATAAGACCTCATCCTAGATAACTAGGATGTTCCGCAGGGCCCAATGACCCTTCGTGATTGCACTCATCGCTGCAACATCACCCCACTTGAGCCAAGGAGAACTGACTTTAATTCACATGAGGATTGGCTTGATATCTGTATCATTTTGCGGCGCCTTACTTAGTAGGGTTACTTTCCAATCATTGCTAAGGTCCGTTCTCCGCATTCTCACGGGCACTGCTTCCTTACCTCCTTTCCTAACATATTGCCCACAGTTCTCAGTGCTGGGTCTTCTTGACAATCCGTCAGCGTTACTGTGAAATATACCGCTGTGGTGTTCAATAACGAAGTCACACTTCTGCAGTAGTTCAATCCGTACGGCGCTGATCTTTTCCGGATCTGTTCGCACACCTTCTTCCGAAACCACGTGTCCTAAAAAGCTTACTTGCCGTTCAAAAAAAAGACCTTTTTTCTGATTTATTTTAATATTAGCTCCTCGGATTTTTGTCATCATGTTCCAGGTTGCAAAGGTTTTCTTCAAATGTGCGGCCTAGGATAATAATTTCTTCTAAATGGACAAGGCAGGCGTCTTTGTTCAGTCTAATGAGTACTAGTTCCATTAGCCTTTCGAAATTCGCCGGAACATGGCACAATCCAAATCGCATAACTGTAAATTATCGAAGGCCTTATCCAGTGGAGAATGCAGTCTTCTCCTTGTCATTATGGTCAATTTTCACATGCTACTACCCACTTTTCAGGTCTAAAGGCGTAATCCGCTTCATTTCCATTAGCGTATCAACTATGTCATCAATAATCGGCAGTGAGTAGCTGTCTTTCTTCCTGACATCGTTCAATCGATGGTATTATACGCAAAAACGCGTTGCTGCCGTCCTTCTTCACCAGGATGACAGGAGAAAACCATGGACTGAATGAAGGTTCTATAACGCTTTTTTCACTCAATCATGGTATCTACTTCCTTATCTCGTGTCTCTGGAAACCTTCTCGGACGCAGAGAGAGATTGGTAACTCGTTGCCTGAATTAATTTTATGCTGAATTAACCCAGTCTTGATTATGTCAGCATCGCTTGAGGACAAAATATCGCCATATAGGAGCAGCATCATAGCCAGGTCGACTTCTTCCTTCGACAATTCATGACGACAGTCCTTCCGTAGCGTTGGCTCGTCGAACCTTGCGTTTTGAACGTTATTTCCAGTGGGCATCCACGCTTCCAAGCTATTTCCTCGCAAGTACCCATCAGTGTGTGCCCTTCTTGATTACATGCCCTTTGTCAACAGGATTTAGTATGGATACTGCTGAAACGTTAGTGAACTTCCCCAGAGTTCCTACCATTTTCCACGGAAAGATGTCCAAGCTTTCTACGAAAACACACCGGCAATTTTGATAAAAGTTCTGTGGTAGATTAATTAGCACGATTTTTTTCAGACCTGGAAGAGAGCACAGTCTTTTTCAAGCAGTAAACTTTTGCTGACAGCCATCCACGAAAAGTTCTTCTTGGCTACATTTCAAAACTTCTTAATTATTGTCGATCTCGCAGCAATATTACTGAATGAAGTCTAAGTCCGTAATGCAATCGTTAACTATATCAGCCACGATGACGCTGTTCTTGTAAATCCAGTCGCTCAGTTTCATGTTCGCTTCCTTCTCACCTCTGACGGTTACGTGCTGACCGGTAGCCGTTACTAACTGTGTGCGCTCAAGGTTACTGATGTTATCCCCAAGTAGGTGATTCGCTAGTTGAGAACTGACAACCGTGCAAGAGGCTACTGTTTCAAACGTTTGTTTTCATGGTGTTCCTTTCACCTCACCTCTAATGTTCAGGCTAATCACACCATGAGTTTACGAGATCGGAATCCTTGTGGCTCTTTGAACACCAGCCAGTGACCGCCCCGCAGTCTTGGCATTTATATATCCCCACAGTTCTACTGTTGCTGGGCGGTATTTCTAATCGCCCATCCCTCCTGTGAACAATCTTCCCTCTCTGTGCTTCGTTTCAGGAAACTCTGCTGGAGGTGTTCCCTTATTCCACTGGTGAAGCATCTGGGGCTGTATCCCTGATGGTGGTTGCGTATAGGTGATACAACGACCTCCATTATGCGGTGAGCTCGCTAGTCTCGCCTCACTGCTTCCACCTCTAAAGCATGGGCCAAGGCATCATTCAATGTCTCGTAGTGCCAGAGTCTCACAACAGCCCTGACTTCCAAGTCGCGGATGCCATCGACGAACGCTTGTACAAGACTTCTCTCGATAAGAGCCGGTACAGATAGGTGTGCTTTCCAAACTAGTTTATCAGTTTCCAGGCCCCACTGCTGTAGGTTTTAACCGATACGTTGAACACGGTTCTTCAATTGAGCACGAGACATGTGCTCTAGGTGCGCATCACCGTATCTCAACTCCAATGCCCCCTGCACCTGCTCATGTTCTTGCCGAGGGCCACAAGCATAGTCAAGGCCTGGCCACTGAAGGTCAATGTGATAGCAGTCATGGCCTGCGCCTCAGTCCATCCGTTAGCTTTCGTAACGACCTCAAATTGGATTTTATAGGCCGACCACGAAGATGGTTCGTCAGACTTCAAATACAAGTGCCACAGGTACACACAATCAGAGCAGTAGTCACATTTCCAGCCTTTAGATCTTCTAAAGCCTTCTCTGATTCTCAGTTGATTCAAATTGAAAATAGAAATGTAAAATTCCTATACTTTGTAATCTGCTGTTCTTTATTAATGTACAAAATCGTCTCCTGGGCTACTATAGCCTATGACAATAAACGGTGTTATTATTATTATTATAAATAAAATTTACTGATTCACTCATCTGCGTTAAATTATAAATGCAATACATTTAATATATCATTGATTTGCATGGTGGTTCATTATTGAATTATATGTGTGTACAGGCGTTTCTTGAACAAATTTACATGCGTTGATTCCCTTATTACTTTCAGTAAGGCATTCCATAGCCTACAAGAAGTTACATAAAAAGATATACCGTACAGAGTAGTACGGAAATTAGGGATTAACAATAGATCTGTGTTTCTCCTCAATCTTTTCTGCGTATTATTGATAAAAATAACTTTATTATACAAGTATCTGGGACACTTTGTGTTGATTAGTTTGTACATAAATAAATTTATATGATAGTCCCGTCGCTTATCTACCTTCACCCACCTGAGTATAGTATGGCGTGATGTGTCTGTCAATAGGAATATTAAATATGAACCTTATTTCACAGTATTGTAACCTTTTTAGTTTTTGATTCAGTTCACTCGTAATATCGGAAAAGATGAGAGAACAGTTGTCAATGTGAGGCATTATGAGGGTTTTAACCAATTTTATTCCTAGAGAAAAGAAATTTATGAGAGAAATACATAAAATTGCGTCACAATTATAGAAAAACCGCCATGAAGGAGGTGTTTTCATATCCATCTTAGAACGAAGCTCTCGTATTTCAATTGAGCTTGATGATTTTCTCTGACGCGGGTACATGCAATGAGGCATGATTAAGGATTGTAAATCCCGCGCTTCGCGAAGTTTCCCTTGAATCTTACGGAAATGTTACACATTTTGGGGATGCCACTTGGCGGCATTGCCATGCAACGCAATTCTCTTCCACTCATCTGACCACTCCGTTTGTATTTTCACCGGCGAGACAGAATTCCACGATGCTCGTCAATCTTAATTAAGTGTATTAACAAGGAAAAGGAAAAAGTGCTGAAAAAATGCAATCGGGCTCAATCGCAATATCACTATCAAATTTGTAATTAATTGCAATTACAAATTACTCTTTGAAAATGTAATCAGTAGGATTACAATAACAATTACTTTTTAGTTTGTTCCTGTAAATGACTCAATCGCAGTCAATATTTTCTCAAACAGAGAGTGCTAACATGCAAACAAACATTTTAATTACTCTTCAATGCCTCAGCATTAATGAATAATTAAAATGTTGGATTTAGGCAGTTTAGACACAAACATTTACACCTGTGGATGAGGATGTACTCTAAAATCAACACCATGCAAATAAATAGAAAACACAATATAATGAATAAATTTAAGGTAAAAACATGAATTTTTATATATTTGAATTTACTTTGCAAAACAATTGTATTTTAAAATTTTCATCTGATAGTTTGCCCCTCTTTTGTGCCAAAACGTCTTTGCTCACACCTAAAATGCCGCTCCACGGGAGCAACGGATGGAAGGGAAGCCTTTGCTTTGATGAATGCTCTCTTTAGAATTGTAAGTTGGTGAAGTAACTCTATTTCTGTTGAAGTACAAAGCAAGTACTAATTTACTTCATCGGAAGCTGGGGAAACTTCCTCCCTTTTGAAAATGTAGTTAAAACTGCCTCTCGATGCGTTCAGCGAGAAAAGAATTCAAATTTTCACTTTCGATTACTCAAATGTAACGATTACTCGCACGAGCTTCGAAGTAGATTACCAGTAAAAGTTACTTTTTAAAAAATGTATCGATTACAAGTAACAATTCCCAAAAATGTAATCGTTACAAGTAGTTCGATTACTTTTACTTCGTTACGTCATATCACTGAATATTAATTAGTTGTAAACAAAGATCGTTTGCCAGTTCGAGTGGGTTCAATACCCTGCGCAGTAAGCGAACTGACGGACGAAGTTACAATGTTCTTTCTCAAAATGCGCACTTCTCAAATTATCATTAGTAATATCAATTTAAGAAAAGCTGATATAAGCAATTTAAAACGAAAAGGCATAATAGTGTCAGTTAATGTTTGGGCTCAATCAGTGTCAGCGGAGCCGACTTTAAGGTTGTTTGAGCAAGATATCATTTCACGTATGATTCAATAAATTTGGTTTCAATTGAAAGAAAAATATCTCAAATTTCCAAAAACACCAAGGTGTCACTCACCATGCTGCTTTTCGAGGTATTTACCACAATTTTTAAACCACTTTCTGAGGGACATGTTACGTGTACTTACTCACAAGAGACTTCATTAAACAAGAAACGATGAATGTTAAACGCTTAGATTTCGACAGAAATACAACAGTGTGTACTTGATATGCTTTCTCAACTATTTTAAAATCAACCACCGTCGTAAATTCCACAGAGTCGCCATAATGCCTTTATTTTTGAATCCATTTTTCACCGTTCGGTGAGAAAAAAAGTAAAGTTGAAGATTTATGCATCATTATTTAATTACTGAGAATTTTAGTTACATTAAACTAAGGATGAGTCGAATCCAAATGTCGATTCTCGATTCCACCGATTCTCAGTATTATGAACGGTATGAAGAATCGATCGCCTAAAGTCGATTCCGATTCCATCGATTCCCGATAGATAAATATTCAAATCAAATTTATTTTATCACATCATATTTGTCTCAGTAATTTTGGGTGTGGGCTATCAATTTGTACTTTTTATCTCAATCCTCAATTAGCTGAGGATATATTTGCTATTTGTTAATAAATATACTTTTTCAGCGACTTAATTGTATTTGTTATTTTATTTCAGCCAATACTTGAATTTAAAAAAATAGTCGTACGCTACTGGTATATCAATATCCCACCTGTTAATTGGAAAAAGAAGCGATGGAATCGGAATCGAGAATCGGGAATTGATTTGAAAGAATCGGAATTGAAAAAGTGGAATCGACTCATCCCTTGTATTTCTTTTGTCCCCTAGTCTCATTTTGGCGTTTATCGGAAAATATGCGCATAGGTCATCAAACAATGTACAAATATATTTCAAGTGCCATAGGGATACGAGTCAAAGCAGCATTTAATTGCCAAGGAATGAAATGGATAATGTGCAATTTTTATTTACTATAAATGCATATTTTCTTTCCTCTTCTTCGGTATTCAATCCTTAGATTGGTCTGCGAGAGCAGTCCTCCAGTCGGCTCTCTTTTCGGCTCTCCTTCTCAGTTCCTGATAGCTGGTCCAGTTCAAATCCTCCAGTAACTGCTTGGTATAATCAAGTCCAGGTCTTCCTCTACATCTTTTTCCTTTAGTCATTCCTTCTAGTATCGTCTCTATCGTGCTCTAGTGCCTCAGAATGTGCTCCACAAGTCCTGTCCTCCTGTTCCTTATACTTCTCCATATGTCATTCTTTTCTACTATTTTCTGATAAACTTCTTCATTTGTTATTTTATCTTTCCAACTGATCTTGAGCATCCTCCTGTAGCACCACTGTTCAAAGGAATCAAGTCTCCTTTTCTCTTCTTTCCCTATTGCCCAGGTTTCACACCCATATAGGGCAACACTCCACACGTACGCTTTTAATAATCTCTTCGTCGTACACAACTTTATACTGTTTGTAGTTAAGAGGCGTTTTTTTCTTGTTGAGAGCGATCTTTGCTTGTCATATTCTACTTCTTATCTCCCTTTTTACTTCTACCACCTTTAGTTATTACGCTTCCCGGAGAAGTAAATTCATCGACCTCTTCCAATGCATATTACTCAATCCTCAATAAGCTGAGGATATATTTGCTATTTGTTAATAAATATACTTTTTGAGCGACTTAATTGTCTTTGCTATTTTATTTCAGCCAATAATTGAATTTAAATTATAGTCGTACGCTACTGGTGTATCAATATCCCACCTGTTTATTAAGAATCGATGGAATCGGAATCGAGGATCGGGAATCGATTTGAGAGTCTCGGAATCGAAAAAAAGTGGAGTCGACTCATCCCTACATTAAACTTTAATTTTGCGCCATTGGTATCAAAATATTTTCTCGTTGCCTTCTTCTGACAGCTGCAGAAAGGGAGAGAGAAAAATTCGAATTTTGGCCTCTATGACAGACGAGGGAAATATCTTGCCTTGGCGGGTACAACTTCGGGTCATCGCCCGATGACCTTGAGGAAGCTCCATGGCGACGGCAGCGGCGGGGAAGGTCGCCTCGCCGCCCCAGTGAACGAGAGGTAACGGGGTCGGACGGGTCATCGCGGGCAAAAATAGCTCGCCATCTCCCGGATTGACCTCACTGCCCCTCGCCCACATCGCGTGCCCTCGTCCTTCGTGCTTTCCATCGTCTACATGAGACCCAACATGCCACAACAAGTATGCGTGGCAGGGGGTGAGTTACCACTAGCACGCTCCACACTGTGACCCAATAAAATTGACGACCCTACTACTAATGGTGCCTCAGAAAAAAATCAGTCAAGTACCCGTCAGAAGGTGATATTTCACCGACTTGCATTGCACTATAAGCAGACCACCATCGATAGATAAACTTTTTCTACTGATGTATTTTGCAACTACATAAATGGATGGAAACATAAGAGTTGTGCCGGAAACTTTTACGACATGCTGTTGGTACAAGGCAGAAGGTAAGTAAAGAAGCATTAGGGAGTAGATCAACCAACTGGCGGCACTATCAATCGACCAACCCAGTCAAAAGTCTCATTGGCAGCCGTCACGGTTTCTTCCTGCTCACGGGGATTATGACATTTTAAACCTGTACCTTCTGCTGTCTATTTCCCTAATATTATCCTCATCATCTGATCCACCGTAGTATGCATAGGCGTAATTCGAGGGTGGCATGGGGTGTTATTAGCTCCCCTAATATTTTGAAGGGAAAACTATTTCGTGATAATACAAACTAGGAAACACAAAGTTCACAGTCACATTTTAGTCACGCTGTTTAATTCATCTCAGTGAAGTTATTAAATTAAAGGGATTAAATAGAATATTAAGGGAAGTAGATAGAAAATTAGCAAATGATTCTGTCGTAAATCTAGAAGTAATATATCGTAAATAAAGAAGGTAAAATCAAATTCCTTTGGCAGAGGAATGGTTAAATCTACGCCCGGAAACAAGAGGGCTGCGATCGAGTCCTCCTTCGGTGCTTGAGTATATTACTCTGTTGCAATGAGACACATGTCCCAGTTTATTGGGAAACGATCTCATTTCATGTATTCGTTCATATTGCTTGTTTATAACTGAAATTAAACTGAGTAACTGGCCTCTAAATGATATATTTCTGTCCGCTCATTCACTATTTCGAATTGTTAGCGGATTTTTGAATGATACTCATCAGAAAAATAACACTGTGTTCAAATGTTCATCTCTCTTCTTAATGAGATATCAATTTTGGCTTAATTTTTGGTTATCTAAATTTACTTTGCTTTTGTTTTTGTCTCAAGTTGTCTCTGTTATTGTTTGTTACTGCCAAATTTCCTAACGTCTTTCGAATGGAGTGGTCGCTCGTCACTGCAGATTTCATATCACAATGTTTTGTCACGTATCTACGGCGGTTTCTCCATTTCTGTTTTTAACTTAGTCTTTCTTTGATGCATCGCAAGAAGTAGCAAGCTAATAGTATTTCTTAATCAGTGAGCTGAAAATATGTCATGTTAATTGCCAGTCACTTATCTGTCATTTTGATGAATTCCGCTATTACTTCACTGTAAATAGCGTCGATTTAATATGCTTATCTGAAACCTGGTTAAACCCAACAATTCATGACCACATGGTAGCACTTGATAATTGTACGCTAATACGCTGTGATAGAATTGGTAAGAAAGGAGGAGGTGTAGGAGTATATGTTCACCAAGATTTGAGTGCCATAATTCTATCAACCTCACCGACTTCAATGTACACGTCTTGGCCAGAATTTATAATTGCAGAAATATTCGGTGTTAGTTTCCCAAAAATCCAAATTTGTGTTATCTATCGACCTCCCAAAACAGCCTTACTTCATGACTTCGAATCCCTTTTTCTTCAGTATAGTCCCACGTATAAAAATTTGATTATCATTGGTAACCTGAACATTGATTTGTATCGCCAGAACTATAACAGTCAATATCTAAGAAACTTTGTATTTTCCAATAACCTTCATTTAGTGCCTTTCAATGCAACTCATCATACCCTCAATAGTCATACTTTTCTGGATGTTTGAATTGTCGATGATTCGGAGAAAGTTGTCTCTTTCCTACAGAAGCCAGTGCCTTTCCTTTCAGCTAATGATCTTATCCAAATTACTTATAAGTATCCTTTTCCTAGAAGAATTGTAAGGACTCGAACGTATAGAAACCTGAATGCTCTTGGAAATCCACAGTGTAGAGCTGAGGTTGCCGAAATGGATTGGTCACAATTGTTCAAGTCTACATCTGTTGACAACAGACTTGGTATTCTTTATAAAAATATTCTTAGTTGCGTTGATAAATACGCCCCGCGACGTACGTGACGACCAAAGCGTCCTGCACCTCCCTGGCTAACCGAAGCTATAAAACATAAAATGAAAGAAAGAAATAGGATTCGCCGCGCATTCATTAGAACTTTAAGTGCAAAAATATATAACTAATACAGAAAGCTAAGAAATTTGGTAACTCAGCTAATAAGAAATGCAAAGCGCTCATACTATTCTGAAAAGTTTTCCCCTCTCTCTGATTCCAATCAAATTTGGCGTGAACTGCGGAATCTGGGCTTAGTAAAACAGAAGGATAATAACTTGGTCTCAACTATCTCTCCAGGTGAACTAAATAGGCATTTCTTGCATTCTTCTACTATTAGCCAATCACCAACAGCGGATTTATTGTCCACTTATCCTCCCGCACCCTTTGACGATAGTAACTTCTTTTTCCATTATATCACGCCTGACCTACTCAACAAGTATCTTCGTCAGTCTACTCCCAACTCGACTGGAGTTGATATGATCTCTCCTGTTTACATTAATAAATTCTTACCCGAGATTCTGTCAGTAATACTTGAGCTGTTCAACTTCTCTCTTCAACATTCCTTGTTTCCCACCTTGTGGAAACAAGAGTAAAATTCACCCTATCAAAAATATAAAAAATCCATGCACCGTATCTCACTATCGACCAATCTCTATTACCTTTATGTTTGATTTTGTGTTTGATTTGATGTTGTGTGTAATTTGTGTTACCTTTGTAAATGTCTTGAGCAAATCATTTATTCTCAGCTTATTGAACACCTTGAACGTAATAATTTATGTGTCCCTTATCAATCAGGATTCAAAAAAGGCTATAGCACTCAAACTGCTCTTCTTCGAGTCACAGATGACATAAGACGCGATAGATCAAGAAATGCCCTCAATTTTAACCCTCCTAGATTTCAGTGACGCATTTGATCGAGTTAATCATACCTTACTTCTGCAAAAATTTAAAGCTCTTAAACTATCCTCGGGTATTCTAAACTGGTTCAATTCTTATCTTACTGGGCGTAAACAAGGTGTGAAGGGCAACGATGGTAATTTATCGCCTTGGCAACATGCCACATGTAGTGTCCCTCAAGGTTCGGTACTTGGGCCGCTGCAATTCTCCTTGTATATTGGTGATCTGCCCGTAAATATTAAATACTGCAAGTAAATTTTTTATGCAGAGGACCTGCAAATCTATTGTCACTGTAAGCCTATGAAATTAGAGAAACAATTGATTTAATAAATGCAGATATTTTATGTTTATCGGAATGGGTGGACAAAAATCATTTCTTTCTTAGCGGCCCTAAGACCAAAGTCATCATAATGGGAAGCTCACGTATGACTTACAGTCTTGATCTGAATGCGCTTCCAAATATCAGTGTAGGTGGAGATTATGTCCAATACTCCACCAGTGTCCGAAACTTAGGAGTAATCATCTCCAGCAACCTTTCCTGGACTGATCACGTATCTTTTACACTTAAAATTAATGTGATGGGCATTGATATTAGCATAATTTGACTTTGATGTGCAACATTTTCCTGGAGTCAACAACCAAGGAGCTGATAGCTTGTGACGGCATCCAGTAGCAGAACCAGAAACAAATAATGTTATTCCAGAGAGAGAAGCCCATAGTCGGTGAGCCTGTCCTAATGATTTTCCAAGAAGAATTCAATATGGAAATCTTAAAAAAATGGCCAGAAGAAGACATGAGTTCTAAGGCCATGATTCAATGGATTGGTAGACGGGGCTCTCAGGATCACCTTATTCCTAAAGAATTTAAGATATGCTACAAAATCTTCCGGTTGGAGAAGGGTCTCTTGATGTATTCGTATCATATTTCTAACATGCCCTCCGTAGTGGTTGTTCCCGGGTCACATTTCATGGTTTTCCTGGAGAAGTTTCATCCAGTTGGTGAGGAGACATTCCAGTCCATCCGTAGAAGATTCTTCTGGATTAATATGAACAAGGATATTACCACCTATGTACAGGGATGCTACATCTGCGCTTACACCAAGGCAAGTAACCAGAAGGCGGACGCAAGCCGGCGAGGACGACGACCACATAGGCCTTGGGAAGTCTTAGCTCTTGATCTACCTTGGGTCCTTACCTTCGGACACCGAGGGGTAAGACCACCAGACGGGCCTTATTGACTTCACCAGATGGGCCTTGGCTATCCCAGAGGCAATAACAGGACGAATCGTTAACATTCTGCGGGATGAAGTCTTCAGCCGCTATGGGTATCCCCGATATATTCGGTCAGACAATGGAAGACAGTTCACATCGAAAAGGTGGCAGCAGGTGACAACAGACTGTGGGCGTAGAACACTGGACAACCCCTGTCTACAACCCAAGGGCAAAGCATAGGGAGCGACGGAACCAGGAGTTGAAAAGGAATGCTGCGGATCCATTTTCTGAATGAAGAACACAAAATGTGGGATCGTCAGATACAACAGTCACTCTACTCCTTACGACAACGGATTAACCGTATCACTGGCCACTCCCCCGCAGAGCTCTTTTTAGGAAGAAAACTATATCGTTCTAGTGATTGGATTATAACCCCTGGGTAAGGTGACAGTGCAGTCTCCCTCACCACATGGCAGAATAACCAGCAGGCAGAGTTCCAAAAAAGGTGCACGCTGGCGGAGAAAATAATTTCTGACCGGCCAAATCACAAGACATTGGGGAAGACCAGGAGTTCCAACCAGGACATGAAGTAATGCAAGGCAATCCTCCTGTCAGCAGTAAGAGCCTTGGGTTCCATGGAGGACTAGCACCAAGGTGGGTTGGACCGTTTGAAGTAGATAAGAGACAGGGGAATGGGGTGTACATGCTGAAAACCACTCCCCCAGTGAAAGTCCATGCAGCAGAGCTTATGTTGGTGAAACAACCCCTTCGTGTACCTGGTGGACCAGATGCTATCGATGATGACGTGGAACCAATAAAACCGGATATGGAGCAATTCCATCATGCTGAGGAGGTGATAAACCATTCCAAGGAGGGGAAGCAGGATGATGTCCAAAGGATAGTACGCAAAGAACAACCACAATATTATCGAAGCCCTCGGAAAATTAAAAAGTGCTTTAGGTTATCGGGATAATTGACGCATGTCAAATGTATTAAGTGGATATTTAAGTGATAACAAAAATCACTTAAATATAATTATTTATTTCTTTATTCATTTATCAAATAATAAAATTAATTTTGTTTTTTTATTGTTGTTAACATGTTGTCTTCATTTTGGATTGTCATAGTGATAAAAGAAAATAATAATATCGAGGATTGTTAAGAAAGAGGACATTTTTCAAGAAGCTTGATGTGTATGAATTGATATATAGAATTGGATTAAAAAAGGGACAGAAAAATATAAGATGAAAAATGATATAAGAACTTTCATTTAATCGTTTGGGCTTCTAAATAAATTCTAGCTTCCACGCATAGCAAATCCTTTGGATTGCTGATGTCCTCAATATACCTAAGGAACAAGGAAGTTTTTTCTTTGCATGAGATGGCGGAAGCGACATCTCGTTTCCTTCCTCAAAAATGTTTTATAGGAGACGCCACCACTTCAGAGGCCGTCCACGACGCATTTCTCAGCCGCTCAAGTAAGCTAATGACATTGTGCGAATGACACTAACTCCTCGAATTGCCTGGCCTGAATGGCCAAAGGTCCATGACGTGGCGCAGCCCTCCATATCGGAAATCTTGCGGCATTAAACACTCAGCTTATGACGACTCAACAACGCAATTATGCTTTAAATAGCGATCATAAATATATATAATCGAATTTTTATCTCCTCCCTAGGGTTTGCTGCGAGAAATTATTCCTCAAGTGGCAAAAACGCGGAAACTTTGTCGATTGCTGCGCCGCCATTCTCATTAATCGAAACCAATTTGCACCAAGTTACTCTGAGATGTTGGAAATAATCAGCAACATTTTTTCAACCTCACATAGTCTGTGTCTCTTCGGCTGTGAAGGAATCACCCCCACAAATTCACGTTAACATGCATCGAAAGTGGCCATTAAAGAGTTGCTGAAGCAAACTTAGACGATGGCAGCGCAAATGCCATTATCATCATATGTTAATAATGTTGGCCCTACCATCGGCTCAGTTTACTTACGACATATGGGCCAACTATTTCGCGGAAATCAGAGGAAACAGCGTGGCCCTCACGATTGTGCCAAACATTTTAATCCATAATGTATTTTCATGACAGCGTTTAACGTAGTCCGAGCGAGATAGATCCCTAGTCATAATAGAGACCATATTAGAATTATACGTTTTAATTTCACCGGCTATAAGGCACATGAATTAAATATTGCATTATCAATGGTGCAATCATATAGTTTTACATGACAGAAAATGTAAGAAAATTAAATAAAAATAGCTAAATAAGTCTTTAACTTGACTCATTTTTTTCGCGCGGTGCGTTTGAAACTCCATCAAAACGGAAGGTTTTGTGTGATACCCAAGAACCTATTGCGGTGACAATGTGATTAATTTTCAAATATAGTTGAAAAAATAGACAAACTACATGCTGTAAGTTTTTTTTACGACGACTAAGTGTTAGAAATACCTCATTTCTTAAATAATGTCTCTCTGGAGTACATGCACGTACCATCTAACATGTAAAAGGACTGGTATTTTCTTGCAAATAACTCCGAAAGTAATGTGATATGGGGTTAAATTTTTTGTGTCAATGGAAGGGTGAGATGCTTTTCTTAAAAATGAGACCAAATTCATTGATTTCTAGGTAAAATGATATTTCGCACAAAATACCTTAAAACTCAAGGGGATGGTTAGGCTATGGACTCCGCTCGCCCCTCCCAAATGCCAGGCATGCGATAGGACGGCTGATGCAATTTTCAGAGAGGCTGCCAGGGGCGGAGGCGGCTTCCTTGAGTCCGGGGAACTTCGAACCGTGAGTGCCCTTCCCTGGTGACGCAGGAGAGAGGGCAAATCTTCCTTCAAAAGGGAACTTCCTCGTCGACCCGTCCGCGCATCCGAAAGAGGTTTTGGACAGAGAAGAGCGGTCGCTTCCTCCTCCATTGTATTCTACGTCCGTGGCTGGGACGTAGAGAGTTCCTTGTACTCCGTGGCTTACCCTCTCCTTCCTCCCTCTCATACTCGCAGACTGGCATCTGTCGTCACTCACCCGCTCCCCCAAAATAAAAAGGGGGAGAGTGCCCGGGGATTCTCGAGCCGCGAGTGACGCAAAAGGATTGCCTTTAAAAGGGAGGCGAAAAAGAAGTAATTCTTGAAAAAAGCCTTCCAAGTATTTTTATTTCCCCTGACGGCCTAAGACTGATCTCCAGCTCTCCCATCATTTCTAAGCCATTCCACATTCGTCCTCTTCCCAGTCTTTGGGAAGTCAAAGCGATTTTTATGAACAGATTTGCATGAAACACGGCATACTCGTTCTCATTCGTGGAATCAACAGAAAAATGTCAAAAACATTATCACACGGAATTGGTTTTTGGCATTATAATGTTACTATAGCTAGTGGCCTTTCGTGTGGTGGCCAGAGTACTCGCCTACCACACGGGCGGCCAGGATTCAAATCTCTTCAGAGAAGGATGTTTTTCATCGGCAAACCCAACCCCTACTTGAGTGTCTTGTGGAGAGTACTTCAAGTACTCAGTACTCCGTCTGTCGGATGAGACGTTTAACCGTGGTCCCCATGGCGCCTTTCGTTAAGAGCAGGCTAATGCCGACGCCGGGTTTCTATCCACCCTTCCTCCCTTACCTTTCCCCAATGGCGCAAATGACCTTAGCAGTCGGTCGCCTCCCCCCCAAATATCCAATATCCAATCCATCCCTTTCGTGATATGCCGATTACATATGTTCACATTTTCTTCTAAAAGTGACATAATATGGTTCTTACCATTACAACTGTTGCCCACAAATTTCAATGTGTCACGTTAACACCAATATTCGAAGAAAACAGATTTATATGTAATTCGTCTGAATTTCGAATACCACACCAAAACTCTTGCGATACTATGCTTTCATTAAGAAAAATGTTAAGATGTACGTATTTATTTTGTCATTTCCATTACTGAGTTCAAAATCATAAGCAGATGCACATAAGTGAAATATGGTCCACGAATCATCTACGGGAGGATGTAAAAGAACGTAGGAGTACTCTTAATTTAAGATCAATTGGTTTTCACGCAAAAAGGCAAGAAGAGAAACGACCAAAAAGCGATGCGACATATCGTGGAGAAGAGAATGCATGAGACCGACGTACGTTTACTTGCCTAACGTCCGTGGAGAAAGCCTTTGACAATGCGCCTTGGAACAGAAGGCTTACCATGTGCGCACAAGAGTATGGGAACATCACAACAGGAGAATTGTAAGCAGGGTGTATCGATAACAGACTTTGAATTTGAATGAAAATAAATAGAAATAGTTAGAAATGCATACATACATACATACCAATCACGCCGTTCCCTTCCGGGATAAGCAGAGTCACTAAATTTCACTCATAAATACATATTTGTACACCTAACTCTGCTTCAATGATTTCCTCCATACTGACCTATCCTTGCAGACCTCTTTTGCCTCATTCACTCCCATACACTGCTTCATACACGCCTCCTCCTGTTTTTAAGACTCCTAATATTCCTCCTCCTAAGAATTTCCTCAACCACGACTTTCTCGGCCTACCTCTACCTCTCGCACCATTCATTTCACCACAATTAGAAATAGAAAACAATTTTATTGCCCTGGGACAAAGTCCCTTAGAATATTAAATCAATTTACATACCTTCATGAGGAATAGAATACAAATGAAAATATTATAATCTTTGGCTATTTGGTAACTAAGTCTTATAAAAAAAAGAAAGCAAACAAACAACTTTCAAGTCAGCAGAGAAAATCATGAAATGAGAAAGTAAATGAAAAACAGTCTCAATATCAGTAATCTTAACAATATATTAAAACAAAAATTTACAATCTGTAATTCCTATAAATGAAAAACAATGAAAAAGCAATGAACAGATATTTTATTACACAAAAAACAGTAAATGTTTATAGTAAACAAGTAAAAATAAAGCAATTTTCTCTGAAATCAACAATATAATATTTCCTTGGCAACCAAAGATTTGATTTTCAAATGATATTCACGCTTCTTTGAATAACATTTATTCCTGCAGGCCCATGATATCATATTGAGAGAATATCTGTATAATAAGAGCCTAGAGTCCCATGATGGATTGCTTAGGTGGGTAATCGATAAATTCAATGCATGTTTACAATAAGTATACATTCAACACGCCTGAGGGAAAGCCATAAATATAATGTTTAAGTTTATTGTCTAATGAGCTGATACCGATGCTTTAGTGATGACCAGTGTTTATAAGCATTATCCGAAAAAATAAATCATAAATCCAACACAAAAATACAAAAAAAGGATACTTATGTCAAGAAAAATGGGAAACTAAGTCGGTCACATTGCGTAACAAACATTGGTCACAAACCAAGTAGGCTCATTGCGCATGCGTTCAAGAGTAACAAGTGAGAAATATGCTATACATCTGACAATAGAGTAACGTTCGACGGTCTGATGTGCGATCGCCCATATAAAATAGCTCGAAACACTTCACTGGAATTTAGTGAGCTCGATCGAAGTTGAACGGATCCCTAACGTTCGGAAGTAAGCCAAGTTATAAAATCGGCCCCCAGGATTGACCTCACCACGTCATGAGTCAGGATTATCAATAGTTGGTCCTGCTGTGAAATGCCCAAATTTCAAAAATAAAAGAAACCAGCGTAGTAATATTAGGCAATTGGACAGGTACTATTCAGGTGGAGAGCAGTAACTTCACGCGACGAAAGAAAAATATTGGAGGCAATACCATGCTGTGTTAGCATTTGGACTTTGATGACTCCGCAGCCGAGGTGGTTAAGGTGCCTGCCCGGTGTTAAATATTTAATGAATCATCTATGATTTTCTTGACATTAATATTTTTACTGCTAAACTTTTCCTACTTAAGTATTCATCTGCTCAAGTAGTATTTAAATTGTTGCATTGCGATTTAAGGTTTTAACATTCATCCATCAAAAATATTTTTCAATGCGAATAGATCTTATCCGCTGGAATTGGGTCCTTATTTATCGGGCGTAGATGAATGAAGTAGTTTCCTGCGATTCTGCCGCACGTTTCGGGTGCGCACACACCTTTTCCTAATTTAAATAACACTTATCCACTGAAAATGGAATATATTATCAAACGTGTTGACATTTAGTTTTCTTTATTCGTTTATTGAGGATGATTTTCATACAACACTGAAATGTATATTATTTCATTTGCCTCATTTTGAACGGAAACAGCGCAAACTTGACGTACGATATCTTTCTACTAACTTAAAAATCGTAACTCTGCCAAGATGTATGCTTCATTTTTCTCCAACAAACTATTATAAAAGGTTTCGAGTAAAATTATTAGGCCATCATGATTAAAGAAGCGGGCATCCGTTCGCCCAAAATTTCTCAATTAAAGCTTCATAGAAATAATATGAGTTTAACATCATAATAATTATTATTGACTCAGAATCACTCCTCTATGGCGATTTCCTTGTCTCCCTTTTTTTCTCCGCTAAGTGTTCTTGCATTTCAGCCTCTTGACAAAAATTGTTAATTGAATGCTTCCATTAATAATGAATGTCATGTTGTCAAAATCCGCGCTTCTCCAGCGCAGGCAAGAGGACTGACAACGATAGCCTGGTAAATATAACAACAATCGACTAAATTTTAATTTATTACGTTTGACCGTAAAAACTTCAGGTTCCAATTGCCTGTTTCTTTAAAACTATAATCTTTTTACAAAATTTAAAAGCAGAAAAATATGATCCATCAGAGTTTCGCTCTGAATACACTCCCATAGTACATTTCACCATTTCACCTCCAAAAATTAACATGTTTACACGGCTGGTGACGTACCACCCCCTGCCACACACTCATTCGGCGGATTTTTTTGTTTAATTTATCGTTCGATATTCATAATTTCATTTAAGTATTCTATTTTTTTTAAATTGTTTAACATCTACATAAATTTATTCTCAATATAATTACGAGTATAGTCCTGTTTGTCAGCAGAGTCTGTTATTAATGTACAAATATTGATCAGTCAAAAAAATTTTAAAATTGCTAAAAACCTAAAACAACAAATTCATATAAATAACTGAAAGACGCAAAAAAATCATTAATTCAAATTGCAAAAGTACAAAAGTTTTTTTAATGAAACAAATGTGTACAAGAATAAACAAAAGTACGAACGTTTTTTTAATCAAAACATAACATTTATCCATCAGAAATCATTTAAAATATTTACGAGAAAAATAAAAAGTAATTGAAACACATAAGTAATCACGAAACACAATTTTAACTTTACTCTCAAGTCATAACTACCTCAGTATATGTACAATTTTTCATAAAAAACAAGTGAACAACAATTGATTAGTTAAAGGCATTTTAAAATGATAAATGAAACAGATTTAACAGAATGCCATATTAAGTCAACTGCATAACTTTCCATACAATAACCATAGTTTCACTTCTTTCTTTAATGATGACATTTTGTCAGTTTCTCGAATTTGCTGTGGCAATTTGTTGAATATCTTTGGAACAATGTACATTAATAAGCTCTTACTGAGGTCGTTGTAGTATTTTGGAACATACTATTTTTCAACGCAGTGGAGTTGAATATCATGATTTACATTTCTTTGTATTTTGAACTTGTTTTGAAAGAAATTGTCACATAGTATGACGTGCTGAAAAAGTTCAGTTATAGGTAATAAACCTAGTTTAATACATATGTATGATACATTGGATTCAGTTACATCCGGACAGGATACTACTTTATTTTGAATTTTAATTACCTCATTCAAAAAACTTCGGTACGTTGTACCCCAGATTGTCAGTCCATATCGCATAATAGCTTCGGCTAAACGTTGGTAAAGCAATTTTTTCACCTCAGTTGGTAACACATATTTCAAGAGTGATAGTTGGAAGAGAATGCAATGGAGCTTTCCACACAAATAATTCAAACGTAATCTGAAGTTGTATTTATCGTCTAAAATTATACCTAAATATTTAAAATGAATAACCAGGGAAATTACAAAACATGAATTGTAAGCGACAGCTGTTGCTTGTTTTGCAGCCCCGAGCGGAATGCAAAGATGAGTGGGAGTGAAGAGTTAGATTTATAAGTCTTCTTTTTTCTTTTACCCTAAGAAATTGCAAGGTTACAGTTTTTAAAATTATTAATGACTAATTTATTATCATGGCACCATCTTTGGATGGCACAAAAGTCATACTGAAGTTTTTGCCTAGACATCTCGAAGGATTTACAGGTCGAAAGTAAAGCAATGTCGTCTGCATACATATATATTTTACACCTATTAATATGGTAAGGTTATATAATTTATGTGTATTAAAAATAGAATTGGTTCTAAAATGGATCCCTGTGGAACTCCAGTTTCTACAGATTTTATAGTGCTATGATGATCGAACAACCTGACGACTAATCTCCGGTCGCTGAGGTAAGATATAAGCCAGGAAAGCGGAATTCCACGTATTCCTGAGCGTTCCAGCTTTTTCAAAAGGATGTTTATATCGATTGTATCGAAGGCTTTTTGGAAATCAAATTTAACACAACTAATGCGGAATGGTTCTTGTTTAGACATGTACGAACATCTTCGCTGAAGTCTTTCAGGAGAATTTTAGTACTTTTTTGTTGTTGATATCCATATTGGTGTCTAGTGATGATATTAAATTTATCAAGAAAACCTTTCAACTGGTTGGCACCGTAGCGTTCTATGATTTTATCCAGTGAGGGAAGAATAGATATCGGACGATAGTTATTGGTATCATTTCTTTTACCTTGCCTATAGATTGGCCTAATTGTTGCTAGTTTTAAATTTGATTGCATCTTCCCTTGTTCGATATTTAGATTTATCCTCTGTGGTATTATTTTGGTTAATTCCTGTCCATAAGTGAGGTCAACTAATCTAATTCTATCATATCCAGGGCTTTTTTTCTTCATGATATTTAAAATATTGCGTACGTCAGTTGGCGTTATTGACATTAGGTAGTGAGAATGTATACGGGCTAGTACTACTATTACAATCACTGAGGAGGTGGTTTGAACAGTTTGGCAGTGTATGTTTTTTATATTGTTGGTGAACTGTGAAGCAAAAGCTTCACAAACAATGTTTATATTCCACTCTTTCCTAAAGTTACTTTTTATTAGTGAATCAACATTCGTTTTGTTTGGAACTCCTCTGAGATTGTTTACTAGCTGCCAGGTTGATCTGATGTTATTTTTATATTTTATAAATTTTGAGTTGTAGAAGTCATTTTTGGACTTTCTTAGTAAGGCAGTGACTTTATTTCTCTGTATTTTGTAATTCTGTCTATGCAAATCGTTTGATGGATTAGCTTTCCACTTTCTAAATAGGGCATCTCTTCTCTGTATTTCCAAATAAATGACATCATTGATCCAAGGTTGCTTATATGTTTTAACTCTAGTATTGTTTGTTTTTTTGACGGTAGCCTTCTTGTATATGTGACTCGGTTGTTTGTGCAGTTGCTGATGTATGCAGTTTGGGTCTTTTAATGCTAGCAGTTTCAACCAGTTTATGTTATTCATCACCTGCCTTACTATCCGGCTGCAAAGGTTAGAAGAAGAATGGTTGGAGTTGGTGTCGGGTATATTGTCATTAGTGTGGATGAAAATGCCAACCGGAAAATGATCAGAGTATTTCGTTTTTATGATCAAGCTATTGATATTATCATGAAAACCTCTAACGCTAATATGGTCAATGCAAGATCTTATCACTTTGTTGTTTTTTATTTCTAATCTGGTGGTTTTATTTATGTAGGTCAGGAAACCACTGTTAGCGAGGATGTTTTTATATGCCGACACAGTGATATCCCTGTTAGATTTTAAGTTTAAGTTGAAATCTCCGAGTAATACTGTGCTTTTCTGTTCTCAATTAAAGGCTCTAGACTAGTTAGAAAATCCCTTTTGTTTCTATCTGTTTCTAATCTGTTTTGTTGCTTTGGTGGTCTATAGATGTTTATTATTAAAACAGTTTCAGAGCCTAGGTTAGTTGTTAATATTAGAGATTCGCACTCTTTTATTTCAATATCCATCACCTGACCAGGAAAATTTTCCTTTAGGTAGAACGCAATTCCCCCTCCTTTTTGATTTTGCCTGAACTAATGGTAGGTGGTGAATCCAAGTACATGAAAGGGATGTATTTCTGACGATTTGACATTAACCTCAGTTAGGGCAAAGCCAAGGACAGGGCAAAAGTTGTTGAACTGATTGTGCAGCACATTAAGTTCATCCCAATGTTTCTTTAAAGACCTTAAATTTATTACCGTATTTACTCGTATAAGCCGCGCACCTTTTTTTCCGGAAATGCCGGTGAAAAAATGGGGGTGCGCGGCTTACACGAATCCTCCAGATTTTCATGTAAGCCGCGCACCATTTCATCTGAAATTCCTGTCGTTAGTTTTTCCAAAGTAAATATATCGATGTGAATTGGTAAGTATGGTGTGGTAGTAAACCCGTAAGGTATTTTGAAGTAATTAGAAATAAAAATCATCGTTTATCAAAGTCTGAGCGTACAACAATACTTGAAGAAAGGCTATATCAGAAACACCACGTGACAAATCACTTAACGTGTATAGATTTACATAATATATAGTGTACTATAACATATTTTAGGACTCATATGCGTTCAATTCGTTCGACTAGCTTGTGGTTTTCTCACCATTTCAAATAATTAAGTATGACTTCTGCTTTTTCTGAGGTGAAGACAATATTTCCACCACGTTGGTTAATTGTGGATTTGATCGGCCAAAATCTACGATCAACTTGACTGACGATTTTGATCACCGATCATCGCTGATTGTCGTTGGTGAAACGCAATCACCGGTCAACTCAAGAATGATCCTCGATCAAGGGCTGATCGTCGTTGGTGAAACCGGGAAAGTCCATTTAAAAAATCCGTCACAGGTCATTATTTATGGTTTCTTCCACAATGCCTACTGGATATACAAACTTGAGAAGATATATTATTTCGTTCCAATTACTAATTGCTTGATGACAAATTGAGTGTGACCCGGACATTTCCTATATCGGTTTCCGGCTCTAAATGGTGAATTTTTTGGACTGATGGAATATTAATGTGGAGGTCGTGGAGAATGATACCAAAGAAAATATAACCTCAGATCACGGTTCAAGGAACTCTTAAGCTGTCGCCCAGGAAATGCCTTAACTTGCAATGACGGCGCTTCACTAATCCAATAATTAGCGATGTTTCTAACACTTATGCAGTTAATATGGTAGCTGACCTGAAAATGCTTCCAATCACCCTTTCTTTGTTGCTCAATAATAGGTAAAAAGAACAAAGGACTCAGTCCATTTAAAAAAATCCTTGGGTCATTATTTGTGGTTTCTTCCACATTGCCTACTGGATATACAAACTTGAGAAGATATATTATTTCGTTCCAATTACTAATTGCTTGATGACAAATTGGGTGTGACCCGGACATTTTATATATCAGTTTCCGGCTCTAAATGGTGATTTTTTGGACTGATGGAATATTAATGTGGAGGTCATGGAGAATGATACCAAAGAAAATATAACCTCAGATCACGGTTCAAGGAACTCTTAAGCTGCCGCCCAGGAAATGCCTTCACTTGCAATGACGGCGCTTCACTAATCCAATACTTAGCGATGTTTCTAACACTTATGCAGTTAATATGGTAGCTGACCTGAAAATGCTTCCAATCACCCTTTCTTTGTTGCTCAATAATAGGTAAAAAGAACAAAGGACTCAGTCCATTTAAAAAAATCCTTGGGTCATTATTTGTGGTTTCTTCCACATTGCCTACTGGATATACAAACTTGAGAAGATATATTATTTCGTTCCAATTACTAATTGCTTGATGACAAATTGGGTGTGACCCGGACATTTTATATATCAGTTTCCGGCTCTAAATGGTGATTTTTTGGACTGATGGAATATTAATGTGGAGGTCATGGAGAATGATACCAAAGAAAATATAACCTCAGATCACGGTTCAAGGAACTCTTAAGCTGCCGCCCAGGAAATGCCTTCACTTGCAATGACGGCGCTTCACTAATCCAATACTTAGCGATGTTTCTAACACTTATGCAGTTAATATGGTAGCTGACCTGAAAATGCTTCCAATCACCCTTTCTTTGTTGCTCAATAATAGGTAAAAAGAACAAAGGACTCAGTCCATTTAAAAAAATCCTTGGGTCATTATTTGTGGTTTCTTCCACATTGCCTGCTGGATATACAAACTTGGGAAGAAATATTATTTCATTCCAAGCGAAAGTTTACCACCCATTGAAATTCGAGTAAGAAACATTAACTCATGACCAAGTCCCTTTTCACTATGATGATTCATGTTTAAAGATCTATTCTGCAAAACATTAATCCAGTAAATAAATTAAGAGATTATTTTTTTATCCTTCTATCCATAATCTCTTTGTATCGTGCATGTTGTGCTGAACGCCATTTACCCAATGGCGTCCTTATATGCCAGCTTCAGTAAGCTAAAACATAGAAGGTAATGAAGTGCCTCATATTTAAAAAGTGTTTACCAATTCACTCCACGATTTTTGGAACTTTTTAGCCACAATAGTGTGAAAGAGAAACTTCATCCGAAATGGACATCGCATCTATTCCAGATCCAGTGCTCTCCATTCCATTATTTATTTTTTTTCTTTCCCCTCTGAGACGTACGCCTTCTATACTTGACTGCGCTTTGGAGCATAAAGCACAAAAACAAAATAAGATTAACTGTTGGAGGCTTAACTTTTGTAAAATTAACTCAAGAGGACCCTGTGCCACACAACCTAGTGGTGGCTTGCACGGTATTACGTAGATGTAGATGAATATTTAAGCTGAACATGATATCTATATCAAAAGAGACCGATTAGCGGTTTCCGTCGTAGGGATTAGCGCAACGATTAGCTCAATACATAGTGAGCATAACAATACTGCGATTTCATTTACTCTGTTTATTTCACAGGGGTTACCTTACGCGAGAAAAATGAAGCCACCAGTCTTGCGCTTTGGCCATGTTCTGACTATGAAAACATTGCCTTCTTCCCTTTAACTCCGTGTATTTTAGCGGTGCACTTATAATCGAATACGGCACCCAGGAGCTAATATAACACGGGAAATTTATTTATATATTTATATTAACCTTTGTACCTAGAAATAATACTTGCTTTGATTCTTCAATTCGCGGCAGTTCGTAGCAATAGAGAAAATAACATATGCCTACATCATCGTCTGCTACGACTCCATTGGAAACCTAATACTTACAGAAAACCTCCCATTTCCAAACAATACTACATGCAAGTATCGTTGGGGAAACTCCTGTGTATAAATGACAGTTCCTAAGCTTATGTTTGTCTCCGTTTATCACACATGGACGTAATGACGTATGTGTCAGGAACGCCTTAGATATCGTCTGCTACGATGTCGAATAAAACCGAATACCCACTGATCATATGTCCATTTCGCATACCAAGTAGTTTCAATCGTAGTCATAGAATTTGCTGGGAGCAAATGTTTTTTTTTCTTTTTCTTCAATAGTCCTCAATCAATTACATATGCGCGAAAAAATTGATATCAGAAATGCATCCAATTTCGTCTTCTCCAATACTAATTGTGAGCATGGTCTGACGAAAAGAGGCCGAGGACAAGGGTGGCAACTAGTTAGCCATCACATTGGATCATATGTTATCACAAGTTCGTACCTGTGCATTACGGATGATAAATGTAATAATGAAATGCAAGAGCTGCCCAAAACATGTAGTGCACTCCCTGCGAAAAGAAATCCACGGCAAATGGGCGACATTTTTTTATTATCACACCTTCAACACCAAGGAACTTTGGGAAATACAATAATATTGGTAGCTGTTTAGATGTCTTATTAATTCTGTTTTGGGAGACCAACGCAGAGCACGATGCCATTTTTCACGCACAGATGGTCGCTCGCTGCACTCGCCTTATTTCACCAATTTTGCGATATAAAACGCGAGACTACAGCACTTGTGTTGACTATGGAGGCAGCCACAAGCACGTTTTATTCGCTAGTATCCTCGATGGACTCAATACATACACAACTGAGCCATAACGGAGCCACGAAAGTCATCAGATTTCAATGCTTTTACATTGGATCACCCTATGTTTTCATAATCACAACATGGCTAAATGCGCAAAATTCGGCTTCAATTCTCCACGCTGGAGAGAGCTTCAAGGTTTATTTACTAGGTATTTAGACAATATGGCGTCTGCGGTCACGTGACATTAACGCCATATCCGCCCAATGAGCTCTAGGTTCCAAGGGAAGATTGCTAGATTTGACAAGTTTGAAAACGACCTCTGCCGTATTAGGTGTAATAATTTTTACTGAAGAAGTTATCCTTGCGTTGTTTTTAACCGGGCAGTTATCTCGCATGTCCCTTACGGAAAACTTCAAAGCCTCGGAAACTGTTTTATTTTCAACGTTTCGTCGAATATGGCAGCTCGGTCTAAAATGACTTTAAATACGATGACATATGCACGGAATTTGTTTCAAACGCGCAAATATGCTTCTCATAGAGATGAAATGATTCCTCATATGTGTAAAGGTTAAATAAAGGTTAACTGCCGAATAAAAACAATTATTAGCATGTGGACGACCTCTATATTTCTAGGACTTAGATGTCTTGTACTTGGACAATGTTCATTCGTGGTGCCAGGAGTGGGGTTTAGATTTAAATAATAGTGAATGCACCAAAGTTCACTTCCTAGAAAAGTCATCACACAAATGCCATACCTATACTGTGGGCGGAGTAAACATAAAATCTTCAGATACTGTAAAATATCTCGGAATTACCTAAACATCTGATATATCGTGGGGATTACAAATACAAAACATATTAGCAGCATTAAAGAAGCTAGGTTTTGTTAAACGTATAATAGGAAGGTTCTCGGATGAAATTATAAAAGAGAGATGCTATACTTCGCTCTGGTTAGGCCACACCTCGAACACGCCGCAGGCATTTGTGACCTCTTGGGGGGTTCATTCCGTATTTTGTCGTCGGTTCCGCACCGATCGGTATAAAGCCTACAGACGGCATGGATTCCGTGCCGACAGGGAGTCCCCGTCGGAGTTCCCTCACCGACGGAGCTTTCTCGGGCGATTTTGTAAGCAAGTCGGGCGCTGTTCCAGTCGGTTTGCTAACCCCTCCCTCTCGCGATACCCCTCCCTCCCGAGTGTTGCCGAAGCTGAGGGTCACATGGTCCGTTTTAACCGATGGAGACGAGGGAGACGATAGAACAAACAAATGACTAAATGAAACCGCCTAGTGCTCTCGTGGGTATCAACCAAAACGACATCCAGTGACAAATATTATAATACACAGACTCAGTAATGTCGAAAGTAAAGTCATTCTCACGCACAGTAATGTCGAAAGAAGGAGGATAATAAAGTTCTGTGAATTGAGTGCGTGACAATGTATATTTGTGCAATAAAAAAAGTGTTCCATATTTCAAGTACATTGCAATAAGTAGCTTATTTATGAACATGAAGTTTTCCAAAGACAAGTTAGGTGCAACGAGAACTAATGTGTTATGATTGCATGTATGTAGAAATATGATTGGTCAAGTATACCAATTTATTCATTATATTCATGAGCAAATTAACGCGCGTGATGAAAAGCAGACAGTTTATCGGGTTGTATATATTTGGTATTTCTGGCCGCAGAAGTGGCCTCTGTGTGGAGTACAAACCTTCGGACGATGGTTCGAATTAATAGTTGAATCTAATGGAACAGTATTATCATGAATATAGAATGGCCATGTAGTCCACATTTGTGGGGTGATTATGAAATGTTCGCATTTATATGCTTTGTTCGTGTGTATAGCAATGGTAATGCTGCACGCTCGTGCCATGAAACATTCATTTAGCGTCTTCGTGGAACGAAGTTGAATGTAAAAATGACTTGAATGAGTAGTATTAAAAACTATGATGAGAGAAAATGAAGTGGAGGTGCCGCTAAGTATGTCGTTGAACACTTCCTTGCTTTGCTGTTGTTGCATGTATGTCATTGTCAGTACACATATATGTTTATTAATGTCAGGAGCCCTTAAGTTTCGCTGAAGCTTGCTTCCCTCCGTAACAACCTAACTCCAAGTTATTAGCATATTACGCCGAGCAGGAACGTTTCTCGTGGTCCAAGTGGAAAATTTTTCGTTCGAATGTGTTACACTATTGGCAGTATTTATGTATTAATCCGAATTAATTGAGGCACAGTGATAATTGACAGTTCAGTTTAAAGCTTGCTTGAAGATGTTTAGTTGAGTTGTGAAAACGGACTGAAGAGGAAAAAAAACGCCAATAAAAGCACAGATCTCACGATATATCCTATTTTCTCAAATAATAAACTACTCTAGTGTGTATAAGTGGGTTCCATGCGTGGTTGAACAAACAAAATTAGACCATATGGGTAAAATTTCCAATTTGAGAATATATATTAATCCGCAATAATTACTGACATTTGTTGCGGAGGATTTTCTGGGAATTAATTGCACACACTCTATAATAAGGTAATCCAACATGCTTCATAGGCAAAATATTGGACTGTATATGTACTTGATAGCGCCAAATAGTAAAATATTTTGAGGAGCCAAGCGATCAATACAATGCTACACATCGGAATCCCAGTTGTTTTCAGGTTTTTCTTTTAGGCCGTCACTTTCATTCTCATTATTTCAACTTGTGCATTACATATTATATCTCCATTAATCCTGTGAATAAATTATATCGCTATTACAAGCCTCAAATAAACCTATTTCAGACATAAATCTAAATGCGTTGTCAATTTGTTACGGTGTCTCTCAAGCAAACCGACTGATTGCCCTGGGTACCGACAGCTTTTACGTGCCGGTACGATCTCCTGACGGAAGCTCCTCGGCACACCGATCGGTTTCATACAGAACACCACGGTTGTCGGTGTGACGTGCCACACGACGAAAAGGCTCCCATGCCGATCGGTTCGGAGTTACAGAATGACCCCCCTTGTCAAATAGATCTAACCCAAAAAAATAAATAAAATACAAATGAAAGCAGCGCGCTTCGTTAAAAACTGCAATACGAGCGAACACATAGTATCTCACAACTTTTAAAGGGGTTAAGGTGGGAATACCTAGAGACTCGGAGGCTGCACGCTAGGCTAAGGTTGCTTGATAAATTCAGATCTGACATTTTTCAGAGCGACATAGAGAATATTATTATGACTCCTCACTACATCTCTAGGTCTGACAAATGCGATAAAATAAGAGAGATACATTACCATTAACAGATAAGCACAAGAACTCGTTCTTTCCGCGCACAATAAGCGACCACATGAAAAACTGAGCTCCACTAAATACACTCCCATAATACACGTCACCATTTCACCTTCAAAAACCAAATCCCGAACAGCTTAACACGGCTGGTAGATGTATGTAGATGAATACTACAAACGGTTGTCCCTCAGGACGTCACATTTCACACAAACTTGCTGTTCGGAAAGCATTCGACCTCAAACGTATTAATCTGAAATGTTCTATGAAATGATTTTAGCGTGATTATTGCGCATTTAAATTTTATCACATTTCTGCCAAAATAGAGCGATTCAGGAATAAAGTTTTTTGGTCATATGACTACTTCTATTTATCGAAGAGCAAACAATATACATTCAGCGATAGCCAAACCTTTCCTGTTGATTCTAAGGTAGCAGGAGCAATTACTACATGTTCCGCTTTTTTTTGTTTTGGACCCATAATAATGATGTTATGAAGTGATATAATTTGTGTAAACCATTAATTATTTAGAAATACTTCCCTCCATGTGCGTTAAATGAACTATGATTCCTACGCTGCAATTACAGCGCTCATAAATCGCGCTTCTTTTCTTATACGCGAAAATCTTACAAGGATATACGTTATTTTCAAGTAAAAATCCATTAAGGAATTTCGAGCTTAGAAATCAATGAATTTGGTCTAATTTTAAATAAAAACATCTCACCTATCCAATGACACCAAAAGTTCTACCCCTTACAACGTTACTATCCGAGACATTTGCCAGTAATTACCAGCCATTTTACATGGGAAATGGTAAGTGCATGCACTCCAGGGAGACATTATCTACAAAATGAGGTATTTCTAACACTTAGTTGGCGTAAAAAAACTAACTGTGAAGAGTATATGTTTTCTCAACTACTTTTGAAAATTAATCATATTATCACCGCTGTAAATTCTTCGGGATCACAAAACACCTTCCGTGTTCAAAGGAGTTTCAAACGCACCGCGCGAAAAAAATGAGTCCAGTTAAAGACTAATTTAGATATTTCCATTTAATTACTAACAATTTCTGTCATATATTACTATTTTGCCACCATTAATAATGCAATATTTAATTGTTGTGTCCTACAGCTGGTGAAATTAAAATGTATAATTCGAATATGGTTTCTATTATGATTAGGGAACTATCTCGGTCGGACTACCTTAACAAAATGCCTTTGGTCTCGGTCCGTCTAGTATTAGGTTCATCCACGATCGAAATTTAGGGAGTTTTCATTTTAGATCAAATTCTTTCTTCAAAGACGTATCCTGAATCCACGATATCTCGTTAACCATGCTAGAAACGCTAGAACTTTTTTATTTAAGCATCCGCAGGGATATTTTTGGCAGCCTTAGGGCATAGTTACCAATTCCATTGATAACATAAGTGCTCTGCACAACTCACTGCAAAATATATATAATTTAAAATTTATTAGCGAATAACTGGAGAGTAAAAATATTTGGAAAAGAAGCACGAGAACGATCGAAATATTATAACACCCTTCATTTTGTATTTAACTATTTTTTGTATTTATATTTTGTATGTAACAATTAAATATTTCATCCGAAATTTCAGTAAATGCCGATAATTACACCGTTATTGCATTCATTTCCTCAAATTATCATCAAGAGATGGTAAATGCTTATTTATACATGCATTCAACTCTAAGGATAAGGATGGGAATCCCTAGAAACTCTGGAGCCACAGGCAAAAATAAGATTAATTTATGGCAGAGATAAATTCAATATAGTTTATAATTTACGTATTTTTCTTGTTAACTTTTTCAAAGAAAAGATTCGGTACCTAATACGACGAAATTAGCCGCGATATGATTGGCTTCCTGGGCAATAATTCGTTTCAATCCACAATGTTTCCAATCAACCGTAGAAACAAGTGAGAGAGTTTCCGAATAATGTCGCAACAACTCGGAGTTCTTCCGCGCTCTGAGCTATTGCAACCTTTTTTGAGTCAAGTGGGGCACTATTGAATCTGGAAAAAAATCAATACTGAAGAACAGTGAATGTGAATCACTTGAAATAATGAAAGAGAGAGTGTTTCTTGAAACTACGCAAAATAAATGAAAAGGACGTTACAAGTCGTACTAACTTTCTTCACAATTTCGTGCGTTGGGGGGATGTCATAAATGAAAAACGATGACACTCGAACAACATACAAACTTATTAATCCATCCTTGTGGCGCAACTTTCAAGGGTAACAGACCATATAATAACATAATACTCTCGTGATATTCGATTTAAATTACAAAGTTTCAATAAATTAAAGGAGTTAATTATGATTTTACAATAGGTGAGAATGGTAGAGATAGTAACACAATATTTAAAAGAGAATAATAATAGCATCGTTAACCACATAAAATGATAGAATATTTGTTAGCTCGTCGGTCTCATCGTATCCATTAGATTTCGTCGTCAGAGGCTACAGCTATTCACGAGAAAAGGCTAAATTCAAATGATTAAATTGTCCTGGGAAAAAAGACGTAGGATGACTGTTAATTGTTCCGGGTCAAAAAAATGAAAAATATTAGATAGCATTGAAAAGGCCCTACTATGTCTTCTTTTCCCTAACGATTACATGAGAAAAGATATCCACTTTGTTTGCCATTATAAAAAAATTGATGGTTGTTACAAGATTTTACGTGAGTCAGGAGAGTATCAGATTACTGAAAGAAATTTGAAATAATATTAAAACAGTAATAACTTTTTATTGCGCACAAATGATAAAATAATCACAAATGTATCTGTCTCCATTGATCATCTTTCATTCGTTATCCTCCGCGATGAAGGAAGTTTTAAAAATCAACTTTTGTTGTGGGGAAAAGAAAAAGAATGGATTCAGTTTTATTACCGGATTGGTTTTTATGCACGAATGCCGATTTGGATTCATACCGTGCTGATTTCGGATTGGCCGAATCATCAACAAAGAGTCATCGGCCAATCACGACAAAGGGCGGAATCGAAATCCGCTATTAAAGACTGGCATCATTGCTACAATCTTCACGTTCCAGCCAGGACAACATCGTGTGATCACCACCAGACAAAGAAGAAGGTCGACCACCCAAGGATAACAAAGGAGAGTGCTTGAGAACGGGATCTTCTGCAAGAGTCCGATTGCCATTGCGACGAGTCGGTGTCCTTGATGAAAGGACCATCCCCGAAGGAGTACCAGCCAGCGAACACAGCCCGTGGGCCGTGTTGAATGGAATACCATCCTCGTGACGTCCTTTCACAGGTTCATCAGCGACGTGATAGGGACAGGGATTTGGAACGTTTGAGAGGCCCGACCAACGGTAACCGATCTTACGTAACCACTTTCCGAAGGGGCCTCCCCGCCTGGGGATCTAAGGCCCGAGGTTCCGGCCCGGAGAGAATGGCTTCCGGTCTTGGAGACCGGGAGTCGAGAAGACTACGGCTGGTACACGAAAGAACCCCTTAGCCGCCCCCGACGCACTCGTTGGCCTGGCTAAGGGCCCCATTTTACACCCCCAGCCATTGCACTGCCTTTGCACTCTTAGGCAGGCTGGGGACCAAAAATCAGAACATCGCCCAACGCAAACAGTGGCGTTGGGCGCGTTGCCCATAAGGCAAAATTTGTATTTTTGGTTGGACCTTATTTCTGGGGTCAAAAGGTCATATTTATAAAATTTTGCTTACACTCAACAAAACTTACAACCTTTTTCTATCTAGGTGCTAAATTTCCACCATGTCGGTTGAAAGAAAGTGTCTAAAATTACAGGTCAAAAATGACACATGATCAATGGGACACTCTGTATATATATGCACATGTCTGGTTATGTGTAAGATTGGTCGTGCCTGATGATGACTGCAAGACAGTCGAAACACGGGTATTACAATTTTGTAATAAAAGATAGACAGTACGATATCTTTGGTGTATCATTACCTCGTGGTATTATTTTATAATGAGCGACGAAAAAGTACTCCAAAGTTATTCCTCAGTATTGCAATGCCACAGTGTTATTATAAAACAAAGGATCGGCTTCTTAATGGAGTTTCATCTTCAGGTCCTGTCATAGAGAGCCTGTAGCTCTTCAACACATGACGAAACCGGTTGTCTTTTTTGCAGTAAAATTGTGGATTTCCCAAATGTATTTTTTATTTTCACGCAACAGTACCACGCGTCTCGCATTCCAAAAATTTTATTATCTCTGTGGCAAATGACACTGCAAAAATTTATGCATAGACCTCACACGAGAAAATATTTACCTGGTATATTTTAATAAGACATGAATCCTATTGAAAATATGAAGGATTCTATCACAGGATTGAATACCAGTGCAAAGAATGTGGGGCTATTTCTCGCATTTCCACTGCTGTTGGGAAATGCTATACTAGTCACAGGACAGAAGAAAGTTGAAAATGTAATTACCAATGGGCTTCACGAGAAGAAAGCTACTGGACGTATACGCTTAGGAATAAATCTTGACAGAAACGTCTTAAATTCCCCTAGAAATCTTTCACCAAGAGAATCTCATGACTACTGCCCTGTAGAGAGGGTCAACGGGGTAAATTTATTTTTATAAATTTCATTCAATAATTTTCCTCATTCTTCCTTCCCCAGGTTCCCCAGGAAGCCAATTCGTTTCCACATATGGTTGGCCTCTGTTAAGGGAGTGTATGTTAAGGTTTTTAAAATAGCGGAGCATATAGAAATGTTTTATCCATAGATTCATATGTAGCATAAAATCTTACACGCAAATCACGGCAAAACATAATTCACTCGCCGATTCCTTGCCCGAGTAGGAAAAATGTGGGTACTTCCGCTGGGTGGAATAGTATCATAGAGGAGACAAAAAGGATGGTCGTAGACACTACACACTGTGCTGTTAGATGAGAGAGGGAAATTCCATATCTTGATCTCTGCCCTTGTCCTTTAAAAGTATCAAAAACACTGCTATTCCACATTGGAACTTATCATTACACGACCCAAATTTTGCTCCTGTGCAGCATTTTCAGATCTAAAATGTTTCATCTAACTCCCGTCCTATATTTTTCAATGGCTTAATTATTGGGAAATAATGCAAATAACTCAACATAAGCGTAAAATATTTGCGAAAGAGACTTACGCCACCGTAAAACTACGCGACTCGGTTTCTCTTCATAATGCTGAGATGAACTGAAGGTTGGGACAACGGTCTCAAACACGAAAATGTTGTGCCTGAAAACTGTTTCACGTAAATGGTTGTGATTGAGCTCATGGCCTGGAATGAATATTGCACCAAACGAACGGCGACTGCAGAAAAATCTACTTTGAATGAATAAAGCGCACCCAATGATACAACTATATTTTTGCCACACACTGAACAGGAAGTTCGTCTTCCTGTCCTACTGTGCCTCAAAAAAATGTGGCGCTTTCTTGGTTCGATCGTTTTAACCAGTTCTACTGTGCAGACCTCCAATTCCTCTGTGTATCTAATAGAGGCTTTAATGAGCGAGTAGACCGCTACCGTACGTATATACATAGCCATGAGGAACCCATGTTCGAGCGCTAATGTCCGCGATATGATGCCCGACATTGAATACAAAGGCCAATCAGGTATTTTCCACGTATTTCAACCTTTTAAATTCTGATTCTGTAACTTAAACTTATTCAATCGGTTAACAGTTTTCTCACCAAATTGCGTTACTTAAGTTTTTTAAGAGCTAAAGAAAGTTGAAGGTTACGAATGTTCCCAAGCACGCTCCGAAAACAACCGAATGATTTGTGACGTCATTATCGCTGTATCCACGCAGACGCAAATGTTTTCTCATGCTAACCGTGGAATAAAGTGCAATAAAATTCCTCTTGGATAATTTCCTGTGATTTGATGTGCCTTTGCAATGGAATCTAAGGGACATAGATGGTGTTTTGTGTCACTATGTTCAAATACATCGGTAAAAACACCGGACAAGATAATTATTCAGCATTCAAACGACGGAAGAAGAAAGAAAGTATAGTTTCGAGCGGTACGCCGGGGTTTCGTCCTCAGCAAAACAAATCTCTAATGTTGCGAAGACCATTTTAATGTATGTACCAAGTTATGACGAACTTTGTGATTAACTTATAATTAAATAAACCTTTTTATGTACATTCAAACAAATGAATTCAATACTGTTACCGGAAGACTAAACAAATTTCATGAATGTGTCGATAATTGGTTGTCCGACTAAATTAAAACCCGAAGCCTCGATATTCATTTGCACTAAGAGTGCTTTAGTGCTAACTTCATGTTCTTGGCATATTTTTGCAATGACTGTGAAAAGTGATCCTTCTCCCTTCACTAGGACGTGTCCTAAAGTATTATCGCCATAACTCTCACGAGAAGCTCTATTAAATAAAAAAAACTTCAAATTAACCTTGAATATCCATAAATATAGATAAAAATCCATTCGTTGGAAGTTTAATGGCAGAGAATACACTTAGAAACCTCCTCTGCGGGTAATCTCTGATTAAAGCCTTAAGTGAACGACATTGAACTAAAATTTAGGATTAATCTCTTCGAAAGTTATTGCGAATATTTATTTTGATTTAATGCCATTGTTGACAATTCCGATGCACTTCAGATATGCAATTTATGAACGAGGGATACCATGATACCACAATACCATGATTTTAACTTAAAATACGGAGGTAAAGAAACACAAATCAATATGAGACATCAGTATATCAGTCGTAACAGAGTAAAATGAATGAAACCTATAAACGTCGGCAAGAATTGGGGATAAAATTTGGTTAATTCGCGTAACACGGAGTTCTCCGCAACAGTTACGGGAAAGATTCACGTCTTCATAATTATGAATCAAACCTACCTAAATTAAGGATGACAGTGCCTGTAATGATATGCACCAAAATAATAAACAACATAAAGTGAGGTCTTAACAGGTTAATTGTGTACTGAAATTTTATGGACTTTTGCTCCACGATTTTCTGCAGCATTAAATCGCTCGTCCTCATTCATAAAAGCACTACCATAAACATATCCACTCAGGGTAAATTGTCTGATGTGGTTTTAGTAAAACCACAGTACACCATATTCGTTGTTTGCCGTAAAATATCTTCTTAAAATACGGTCTCTTCTACTGTTCTACCCGAGTTGAAAATGACGTCACACCAATCAGATTTCGTTTCGCTGCCACGAGAAAAAATACAAAATTTCGACTACGTTAATCTTAAATATCTCAGTAAATATTGAATAAATATCAAAAATATTTTATTCCGTACGTTTGTAGGAGTACAAGTAACGCAATAAGATCCGTATTCTTACAATTAAAATTTTGGAAAATACCCAATTTATGGATACAAAAGTTGATCTCGAATTTTTACTTCTCATACGACCGTTACAAACAGTAATTCAAAACGGTCCTCCCAGCCGGCACCATTGGCGATGGGAGTCTGAGTGACGTAACGAAAGCGAATTACTCTGTGAGTTTCCGAGGAGAATGAATGCGCGTGCGCAGGAGGCGACTGACTTCCACTTCCTCTCCATTCCTCCCTCCACAATATCACCCTCCCCTCTCCTCTTCTCCTCACTCGCTCTCGTCCGATCACCTTTTTCCCGCAGCGCAAGAGGGGAGGAAGGAGGGAGGGAGGGAGGGGAAGGGAAGGAGGGGGGAAGGAGAGGACGGGTCCTTCACTCCCGACCCGGTGACGTCACTCGCTCCCGCCCTGACGCACGGCGAACGCGCTTAAGGTGGCGCCGCCGGAGAGCGGTAATTAACGGAGTCATTGAGCGCACATTTCAATAACTTTTCTAGCATGTCGTAAAACATTCTTGGACCATATTTCAATTAAGTGCGCCTGTTTATTCGATGGAAATAACGATGCATTAGTTTAGCAGTATAAATGATGTACACATATTATTTTTTAAAAGTTTCTCTCAATTAAAGAATTTTTGACTCGGGTTTGATGCGCGGATTTCGAAATTTAAGCGATTATCTTATCCAAATACGTGTTTTTCACGCGGTATGATGCCCTGATATTCGTTTGCAACCATTTCAATAATAATAAGCATGATACGGGGATCAGGTTGGTGTGGTGGCTAGAGTACTGGCTACCCATAAGTACGGCCCGAGTTCACATCCCTGCAGAGGAGGGTGTTTTTTTAGAGGACACCCGATCCCTACTTAAGTGTCTTGTGGAGGGCACTTCAAGTACAGTATTCCGTCTGTCTGATGAGACGTTAAACTGTGGTCCCCTTGGGGCCTTTCGTTAAGAGCAGGCTAATGCCGACGACGGGTTTCTATCCCCCCTTACCTATCCCCTATGGCGCAAATGACCGCAGCCGTCGGTCGCCTCCCCTAATATCCAATCCAATCCAATAGGCGAATTATTTCGCGTTTAGCAGAAAATCTGTACATGTGTAATTGATGTATGTCGAAATGTAATGAGTGAAGTGCCAGAAGGATACGTGTCAAAAGAGTATCAAAATGCTTGGAAACCAAATCGGTAACGTGCAATTTCTTCACTGTTATCAACCCTCATGATAAATAAGTACGCGAATGCAATGTGTTGCATTGACGAAAGTTGCTGCGACCGGAGCTAGTAGAAACGAGCTGGAGCGTTGTCGGAGGCGGTGCGAGCCGGCTGGCCGAGCGATGATGATCTCCCGCGACGACATCGCCCCGCTAACTGTAAACGGACGACTACGAGAAGAGAGTCGACCCCGCGATCAGCGAATACGTGGCGTCGTCGTCTCCTGGCAACGCACGCGATCTGCCGCTCCCTCGCGTAACACGTGCTCACACAAATACGCGCGCTCTCTATCATTTCGCGAGGATCCAAGCACGCAACCAATGCGAGAGCGTGCGTCCAGGTGGCTGTGGCGATTTTCGTTCATGGACATATTCGCGTGAAACTTCGCACACGTTTTTCTCATAGGCAATATGCATTGGAAGAGGTCGATGAATTTACTTCTCTGGGAAGCGTAATAACTAAAGGTGGTAAAAGTAAAAAGGGAGATAAGAAGTAGAATATGACAAGCAAAGATAGCTCTCAACAAGAAAAAAACGCCTCTTAACTACAAACAGTGTAAAGTTGTGTACGACGAAGAGATTATTAAAAGCATACGTGTGGAGTGTTGCCCTATATGGATGTGAAACCTTGACAATAGGGAAGGAAGAGAAAATGAGACTTGATTCCTTTGAACAGTGGTGCTACAGGAGGATGCTCAAGATCAGTTGGAAAGATAAAATAACAAATGAAGAAGTTTATCAGAAAATAGTAGAAAAGAATGACATATGGAGAAGTATAAGGAACAGGAGGACAGGACTTGTAAAGGCACATTCTGAGGCACGAGAGCATGATAGAGACGATACTAGAAGGAATGACTAAAGGAAAAAGATGTAGAGGAAGACCTGGACTTGATTATACCAAGCAGTTATTGGAGGATTTGAACTGGACCAGCTATCAGGAACTGAGAAGGAGAGCCGAAAAGAGAGCCGACTGGAGGACTGCTCTCGCAGACCAATCTAAGGATTGAATACCGAAGAAGAGGAAAGAAAATATGCATTTATAGTAAATAAAAATTGCACATTATCCATTTCATTCCTTGGCAATTAAATGCTGCTTTGACTCGTATCCCTATGGCACTTGAAATATATTTGTACATTGTTTGATGACCTATGCGCATATTTTCCGATAAACGCCAAAATAAGACTAGGGGACAAAAGAATATAACTATAATATATATATATATATATATATATATATATATATATATATATATATATATATATATATATATATATATATACTCATATAAATGTTTATACAGAAAAGTAGAAAGAAAGTGGATAGGAACACGTAAAATTTACAAAGACAATTCACACCACCATTGTCTTTGTAAATTTTACGTGTTCCTATCCACTTTCTTTCTACTTTTCTGTATAAACATTTATATGAGTATATTTGCCGCTGTGCGGTCTGAGTGAATGAGTGAACGATTGTATGCCCTGAACGGGTCATTTCCTACTTGGGTTAGCGTACCCCGAAACGCCTGTTCTATATCTTTCACCACTGTCTGTGTGCTTGAGTTATTCTTTCATTTCGCCTTCTGTGTATGTCATTCCTTCTCTGCCGGTGGGTGATAAGCAGCCCGCGCGCCATCTATTGGCCGCTCTCGTGGGTCATGCCCTGGGGAGTGTTTGTTCATATAAACCCCCCCGCCGATTCCAGCAGTTTCTTAGTAGACTGGGTAGCTTGGTGGTCTGAGCATTGGACGCGAAATCCAAAGGTCCGTGGTTCGATTCCCGGTCCAGTCGAATTTTTTCTGCTTGGAATCGGCCATCATTTCATCTTCACACCACCATTGTCTTTGTAAATTTTACGTGTTCCTATCCACTTTCTTTCTACTTTTCTGTATAAACATTTATATGAGTATATTTGCCGCTGTGCGGTCTGAGTGAATGAGTGAATTATATATATATTATATATATATATATATATATATATATATATATATATATAAATAAAGACAATTTTTATATATATATAATAATATATAGCTTCGTCACAGGGTGACGCTAAACATAAAACATATAAAATGGAAACTCACGAGTTTAAAATTTTCGGTGGGTCGCCCGCACCTTCATCAGTGATAGAATCATTCTATCACTGATGAAGGTGCGGGCGACCCACCGAAAATTTTAAACTCGTGAGTTTCCATTTTATATGTTTTATGTTTAGTGTCACCCTGTGACGAAGCTTTATATTGTTTGCCACGTTCGTGGAATCTACGCAAGAACTTTATATATATATATATATATATATACCTATATAATAACAGGTGGGATATTGATAAACCAGTAGCGTACGACTATTACTTAAATTCAAGTATTGGCTGAAATAAAATAACAAAGACAATTAAGTCGCTCGAAAAGCATATCTATTAACAAATAGCAAATATATCCTCAGCTTATTGAGGATTGAGATAAAAAGTACAAATTGATAGCCTACACCCAAAATTACTGAGACAAATATGATGTGATAAATGATGTTTGATTTGAATATTTATCTATCTGGAATCGATGGAATCGGAATCGACTTTAGGCGATCGATTCTTCATACCGTTCATAATACTGAGAATCGGTGGAATCGAGAATCGACATTTGGATTCGACTCATCCTTAGTCTATACTGTCACGAATGGTGACGAGTATACATCCAGGAATCATGCCGAGTAAAAAATACGTATGTAAACATGATTTTCGCTTAAATATTGAAATCCACGCCGCAAACCAAAGACATTACGATGCTCAAAAACGAGGCGAACATGTTATTCTTGCATCATTTACGTTACAGCATGTACGGTTAATTCCAACGTATGAACAGATTCTCTTAATGGAAGTGGCTTCCAAGAATATTATTTCGAACTACTCGAAAAAGGATTACAATGTACACTCAATGACTCCACTCCATCCGCTGACGAAGTGTGACAAGTATAGTGACGCGCGAAGACGGTTCAATATAGGGGGAGACCTAGAATTCATTCTAGGAGACGGCCCTATTATTTTAAACCGAATAATTTTATTACTTAAAGTGATTGGACTTTTAAATAAAATTTGACTGTATCCGCCTGTTTTATTCTTTATTTAAATCTATGTATTTGACGTGTTCACTATTGTGAATATTGTTAATTTATCAACGGACTGTGTAGCGGTGCAAACTGACCTAGCCGTCCTAGCACCCTACAGCATCAAAACTACTACTTCTACCCCACTCCATCCGTCTTAAGCCTGCGATTCAGGGGGAGCTGCTGTGCGAGAGGGAGGGTGATTGGGAAAAGAGGGGGGAGGAAACGAGAGTGGGGTGGGGGGTGGAAAGAGGATAAGGTAAGGTCTACCTGTGTTTTCCGCGATAATCCCCTCGACGTGTGGCGTGTGCCTGCTCGACACTGGAGGGGGATGGTGATGTTTTCTTTGCGTCGTGCGTCTATATAAGCGTGCATCTTGAGGATGTTCTCCGCGATAGCGAAGGAACTCCTGCGGCGTGGGACTCCTCTCGTCGGTCACGCGAGGAACAAGAAGTTCGCGCCCACTTCGCGTCCCCGAAAACTCCGAATTCTTAATAACGGGTCTCTCTGGACACTTGCCGGCAGTCGAATAGCAGTTCTTCACCCACGCCCTGGTGTCAACCGCGTCGTTTCTCCCCATCGCGTCGAGTGCTCGCTTGGACGGCGACATGGTGACCAGCAACGGGACGGGAGCGGAGTCCCTCGGGCACCGGCTGTGGCCTTGGGCCCTCAACCTCCTCTCTATGTTCGGCGGCGGGCCGCAGACCTATTCGCCCACCTGCGACTACATGCAGCACGTGGCCCTCGGTGCAACCTACTACATCTACTCGCCCGGATACGACCAGGGCGAGACGTACCCGCCCAACGTCGCCTGCCGATGGTAAGGAACATATAATCGTAAGCATATGATATTTGAATATATAATCGTAAGCTCAATTATAAGTCATTTAGATAGGGAGGAATTATTAATAAATAACCAACACGGATTTCGAAAGGGTATTTCTTGCGAAACCCAACTGGCTCTCTTCATTCATGACATCTTACTTTCGGGAGAAAATAATGTTCAAGTTGACGCGATATTCCTCGAATTTAAGAAAGCTTTCGGTAAGGTACTTCACATTAAGTTACTCTCAAAACTAGAAGCATATGGAATAGATAAAAACATTATAAGTTGGATTAATCAGTTCTCACATGGGCGGGAACAAAGGGTTGTCATAGGTGGTATCATGTCAAACAGCGTCACATCGAGTGTTACTCAGGGAAGTGTCATTGGTCCACTTTTATTTCTCTTGTACATAAATGATATTAGCAACGTCGTTAAAAGTAAGCTTAGACTTTTCGCAGACGACGCGGTTGTGTATAGGGATATTAACAATTCCGAAGATAGCGACTCGTTAACAATCGACCTACTTGCTATTAATGCTTGGTGCGAAAAGTGGCAGATGGAACTAAACATAAAAAAGTGCGTAGCAGTCAGCTTTTGGGAAAAGAAAAAAAGGGCAATTAGGACTTACAGAATTAATAATACGGAAATAATTAACACCGAGTCTGTTAAGTACTTAGGGGTTACAATTACTCACGACATACCTTGGGAAAAACATATTCGGGAAATATGCGGTCAAGCATACAGAGAGTTAGGTTTTATCAATAGAATACTCGGAAAAAGTGATGAGAAAGTGAAAGAACATTGTTATTTTTCGATCGTTAGGCCTCATTTGGGATAGTCAGGGAGGATAGTTTTTATTAACCTTGAGATACATCCCTGAAAGGTAGAGAGAAGAAAATTTAATAAAGACGCTGAACTGATGGGGACAAAGATTCCTTCCTTACCAGTACCATTCTTTCCACCTAACATCCTCTTTCTCTTTATCAATTCCTTTTCCCTTCTCCTCGGCTCATGCCCTAACACCCTCCGCCACTCCCCTTTATCGGTAACTCGCAAGGCTGCACGAATGTAGATGTAAAAGGCGAGAGATTAAGCTAAATTCTCCCTCACCGCGCCCCTCGACCCCGAGGTCGGCTCAACTTAAGTGTGTCATGGCGACCACAAACAACACCCACCGGTCCTCGTCCCTTAAAGGTAGTTCCAGCGAAATATTTTAAACCTAGAAATCAACGAATTTGATCTCATTTTAAAGATACATATCTCACCCTTCTATTAACACCAAAAATTCACCTCCTTACCACATTACTTTTGGAGTTATTTGCTGAAAAATACCAGTCCTTTTACATGGGAAATGGTACGTGCATAAACTCCAGAGAGACATCATTTACAAAATGAGGTATTTCTAACACTTTGATGTAGTAAAAAACCTAACGGCGTGTAATTTACATATGTTCTCAACTATAGTGGCAAATTAATCATAATGTCACCACGGCAGGTTCTTCGGGATCACAATAAACCTTCCGTTTTGTTGGAGTTTCAAACGCACCGCGCGAAAAAAATGAGTCAAATTAAATACTTATTCAGGTATATTCATTTAATTACTTTCAATTTCTGTCATATAAAACTATATTATTGCACGATTAACGATGCAATATTTTATTGATGTGTCCTACAGCTGGTGAAATTAAAACGTATTATTCGAATGTGGTCTCTATTTTGACTATTAGGGAACTATCCCGCTCGGACTACCTTAATTATTTTTTTTCACATCAGCTGATGAAACGCACTTCAAAGATGCACAATATTTAAGTTTTCAGGATTTCCGGAATAAGTTTCCCCGATGCCAGAGCAGTCTTCAGCGGTGGCGCACGTCACGTTCCTCCCGTTCAGGGCCCCAAATGTCCCCTTGCCGGGGCGTGGCTGGTATTGGCCGCATCGAACCGGCCCTTCCCTTGCCCTCCTCACGCACGCGTCCATTTCGATGGTCTGAGCGTGGGAAAGACAAGAGCCGTTCACTTAACCGTTCGGGACATGTCCCCGCTCCCGATGAGGTGCCAATGGGCGATACATATCGGTACCATCACCGCATTTCTCGGAATCGGACAGTTTCGCCGAGTGTTGGGAGTTCAAGCACTTCAATGAATGGAGGTTTGCTTCGGGGATGGGTTTTGGGTCGTCGAGCCCTAATAGGCTAAAGGCATCAAATGCACGAATGGTTGTGACCACTTTCATGGATTTTGAAAGGGAAAGAAATAAAGGAACAGCACACTGCTTCTCCAGTGTGAAGGTCTCCGCGGCGTTTATGCATTTGGAGATTTGCTTTCGCGTTTCCTTTTCAGCGTGTTGTCTTTTGAAATACCCATCAAATGCATGGAAGCGAGTTCTCACACCAAAAGCGCGGGAAACCCATTCGCTCCGATCGACCCGTCAGAGGTGCATCGCCACTTCGACCTGAAGACGCCAGCAGGATGGCTGGAGAAACTGTCGCCACCAAAAGACAACACGCGGAAGGAAACCCGAAAGCTTATCTCCAAATGCTTCTCCAGGGCTTTACTAAAGGACCCTAGTGTCCCTAGTTTTAAAATATTCCTTTGATAAAATAATTACCAAAATGACCGAAGAATTCTTCATTCAAAATTTGTCATTCAGAAGGCAAACTTTTCATTTTGTATTGACGCATTGATGTTTACACTGCCGTTATTGTTCGAACTGTTAAGTGTTAACTCTATCAAATCCAGCTAATCTCTCTGGGGCCAATTAAGCCCCCAGAATGCTTTCTGTGAGACAAAATTATACCGACACATGCGTCATGGCCGAGAATCCTCATGCCTGCTGACTTGAGTTGATGCACGACTGTATTATTCACTTCAGAACATCGATAAGTACTAACGGCAAGACAATTTTTTTATAATTTATTATTTCGAGAGCGTACCGCATCTCTGTTTCATAGCAGTTTCTACGAATTATTTGTCTACTACATAAAGAACGAAGTCAAGTAATGTACTTGTAAATTATTTACAGACTCAGCTGATGGATAAATGAAAGAATACTATTCGATTTCTGGTGTATACCTATTACCTACCACCTAAATTCCTCAAAAACTAGTTCCGAGGTAACGTCGCATTTTCAATTCCGTTTTTTATGTGTACATGAGGCACCTCATGCCTAATAGAGTTTCATTGCACTCCCATTGTCCTCACCCAATAAATCAATATTTTTTCGAGTGAAATAGGACTAATTGAACTATAATTAGGACTTAAAGTTAATATAGGACTTGAATGAAAAGTCATTGCGATAGTAACTCTAAAGAACTCGAGGAGCTTGCGTAATAAGAGACCATAATAGTTGCAATAGATCAATTCTAGGATAATGAATAGGTTACATAGGTTTTTTCAGTAGTGCCAAATATCTTAACATGAATTGTAGATACTAACCTCGCATGCAATCTCCGGCATGATATACTCCTGCATGTCTTAGTACCTTGTAGTGCTATTTATTTGTCGCATTGGTAACACTAACCAGTAGTTATATCATGAGTAGTGTGCTGCATGGTAGCATGTTCTTCTTCGCATCACTCTCCTGGTTTGTGGTCTGACTGTGTACCGTTGCCCTGACTGCTTTGACCTGCGCCTGGCATCCGGGGGAACGTGCGCGGTTCTGATCTCAACTGGGATGAGTGCTGCATGCCTGGTGTGCAATCACCCCGTGCCACACACCCTAGTGGTGGCTTTCACGTTATTTCGTAGATGTAGATGTAACTTTCTCTAAGTCTCAACAAATGGAACACCAGGCTTCCGATTGACCAACTCTATTAAGGGAATTACCTAGTATAATACTGATATAGATCAAGATCCATTAATTTGCACAATTTCACAATTCAACTATAGCAGCACGAAAGTCACTTTAATTTTTTTGTGTTTGTGGACTGATTGAATTTCCGAGCTATGGCAGTTCGTCCACGAAAAAATACTGATGTTGACCCATGAATATTGGTCTCGGGAAAGAAAACCGGAAATCAAGCTTCTTTCGTGTCACGCAGCATTCCGAAAGTCGCCAAGTTTGGAAGGAAGTTTGAGCGAAATATCATGAATGAATTTGGTCTCATTTTAAAGAAAAATATATCACACTTCCATTGAAGCAAAAAATTCAATCCCTTACCACATTACTTTCCGAGATATTCGACGAAAAATAACAGCCCTTTTACGTGGAAAATGGTACTTGTATGCAATCCAGAGAGATATTATTCACAAAATGAGGAATTTCTAACACTTAGATGTCGTAAAAAAACTAACAGTGTGTAGTTTTTATGTTTTCTCAACTATTTTTGAAAGTTAATCTTACTGTCACCGCAGTGAGTTCTTGGTTATCACAAAAAACCTTCCGTTTTGAAGGAGTTTCAAACGCACCGCGCGAAAAAAATGAGTCGAGTTAAATACTTATTTAGATATTTTGATTTAATTACTTTCAATTTCTGTCGTATAAAACTATATTATTGCACCATTAATAATGCAATATTTAATTGATGTGTCCTACAGCTGGTGAAATTAAAACGTATAGTTCGAATATGGTCTTTAATACCTATGTCTAGGGAACTATATCGCTCGGACTACCTTAAGGTCGATTCGTTAAAGTTTGGATAAAAGATCCATCTATCGTGGCAATAGCCTTCACATTTGACTGATTTTTGAAAAGATAGAACGTTTTAGAATTCAATATTTTTGACATCTCCTGACAGTTGGAAAACTTAAATATAAAATATGAATTATTCCTCATTCTTGTATTTTTACGGCGTTGTTGATGATTTATGATGAAATAGGAAATTTTTAGCGAGCAAATCTCTCAAAGAGAACCCAATCGTAATAAGAAAACTCTATGATGGACATGCAAAAGAATCAGCTGAAAACGTCCTTTTAAATGATGCTGTTTTGAACATTGAAGTTAAATATTGGTTCTCATGTTTCCGCGGAGCTGGAATGTAGATCTATCCATGTTTTCCGGGATTTCTAGGGAAAAGGGTGATTCGCGCCTCAGCCAATCACAGAGCAGCAATAATAAAAACGCGGGAAAACGATGGTATATAAGGATGGCCAAAATGCTTCACGACACTTCGACCTGAAGATGCTGGCAGGACTGCCAGAGAAACTGCTGTCCCACAAACAACTGACGCGGAAGAAATACCGGAAAACATGGAGAGATCTACATTGAAGTGAAATGTATGAGCCAGGGATATTCACGGGTTTCTTATATTAACAAACGTTAATAAATATGAGGTGACTTAACAAAAACATAAATAATTTAATTATTCCAAATTTTTTTCATTGCCAAAGTCACTTCGATTTAAATAAATACAGACGTACCATTCTCATGAAATATTATTCCAATGGAGAACATGCTAATGATTGACTCCTCACATTCGATAAATGTAGCCGTCTGGTAAATTTTCAACGAAGGAAAAATATATATTTCCGCCGGGTGTACACTTTTATTATGCCTCAGCCGCTGGCACCTAAGTCACCTCAGAAAAGGATTGAATTTAAAAAAAGTCTCTTGACTACGGCGCGGCATTGCTTCTCTTCTCAAAATGTATTTCGAACGGAAGGGTCACTTGTATCCGTCTTGCATTGTGGAGGAAATCAAAACAGTTATCTGCCTACAAATTGTTATGTTACTGCCATAATTTGAATGGAAATGCGTCATATGTATTATTGGAAAAGACACTGTGCCCCAGGTTCTCGAAACATCTGTTTTTAGACCTCGATTCTCCAACCTAATCAATGACAAACTTCTTAAAATTACTTCATTTAGTGAAAATTTCTCCAGTTTTATACCGGCTGAGATGGTTGAAAACTATCCACGTTTCGACGGCAGATTCAGCAATCGTAATAGTCATCTTCATCATGTGGTAGACTGCTGTTTAGAAGGTTCTCAGTCTGCCTCTCCTGCAGATGACTCTGTCTCTTGCCTTCCTCTTAATCCCCGTATAGTATGTCTCCTCTTCTAAATCATCCGTCATTTTCTTTCTTCTTCTTCTTCCTCGTTTATCCTTTCCTTCCACCATCCCTTCCAATACCTCCTTAATTAAACAATCTCTTCTTAATATACGTCCCATCCAGTTTTGCTTCCTTGTTTTAATTGTCTTTATCAGTCCTCTATATATTCCCCCACTCTGGTCAATACCTCTTCATTTCTTACTCTTGTCTGCCCAACTAATATTCAACATTCTTCTCCATATCCACATCTCCAATGCCTCAATCCGTTTTATATCCTTTTTCAAAGCCGTCCATGTCTCACAGCCGTACAGTAAGACGCTGCAAACATAACACTTTGCCTGCCTTTTCCTAAGCCCATTATCCATTTTTCTACACAACAAATTTTTCTTTTTGATAAAAGCGCCTCTGGACATTGCAATTTATCGGGATAGTAATTTAAGTCAAATGTTGCCGAAGAGGGGTTACAGGCAACTTTGTGATTTTACACATCTTTATTTAAAACTAATCGGGTTTCGACGTTCAACGTCATCCTCAGATCCCAATATCTCATCCTTCTCCGCAACACATTCGTTCGATATCATCGAACAGACTCTCCGTAATCCTCCGCTCCTCAATCAAATCTCATCAAACTCCCATCTCTGCTCTTACTTCTCATCAAACGCCCACATTTCGGTGCCAGCCTTTCCGCCTAATTATCTCAGCCAATACTTTACAGGTTTCAAGTAATTTTCTAGTTCCTTAAACTGCATTCATTATCGAGCAGGAGGTTCTTGGTTAGTCTCGTTTTTAGAGTTTTTATAAAAATCAAGCATTTGAGCCAATTGAACATTCGAATTGGTAAATATTTGAGGCAAGAAAAAATTGTAACTACCTCGGCATGGCAAAATTTTCTCTCTTGGAATGCATTTTTGTAACGCTGGATGAGCGTTGCATTAAGATATGGCGTACCGGCGTCCTAATATTAGCTGTCTGTCACTTATGCAATGAGATAAGAATTCTTATTAGTCGATCTACCGGTTAAGGTAGGTTTTAAATGGAAGTAACTCGAAATCCTCAGGAGTTTCACAAGTAGAGCTATGTGAAAGTCTAGAGGACCGCGTTCCACCAATAATATATACTAGCTGACCCGTGCGAATATTTCACACAGCATGAGGGGTCTTTCTGTTACTTCCTTCTTTCTTCCTGTTCTTCTACCTGTCGAATATTTCGCACAGTATGCAGCTTCTTCCTGTTTCTTCCTCCTTTCTTCCTGTTCTTCTACCTGTTTCTTCCCATGGACAATTATATGTTATTTATGTCTGTGTTAAATATACATAACGTAAACGGTCACACTGATTGCATGTAGAATGTAAACAATCTAACTAAACGATGTGTTAATAGATGGCGCATCCTACAGTCTTTTAGGCACGTAACCATAGCAACATATTAGTTGATTATATTGTCAACAGATGGCACTGTTAATTTTTGAGATCATTTTTCAACAAAAGCTTTAATTTTAAATTTTTTAACTAAAACTTTAATTTTAAACCATTTTTCTATTTTTCATCAATAGCGAGGAGCTTTAGCTTTAAAATTATGTTGGGATCATCAATTTTGATGAAGAATTATGGGAGTTATGGCGTTGTGACGAAAAAACACCTTTGAGAAATAATATACATGATTATTGGTGGAACGTGTATTTATTTCCTTATTATGGCATATATATATATTATTTATTCACCTCAGCATACGTTCTACCCTCCTTAATTCCGTCAATTTAACCAATTTTTTCATCCCCTTCCCCGATCACCATTACATTCTCCCTTCTATTACACCCTAAAGAAACCCGTCGCACCTGATTTTTCTTTCCAACCGTTTCCCTTTCCGCCTCATCATCTCACCGAGAAGTTTCCATTCCTCGCCTACAATACCACGCACTTCCTCGTTTGCCTTCATTCCTTTCCACCAAAGCAGCTCCATCCTTCTCATTCACATCTTGAACTCCTGCAGTCTATTCTCGTTCTCCCTTCCCAGAGTCCACTCTTATGTCCTATGCCACGCTACACTCTATATCAAGCTCTTCACTAGCGTCTTCTTTATATCCTTGCCCAAGGCCCGAGTCTGCGGCCCCATTATAATACTTAAAGATTTCTTCGCTAACATTATTCGCTTCCATATGTCTTTGCTACGATACCCATTTTCTTCTCGCATGGTTTTGTGATTCAACAGAGAGAATGGAATTGAAGGTAAATGCGTGCAAGACTAAAGTAGTAGTTTTTGACAAGGAGAATGGGGAGAATAACTGTATGATGAGGCCGAATGGTGAAGTAATGGAACAAGTGGATGATATTGTGTACTTAGGTAAGATGTTTGCGAAATATGGACGAATAGGTGAGGAAATAAAGAAATGTCTGGATAGACATAAGAGTAGACTAAACGCCGTGGGTATGAGTTATCTGAGGAGTATTTGCGGAAAAAGTAGGATGGGTAGGGTCAGGAATGAGTGGGTAATTAAATGAATGTGGGTTAGATGCTCCAGTAATGGACATATATGAAAGGAGTGTGCTTCGTTGGTTTGGCCATGTTGAGAGAATGGATGAGAGTCGAATAACGAAACAGATATATAAGAGTGAAATTAATGGTGCAAGAGGAAGAGGTAGGCCGAGAAAGTTGTGGTCGAATGTGGCTGAGGAAATTCTTAGGAGGAGGAATATTAGGAGCCTTAAAAACAGGAGAGCGTGTATGAAGCAGTGTATGGGGGTAAATGAGGCGAAAGAGGTTTGCAGGGATAGGTAAATATGGAGGAAATTATTGAAGCAGATTTAGGTGTACAAATATGTATTTATGAGTGAAACTTGGTGACACTGCCTATCCCGGAAGGGAACGGCGTGATTGGTATGTATGTATGTATGTATGTATGATATTACCTAAATACTACCAAAATAATTAAAATGCTCGACTTGCTCCAATTTGTGTCTCCTACTTTTATGACTTGCCTCGCTTTCTTTGTCCAACGGAGTTCCCTAATCTTTGTTTTCTCATGGTTTATCTTCATTCCTTACACACTAAACTGCTTTTCTTGTGCCTCCAATTAGCTTATGCCATCCCTTCGGTGATCGAAAAACCAACGGCCCGTCAAAATCCGCGAATCTAACCGACGTTGTCGGCTGGCCCTCCGCTTCAATTTCCACTTCTAGCGCTTCTCTAGTATCTCCATAGTAAAACTATTACAAAGAAACGGTGACAACGGGCACCCATATCTCAACCCGCGGAGACATAGGTTAGGAACTGGCTGATTCCTCATCAGCCACCCTCACCTATCACCTATCAGCCACCCTCTACAACATTTACGAGTTTCGATAAGTCTCCTACCTCACCATTCTATAAATATTTATCTAAGTATCTGCATTAGTTTTCAAAATGTTTTATTAAAAAAACTCAAAATTCACTAGTCAAGCAAAATTGCCCTTTTTCTGCTCTACCTTTCTTTCCAATAGTGTCTCTAAGACTTAATGTTTCGTCGTCGAACAGGAGTTTTACCTTTTTATTTATCTTGTAACTTGATACTTTTTCTGAAAGTGTCTGTGAGTTGAGTTTTCAATTATTACCAAATACAAGGAGATTAGAATCGTTTTCAGAAATTAGAGATTGATTTTTGATTTTTTATTACTTCTCATATGTCAATTTCCGTACGAGCGTGGCTTGAGCGGAAATAGTTCATAAAAAGCGGATGTGCAATTAAAACTTTTGTTGGGAAAAACAACAGGAAACGAGTTTGAAACCTTTGTTCTGTGGGAAGGTACAAATGAGGGGACTAAATGAACAAAGCCAGTCGCTTATTTCGAACGAGGTCATCTTAAACGCGACCCATATTTTTAATGTATTTTCACTACACTTGCCACCTTTCTTTCTCCAGGTGAGGACTTATTGAGGATTCAGTCGTAAGTGTCTGAAAAGACAGAGCCGCCTCACAATGAAAGAGAAGAGAGAACTCTACGTATTTGTGAGCACTTGGCATCACTTTTTCTCCGATTTATAGACAGAGACAAAACCAAGAGGCAGAACGTTCCTCCCTGTCACACCGAAAGTATCCAACCAGATATCAAGGATACTAGCAAGACACGAGATCGAGACGGCCCACAGACCAACGACAAAACTAAAAAACATCTTGGGAAATGTCAAAGACAACCTACATCCTAAGACGCCTGGAGTATACAGCATCCCCTGTGAATGCGGCAAGGTATACATTGGCGAGACTGGACGCACGGTGGAAACACGCCTGACAGAACATGCTAGGTGCATTAAGCTCTTCCATCCAGAAAAATCTGCGGTGGCAGAACACAGTCTGGAAAATGGTAAAGCAAAACAATCCCAGTAATCCTTTGTGTAAAACAAAGGGTTACTGGGATCGCATTGTAAAGGAAGCCGTGGAGATCAGGCTGGGGAAAAATAATTTCAACCGAGACAAAGGTTGCCAAATCAGTAACGCTTGGAAACCTGCTCTGAGAATGCTGGGAAAACGACGGGAAAAATCCGACCAATCGGAGCCAACCTGACAAAAATGGCGGGAAAATGACCAAATGTCACTACATAAATATCGGACCATTCTGGCGAAAATTCATTCACCCTGAAGACGATGGCAGACTACGTCATCGAAACGTCGGTGCAGTTTAACACCATTACCTGGCTGGACACAAGAGAACTCTTCATTCAAAGCATTCGCCGGGAAAGACTCAGATCCAAATACTTCGTTTATTTAAATGAAAAATCATGTTCTATGTTCACTTGCAGGGAAATGGGAGAGGTTTTCATAAAGGACAATAGTATATGCATTGCTCTTTTTTTTACCGAAAATCGTGCTGGGAATGAACGAGTGTTCAAGTCCAAAGTATTGATTTTTCTCCATTTTATTCGTTCGAATAATACACCGATATTTCTAAGCTAGTATTGCAAGCATTAGGAGCTGATCCATCAGTTGCTAAGAAATAAACTCTTCCAGAGGGTAACCTATTGCACCACAGTTACGCACTCTCTTGCTTCGTTCGTGACTTTTCGTGAAGTTCTTCCTCTCACCCAGGCACACTTCCTCATTCTTATATTTATTGTTGGTCTCTGACCCAACGGGTATTACCCACTTTGAAACGCTATCTAAGTCCTTGCCATTGACCTTCCCTCCCATAACGGGCTTCCCAAATTCTCCAAGATCCCCGGGGCTTAGCGTTTATCAGCATTTTCAGTGCCTCACACACCTAGCCATTAAATGGTTGGCACATTAAAGACAGGACTCGTTCATGATGATAGCTTGCCTCCTCAGATGCTCCATAAGCAAACAAGATAGCGCTCTCTTCTCAAGAAGATGCGGGTGGGAAGGGAGGGTGCGGGGAGAGGGGGAAGCACGAATAATTATTATGGATTTAGATTTTTGGAATTGTTGCCTAGGCTACTGGTTTCCTAAATGTCCACTTTTAGTTCACCCAGTGCTTGGCGCCACTTTGGAAAAAGTCTTTTCAGAATCGTAAATAGACGTAGTTCATTGTTGCTAACGTGAGACTGGTGAATAATCAATAAAGATCGAGGAGATATGAATTACTCGATGCTTTGAATAATATCTTGCTATTTTTGTGACCTAAAAGCAACTTTGTAAATGCTAGAGAGGAAATATCTATTACAAGAAATGTGTAAGAGGATTATAAAGCGTCCATCGTGTGCCGACGACGATGTTTGTCAGACTCTGATTATAATGTGAATGAATTAAGCCCGTTCGGCTTAAATAAAGAATTAAGAATGCCTTGTTTAAACAAAACTTGCTTCGTACCAGGCTGAAAAACAGGATATGCGTCTACGAGGGTCCAAAATAGGACTTCATAACTTCCTAACTGACACTTGAGATCGATATGTGTTTTGGAATTTCTTTGTGATTTGTTTCCCTAACTCTGTAAAATTATTTTATTTCTCCCAGTCTTTAGAGTGGGAAGTGACTTACAACGAAGGCTGAATAAATAGCTATTGGCGCAATCCCTTATCCAGAGATAATATGTTCGGTTATGGTTTTGAAATCTTGTATCCGTCTTCTAATTCATCCACCTTTTTCTCCTCTCATTACTATTTAATTTCCGTATATCAATATTCACGAAGTACTAAGAGGTTCATCGTACATTTATTTAATTAAATTTTGGTGAGGAATTAAAAATATCAGTAGACCGGACGATATTAAAAAAGTGTATAATTACGTCCCGCGTGTAGTACTCCATTTTTTTATCCACTGCATTATGATTACTGGTGAGTAAAACCAGTAAGGCGTGTTTATTTACAAACTATCGACTGTATTCACATTTGAACTTCCGTCTTTCGTCACCTGGCGGCACCACTTTCCAAAAATTTGTTTGTTTACGGAATTCTAGACAACAGTTTTTGTTGACGAGATAACAATCCATAGTATATATATTAATGGGGGGGAAGGTGGACTCTCGAACAACAGATGATGAGCAGAGGATACATTTCTCCTCCCGCCTCCGTTTACAACAAATGGTAAATATTCATACGGGTAGAAGTGGAGGTTAGAGGGAATTACGCACCACTGCTTCACTTTGATATTCGACGCGACGCACGGCGCATGCGCAGACCACCCGCATAACTCCCCAACGCGTCATTTTCGAAGCGGTCGCACGCGTAGCAGGACTTCATGTTCGTCATATCTTTTGTGTGTTTGACGAAATAACCTGCAAATTTTATTTTTGTTATTAAAAAATAAGAATTTAAGGTACTGTAAAATAGATTTTTCAACCAAAAATAAGTTGTTGAACATAGCTTTTTTTAATGCGCCAAATGTAGCAACTTTTCCATTTTTCCGTTTTTGTTGCTCCATTGTGCCGTGGTTGCGCACCTTAAATAAAAGTTTACACTCTTAAAGTATATTCCTGTGTCCTAGCTGTTAGAAAATGTCAAGTTTTACTACATCTAATCATTAATTTAGGAGATATTAGGCCCTAAACATGGATCAAAATTTTTAAAAATAGGAAAAATTAAAGTCAACTAGGAGCTCAGAGTATATGTATAGCAAGTTAAACGTTGATAGAAAACACATGATAGTGTCCTTTAATTACAAAAGTATCATTATATTTGAAATATAACAGCTATATCGTCATTTGTTGGAGATTTTGGATTGGAGTTCGGAGCTGCGGCACGCCTATTAGCGCTAAATCGAGATATTTGAAGTGTCATAATATTTAACATTTATTATTACAGAAAACTAATATTTGGAAAATCGTCATTCCTCATTTTATTTTTTGCTATTTGCCAAAAATCGTGAAAATCGGAGATGGTCGAGCCGCGAGTGCATATCCATATTGTTGAGTTTGCGTGGAATCGCCCCGGGGGCGGATTTGAGAAATTGCCCCCACAACGACAAAACGAACACTACTTTTCTCAACAGCAGCTGAAATACTTCAGTATTTGTTCAGGCGACATCCGTGAATTTTTTAAGTCAAATATCCGATGAATTTCACTCTGGAAAGCATGATTCAAGTATATCATTTTGTTTGCCGGCCCCGGTGGCGGCAGGGTTAAGTCCTCACCTGCTAACCCGAGGGTCGCGGGTTCGAGTCCCGCCTGGGTGTAATATTACCTGCCCATGAAATGGGTGTTTGTGTATGTCTAATGTTACAGTTCCCCTGACATAAATTGGCCATTGTGCTATATTGGGAATAGTTAAGAAATAAAAAATAAAATAAAATTTTCTACGTATGATGTGTTGACTTTCTTATGATTGATCTTCTCTATATTGTAACGACGTCACTGCAGTGGTCTTTTCCATTGGAAAACAATAATAAAAATTGCAAGAGATTCCTAATCGTAATTGTAACCCTTAGCCTTAAGGTTTGCTTCAGGATCTTTAGTTTTTTCACAAAATGTACTGATGTCCATTTGGAAATTTGAACCCTCGAAGTCAGAGAACGTGGCTTGTGTTAAAATAATTATGCCCTCGGATCTTGGACGTACCTTAGAACCTCTGATACTTCCAAAGCAGCGCGATGTATTGCATTTATGAACAACATTTATGAACTGATTATGCATTGATTCTAATCATTTCAACATGTAAATATTACCTACCCTATCTAAACATATTCCATCAAATTTATCCATACCCAATCCTAAATATATAGAAATTGAGAGTTGCATTAAAAATATTTAGTGTCTTGGAAATCTTGGTCTTTGTGGTCCTGCGCTTTCAATAAACGGTAAAAGAAGTTGTATGTTTCCTTATTGATCCCCTCTCCCTCTCTCACACACGCACTTGTAAAAATCATTTCCCTGGGAGGTTGTGTTTGAAATCGCTCGAAATGATCCCGAGTACGTAACTAAGGAGTCACGTGATACAACAACAAATGGGTGGAGATTTTGGTAAGTTTTACCCACACGAATGGATAACTAAAGTATCTGAATGTCATTCATGGTGTCCTTAATCGCAATGTCTAGCTTCATTGACAATATTCCCCCAAAAAACTTTATGTAGAAGGTCGCGTGAGATTTTTTTGAGTGGTTTGAACGAGCCATAATCTCGAACCCTTCGGGATTGTACCACGTCACTCCTTAGTTACGTTCTCGGAATGATTCCGTGTGATTTCAAACACAACCCCTTCTGGACAATTTTCCAATCCCAGCGAGAGTGCACAAATCACGTGTCACTCAGTCACCCGCTCGGATGCAAAAATATTCACCAAAGGGGATGATGGTCTCCCATGAAAAATATCATTAAAATTGACCGCGATTCGAACCCGGATCTTCAAATCTCACGTTCTTTGCACTGCAGTGCGACATTGAGAAGAGCACATTCATGGCCATAACTAATGAGCTTTGGCACACGACCACTTCATTTAGTGTCGCATAACTCAAATGATGTTCTTATGATTATTTCGGTGCCTGGATGTTTACTAATCGACCCATAGCAACGGAAACAAATCTTATTGAGTCGTCGAGACCAAATTAAAGATGTATTTTATGTGCATTAATGAGCATCGTCTATAACGAATGGAATTCACGTCAATATGATAAGACACGCGATTACCAAACACGGAGTCAACTGTTGACCGATGTATCATAGCAACGACAAAACAATTGTTACTCGATAAAAAGCACACAACAGCCATGGTAAATTCACCTCTGTATGTTGATGCAATGTCACCGAGTACCACTAGCGCCTCCATGGCCTTCTCCATAAGCCAAAATCTTCCTTCCCTAAAGTGGTGCGACCTGAGAAATTCTTCCCAAAGCTCTGAAAAATATATGTCCAGTTTTTAACATTGCTTTGCCACTCTATTTATACACTTACTCTATGATTAGATTTATTTATTATCCCTGGAGAGGTGTAACTACTCCAAAGGGAGGGCCTCGCTGTATTCATAACATATTTAAGGGTGAGGTCAACCCTGTGCTGTTAGTAGCTTTATAATCATACTAAATAAATTTTGATTTGTGATATTCGGGTTTACCGTTCTGTAGTATTGGAATTCCGGCGATAAAAACTCCCTCTCACGAAAAATCTCTCGATTCATCTTACTCTAATGCTCGAGTACTCATTTTTAGAAACATATTTGATATCCTCGTCTGACCAATCCATTAGATATGCATAAAAGGTGTACCAATAAGGTACCGCCAAACATTCGGGACACAATTTCCTTTCATGCACCTCTTTTGTCCCCTTCACATCATAAAGGTTACACTGGCGCTCACTGTCATTTGTAACTTTAATTTTCCTAATGCCACTCCCACTACTAGATAACAGCCTTAACTGACATAATTGGCGCTCTATAAACCAGTTGTGGGTTTCGCGGAAGAGGGATCGTTTATGGCGGATAAAGATGGTATTCGAAGGTGACCTAGAAAGGTGGGTGCTGTCAACAGAACAACTGAGCCGGCATAAATTTTGGTAATTTAGTAGTTCAGTGCAAGAAGGAGGAAGATAAAAGTAAGGGTGGTCGTAAAACTTTACATTAGCATTGACTTGTGCGTTATCTGACCAGAAACTTGGCGAACCGTGACGTAGGGTTTAGGAAGTTCGAACGAAATATCATTTTGCCTATAAATCAATGAATTTGGTCTCATTTGAAAGAAAAACATCTCACCCTTCTAATGACACCAAAAATTCAACCCCTTACTACATTACTTTCGGAGATATTTGCTAAAAAATACCAGCCCTTTTACATGGAAAATGGTACGCGTATGCACTTCAGAGATACATTAGGTACAAAATGAGGAATGTCTAACACTTAGATGTCGTAAAAAACTAACAGCGTGTAGTTTGTATGTTTTCTGAACTATTGATGAAAATTAATCATATTGTCACCGCAAAAGGTTCTTGGGTATCACACAAAACCTTCCGTTTTGAAGGAGTTTCAAACGCACCTCGCGAAAAGAATGAGTCAAGTTAAGGACTTACTTAGATATTTTCATTTGATTACTTTCAATTTCTATCATATAAAACTATATTATTGCACCATTAATCATGCAATATTTAATTCATGTGACTTATAGTTGGTGAAATTAAAACGTGTAATTCTAATATGGTCTCTATTATGACTAGGGAACTATCTCGCTCGGACTACCTATATAATTGCTTGGGGAGTACATTGCACGCTTGAGACTTGACAACAACTTGCAGTCACCTGTTGACTCGAGCGACAGCTGTCTTGGAGCGAGAGGCTCCTGACGTCAAGACGACTCGATGGGGCGATAGTGTCGCCATCTGGTGGATTTTCTACTCAATTATTCCTTACCAAAGAGAAAGATGCGATCTCTTCAAACATTGAAATCTGTCGCACGGAAGACAGAGAATAGAAAAAATATCTCCACCCGCTAGCTCCACATTCATATTACAATGCTAAATGTTTCACCGATCCATTTCGAGTTAAAAAAAATCAATCCTTTACAACACACGATTCATTGAACTGTTAAAATTCCCGTAACCTCATCTCGTCTCGCTTTCTAGACTTCAATTGTTGACGTATATTGACTCAATTTATGTGATATTAAGTATCTGGGTTGAACTCCTCATCATTTTTAACATAGTGTTATTGTTTTATATAACTTTTTCTACTAACTAACTGGCATTGAAGGCACAATGTGCATGTTTCCGGGATAATTATTTTGTCTCTGTGCCTTTATGTTGTTGTAAAGACATTATTACAAAGTCTTACAATAGTAGCATCTCCATTGTGTTCCGCATGTTTTGGGTACTTCGTCTCCTGATAAGTATTAGCATGGTTTTGCTAATAATAAAATCATTTTATTATTCTGGGAGTGCACTCCTTTAGAACAAAGTAGTACATAATGTGACGTGCGAGGACAAATAATAGGAAAACAAATCACGTACTCCATCAATAAACAAATAAAGAATAATTCGTTCACATAAAAATTAGCTATGTCATTTCGTACAACAAACCATAAAAAACTCAATAAAGAATGATTTGTACATATAAAAATTAACAATTGAACCGAACAACAACCAGAGTAAAAAAGAAAACTAAATTACTTCTTCAAACACATAAAATTACCACAGATAAATCAATGAACAAAATCCATTACAAAACAAAATGATCTATGTACATGGGTCAAACAAGTAAATGTTTGATAAGCTTTCCCTAAAATACTGCGAGTGTTGCACTGTCTTTTGCATGCTTTGGCAGGTCATTTCACAAATTTGAAGCTACGACTGTAAAGGATTTTTTGAAATGTAGCTGTCCGGAAGTGGGGGTCCGACAAAAAACACGGATCTTGTCTTTTCACTATATGCTACTGCTAATGCGTCGATTGTTACACTAACTTTAATAGTGTATAATGTAATGCATGTTCGTGATAAATCACGCCCTGCCACAAACCCCTTAGTTGGTTTGGAAGGTATTATGTTGATAACTAACAAACATCCCATCCCACATTGAATAGAGTATCAAAACGGAGTTTAAAATCCAAACGAACAATTTGAGATTTTCCATCAATAATTGAAAGATCTGACGAAATTCGGTCGAAATGACAGTTAGCAGACTAATCTCAAACGCCAATCCAAAATCTCAAGCGTGAACTGCATATGAAATCGAATGGCATCAAAGAAACGAACAGATCTACGAATCGAGAGTTGAATCGACGACGACTGAATGGGAAAAGTTTCCCCGGTTCCATTCAGGTGACTCTGCAATTAAAATTGTCATGAAATATGAAGTCGAAAATTTGATATTTGGCTTTCGTGCCTTACGCTGCTGACCGTGATGGACCTCTGGTACTATAGTCACGTGCGCGATTTGAAGTCAGTTGTGCAGGAGAACAAGAGAAGAGAGGGCCTTTCCTTGCGCCTTCGGCGACTTCAACTCTCGCAGGTAAAAAAATCCCTCCATTAGTGACGGTCCAGACAAAACTGTTTGATTCGAACCCGTGATCACCCCGAGAAATCCCGGACGCTCTTTTTCCAAATTTCCTAAATCCCACATTCCTAAACTGACTATTTTATCCCCAATATTTCCACCTAGACAGACTTTTATTATAAATACAAAATTTGGAAAAATAAAATTTGCGCCGATGACCATCTGCGGGGTGATACTGTAAATGTGAAAAGCGATGACGGCGGATGATAGCTATCACGGCCTCCTATGACGGTCGGCGTCATCGAGCGATCATGCGAGCGGTCATGGGCTAACTTCGCACGCTTAAATCCGAATCGCGTTTCGAAACTTTCTTCCTGTAGGTTGGTAGCAATAGAAAATCCGAAGAGGCAATGAATATCATCGGCACATTCCAATCAAGCAATTGCGACGGACGGCGGCGTTTTGAGCGGCTGAAGCAATGTCGAAGGCACAAGAGTTTAAGTACTCCACATTATTCATTTTTGTAAGTTAAGGAATTAAATATTGTGTTAAATATGTTATAACGTACCTAACACATCATATTGACTATAGTGGAAGTGAAAATCATGTTGTTATCGTTATGATTACGTTTGTAATAAAAGGTTACCTATGTCTTGCAAATGCATCGTAGATTTGTTATGAATTCAAACCTCTCCAAGTCGCATTATTAATTTCATTGAAAATTACTTCGATGCACAATGAACGGTATTAGTTCTGTTTACGTAATATGTATGAGATGACGTGCTGGTTATTCGTTACAACTAAGGTACCTAGGTATTGACATAATGCAAACTTGTATAATTTTTTAAGTTCCTTTCTGTATTGGAACTCTTTCGAAATTGTTATATATAAGAGCAAACTAATGATTCGCAGAGTTATTCAAGAGTGCCTTTGAAAGTATTTTCTAATACCTAAATATCGAGGAAAATATTTGTAGGGAGTAGATTAAAAAAATACTGCAGAAAATTGAAAGATATTTGTGGTTTGACTTTGGGGAAAAATTGTTAGCAACGTATATATGCTCAAATTTACCTTACTGGTTTCCTATGTTGTTGTGATGTAAATACATTCTCATGAATGCTTTCCAAGAAGACAATTTTAACTATAGTGTACGTGCTTCTTAATCATGAGGTTTTTGTTTAAAGTCAACATATGATATTTGCAGGAAGAAAAGTAGTCGAGTGGGCCGTGCAACTGAAGGGCAGCTGAAGTTGCAGGTGGATTATACGTCCGCCCACAGCACATATGGTCACAGTAGAGCGCGTTAACTGCATAGGATTATAACAGCAAATCCTAAAACGACTCGAAGAATTTAATCGTTGCCACTCTTACCGTCAGTCACGGTTGTCTTAGCAAACAAATATATGAAGAGCAAAACTGACACACGCCAATAAACCTACCGTCTATTATGTGAAGGCATATATTCATGGCTATCATACTGTCTAGGTAACTTAAGTTACAAGAATAACAACTGTGAATTGTTAACAATAAACATTTTTTAAAATTACCTAATATAAAATTCGAGTTCGAGAAAAAATTCTTTAATGCTTTAAACAGTGAAAATATAATTAAATAGTCAAATTTATTTTTTTAAAGGACTAAGACAATTTATTCTCCTGTAATAATTAATCGTAGTGCTTTATGAAAGTCATTAATAAACTAAAAGTTAGTTACTTGGGCATGGACTACTGTAATTAAAGTTTTATTCAACGTATTCACACGTATATTCGATACCTTATGACGCCTATCACCATCAATATCCAGCGAGATACGCTAGGACGGCATGAAGGTGATAAAAAGTGATATCACGGATACATAATCGCTGCTATCACCCTCCGTCATTCGTATGACGTTGCCCTTGGCAACGACGTCGCTCTCACCCTTCTCACAGTTACAAGCTGAGCTGTGAATAATGGTGGAATATACGTCCATTTGTATTAGTGATGGCTTTGTCTAGAAGTATTGAGATGTAGTTGGAGCCCCAGAGATTGGTGGTCCAACTGAACGATGCTAAAGTCCAACAGGTTCCTCAACTGCTCATTTCATCTGCTGCGTTGTGAGTACATTCATATAACTCACCAGGACCTGAAAATACAGTCAGCCAATGTCCCTACACCGAACTGTAAGTTGGCATTTAACTGCATAATTGGCAACATTTAGAGAAGAGGCGAGAAAGCTCTATACATCGGAATACGATGAGAAAAATGCTCTATACATTTGAATATGAGGAAAAGAATGCTACTGCATTGTTCTGTGGCATTTTTAAACAAATTCAATTCGTTTGATTTTATTGAAACCTGAATTTATTGAAACAAATCAATAAAATAATATTTTAAGTTCATTCATTCCTGGTTTCTATTCATCCATCGAGTGTCGATCCATCAAACCCTTTCCCCCATTGGATTCATTCATCACACCGGTCGACCCTCTCAGCATCAAGGTCGTTCAATATCGATTGTATTCTTCCCTCGCTGCTGGTCTTAGCAACGTATACAAATGTGCCATTAATGCGCGCATTGGCGTATTTTCCATTATCATAGCATAGGCTGTTAAACGATTTCGTTGACTTGGCAGTGATTCAGTTTTAATTCGCAACAACGACTCACGCCGCATAATCGCAGATTTCCTTGAGTGTTCATGGGCAGAGAATGATAAGCACATTGATGGCGGCCATGTGGTGGACATGGCTGCCAAGACCCTTGACAATGGAGCCATGGACCATAAATATATATTATGGATGTGACCTCGTCAACAAAAAATGTTTTCTAGAATTCCGTAAACAAACAACTTTTTGGAAAGTGGTGCCGACTAGTGATGAAAGACGGAAGTTCTAATGTAAATACAGTCGATAGTTTGTAAATAAACATGTCGTACTGGTTTTACCATGAGTAAACATGGGTTTTACTTACAATTAATCATAATGCAGTGGGTAAAAAATGCAGTACTATACGCGGGACGTAATTATACACTTTTTTAATATCGTTCGGTCTAAAGATACATTCAATTCTTCTCCAAAATTTAATTTTACTTCTTAGTACTCCATGAATATCGCTATACGGAAATTTACTAATAATGCGAGGCGGCTTCATAATTATTCCCAATGGCCATCATTGCAGTGTAGGTAAAATGAATGCACTTTCCGCCGCCTTGAACAGATTCTTATTTTTCAATCCATGTCCCCTATTTTGAGTCCTCGTAGACGCATACCCTGTATTGCAGCCTAGTACGAAGCAAGTTCTGTTTAAACAAGGCATTCTAAATTCTTGATTTAAGCCGAACGGGCTTAATGCATTCACATTATAATCAGAGTCTGGCAAACATAGTAGTCGGCACACGATGGACGCTTCATAAACCTCTTACACATTTTCTGTAATAGATATTTCCTCTCTAGCATTTACAAAGTAACTTTTAGGGCACAAAAATAGCAAGATATTATTCAAAGCATCGAGTAAATCATATTTCCTCGATCTTTATTGATTGTTCACCAGTCTCACGTTAACAACAATGAACGACGTCTATTTACGATTCTGAAAATACTTTTTCCAAAGTGGCGCCAAGGACTGGGTGAACTAAAAGAGGACATTTAGGAAACCAGTAGCCTAGGCAACAATTCCAAACATCTAAACCCATAATATACATTCATACCCATGATAATGGAACCATGGATATAAAGAATCGATATAATGACGCAGCCCAGCATCCCCGCGCCACCTCTCGCATCATTCACCCAGAAGAAATGAACACAGGGACGCCACACTCACCGCTCTCTGCTTTCTCTCGTTCCCTGCAGGCGTGCCACCTCTCCGCCGTCCACTCACCTGCGGCTGCACTGCACCGACTTCCGCCTGGGTGGCGGTGGCCGGGATTGCGGTGCGGACGGGGACGCACTGTACGTGGTGCTGGGCGCCGAGGGCGAGGGGGAGCCGCACTGCGGAGAGGGGCAGTTCCATGCCGAGTCGGAGGGGAGCGCTATGGCGGTCATCTTTCGATCGGACGGCCGCACTGACCCCATGGACCGGTTCCTGTGCTCCATCCGGGCTGTACCTATGGCACCCTGCGAGTGCGGAAGACGCAACGAGGTATGTAACATTCTCGCGAGTGAGGCACTTAATACGGTTGATAAGTGAGTAATCGTGGAGCGTGAATTTATGACTTCAAAAGTAGTGGTCACAATTAGTTGTTTTCAACGGCCCAATGCTCACCCTTTCGTGAGTTTATTGCACTTCCGCGTTTCTACATGGCGTGACCTTGAATGGCACCTTTGCAATTACTTCCGTAGATCGTTATGCATCATCAGCGTAATCACCGGTTAGTTAACAATTAGCAGACTGTTACATCAGTGAATTGTTTAGCTGGGATCGTACGCGTAAGTACGAAGGGCCATTAATCTACATCTTCGTGATACCATAGAGTAAGTATACATATATAGAGTGGCAAAGAGATAGGGAGATTCGGATATGAGTTTTTAAATAATACTTTGGCCGATAGATGGAACAGGTGTATCGAAGTTGCACGACAAGCCATAACAAATGAGCTTTGGCACACGACCACTTCATTTAGTGTCGCATAACTCACATGATGTTCTTATGATGATTTCGGTGCATGGATGGTTACTAAGCGACCCATAGCAACGAAAATAAATTTTATTGAGTCATAGAGAGCAAATGAAACATTTTTAATGAGCCTTCAATGAGCATTGTCTATAATGAATCGAATTCTCGTCAATATGATTAAACACGGAGTCAACTGTTTACCGATGTATCATAGGAACGACAAAACAATTGATACTCAATGAAAAGGACACAGCAGACATGGTAAATCCACCTCTGTATGTTGATGCAAAATTACCGAGTACCACTAGCGACTCCAAGTGGCCTTCTCCGTAAGCCCAAATTCTTCCTTCCCTAAGGTGGTGGCACCTGAAAAAATTCTTACCAAGGCTCTCCAAAATTGATGTCCAGTTTTTTGCATTGCTTTGCCACTCTATTTATACTTACCCTATGGTAATACCTTGCGAGCCTTCTCAAGGGTGTGTGGCAGGAAGTGGGTTTTCACCAATACGCAAAACACACTACATTATTTAAAGCTCTGTAACTACAACCGCTGATACATGAGTCAAACCTACTAAAACTTGTCAGGAGGCGAAATTTCTCCAATATGAACAACGCTATAAGCATACTACCGATATAATATCGTTTTTATTAATGTTTTTTGGCAACTACCCAAATACACAGAGTAGAGTCACACCGCAAACATACACGGCGTGCTGTTGATACGAGGTAGCAGATGAGGAATTAGGATGTTGGCACTAGGCAGCATTATGGAGTGCATCAATTAACAAGTTACACTAGGTACCTATCGACAAACCTAGATGATAGTCTCATTGGCAGCCGTCATGGTATCTTAATAATGAAATAACTAAGCCTCGAGTATGGATAGACATTATGAAACGCAATCTGAAAATATCTAATAGCGTAATGGGCAATAAAAGGTCCTTTATATTTGAGTGGCGAGTTGTCCATTGCGTAGCAATACCTTAAATACCATAATAAAGATACTGTTTTTCAAGTCTTCAATTTCTTCACGGTGATGAGAAGATGTTAGGAATTTCTTATGAACTTACTCAGTCGAGTAGCTGTGGAATTCTGGGTAAAGCAGCAATTGTTGTGGTCTAACGTCCACATATCGACCAGAAGTGCTACGGGTCTGTTGAGTTCTCAGGGGAATCGCTGGGAATGGAAAGTTTTTGACTCGGATAATGTTTTTAAGGCACTCTCCTGAATGGCACTCTCCCTGAAACTGTGGGCCGAGTTGAGTTGTGCGGGGATCTTGAAGGAGATCCTCAAATTTCCGCATTTGGTGGCCAATAAGGCGAGGGCAGAGTCTTACTTTCCATTTCAGAAAATTACCTGACTAGCCACTCACTCATCAGAATGAGGACGTGAATACTCGTTCCGAGCGCATCGAAGAACAAATCCAGTCGCGCAGCTTCATTTGAACAAGTGAAGTACATGTGAACAAGTGTCGATATTTCAGGAAAAATTTAGAGATTATCTAAAGAAATTAATTAACACATCTAAGGATTGCAACAAATTGTTGAAATAAAAGAAGAGAAATGAAATAATTTCTTTAAATTATTAAGCTATTGAAAGTTATAAAGTTATTAAACTCTTATTTAAGTTATTGAGTTAAAGTTATCATTAAGCTATTATTATAGTTTAAGTAATTGTATAAGTTATTATTATTGGCGAATTATTAGCTTCTCGGCCATTTTTGAAATGGCTGGGAAACATTCACCCATCCCTTGGGGTGCTAGGATGCACCCCAAGCGGATTTGAAGGCTCATATACTGTTTTTTTAAATGTTCATTTAAAAATCTTCGTGCTATGGAGCGAGTATTAATTATTATGGTTTTTTGAATTTTCATGTGCATATGATTTTCAATTACCATTGTTTCCAAGCTTTTGTGCAGGTCTTTTGGTATTACACCAGTCGCTGATATGGTTATTGGTACAATTTTACCGGTTTTTTGGTTCCATATTTCTTTTATTTCTTCAGCCAGAGGAACATATTTATGTATTCTTTCTTTGTATTTAGCCTCTAAATTTTCCGTGTTTGGGATGGATATATCTATTTAGTACGTTATCCTGTCTTCTTTTTAATTGAAGAGTTATATCCGGTCTATTGTTTGGGCGAGGACGGTCCGTTATAATACTTCTATTGTAATATATTTTGACAGATTCATTTTCTATCACAGGCGGTGGTGTCATTAGGTACCATGGTTTGGTTTCATGGGATACATTGTACTTACTAACTAATGCAAGGTATATTTGTTTGCATATATTATCATGTCGTTGTGTGTATCCCACGCTTGCAAGTACACTGCATCCACTTGCGATGTGTTCTATTGTTTCTGTCTTGCTATCGCATTTTCGGCATTTGTCATTCACATTTGGTTCTTTAATTATGAATTTACTGAAGTTTTTTGTTTTAATTATTCTACCTTGTATGGAAATCATAAATCCTTCTGTTTCTGCAAAGATATCTGATGTTAACCATTTATTTGATGCCTCTTTGTCAATGTGTGGTTGCAGAAGATGGTTAGCATGCGTCCCATGTAGCGTTTTGGCTCTCCACCTCTTAAGCTTCAAACTGTCAGAATCTTTTTGTATCACTGTATTTATTTTGTTTAGTTGCAAAGGAGAATCATCTATGTGTATCAAGACTTTATGCATTTGGGATTCTTTTTCTCTCGAGTTGAAATATTTTCTTAAATATTCTACTTGCGATTGGTGAGAGTTTTTTATGTCAATAAAACCTCTTCCTCCTTCTTTTCTAGGCAGCATAAACCTTTCTATTGCAGAGTGTTGATGGTGCTTCCTACATTTAGAGGCTACTGTCCTCATTAGTGTATTGAGAGAGTTGAGTTCCGTATCCGTCCATTCAATAATGCCAAATGAGTAGGTTAGAAGTGGCACTGCAAATGTGTTTATAACCACTGTTGTATTACGTCCATTGAGTTCTGTTTTCAAGACTTTTGTTACTCTGGTTTTGAAGTCAAATTTTATTTCTTCTTTTATCTTCTTGTGATCAGTTGCTGGATTCTGAATGAACCCGAGATATTTGTAGTATTCATCTACCTTCATAGGGTCTAATTAACTTTTCACTCTCATCGGCATATCCTTCATGTTCTTTTACCTTTCCTCTTATTATACAACATGTTTTGCATTTTTCCACCCCAAAACTCATACAGATATCATTGCTGAAGGTTTCTGTGATCTTAGGAGAATTTTCCAATCCTACTTTTGAATCTGCATATAATTTTAAGTCATCCTTATAAAAAAGGTGATTGGTTTTATACCGGTTTCATTATCGTATAGCCATTACCAGACCTGTTTAACATGTTTGAGAGAGGGTTTAGGCTCATACAGAACCATAGGGCACTTAAGCAGTCACCTTGAAAAATACCATTCCTTATTTGAATATTTTGACTTCGGTAAATCTTACTAGGGGTTTTGAGTTGGAGCCTTGTTGTCCATGTGTTCACAGTTCTTGCAAGGAATTCGATTAAGGTTGGGTCCACCTTATATATTTTAAGTACTTCAATTAGCCAGGGGTGAGGGACACTATCAAAAGCTTTTTGGTAATAATTTTTATTATTTTTATATATAATTAAATTTTATATATAATAAAATAAAAATAATAATAACAATTATTATAATAATAAATTTAGTTATTTTTAAGCTATTATATATATATATATATAATTATTTAAGTTATTAGGCTATTTTGATAGCGTGAAACTCAGTTTTCTGGTCAGAAATCTATGCTGTAGTAATTTCAGATGCAGCTAATAGATACTCCCAAGATTAAATACACACTCAATTGGTTAAGAATTGAAATGTTAGTGTCTGATATGTCTTAGTGATAGATTGACGAAGAGAACAGATGGATATACCAACAGTACAAAAGCGCAAGAGGAATATTGTAACCATTGGAAGGTGAAATCGGATATATTGAATGGATCAGCTGCGCAGGTAAATCCCCGAAAGCACTGGGGTACCTATAGGTGACAGAATGGTCGCGGAGACGTATTGATTCAGCCAAAAAAATGCAAAAATAATATAATTTTAAAAAAGTATAGCATTATTAATCACTAGTTTCTTGACGGATTTTTTAAATATTATCTCCCAGTAAGGGGCTATATCTAAAGCTAGTGCTCTAAATACGCGGAAAGGAATTCCTTCAGGACCGGGTGACTTATTTGGACTGAGTGATTTTAACAAATTCTCTATTCCCTTAGCACAGATATCGATAAGCGGCATCATTTGCAGGTAAAGATCGTTAAACCTCGCGGATGTATTCTGCGAAGACTTGGTGAATACGCTTTGGAAGTAGGAGTTTAATAAGTTAGCTTCTTCCGAGCTGTTTGTAAGTACTACGCTATTATAGTTTCTCAGTGGATTAACTGTACATCTTCTGCCTTGAACTTTCCTTACGTACGACCATAATGCTTTAGGGTTGTCCCGTAATTGTTCTACAAGTGTTTTCCTCTTGAAATCCATGAATGTATTCCTAAACGCTTCCTTTGTAGTGGCTTTAGACAACTCATATTTCACAATAATTAACTCGCGATCTTCAGTAGATTAATCTGACCGGATTTTTTTCATCTTGGCGCGGCATGCTCTCTGTCGCCTCAGCGATTTTCTCACTTCCGCGTCGCATCATTTCGGTTCGCAGCTCTCTCTTTTTTTTTTACTTTTCTTGGGATATAACTTTCAATTCCTGAATGTACGATCGAAAGAAAAGTTTTCCAAGCACCCTCCACGTCTAACTTCTTTATTGACTTGGAAGACAGGATAGGAATATTTTTTAAGATGATAAGTAATTTTTTAGATGAAAGAAGGCTAATGGGCTGGCACCAACTAAACCTCCCGAACCCCCTTCGTACTTTCGACAGCCCTTTTCTATTATCATCAACCCCTCTTCTCTGAAGGAGTGAAAGGCATGTTTTCCCGCGAGTGTCCACTACGGGACCCGGATTGGTGGAAAAACCTCTCTCTCTCTCTTTCGGGATCGTTACAAACAACTCCATAGCACGAATATTGGAAGAATTTGACTGGGGATGAAAAATAGAATGCATTTCAACAGAAGGTCGACATGCAGGGTACGGGAGGGAGGGAGAAATGGCGGAAGAAGCAGAACCAGAAAAAGAAGTGAAACCGAATTGAAAGTATTCGGGAGGAGATTGGGGGGGAAGGGAAAGGAACAAAAGGCATGATAAAAGAAGAAAAATGTTCATTAAGGGCGCATAGAGACAATTGGTGGTCATTGATGGTCGACAGAAGCTACAGACTAACGGTAGTCTGCGCGAGGTATTTCCCTAGTCATAATAGAGACCATATTCGAATTATACGTTTTAACTTCACCAGCTATAAGACAAACGAATTAAATATTGCATTAGTAATGGTGTAATTATATAGTTTTATATGACAGAAATTGTAAGTAATTAAATGAAAATACCTAAATAAGTATTTAACTTGACTAATTTTTTTCGTGCGATGTGTTTGAAACTCCTTCAAAAAGGAAAGGTTTTTTGTGATACCCAAGAAACTATTGCGGTGACAATATGATTAATTTTCAAATATAGTAGAGAAAACATACAAACTACACGCTGTTAGTTGTTTTACGACATCTAAGTGTTAGAAAACCTCATTTTGTAAATAATGTCTCTCTGGAGTGCATACACGTACCATTTCACATGTAAAAGGGCTGCTGGTATTTTTTTTGGCAAATATCTTCCAAAGTAATGTGGAAAGGGGTTAAATTTTTGATTTCATTTGAAGGGTGAGATTTTTTTCCTTCAAAACGAGACCAAATTCATTGATTTCTAAGTAAAATGATATTTCGCTCAAACTACCTTAGTATTAGGACGCATTTTTCAACCAATTAGGAGGAGGAGGAGTACCTTGGGAGAGAACGGCTTCCTGAAAACGGCGAAGGACGACCAATCCCTCCTTCGCTTCTCAGTTTCCTCGTTCACGTTTTCGACTATCGCGAGTCCATGATTATAACTGAGAAACGGGTGTTGGTGACGAGGGAACGTGCTGTGTCTGTCCGGAAGAGGGCGAATGGGTCTCTTCTTATTGGCTCCGCTAATCGTCCCTTTTTCCCGCTTTCCCCTTCAAAAATAACAGATGAGGATCGTCGGAGGAATCGAGACGGGAGTGAACGAGTTCCCGATGATGGCCGGCCTCGTCGACCCCGTGGACCGCAGGGTGTTCTGCGGCGCCACAATCGTGTCGAAACGCTACGCCGTGACGGCCGCACACTGCCTCTTCGAGAAGGACTTTCCAAAAGGACTGGGGCTGCTCGTCGGCGACCACGACCTCACCTCCGGATCAGACACGCCCTCCTCCAAGCTCTATCGCGTCTCCGAGACGGTCGTGCACCCAGACTACGTCAAGGAGACCATGTCCAACGACATCGCCGTCGTCAAAGTCGGTGAGTTCACGACCTCACCGGACACAGGGCAGTATTCATAGTCGTTACCTGGGTGTCCCCTAGGTGTGGGGGAACCCCTTGGCTCAGAAATGGTATTCATAGTTTGTACCCAGGGGACTGACGTCCCCTAACCCTCCCCCAGGCCGTAGATTTCCTGGGTGAGGCATGAAGCTTACCCACAGCTCCCCTAACGCAGTACTGCTGCCTACGTGTGGGACGAATTGATACTACTGTAATAATGGCAGTACACGATAATATCAACAACTTTCCATAGTAACGTCTTCTATTTATAAACACGGGTACTTATTGAACCATCCTCGTATTCCTCACCATTATATTGCATAAATATTTAAGTAATATTTTAAACATTCTTTCATATTCCTTCAATCATTTTTCATCAACATCGTATAACAGTACACTATATTATTGTTTATAGCTTGCTTGGTTACGGTGAAAAATGAGCATCGAAAACATCAAAATTCATTCAGAGGAACCATTCATATGTATTTTTCCGCGGGATTGTCGCCAAATCTCTTACCCAGGCGTCCCCTGGCTGGGTGTTACCCAAGTAAGGTTTATGAATCGCTCAGAATTGGGGATCCCTAGGTGTTACCTGGCTAGGGGATACCCAGGCAACCCCTAGGAAACGACTATGAATACGGGCAACAGACAGTGGTGGAATAATGTGTAGTCGGACCGAACTGAATGCAGCCATGGCGACTGTTTCGGTCATACAGTTGTTTCAAATTACTATTGCCAGCAACAGGTCGGTTCCTTGATCGTGCCGTAGCCTCGCCGTTGCATTCTGGGCCGACGCAGGCGTTGCAGATGGGCAACTGATGGCTGAACCTGACTGAGTCGTCGTCTATAATGTTCCAGTTACTCTGCAACCCCGTGGCTGCTTTACGGTTATAAGATACAGTTTGATGGATTTCTATCTATCTGGCGGTTCCAGGTTTATTAAGCCAACACGTAACTGTCCAGCTATTGTTATAGATTAAATGAGTGATTAGAATTATCTTTCCTGGATCCTAATGAAATGTTTAAATTATTTGCGTGTAAGGTTTCTTATTTCATAGAATACAGAATACCAATAATGTTCTAAAATCGCCGATCGATCGCCCGTCGTTTGATGTGCCTCTAGCGTTGTCCACTGCAAGGGTTTTTCGGAAATGTTTCGTTTTGAAACCGTTTTGGTTGCGAAACAGTTGAAATAAAACTGTTGTGCTCTTTTAGTGTCACCACAAGAGCAGACCCCTTGTTTCATATTCCGGTCTACCGGCGAAGCACGGTGTATCTGTGCTTACCAATTGATGGCCGTTGACTGTACGAGTGGCAGAAATTCATTCGTCATGTTAAGGGGTCACGGTCTTCCGGGTTGGGGTTTTTTTTGTTATTACGGGAATATAAAGGATTCGGGACGTGGGTCGGAGACGAGGAAAACGGCTAAGTTTTTGGAGGAGAGGTGCGCTGGATTTGTCGGAGACATTGTCTCTCCACCTGATGATGTCTTCTTTTAACGTTCTGTCTCGATTGTGGGGTTCGACGATACAATTTGAAGCTTGCTTGCACGGACAACGATGTCGCATCAGCGTGGACGATGCTCGTTTAGTCTTTGGGAGTCTTAAACCAGTGGTTGGGGATTAAGATGCTAATGCAAAATATTTTCACGGATTTATAGTTAACTAGATGGAATAACTAAACCACTCCATTCCCATTCAACCAATTTTTGAGAATTTCCATGGCAACCATTCGCGAAATTTCACAATTTACCCTTGCTGCTGGATGTTGTAGGGGGCCTAAAATGATAAGGCCCTCAATGACTAAAAAGCGGAAATAAAGGGACTCAGGAGGTGTAGGAATTCACTCGTTGAGTTAAAAAACAAACGTTTCAAAATATGTAAACAAAACGATGGAAGTCTAGGCAATTAAAATATGCCTCGCTCAACTTTCACGACCACGAAAAACAATGCGTACGATTATCGGTTTCCATTGGTCCCTCTCGCTCTCTCCCGAAGGCCATTGGCTGCGATCGCGCGAGAGCGAGACACGAAGTATAAGAGATTCTTTAATTGTGTTGTCGTTGCTTTTTTGCTTCCGTCGCAGGAACGAGGGACTCGGAGGGGATCGCCTTCAACGAGGACGTTGGTCCCGCGTGCCTGCCCTTCCGCTTCCTCACCGACACGTTCGCCGATGAACGCGTCACGGCCCTGGGTGAGTGTTCCAGCACCCCTCCCCTTTCCTTTATACATCTACGTAATACCCCTTGAGCCGCCGATTGGGAGTGTGGCAGGGGGTATTAGGTCACCAGCCGTGTAAAGATGTACGTGTTTTGGAGATGAAACTGTGACATGTATAATAGGAGTGTATTTATTGGAGCTCAGTTTCTATTGTTGTCGCTTATTGTGCGCGGGAAGAACGAGTTTTTGTACCTATTTGTTCGGCAGTGCATTTCTCTTATTTTACCGCATCTGTCAGACCTAGAGATGCAGTGAGGAGTCGTGTTAATATTCTCTATGTCGCTCTGAAAAATATCAGTTCTGAATTTATCAAGCAAACTAAGCCTCTAAGCGTCGAACTGAGTGTGTAGCCTCTAAGGGGTCCCACCTTAATCCCTCTAAAAGTTGTGAGACAATATATGTATGCTCGTAGCAGTTTTTAACGAAGCGCGCTGCTTTTCTTTGTGTTTCATTAAGTTTTTTGGTTAAATCTATTTGACCAGGGTCCTTTAAGGGTGCCTGGAGAGCGGTAATCGTGAGTCACTGAGTGCATTTTAAAAAATAACTTTTCAAGAAAGTCGTCCAAAAATCCTTCACTGAAGCACATCTGTTTATATGTAGGAAAAACCGAAAATATAAACGATGCAAGAATAATATTTTTGTTATCGCATTAATTGAAGTATTTTTATGAATTGGGTTGACGGCTCGGAATTCGATGTTTTTGGTAGGTTATGTTGAATGTCTCAGAATCTCCTTCCGGTTTTCTACTCTTTCAGGGGCCAATCTACCTCGTATCTCCTTTTTCGTCAAAGCATACGAACTACCCTACACATAAACCCTATTCCCCTTCTTCGCCTTCCCCGCTTGCCCAACATCCTTCCCTCTATCACTCTTTCGGGCAACCCATCGCCCCTTTATAACATCCTCCATCCACCTACTCCGCTTATCCCGAATTTAACTCTTGAGTTTTCTTTCCTCGCCCACCATCTCAAGAACTTCCTAATTAGTCTTCCTTTCTCTCCACCCTTCTCTATTTGCACATCTCAATTGCCTGCAGCCTATTCTCGTCCTCCTTTCTCAGGGTCCACGTTTCTGCCCCATATAACGCTACGCTCCATATCAGGCTCCTCACCAGCCTCTTCTTCATGTTCTTGCTAAATGTACCCGTCATTTGCTCCCTCCTATTACTGAACGCCTCCTTAGCTAACGCTTTTCTACTCATGTCTCCGCTACTATGCCCATCTTCCCTCAGCGCTCGGCCTAACTAATTAAAATGCTCTACTCGCTCAAGTTTGTGTCCTGCAACATTTATCCCCAGCCGCGCTTTCTTTGTCCTAGAGAATCTCATAACTCTCGTTTTCCTATGATTCATCTTCATTCCGAATTTTACACATTGAATTTCTTAAACATCTACTAAAGCTTATAGTCCTTTCGAAGATCGGTTCACCATACGCCTGATCGTCCGCGAATCTAACCGACTTTATCAGTTGCCCTCCCACATCTAGTTCTTCCCATGCCTGTCCTACCATTTCCTCAGCATATATGTGAAAAAGCATGGGTGACAACGGGTACCCTAGTCGTACCCCTTGACCTGGTGTTGCCCACCCTGATTCACCGTCAGCCACCCTCACCTGTGCTCTTTGGGCTATTTATAAGTTTCGGATTAGTCTCCTGTCTCGGCGATCTAGTCCCATTTTCCCGAGTATCTCCATTAGTTTTTCCCAATTTACTTTTTTAAATGCCTTTCCAAAATCCTCAGAGCAAGCGGAAACACCCTGGCTAAACTCCTTGTATCTTTCTGTAAGTGTTCCCATCACCGCAATTGCATCTCGAGTTGTCCTTCTCTTCCGGAACCCTAACTGGTCATCGCCAAAATTGGCCTCACTCTCCAATATTTTATCGATTATTCAAAATAAAACTTTGGCTGTTTGGGAAATCAAACAGACTATTCCATAGTCCTCACGTTTTGATGCATTCTGCTTCTTCAGGATAGAAATCAGGACTGATTTCACGAAGTCCTCTGGCCATACTCCTTCCTCGTAGATCCTACGGATTAGTTCGAAAAATGATTCCCTACCTTTATTTTCTAAATTCTTTAGTATGTACCTCCGAAAGCATGCTATTTAATCCTACATCTTTTCCTGCCTTCATCTATTCCAGTGCTTTATCTATCTCACTGTCGAGTATCACTGACCCGAGGTTATTCTCGTCTAGAGTACCCTCATTTTCTAAGTAGTCAGTCTACTTTCACTGTCATATAGCTCCTCCACGTACCCCCTCTTCCTATTTCAAATGTCTTCTTCCTCGATTTATATTTTACCTGTTTTGTCCACAATCTTTGGTACCGTTTTCCCTTTCTCACCGCCTCTTAGCAATTTAATTTAGCGTATAACGAACCCACTTCCCCTTCTTTTTGTAGTTTTTCCATTTCTTCGCATTGGCTTTTCCACCAATTTTCCTTCGCCCAATTAGTTATTCGCTGGAGTTAATTATGAAACTGCTTGTACTTCATCGTACGCAGGTCTGGATCGATATTTTTCCACTTCCAACTCTCCTTCGTTTTTCTAATAATTTCTTCAGTTACTCATGTCGTTTCCATCGATCCTATGGTTTTCTACGCCGCTCTTACAATGCTTGTTCTTATATCATCCAATTTTTCCGCGATTTTTCCTATTTCCTTTGTATTACATATGTCCCCTTTCACTAGCACCTGATGTCCTTTCCTTGTTTCCCATTTCAAATCTTTCAAGTTCCATCTCTTTATCCTTCGACTTTTTTTAAAAAGCTTTTTGGATCTAACATCACAATTCATCGTAACTAAATTATGGTCCGAGTCTGCGTCAGCCCCAGACCCCCCCAATGCCCCCGGATGGTTCCACGAATAATTGGCACTGTTCCTAAATATTTGCATAACCATGATGTAAACAATTTGATCTCAACCTGGAACGGGGGAAGCCGTAGGGGTAATGAGGACGCTAGTAGAAACAAAAACATGAGTATGGACAGGATGTTTTTGCTTGCTTCGTAGACTTCGAGAAGGCGTTGCGTTGAAGGGTGGACTGGAAGTGCTTAAGACATCAGTGTTTGATTGGAGGGACAGACGTCTCATCTGGAATCTTCATGTGAACCATCGGGTTCAGGTTAGAGTAACCGATGGAGAATCAGAATGGGCCGTGCTGGGACAGGGAGTACAGCAGAGGTGCCCACTATCGCCATTGCTTTTCAACGTGAATTCGAAGACATGGCTAGGGTCCATCTTTGTGATGGCTTTCCACATGGCTAGGGTGGCATGGGAGAGGTAGGATGGGATCTGATAAAGTCAGTCAGAGTCATTTGCAGGTGATCAAGCATTGATTTGTCTGTCAGCAAAGGGGTTCAAGTCAATGATGAATTCGTTAGTGGTGCAGTGCAAGAGGTATGGGATTAATATTAATCACAAGTAGAATAAAGTGATGAGATTCTCTAGAAACAAGACAACGCACAGTGGGCTGAAATCGAAAAAAGCTGGCCAAAACCTCTAAATTTTTTTTTTGAGTCCGGAAGTTGAAACTCCACAGTAACATATTAAAATAGTTTATGCATGACATGCCGTATTTATTTTTTTCTTGTACTTACACATTAACAATATATATGGGATCAAAGTTGAACAAATTTTGCAAAAAACGCCCACCTTCGATTTTCTCTGTGAATTACCAAAATCAACCTCTTACTGTACTTTAATGGATTAAATTATGGAAAAAGTTTTTAATGTCACTTATAACACAGTTTTTATTCTTTCATTTAATGGTTTTTAAAGATTTAATTTTATTATTTAACATAGACACACAACAAAATGTCGGAGCTTATTTTCAGTCAGAGTTTTACATATTTGTTGAGAAAAAGTAGTTTGTTCCGCATGGTTACGCTAAGTAACTCATACCACGTCATTTTTCAAAGCTTTTAGAATGTGAATCTGAAGAAAAACCTTGCGCATATTTGCGACCCCGAATATTACATCGTTTTTTCGAGCGCGCGGCCGAGTCCGGTTCCGCCAGCCGGCGACGGGGGGTACGATGATGCGGCAAGTGTGTGGATACGATATGGCCACATTCACTTTCCTATAGTGATCATCGATATATAGAGATTGCAAAGAATTTTGTAATAAACCATGCTACAAATGATACTCATAATCATATCGCGGGACACCGCAAGAGGTATCATGAAAAACTTCTTTCTTTGAATGCACTCCTGAAACAATCACGAAGGGGTTTTCACATATATCCTGCACTTCGCCTACGGAAGGATATGTGCATCTCTGTTTGACAGACAAACTCCCTTTCGAAGGCACCAGGTGTCACATGGCATAAACTCCTCAACCCCCTCTTAACTACTTCAAGGCCTGCCAAAAAGGGTCGATTTATGACACTGCGGAGCCCTTCGTGCGTAGGAGTATCTCAATAGCGAACTGAGAAACTATACGAGCAAATATTCAATCGATTTTTCAAAGATGATTGCAGCTAATTACTGGTTTTATATAGGCTAGCTGGCCAGTTTTATAAACCTTAAAGGAATATATGTGTAGTGTATCCTCGGGTAATCGCATATAATGCGTCTTCACGTCGCGCTTCTCATTGTCTCATAGTATGTGGTTGAGATTATTTTAAACACATTTGGACCAAAGCAGCACTGATTTTATCATGGAATTACCTTCACCTCTGATATAACGTGGGGATTACACATAGAGAACACATGTGGCGCAGCATTAAAGAAACTAGGTTTTGTTTAGCGTATAATAGGAAGGTCCTCGGATGAAAAAGGCAAAGAGAGATGCTACTTCGCTCTGGTTAGGCCACACCTCGAATACTACGAGCATTTGGGACCCTGATCAAATAGATTTAACCCAAAAATATTAATAAAATACAAAGGAAAGCAGCGCACTTCCTTAACAACTGCTACGAGCGTACATATAGTGTCTCACAACTTTAAGAGGGATTAAGGTGGGAGCCCCTAGAGACTCGGAGGCTGCGCGCTAGGCTTAGGTTGTTTGAGATATTCAGAACTGACATTTTTCAGAGCGACACAGGGAATATTATTATGACTCCTCACTTCATCTCTAGGTCTGACAGATGCGATAAAATAAGAGAGATACACTGCCGAACAGATTGGTACAAATACTCGTTCTTTCCGCGCACAATAAGCGACCACAATAAAAACTGAGCTCCACTAAATACACTCCCATAGTACATGTCACCATTTCACCTCCAAAAAGTTTACATCTTTACACGGCTGGTGACCTACCACCCCCTGCCACACGTGGCCACTGCCATGCGGCGGCTCGTAGGGTATTATATAGATGTAGATGTAGATTTGCCTCGAGGATAAATTTGCAGCGTTTTCATTATAAATATGTGGTTTATGCCACATGTAAACGTTAACCGTCCCGATTGGGGCGATATTTTCCCGATCAATCTTGCACAGGCTGGGGCACGACTTCATTCGGTGGCGAGGAATCGAATGTCCTCCGCGAGGCTTTCCTCTCCGTCGTGGGTATCCAGGCGTGCAGCGAGGCTTACAAGGGCAAGGTGGGCTACCGCCAGATCTGCACTTACGAGGAAGGATCGGATGCATGCCAGGTGAGTGGAAGTGATTCGAGCGGCGTCGGAACTAGAATAAAGGGTTTCGCGCGCGGTGGATGCTGTGTTTGAACCGTTCGACACGAGACCGAATACGCGTCCGAGGGGTCATGTGGCAAAAATACGAGCGATTCGAGAGTTCTGTGAGTCACACCATAGATTAAGTACATACAGAGTGGTAAAGAGATAGGGAGATTCGGATATGAGTTTTTAAATAATACTTTGGCCGATAGATGGAACAGGTGTAACGAACTTGCACGACTAGCCATAACAAATGAGCTTTGGCACGCGGCCACTTCATTTTGTGTCGCAGAACTCACATGATGTTCTTGTGATGATTTCGGTGCCTGGATGTTTACTAATCGACCCATAGCAACGGAAACACATCTTATTGAGTCGTAAAGATGTTAGGGGTCTTTACAGGAACAAACCACAATGCCGGTTTGTTCTTTATCGTTCCGTATACATCAGCCGACTACCCGCGATACCCAAGTCAGACACTATTACATGGCGGGTAGGGCTACCAACTTAACATAACTCTGCGACAGGGCTGCTACCTCACGACATAAAACCTAATTAAACATATTTTAATGAGCCTTCAATGAGCATCGTCTATAATGAATCGAATTCACGTCAATATGATAAGACACGTTATTACCAAACACGGAGTCAACTGTTTACTGATGTATCATAGCAACGACAAAACAACTAATACTCAATAAAAGGCACACAACAGTAAAGGTAAGTCCACCTCAGTATGTTGATGCAAAATCACCGAGTACCACTAGAGCCTCCAAGTGGCCTTCTCTCTAAGCCAAAATTCTTCCTCCCCTAAGATGGTGGCACCTGAGAAATTCTTCCCAAAGCTCTCAAATATTTATGTCCAGTTTTTAGCATTGCTTTGCCACTCTATACATACTTACTCTATGGTTACACCCACTCCTATGGATGACTGATGTTGCGATATGCTGTTCATTGCGTCTTTATCCGCCATAATCAACTGCATCGACAATATTCCCGCGAGAAATCCTCTAACGGGAGACTGCGTGAGATTTTTACGAGTCGTTTACATACACCAAAATCTCGAAAAGCTCGTCGTAAAATCACGTGACTTCTTAGTCACGCGACCGGAATAATATCGAGCAGTTCGAGCGCAACTCCCGTGCAAGTTGGCCTCATAGTCCGGTAAAATTAAGTTGAGACCTGGACAAAAATTATTACCAAGTTGGTCCTTTCCCAATGTCTTCGGGAACCCTCCAGAATGACTCTCAAAAAAGTCCCAGGAGCTACTGACTGGGACAGCAAAGTTATCCAGGAAAATCAGGAAAAACCTGGAGATTTCCTGGAAAAATCGTAAATTGGTCAAAAATGCAGTTTGAGCGATGATTTTATTTCATTTTGTCGGAAATTGATTGACGATGGCTACTAAAGTCTTAAATTTCACTCTAGACCTACTGGAAAATATTTAATCCTGAAAAAATTGGATTTTCCTTGAAAAATTCATCATGCTAATCGTGTCGCCGGATTTCTCTGTACCTACTCTGTAATTTCATGGATATTGGCATTACGAATGAAGATAGGCACATTCAAGTCGTCACCTGTGTCCAGATTACAGGCTGCCTGGAATTTCCCTGGAATACACCTGGAATCTGATTGCCTTACGAGTTAGGAGCTCGTGGGACCTTTTTGGGAGTCATCCTTGAGGGTTCCCGAAGACATTGGAAAAGGTACCACTCGGTAATTATTTTTGTCCAGGTTTGTAGTCAAATTCAACTAATTTGACCGTACTACCCAGCGACTGGCAATGGATGGCCGCCTCGATTCCACAATGGCCCGGCCGACCGGCAATGCCGCGGCGTGTAAGCGAACGCCGGCACATCGTAGGAACATAACTAAAGAACGAGGAAGCATATGACACCTTGAGCTGGAGAGACCCACGATAAGAGGGAGCAGATTCAGTCCCAAACATTGAAGTGGTTGAGGGCTTTACATTCGCTCTAATGCATCGCTCACTCCGAAACGAACACAGCGCTTGAGATTTCCATTCGTCCCGGGCCACGCCCACTTTTTTTCAGCACTTTTCAATTCAGATCCGGTGCGGAATTGACGTGCACTAGCGAACAGAAGAACTTCGGCAATCGCATCTGAGATCAATATTTTTGTTTATGTACTCGCACGGGGCTGACGTCTCGAATCAGACGAACTATTGTAAATTAAACGGGCCGGGACAGACCTTACGTGGGGGTACAATAGAGAAAATAAAATAAAATAAAGAGGGGAAGAGGAAATCAAAGTGGGTGGAACAGGTGGGAATAGGGCAAAAGAAAATAATGTAAAAAGGGAAGACTTACTCCCGCTGCCACACACCAACAAGCACACCACTTTCTCGGCACACCGATTGCCGTCAGCTGACCCATCGCCAACGAGACTAGCTTCCCGGGAAGTTCGGTGTATTTCAACTAAGTCCTCCTCTCCCGAGAAGCACACACTTGTACCAAAAAAAATGGCGCCCTCTTTCGCCGTACACAAACAGACAAATGAAGAACAAAAGGCAAGAGGGGAGTAAAAAGGGAGTGAGGTTTAAAGGCAAAGAAACTTAAAGAGGACAAAATTAAAATTAGGCCTGTCCCGGCCCTGACAGTTTATTTTCAGGAGAGCTGTCAAGTATGAACAATAAATAATGTTAAATTACTGCGTGGTAAAAAGCTTACGTATTAAAGGAATTTGCATGGAAAAGAGTTCTTTATCCAATAGCTAATTCAGTCATTAGTAAATATGCAGCATCAGCTGAATGCAACCATCCGGTCCGGTTAGTCAGCGTCTCGATTGCGCCCATTCATCGTTGCCCCTTGGAGCGAATGTGTTCTTACCTTTTCCCTCTTCCGTCTATTTCCAAGGTTGAGAGAGTAATACTGAAGAAGGTTTGAAATTCGCGTGTTTAATTGACACCCAGAATGATTATTTTACTGAATCGTTGATGTTGACGCCCAATATGACGAGGATCTGAATTCTAAGAGGGTTGGTCTGTATGCTTTCAGTCAATTGTTTCGACGAAAGATTCGCTGGACCATGGGGGTTATTTTGTAATCCCACTTCCGTGAGATTGACGTCATAATCGTGGAATATACGCCATTTTTCGTAGTTCAGCTCAGGAAATCCAGGGCGGCGAGACCATCTTCAGATCTCCTCGCGGTGATTTTTCGGGTCTTTTCCAAGAGTCAACGGCTCTTTCATTTGACCCACCGAACCTTTCCGGTGACCTCCTCCGACTCATGATCCGTATCTTGTGACTCTAGATCCGTGTCTTTATCTCACCTTTCGTTAGTTCCATTACACCAAACATTGGGAACGTGAGCTGTCGCCACTATCGTTCCACTTTGCTCGAGGAGAAAACCGCGGAAGTGCGGGAATTTGGTTGGTATAAACGTATGAACGGCTGCGATACGCAAGTGAAATTCTTAAAGTTCCCGGATATATTTACCACTGGTAGGTATTTTTTCTTTGAAAAGGTCATATTATTTATGTTTATGCATACCTATGATTCTTTGAGCATGGGAAAATGCGTAATATCATCATTTTAATCCTGAGCTTAACAAAGACTATTCGTGCTTTTTAACCAAATCCCTTGGTAATGGACTGGACACAGTGTAAAGGCTCTGTCTCATTTAAAACTCTTGAATGATTGCTGATATTTCGTGCTGTTCCTCCAGTGAGAGATAGTGTTATCTTCGCTGCATTATGCAAAATAGTCCAAAAGAAGAAAATACTTTACCTTCAGGATTTGTTACTACAATTTTTGCATATTTCAAAACACTACCATTGTGTCCAAAGTGATATAGACCCAGTGATGAACAACAGGAGGACATTATTTTGCAAGTAACGAAAGCCTTTTAGTCACTTGCGAAGATACCTGCGATCTCTCAACGTCTGCTGTAGGTAAGAGGCTTACGCAATACTTTGTCAACGCAATTGTTTCATTCGAAACGCCAACGCCGAAAGCTAACAGTAATTTAGTGGATATAATTGTGCGTCTTTTTCAGTCATTTCGCTGTTGGGAAATGTCTCCTCCCAGCCACAGCCGCATATAATCTTACTGTTCATTTCATACAGTGTTATCCGTTTGTTTACAATCATTGTTGCTGTCTTCACTTATTTAAAGACTGTTGTGATTCCCGAATCATAAATTCGCATGACCTTTTATGCTTTAGTATTTGGGTTGCTATTGTTGTCTCTGAAGAGGATCAATATTTGTTGAAAATTAATAATTAAAGTGAAGACGTAGAAACTGGTATTTAAAGAAATTAACCAATATTAAGATAGAAACCCTAAAATTTATATTTTTCTAATGATTACCATTTATATAAATTGAAGCCTCTGAAACTTTCCACTTGACCGACTTTAAATTCTGCCTTTGGGTGAGGCTCTCGCGTTAAACATATAAATACTAAGTTCCTCAGCGTAATAGTTCACACTATTTTGCACGGAACTCGCTTGTGTGTTAGTTTTTTCAAGTCTTCGTTCATAAAGTAGAGGTCAGCCACAGAGAAAACCACCGACCAAAAGTTTAGACAGAAGTATTGTTATAGCCCTCCTCACACAATTCGAGAAGTCTCGAACAAAGGACGTTGAACAAGGCGTCTTAAACGTTTAAAATCCATTAAAGTCCATTTGAGACGGCCTTTAAATGACAGCTGTTAAAGTAACACCTATTTTACATCGTAGGATTCGAGATCCATCGTCTGTACTACGGGATAGAACCGAAGTATGTGTGCCTGATGTAATCTGTAATCATCGCCATCCCCGTTTCCATTTCTGTGACGATCTTTTCTTGTAGATTTTGACTGCAACACTTCAACGCTTCAATGAAAATACAAACTTTAGCAACTCCATTAATGCGTTTTTCGTCTCCAAAACTGAATATTAACGACCACTTCGCAATCGAACTTAATATTGGATAAAGGTTTCTCGGGTCTTCCACAGGGTGAGCAGGTCCATGAGGCCCAACGTTTCGGAGAACGAATTGTCCTCCATCTTTAGGGGGTTCAGCTTCCGAAACAACCCTTGAGAGTGTACTATCGTTTCCAAAAGTCTGAGTGCATCCACTTTTCCCCATTCTACGGTTTGTGCGGTGTGAAATATTTTGAAATTTGGCACTACTTGCGGACTGCGTCTTTTGCTGGGCTAGGTTCACTCGTCGTGAGACGACGGTGGGGAATGAGATACAGACGGAAGGATCGACGGGGACGGAGTAAAACACGAGAGAGGAAAGCCCCATCGGAATGCATTTAAGGTTATTCGCGCTCATGCGATTGCGACGCGACGATGGAAGCCTCCGACTTGTGTGATTTTCGCTCTCGAAATTCACATTTGTGATCACGAGTGATCCACTCTTCAGAAGCGGTTGGCTCGGTAGCCACGTGGTTAAGACTGCCTCGCAAGGCGAATTTGAAACATTCCCGGGTTCGATGCTCAGTCGTTGTCCTTTTTTTGCACTCAAGTAATTTCAATATGCCTGTGACAATTAACCTCGAGTACAGCCTCTTCACGTCAACGAACCCGGTGCTGTTATTATATTACAGGAATTCAATAATGGTGCAGGACAACCTAATAAAAAAGATGACTCCTTGAATCCTTATTTCTCATTAAGCCAATCTATTCACAGTGAATAAATACTTAAACGTCTCACTAGCTGAATATTTTTGGTCTAACATTGAGCATGGCAAAATCTCGCGAGAGGTATGATTCCAATGCTCGAAACCAGTCTCTCTTTTTACCACCTAAATATCAAGTCGCATTCTATGTATGATATTTTTGGTGATCCGCGAGTGAAATATATCATCGATATTTCCTGGATATGCATCTTTTTCAACCTCCTAGTTCTCAAAAAAGTAATATGCTGTGAAAAAAGTATTGATACTATAGAAAGAGGGTTTCTCTGCAAGTGGGTGTACGAGCAAAAGTAAATCATACGGTGCGGGCCGAAAAAAGTATCCATTTATTTATTTACCGTAGGCTTCCGACGATTTTTGTGTTCTGGATATATTATTTTAAAATATCATTGGATGCCGCATAGTTTTTCAAAAATCGGAGTCATCTTTCTCTATTAAACCCTTCTCGGGTAATTTCTGCGAGGTATGTATTTCTGGGTGGGGAAAGGAAAAGAGAATTTAAAGAGAGAATTGTTAATCCTTGCTTCTTTTATGTCTTTGACACTATTTATTCAATTTACAGGCCACCAGACTAGCTTCAAAGGTTCATATTTTCTTCATTTCTTCGGGCATGAGTGGATGTTATTAGTGATGTTAAAATGATCTGTAAAATATGACGGCGGAAATATTTACGCTGTCATAATACTGTAACTATCGAGTTTCTACCCCATGTTTAATAAACAAAGAAATCCGAAAATTCATAATCCATAAATAATACAAGTTCCTTGGTAACTTTGCGGTATTCCCCTTTCAGAGAATGTTACCATTAAATTCTCTTCATAATCCGTAACATCTCCAAAAATTATGTAGATTTCTTCTGGTACAATCGGTTGTATATAGATTTTATTTCCAAAATTAGGAATACTGAGAGTTATTTGACGGTCTTGCGTCGAGTCCGTACCATTAATTAGGATATTGGTAAACCATAGAATACTCCTGAATATGTTTGAGGAACGGAAAGCCAGTCGCTTTCAGACTGTCGCAATGGAACATGATCCTTCTGCAGAGCTCTCTGTCGCTAGCAGAGGCAAGATTGTTGGAACAGTGGCCGCCGGGATGCAAATCTCCGAGATTGCCAGAAGAATGGGTGTTCATCGGAACACCGTACGGAGGTGGGCGCAGCGCTCTGAAGGAGGAGACGACGTATTGAAGAGTAGGCCCCGATTGGGGAGGCCTCGATGCACGTCATCTGCGGTTGATGAAATTGCTCACTTCACCCTGGATAACCCTCTGTCGATTAAAGGAGCAGAAGGCACTCGTGTTAATTTGGGCCTGCAATGCAGTTATTCAACTGTCAGGCCACGCCTCCACGAAGCAGGACTTAGGCACCTTGAACCTGCACGTAAACCAACGTTGACTGAAGACCATAAAATTGCAAGGCTGCATTTTGCTAATGATTATATGAATTCGCCTCAAGCTTTCTGGGACTTCACCATATTTTCTGACGAAATACATTTAGGAGTGACTGCAGCGGCCGAATAAACTTATGGCGTCCGCGAAATACACGGTAAGTTTTCCGTTTGCATATGCTTATTCTTGAATTGTTTCAGGCCTTAATCTGAATCACCTTAATCTGAAGCCCCTTCCTCTGTTTCTGTTGATATTTCCCTCATAATCACAAAGTGCTTAAGTGTTAGACAAATAAAGTTAGTTATTAGTGATAAATGCATTGATTGTTAGCACTTAGAAGTGTGTCGGTAAATCGATCGGTCGGTCGGTCAGTATTTAAAGCAAATCATTGACGTTGAAAATTATCCGATCTCATTTAGATTAATGTTACGCAGCAGAAGACAGTAGCTTAGTTAAAAACTGCCAAATTTAAGAAATGAATTACATTTTACACACATATTTAAAATGTAAAATATTATGTTTCTTAACGTGTCTTCGATGAATTTTGTCTTTATAGATACGAATCCAGCAACATTTTGAGGACAATAACATCTGGGCGTGTTACTGCAAGCTTTTGGGGGGCAATGACCGCTTCTGGTCCTGGACCATTAGTGAGGACGCCGACTCGAATGAACGCGCTAGAGCACGTTAACGCATTAGAAGATAATCTGATACCGTTTTCAAAAGAGGTTACTCCGGACGGGGAAACGAATTTTGTAAAGGACAACTGCCCTATACATACGGCCAGACTTTTTTTCGAAATAAGAAATTAATGGTGTTACCTTGGCCGGCATGTTCATCAGATTTAAATCCCATCGAAAAACTGTGGGGACTTATGGTTCAGGAGTGGAAATTGGTTGATACAAAATCTGTGGAGGAATTAGAAGCCCATGTCTAGGAGTTATGGGATTTCTTCCCCAGACGGCCTCAAATATGCGAAAACTCAGTCGCATCAATGAATCGCCGGTTACAGGAAGTGGTGCCTCTTCTGGTGGTGACGAAACAAAATATTGAAAAATCGAAAGAATTACATGTGTTTATAATTTCACCCCTTTCCTTTCGGGTGCATAGTGAGAAGAAGACGAATCAAAATCCGTTGCGGCTAATAAACAATTGGTAGAATTATGACAGCGTAAATATTTTCGCCGTCCTTTTTTGCAGATCATGTTAATTACACTAATAACATCCACTCATTTCCGAAGAAATGAAGAAAATACGAACGTTTGAAGCTAGTCTGGTAGTCTGTCAATTGAATAAATAGTGTCCACGACAGGAAAGAATCAAGAATTAACAATTCCCTTTTTAAATTATTTTATCCTTTCCCCGCCCAGAAATGCATACCTCATAGAAATTACCCGAAAAAGGGTTAACAGAGAAAGATGACTCCGGTTTTCGAAAAACTATGCCGCATCCAATGATATTTTAAAATAATATATCCAGTGGCGTAGCCAGGTTTCGGGTCCAGGGGGCGTCGGGCGGGTGGGGGGGGGGGAATTTTTGGGGGCGCCGACTCATAAATTCGCCAGTTAACTAAACATACTGTCACATACTTTTACTGTATTATTTTTCTCGTGATAAACTATTCAAACTTGTAGACCTTTTAGAATTTATTGTTGATAATAAAGTTATGAAACTGATTCACCCACGTATTTGGGACTTTAGAGTGGAAACATATACAGACTTAGTGGAGCCAAAACACAGGGGGCGCGAAGAGGGAGGCATTCGACCCCCCTGATGCTCCTGGCTACGATACGGAATATACACAGAACACAATAATCGTCGGAAGACTACGGTAAATAAATAAATGGATACTTTTTTCGGCCCGCACCGTATGATTTACTTTTGCTCGTACACCCACTTGCAGAGAAACCCTCTTTCTATAGTATCAATACTTTTTTCACAGCATATTACTTTTTTGAGAACTAGGAGGTTGAAAAAGATGCATATCCAGGAAATATCGATGATATATTTCACTCGCGGATCACCAAAAATATCATACATAGAATGCGACTTGATATTTAGGTGGTAAAAAGAGAGACTGGTTTCGAGCATTGGAATCATACCTCTCGCGAGATTTTGCCATGCTCAATGTTAGACCAAAAATATTCAGCTAGTGAGACGTTTAAGTATTTATTCACTGTGAATAGATTGGCTTAATGAGAAATAAGGATTCAAGGAGTCATCTTTTTTATTAGGTTGTCCTGCACCATTATTGAATTCCTGTAATATAATAACAGCACCGGGTTCGTTGACGTGAAGAGGCTGTACTCGAGGTTAATTGTCACAGGCATATTGAAATTACTTGAGTGCAAAAAAAGGACAACGACTGAGCATCGAACCCGGGAATGTTTCAAATTCGCCTTGCGAGGCAGTCTTAACCACGCGGCTACCGAGCCAACCGCTTCTGAAGAGTGGATCACTCGTGATCACAAATGTGAATTTCGAGAGCGAAAATCACACAAGTCGGAGGCTTCCATCGTCGCGTCGCAATCGCATGAGCGCGAATAACCTTAAATGCATTCCGATGGGGCTTTCCTCTCTCGTGTTTTACTCCGTCCCCGTCGATCCTTCCGTCTGTATCTCATTCCCCACCGTCGTCTCACGACGAGTGAACCTAGCCCAGCAAAAGACGCAGTCCGCAAGTAGTGCCAAATTTCAAAATATTTCACACCGCACAAACCGTAGAATGGGGAAAAGTGGATGCACTCAGACTTTTGGAAACGATAGTACACTCTCAAGGGTTGTTTCGGAAGCTGAACCCCCTAAAGATGGAGGACAATTCGTTCTCCGAAACGTTGGGCCTCATGGACCTGCTCACCCTGTGGAAGACCCGAGAAACCTTTATCCAATATTAAGTTCGATTGCGAAGTGGTCGTTAATATTCAGTTTTGGAGACGAAAAACGCATTAATGGAGTTGCTAAAGTTTGTATTTTCATTGAAGCGTTGAAGTGTTGCAGTCAAAATCTACAAGAAAAGATCGTCACAGAAATGGAAACGGGGATGGCGATGATTACAGATTACATCAGGCACACATACTTCGGTTCTATCCCGTAGTACAGACGATGGATCTCGAATCCTACGATGTAAAATAGGTGTTACTTTTTCAGCTAATATCTCGGAAAGTTGTACAGTATGTGACGCGAGTATGCGTCAAAGTTAGAACACAATCGCTCTCCTTAGTCGCAGTATCTCGATCGCACCGTCTCAAAGGACACTTGAATAACGGCGTGCGCCGCGGTGTTTGCAGTTCTCGAGCAAACTTCGCGACGCATCGGCGGTCTTATCCGCTGAACGCGCGTCATCACGGGAAAGGCAGACAACAGGTGGGCTTGCGCACGCGTGCCGTTTCGAGAGTAAACTCCCACTTTGGATGGATATGTTCGCTGAACATAGACCACACGCGATTCTTCGGCACGCATGTCGATTGCCTAACGTGACATAGGCTTGTCTGCTGGCAGTTTGCCAGAATATGATACAATGCACTCGTCAGTAGCGCATAATTCCAGAGATATGAAGGCCATCACACTTAAAGGTTATACAATATGGAAGCAGCTGCAGCTTCTAATTCGTTCGCGTTTGGCTTTAAAAGAGAAATGAGCTCTCGCCGAGCCGATCGACCGATCAACTGTAATAACCGGGGCTATATCGTTGAATCGGCGAAAACTAATAGCGGGGTCCGCACTCCTTTCTTTTTTTATGTATTTTATTTTTTTAACAGCGGAAATAAGCATTCGTTAGATCCAAATCAGAGACGTAACAAAGGAAACTACGTTTTGGTGCGAAGGCTTCCGCGGTGCTGTGATGACAAGGGCAGCATTCTTCTTAGGTTTTTAACCGCGTTGACAAGACAACAGTTTTCAGGTCAAAGTCTTTGAAAACAAAAACGCGATGTAAAACCCCAGAAGAATGCTGCCCTTATGAAATAAGTTTTTTTTAAGTTGGACTGAATCCCGAAATTGTACTTTATTTTATTAAAAGGACAGGATTTCGTCTGCGACGTCATTGATTAGTTGAAAGAAAAATCGACGTAACACTCAGGTAAAAGTGCCAAGAAGACTGAAGACTAATTAAGGAGGAGATCACGCGAGAGGAGGTTGCAGGGAGTGAGGGAAGTTGCATTAGATGGACAGGTGTGGAGGGCTGACATTAACCCGTCTTAAGATTTGACGACCAATGAAGGAATCGATAATAATTGAGTCTGATTTCCTTTCTTCGCGTCATAACAGAAAACCTGTGCTTACGGAGACCTGTAGTCTCTTAGGGAAGGGGCAGAAACAGAAGGAGAATAAAATTAACTATGAATAACTGACAGGCAATTTAAGAAAGATTTTTCTTAAATCGAGATTGACCGCATTAGAATTTATTTTAGAATCGAAGCAGTTCGAAGATGAACGAAGTAAATTGGTGATATAAATGTAGAAATAACTGATAAACAATACTTAGAGCTTTTTTATACATACATACATACCCATCACGCCGTTCCCTTCCGAGGTAGGCACAGTCACCAAATTTCACTCATAAATACATATTTGTTTACCTAACTCTACTTCAATAATTTCCCCCATATTGACCTATCCTTGCAAACCTCTTCTGCTTCATTTACCCCCATACACTGCTTCATACACGCCCTCCTGTTTTTCAGACTCCTAACATTACTCCTCCTAAGAATTTCCTCAACCATATTCAACCACAACTTTCTCGGCCTTACCATTCATTTCACTCTCATATATCTGTTTCGTTATTCGACTCTCAGCCATTCTCTCAACATGGCCAAACCAACGAAGCACACTCCTTTCATACACGTCCATTACTGGAGCATTTAACCCACATTAATTCATGACCCACTCATTCCTGACCCTATCCATCCTACTTTTGCCGCCTATACTCCTCAGATAACTCATAGCCACGGCGTTTAGTCTATTCTTACGTCTATCCTGACATACCCATGTTTCATTACCATATAGAAAAGTGGGAAGAAGTACACTTTTGTACACGGCAATTTTCGCTTCCTTTGACAAGCACTCATTCCTTGATATGCTCCACATGCTACCCACCATTTTCCTTCCAGCATTTGCACGTCTCTTTATCTCCTCATCAATTCTTCCATCTTTTGCATACATCTTACCTAAGTAGACAAAATCATCCACTTGTTCAATTACTTCACCATTCTCCCACATCATACAGTTATTCTCCCCATTCTCCTTATCAAAAACTACTACTTCTGTCTTGCACGCATTTACCTTCAATTCCATTCTCTCCGTTGATTCACAAAACTTATCTATGAGCTTCTGTAATCCCTGTTGGCTCTCTCAGATCAAAACAGCATCATCCGCTTATAGGAGAACTCGCACGTTTACATTTCCAATCAGAACACCGTCGTTTTCACTACATGCATCCCTAACACATTTATCCAAGAGTTTTTTTATGTTATTTGAAAAAGTATTGAGCAAACATTATATTGATTTAGAAATGCGAATCGATAAAAATAAATGTACTACGCAGCGATTCATGTCTGACATCGTCTATGCGCAATATATTATTTATTTTTTCCTGTTGTTACTGAAGAGCGCACAGATGCACTATACATATCCCAAGCGGTTCAATCACTTCCTAATCTTTTGGCGAGCGCCTAGAAAAACAGAGCGAACGCGGCTGATATTGTGGGATAGTTTGAAATATGAGATATACCCCTCGTAAATGTGGCAAAGTTCATCGACATTTTATGCACAATTACAACTACCTCAAGTGGTAAACCTCGCCTATTTAAGGCCCAAAAATCGTTTTATTTCAAGTTGTTTTCACCCCAAGTAGCATTTTCAGGGAATATCCTCTCAGCAGTTCAACATGGAATTCTCATTGGAGTGGTTTGAGCGAGATTATTAATTAATTAATCATAGCAGACCCCACACACAAATATTATTATTTTTTCAATATCAAGCAGCTGCAAGCAGCACAAGTTATGTATTTTAATAAATATTTGGTGCAAGAATATAGTTTTATGCAAAAAAGCCTAACTTAATAGATGTTTTTCGCATTTCTATTGAAATCACTGTAGCGAGTAATTGAGTTTTTTTTTAAAAACGGTTGAGAAAACATGAACTACACAGTGTAAAATATCTGACAGTATCAAGGCGTTATCATCATTATTCATCATTATTAGAATCATCAGTATCTCTGGATAGCGCGGTCGCACTATTCCCCAGGGCCTTCTATTTTTTGGCAAACATGGCAGAGAGGGAGAGCTCGGTAAGTGGCTGATAGTTTGGCATCTTTGGAAGGGTTGATATTTTTATTTAGAATGAATGGTGAAATTCATTGAATTTTATGCGAAATGTTACCTCGTTCTAACTCCTTTAACGAGCAAGAGCCTGACCCCGGCGCATACTGATGATTTGTCCATTTGCGACTTTCGGAGTGATGAGCCAAGCGATTAATGGCCGATCCTTTGGTTGAAGGTGCGAGAGTTAGCCTGGATTCGAGAAACTGTGTCTAGAATGATTAAAATAAATAAACTTTGTATAGTCCACACAAAAATGTTCAATACACCGACCCGGATTACACCTACACTTCATAGACATCAAGGGTGAAAAATGACAAATAGCCAGCTCTTGTATATGGGAAAATTTTGGGGGGGGGGGGGTGATATAGGCGGGGAAGGAGGGATATAGGGATATATGGGGGAGAGGAAGATGTGGAAGGAGGGTAAGGAGTTAAGAGAATGCTGGTCAGGAAGAACTGATTGTTATTGTCAAGGACAGGGTTCTTTGGGAAGAGGGTAAGCTATGGAGAGTAATGGGGAATGAGACGGAAAAACAAATTCGTTTAAAAGGTTTACACTATGGTCATTTGATGCTTCTTATATCTCCAATTGTCCAAGGAAGTCTAACTTCCCTCCTTTTTCCTCCATGCGGAGTACTTCAGGAGTGAAATCACTCTCATGGTCACTCTCAATGACGTGTTTGGCGAAACTCGATCTTGTGTCCGCTGTCAACCAGCACCTCATATGTTCCTGTTCACGGGTATTAATTTCCTGACTACTCTCTTAACTACCTACCCTCCTTCAACAACTTCTCCCCTATATATCCCACCTTCCCCCCCCCAAATTTTCCCATATATAAGAGCTTGGCTATTTGATTTTTGTGTGGACTATACAAATTTTACTTATTTTAATCAAAGTGCAGTTCCACGAAGTCACGCATGATACAGTTCAGTCAATTTGTGTCCAGAATGTTAATGATCACGGCTTTCCTTCGCAGAGTGACTCCGGCGGTCCGATCCTCTGGTTGGACAGGTCGACGGGGAGGGTGCACCTGTTGGGAGTCATCAGCTACGGCGTGTCTTGCGGGGGTTCCGCACCAGGGGTTAACACGAGGGTCACCTCTTACCTTGACTGGATTGTCCTCGCCACCAGTGAGTACTCCTCAAATGCCCTCAGGCCGCTAGCGAGGTGAACTGGCGAAATAATTTGGCACAACAAAGTGAGGGAAAATTCTTTAGATTAAGAACTGTGCATGCTTTTAACCAGTTTGGCATATTTTGTCCTTGATTTGAAAAGTATTCATCCCCGTCATAATCCTATTTTTTATGACATTTTACGGCTTTGTGCAGTGGGGTGAAAAGAGACTGTCGAGTTTTTCCTCCGACAACAATTTACTTTATTTTCATTGTGGTGAAGTAAATCGAGCCACTTCCATTTACCTTCCTATAACTTCGTAATAATCCCAATCAAGATGGCCGGGTCATCAAGGATATCTTGAGAATATTTTTAAAATTATGTCAGGTGTACTGAAACAATTTTGGAAAAAAAATTGAAAAAGGGTCCTCTTTATCCTGGACTAACTCTAGAGAGAAATTTCTAGCTCATGGACCACTATTAATTCCTCAAGAGGTCTTCATTTAAGGCTCAAAGCTCTAATTAGTTCGTCCTGATTCAGGAATACGAGTCATTCCTGCTGACCTCTCACTGCCCTGCTGAAAAATTCCTTAGAAGCTGTTCTTTAGAACGTAGGGATTCTACAGAAATTGACTCTTTTTCTTCAGAACTAGTTCCTATTCTAAGGACCTTTACGGAACAAGAGAGCCTGACTCTAAAGAACAGATGTTCTGTAGAGTTATTTCCTGCAGAGCAAAATAACTCCTTACAAGCTGTTCTGTAGAACTTCAGCAACTCTACGGAAATATACGGAAATACGGAAACTCTGCAGAATATCCTAAGGTATTCTGCAGAACGTGATAAGGAATTCCGTAAAATAGCGTTTCAATACTTTAAGCAATATATAGAGAACTTTTTAAATTCTGTACAAGTATTCATAAGGAAATTATACAGAATTTTTAGCAGGGTGTGCAACAGTGGCATAAGTTATAAAAAATAAAATATTCCGCAAAGTCAGTACTGGGTTAAATTACACCAGAATAAATCTTGTCTAATTAATATTATTTCCCCCCTTTTACAGACGAAGCATACTGCGTTGCGTGATCACTTCGATCTCAGCGCAGGAGGATCAACGCAGCCTGCCCCACTGCGACATGTGCCGAGGTGAAGAAGTGATGAAGAAGCGTTAGAGATGACAGCAAACAACCAAAGACCGAATCCCAACGAGAACATCTCATAAGTCGAATGCCGCTCCTCTTAATGAAAAGAAAATATATTCATTTATTATAAAAAAAGTAAACATTTAATCTTTCGCTCCCTGTAACATATGACTTGAGGACCCACCGTTGGCAAACTATACTGGCAAATTAGGTCGCAGCCGAGTTGAGGGAGTTGAATGCATTGAAGCCATAAAGTAAGTATATTTAGAGTGGAAAAGCAATGCTAAAAACTGGATATAAATTTCTGAGAGCTTTGGGAAGAATTTCTCAGGTGGCACCACCTTAGGGAAGGAAGACTTTTGGCTTACGGAGAAGGCCACTTGGAGGCGCGAGTGGTACTCGGTGATTTTGCATCAACATACAGAGGTGGATTTACCATAGCTGTTGTGTGCTTTTTATTGAGTATCAATTGTTTTGTCGTTGCTATGATACATCGGTAAACAGTTGACTCAGTGTTTGGTAATCGCGTGTCTTAACATATTGACGTGAATTCGATTCATTATAGACGATGCTCATTGAAGGCTCATTAAAATATATTTAATTTGGTCTGGGCGTCTCAATAACATTTATTTTCGTTGCTATGGATCGATTAGTAAACATCTACGCACCAAAATCATCATAAGAACATCATGTGAGTTATGCGACTCTAAATGAAGTGGCCGTGTGCCAAAGCTCATGTGTTATGACTTGTCGTGCAACTTTGATAAACCTGTTACATCTATCGGCCCAAGTATTATTTAAAAACTCATATCCGAATCTCCCTATCTCTTTGCCACTCTATATATGTATACTTAATCTAAGGTAATATGCATTGGAATTAAGAGCTCAGTCAGGCCCACAATATACCCGACCCGAATCAAAATGCAGCGCTGTTCAAGGAAGATGGGCAAGACAGAATCCTCCTTAGGACATCGCTGGGGAAAAAAAGCGAAGGAAAAATGGTCTTCCCGTTGTGTTTTGCTCCTTTGATTGTATATCAGTGAAATGTTTATTACGGAGCTTGGGAAGGGATATTAAGGAAAAAAAATATTTCACGGACGTAATATTTAGGGGTGGTATTTGTAATTGAGTGGTAAAATCTGTTTACAGCGACTACATCCAAGGTTCTGATATTGTAGGGAGTAGCCCTTTTCATTTGTAAAGTCAAACATGACCTAAATTCAAGACTTATGCTTAAAAAATGGTAATGAAAGAGTCCTTTTGCTGTCATTCAAGAACCTTGCTCTAAATGATACGAATCCTTTCATTTCTCCTGTGGTGTTAATAATAAGTCTCATCTCATCATCGCTTCGTTGTGCATTTTTTCATTATTTATTTTAAATATTTCCATCTCTCGTGATTTTGCCTTCCCTTCATTTTCGGATTCCTTCGCACGCAACGAAAAGGATCCGAGATGTATATTTGTGTTTCAATATAATTCCATTGGGTAATGAAATTGTTATTCCGCTCAAAGCGAATGGAAGTTAGGGAGTTTACGAACCTATCTTGTTTGTATAATTAATTTTAATATCTCGAGAAAGTTTGTATGCCATTGTTTCCTTTGAAGAATAAACGTTTTCTCTTCCATATTTGACTCCGAGTTTTTAGCGCCACATCCATTTGAAACCCTCCATTCGCTAAAATCGAAAAAAAACGCAGGCATAGTAACAAGGAAAATTGAGGCCTAATATTCATACCCTAATCTATTGATATGATGAGTAGGTATTGCCTGAGGACAGTCCCGACTATGGGGTCGAAATACTGCTCTGGAAATATCTTATCCTCATCGGATCTTTACTGAGAAATTGGTGGAAAAATTAGTGTCATGCCATTTGCATACCCTTTCTTTAACTAACCCATGCCGTTTCAGTTGGGCATTTATTAGTTAATCTTGGATTGGATATTTGGGAAGGCGACTGACAGCTTAGGCCATTTGCACCATAGGGGACAGGTAAGGGAGGAAGGGTGGATAGAAACCCGGCGTCGGCATTAGCCTGCTCTTAACGAAAGGCGCCAAGGGGCTCACGGTAAAACGTCTCATCCGACACACGGAGTACTGCACTTGAAGTTCCCTCCACAAGACACTCAAGTAGGGATCGGGTTCCCTCTGAAAAACTTCCCTCCTCTGCAGGGATTTGAACCCTGGCCGTCCGTATGGCTAGCCAGTACTCTAGCCACCACACCAACCCGATCTCCCTTGTTCATCTTGAAATCATAACTTCAGCATTTACGACGACCTCCATTGCAATCTTGCATGATTCTTGTATTCTCCATAGATACAAGGAAACACTGTTTTGATATTTTTATACAAGCTGCCTCCTCATTTTCCTTCCACTAGGTGTTTTTTTATACTTTTTTTGGTGTGAGATCATGGTTCCATAGTTCTCGCTGTCGCTATCGTTATTCAAAATACAATTCTTTATCTCCAGACGGACTTAAGGAATTAAGCTATGAAAACAGATATATTCATGAATTAAAAATAGTGCTCGCATTGATACCGAACAATTTCGGCATATTTTCCGATTTTCCTTTCATAATATCACGGGTTGACTTGGTGACCATTTGTTCTCTGTGAAAATTGTATCTGTATAGAATGTGAATTAACATTAAGAAAAAACTGAATCCCAAAAAAGGTATAATTATGGCTGAACAATATGGAAAATATTTAGTGAGGTTAACAGTTGTAAGCGCGAAGCTTTCATTGCACACGTCACAGATGGATCACACTTGATTGAGGATACAGCGACTGCCAAGGAAGTGACAGACTTGCCGAAAGTGTCGATGGCCTGCAGAAACTCAACCAAAACCGGAGAGACGGGTACATAATCTCACTGTCTCCCATTCAAATTCTTAATTTGGAATATTTTTGTAGCCCCAATTGGGTTATTTTGGTAGTTTTTTACAAGTATTATTTGAAGTATTTGAAGTATTGGTTGAAGGTCGATTTTGCTGAAAGCCAGAGGAACTCCTCCCGATGTTCTACACTTTCTGGGTCCTATCTCACTCTAGTATTTCCGCTTTCACCTCAGCATGTGATCTAGCCTTGTTCATCCCGTTCGTAACACTTAATGTATTTCTTCCCCTTCCCCGCTAGCCAAACCTTCACCCGGGGATCGGGTTGGTGTGGTGGTTAGAGTACTGGCTAACCATACGGACGGCCAGGGTTCAAATCCCTGCAGAGGCTGGTGTTTTTCAGACGGTACCCTATTCCTACGTGAGTGTCTTATGGAGGGCAGTTCAAGTACAGTACTCCGTCTGTCGGATGAGACGTTAAACCGTGGTCCCCTTGGCACCTTTCGTTAAGAGCAGGCTAATGCCGACGCCGGATTTCTATCCAACCTTCTTCTCCTACCGATCCCGTATGGCGCAAATGACCGTAGCCGTCGGTCGCCTCCCCAAATATCGCATCCAACCCTGACGTCCACCCTTCTGTCACGGACTTGAGCAACTCCGTATTGCTCCCTCTAATCACCTACCCTGCCTCGCCCGTTTTCTTTCCTCTCCCACCATTCTAAGCACCTCCTCGTTTGTATTCCTTGCCATCCACCTAACCTTCTCCATCATTCTCCACATCCACATCTCAATCGTCTATTCACGTCCTCTCTATTCCCCAAGGTCCAAGTTTCTGCCCCATAAGACGCTACACTCCAAATCAAGCTCATCTCTAGCCTCTTCTGCGCATCCCCACCAAAGGTTCCCGCCCATTCTGGTAATAAACCCTCACTGAGTAAGTCTTGATAAACTGTGGTATTTTCACTGCATAATTGTAGCGTCATATAAGGAGTCTTTAAACCATGAATATATATTACGGATTTGGATGTTTGGAATTGTTGCTTAGGCTACGTGTTGCCTAAATTTCCACTTTTAGTTCACCCAGTCCTTGGCGCCACTTTGGAAAAAGTCTTCTCAGAATCGTAAATAAACGTAGTTCATTGTTGCTAACATGAGACTGTGGTGAATATTTAATACCGATCGAGGAGATATGAATTACTTGATGCTTTGAATTATATCTTGCTGTGATCTAAAAGTTACTTTGTAAATGCTAGAGAGGAAATATCTATTACAGAAAATGTGAAAGAGGTTTATGAAACGTCCATCGTGTGCCGACGACGATGTTTGTCAGACTCTGATTCTAATTTGGATGCATTAATCCCGTTTGACTTAAATAAAGAATTTAGAATGCCTCGTTTAAACAGAACTTGCTTCGTACCAGGATGAAAAACAGGGTACGCGTCTACGAGGACCCAAAATAGGAGACTTGGACTGAAAAATAAGATTCTGTTCAAGGCGGTGGGAAGTGCATTCCTTTTTGCCTGCACTGCAATGATGGCCATTGGGAATAATTATGAAGTCACTTCGCATTATTAGTAAATTTCCGTATAGTGATATTCATGAAGTGCTAAGAAGTTAATTGTGCATTAGTATAATTCAATTTAGAGAGGAATAAAATATATCTGTAGACCGGACGATATTAAAAAAATTGTATAATTACATCCCGCGTGTAGTATACTACATTTTTTATCCACTGCATTATGATTAATTTTAAGTAAAACCCAAGTATATTCATGGTAAAACTAGAACGACATGTTTGCTCGAACAAACTATCGACTGTATTTACATTAGAACTTCCGTCTTTCATCACTAGTCGGCACCACTTTCAAAAAAGTTTTTTGTTTACGGAATTCTAGACAACAGTTTTTGGCTACGAGATAACAATCCATAACATATATTCAAGCTTTATACTCTCCCGAGTGTAATTCGCTTCATCTGAGGAATCGGAGACGCTGGGCTGAAGTCCTGTGGCGCCTTGAAAACGGCACCCAAACCGGTCGCACGAAAATCAAGAAAAAAATTTTCACTTCGGTAGAAAAACTGAACCTCACGACTGCTTTTTAATTTTCATCCGCGTCGACATTTACTCTTTCCAGAAAAGGGGGCGCTTACGAGATGGAATTAGGAGCGGAAAGGAGGGAGGGAAATTGAAAATGAAAGAAATTTTAAAAAATAAAGAAATGGAGAGTATATATGCTCCTCGGGCAGTTCCCCCTCCCCCCTTCAGGGGCAGACCATGGAATCCCATTATAATACGCCGCCTCCAGCCGCCGCCCCCGCGGGGGCAGGGCTTACTCTCTCCTGCCCTGCCCCGCCCGCTCTGTGCTCCACCTCCTCCTCCTTATAGTGCTAATCCGTAATTGCTCTTCTTCCTCCCGAGGAACCGCCAATCTGGCAGTCCTTAGATGGGTGGGGGGGGGGAAGAAGAAGAATAAGGGGTGTGGGGTTAAGGAGGAGGAGGACCGGAGGGGTTGGAGGAGGGCGAAAGAGCTGCCCTCGCGGAGAACGAAAAAAATGAAGGGAAAAGAGTTATGAATTCTCGTCGAGGGAATTCAATTAATTCTCGCTTACTCGGGAGATCTGCGGGACCCTCAGGGCAAACATTCTCCCGAGCAGTGCACACTATCCTTTCTTTTTAATTCCGTCTTTTCCTCCTCTTTTTCCTGCGGGGATCCCTTCCCTTTTTAGTAAGGGGCTCAAATACGAGCGCATGAACCCTTTCTTCCCCTTCTTCCGCTCCCCTCTCTTTGGCCATCATTACAACATCAGAGTGGGTGTGTCTGGCTCGGTCGGTCGGCACAGGCAGCACTGCTACTCAGCTGGGAAACACTTGATATTATTTTCAGGCGTGGGGTGAGGGTGGTGAGGGTGCGGGGGACGTTGGAGGGTGGGTGAGGCCTAACCCTGCACATCATCAAACTTTAAAACCACCGACCGCTCTCCAGGACCATAAAAAATTCCGAGTAAGCGCCCGTCCTCCCGTCCCCTTCCGCCTTGAATCTCCTTATCTCGTTGCCATGGAGCCAGCTCATTGTCGGGCACCGCCCACCCCTCTGGTGGCAGTTGAAGGAGAATCAGGGATTGAGCGACGAATGACTGTTGACCTGCGTTCAAGTTTCACCCGACCCTGCTGACGCCGATTCATGACTATCGCTTGCACTGCTCTGTTCATATTTTCATAGAGTAAGTATATATAGAGTGGTAAAGCAATGCTAAACACTGGACATACATTTTTGAGAGCTTTGGGAAGAATTTCTCAGTTGCCACCATCTTAGGGATGGAAGAATTTGGGCTTACAGAGAAGGCCACTTGGAGGCTCTAGTGGTACTCGGTGATTTTGCATCAACATACAGAGGTGGATGTACCATGGCTGTTGTGTGCTTTTTATTGAGTAACAATTGTTTTGTCGTTGCTATGATACATCAGTAAACAGTTGACTCCGTGTTTGGTACTTACGTGTCTTATCATATTGACGTGAATTCGATTCATTATAGACGATGCTCATTAATGCACCTTAAAATACACGTTTAATTTAGTCTCTATGACTCAGTAACATTTGTTTGCGTTGCTTTTGGTCGATTAGTAAACATTCAGGCACCGCAATCATCATAAGAACATCATGTGAATTATGCGACACAAAATGAAGTGGCCGTGTGCCAAATCTCATTTGTTATGGCTTGTCGTGCAACTTCGATACACCTTTTTGAATGAATAAAATTTGTTTTTCCACAATGAATTAAATAACTTACGACCATGGTTACGACGATTTACGTCATCATCAGGTCGTAAGTTAAGATTCTTTCAGCCTGCTTTAAGCTCTCGTGGTGAACAGACGTGTTTTTTTCTTCTGTCCCTGAGTGACCTTGTCAGATCCAAAGTGCTTCAAGCTGTTGGTGTGAGGCGTTGTCATAATGCCTACGTCTTCCCAGTGCAGTGCGGTCATAAAACGTAGTCAGAAAATGGTGAAGTGCAATACGTGCGAAAAAGCCTTTCATCTTGCCTGCTCCTCTCTCGACGAGATTGACCTGCAATTACTGGACGATACGAATCAAACCTGGACCTGTGCAACCTGCATTGCGGGGATTACGAAATTCCCAAACAGTAACCAAGTGTCCCACCTTCAACATTTGCAATGTCAATGCCCAGTCCTTACCCGCACATATTGACGAGTTTTGAATAACTATTTTGTACATAATGATTATCATGTGATTGCCGTATCAGAAACATGGTTAAAACCCTTCATGTCATCTGAGTATGTCTCTTTAGACAACTACATGTTAATTTGAAATGATAGACTGGTGAGAACTGGTGGAGGAGTATGTTTATATGTTAAGAAATGTTTCAAATGTAAGGTTATTTCTTGTTATAATGAAAATCTGAAGCCTGAGTTTGTATTTGTTGAAATTTCCAGTGATTCTACCAAAATTCTATTAGCTGTTGTCTATAGGCCTCCAAAGGTTGGCTACATGAGTGACTTCTTTGAAACCGCCCTCGCAGATCTGCTTCCCTCCTATAGTAATATTGCGATATGTGGTGACTTTAACTCAAATTTATTGAGGGAAACGTACGATAGTCGCTACATTAGAGACGTGTGTTATTGGTATGATCTGTCATTGGTCCCATCACTTCCAACGCATCATCAAGCCGAATCCAGTACCCTGCTAGATCTATTTATTGTTGACGACATATTGAAAATTAAAGAACATGGTCAACATCCAGTTCCATTTCTATCTGATCATGATCTAATATACATAAAATTTAACCTTAAAACCCCAAAGTTTATACCAAAAAGGATTTCCTACCGAGACTTTAGTAAATTCGATCTTCCGAGCTTCCAGGAAGATTTTGATAACCTGCAATGGACGGATTTCATTTCCACCAATTCCGTTGACACTAAAGTGTCTATTTTAATGTCTAACTTGAATCAGCTACTAGATATTCATGCTCCTTTCAGAAAGATTGTGCCGAACGCCTAAACGAAATCCGATCCCATGGATTACTCCTGAAATAAAACAACTCACTAAAAAAAGAGATGTAACACGTCGAAAATACCAAAGGATCAGATCTCAATACCTTTTCCATGAATATAAAAGATTAAGGAATGAAACACAAAGGTTAATGAAAAAAGCCAAAGAAAATTATTATTATGATTGTTTTTCCGACAAATGGGACTCTAAAACTATATGGAACGAGGTTCCACGAATAAGACTTGTTAAATCTCGAAATGATCACTTTAATTCTTGTGTCTCTGTCGATCACCTAAATAAATATTTTACCAGCTCATTCGTCAATGTAACTTCCAGTTTGATGGATGAGTCACAATCAGATAATAAAGCTGGAAATGAAGCTAAATTGTTTAGCAGAAAAGAATTTAGTAACAACGTATTATATTTTCCCTATCTTACCCCTGAACTGATGTTGAAGTATCTCCGGAGTATAAAGTCTAATGCTGGCGGAATTGATGGAATAAATAGAAAGACATTAAACATAATTATTCCAACTATATTTACCGTGCTGCTTGAAATTTATAACTGCTCATTAAATTATTCAGTCTTTTCTGTCTCTTGGAAGACCGCAATAATTAAACCTATTCAGAAAATTCGGAATCCGACCGAGCCATCACATTATCGTCCCAATTCATTGCTATGTACCTTGTCTAAACCGCTTGAGAGATTTGTGTAAAACTCGGTAGTGTCGTACAGCAGAGGTTGAATTAATTTTCAGACCACTACTTACAATTTTGTCTTTCTTTATTTTCTTCGGAAGATTTACAAATATATTCGCCAACTTCTTTTATATTTCTTCCTCAACAGTCCAAGTAAACAACAACAACTTTTTTCTTCTTCCCCATGGTAACTTGTATTGAGGGTTTTCTTTTTCATTACCACATAGACCATATGACCATATGTCAGTAGTAGACTTTATAGCAACTAATAGCCTTCTAGATAAATACCAGTCGGGATTCCGGAAAGAACATAGCACCGAAACTGCCCTCATTAGAGTAACGGAAGATATTCGCTACTCTATAGATAACCAGAAAGTGACCATTCTTGTACTATTTGATTTTACAAAGGCTTTCGACTGTGTAAATCACGACCTCCTACTATGTGAAATGGGGAAACTTGAATTTTCTTTCCCAGTTATTCAATGGTTCCGATCTTATTTACTCCAGAGAATTCAAGCAGTAAAAGGATATGAGGATGAATTGTCCAGTTTTTCCGCATTGACATGTGGTGTGCCTCAGGGCTCTATACTTGGGCCTCTACTTTTCTCAATATTTATTCTTGATTTACCCAGCTCGATCACTCACTCAAAATATCAATTGTATGCTGACGATTTGCAAGTTTATCTAGAGTGTCATCCATTTGAAATCCATAGCGCCATCGAAAAGATAAATGAAGATGTTTCCCGCATATGCAAGTGGGTTGAACATAATATGTTGAAAATCAATCCCATTAAAACAAAATCTATAATAATTGGTACTGCCAAATTTATAAATAAACTTAATTATGATATTTTACCCAAAATCATAGTAAATGGTACTGAAATTGATTATACAAATAAGGCTGTAAACTTGGGAGTTAATATTAATAATACACTTAACTTGGAAGGAGCATGTTGCTTTCATTTCCAACAAAGTGTACAAGACATTAGCGCAGATGAAACAATTTAAACATTTAATTCCATTTGAGCTGCGTAAAAAACTCATTAATCATCTTTTAATTCCTCATATCGATTATTGTCTCCTTGTATTTGTTGATTTAACTAAGGAATTACAAAATAAATTACAAATCTTGTCTAATGCCGGAGTAGGATATATATGTAATACGAATATTTACCAACGTGTAACTCCTTACTATGTTAAATTGAAGTGGATGAAATTGGAACATAGAAAAATATTTAAATTATCTGTTTTCATCTACAAAATATTATCAACTAAAACCCCTGATTTTCTGTATGATTATATTATTAGAAACCAAAGTGTTCCAGGCAGACAAGTAAGAGGAAGAAGACGATTTAAAATTCCACGGTATAGAACTAATATGTATCAGTTATCCACAATAAATTGTGGCCTAAGAATATGGAATGGTATTCCTGACAATATTATAAAATCAAACAATGTATATAAATTTAAATCGGAAATGTATCTTTCTTGTATAAAAAATATTATTGTAGCGCAGTGTGAATTTCATCGAACACTTCATTTTTTGTTAATTTCTATCAAAAACTCTCTCTCATTATTACTAATTGTTTTTTATATTTTATTAGCTTGCACTATAGTAATTGTAAATATTATTGTATTAATGAATGTCCTATGCTTATTGAATTCTCATATTTGTAAACTGTAGCGTCCTGAAAAAATACTATTTTTTGCCACAGAGTTATTCAGTTAAACTGTACTTTGTTCCAAAGGATGTGTAGTCCTTGAACAATAAATATTATTATTATTAAGTTATTAAATATTATCATATCATGGTCGTAAGTTATTAAATTCATTGTAGAAAAACAAAGTTTACTCTATTCATTCAAAATGTTTAGTAAATCCCATAAAGTATTACCGAAAACCACAACTTCGATACACCTATTCCATCTATCGGCCAAAGTATTATTAAAAAACTCATATCCCTATCTCTTTGCCACTCTATATATACTTACTCTATGATATTATAGAGGATTTTTGAAGTGTCCAATTGAGGCGTTTTGTACAAAAAAAATCAGTCAAGTCCACTTTATGCCAAAAATGAGTTACAGCATGCATAACATATAAAACGGCAGTGCGCTGCATTTGGTGCAAGAGGTAGATATGTATGAATACATCTAAATGAGATGAGATTCTTGGGCAGCAGAGACTGTGCTCACATTTGGAGCAAGAAGTGGACTAATCGTGCACTTGCGTGGTTAATGTATCAAAAGATGTGTATCGCTGATGGAAGGTACCAACGGACTGGTGAAATGGTGATGTCAAATTAAATTCCATACAATATTCTCCAGAATATTCAAGATTGACTTTGCACTCATTTGGATAAGAATATGTGAATTGGTAACATATTGTATGTGACGTCTTGCATCACTAGTCCATGAAATATGGTCCATTGTTTTACATATTTTGTTTTTATAATGGTTTCCATAGAAAAATGATCTTCTGCAAATGTAATCTGAGATTTGAAATGTGTGGCGCAAAAAACAGATAAGTGGCGATTCCAATATTACGCCAGACGTTTTTGGAGGTAGGGGAATGGGGATCATCTTACATTGCCTTATTTAAGGGGTCTGGAACCAGTTTACGTAAGATTTTCGTCTGTCTTGAAACATTGCAACGTTTCCGAATGAAATTTAGCAGTGACATGGAACATCCGCTCGTTAATGGCGTATTTTCCACAATCTCACCGCTACACCGATACTCCTATTCTGTCGCCTGACTGACTAGCTACATTATCTGCAAGCTCAACCTAGGCGAGCATTTAACGAAGAGTAGAGTCAAATATCGAACGTCTTACGTAAGACTGAGAGAAAAGGTGGGGGGGTTGGGAAAATCTTACACTGTCTTACATGGGGGAGGGGGTGGGGTCAAAAATGGCATACATCGTCTTATGTAATACTTGAACGGTCCCTAAGTTCAAATAAATATGTTGTCAATTTAAAATCATAAACAAATGTTAGTTTACTTTCACTTTCATGAATAGTAAACATTAGACGAGCAGTAATCATATAATAAACTACTTATGATTTGACCCAAAAATGTTACTTTTAAATGGAAGTCACATTTAGTTTTTGGATTGACTTAGAAATTATAAACTGATTCTCGTTGCAAACCCTTGGATACCAATAAACTGTGGTCACATTATTCACTAAGAGATTGATTCCTAAATGCAAATGATACGAGGAGAAAACGCAAAAGAGGATGGTCCGAAATTGGAAGGTGGAGATTCTAACATTGACAAAAAGAGAAAAGATAACCACGCACCCGTTGATGGACCTCTGAAGTAGAATGAAGGAATACCAAGAGCAGCGGGTGAATAGGAACATTATGAGAGTGCTTACACGAGTCAAAAACAGATATTAGAATGGGCCTCAGTCTAATAAATTATTGTCAGAGGAAAGGGAATTATTCGGAAAGAGAATTACTCGGATAGGGAAACGAGAAGCAAGTGGAGTTGGATGGTGGTGTATCAGAGTCAAGTGAAGGAAGACGACTGACTTCTCGTCTCCCACAATTCCAACTTTCTAAGAACAAGTGTCCTCGAGTGGAATGCAAGTTATGTGGTTCACACAACATGCACCTGATGAAATTAATCGTCGACGGGCTTACTTTGTGGAATTTTTCCGTGGTTTGTAATGAAATAAATTTGTAATTTTCCACATGGTTCATTATCCTCAACCGGTTTCAACGCAATAGCGTCATTTTCAAGAGGTGACTAAACGACGAGGACATCAGTCTCACACATTTATACCCTGAGCCAGAGGAGAGGGGTGGGGAATTAGGAAAATAGGTTTGGGAGGGAAGTGAGGTGAATATGTGCAAGCTGACTGGGAGGAATCAAGGTCAGTGTTTTGAAAACATAATTCTGTAGAAGGTGGAGGGGAAACTCTTACAGACAAAAGAGGTTGAGTTCATAGGAACAACTTCGTTTACCATCTTCTCCTGGTATACAACCTGTGATATGCCCATATTTCACAGTTTTCCAAAATATCTAATTTGGCACCTTTGTCCCCAAAATGTGACACATTCAGATTAAAATTAGAAACACGATCATTATCAATTAAGTGTTTTGCGAACATAGACTTACTCATTTCGTACCAAACCACGCACCTGATGGCGGTATCCCTTCCCTGATTTCGATCCTTTCGACTTCCCATCTTTAACACCTTCTTTGTTTCTGTCGCATTCATGTATTACTTCTTACTCTCTCCGTTATGTCGCAGCATTGTGACACGGGGAGGAGGAACAGGCAGGATGGCTATTATTAGGCCGAGTGAATTCAACGGAAATGACAGGCTTATGGTAATTATGGAATGGTACTCACTTTGAACAAAAATGGACAGGGGAGAGAGAGAGAGAGAGAGCCAATGCCGGGATGCGAATATGTACTCTGGCGCCGACGGTTTGGGGTCCGGGACGGGTAGGAAACGGTCACGACCCCTGGCGTGACCTTCCATCTGGTAGGTTGGTGGTTGAAGTTCTGGAAAATTGCCCAGCCACAGTCAAGCAAGCGTAACAATTCTTCCTGGGCGCGGTCACCACTGAGGAACCACTTAGGGTGCCTTATAACTCCGCGTCACGTATACGCCAGGATTTGCGGGCCAATGAAATCTCTTGTTGAGAATTGATGACGTCATGTCGCCAGCTCCCTGGCGTCCTCGCAGAAAAATTCCGAACTTGTTGGATTTCACTGCGAGGACGCGGCTGTAGAGCGGGCATTCTGAAGCGGCAACAAGGATGGATTGAAAGGTTTGACGCATGAAATGTGCAGTATTAGCTGGGTAAACAGCTTGGAATGTGATTACTTACGTTGGTCTAAATTACTGTAAGTTTCAGAATCTTTGTATTTTGAAGTTTTCCTAAATATAATGCACAATTGCCTCGGCTGAAACTGAGGCAACGGTAGTGGCCGCATGCTCATCGAAGTGGTTGCTCATCAGAAATGTATTATGTGAAAAGCGAATAGTTAAAATTAATAGCCTACCTTAAACCCCTGGCAAACAGAATACACTTAACTATGACCCCAAAACATATCCTAACCGTACTCTACCTAAATAATAGGTATCTAATAAAGTCTAACTGTTAATAACGACAAGAACACTAAAAGCAAACTAATGATATTCCCAACTAACCGAAGGCGAAAGAAAGAAATACTCAGAGGCAAATCTGAAGCGCAACCGTAGCAATCAACCAACAAGTCAGAGGATGTAGCGTGGTCCGATGAAATGTATGACATTTTGCGCCGATTTCTCTTCCCGCATATCGTCCTTCATCTGTTAGCACAGCGCAGAGCTATAAAGGGCCCCGAGTGGAGATTGCGCTGCCGCAGCCCGTGGCGAAAACGTGACGCGGAGCTATAAAGGCACACTTACCCTGATGCATGGTCGGATCCCGGTTTATATTCAATTCTGGGGGCAGCTCTCTGAAGCAAGCGCGTCCTCAGGTTTTAGGCGCGGACTGGGGCCCCCTGCCTACGTCATAGGGGCCAAGACACCTTCATCTGCCCTTATCCTGATTCACCGAACTGGGCAACTGTTCTTATGCGCCGAATCTGGGTGACGCGGCGAATACTAGAGGAGATGGCAGCGTATCTCCTCGACAGTTATTCCTAAGATCCATAATGTTCCTTCTTTTTTAGAGTCTTTTACATCGCATTCACCCTTTATTTCCTCATAAATACACTTCCCCCTCTCACCGTTCACTCTTCTATCACGATTCTGTTCATCTGCTCCTCTCCCATCCATTCTCTCAACAGGGCCAAACCAAAAAGGCAAGCTCTTTCCTCGTAAGTCCCTTGATCGGAGCATCCCATTCTCATTCCTTCGTCACTCACTCATTCATAATTATATCCCTCTTCTCTTCATCGCGTGACACTCCTCGTGTCCACTAAACATGAGCCTATCCTTTAAAATCCAAGTTTCACCATCACGTAATGAAGTGGAGTGCCAGGATCGTATTAAATGTTGTGGAGGCCCTGCCAACCGTTGGATCGGAGGCGGCATGTTGCAATGTATAGCCAATGTATAAAATGTTTAACTCTTTGAGTGCGGCATGACGTGATATGACGTAATGGTTGTCATTACGCTATTGCTGATGACGTAATATCACATGAAGGGCACTGTGAGTGTTCAAGCTTTCACTAGGCCCCCTAGTGAAAGGTGGAACATTAAGGGTACGCATGACGTGATATAACGTCATCAGCAACAGCGTTAAGATAATATTGACGTCAAATCACGTCATGCCGCACTCAAAGAGTTAATGAATACATGATTTTCAGTTGGTATTCTCGAGAATAACATTTTATAAATGTAATCATGAGCTTGAAAGTAAAAAGAAAGCAAACTAATTACAATTATATTTCATATGAAATAAAATGCTCCCATAAAAAGAAATATATAATAGAAAGAAATGCTAAACAATTAATTTAAATGACCCTCCCCTCCTCCTCCCCCCTTGGAGGTCCGTGATATGAGACCCCCTGACGGAGCGAGGCTCGGGGCCGGCCACACACCCCCTTCCCCCCCTCCCCCCCCACTCCCGTCTTCTTCATCCAAGAAGCCTGCTGGGTAGTGCGCTCATGTATGGAGCTATAAATTGTTCTTCCATCGACCAAATGTCATTCCTTCGCACTTATATTTCATTCTAAGCACCGAATGGTGGAAAGGAGAGACGCTGGGATCGGTTTGTTGCGGTGGCTAGAGTAATCGTCTACCACACGGGCGGCCAGGGTTCAAATCCCTGCAGAGGTGGATGTTTTTCAGAGGAGGACTACTTGAGTGTCTTGTGGAGGGCACTTCAAGTACTCAGTACTCCGTCTGTCGGATTAGACGTTAAACCGTGGTCCCCTTGGCGCCTTTCGTTAAGAGCAGGCTAATGCCGACGCCGGGTTTCCATCCACCCTTCCTCCCTTACCCATTCCCTATGGCGCAAATGACCTTAGCCGTCGGTCGCTCCCCCAAATATCCGATCCAAGGAGAGCCGCTCGAAAGACCTGCGAAAGAAATGACTGAGCAGCGCAAGCATTAGGACATTGCTTCGGACATCCAATCTCGGAAATACTAGAACTTAATGTGATACTCCTTTCAAATATCTTTTTTGTTATTTAATAGTAGGGGTAGTTCAGATGATTTACAGACGTGCTTATGAATATTATTTAGCTATTCTGGCTAAAATTGGAAAATTACATAACCGACCTACATTTTATGATAAGAAATTCAAGGAAATCGCCAAAGACAGTAAAAGAACTGTTGCACAAAACAACAGTGGAACCGACACTAATATTGGCCACCTGAGTTTGGGACCAACTCTGTATAAGATCTAAGAACCTGGGGGAAAAGTACAAAAGTAAAGCTGCTCGTGTTGTATTAGATAGGCACAAGAAAGACAAGGGCGTGACGGCGATGTTGGAAAGCCTGGAAAGGGCTACTCTGGAAATAAGAAGGAAATACAATGAGCTAACAAATTTTACTAGGCCTGGTGGGGGAGGGATGCAGCGGGAAAAGAAGGTAAATAGGGGTGGGGGGGATTAAGGTGCAATTACGTATGTATGCGTGTACTAGGCGCATGGCTGGAGGGCGAGAGAGAGAGGAAGTTTTGATAAGGAGAGCGATGGAGGGAAAGGATTGGAGGGGGGGAGTGTCCCTCGGGAGTAAGAGGGGGAGGGAGGTAAAGCACTAAAGGGGGCGGTGGTGGGGGGGGGCATAGGAGGAGGGTGTGTTTCGAGGGGGGGGAAAGATGGGGGAATAATTCGGAGGTGAGGGATCTTTGTCTTGACGAGACGCCATTAATGATTCACGGCGACGATAACAAGTAAGCAGTCTGCGGGTTAAACCACGGGAGAATTGGATAAACTTTCCTCGGCGAAGGTGTTGAGAAAGAATATGGGAATAGAATTGAGTTCTGAATAATGAATGCCGCGGCGGTGAACCGACGAGGATGAACAGCAAGAAGTGAGCATCGGGGAGCGTGACGCAGCGTGCGATGCGACGAAGGGCGGATTTGAGTTGAGCGAAATTCGGGAAGACGATCTTCGCTGCACTCTCCTTCTTACCCGCAGGACTGTAATTCACACGCCAAGGGAAAGTAATGGCTCTGAAAGATTATTATTTTGTTAAAGCGTAAGAATTAAGGCAGAGATAAATTAATGAAGGATTAGAAAATGAATTAATTCTTCGCTGTTGTCCATTTTCATTAATTCAGTTTCTAATGCGCGACTGGTTAATTATTTTATGGAAGTATTTTGCTGTGATCCGGTGTGTCAGTACACCGCATATGCCTCCTAGTGGTGGGTCGCGGGCAACGGTATGCCGTCTCTCAAGGTAGTCCTTTCAAAAGGGATCCTAGCTTGTGCAGAATAGTGAAAGTGGGCCTAGGGTATTACTATGCTTTGGTTTCTCTTGTGGCATACTGGCGAAAATGTGCCAAAACTGACCGGTAGAGCGCCGTAAACGTTAGTAGAGAAAGCTGCACGTGGTGCGGGTACTGCAAAGGCTGGTAACCTTACATACTCTATTAATCCTTACTCCTAAGAGTCACGAAGTAGCTTTGGACAGCCGAAGCCACGATGGGAGGCGGAAGCTGAATATGAGTGAAACTTAGTGACTGTGCCTACCCCGGAAGGGAACGGAGTGATTGGTATGTATGCATGTATGTGCGTAAGTATTTTGATTGTTATAATGTGGACTTTATATAATTGAAAATGACAGTTCACTAAAAAATGTATTTAAACAAATGAAATACTACTAATAATTAATTCTTTTGCTATGAATAAATTCAACCAAGTCTTCCTTGAGAACACGTTATTCATAAAAAAGGATTATTCATTAGCACCAAAATATCATAAACATCATTTAATTCATTATTGATCCGATAATGACAAACGAATTTATATCAGCTAGGTGTTCGATATTCAATTTCGACATAGCTTGCGTGAAATGTTATGATGCACAAGTATTCTTATGTATTGAATATAAAGGCTATGCTATTAAACGTTTGAATAATAACGAAAAAAAAATCGAAGAAAATCCGATTTATAATCTAGGTGAAATATTTTTATCAATTACTCTTACTGCCAAAAATACAATAACCATCGTAAACAGAGCTATGGAAGTAAGCACATTTCCATTAGAATATCATTAGAGTAAGTGGTTTCAACATACAGTAGTGGGTTCAATCATACAGTTAGTGGTTTCATGGTTTAAATCATAGAGTGGCAAAGAGATAGGGAGATTCGGATGAGGTTTTTAAATAATACTTTAGCTGGTAGATGGAACAGGTGTACCGAAGTTGCACGACAAGCCATAACAAATAAGCTTTGGCACACGGCCACTTCATTTAGTGTCGCTTAACTCAAATGATGTTCTTGTGATGATTTCGATGCCTGGATGTTTACTAATCGATCCATAGCAACGAAAACAAATGTTATTGAGACGCCCAGACCAAATTAAACATGTATTTTAATGAGCCTTCAATGAGCATCGTCTATAATGAATCGAATTCACGTCAATATGTTAAGACACGCGATTACCAAACACTGAGTCAACTGTTTACCGATGTATCATAGCAACGACAAAACAATTGATACTCAATAAAAAGCACACAACAGCTATGGTAAATCCACCTCTGTATGTTGGTGCAAAATCACCGAGTACCACTAGCGCCTCCAAGTGGCCTTCTCCGTAAGCCAAAATTCTTCCTTCGCTAAGTTGGTGGCATCTGAGAAATTCTTCCCAAAGCTCTCACAAATTTATGTCGAGTTTTTAGCATTGCTTTGCCACGCTATATATACTTACTCTATGGTTTCAATGCATTCTCGTCACAGTCAAAATCATCACTACTATGCCGAAAAACACGTGAATGCGTTGATACCATGGTTAGGTGTCAATAACTTTCAAGCGGAAAAGCGCCAAGATTCTGTCAGCCTTGTTAGGATGGTCTTTCACGGAGGAAGGAGAGTGCTGGGCGTGAAATGAAAATGGGGAAATCCACAGAGTGAAATAATTATAATAATATTAACCTCAAAAACGACTTGATCAAAGAATTGGACCGCATTTTTGGAATGTGTGAAAACGCTTTTGGGAGTACACTTCAATTTCAAGCACCCATCATAGCGGCTTTCTGCTGTAATCACCGCACGTTGGTCTTCATTATTTTCAACTGTAATACATTTTATTTGAATTTAATCGTCAAGTCATCCTCAATAAGATTAATGTGATCCTGTTTCAGCTAAAAACTCACAAAAGCCTTTGGCCCACTTATACCCGCAAGCAACTTGTATCCTCGCTAATATTCCCCCATACTGATTATTGCTGTCTTGTTTATCATGACCTAACTGACGAGATTAATACCATGATCCAACGGCAATTAAATGTGTCAGGTTCATTTGTGATCTAAAAAAAGATGACCATATATCCCCTTATTTTACTAAATTAGAATGGCTTAAAGTTGAAACAAGGAGGGAATACACGCTAGCCCCTTTTTTTATGTAAACTCTTCAAATGTCAACAACCTGAATATATTATGCAATTTTTCAGTCTAAGGAGAAAAACCGAAATGTAGCAACCCGAATGTCACCAGACTATTTAATTGTCCCAAATCATCGAACCACTACATTCAATAAACCTTTTTCTGATATAGGGGCAAGGATATGGAGGATAGTACTCCTGAATCAATCAAAAATTCTAATTCGCTGATGGCTTTCAAAAACATATTGTTTAATAAAATGCTATTCCAGGAAAATATTTAATTCACCAATATGCTTGTTTTTCTTGCTTTCTTTGTTGGCATTGTTATTTCATTTATTGCTTGTGCCCACTTTTTCTGAGTATATCTCTCTCTGTACTCGAGCTCTAATATTAATGTATACTTTTTGTATGTTCTTATTTGACCAAGTGGTCCAAGAACAATAAATATTTCTTTATCTTATCTTTATCTTATCTTTATCTTTAAAACCTCCTCTTTTCCTAAGGGTGATCTATCTACATAGAATTTAGTGAGTATGGCCTCATTTTAAAGAAGTATGTCTATCATTCCCAAAGAAACCAACGTATCAGCCTCTTAACTTACTCTTACTTTTCGACATTTTGTTAATTAGTAGGATCCGTTTTCAATGGGAAATGGCACGAGTAGGTACGCACTGCGTAGAAACTGAATTTAAGAAATTTAACAGAAATCAGGAACTCATAACGCCTGGATCTCGCCAGAAATATACCAGTATGTTATTTGCATGTTTTATCGGCTTTAAACAATGAATCACGAAGAAATGTAAACATAATCGCAGAGACCCCTCGGCAGAGTAGGCGTTGTCACCGTGCGGCGCAAAGAAAACTAGTGCATTCATCCGAGAGATTCAAAGGAATCTGTCGGATGAGGTTGGCAACCCTGCTCTGTGGGCAACCCCACCCCGCAACTTCCGCCCAATGTCAGTTCGAGCCTATAGAGCCGTTTTAAACGATGCTAATTTCGGTACTGAAATTCAAACTGAACTGAGCCTGCTTAAAACCGTGTGCCGTGTCGTTGGTTTCCTCGTAGCAACCGACTGCAATGACAGTCGACTCTTTGAAACTCGACTCGTGAGCATGAACCGCGAACTGCGAGATGAGTAATAGTCGGTAGAACATTAGGTTGAACGTCATCTACCCTGGATTCGATCTATTGGCAAAGTAGGAGGACTTTTACTTCTATCGCAGTGAAGTGCAGTTAATCGCAAATTTCGCCACAGTTGCTATGGCAGAGACTGGTAGTTCGAAGAAGTTTGTCGAGGGTATTTCTGCCAGGAGACATATATAAATTTATAGAAGCGCATAGGGAGCAAGAATTTTATGGAAAGTGAGGAGCGGGGAATATTAAAATATTGACGACATAATTGCGGCCATTGTACATATGCTGAGGGAGTATGACCTCATGGCGGAGGCTGAGATTAGTTGAAGTTGAAGATAGGAGAAAAAGAGGTCGCTTAGGCCTTACGGTAGTCCGAGCGAAATATCATTGTACTTAGAAATCAATGAACTTGGTCTCATTTTAAAGAAAAATATCCCACACTTCTAATGACACCAAACATTCAACCCCTTACTACATTAATTTCCGAGATATTTGCCAGAAAATACAACAGCCCTTTTACATGGGAAATGGTACGTGCTTGCACTCCAGGGAGACCTTATATTAAAAATGATATATTTTTAACACTTAGATGCCGTAAAGAAACCAACAGCGTGTAGTTTGAGTGTTTTCTCAACCATTTTTGAAAATAAATCATATTTTCACCGCAATAGATTCTTAGGTATCGCAAAAAAACCTTCCGTTTTGAAGGAATTCCAAACGTACTGCGCGAAAAAATGAGTCAAGTTGAAGACTTATGTCGATATTTTCATTTAATTACTCACGATTTCTGTCATATAAGACTATATAATTGCACCATTAATGATGTAATATTTAATTCGTGTGTCCCACAGCTGGTGAAATTGAAACGTATAATTCGAATATGGTCTCTATTATGATTAGGGAACTTGCTCAGTCGGACTGCATTAATTTGGAATGACCACTACACGGCACCTTACGGAGACCAGACGCCGCCTCGGGCGACGCACTCGCATCGCCGGCGGCAGACTTGTGATTGGACCGAATGCATGTTGAAGGGTGAGAAAGGGAGTGCGAGCCACAAAGGAAGATTTAATCCCTTCGCGCTTGTAGGAACAATACGCAAGATGCTCGCTCCATTCGACATATCCATGGCTCCGTCGATATGTGTCTTCCCAACCATTTCAACCATACGGTCGCCATTTACTGAGCATTTACTTAACCAATAGCATGTAACACTCGATTGATTTGTTTGTAATGTTACACTCGTTTTTCCCCTCCTTTTTTAATCAATATTTAGTAAAACATACTTCCTTTTACACCGTCTCACATTCAACTCACTCAACACTGTATTACACTTCTTTTTCCTTCCACCCACACAATTTCACTACACCACACTTTTACCTCCTGGCTCGACACTGTCCCCAACGCGTTCTTTCCTTTTTTTAACAAACTCCTCGTTGCCATGACATTGTTTATACTGCAAGGGCTGCCAATCCAAGAGTGATGGATATCATACCCAATACAAACACACCCAAGGGAATCTGCCAATATGTGGGCGAAAGTCGTAATTTCGAGTACAAATCCACTGCCATATCAAAAAACGATTGATCATTTCCATGATTTTCTAATGGAGAATACGCCAACATAAGGCACATTTGATGGCGCAGGGCTTGTTCACGCAGAGAAGAGCTGTATCGAAGGAAGAATACAATCGATGGTTGAACGTCCTTGTGCAACGCACCAGACACGCGCGCCACCTGCACAACTGAGTGTGGCGAAAGCGAGACGACCATCGTGATGTCAGACACTTTTAGAACCGTGACTGCCGCATGATGGAGCCTAAGAGTACCCTGTGGAATATCCTCTGTAAGACCGCTGGCACGAAGGAATTTCGCAGGCGGAGCTATATGAAGCAAAATTCTGTTGAATGGAAACCCGGGCTAACCGAAACGATCAACAAACACTGCATTATGAACAAGACTGTGAGATCGATTTGTTTTTTTTTCCAGATTATAATGAAATTTGTTGAGCAATCAAATGAAACAACGTCCGCATATGCGCTCCTAATAAAGAGATTGAGAGATAAGGCTGTCCGCGACTATTGAAGAAATAAATGCAAAATAAAACTTTCTATTATTTCATGAAATACATTTTTGTGATGTACAGATATCATATTATTGAATTAAAGTAAAAAATAACTGTTTAACGTATTATCATAAAATTATCCTTTTATATTAATCATCAATTTTCCGAAAAAAACGGATTTTACGAAACCGTTCCACCCGACTTATTTTGGTTAAGCCACTTTCTACCGTATTGTAAAATTCCTTTTCACCACGAAGCACTGGCATGATTGTGAAAAGGAATTAAGGCGGTCCCTCGTCTCACCGCCGAGTGCCAATGAGGCGAGCCCAAAGAGTGAGGAAAATATATTCTTTTCCTGGACACTCATACTCGTTTGCACTTGCCAAATAAACATTGTTAATCATTTCAACCAGAAAGATGACAGTGTGAAACCATAGAGTAAGTGTATATATAGAGTGGCAAAGCAATGCTAAAAACTGGACATACATTTTTGAGAGCTTTGGGAAGAATTTCTCAGGTGCCACCACCATAGGGAAGGAAGAATTTTGGCTTACGGAGAAGACCACTTGGAGGCACTAGTGGTACTCGGTTTTTTTGCATTAACATACAGAAGAGTGGATTTACCATGACTGTTGTGTGCTTTTAATTGAGTATCAATTGTTTTGTCGTTGCTATGATACATCGGTAAACAGTTGACTCCGTGTTTGGTAATCGCGTGTCTTATCATATTGACGTGAATTCGATTCATTATAGACGATGCTCATTAATGCACCTTAAAATACACGTTAAATTTGGTCTCTACGACTCAATAGCATTTGTTTCCGTTTCTATGGGTCGATTAGTATACAACTAGGCACCGAAATCATCGGAAGAACATCATGTGAGTTATGCGACACTAAATGAAGTGGCCGTGTGCCAAAGCTCATTTGTTATGTCTTGTTGTGCAACTTCCAAGGTCGTTCGATATCTCGATTCTTCGCCTTTCGAGTCGATATCGATGGTGCAACATATCGAATAAATCGACCCTGTGCAACTTCGACACACCCGTTCCATCTATCGGCCAAAGTATTATTTACAAACTCATCCGAATCTCCCTATCTCTTTGCCACTCTATATATAGATACTACTTACTCAATGCACATGAAATGAAACACATGCTTAAACGAACCAATACCACTGACTGCCCATTTCTGACGGCAACGCGACTCTCATTTAGCTATGGGGTCAATCTTTTCCGCAGAGGGGCGTGTTGTAGTCATTGGGATGAGTATATCCGATTTGCATTCCTTTATGCCCCGTTTACATTACTAGGGTTAGAATGTTAGTTAATATGGCGGATTATCTAACTTGCATTTTCACGGCATTCTCTAACCCCTCTAACCCTTGTTAACATGCTGGTGGCCTCTGGTGGAGAGTCAAGAAGGTGATGTAGCTCACCTAGCCCACAGCCCAACAAACATCGCAAGTGGTGATTCATTTGTTTCCTGGGTTAGTTTAGCTGTATTGACGGAACTTGTAAGGGCGAGAAAAAGGATTGAATATGCAAAAGTTTCGCATGGCTAAACTTCTCATTCATCAGTATTTAAATATACACATAATATTTCATGTCTAAACATCATTTTATGCATCGAAAGTTGAAAATTGAGAGAATAAATTGCCTTAATAGAACGACGTCTCACTATGCTATACTTTACCATGAAGATACCCCGAGAATATTAAGTTATTATTTCGTTTGCACTCTATCATGATTGATAAAAACTATTCAAGATGTTATCTAGACATTCAATATTTGTAAATAACTTCCATTTCGAGTCCTTGCCTCAATATATGTGAAGCGGAATAAACGACTTTTTCTGACAAGTTCTGCCCATGACCCGACTTCGATTGCCCTTTTAAGGTAAATTTTGAACTTAATATACGGTTCATCATTCACTAATGCATTAAAATACAACAAGCAACGTGGCACGGATGCATGGATATGGAATATGACAGTAGAAACTATCTTAATACATTGTACGCTTCATGTAAAAGCTGCAAGTGGACTGAATAACTTAACTACTATTAACTACTTACTAACCTGCTTTTACACGAGTTAAAAATGATGGTTACCATCGCCGACCCTAGTAACTCCAGCGCGGTTAAAAAGTTGACTAAGGTGAGCGCCAACCTGCGTTCACACGGCGAACTTTTACTAGGGTTAAGAGTTGACCTGGTTAAAAGCTAGTAATGTAAACAGGGCATTAGCATCGCCCGTCTGATGTTTTGGTCGACAGGAGCAGAGAAGTGCGACACCGCGCACGGGGTGTGGTGGGGAGTTAGAGGGATCGGGTGATTGTGTGCGGGAGGGTGTGGGGGGGGGTGGCATTAGTTCTGAAGGAAGGGGTTGGAAGGGGGGGGGGGTGAGTTGGATGGAGGAAGAAACACGGAAGTGTAGTTGAGAGAGAGAGAGAGGGAGGGAGAGGCCTTTTGGGAGCGGACAGGATTGTTGTGAGCGGGGGAGGGTTCAACCCCTTTCAGAAGTCCCCTCCTCCGACATGAATTTTAATTTTCGAGCAATCCTTTGTGTCTGTGCCGTCAACGACCCTCCTTTGCCAGGAATTAATAAATTACCCGTCATGCTAATTTAATCATGGACACTCAGCATCTTCTTTCTTTGTTCTTTTGAGTGGATAATTGAATAAAAATACTCCTTTCCATTTCACCCTTTAAAAGAATTGCCTGTGGAGATGGAAATATTTGTTCGACACCCATCATCCTCGGGGCGATATATGCCGAGCGGCGAGCGGGACTCGCAGCTTAAGGAGAGATCTTAATGATCCCGTAAGCAGTCTTCGTATCGCTGGTATTGACACCGTTGACTGTGTGCGTGCTCATTATTGCGTTGTACACTCGGGTATGGCAACCGCGACAGCTTAATGGTAATGCAGTCATTACCTGCCCCCCTCCATTAACCCTGGATCTGTCATTAAAGCACCCCTTATTATAAAAAGTAATTTTTATCAATATTTATAACCTGTCAATTACAGATTTTTAACGGTTTTATTCTGACAGCTGTAATGATTTAGTTTACATATTCCTCTTCAAAACAAACTGTCGAGATTCACACATACAAAAGCAACCTTTCTGAAACACATGATGTAATTAGAAGGTTTAATTGAAAGTACATACATACATACATACCAATTACGCCATTCCCTTCCGGGGTAGGCAGAGTCACTAAGTTTCACTCATAAATACATATTTGTACACCTAACTCTGCTTCAATGATTTTCTCCATACTGGCCTATCCTTGCAAACCTCTTTCGCCTCATTTACCCCAATACACTGTTTCATACATGCCCTCCTGTTTTTTAGACTCCTGACATTCCTCCTCCTAAGAAGTTCCTCAATCACATTTAACCACATCTTTCTCGGCCTACCTCTCGCACAATTCATTCTACTCTCATATATCTGTTTCGTTATTCGACTCTCATCCATTCTCTCAACATGGCCAAACCAACGAAGAATTAATATTAATGGTCACTTAGTATTCTGAACGTTAAAACAATTTTCCCTAAAAATGTTTAATCAGATTTATTACAATTGAAATTAAATACAGCACTGAAATTCATTTTAGCTTAAGGTAGAAGCATATCTCAAACTTTAATATATATTTGACTAAAATATTATTAAAAATCCGCTTGATCATGCATTCGCATTCATTGATTCATGTCGTGGCATGACTAATAATTGAAGTGTAGGCCGAATTGACGAGGCGATTGAATAATAGAGAAATGGGATGAATGCTGAGAGACACGCAGGCTGGATTAAGGGTGAAGAAGAGGAGAGACTTGGGGAGAGCGATGATGTGATTCCGACTCCAGGCATGCCTTTGAGGGCGCATTAAGAGCGACTCCGGAGCAAAGTCACCAACAATCAGCCACATTAACTATCAATGAAAAGATCGTATGCTTTCCCGGCAAATCAAATGCGAAACGGTGTATTGGGCATTCCCTGGGCAAAAGGTGCCACATCTGCTCCAACATTCGGTGAATACGGTGGAGGAAGTACAGATTCACTTGAATCCGAGCACGGAGATAGCCAAAATGTTGGGATTGAAGTAAGATATAAAGAAGAGTGAGTTCCTCATCACAACAAGAATTAAAGAGAGGCAAACCACGAATAATAATTTCGAGTTAGACATTAGATTAGGAAGAAAATTTCAAGTGTCTAGGAAGTGTATCAAAGGATAGGGAAGAGATGTTAGAGAAATAAATGAAAGGGAAAGGTAAGAAGGAGGATTGTGAGGAATTTTATGAGGAATGTGATGAAGTTGGTTTGAAGCAAAGAAGTTCCGCAAAAGAGCGAAGGGATTATCTACAGGACAAACTACTTCCCCATCTTGACACATAACTGGGAAAGTTTAACAAAACTGTAATAGAACAAAATGATAGAGATCCTTTAATAAACTCCATGAATATGCAATTAATTTTTCCCCCTCCCCCCTTCTTACACCCCCTCCCATTGCTAACATCCCGTTTCCATGGCTCATGTTCCAGCATCCCTTGCCACACGTCTCTACCGCGCGTCAGTGGAAGGGTGATATGTAGATGAAGAAGAATAGAAATTTTCATACGCATACTGAAGCTCATTTCAATGCAACCGCCCAACCGACCGGTTTTTCCACGTCTTCCGAATCAGTCTTCACCCTCTCTTCAATATATGCAAGGCTGGTGACCTTGCAGCCGCTGCCATACGCATTTTCCACAGCTAATGAGTCATCATGAAGTGCATTTTTAAAACCTAGAACTCATTGCTTACATATTTCATACATTAATTATTGATATGTTAGAAGTTGGGAACCAAAAACATCTCTTGCGAAATTCAAATCTATATGATTATAAACATCTCATTTGTTCCATATCATCTTCCCTAAGATGGGCTGATTATCATAGAATTCCCTTATTTATTCGTATTTAAATTTTTTATTTATGTCACTCATTTAAATTACAGATAACAGGATGTCAAGATAACATAGATTCTACTAAAACCCTCGCTGAAAAAGAAATCACGAGTAGCAGTCATTAAAAATTTATTCTCCTAATTTTCAAGCACATAGGTATAATAACAAGGATTACTGTAAGTCGTATGAATGATGTAATGAGGAAAATCAATACTTTTAAATCGCTGGCGAGGCTTTGTTAATCGTTTCGGCAAGGAGTTGCAAGAATTTCCAATTTTCACCGCCAGCAAAATGCTATTAATTATCTAAAAGTGTTTTTCATCACAGAGAATCTATCTAAATGAGGAAAAAAAGTTTAAAAAATTCAGGTAATAACCCAACCAAGCGGATAAAAACAATGTGATATGTCTTAGTAGCAAAGAGGTACTAAAAAACTGGAAAATTGATATCTAAGATATTTCAGGCGCAAAACATTTATTTTTTTAAAAATCTTGTGACGTATTTCTTCGGATCATGCTCATTCTCAATGGCTGTATTTCAAGATTCATTACATCTTGTTCCAGAATGACGTGCGTGAGGAAAATTCTTCACAGAATAATTAATTCGTTTGGATGTAAGTGAGGTGGCGTATTATTCCAAAAGTCGCAAGCCGCCTTTTCAAACTTTCACGCGCTAGTTCCCCTCATTGCCACTGTCGCTGCCTATCGGAGCATTTGACTTGAACGCTGCTGCCACTGCCGGCGAGAACTGAAAACAATTTACATCTGCCAACGGGCAGCGCCAGTTATAAAGACGGAACCTGCACTTCATCTCGGAAATCTGTCGTGCTCCTCGAGTAAACCTCAACCTGAGTGCCATTTGGCGATTGTAGTCATTTTTAATTAGGTGCTGATTTCTTTAATATAACTAATTCACCCAATCCAGAGGTTTCTTCATTTACCCCGGACATTGTCGTAAAATAACGATTAGACTATGGGATAATTTCTATTACTTATCACACAGAACATATGTGGAACAGCATTAAAAAAACTAGGTTTTGTTAAACGTATAATAGGAAGGTCCTCGGATGAAAAAGTCAAAGAGAGATGCTACTTCGCTCTGGTTAGGCCGCACCTCGAATACGCCGCGAGCATTTGGGACCCTGGTCAAATAGATTTAAACAAACAAATTAATAATAATACAAAGGAAAGCAGCGCGCTTCGTTAAAAGCTGCTACGAGCGTACATATAGTGTCTCACAACTGTTAGGGGGATTAAGGTGGGAGCCCCTAGAGACTCAGAGGCTACACGCTAGGCTTAGGTTGCTTGATAAATTCAGAACTGATATTTTCAGAGCGACATGGAGAATATTATCATGACTCCTCACTACATCTCGAGGTCTGACAGACGCGATGAAATAAGAGAGATGCACTTCCGAACAGATAGGTACAAAAACTCGTTCTTTCCGCGAACAATAAGCGACCACAATTTGAAATCGAGCTCCACTAAATACACTCCTATAATTCATGTCACCATTTCATCTCCAAAAACTCACACCTTTACTCGGGTGGTGACCTAACACCCCCTGCCACACGCCCATGTGGCGGCTCGCAGGGTTTTATGGAGATGTAGATTTCAAACATGTCGTCTCCCTCCAATAGCTAAACTGGTCTTTACCGAAGGATATTATAGCTATTATTTTTATCTTCCTCTGATACACCTAGGACTAGTTTTAAAATGACTGGTTTTTATCAATTGCAATATGATATATCCTTTATGTTAACATGACATGAGAGTTCAGGTTTTGTACATTAGATCTGCCTTCCGGTAGGATTATGTTTTTCCTTAATCGATGATGAAACGTATTAACAGACTTTTTCATCCTGATGAAATATTTAAACAGAAGTTGTAAAACCGGGCTTAAGAATAGCGAATAACGTCTTTATGACGAATCATTTCGATTATTATTAAAGGACTTTTTCATATGTACCTATCATTAATTAAGAGTTACAGAAACTACGTTTAGTTTTTTTCCTGGCAGTTCATAACTTTTCCTTGCGCCAAATGTGACTTGTAAGCCGTTGGTAAATGATCTGAGATGAATTCAGAGGTACTGGCAATATTCGACATAACTGAAATTCGTGATTTAAGTTATATGTTGACAAATTCTCCCGCAAGCGATTTTATGAGTCTCCTTGGTTCTGTAGGACCGCCAACAAGATCCGTGACCCTTGCTAGCGATACTGACCGTCGATAGATTGACTACATCAGATTCAGGAAGATAATTTCTACCGAAAGTCTCCTTCGCACACCCTCCGATTAAGCGGGATCGATTTTCCTCCCTAAAACCTCTCCTCCTCCCGCCAACCCCCAACTCCCTCAAGCAGGCAGGCAAAAATATTGTCAATTCGCAAAAGCCTTGACTCCTCACCATACGCCATTCACGCCTCTCTTCAAAGACGACTTCTATTCAGAGGATGGGATAACGGTTCCTTCTTTCGCGTTGGCGTTGGAATTAAACAAATATGCTGAGAAGTAATTTATAAGTTAGTTATTAGTAAATTGAAAGTGTAAACCATGAATTATGGATTCTCGACTCTTCGCCAAAAACTCAAAAGTCAAACAAAAGAGTGTAATCACGTCTTAACGGTTTTACTTTCCAGTAATCATAATGCATTGGATGAAAAATGTAGTACGGCACGCATTTTTTAAATATTGTCCGGTCTACAGATATATTTCATTTCTCTCCAAATTTTATTACAAAAATGCACAATCAACCTCATAGCACTTTGTGCATATTGTTCAACGACAATTTATTAATAATACGAGTTGAAAAAAGTGAAATGAATTAGATGACGGATACAAGAACTACAAGGACTTACCAAGATCCGACAATATCATCTATGGATAAGAAATTGCGCCAATAACTATCTTTTTTATAACAAATACAGGAGAGATTGTTGAACCTACTCCGAGGCCTCGGAGATATAGATTGATGTGGATGTTAATGTGTAACCTACTATTCATGTGTGACCTTAGGGATAAGAGCCTTAGGAATAAGAAGGTATGATACCTTCTGATTCCTAAGGCTCTTAACAGGTAATAAACCAAACAAATGTAGCTGTAAATTAACAGTAAAAGATCCACACAGCAGAGAAAAGGCTTACGATGGAAGTTTCACATGCCTCTCACACACACTTCCTGTAGAAGATATTTTCTCTCTAGCATTCACTAAGTAACATTTAAGTCTCAAAAATAGTCAGCTATTATTCACTGCATCGAGTAGTTCATATCTCTTCAATCGTTATTGAATATTCACTCACGTCAACAACAATCAACAACGGCCATTTACGAGTCGACGGAGAAGACATTTTTCCAAAGTGGCGCCAAGGACTGAGTGAACTAAAAGTGGAAATTTAGGCAGCACGTAGCCTAGGCAACGATTCCAAAAATTTGAATCCATAAAGTGTATAATCATAGACAATGCTCCTCTCGTTTTCAGACCTAAGTATGCACTCTAACGATTAAAAACAGTGATTCAAAGCACCAGGCAGTAAACGAAAAATTACGATTTTATTTTCGCTCTCTGGAGCGCAACTGAAATTAACGAAAGCACTCTCTCACGCGCAAAGGAAATCCGTGACTGCTGCCACGATCTTACTCTGTTCCTGTCAACATCTCATTTCCTCTCTTTATTTGAAGAATGTGTCCTTTGTCGAATAGCTGTCCGGCGTGTTGCGTAGTGCTAAGAGGTTGATTGTGCATTTGTGTAACAACCCACGGAGGGTTATTTCCTGATTTTCATCCAATTAGGGTTTTTCTACTCTACTGTCCTCGATATGACCAAACTAGGATCTGAAAATGACAGCATTTTGAGGGCAAATTTCTCTAAAATACACTGTTCAAATCAAATCCCTTTAAGATAACACTTTCTAGTATTTATTTCGTGCATGGATTTTCAGGTTGTATGAAGTTTCAGTTAACCATGAGCTCTAACTCCCCTTTTGATGTCGCCCAATCTATCGCAAGACCTTCATTCCAAAACAAAGTGAAATCCATTCATGCTCTGGGTCGGTTATGAGCTCGCAATGTTTAGGTTGGTCGGGCAGAGGTCTAACATCTTTCTACGGCAGCCTTACCATCTCTGGACCTATTTCATTCATTGCAGCCGTTATGATTCACTAGTTTAACTAGTAATAAGAAGGTGGGGACTGCTACTCAGTGGATGGCCAAAAGAAATCCCATCACCTCACAATTAAACTGATATTAACGTTCTGAGAAAGGAATTTAACCATAATATGATTGTGATGAAAAGTCAGTTTAAGTTCAAAGAGGTAAATAAAAGGAGGAAAAAGAAATGGAATCTAGTGAAACTAAAGAATGAGAGCATATTGGAACAATACCAAAAAGCAACATATGTAAAGCGGGATATAAATGAATGCAGTGAAGTGTAAGAAATTCGGTCCTCAGTGAAGGATGACCTACTCTCAGCTACAGAGGAAATAGTTGGAAAAGAAGGGAAGGCGAGAAACTAGATGAAAAATGAAATAGCGGAGATGCTAGAAGAGAAAAGGAAACTAAGAAACTCAATTAATGAGGAGAATAGACAGAAGTTCAGAAGCCTGAGAAATAAAATAAATACAGAGATGAAAAAAGCAAGAGAGAAATATTATGAATGTCTATGCTCGGAAATAGAGAAAAACCTCCTGGGAGGAAGAAGTAAAAATGGCTACAAATTAATAAAGGCATTTTTTGGGGATGTATAGACAGAATGAGGACGATAATGGACAAACAAGGCATTTTATGAGAGAAGGATGACGAAATCATTACAAGATGGAAAGAATATACCGAGGCACTGTATTGAGGCGAAGAATTGATGGAAGAGAGTATTGAAAATGAAGAAACAATACCAATAGGTGAACAAATACTGAGAGAGAAATTTGATCTAGCATTAAAAAGCCTGAAAAATAACAAATCCCCTGCTATAGACGGCATTGCAGCTGAGCTTCTCGAGGCAGGAGGAACACTGATGAAGGACGGCTCTATAACCTCATCAAGTTGATATATGAACGAGGAGAACTCTCTGCCGATGTGAAAACTAACATCATAATACCTATACCAAAAAAAGCTGGGGCATTAAAGTGCGAACAATACAGAACGATAAGATTAGTGTCGCACACAGCAAAAATAATGACAAATATTATCCTTATATTGGCCGTAAGATTGGAGTGGAATAGGAATTGCATTAATAAATACGGAGAAAGCTTTCGATAATGTAAAACGGGACAAAATGTTTGAGGTCCTAAAGAAAGCTGGAATTGACTACAGAGATAGGGAAAATCAAATGGAATTAATATAAGAGCGAAAAAACTATTCTGGTGAGAGAAAAAGAACAAGCAGAGGCAAAAATACGTGAGGGGGTGAGACAAGGATGAGCATTATCACCAGTGATATTTAACATGTATATTGAAGAGGCCCTGAAAGAAGTCCGGAAAAGAACACAAACGGGTGTGAGAATACGTGGAGGAAGAATAGAGATGCTAGGATTTGCAGATGATATTGCTGTCTTGGCCGAAAGGGAAGAGAGACCTTCAAATAACAATAGAGAAGATGAATAACATAATGGGAAGAGCATACGACATGAAAATCAATGCTACTAAAACAAAGATTATGGTGTGTGATAGGGAGGGACAAACGAAGGCGCAGATTGCGGTCGATAATAAGCGTATTGATTAAGTTGATTCCTTTGTGTACTTAGGAAGTAGAACAACGAGAGATTGGCGAAGAAGGGACGAAATGAAGAGTGGAATAAATCAAGCCAAAAGTGCTATCAACACAAAATTAAGCTATTTACGTCCCGATGTCATCATCAACATCATCGTCATAGTGATTCTGCCCTTGGACAGGTTTCAACGGCACTACCTCCACAGCATTCTGTCCTGGGCCTCTCTCTTCTTAGCTCCTTCCTTTATTGATGTCTGTCAGCATTCCGTTCCTCCTCCTTCCTCTTCCTCTCTTCTCTTCTATTTTCCCTTCTATAATCAATTTCCGAACACAATTCCTCCTTAAAATATGCCCAATCCAATTAGCCCTCCTCTTTTTAATTTCTCTCAAGATACTCCTTTCTTCTCCAATCCTCTTCAAGCACCTCATCATTCCCAACTCTATCTTTCCACACAATTCTCTCCATTCGTCGCCGCAGCCACATCTCAAAGCTTTCTCAAGTACTTTTCTTCTCTCTTCTTCACGGTCCATGTTTCGCATCCGTACAGTTCAAGTCTCCATATGAAGCATTTTTCGAATCTTTTTCTCATATCTGTCCAGAAATTCCTCGATGTCACCAGTTCCTTGCTAAATGCTTGCTAAATCTTGCTAAATGCTACTTTTCCTTGCGCAATTCTACTTTGAATTTCCTCTGTACAATTGCCGTTCTGAGTAACTATACTTCCCCGATGTCCCGATGTAACAGCTTGCAAATAAGGAAGGGGCTCCTTAAAACATATGTATGGAGTGTAATGCTTTACGGGTGCGAGACATGGACTCTAGGCGTAGAAGAGAAGAATCGACTCGTTTGAACTCTGGTGCTACAGTCTGGTGCATGCTAAGAATCGGATGGGCTGACAAGGTGACGAATGAAGAAGTTCTGAAGAGAGTAGACGAAAAACGCAGTCTGGAGAAGACCTTAGTCCAGAGACGAGTAGAGCTTATTGGACACCAACTGAGACACGAAGGGCTCCTGAAGTTGATAACTGAGGGAAAAGTTGAAGGAAAGAGAACTTGGAGGAAGGCCATGTCTGCAATATTTGGGACAGATAATGAATGAAGTGAGGGATGCAAAACCTGTGCCAAAATGAAGAGGAAGGCAGGAGAACGTGAGGAATGGCGAGTTTCTGCAAATGAATCGACAGATTGAAGACCAAAGAAGAAGAAACGTTCAGAAAGCTTGAGGAGTTGCGATATCTACAGAATGTGGGCGCACCTTTTCAATGACATGCTTTGAAAATATGTTACCTGGGATTGGGCAATATTTCAACTTTTGAAAAACATATGTTAGTTTCAAAATTATGAACATCACTAGCACGGTTTATTTCATCCCAGAATATTTCTCATGTTTTTCTGCGCAAGATTTTGGTATTATTTTCAACAATATGTGTGATCAATTTTTTTCCTATAAATATATGTATGCAATACACATTCTTAAGAGTAACATGGTAACTTACTTGGTCGAAACAATTTTTGAATGAGAAGCAGTAACTTTGTGATTCCACATTTATTTATTGTAAACGACCCGGGTTTCGACGTAGCACGTCATCATGAGGTCAACCTGATGATGACTGCTTCTCATTCAATATGCTAAGCAAATTCCATAAAGTTACGCCTGAGACAACGGAGAAACAAATTTTGTTCCTATTACACTAATTATTGAGTTCATAAGTTTTAATGCATACTGATAGATGATGAAACTATTTTATACCAAGAAAAACCCGGGTTAAAAACAATAAATATAATGGGCAGCTCAGAATAGTATAATTTGAAGGAAACATAAGATACTTTGACTATACTGTGAGAAAATTTGATCGGGCAATGCAATCTCTCACACGAAAACGTCTAAACCTAGCCTAGATACGAACCGATTAAATTACAGAATATACGCTAATTGGTTATAACAATAGGAAATGATGCATGCATAATGCATTACTAATTGTGTTAGTTTCTCATCTTTCATGTGCAAATGATGGGAGCATATCATAATAATTCTAACCTTTGGGATAATGGGTCTTGCGATACAACTGAGCAATAGTGGATTGGACGCATGGAAATTTTGGCTTTACTTTCCCATAGAAGATGAATTAATCAATGTCATTACTCACACATATGGGATAAATTGATCCCGTATGTGCGGTGAAAGGAGAAATGTTTTTCATTGTCACCCGACATGAGCGAGTGAATAGTGACGCTTTCAAAAAACTGCAGTTTTCCGTTGAACTCCTGATGCACACGCAGGGCAAATTAATGACGTCTCGATTTTCTCACGAAAGGAAACGAAAAACCGAAGAGAATATATAAAACGCGCACTCTTTTTCCCATCAGATGATGAAGTGAAGAGGCGATTGAGGGAAGATGGGCACGCTTGAGACACACCTTTCATGTGTGTCTCCCCGAAAGCACGGTTGCTATACTTGCCCAAAAAAAAAAGCGGCAGAATCATGATTTTGGCGTATGAAAATGGTATCCCGACTGAAGTTTATAAAATTGGTAAATGTCCTGACATTATAAAATTGGATATTCCAAAATTCTATTAAATTCAATCACAGAATATATGCATTTGTAATGCGTTTTTAGCAGAATAATATGTATTCCCAAACCGCGTATTTCCAGTGACACAATACTTAACTCATTATGCTAGTTGTGTATTGCGCCATTGGAAAACTGAAATGTTAATGATTCATTACAATTTGAAAGACATTTTAATTATGCAATATCGTGATTGTGCACTAAAATGTACCTACTCTCGAAATTCTGTCGTATTCAGAGAAAAGGGATAGGTATAAAACAAGAAGTGAGAATATTTTCATCACATTTACGAATTAATAATATATAGTTTAAAAAATATAATTTCACTCGAAAAATTTATCTATTTAAGTAACAAGTCTGTTATGACTATTTTATTTTGTATTTACACATTAAAATATTAGTAGTTTAAAACTTCTATAAATGTCATTACCATGAAATTGTGACCAACTCATGTCCTGAATTCTTACCTCACTCTTTTGGAAAATATATTAGAGAGACATTTCATTCTATAGTCAGGAAATTCCAGCGTTGTGATCACTGCCTATGCTTGGATGCAAACTAACTAAAACTTCTTCTCTGGTTACAATCCTAGGATAGGTCTGCAACAGTTTTCCACTTTATCCGATCTTGGGCCAATCTTTTCACTTTACTTTACGATTGGCAACCTAGTTCCTTCATCAACTGTCCCATATAGTCCAGTCTAGGTTTGCTCCTCTGGTTTTCCCGCTACTATACCTTCTAGTATGGTCTTAACCAAGCTTTCGTGTAGGAGAATATGGCCAATCCAGGTGTTCCTTCTCTTATTCAGCATTCTGAGTAGACACCGTCTTTCCCCTATACTCTTAAACACATCGTCATTCGTGACTCTTGCCACCCAGGGTATTTTCAGCATTTTCCCTTTAGCACCACACTTCAAATGCCTCGATTATTTCCTACTAACTACTGAATGACTAAAACTGACGCACAAAAATCAATCTCAATGTATGTACCGCCCCGGAACCCAGTAAATACTAACACATACCAATAGACCAATAATTTGACACTCGCGATATGATCACAAAAAAACATGCCATGCCCGAAATAGATTAAAATCCTTTTTGGAAATAGGGAACGAGATATACTGAGGCGCCGTGAAGATTTAGCTTACTAATATTCGAGACTAATCAAGATTTTAATAAGTGAAGGAGGGATGTCGGGTCCCTCTGACATGGCCGAAATGGAGCAAACCTATGGTAATTGGGACAAAGCACTAAAACAGTCAATTCGAGAACTCAAAAATAACGGACCAAAGCCGTATAATCAGCTAGAGTTTGTTGCAGTATTAAAAAGAAAGTGCTAAAAAAGGACACGAATGGGTTTGGACCAGGAAGAGAGTCAAGAGGTTTTACTCAAGGCTTTGGCAAATAGAAGTATTCTGATCATATGCAAACTTGTAAAGTAAACTTGGAGGATGATGAATATGAGAAAGAACGTGTCTAAGGCCTCATCGAAAATAGAATAAGATTAACCTCCAATGCTGAGAATGGCGATTAAGTATCTACATCTACATCTAAATAATACCCCGCGAGCCGCCGCGTGGGCGTGTGGCAGGGGGTGTTATGTCACCAGCCGTGTAAAGGTGTAAAATATTTGGAGATGAAATGGTGACATGAATTATTGGAGTGTACTCAGAGGAGCTCAGTTTTTATTGTGGTCGCCTATTGTGCGCGGAAAGAATGAGTTTTTGTACCTATCTGTTCGGAAGTGTATCTCTCTTATTTTATCGCATCTGTCAGACCTAGAGATGTAGTGAGGAGTCATGATAATATTCTCTATTTTGCTCTGAAAAATATCAGTTCTGAATTTCTCAAGCAACCTAAGCCTAGCGTGTAGCCTCCGAGTCTCTAGGGGCTCCCACCTTTATCCCTCTAAAAGTTGTGAGACACTATATGGTTGCTTGGTGCAGTTTTTTTTACGGATCACGCTGCTTTCCTTTGTATTTTATGAATTTTTTTGGTTAAATCTATTTGACCAGGGTCCCAAATGCTCGCGGCGTATTCAAGGTGTGGCCTAACCAAAGCAAAGTAACATCTATCTTTGACTTTTTCATCCGAGGACCTTCCTATTATACGTTTAACAAAACCTAGTTTCTTTAATGCTGCGCCACATATGTTTTGTATGTGTAATCCCCACGATATATGGCGCAATTGGAGACATGAAATGCCGAGGGTCGGTTAAAAGTGTACGCAGGAGGAACGTGGGTAAAGGGAAGTAGATCTTTGCCATGGTGCACACAATAAGATTAAGATGCAAAAGAAAGACAGCCAGGGGTAAGGAATACTGAGATTGCTCGATTTAGATGCTATTAAAGCAGGTTTGTAAAAACAAAATGATTGGAGTAGATTATGTCCCCTCTAAATGGTCGACGGGCCAGAAAACAATGGCTGTCAACAATTTGATGGTATGGTTAATATATTCTGTAAGTCGTGTGTTCACGGTTGGAGGCTTGTATAAATAAATTCAAGTCACAGAAAACACAACGTTGAACATGGCGAAATAGAAAAGTATCAGAAAATAATGGACTTGGAATAGAACTTCTGGTATCAGCAAAGGTTGCAATTTGTACAATCGAGAAAAACAGTCTCTCGGAGGGCAATAAAATGTATTGAAGTTAGGGGAGACGAGCTCACGATTCTAGTGAGTACTTGGAAAAATATGAATGTGTTTTTTTGAACTTTTGGGTTTGTCGGTATTTTTGGTTTTATGTACATGTAGAAAAAATTAAGAAAACGATCAAGAGACTCGTCCAGTTTTGTTGATTAAGAGAGTGTTCGACAGAAGAGTAAGGGACAAGTTAAACTTAAATTGTAGGCTTCTAAAAGAGACTGACTAGATAAAGAGAGAGGTTGGATCCACACTGTCGAGAAAAGGCTCCGATAACGCCGGAGAATGGTCATGGGTGGATGGATGGGTGTAGGCGAGAGGGAAGTAACAGGTGAGTAGGTCGGGGAGCTGGGTGAACTCGACGCATGATGAAATACGGGAACGTTTGCTATAGCGGATGATGATATAGAAGACCGCTACTCCGATCCATGAGATTGCCATCGTACGATCTGTCAACCGATCCCGTGGGCACGGGCTCGAATCCTGGAAGGGGCAGAGATTTATCAGCGTAGTCGGGTGTTGTGCGGAGAGCACTTCGTGTGTTTGTGCCACATCACCCTTCGGACGGGACCTTTGGACTTCGTGTCTCCACAATCTCCTCTCTCTCTCTCTTCTCATCCCGTATAGGTATAGCATCCCTACAATTTTGTTAAGAAAAGCTCGCTCGAAGTTCCTCAGAAGTTCCCAATATCCGGCATTATTCATTCCCTTGAGCGATGAAGGATTGCTGATTGCACGCTCGTCAATGGAGTTAACCTTCAAATCGAGGTCATTTACGCAAGTAAAAATAGGTCGGTAGGTCAGTAATGGCAGTGATACCATTTTCGGGCTTTATTGTAGCATAGTGTGATTTAAGATAATGTCAAGCCACTCGCCGCATTTGCTCATTTCCCAAACCTTACTGAAACTAATGACCGTGTGTATGGCATCTTGAGAAGAGCCATCATTGTAACCAGGCTTGGCACGGTGAATATGAATAAATGTTTCCTTCCACCCGTGATATACGTTATTTCCTCTCTCCAAACAGAAGGAATATTTAAAACTCTTTGTTTGTGTAGTTCTTAATACTTTTGGAAAAACTAACGGACAATTAAAGCGAAACTTTAAAGTGTAAAACAGCTTCATATTATCCACGGTTGATCCGATAAGCAGTCGAAACAGTGAAGCGTCCGTCAAATTTTGACGGGAAAGACGGGTATTGGCTATGCTGCGGCTGGAAAAGGTCTTTTTCCTCAAACACATTTGTAACCAACCGTTAAAAGTTGTATTTGTATTTCTTTTTTAATTTTATCAACAATGGTTCGTTCGTTTAGCAACCAGAGAACATTACTTATTTCTTCAGTCTCCTGACGACGCTCTCAATGGAAAGGACGAAACATTAACTATCAATAACTAAACTAAATTTAACTAAAATTGCTCTGCGCAATATAAAAACAGCCCGAAAATGGTTGATAGTAGTGAAACTGAAATGTCCGCAAAAACCTACAAACAAAGGAAGAGAGATACTTGCGAGCGTGGATGAGACATGAGGAAAGGATGTCGAGAAACCTAGCGAAGGCATTTCGCCCAAGAACACATGGGAGTTTTAGCTGCGAAGTTGTCATGGAAAGATCATTTTTAGCACCTTTATGTTTTTTGGCCTTCCGAACACGAATCTGAGGTTTTACAACAAACATGACTTGACTGGGAAACCCTTTTTTGATGAAAATATCGAACATTTTTTACTTTCACTGCCATTACTGGCCTACTAACCTATTTTTACTCGTGCAAAATGAGCTCGATTGAAGGTCAACTCCACTAACGTGTGTATGTATATATAATCAACAATCCTTCATCGCTCAAGGGAATAATGCCGGATATCGGGAACTTCTGAGGATCGAAACTGTTTCAGGCGTTACTTTGTGGGAGTTTTTACTATTCATGATGAAAAGATAAAACTTGGTTAATTCCACACTAATTTATTAAAACCGACCCAGGGTTTCAGCAAATGAGTGCCATTTTCAAACCTTGAAAATGGCACTCAGTTACTTAAACCCGGGTCGGTTTTAATAAATTAGTGTGGAATTAACCAAGTTTTATCTTTTCGTCATGAACTTCTGAGGAGCTCAAATGTCATGCCTCGAAGTAGTCCGTCTATGCATCTGTTCCTCCGTTTTATGAATTGAGCTCACACTTTTCGCTCCTATTTTTTGTAGTGGGGACCATGTTCAGTTTGTTCCAAGGCCGGTCCCTGGGAGCGCCTATCAAGGCATCGGGGAGTCGTCATGGACTCTGATTCCGATTCTGCGGAAACGGTGAGTGTCCGTCATACGCCGTCCATTCTTCCTTTGTCCCTCCCTTTCCACGTCATCAACTCACTCCCGTCCCCTCTTATCAATCGCCACCGCGAAAAAACCGCCTCGCGTTCTCGTTCACAAATCGATCGATATATCGAGTGCAAACAATCGCGACCGACGACGACGCTCTGATGGAAAATCACCATTTCAAACATGCCGTTTGCTTTCCTGAGGCCAAAATGATATTCGGCGGAAATTACGTCATTCTCCCCGCGCGAATCCCCCCTCCCCCATCCCTATATATCTCCACCCACCCACCCCCCATCCTCCAGTCCCCCTCCATCCCCAAAGTCACGGCGCAAACGCCCCCCAACCCCCTTCCTCCCCCTCTGCAACCCCAAATGGCTCTTCTTCTCTTGATTCTAATTCGACCGAAATGGCTGTTGAGTTGTTCCTCTTCGATTGGGCGCGGGAAACAAAAAATTAAGGCTCACTCTTCCTCCCTATTAATATTTTACTTCCGATTCATCACGGTGCTGACGCGAATTTGAATGTTTCTCCTCACTGCCTCCCTTTTCATCCCATATAGGTATGGCCATAGAGTAAGTATATATAGGGTGGCAAAGCAATGCGAAAAACTGGACATACATTTTTCAGAGCTTTGGGAATAATTTCTCAGGTGCCACCACCTTAGGGAAGGAAGAATTTTGGCTTACGAAGAAGGCCACTTGGAGGCGCTAGTAGTACTCGGTGATTTTGTATCAACATATAGAAGAGTGGATTTACCATGGCTGTTGTGTGCTTTATATTGAGTATCAATTGTTTTGTCGTTGCTATGATACATCGGTAAACAGTTGACTCCGTGTTCGGTAATCGCGTGTCTTATCATATTGACGTGAATTCGATTCATTATATACGATATTAATGTACCTTAAAATACATGTTACATTTTGTTTCGACATCTCAATAAGGTTTGTTTTCGTTGCTATGGGTCAATTAGTAAACATCCAGGCACCGAAATCATCATAACAACGTCATGTGAATTATGCGACACAAAATGAAGTGTCCGTGTGCCAATGCTCATTTGTTATGGCTTGTCGTGCAACTTCGATACACCTGTTCCATCTATCGGCCAAAGTATTATTTAAAAACTCCTATCCGAACCTCCCTATCTCTTTGCCACTCTATATATATACTTACTCTATGGTATGGCATCCCTACACTCCTCTCCTCCACCCTCCCCCTTTCCATACCCTTTACCTAAAACAGGTCCATTAGCACCACTCTTTCCCCACCGTTGCGACTTCTGATTAAACGTACGTATGATTGTTTTCGTCGGGTAAACTCACCATAGCAATACACTAACATACTCATACACACACGGTCACACAGCCGCACGAATTTCGCACAAACAACAAACACGCATTCCCCGCGAATGCAATTCCCCCGGCTTTAAATTGCTCGTTTCAACTGTTTCCTAACTAATTGCCATCTGGTGGAATGGAGAAGAAATTAAAAGTTACGCGCGCCGTATCTCGCTTCCCCAATGGCCTTTGCTATCTTGATGTAAACACGTTTCGATTGTTGGTTTCCCGGCGCTGCTGCTCTCGTTGTCTTCTTCAATTCAATTACGCGGCCCGCCGAGGACCCGCGGCCCCCCCGCGCCGGAGAGGATTCTGGGAAGGGAGGGAGGGGAGGCACACGCCTCTCGATATGTGCACGCTATAACAGTGGCGGTCCCTCCTTTCTTTCCTTGCCCTCCTCACCCCCTTTCCTTTTTTGCAAAAACAAAAAGCAATCGATTCGACGGTTGGGTAAAAAAATGCAACCGGAAGTTTTGCGCGATCAGAGAAATTGGAGTTTCATTGTTGCACGCCGGTGCACAAAAGCGCCTCTTTCCGTTCATTTTGATTGAATTTCGAGGCAAGGTGCAGAGGGTGGGGGCGTCATGGCGTAGGAAGCGCAGTTAATTCGAGATTGTGAAATATTCGGCGAGATTAATAAATCCATTGGAGTGTATAATTGCTTCGGAAGCTGTCGCCGAGCGGGTTAAATATCTAGTTAAAGTTTTCAGCCTTTCTCGCGGTTAAAAATTTAATTCCTGAAAGCGGCACTTTTTGTGGAAGCGATTCCACGAACTTATCGATAATAATTAGAGAATAAATCGAATCTCGTCTCGCGAAATATTACAAAAGGAACAATATTTTTCGCATTTTATGCCGTCGAAGAACGGTTTAATTTCAAATACAAATAAATATTGAGTAAATATGAGAGATAATTGAAACTCTAAATGATTCTGGGAAAATGAAATTGTAAGCAAGAAGTTATTGTAAGGGCCATGTTTAATTGCAACGCCTTCCCGGAATTATTATGGAACACCGAAGCAAGTCGATGTTGCATTGCGAAGTTTATGTTTCGTAATAAACGCGTTGAGCAGCGATACACTTTTGTCGGGCGTGCCGATGTTTCTCCATCTTGGTTTCTCTGAAGAAACGATGAGTTATTCTCTAACTGGGATGCTATCGATAGTAATCGGTATTAATTTTGCATTGTGCAACCAGCGAACAGCTCTTAAGTTTTCCTTGGCTAGTAAACCATGCAAAAGTAAATAAATAACAACAGAAAGCAGACATCTACATCTACGTAGTACCGAGTTAGTCACCATTTGGGATGTGTAGCACGGGGAGATTACACACAAGGCATGCAGCACTCATCCCGGTTCAAATCTGAACAGCTGACTGCCGTTTTCCCGGCCGCCGCGGATAAAGAAGGAGCGCAAGAATGAGCAACTAGCGGCAACACCGCTGCCTGAACTTCGGGATAAAAGTGCCCATGGCTTAAGAAATGGCGATTAAAAGCACATAATTCTTGTGTCCTCCTTTAAAATAAGGCTTTTGCTAACTGTAGTATATGGTATCATCACAAGCTAATGTAAGATACTTTTTAAACGCCTAATTGGTGCCGGTAAAGTGCGTGGTGTAGCACCATTTTATAATATCTGGCTGTTATCACTTAAAAGAGACAAGAAAAGTATATTTGGCAGATTATAAATGTAGTATAGGTTTCAAAATGAGTGATTCGTGTAATTTTATGGTGGAAAAATGCCTGAGTTATATTTGGCTTCCTTTTCGAGCGCGAGAAAATGATTTTTAAGCGGTGGCGCTGATCCCCCAGATGTCCGTCTGTATTAGTCGGACATGGGTCATCATAGGATGAAATTTCATTTGGTTTATAATGAATTGATCATTTCTCTGAATTATATAAACATCCACGACACAAATTCAACACTTTGAAAAAAAAATCGATTTTAGAACGCTAAAGTGGCTTCTCAGACGACTGTGCGCCAGGCGCAAAACCTAACTTGCAGTCTGGCGGAAAATGCGCGGTCAAACCAGAAACTAGGAGAGTGCCACGTTGACAAACATGCTAGTATGCAACTCAGCAGCTAAGATGATATTACCGCTTTGTATTATTAGTGCCGTTAATGCACGTATACTCCAAGGCGCTGAATCATTCCGAAAAACGAAATAAATTGTCGTGCCGGACATTTCAAACGGAGGGAGTTGTTAATAATTATGATCTGCTATTAAAAACAAATATGAAGTCTACTCTGCCAAGTAACGGTGGTGGTTTCACAGAATTATATATCGTTTCCACCAGAATTGGTGGCCTCTAGCAAAATATGTTAAACGTAAAAAAAAAAAATCTTCTTCTTTGAACTTGCGAAAAGGACTCGATCTACACATTTTCCTTCCATCAGATAGAGGTCTTCATCCCAATTCCTTAAATTATTCGGTGACGCAGCTAAGTTTATCGTAACAAATTAAAACAAATGTTGATGCTCTCATTTGTATTCGATAAATTTCTGAGTCTACTCTTGCATCGCATGAACATTCATACAGTGATGTTTCGGTAAACTCGATGAATAATAGACCAAATTTGGTAATGATCACCGCCAATTAACGTCACCTGGTCGAGGGGAGAAAAAAATGCAATCAGCAAACTGCTTCGGCAATTAGGGCAGTTACTGTGACGAGGGACTCCGAGTCGGCACGAGTTTACATAAAACGGCGCACGGCTGGCGCTCTTCTTATGTTGACACGGCCGAGCTCAAGGGAACGTAAGAAAACAAGATTAGCCCTTTTGGGTCGAGGGGGAGGCGAACATTCCTCGCCGTTTTTTTTCGAATTATTTTTCTTTATTTTGTTTTGAAAGAGGGACTAAGGGGTCAGAGAACACCTTTTAAAGGGAGCTAATTAAAAAAAAGGACGGAACTGGGATGGGGAGAAGGGCAACGGTAGGGGTGTGTGAAGGAAGATGGCGGGAGTTGGAGGAGAGGGAGGAACTATCAAAGAAGATGAAGAGGTAAGAGAAGGAGGGAGTGGGGTGGAAGGAGGGGGGGGGGGGTGAGGTGGAAGGAGGGGAGGGAGGGAAGGGGGAGGGAGAGGGGTGGAGACGCTTGGATCGTGGTCTCTTCATGTCGTCGTCCATGTCGACATGTCCAACACATTGGAGAGTCATGAATAGTTGACTCCCGGAGAAGGAAGGAGACATAACATTGCCGTCCTAAAGTAAGGAAATTTAGGTTAAGCCTAAATCTCACCGTACTTGACCTTGTACAAGTCCGAGGATGCTAGCTAACGTACTAGGACTTGTGCAAGATCTAGTATCGTGTGGTACAGACCAAGCATACTGGAAATCCTGCATGATCGCTAGCATACTAGCTGGTATCCTTGTTTTCGTCATTGGTGCGGTACTAGTTTGATACTTGCTTCTAGTAGGACCTAGTAGCCGCCGACCAATCACCTTTGCTCTTTGCAATGCCCGTCGTCAATTTTTTATGTCAGCGCCTCCATAGTCCCTCGTGACAATTACAATTTCCCGCGATCAAATAAACAACTCAAACCACACAATAATACACAATCGCTTGGGTACACAACAATACACAATCGCTATCACAGCGTAGATTAAATTATAGGCTTAACCTCTTAACTAAATTTCAGGAAAATCATTTCTCTGACGACGTAAAAAACATACTATTAACCCCCTCGTACTACGGCCGATTAGATCGCGCCAATGGAATTGGAGAGATGGATTGTAGAACCGATAGGTATAAAATGTCATTTTTTCCGCGTACCATTCGGGACCATAACAACTGTGTTCGTCGTCATGAATAGTTCAAATAGTGACAATAGGCAGACTGTAGATCTTTCTCTTTATATTCTCTACGTTCTTATTTATGCATGATGTAAATATTGATGTTCTTATTTATGCATAATATTTTGAATATGTAGTGGTAGTCTTCGTATCCCTTGCATGTTGGAACTATTCACGATAGAATGTTTCTTGGTTATTAGATTTTTAATTGGCGCTTTGCATGTGTGGTACGCGGGTTTCAATGTAGTTTCGGTGTTCTACCGTATCATTCATGCATGCATGGTGTGGAAGCACCCCCTGCCACACACCCTTTGGGTGGCTTGCAGGGTATGACGTAGATGTAGATGTAGATGTACCAGAGGCAATTGAGGTTGAGGAGCTGCAGCGACTAAAAGCCGTCGTCTTCGTTCGAAATCATCCATTTCGGTCGTCAAACTCCTTCCGCGACTGTACTAGATCATATATCTACTAAACAGACCTTGTGCAAGTTCAAGTATTGTATGATAGCTCCTAGGAAGAAGTCAAGCTTGCCAGGTTTCGTACTAGATATCCAGTACTCGCTAGCATCCTCGGACTCGTACAAGGTCAAGTATCGTGATATTCATGCTTTCGTTAAAAACAAATATGTGATTGGAATCGCAGAATCTCACCACCACAATGCGATTGAGAGTACGAAAGCATCGTGGACAAAGTGTTGATAGTACATGATATATCGATTTTCAGACGGACTAAGGATGGAATACAAATGAAAAAAAATGACAAACACCTTTAAAATGGTGGATTATGTAATAATTAAACGCCTCGCTGAGGAGAAAGGCGATTTGCATCAAACGATTCTTCTGATTGATGACTATTGATGATGATATTCATATTTGAAAAGAACACCTTGTGTACCTTGATGTGCTGAAAAAATGGGCGTGAATCCTGGGGATGTCGGTTCGAGGCCAGGCAAATGATTTTATCTCGTTGCAAATGTCCTACATTCGAGGACGCACGAACATAATTTCAACTAATATTTCCATGATCACTTTACATCCATCCACTCCGGCCGGCGTTCTATCACACCAATAACTCCCGTGCTTCCCTTGCACCCTAAGAAAAGTGCGCTTCACATTCCGATGACAGCATTGGCTATGTTGAGAATCGTCTCCGCTGTAAAAGTGCATTAGTTCGGAGGTGCGATGCTGTCAGTAGCAGTAGGAAAAGTAATTCAGAGCAATGCAGTAGACTCTCTGCTCACATAGGGACTCTTCCGCTACGCAAATATTACTCCCTCGAGTAACTACCTTTAATTTGGCGCGATGCTGGTAGTGGTTCCCCACTTGGCTTAGGGTGCCTTCATAGCTCTACGTCATGTTTTCGCCACGGGCTGCTAGAGCGCAGACCCCACTTGGGGCCCTCTATAACTCTGCGCTGCGCTAACAGATGAAGGGCGATATGCGGGACGAGAAATTGGCACAAGATTTCATGCATTTCATCAGACCACGCTACATCCTCTGACTTTTTGGCTGATTGCTACGGTTGCGCTTCAGATTTGCCTCTGAGTATTTCTTTCTTTCGCTTTCGGTCAGTTGTGAGTACCTATCATTAGTTTGATTTTAGTGTTCTTTTCGCTATTAACAGTTAGCTTTATTAGATATTATTTAGGTAGAGTACGGTTAGGATCTAATATTTTGGGGTCATAGTTAAGTGCATTTTGTTTTCCAGGGGTTTAAGATTGGTTATTAATTTTAACTTTCCATATTCAGATTAATATTCCTTTACTGATGAGTAGTCACTTCGATGAGCATGTGTGGCCATGCTACCGTTACCTGCGTTTCACCCGATTAGGCAATTGTGCACTATACTATTTGGAAAAACCACAAAATACAAAGATTCTGAAGCTCACAATAATTTAGACCAATGTTAGTAATCACATTCCAAGCTCTTAACACAGCTAATACAGCACATTTGATGCGTCAAACCTTTCAATCCATCCTTGTTGCCGCTTCAAAACGTCCGGTCTACAGCCGCATCCTCGCAGTGAAATCCGAACCAGTTCAGAATTTTCTGCGAGGACGCCAGGGAGCTGGCGACATGACGTCATCAATTCTCAACACGAGATTTCATTGGCTCGCAAGTCCTGGCGTGCGTATACGTGACGCGGATCTATGAAGGCACCCTTAGAGGAGAGCACAGAGGGAGTAAGTTTGGCAACAGTCCCCTCCGTGAGCCACGTACCACTGTGAGGTAAATATTGAACGCTCTATGCGTCTAATTCTTTGTCCGTACCTCTCCCATTGCCCCCCCCCCCAATTCCCTTCCCCCCCCCGCAGCACTTAGCGGCCGTGAGTCAAGTGATCAAGGGTGACACTGGGGGTTGGGGAAGTGTGGTTTCTGTATCTCGGTCTATCTCTGGGCGATGCTTTATTCGCAGGTATTCGTGCACGGAATGGGCAGAAAGTGGAAACGCCTCTCCGATCCAGACGGATGATGAAGATCGGGGGAAGGGATCGGGGGAAGGGTTCAACGCCACCGATCTCCACGACTGTATCAAAAGCGACCCTTAATTTATGAAATGAGACTCACATTGGACGTCATTTTCTGAAGAATAAAGTGACTGGAGCAATTTTTATTTTCGTACATATTTTCGTGAAATTTTGCATTCGTGCATTTAATAGTAGCATTAACGGATAAAAGTGACAAATTGCTTGTTTCCAATTTTGTCTCATGGCAATTGAATTTTATTTACACGCGTATCCTTACGGCACTTGAAATATTGTAACGACTAATGTTAAACTTTGAACTTTCTTTTAATTTCTTAAATAAAATTATAAGGGCCTTGGCTTGATTTTATCGGTTTTATTTGCTTGGTAAGGGTTGTTTATCAATATGTGTGAGGGTTTGATTGTCGTGCTGGTCCATAGCAGACATTTTTTGTATCGAGAAGAAATTTTGAGGATATATAAATATATTGTTTGATCTTTAATTTGGTTGATTTTCTTGTGTGTCCTGTGGACTTTGGTGGTGACTTAACTCACGCGGCGCCCTGAAAATAAAAATCCGAAGTAATCTTCCCTTGCTCTACCATCGAGGCACTGAGAGACATTTTGAGTTACAATATATTTCGGAATAATTCGGTTCTGTGTGTAAACATTTTTCCTATAATCAAGTCATAATACTTTTATATCACTTGTTATAGTTGCTAAGATACATCGATTATCAATCCGCGTAAAAAACACGTACTGACGGACGATTTTCCCTGGAATTTCGAATTCCGCACCGTAAATCCAAGTCATGTCAATTTTTCACTGAGGCAAAAATTAAAAATACATCTCTTGTATCATTTTTAAAACTAAAGGTATGGTTATTTCCACCATTTTAACAAATATATATTCAAAAGAGCTGTGGTCCAATAATTTTTATTCGACTTACTTGGGAAGTCATTGAATGTACACTCGATGACTCATGAATTGAAGTCTTGAGTGAAGCGAGATTGCTCTCTTCAGATTTGAAAGGCATACCATACATACAAACCAATCACGCCGTTCCCTTCCGGGGTAGACAGAGTCATTAAGTTTCACTCATTAATACATAATTGTACACCTAACTCTGCTTCAATAATTTCCTCCATACTGACCTATCCTTTAAAACCTCTTTTGCCTCATTTACCACCATACACTGCTTCATACACGCCCTCCTGTTTTTAAGACTCCTAATATTCCTCCTCCTAAGAATTTCCTCAACCACATTCAACCACAACATTCTTGGCCTACCTCTCCCTCTCGCACCATTCATTTCTCTCTTATATATCTGTTTCGTTATCCGACTCTCATCCATTCTCTCAACATGGCCAAACCAACGAAGCACACTCCTTTCATATGTGTCCATTACTGGAGCATCTAACCCACATTCATTTAATTACCCACTCATTCCTGACCCTATGCATCCTAATTTTGCCGCAAACACTCATGTTTCATTACAATATAGCAAAGTGGGGAGAAGTACACTTTTGTACATGGCGATTTTAGCTTCCTTAGACAGGCTTCCTTGATATGCTCCACATGCTACCTACCACTTTCCTTCCTATAATTAAATGCGTGGGCGTAGCAGAGTGTGGAATGGGGATGGATGTCGGGAATGAAAAGAAAACAAAGGAAGACGCCATGCGAGGGAAACTTACGAGTGGACGGAAGGAGGTCGATTTGGTCGTGTGGAAGAGAGAGAGAGAGAGAGAGTCGCATTCGGCCATAATCAAGTCGACTTCCGTCAGTTTCCGATGCAGTCTCACCTGCCCTGCCTCATACGTGTGTTCACTCTCTTTCGTCGGTAAAATTTGGTGGGATTCCATCATTGAATAAGAAAGAGGAAAAATTTTACTGAAACCACTAATTTTATTATAAAACGACCCAGGTTTCGATATGCATTCACATCATCTTCAGATAAATGAAAAAAAAAACTTTCAACTTTTTTCATTTATCTGAAGATGATGTGAATGCATATCGAAACCTGGGTCGTTTTATAATAAAATTAGTGGTTTCAGTAAAAGTTTTCCTCTCTATCATTTAATTCTCAAACGTGTGGCTTATTAAACAGACTGATGGAATGATGCGTTTTCTTGAACTTCCTCTGGGCTTTCGGTGTGGTAAATTCTATTGAGAAGGAAAATTTAATCAAGGAAATTTTATATAAAAATCAGTTATTTAGTTACCATCAATTACCATCAAACATTGAAAAAAACTTTGTTTTGGCGGAACTATATAGGTTTGGGCTAGATCTTCCATTTAGAACAAAATAAATAGCGTGGGCAAATCGGAGTCGCGAATTTAAGAGCGCGGAAATTAACGCTCGCGTCCAAAATGGCCCCAGATCACCGCTCCGCGCCCAATCGTGCCAAGCCATGCTCGCATTTAAGGTAGTCCGAGCGAGATAGTTCCCTAGTCATAATAGAGACCATATTCGAATTGTGCGTTTTAATTTCACCATCTGTAGGGCACATCAATTAAATATTGCACTATAAATGGTGCAACAATATAGTTTATATGACAGACATTGTGAGTAATTAAATGGAACTATCTAAATAAGTCTTTTAATTGACTCATTTTTTTCACGCGGTGCGTTTGGAACTCCTTCAAAACGGAAGGTTTTTTGTGATACCCAAGAACCTACTGCGGTGACAATATAATTAATTTTCAAAGATAGTTGAGAAAACATACAAACTACACGCTGTTAGTTTTTATGACATCTAAGTGTAAGAAATTCCTCATTTTGTAAATAATGTCTCTCAGGAGTGCATTCACGTACCATTTCCCATGTAAAAGGGCTGGTATTATTTGAAAAATATCTCAGAAAGAAATGTGGTAAGGGGTTGAATTTTTGATGTCAATGGAAGGGTGATATATTTTTCTTTAAAATGAGACCAAATTCATTGATTTATAGGTTAAATGATATTTCTCTCAAACTACCTGACAAAGTCGTGTCAACCCAGCCAAACGAGACCGCATTTATCGCATTCTTGGATTTAGTCATGGGGTCAAAGCGTCCCAATGGCTCACATTGCAAAAGTCGCATTGCAATTCCCGTCCAGGTAAACATTTACGCCATTGTGGACCAATATAACCTACGCTTCCTCCACTCTTTCTCAGGCAACACAGTTTTCAAATTCAAGCAAGCAAAAACGTTGGATATGCTCCGCGTGGAAATCCTGCCTGTGAGTCAGAAATGAGGTCATGTTCTGCGTAGCGAGCCTAGGCAAGGCAAATCACACTCTTCACCTCTTTCCTCTCCCCAAGCCATATCTACGGATCAGTTTAACAAAACTAACCCGAGGAGTTGTTGGATGAAATAGATATATAATGGGGCTGTTGTATTAGGAATTCATAAATAGAAGCATTTATTTTGAACTGAGTACAATGTTTTTAGGAGTATTGGTCAATTAAAAAAACTTGAGCAATTTGTTTCATGTTCAGTATTGTTTTGTAAACACTTATTGGACATATTCAGCCCATACTGAATCAGTCAAATGCATTACCATATTTTTTGTTAATTATATAAGTGATATAATAAACCGTATTCATTTTATAACCCTGTGTTGTTTCAGAGCGTGCGAGGGACCATCCTTAGACCCTTTTTCAACCCTTGGAGTATCATAGACCAATGTAAGGAGGGTTGCGCAATACATTGTGCAATTTTGCTTGAGCGGAGATGGAAAAAGTTATTGGGGTGCTGGCGTAATAAATCTTTTCCCGAAATAAATCGATAGCGTTGAAAACGGAATGAGGATTGCGATGAGGTTTCTGCGGTGTAAATTTCGTAGTGATGTCGACGCATAAAAAATAAAATCGCTTATACATCTAAGATAACAGCGGATCATGGAATATCCAAGGATAAAAGAGAATGGCATCACGAACTGTTTTAGGGCGGTCATAGTGTAAGCTTTCTTTAAGTGGCTGTGAATGATGCAGCTGACGCCCACATTAAATTCTTACACATGTTTCCATGCTCTGGACACCATGTAGTTTCTGATGACGACTTCAGGAAAAAACATGTAAACACCCAACACATTGTGGAGTCCGACGTCGGCTGATGTAATTAGCATGGTCTGCTCTCAGCGGGCAAATGTCTCCGAGGAAACTGCTGGCTGTGGGACGTGGGGCGCGAGAATTCAGCCCGAAAAGCCTCCATCATAGAATCGTACCACTGTCTAAAATGATTTGGATCTCCGATATTTTCCAAGTAACTTAGTTCACAGGCTCGAAAGAAGGAGGAAATGCTTATATTACGAATGCAAGTCTCGATTACTCGTCGCAGAGAAACAAAAAACACCTCCAATATTTCCTTTCGTTGGCAATTACATGCCACAGAACAAAGCCTAATTTAATCATAGCTTAACTGACACAAAATTATTCCCAGGGTGCGATTTATTTAAGACATTTGACACAATAAACACTCTCTACCATGGCAAAGTCACGAACTTACGCGTTGGACGCCACCACAATCCGCGCACTCTGGTCCCACTCAGGCAATATGTACATGATATGCACATGGGGATCGGGTTGGCGTGGTGGCTGGAGTAATGGCTCGCTCACCATACGGGAGACGGCCAGGGTTCAAATCCCTGCAGAGGCGGATGTCTTTCAGAGGAAACCCAATCCCTACTTGAGTGTCTTGTGGAGGGCACATCAAGTACAGTACTCTGTCTGTCGTATGAGACGTTAAACTGTGGTCCCCTTGGCGCCTTTAGTTAAGAGCAGGCTAATGCAGACGCGGGGTTTCTATCCACCCTCCCTCCCTTACCAAACCCCTATGGCGCAAATGACTTTGGTATCAGTCGCCTCCCCAAATATCCAATCCATCCAGAGAGCGTTCGCCCTCAACGGTATATATACATACAAACTCTAAGTGATGGACCCCGTAAGATTCATGGCTTGAGTGATTAGGAGCCAACTCACTTCGTGGAATAAATAAAAAAAAAACTCCCGGAATTAACGAATGGTGTGGGTGAAGACATTTTGACATGCCAACTTTCTGTTCAACACTTGAGGGCAAACAAATTTTGAAGATAAGAGGTTTTTATTTTCAGAAACGAGGCGTACATGCGAAGTATTGAGTATTATGCTGTCCTTTCAGATGGCCAAATGCACTTGCACAAAAATACCCCGAATGCAGATCGTTTTTGCTGAATGGATGACACATTTACAAAAGCATTAACGGGATAAATTAGCTGATTTTACACATCGGACGTCACGCGCCTCGGAATAACTGAAAAAGTCAACTAACTTTACCGTTGAGTAGCCATTCGGTAAACTCGTTAGACATCCGAGCGACGTATATCGTCTATCATCTCCAATAAATTTATCGTCATTTATCGTCGTCTTTTAATGCATAGATATTCAGCGACACACTTGGAGAGGTTAGTTGTTTCCTACCAACAATTTTACGATGCATAAAAGTCGTTGATTGATCTCCATTTTTCGGGATGTACCGCGTATTTTTGTTATATAGTGACAACAGTTTCGCTGACACTACCGTCAGCGTCTTCAGGTCGAAGATGCCGGTTCACGAGTTTGGCCCTCATAATATATGACCTATTTCCTGCCAATGTTTGGTGCTGCTCTCCCATTGGTCCTTTTCAGGATTCTCCTCCATGTATCGTCCAGGTGGAGTCCTCTGTCCCTGTTGAAGTTGTCCGTCCGTGCTATCTCGATGGATTCTCTAATTAGCCTAGGGTAATATCTGCTCTCTCTCACTATTACCTCGGCCTCGTCAAAGTTTTGGTTAGTGACGTTGATTATAGCCTACATTATTGCGATAGAAAGCTATTTTGTGACAAAATAACGCAACAGATGTCAGTAGCATGTCCTCGCGAATTAAGGCATAACCACGCTGAGGATGCATTTGTTTCCTTCGCATGATGCACGGTTTAAGCACTTAATTTTTATGACATTTCCTCTCTCTCTTCACGTGCGCAAACATTTCTACCTTTCTCTTCCGTGCTCTAGTCACACCATTCCCTCTCCATCCGTCCTTCTTTCCTTTTGAGAGGCAATTCGCGCTCGAGAGATGCCGGCCTCCACCGACTCCCCACCCCTTGCAATTCTCCACTCCATCCGCCCTTTAAAGTGGAAACCTCCCCTCTATCTCTCTCTCTCCTTAAGCTAAACTAAAAGGCACGGCGGGGGTCGTGGAGGCGAGGGGTGGGTAAGGCGCATTCCCCTCGATCCCATCTCACGCCTCGAGGCCTCACGCCTGCCTCCCACCCTGGAAGGGAATGGTAGCCAGAGAAGGCAGGCGCGCGCGCGAAAATAACGTTTCGTTTTTGTCACCAACCACGAGGTCGGAAAGGGGGAAGGCCCGTGCGCCTAGTAAGCAGCAGTATGCATTCATACATATTCCTCTCCGCCCACGCTCTCTCTGAGAAAAAAAAGAACGTTCCGGCGCGTGAACGGAAGGGTGAGTGCATGCGTCTGTGCGTATATTTTCGCCTTACGCACCACGCGAAGATGGAACGGGAGGGGGGGTGGGGGGGGGGATGGGGAAGGTAAGAGGGAGGGGGTGGGGGAGGAAGAAGAAGAAGAAGAAGATGAGAGGGAAAGAGAGTTTTTGTTTGGCCCGCTCTTCGGTGGTGAAGGGGGGCGGGGGGAGACGGTGAGGGGGGGAGGAAGAAATTGAAGGGAACACAGACACACACAGCCAGAGGGAGAAAAAGGGCGAGGAGGGAGGATGGAAAGAGAGGGGTGGGGTGGAAACAAGGGCAGAGGCCCATACCAGCAGCAGCAGCGGTGGCACATGAGGGGGAGGGAAGGGAGTGTGTTGTGCGGGTTGGATGAGGAGGGAAGGGGGGGGAGAGCCTAATCTCCGTCGCCATGGAAACCGCCATGAAGTCAGCCCCGGGGCTTATCTCGGGGACAATGTAGCCAGGGATCGCCCGGGCGAAAATCTATGCATATAGATTGCTTATTTTCCGTACGGAGAGAGAACTCCCCCACCCCCGCCCATTCTAACCCAATCCCCCCCCCCATTCCTTGCTGCTTCCCCGTCCCCCTCTAACTTCCCACACCCCCGCCTCCTTATTTTTAAGGACTATCCATCCCCCTCCCACTCACACCCACCCCTTGAACACACACAAACACACAGACATCCGCCCCTTTTGCCCTTTTCTCGCCCTTATCATCTTCTCCCTCCTCCTTCTTCTCCGCGCTCTATGTTTTCTCTGTGTCTATCCCTCTCTCTCTCCTTCTCTTTCCATCCCCTTCCACCCCTTTAATCTTCCTCCCTCCAAAACCTACCTCCACCCTCCTCACTCTCATACTTATTCTAGCGCAAGGAGTGGTATGTAACCCATCGCACCCAATGGAGGCCGTACTACCCCCCCTCATCCCCCCCAATTCCCCTCCCCAATTCCATCGAAACATCCCTTCTTCACCTTGCATTACATGTCCTCTCTCTCTCTCTCTTCCGTTTCCTTGGTTGCAAAAGCGCTCCTCTTCTACTGCTGATGCTCTACGTGCCTTCCCGCCCATCTCCCACCTCGTGAACGTACGCAAGCCTACCGTCCACCCAAGATCCCCCACCCTCTTTCCCACCCTCCCCTCTCTCCCCTCACTCGCCCCTCGTAACTTGGGTTGCAAGAGAAGCAGCGGCACAATTTACGCACTGTATTGATGCCCAAATAATTAGGATAATCATATGAAAAAGAATCATCAGAACGGTCACATACAAAAATAGATTTCATCACTCACTGCCACTTTTTCGCCTTTTACAAATTCTACCCCTAAGGTATTTTTATGTGTACAAAGTGTTAAATAAAACTTTTTTATGCGTCGTTGGCAGTTGAATGTCACATCGCCCTGGCATCAAAAGCAAAAGCATCGATTTTAATTCGATGTTCCTCTTTCCAGGGCCATATAAATATCTTTCAGAGGAGTTTTATTTACTTTTCCCCAAAAATATTTTACCTACTGCCAACGGCAATTAAAATGAAAAAATGTCAATTCATATTTATAGAAAATTAAACAATGGCTATTTGTCCAAGAAAATGTTGAAATATTATTTGAAAATGTCTATAAAATTGTATGTTTGAAAGGAAATAATGAATTATTTATGTGTATTGTAGAGATATTTATGTAAAAAGGAATTCATTCATGTAAATTGTGTACAATATATTATATAGTATTTAGAGTATAGCACGTAATATGTAATGCATCATTTGATTTAAAAAAATTGTAGTTTGGACGAATTCCATGGTAACCCCCGCACAGGCATTTGTCTTTGGGGTAACCTTAAGCTTCTAAAATGTTGTTTTTTTGTTCTGTACTTTTGTTTGCTGAAGGAAGCAAAAAATTAATTCTATTGTATATTCTATTATATCTGAAGCATGCATTCGTGTGGTTCGCGTCACTCCATTTATCAGAGGCATGGACTTGGGGCAAAATCAGACCAGAAAAGACGGGAAGATTTTGAAGCATGTTACCGGAGGAGGATGCTGAAGATGAAACAGACGGATAAAATAAGAAATGCCGAAGTGAACAGAAGAGGAGAGGACAATACAAAACAATTTACAGAAAAGAGGAACCGGATGGATTGGACGCACGCCATGAGACACAATGGGTTTGTGAAGAATGTTACTGAAGGATAAACAGAGAGAAGATTCCGCAGAGGAAGGTCAAAGCATTGGTGCATTAGGCAAATGATGAAGAAAAAGTACGTAATAAAAGCTAGCAGGGATCAAGGGACCTAAACCATTAGATAGGGAAGCATGGAGTGCTGTAGTCGGCCAATCTTAGGATTGAATGACCAAAGATGAAGATTATGAGCAATGGCAGAAGCAATACACATGCAGTTTTCCACTGATAAAATATTTAATTTGAATTGTATCGGTGTAACTACATCAAATTTAGATGTAGTCAAGAGTCGTAGTCATCTGAAGAAGTAGTAGATGTAGCTATCCAGGTTATAAAGTTTTCCAGGTGAATATGTGAGTATTAGAAAAAATCATGTCATTCGTCAGAATCATCATTCATATTTTAATTACAGATGGGTCTTCCAACTTATCGTTATTTGGACCGATAGCAACATTTCACTTTCTATGTCTTCCTGCACACACCAATCTTTGTCTTGGTATCAGGTTTTGTTCTTCTCATTAGGCCATCTCCTATAGTTTGCCTGATCAATCTATCACATTCTCTGAAGAACATTGTCAACCTATTTTTGTGATCATTCTTAGCTAATATTTACCCTCTTAACTACGATAACATTGACCCTTAGTTTTTTATTTTCTTCCATGATCACAAGAATGACACTGGTTTCTGATTCAGAGTCTGTTGCATATCTATTGTTGTCTGATTCTTCATCAACAACAGACTCCACCTCACTTTCTCATAAAGTAACATTTGGTCGAATCTTACGACGAGAGTTCGTTTTGACACACATTGTGCCAGATAGTTTGGGTAATTAAAATATAAAGATATTACAATCTTCCATCTATTAATTCTAAGCATTCTGAACCCTAAATTCAAAGAAAAGCGTATCAAGATATCATTGGGTGTCTTTTTGACAGTGACTTGTACTTCTACAATGTTGTGCCACACTTCTGCAAGTCAAAAATATTGTACCGATAAATGCAACCAAAGAATTTCGTACCTAAACACTCCTTTAACTGAAATTTTATAATAAATTATGAATTCAAATAAATTCACTTTGAAATTCATAGCTGCTCCTCATTTCGTTCACCAGCAAGAAGCTTCAACTTTTTCCTGAAATTCCCTCATTACGCGTGACGCAAAATATCTTAAAATGGCTGTTCCCGCCCCTTTTCATATATTTCCGAGAGTCACCAACAAATGACGGAAGCTTCTGGGAACACAATGTAGAAATGCTTTCCACCTCAAACACTTTTGAAAGCCCGGAATCAAAAATGGTTAATGAGTCTCAAAGTTTTACCCGGTGCCTCAAAGTAGATCCGGGTTGCGGGATTTATTATTCAAGAATTACATCCCCTTCTCACCCGGAAGCAAGAGTGCTCGGTGATGCCGTTGAGCTTGGTTGAATCTCGTCACATCGCTGCCTTAAAGGACGTTCGTTTGAAAGAGGAGTGTCTATTCGTTGATGCTGCCATACAGATCTGGTGAAGCCAAATGATTAATCCATGGTGGATGTGGAAGAATGATGACTGAATTGATGATTGGGTTGGCAATCACGTCATCCATCGCTTAGTTTTTGGAATTGAAAGCTTATCCGGAATCAAATGGACACACCCGCTTCCGGAATTGAAATAGTTTTACGCAGGAGGCTAACAGTGAGTCGATACGCATTCATATCGGCCGTTGTATGATAATGCCATCATTTCCAAAACGATGGACTGTCCCCCCTCCAACCTTGCGTTTTCCGAATGGCATTCGACCCGTTCCGATATCCCTTCTAAATTCATAGTTATAAAAACATGCTTGGCACGTTCAACTTCGTTGGACTGCTGCAAAACGTGCGCATCTCCCCTTGCCTCTATTCTCATGACGATTCTTAAGATTTTTCACGGCTAATAACTTTAATTATGGTGGCTATAAAGTTTAAATAGCCGTTACAATGTTAACGTAAAATTTTCAGTTATTATTAAAGAGAGATACAGTATCGGAAAAGAGTTGACCAAGGCGCTCGCGAATCAAAAGAGGTCGAGAACAGCTTTAATATGGAATTAATAAAGGGGCTTCAGGCGCAACTTTAAGGAAAACATTCATTTTGTGATGAATAATGGTAACTTTGTGACTCCACATTATTCAAATACGACCCGGGTTGCAACGCCATCTTCAAATAGCGTTTAGCCGCAGCCACCGAAAGACAGTCACAGACTGTCAGTCTGTCGGGGACTACGTCGGTTCAGCGCCATAGATCTGATGATGACGTCGAAATTCGTGTCGTATTTAAAGAAAGTAATGTGGAATCACCAAGTTTCCATCTTTCATCATAAAATGAATTTGGAAATGTAATTGGCGCAAAGTGCGTCTGTCTCATGTGACTGGGCGGATTTACCTCGGTAAGGAAAAGGGGCAGGGGGCGAAAGTAGGGTTGGGGGGAAAGGAGGACCCCCTCTCCCCACCTACTGGCCCTGTACCGCGCGACATGTGTATTATGTGTAATTAGACAATTTGAGAAGGCGAGACCATATTAATTAGGTACTGTCCCTGCACGCCCGCCGGAACGAGCAGCTCGACACCTTGAGACATTCAATTTGCGAGCGGCACGAGGAATGAGATAGTGAGAATGGGGGAATTGGGGGGCGGGGGGGGGGGGAATGTCACTGCTAGACATGACACGATTTAAAAACGAAGGCACCAGACGAGAGCGTCCGTCCAGCTCTGAATACAGGCGCCCGTGGTACTCGACCCTGCAAACACATGGCGCTTCTGGACGCGGGAAGGTAGAGCACTAGCTAATCATATTCTGGAAATTGAAACTTGGGATCTAATAACTCAGAAATGATAAATTTAAAATGAGTGAAACATTCCTAGTGACAGAAATAAATTGCAGCATTCTACTGCCAGATATCCCTTTTTAAAAATAACAGGTTGTCATATTTGGTGACGTAATTAGGCACTATCCGGTCTATGTGTTCATTTTTGCGGTTTAATCACGGAGTTTCCAGGGATTTTGAAAACAAATAGAAGGAAAAATAATTGGTGATACTTTCAGATGATGGCTTCCAGGAAATTGAGCAGTGGTTGGGAAAAAGCCAATTATTTATAATATCCCCGACTGAGATTGATGTTCTTGGAGTTCCCAAAACAAGGCGAGAGACTGACGGTTTTTGAGGTTAGATGGGCGATGGATAACTCGTGAATAATAAATAGCGATTAATTTTTCCAAAAGTTATATGAACCTGAAATTAGCGATGGTATCAAGGACGAACTGATTGGGGGACGTGGGGAGAGAGTGACATTTACTGAGTCACGCAAATAAGTGCCATTACTTTTCAACTGAAAATCTTTGACAATAATTCTGCTAAAAAATGGGATGAAGAATTTTGGTGAGTTAACATAGACGTTTGAAATCACTTCTTAGGCGAAGGATCCGGCGGTGAAAGCAAGGGAATCAGTTTAGCGGGCATTTATTTTCGAAGCCGAATTCCTATTCCCTCCCAGTGGGATTAATTTAAAACAAAATTAATTTTAAGTGTCATCGTAAGGAGAAATTTAATTTTGTTGTCAGTATTTTTTGTGAAGATGTTAACCACATCATTGACTTTGACGGACAAAAAAATGTCAAGTCTTTAAGTGATATGTTTGTAATACGTAATACACATAAAAATGTAGCCTCCAAAAAACTGAAACGGATCTAACTGAGGAAACGCAATTAATAATTTCTGAAATAAAAGAAAATCAACAAGAAAGAATACATGAAAACTATATTAGGAAATTAATTGAATTTTATTAATTAATAAACGGATGACATCAACAGACACCGATCTGAAGATTAGTTGGATGCTTCTTCTCTCCCAAAGACTCAACCAAAAGTTGTATTCCCACATAAATCTTAATCTTAAGGTCCGACATATTGTTAGACTAACTTATTCCGTCCTTATGGAGAACCTAGAAACAGCGGCTAAAGATCTAGGCCTTACAGTAAACGAACATAAAACTAAGTTTGTTACAAATCAGAAAGCATAGAGTTAGTAATGGGCAAAACATCACCATTGGGAACTACAACTTTGAAGGTATTAACAACTTTACCTATATGGGTACCAATGTGTCCTCGGAAAACGATAAGACCAAGGATATACGGAAGCGAATAGATGCAGCAAAGCGTACCTTCTACTCCCTACTTCCTGTCTTTAAGTCTAGAAATGTGAACTGGGAAACAAAGGTCAAACTCTATAAAACCCTTATGCGTGCAGTTCTGACATACGGAAGTGGAACATGACGGCCAAATCTGCTGAACTACTGGATAGTCTAGAAAGAAGAATGCTGAGGGGAATCTATGGGCCAGTAAACAGAGAAGGGATATGGAGGATTCGTTGGAACCCTGAAATATATGAACTGTACAAAGAACCTAAAATTTTCACACACATTTAGCTAATGAGGCTCCGATGGGCAGAACATATCCAGCGGATGCCAGAGACAACGGTGGCAAGAAAAGTCTTCTTTGAGAGTATGGGAGGAAAGATACTAGTAGGAAAACCAAGGCCAAGGTGGGAAGATAACATAAGCAAGGATGCAAGAGACCTGATAAGGATCAGGAACTGGAGAGAACAGTCAAGAGACCGAGATGGATGGAGACGTAAAATTGACGAGGCCAAGGCTCAACTAGGGCTGTTGCGCCATTAGAGAGAGAGAGAGAGAGAGAGATTCCATCCTTAGTTTCACGACTCGAATCTGTGTCCCCATAGCATTTCTTCACACAGCATTCTATTCAGGAGTTTTTTTTTCTCGCAGAGTTTGTCCAATCATGAGCATCATAATGGACGGCTTTCAGGCGCCGGTCGGGTCCGCTTCGCGTCCAAGCCTCTCCACACACTCTCCTCTGTCCTCTCCCACCATTCACTCCTCTCTTATTGACGTCACTTCCTCTCCTCTCCCCCACTCATCCCTCGTGTCTTCCTCGGGACCGATTTACCTTGAGTTTCCATTAATGCACCAGTCCAGCCATTCTGTCCCTTTCTTATTCATCTCACACGCCCTAATAATTTCAGCCTATATGCCTCTATCACTTTCTTTAGCGGTTCCTCTTGTATATTTCCCTAATTCTTTAATTTCTTATATTCTTTCATTATAAAGAAACTAGGTTTTTAAAATGTATAATAGGAAGGTCCTCGGATGAAAAAGTCAAAGAGAGATGCTACTTCGCTCTGGTTAGGCCACACCTCGAATACACCGCGAGCATTTGGGACCCTGGTGAAATAGATTTAATCAAAAAAATTAATAAAATACAAAGGAAAGCAGCGTGATCCGTAAAAAAACTGCACCAAGCAACCATATAGTGTCTCACAACTTTTAGAGGGATAAAGGTGGGAGCCCCTAGAGACTCGGAGGCTACACGCTAGGCTTAGTTTGCTTGATAAATTAACAACTGATGTTTTCAGAGCAACATAGAGAATATTATCATGACTCCTCACTACATCTCTAGGTCTGACAGATGCGATAAAATAAGAGAGATACTCTGCCGAACAGGTAGGTACTAGAACTCGTTCTTTCCGCGCAATAAGCGACCACAATAACAATTGAGCTCTACTAAATGCACTCCTATAATACATGTCACCATTTTATCTCCAAAAAACTTAGATTTTTTACACGGCTGGTGACATAAAACCCCATGTCACACGCCCATGCGGCGGCTCGAGGGGTATTATGTAGATGTATCTTATCCATTCTGAGTTTCCCTGTCTTCCTTCTAAGGAATTTTTATCTTACATACCCGTAGCCTACTGTTTTCCTTTCTGTTCATGGTCCACGTTTTCGAAGCACATGTAAAGATGGGGACTTACCATTAGTATTCTCTGTAGACAATCCCTTGTGGAACATCTTCCTTAACAAGGTCCTGAAAATTCTCAGAAACCCTTCTGTGGGCCTTCCCTTATTCCCGTGCCTCATTTTTATGATTTTTTTGACTCCTCCCTATCCAATAAGTTTATCATTATTTGCAGAGTTATATTTGCACATTTTTCTCGCCATCTCTTAATGAGACTCTCGCGAGCGTTTCCTTTCAACCATTTCATCATCATTTTTCGATCACACTACTTTTTCATTTCTCGCAGCCTTCTTCTCTCCGGAGCTGCTGTCGTCCAGGCTCCACTCCAAAATGAGAGCTTGCCCCCAAAACGTATTTTACAAAATTAGATGCTTTCTTATTTCCAAGTTTGTGTAGCTAGCCATCGGCAGAATAATAAAATTAAACGTAAGCGATATATTATTCACACTTTATTTGGAATAACAAACCCTACCGATTTCGACACACTCGTGTCATTTTCAAAGGGCACTCTGACATTCTCCCAGTGGCGAGACCATAAATACTCTTTTAAATAAAAATAGCAGTTTATTACGATTTTTTTCTTTAATATAAATATATTAAAGAAAAGTAAATAAATTTAGAAATATAAGCTAGCAACAAGGCGTTGAGGTTGGGGAGGGATAGATAGGTATATCAGTGGACACTCACAGAGAGGCGATTCATGGCGACACCGGTGTCCACTGCTCTCGGAAGCTTTCGGGTGAGAACCCTTCCTCAGCGGGAGAAAATCACAACTGAAGAGTGTCACACTGGAGTTGAGGGTAGAGGGTCTGACTAGGTGCGTGGTTGGTTTTTGAGGGAAGTGATTGGTTGGAAGGAAGTGAGGGAGGGAGGAATAAGAGGAGGGGATACGGAGAAAGCTAGCGGAGGTTAAGTCCGGGAGTATAAATACATTTTAGGATTGAAATATATGATTGTTCCCAATGGCGGATCTCCATGATAGATGTGTCAGGTGGGAGGGCGCGAATGATTTTTACTTGGAAGCAGTCGTTGAAGGGGAGGTTATGAGAATTGGCATGAGCACCCGCTACAGGCAGCTTCAATTGTTGTGTCACGCTGCTCCTGTGGTTATTGATTCGTCAATTGAGAGTTGTGCTTGTGAGGACAACGTAGAAGGCCTGGCAGTGTTTTCAGGTGAGGAGATAAATTACATTACTCGAGGAACAGGTTCCCCGAGTTAGTATCTGATACGTTATATTTGTGACAGGGGTCGTGAAAGTTCGGGAAAAAGGGTTGAGTGGGCAGGTGAGATAACGGGGCTTGCTGCAAGGATTTGATCCAACGAGATTGGCCACACTTCCTTCAAGTGAGGTTTGTCGGATGTCGCGGATCCAGATACTAATTTGGAGATTGGGAGGGCGACGAAAGGAGAGCATGGGAGGTCTTCGAATAAAAGAAGAAGTTGAGGGGGAAGAGGCGGGAATTGAGTGTGCTGACCTAAGAAGGTTTTTCAGTGCAGCATCTAGACCCGGATGAAAGGTGGTTGCAAAGATTTGTTCATCAGGGGAAAGATGATCGTCCGGTTGAGGCGTGGAAGGCGGTCTCCTTGAGGGCTCAACCGCCCTGATGAACTGAACTATCCCCTCACCAGGGGGAGGGGATATCCCCGGCTCGCGAAGGCTGTTTCCAGGTCTTTCAAATTACGAAATAAATGAAAATCGTCGGAGCAAATACGGCGACCTCGACGTTCCAGAGAAAATGGGAGGGAGCGTTTGCAGTGATCGGGATAACAGCTATCCCAATGCAAGTACTGCTGCAGGATGGTGGGTTTCTTGTGGACGGATGTGCTAATTTTGTTATTTTTTAAGTGAATATCTACATCGAGGAACATGATTGAAGAAGCTGAAGATATATATATATATATATATATATATATATATATATATATATATATATATATATATATATATATATATATATATATATAAATTTGCCAGAGGAAGGCAGACGACGACGAGCGAAGACTTCGCTCTTGCGACCAAGGTGCTAGTGGCACCGAAATATCAAGAAACTTTGTAAGTGTGTTCATCATTTTTTTGTTTTCCGTGTTTGTCGTCTGCCTTCCTCTGGCAAATTTTTATATATTCGTCACTTAAGTGATCCTAAGTGCAGTTATATATATATATATATATATATATATATATATATATATATATATATATATATATATATATATATATATATATATATATATATATATATATATATATATATATATATGTTACGCAGCGCGATTTGCCGAGTACCCGGGGGAGTGGTTCCCTCTAGTAAAGCCGGGAAGAACCACGTCAAGGGGACCTCCGGAGTTACGACGCGCCGACAGGCACGGCTGGCGGGAACAAACAGTCAACGGGCGACCGCGAGAGAGTTCGGTCCGTTTGGTAGAGAGTGTTCGTGAGTGATTTGTCCGCGAGAAGGACATCAAGACAATTAGCGTGGCCGAGAGAAAGGTCAGACCTGGGAGGTTTTGTAATTGTCAAGTTAATAAAAGGGTGTTAAAAAGGTGAGAGGGTTTATTATTCTTAAATCCTCGCTACTGCCGAGTTCCCGAAGAAGAAGACGGGTCCGAGAGAGAGAGGACAGCAGCCTGATCCAGAAGGTAACAGAGGTTCGCCAAGGAGAGCCGAATAGGCGCGGCGCTCGTGCGTAACAGAGCAGCGGTGGGATAATTGCAGAAAAACCAGTGGTCGCAGCGGGAGCTCTACGAGACTACAAAACCAGCCCGTGAGCAGACTGGTGAGGAATGCTGTTTGCAGTAGCGGTAAGAGAACATCAGTGCAAAAACCCAGTGCTAACAGTAGGCGTGTATTCCCCTATCCCTGAGTTACGAGTGTTAGGGTTATTAGAGGGAACAGTTGGTTCGAGAAGTAGGGAACGTGCTCAAAACTGTGCCAAAAGTGAGACATGGCGAGTGGAGAAACGGGGACTGTAAAGAGGGAATTAGTAGATAGCGCGCCCTTTCTTGCTATGGTGACGCCGTCAACCATGCGTCCGTGGCGGGAAAACGAAAGTAGCGTTGTAAATGACACGGACGGGGGTCGGTGCGAGGCTAGTTCGCTACGGGGTATAAGCGAAGGCTGGGGCGAGCATAGAGCGCTAAGGGATCAAAACGGGGGTCGGAGCGAGGCTAGACCTCTACGAGATATAAACGAGGGGTGGAACGAGGCTAGAATGTTAGAGGAAGTGAATGTAGACTGGAGAGAGGCTAACGTGTCGGCGAGCGACGTGGCTAGGGAGCACGAATACCTACGAAGGGAAAAGGTTATCTTGGACCGGGAAAGGAAGCTTCTGGAACGTGAGAGGGAAATAATGGCGGGAAGATCGGCGTCAGCGGGAAACCTATCTATTGGGCAGCGTGAAATGGCGAAAAGACTATTACCTGAGTTCGACCCATCACTGCCAACAGGGTTTACAGCTGAGCAGTGGATTAGACGAGTTCAGAGTGTCGCGGTCGCATACGCGTGGGAGGATTCGTTGTTATTAACGCAAGCCGTGCACAAATTACGAGGCGCCGCGGCAACGTGGTTGAATAGCGTTGCAGAAGAAGTGCACTCGTGGGAAACTTTTAAAAGGAAGCTATTATACAGCTTTCCTTCATCAGCAGACCAGGCGGAAGTGCATATGAGATTAAACAAAAAGAAGAAACAGCGGAATGAAATGTACGAGACGTATGTATACTCAATGAAGGCATGAGCGAGTCGCGGTGACATTGACAATACATCCCTGATAAGATATATTCTGAATGGAATTGGCGATAAGGAGTTAGTGAAATTGTTGGCCATGTGTGACTTCCAGGACGTTGAGGGACTGTTGGGTAAAATTAAACGATACGAGAGCGTCGTGGAACGTCCGCGGATTGAAGAAAAGCCACTAGTTCGGAATTTAAATCAAATGGCAAATGAAAAGTCAGAAAAACGGCCTTGGGAAATGAAAGAGGAAAGGAAATCCAGTCAGATGAAGTGTTTTAACTGTGCCAAGCTTGGTCATATGGCCAGGGACTGTGTAGAACCAACTCGTGATAAACTTTGTTTTATTTGCAATAAAAGTGGGCACATATCTAAGGCGTTCCCGCAGGCAAATCAAAGAAATGTACAGGCTCCTGAGAGGGGGAGGAACGTCAAGTTAATCAGCTGTGCAAATGAGGAAGTAAAGGACGAATATCATAAATGGGTGGAGATTAACAATGAACGTATCATTGGGTTTATCGACCTGGGCAGCGAAGTAGTGACCATGAGGAAAGATGTAGCAGAGAAGATCGGATTGAAGTACGAGAAATGTCCGGAGGGATGTCCGAGTTGAAAAGGAATACGGAAAGCTTCGGATAACGAGACTTTCTAATGAAAAAAATGAAGAGCAAAAACTAAAGGTTTTGTCGGTGAAAGAAGAGGAACCGATTATAAGGACCGAGATCAACATCAACGACAACTTAACGGAAGAGGAGAAAGAATCAGTATGTGTGCTGGTGAACAAATTCAGAGAATGCTTTGCTACAAAGATGAGCGAATTGGGTACGGCAAAGGTGGACAGCTTCGAGATAGAGGTAAATGATGGACAACCAGTGAATCTGCGACCGCATCGCCTACCTTATGCTCAACGAGCGGAGATGCAGAAGGAAGTCGACCAGTTGTTGGAATTGGGCATCATAGAGGAATCAACGTCAGAGTACGCAAGTCCAGCTTTGCTAGTTAAGAAAGCCAGTGGTGAGAACCGGCTCTGCGTTGACTACAGGGAATTGAACCGGAAGACGAAGAAGGTCAAGTTTCCGATGCCCGCTCTAGATGAACAGCTGGATAGACTTGCGGGAAACAGGTATTACACCACTCTTGATCTTGCATCAGGTTACTACCAAATTCCCGTAGCTGCTGAGTCGAGACCGATGACCGCTTTTGTAACAACCCAGGGACTGTATCAGTTCACAAAGGTCCCCTTTGGCCTTGTAAATGCACCCGCGGCATTTAACCAAATGATGAATCAAGTGATTAGGAAGACAAAACCCGGAGATGTTCTAGTTTATATGGACGACGTATTGATTCCGAGCAAGACGGTGGAAGAAGGCATGGAAAAACTAGCCAGATTACTCGAGGTGCTGAAACAGGTGGGACTAACGTTGAAGCCATCTAAGTGCGAATTCTTCAAGGACAAGGTGGACTATTTGGGCTTCGAGATCAGTAGAAAAGGGATAAAACCGGGAGAGAGAAAAATCCGGGCAGTCAGAGATTTTCGTAGGCCCGCTAATGTTCACGAAGTCAGACAGTTTGTAGGGCTGACTAGTTTTTTTAGAAGATTCGTGCCAGGTTTCGCGATTCTTAGTAGACCTCTGACGCGACTAACAAGGAAGGATGTAGCCTTTGAGTGGGGAAAAGAGCAGCATAGTGCATTTGAAGAATTAAAGAAAAGATTGGTGGAACGCCCGACATTAGCGTTGTATGACGCGCAGGCAGTACACGAAGTGCACACCGACGCCAGCAAGAGTGGCTTAGCCGGAATCCTGCTACAGAGTCAAGATGGTGAAACGCAAAAGCCTATTGCTTATTATAGTCGACAGACCACAGAGGCGGAGAGAATGTATCACAGTTACGAGCTTGAAGCGTTGGCCGTGGTGGAAGCTATTGACAAGTTTCGGATGTATCTTTGGAACAGGGAGTTCAAGGTGATGACCGATTGCAATGTATTGAAAACCACGATGATGAAGAAGGAGATGCTTCCCCGCATCGCAAGGTGGTGGTTGCGATTACAGGAATACGATTTTACCGTGGAGTACAGGTCAGGAAAGAGTATAAGTCATGTTGATGCCCTCAGCCGGAATCCAGTCGACGAAGCGAGAGAACCGGAGACGGCTGACCTAAAAATATTCACCTTGCGGATTGATGAGTCGGATTGGCTTCTGACAATGCAGCTGCAAGACACCGAGATAAAAAGAATACATGAAATACTGAGAAAACCCGCAGAAAGAAATGACGAACGTCAGATACTAAATGATTACATAATAAGGGACAATCGGGTGTGCCGCAAGACAGACGAAGGAGCCAAGTGGGTAGTCCCGAAGGAGACGATCTGGCGAATTATAAAAAGCAGCCACGACGACATGGGGCACTATGCGGAGGAGAAGACTCTTGAGCATATAAGAAGAAGATTTTGGTTTCCAAAAATGAGGAAAAGAGTGAAAAAATACATAGCGGCCTGCATCGAATGCGCATATCACAAGAGGGCAGGAGGGATGAAGGAGGGTACACTGCACACATTTGAGAGGGTGACCACTCCGTTCCATACAGTTCATGTGGACCATCTGGGACCATTTCCACGAAGCAAGAAGGGACACGAGTACGTTCTAGCTTATCAAGATAATTTCACAAAATTCGTTGTACTGAGAGCCGTGAAGGACACAAAGACGAAACCGGTCTGCGAGGCACTCAAGGATATTGTCAGCTTGTTTGGGTGTCCCGAACGGTTGGTGTCAGACAGAGGAACTGCCTTCACCGCGAAAGAATTTGAAGAATTCTGTGACAGAAACCAAATAAAACACATAAAGAATGCAACAGCCACGCCAAGAGCAAATGGGCAGGTGGAGAGGTCAAACGCCGTAATTTCTAGAGCCATTTCCACACAATATTCAGCAGAGGATGGGAGTGACTGGGACGCTAATTTGAGAAAGATCCAGTTTGCAATGAATTCTATGGTGAATAAAACGACAGGGAAAAGTGCGCATGAACTATTGTTTGCCTATCGTCCACGCGATGCACTTGGAAACCGAGTCGTGTTGTCATTACAAGACAGTGAAGGTATGGAGGGAATAGAATCTCTTGATTTAGTTAGAAAGGAGGCTCTAGACAAAATAACTATAGTTCAAGGGAAACAAAAAGAGAGGTATGATGCGTGTCACAGAACCCCGCGAAAATATGAACAGGGGGATCTGGTGTTAGTAGAAAGGGAAGTTCAGGCGACCGGGACGTCGCGAAAGTTAGCACCAAAGTTTAAGGGACCCTATCAGATAGATAAAGTATTACCTAGGGGCAGGTATCTCCTATGTGATATTCCAGGGGCAAAACGCACTCAACGTGCCTTCAATTCAGTGTTTAGTTCAGACCGTATAAAACCCTGGTGTTGCCCCCCCCTGAATGTCGAAGATGACGTCGAGGAAGAAAACTGCCCGGCAGCAGAAGCAGATGACGTCAAGGAAGAAAACAGCCCGGCAGCAGAAGCAGATGACGTCGAGGAAGAAAACAGCCCGGCAGCAAAAGCAGATGACGTCGAGGAAGAAAACAGCCCGGCAGCAGAAGCGGATGACGTCGAGGAAGAAAACAGCCCTGCCGCAGAAGCAGACGACTGCGACAGCCCGTCCATCCCAAATGGCAAATACAACAGGCAGAGGACCGGGGACGGTCCTATTGTCAGGAAGGGCCGACTGTTACGCAGCGCGATTTGCCGAGTACCCGGGGAAGTGGTTCCTTCTAGTAAAGCCGGGAGGAACCACGTCAAGGGGACCTCCGGAGTTACGACGCGCCGACAGGCACGGCTGGCGGGAGCAGACAGTCAACGGGCGACCGCGAGAGAGTTTGGTCCGTACGGTAGAGTGTGTTCGTGAGTGATTTGTCCGCGAGAAGGACATCAAGACAATTAGCGTGGCCGAGAGAAAGGTCAGACCTGGGAGGTTTTGTAATTGTCAAGTTAATAAAAGGGTGTTAAAAAGGTGAGAGGGTTTATTATTCTTAAATCCTCGCTACTGCCGAGTTCCCGAAGAAGAAGACGGGTCCGAGAGAGAGAGGACAGCAGCCTGATCCAGAAGGTAACAGAGGTTCGCCAAAGAGAGCCGAATAGGCGCGGCGCTCGTGCGTAACATATATATATATATATATATATATATATATATATATATATATATATATATATATATATATATATATATATAAAACTTCGTCACAGGGTGACACTAAACATAAAACATAAAAAAGCAAACTCACGAGTTTAAAATTTTCGGTGGGTCGCCCGCACCTTCGTCAGTGATAGAAAAAAAAAAAAAAAAAAAAAAATATATATATATATATATATATATATATATATATATATATATATATATATATATATATATATATATATATATATATATATATATATATATACTAGCTGTGCCCGGCATGCGTTGCATGGCCTCTTTTTCTTTCTTAGCAGGCACACATATAAAAGTACACACTCAACAAATTCAATAGTTTCAGCCTTAAATTTTTAAACTAAACCGGTCGTGCAATAAATATTTTGAGTAAAACTTACAAAGTATGCTGATTCCTGAACATGAAAAAAGTACACACATTGGCATGTACAAAATTCCTCCAATTGCCTACTTAAATTTGAAAAATAAAATACTCCATCCTGAATTCCCCACTGATTTTTATACTTTTCATGGTTTGATCCACAAATCTTTTCCGAAATCAAAATTGGTCCCTAAACGACTTTTAGACTCAGTCCAATGAATTCCTCGTACCTACATAGAAATTTGTAACGTATAAATGATGCCATGAGTTTCCATTCCATGCCTATGTTGGGGCTTCCAAGTTAATAAAATATTATTTTGCTGAAGCAGTACAAACATTAAAGATTTTCGAGCTAAAATGTACAATTTTAGGAAAAAGCGAAGGATATACGAAAATCGAATGCAAGAATTTAAAATAATCAGACAAAGAGACCACTGCACCAAAATATATTTTACGCAAAAATAAATTACGTACCTTTTAAAACAAATAATGTCTCACTAATATGATTCTGATGCACGTGATTGAGAAACTCGTAAACGATCTGCTTCGCTTGCTTGATTGCCGCTCCTCGCTTTTTTGCGAAGCTCACGTGCCAACACTAATATTTTGAAACGACTGGCGCTCCACCTAATGTAAAATGGATTTAATAATTCAGAAACCTTCAGGGGCAAGCGCACAACAATTCAATGGTTTCTCAATTTCTATTGGTTAAAATAAGAACATCTCTCATTGGTTAAAATAAAGATCGTATTTGAAAAATTAGGTTTGGATTATTAGCTTACCCGTCGGGCGTTGTTGCACGAAAAGTATTCGAAAGATTAAGAGGGCTTTGGGGGGGGGGGGGGGGGGAGCGGCGATTTAAAACATATTTATACCTTCAACCTTCGAAACCTTCGCAAGAGTGTACTCAACAACTTCTTAAAGTTTCTTGGCAATTCGTTAATTAAGATTTGATTTGATGTTTATTTTTGTTTGTTTATTTGGTTGTCAAGGAAAATGCGTAAAAAAACCGATTGAAAAAGAGAGAAAATTCATTCTTTCGGGCATGATACCACTAATTTTAGTAGTATCATGCTTTCGGGTATGCAATAAAATGAATTTCAACTCTATATCTTTCGTTAAAGTTGTTTTAAAAAACGAAATAATTAACCGATGCACAAATTCCAATGCTTAGAAATCCTAATCGGCTCAACTAAGCAATATGAATTCCAACAGCAATAACCGAAATCTGGTTGTCAAGCGAATATGGTATTGTTGATTTCACTGAAAAATATGTGTTTCTGCAGCTAAAAACGCAAGTTTCAGTCAGTTACGAAGTGAAAAGGATAATTAATTGACAGAATTAAAAACTTCAATTAAAAAGACATTTAATAAAAAAATTCCAACTCTCTATCTTGAGCGGAAATAATTTAAAAAAGTAAAAAATGAAACCACTGCACAAAACCCGATACGTACCGCGAACCATCTAAGGGCCCTGAGACTCTCACCTAAAGGGCCCACCTAAGAGGGCCATGGGACTTTTATGGGCTCTGAGATCATTTTAAAGTAGCCTATAACTTTCCTCCTGCCTTGAACTATTACTCGGCAAAATTTCAGCACGATAGGATTCAAACTGAGATTAGGATTATTAGCTTACCCGTCGGGCGTTGTTGCGCGAAAAGTATTCGAAAGATTAAGAGGGCCTTGAGGGGGTAGGGGGGGCGATAATTAAAAAATGTTTATACCATAAACCTTCGCAAGAGTGTACTTAACAACTTTCCAAAGTTTCTTGGCGATCGGATGAACAGTGTAGTAATGCATACAGGACACACAGACATACATTCGTTTTTATATATATAGAAGATAAACAGTTTGCCTGAGGAAGGCAGACGATAAATGAACACACTTACAAAGTTTCTTGATATTTCGGTGCCACTAGCACCTTGGTCGCAAGAGCGTAGACCTACGCTCTTGCGACCAAGGTGCTAGTCGCACCGAAATATCAAGAAACTTTGTAAGTGTGTTCATTTTTTTGTTTCTCTGTGTTTATCGTCTGCCATCCTCTGGAAAACTGGGTAGTGCAGGAGTGGTTGGGGTAGGGGCTTAGAAGGTGTGGTGAAATAGGAATTGGGAACGCGTTGAAGGTCAGGGTGATGGAAAAGTGCTTTTTAAAAGAGGGACAGGTATATGATAAAGTGGAGACAGATTAAACGGTACTATTTTATTTAACAATTTCGGCCCCAAAGACTTAGATGCTGATATGATCTCAAAGTTTTCTAAAAAATCCAGCTTTGCACCTTTGTCTTGAGCATTTAAAATCTCTATTCTAAAAGCCGAGATGTGATTAAAACCAAATAAATGAGATTGAAAAATTAATTTGTTATCACCACGAATAAAAGAATTAAAATGTTCCTTTGTCCATATATTAAAACTTCTACCTGTCTGTCCTATATATAAACAATTGCAGTCCTGAGTACCAGATCTTAACAAATACATTCCACTTTTATCTTAGGAATTAAAATGTCTTAAGAATTAAAAATGAAATTTCCAATAGTCATTCTGGAATGAAAACAAACTTTCAAATTTACATTACGAAAAATTAGGATTTGGTATTCCAAATTAAGTGTGAATAATACATCGCTGAAGTTTTATTTTATTATGTTACTTTTTCACAAAGTATCGCCTGACTCGATCCAACTTATCGGTAGACTAGTCATCATCCAGTCGATGCTTGCTTGCTTGCTTACCTTTATCTATGCTCCTCTCTGTCTTTCTCGATCGATTAAATTCACGCGGACGGGAGTGTTGGCAGCAAAGGAGTCGCCTCCGGAGGCGAGGGCGAAGTTCGGGAAAGGGGGACATGGGGGCGGAGGAACGGACAACTTGTGACGGAGACCGCCGCCGGATCTCAAGCGGCGGAAATTCACTTGCCTAAATCACATTGCGATGAGTGATTGGTCGTGTGGTAGGGGACGGGAGGCCGGTTGCCGGGGCGACAGCCGTTGCGAGGGCGACGAAACCTGTGGAGGAGCCGACGCTCATCGGCGTGCGGATATGAGGAATTAAGACGAGGGAGAGTGTGCTGAATTAAATATATATAAATAACCATCAAAGTGCGACTTTGTCAATAATTACAATGCAATCTTTGGTATGTAATCTTCCGTTAGATTCAAGGTACGTTCAACGAAACTACATAGAAAATGCAGGGGAAAGGTCAAAGAAAAATAATCAAAAATTTGCTTAAGGTAGTTAGGGCGAAATATCATTTTACTTATAAATCAATGAATTTGGTCTCATTTTAAAGAAAAGTACCTCTCCTTTCCATTGATGCCAAAAATTCAACCTCTTACCGCATTACTTTCCGAGATATTTTCCAGAAAATACCAGCCCTTTTACATGGGAAATGATACGTGCAGAATGCAGAGAGACATAATTTACAAAATGAGGAATTTGTAACACTTAGATGTCGTAAAAAAACTAACAGCGTGTAGTTTGTATGTTTTCTCAACTATATTTGAAAATCAATCACATTGTCTCTACAGTAGGTTCTTGGGTATATCACAAAAAAAACCATCCGTTTTGAAGTAGTTTCAAACGCACCGCGACAAAAAAATGAGTCAAGTTAAAGACTTATCTAGATATTTTCATTTAATTACTTACAATTTCCGTATTATAAAACTATATCGCACCATTAATAATGAAATATTTAACTGATGTGTCCTACAGCTGGTGAAAACGTATAATTCGAATATGGTATCTATTACGACAAGGGAACTATATCGCTCGGACTACCTTAATAATGATTAGAAAATAAATTATTTGTGTTAGTCAGTGTTTATGAGAATAAAAAATACAATTTAAAATGCGTAGTGTAATCAGTGATGTTAGCAGTTATATTAATAAATTCACTTTGACAGGACTGAAAAACGACCGCTTGTTACTTCGCAGCCATCACTAATAATACCTAACTATTGCTTGACTAAGCTTGTATTTTATTGACCCAAGTTTGAATTAGATAAAAGGCATTTAGTACATGGAGGATAATTGAAGACAGAGAATTCCTGTACTCGAGTTGCAAATAACGTTTATCCGCCTGCTAAATTGAAAATATACGATGCTCTGCGAACGCCTTGTAAATGAATGCGGTTGAACGCGAATGACGCGGCGAAGATGTAAATATTCAACCGATATATTGTACCAATGCTTTGGGCTCAACTACCACCCTGTTGAACTCCATAATCTACAGTTTTAACAGGGTGATGCCTTTGAACTTATAAATAGAATAGAGAATTGTGGTTATATTTTATAGTACTATTAACGCTCTATGCCATGAATATATAAAATTTAGATGAATGACATACACAGGAACATTTTCTCGCGGACGCCAAAGAAGATGTAGGCGCGAGAAATACTTCTCAATTTTCCTCAAGACTATTAAAAGCAAATCTGCTCTTTAATCACCACAAAAATTCAACGGAAAAGACATTTTTATGTGGAATACAAAAAAATCAAGGTGTAATGTAATATAATATTAATAATAATAATAATATTTGCACACAATTCCAAAAGAAATAATCATTGAAAGCAATAATACTAGTTACAGTAACACTGAACCAATTTTAGCTTCGAATATGAATTTTAAAGGAATGGATATCAACATAGAGTAAGTATACATATATAGAGTGGCAAAGAGATAGGGAGATTCGGATAGGAGTTTTTAAATAGTACTTTGGCCGATAGATGGAACAGGTGTATCGAAGTTGCACGACAAGCTATAACAAATGAGCTTTGGCACACGACCACTTCATTTAATGTCGCATTACTCACATTATGTTCTTATGATGATTCCGGTGCCTGAATATTTACTAATCGACCCATAGCAGCGAAAACAAATCTTATTGAGCCGTAGAGACCCAATTAAACATATTTTAATGAGCCTTCAACGAGCATCGTCTATAATGAATCGAATTCACGTCAATATGATAAGACACGCGATTACCAAACACGGAGTCAACTGTTTACCGATGTATCATAGCAACGACAAAACAATTGATATTCAAGAAAAAGCACACAACAGCCATGGTACATCCACCTCTGTATGTTGGTGCAAAATCAGCGGGTACCACTAGAGCCTCCAAGTGGCCTTCTCCGTAAAGCAAAATTCTTCCTCCCCTAAGGTGGTGGCACCTGAGAAATTCTTCCCAAAGCTCTCGAAAATTGATGTCCAGTTTTTAGCATTGCTTTGCCACTCTATATATGCTTACTCTATGATATTAATTCCATGGTTGGGGAAAATAAATTGAATGCTTAGCTGATCATCGCTAAGGGTGATCTCATCTTTGCAATGCCCTCAACTCAACAGGGTGGAGTTCTAATTTTTTCAACTCTTTATGAATCAAGTCAAAAGAGAATAATACCTATTACTATTAGTAGTTGTTTTTATTATAACAGGTTTGCTGAAAAATCTTCGGTAGGACTTAACTTTGCAGTCGCACTAAACAAGGCTGCCCCCTTTATTGCTATGCCTATTATATCACAAACCAAGTATCAATGTTAGGATACCTTATTTTACTTAATCTACCTTTACGTAACTCTGCCTACTTATTCCATCTTTATTAAAATTAAGAGCATCTATTTATACAACAAATGCACAATGAATTTCTGTGTGGTAGCTTAATTAAATAATGCAACCCGTTTCCAGGCAATGAATTTACGGAACGTACTGATATTTTTTCTGGCCTACGAAATTTTTCACTAACTTAAACTTCAGGTATAAATTACAGGCTTAGTGTCACTTTCCCACTTTGATTTGAAAAAGATACATTGGAGTGTCTAAGACGAAGTAATGGATTGCCATTCATTTAAATTGAAATAACTGCCTCGGTTGTCGACGAATTTGGATAGCTGCGAATGTTTTCGGACGGATTATCGACCTAAAATCGAAGAATCAGAGTAATTGGTATGCGTCGATTAAAATTGTTTTTAAGGTTTGAATGAGTCATATTGAGCAGAGGAGTGCGAACAATGCTTCCCGCAGAATCAGTTCTCTCCAGGGGAACTGGAGGTGCTGACCGGGAGAGGAGGCGATGCGCAGGTTTCGGTCGCGCAGACGACTGCCTGCGCGGGGCCACTTGTCCCGCTTGATAATCGGCGAGAAAAGAAGTCATCCTTTGGAGCGAGCTAGCGAGGTGGGTGAGGGAAGGTGGGGGGAGAAAAAGCGGGGGGTGCCTACGAATAAATGAAGTCTCCAAAGTGGGGCAGTGCAGACCAAGCGAAGGAATAATCATCCGCTCCTGAGGCAGTTCCCTCCCCTCTCCCTCTCCTTCCCCATCTTCACCCCACCCTTCATCCTCCTCCTCGTCCCAACATTTAAGGTAGTCCGAGCGAGATAGTTCCCATTGTCATAATAGAGACCATATTCGAATAATACGTTTTAATTTCACCAGATGTTGGACACATCAATTTAATATTGCATTATTAATGGTGCAATAATATATGTTTTAAATGACAGAAATTGCAAGTAATCAAATGAAAATATCTAAATAAGTCTTAAACTTGACTCATTTTTTTCGCGCAGTGCGGTTGAAACTCCTTCAAATCGGAAGGTTTTTTGTGATACCCAAGAACCTACTGCGGTAAAAATATGATTAATTAAAAAAAATAGTTCAGAAAACATACAAACTACACGCTGTTAGTTTTTTTACAACATCTTAGTGTTGTACATTCCTCATTTTGTAAATTATGTCTCTCTGGAGTGCATACACGTACCATTTCCCATGTAAAAGGGCTGGCATTTTCTGGAAAATATCTCCGAAAGTAATGTGGTAAGGGGTAGAATTCTTAGTGTTATTAGAAGGGTGAGATAATTTCTTTAAAATAAGACCGAATTCATTGATTTATTGGTAAAATGATATTTCGCTCAAACTACCTTAAATCATGCCACCACGAGTGTGCATCGAGCTACTCTTTAATTGCAGGGTTGATGTTACCACCAATGCCACCAAAGGCAACCTGTTTGGTGAGAAATGGCAGCCGGTCTGAACATTCCCTCCATCGGAATCACAGCGTGGGTTTCTCTCTTCGTTACTACACCTTAAACGAACCGTTGTGAAATTGAAAAAAATGATTATAAAAAGTTGTTCTAAAGTGTCTCCTATTTTCTCTCCTATTTTCCATAATACATCTTCGGAGGCCACTGGTTTGTCTCAAAACGGTTTCCATCTTCTATTCCTGCATGTCTTAGTACCTTGTAATGCAATTTATCAGTCGAATTAATTATACTAACCAGTAGAATCTTGATTAGTGTACTGCATGGTAGCATGTTCTTCTACGTATATCTCTCCTAGTTTGTGGTCTGACTGCGCACTGTTGTTCTGACTGCTTTTGGCCCTCGTCTGGCATTCGGGGGAACGTGCGCGGTTCTGATTGGAACAGGGATGAGTGCTGCATGCCTGGAGTGGAATCACCCCGTGCCACACACCCTTGTGGTGGTTTGCACGGTATTTCGTAGATGTAGATGTGAATGTCTTCTTCATATTCCCATACTACCTATAGTATATTACACATCGCGACTGTATGACTGCCAATGTATATAAATATGTTTTTCTATTCTTCTAAAATTAGGATATGTATTATGTACATCAACTTAATTATTGACATAACATCAAAAGGTTATCTGAAAATGGGGAATGTGCAATATATTCGCTACTTATAATGAGAATTCTTCTTTTGCTGTTAGATTGTTTCATTTTCAACCTGCTGGCAAGCAAAGGCGTAGATTTTACGAAACTTTTAAATTAAAGGTGGCCATGGGCTCAGGATTCCAGAAATTCCGGAAACTTAAAATTCAGCATCTTGAAAGTGCGTTGTAAGGACAGAGATTAAAAAAATGCGTTCACATGCCAGTTTTACTACCATTCAACCTTAAAAGTGGAGTCTTCAGCATGGCCTTCTGTAGAGATGCTCAGAGTATAGAAGGAAAATGTCTATTTGAACGAGAAAGCATGTTTTATCATTTTATTTAAAAATTTTTTAAGAAGAAAAAAGTCTTGGTAAATTGATTATAGGCAAAAGGTAGGAATCGATCTCCTATTTCTTATAATTATAAACGGATTTCTGTCGTGTAAATGAAGTCAAAATGCGGTGGTTTCGCGTAAATGGCGCTGCAGTCGGTTCCTACAGCTGGACGAATGCGGGCATTTCAAATATATTCGAGGAATTATCAGCATATTTTGTACCATAATTTTAGTTTTCGATTCATTTATCTATTTAATCGGCGAAAACAGGATGTTTTTAAACTATATAAGTCAAAATGTGTAATTCAGTATTTGTTCATTCGCATATTAGCCGGAACCACACTAATTTGATGGTTTTACATAATGCCACCGGTAATACTCCGTGGTGATCGTAGAACAATTATACCTGGTAAAGGGATGCAATTATATAATATAATGAGGTATCTGAGACGAGGATATCTGTTCTGGGAGGAGGGACATGGCGGAATAAATTACATTTTTTTACGGTTCGTAATTCCAAGTTTCCGAAGGCGTGCTCGTTCACGAAAGTATTCGTTAGCGTCCTGTGTGTTTTTTTACGTTTGCTTTCATTGACGAACCTTTCGAGGGCAAAACATTGGTCGGATATGAAGAGCAAGGACGTGGCGAAGGAGGGATTGGTGGAGATTAGAGAGAAAAAGGTCAAGAGAGTCAGGGTTGTTGCAGATTCGGTGACCACGGATAGAGAGAGAAAAAAGAGGAGGGATCGTTTAGTATGGGAGGGGTGGCAGCTGTTAAATGGCACCTCTCCCATACTAAACTATCCCTTCCCTTTTTCCTCTCGCTATCCGTGGTCACCGAATCTGCAACAACCCCGACTCTCTTGACCTTTTTCTCTCTAATATCCACCAATCCCTCCTTCGCAGAGGCTACCCTGAGCTTCTCCCTCAGAAAAAAATCCTACAACGACCATCTTCTTCTAAATCTCTCTCTCTCTCAATAAGTGTCCTCGTGATCAAATTTCCCTCTATACCACCTATTTCCCTGGAGTTTACTCCATCCGTCGTATAATCAAAAACCTCTTCCCCATCCTCTCTGACAACCTTAACACCTCCAAAATTTCCCCCCGCTGTCCTTCTCTCACTTATAGACGCCCACCCAACCTCTCCACCCTCTTTAAAATTACTAAACCTCATTCTAAATCAATCTCTAGCAATTTTAAATCCCTACCGACGCCTTGCAATCGCCCGCGTTGCAAAACTTGCGGCATCCTTATCACCCAGCCTCTGCCTGATAAGTTCCTTGCCGTTCACCTTCCTTCCGTCCCCTCACTCTCTTGCGTTTCCCATAATGTTGTTTATATCCTGCTTTTTCAAGTATGCCCTAGCTTTTACACTGGTTTGACCACTACTCCGCTTAACATCCGCATGAATGGCCACCGCTCTAGTTGCAATGATCCACCTTCCAATTCCGTTTCCCTCCCTGTCGCCACCCACATTTCTACCCACAACTCTACCTTTAATAATATTTTCAACAAGGTAATACAACAATAACAAGGTTAGTTTTCTCGCCTCCCTTCCCCCTTTCTCCTCCCCCCTCCAACTCAAAGATCTTGAGTCCTCTTGTATTTATTTTTTCCAAGCTTTCTCTCCGCCAGGACTTAATAAATCCCACTAACTTCTTCTATCACCTCTGCTCATACTACCTCTTCCTTTCAAATTTCATCAACTTCCCGCTTCCCGCCCCCATCCTTCCTCTCTCTCCCCCTCCTCTCCTTCCCCTCTGTCCTTCCACCTTCCCTCCCTTCCTTCCACCTCAGTCCTCCCTTCCTTCTCAGTCCTATACGTTCTTGCGACCAAGGTGCTAGTAGCACCGAAATATCAAGAAACTCTGTGTGTTCATTTTTTTGTGTTTCTCTGTTTTGATCGTCTGCCTTCCTGTGGCAAATTATATTATATTATTATGTAATTATTATAATGCAAATTATTATGTATATTATGACGTGTAGCGGTGCAAAATGACCATGTCGTCGACGCACCCTATCAACTCCACTACTATTGAAGAGCAAGGACGAGGGCGGCGGGGCACGCGTCAAGTGGATTCTTTTGTTTCAGGCGGAGATGGGGGGAAGAGGGGAGGGGAGTAAGAGAGAGATTCAAACGCCTCCCGGGGCACGGACGCACAATGCATACGCAAAAGACACAGAAGACCTCCCCCGACTGCGGAGGAGGAGACATTATTTCCCCCCTCCCCTTTAAACCCGTCCCGAACCATCCCTCCCGGCTAATTCAAATGTGGACACTAAATGTAATGCTTCCCTCGGGGGATGGGGTAGGGGAGGGGGGATTGGAGAGGGGACATGGGAGGAGGGTTGAATGGGCTGGAATGAGGAGGTCGAGGAAAAAATGAGAATGGAGAAAAAAGAACACGGAGGAAGGCAAGCGGAGGGAAATTATTTTACATGGGCAAAAATGATTTCCACTTTTCGGGCGACCCTCTCTCCCGCTTTCTTCCTTTTCCTTCTCGGCGAATCAAGCATTCCGGTGGGGGATGGGGGGAGGGTTAGAGACGGGAAGGGGGTGAAGGAGTAAGAGAGGGGGTGAGATGATTCGTCTGCTACCACCCCCCTCCCCCAAAGGGTCATGATACTAGCGGGGAGGTGGGAGTGCCCTCAGAGGCAGAGGGAGGAATCGGATTAAAAAAGGAAGGGAAGAATAAATCGGGCAGAGGGGAGACCCTGGTGTGAACGTAAGAACGAATCAGGGCGGCCAACACACTTCTAAATTTAGAGCTCACAGAAAAATTGATATTTCTACATGAGAATTTCAGTGTGTCATGACTACCACGAAAATCATGGCTACACCTGTAAACAGATCAAACGCATGGCTTGAGCGTAATTAGGTGTTAGTAATATATAAAAAGTACAGAGAATTACCATAGTGAATTTCATTACTAGGGCCATGAATATATATATTATGGATTTAGATGTTTGGAATTGTTGCCTAGTTGACGTGTTGCCTAAATTTCCACTTTTAGTTCACCCAGTCCTTGGCGCCACTTCGATAAGAGTGTTTTTAGTTGTTATTGTAAATTGACGTAGTTAATTGTTGCTAGCGTGAGGCTGTGGTGAATATTCAAAAACGATCGAGGAAATATGAATTACTCGATGCTTTGAATAATATCTTGCTATTTTTGTTATCTAACAGTTAGTTTGTAAATGCTAGAGAGGAAATATCTATTACAAGAAGTGTGTAAGAGGTTTATGAAGCGTCCATCGTGTGACGACGACGATGTTTGCCCGACTCTGATTTTAATTTGAATGCATTAAGCCCGTTCGTCTTAAATAAAGAATTCAGAATGCCTTGTTTAGGCCGAACTTGCTTCGCACTAGGCTGCAAAACAGGGTATGCGTCTTCAAGGACCCAAAATAGGAGACTTGGATTGAAAAATAAGAATCTGTTCAAGGCGGCGGTAAGTGCATTCCTTTTTACCGACACAGCAATGATGGCCATTGGGAATAGTCATGAAGTCACCTCGTATAATTATTAAATTTCCATATAGCGATATGCACGAAGTGCTAAGAAGTTAATTGTGCATTTGTGTAATTAAACTTAGAGAGGAATTGAATATATCTATAGACCAGACGATAATAAAGAAGTGTATAATTACGTCCAGAGTGTAGTATACTACATTTTTTATCCACTGCATTATGATTAATTGCAAGTAAAATCCATGTATATTCATGGTAAAACTAAAGCGACGTGTTTGCTCAAACAAAATATCGACTGTATTTACATTTGAACTTCCGTCTTTTATCACTTGGCTGCACCACTTTCCAAAAAGTTGTTTGTTTACGGAATTGTAGACAACTGTTTTTGAAGACGAGATAACAATCCATAATATATATTCATGACTGGGGCAATCTAGAAAGTTAGGTAAAATCAACGCGGAAGGATGAATAAAATAAGTCAATCAGAGGACACCTTTAGTTAGCTCCAGGGAGAGTACGGAAGTCTGTCTATATTTGACACCGAAGGTCGTATAAGGCGGCCATTTATTAATTTTCACAGTTTTTGTGATGATAAGCGAGAGGCTTGTCGAAATGTAGGAAAAATGTTAATATTAACCCTGGGTATTCCCCGAAAAGAGCTTGCGCTCACGAAGAGAAACGACATTATTATTTCCCGCTGTTTTAAAAAAAACACCGATTATTAATTCAGCATATATAGCGATTACATGAGAGGAGTGTGCTTCGTTGGTTTGGCCATGTTGAGAGAATGGATGAGAGTCGAATGATGAAACAGATATATGAGAGTTAAATGAATGGTGCGAGAGGGAGAGGTAGGCCGAGAAAGTTTTGGTTGAATGTGGTTGAGGAAATTCTTAGGAGGAATATTAGGAGTCTTAAAAACAGGAGGGCGTGTATGAAGCAGTGTATGGGGGTAAACGAGGCAAAAGAGGTTTATGACAAGGATAGGTCAGTATGGAGGAAATTATTGAAGCAGAGTTAGCTGTACAAATATGTATTATGAGTGAAACTTAGTGACTCTGCCTATCCCGGAAGGGAACGGCGTGATAGGTATGTATGTATGTACCAATATGGCGATTGAGGTCTCCTCTATGGATACACCCACATCCAGGGGATTGGAAGTGGGAGTTGGGAAATGTAAAGTGGGAGAGGGACATAAAGCAAGGTAAAATGTGACTAGTTTTTTTAAAAGGCGGGATAGGGGAGAAACTAAACAAGGGCTGCAGGGCTTGTATATATGCGTATACATGCTTGCCTCGAAGGTCCTCTCTCCACTCCTATCAACTCAAGTGTCCATCCTCTCCTTTGACTTTAAAGGACGATGGAGTTGGGAATGAGTGGGCTAAGGACAGTGTGTGAAATGGATGCTTAAGAAATGGACACGAATGAAAGGGACATTTTTGACGCGGCAATGTTAGAAGAGTCGATGAGGGACGAATTAAAAAGCAGATTTGTGACAAAGGAGTGAATGAAGCGAGGTGACGCTGTAGACGGAGAAAGTCGAATGTATGGGGTGGAATAATTTGAGAGATATATCATTGCATTTTAAATCTACAAATTTTCCTTGCCACACCATCAAAGATATTGAAGATGATCTCATTAATGCAATGCAAGCTGCATTATAACATTTTTATCGATTGATTGTATTGATTAGGCCAAGAACATTAGTTGGATGGCAGAATAGCAGTATAATATATGACGCCTTTCTGTCAAAAAACTAACATCGAGGTGCCCTCAATCTTTTCACCTTTAACTGTATTAGCTGGAAGATACCGAGGAAACTGCGTTTTTAATTACGCTATGAAACTCAGGTATTGATTTTATTTTTATAACCCCATTCCTTCCATCTACCTCAATTAGCGGAATAATAGCATTAGTTATAGGGGGAAACAATTTGGAACACCATAACTACGTAGGCAATATCAAATAACTGTCCATATACTGCAGTGCGTTCACATATATGAGCTTTGGTATTTTTCACAAATTCCAATCCCTTTATCTCTCCAGCACCTGAAGTAAAATACTCATCTATTTTTTTATCTTAAAAGGAAATCTTTTGGGCAAACATAATCAATGCTCACCTGATTTTTGAAACCAGGCCCGTGTAGATTATTTTTACCTGAAAACCTTTACAAAAATTAATTTCTAAGATTCTCGGGCTATTTTCTGGATGGATTATCAAAACTCCTATTGTTTAACAAGCCATACACTACTTAAGCATGCATATTAGCACCAAAAAAATGATTTTTTAAATCCGTGTCCTTCTTGGTTTTTTTATTGCCTAATTAAAAAATGACATGTTAAAGTTTCGCACAATAGCAGTTGAAGAAGTGTCAAATCTTGCATGAAGTCTAGTTTTAAATTCGTATCTAGGGCAGACTTAGAAATTTAAAATAATATATTTACTACTTCCACAAGAGTTATAATTAGCCTGGGGGATCAAATAAAGCAAAAAATGCTTAAAATGAGGTACTTTCGTGTCATCACTAAGTATCTGTGACCGCACATTTCAGGGGAATTTCTTTCTGTGGATTCGCTCTTCGGATTAGGGGGCCACAAAAGTTGGAGCCACCCCTCACACCAAATTTTGTTGAAATCTTAGAGAGTGCATGCAGTTAACGAACACTTTTTCGAGTTAAAATAGAATCATTTGGAAGGAATATTAGGCATCCTTAGAACATGAGAGCGTGCATTAAGCGCTGGTTGAGAGGGACTCAAGCGAATCTACATCTACATACTAGCCCGCGAGCCGACGCATGGGCGTGTGGCAGGTCACCAGCCGTGTAAAGATGTAACAGTTTTGGAGGTGAAATGGTGTAATGTGCTATGAGAGTGTATTTGGAGGAGCTCAGTTTTTATGGTGGCCGCTAATTGTGCGCGGAAAGAACGAGTTTTTGTACTTATCTGTTCGGTAGAGTATCCCTCTTATTTTATCGCATCTGTCAGACCTAGCAGTAGTAGACCTAGTAGTGAGGCGTCATGATAATATTTTCTGCGTCGCTCAGAAAAAATATCAAATTTATCAAGCAGGCTAAGCCGAGTGTGTAGCCTCCGAGTCTCTAGGGGCTCCCACCTTAATCCCTATACCAGTTGTGTAACACTATATGTTCGTCCGTAGCAGTTTTTAATGAAGCGTGCTGCTTTTAATAACGTAAGCAAGCACAGAGCAAAATGGAATTTACTATCAACGCAGAGCTCAATTAATAAATTGATGGATTAAAATCACTGCAAGACTTTGGTCAATAGTAAGTCGGGATTTGATCGAAGAATGCGTATTTTTCAAAGACGCTAGTAATATATCAAACTCCAGCGTTCAAATACACACTCTATTTCATTATTATAACGGAAAGATGAAAGGAAGCACTTAGGGGTTACACAACCACTCTATTGTTCCTTTTGGTACGAAATAATGAAATAATTGCCTCCAACATCACAGGTAATGCCATCTTTGCCCACCACCCAGATATTCTCTCGAGTCAATGAAATATGTGAATAATATTATATTCCCTTAAATTAAATCTCTAGATTGCAGTCAAGTGGATTCGTTGAACGACAGTTTATTTTCAACGCACATGTCAATGCAAATAAGACTGAAAGGCAATTTGTTCTCTTTGTTAACTTTAATCAACAAATTTAATTAAACCCCAGAGCGGAGTAAATTTTTCCGCGTGAGCCTGAGTTAATATTAAAAACGAAAATATTAATTTCTGTGAAATTTGTGAAAAATTCTCGTCAAAATATATCTCCAATATGTGGGAGTAACCTCTGATATCCCGTATCAACCTCTGCAAGATTGAAATATAAGTACTTAACCTGTAGATTATCGGTTTAATTTCTACTGACGTCCTTACTGAATGATTTCCAGTTAATGAAACTGAACTCCATTGATTGTTAGTAAGATAGTGCCATTTAGGTTGTTTGAGCGAAATATTATTTTACCTAAAAGTCAATGAATTTGGTCTCATTTTATTGAAAAATATATCACCCTTCCATTGACACCAAAAATTCAACCCCTTACCACATTACTTTCGGATATATTTTCCACAAAATACCAGCCCTTTTACATGGGAAATGGTATGTGTATGCACTCCAAAGAGACCTTATTTAACAAATGAGGCATTCCCTACACTTAGATCTCGTAAAAAAATCAACAATGTGTAGTTTGTGTTTTCTCAACTAATTTTGAAAATGACCATGTTGTCACCGCAGTAAATTCTTCGGAATCATGATAAACCATCCGTTTTGATGGAGTTTCAAACGTACCGCGTGAAAAAGAGTCAAGTTAAAGACTTATTTTCATTTAATTACTTACAATTTCTGTCATGTAAATCTCTATTACGTCACCGTTTGTAATGCAATATTTAATTCGTGTGTCTCACAGCTGGTGAAATTAAAACGTATAATTCGAATATGGTCTCTATTATGATTAGGGAACTATCTCGCTCATACTTACCTTAAAGAGAAAGGGCATGTCATTCAAATAGCGATCAAATGTTGGGTTACGTTCCAATTTCGCAGCACAAAAATGATAGCTCCCGCCCTGATGCAAGAACGCGCCTAATGCTATTTGTCGAATTCATTTTTCTCCTCACCCTGGACCTCTTTGTGTCTTCACCTCATTGTAAAAGACGGGAGAAAAAACTACACATTAGGGATTAGTGATTTTAATTTCATTGGTACAGCCATGCGACGCGCTTCGATGTGTGTATGCCCGCCTGAGATCATTTCGCACGTGTGGTCTGCCTCGTTCAGACGGGTCAACAGCACTTGCACGATTAAGGGGATATAACCCGTCCAAATTCGAGCCATATGATTCTTCACTTTGGTGATTGAGCGAAAAGCGATGCTTCCATATTGGCAAGCGCAGGAGTTGTGATCCTGGGCCAAACTCAACGCCATTTCTCCAGCTCGTTTTGGCTTCCACCTGAAATTGAATCACCTCAATTCTTTACTACTCACTCTCTAACGCTAAATTTCGCCATCCGCTGTGGTGAGAACCACTTAAGTCACCATCCTCTGCGATAAAACAATGTAATTATTTAGTTTATTACTTTAAAATTCACAATCAGCGCTACATAGGTACCGTTGTTTAATTTGATTTCCAAGTGAGAAAGAACTCTGTGAAGAATTGTCTTTGTGCTATGAGATTGTCTTTTGCGGATTGATTCGCCGTCCTCTACAGTTAAAACTGTAATGAGTATGTAGAAAATCAAAATTTACAACCCGAGCTACGTTTAAATAGCCTGTATCGTGATTGACCAACACTCTAATAATGTTTACTTTTGATTTTCAGGCCATTTTATAAGCTTGAAGAGAATTTAAGCGGTGTTGTAAACACTGGATAAAAAGAAATACTACGTTAAAAATTAATGAGCATCAAAGGATGATTATGTGTTCATAAACACCAGATTTTAACATAGGGTTAAACGAGTCCTTAGCACTGTTAAAAAAGGTTCCAAGAGATCTTGGTGTACTTTGTACCTGTCACTAGGAAACAATTTAGCTGCTTCGTAGGAAATTATACCTAAGAATAGAAGCGGTACCCATTTTAGTTTTTTATCATTAAGTATTCGCAATAGCGAAATGTCTTTCATAGCCATCCTTTCAAGTTTCTTGTTTAATATTCTATTGACCAAACTTTGTTCATAGCCGTTAGATTTAGCAATTTGTCAAGTGATATTTGATTCTTTTCCGAAATAATGAACAGAGGAATATTCAAAGCTCGATGAATCATGTGGTTAAAAGCTGAAGTTTTATGAGACCCTGGGTGGCACGAATCCGACGGTATAAGGTGAACAGTATAAGTGGGTTTGCGGTATACTGCACAATTGGTGTTTATTATTTGAAGTAGAGATACATAAGTCGAGAAAAATAAAAAATTCCACTTGATTCAGACTCCATAGTAAAATTGAAACGCGGGTGTAAGGAATTTAAAATAGTTAAAAATTTGGTCGCTTGCCGGTGGCTGTCCGTCCAACAAAATAAAATATATGAATGGGCTTCGAATTCATTGAACGATCAATTGATGACGATAACCCAATGAAAAATATAAATCTAGAAATATCCACATGAATTAATTTAAGGTTGTGCGAACGAGATAGTTCCCTAATCATAATAGAGACCATATTCGATATATACGTTTTAATTTCACCAACAGTGAGACACGAATTAAATATAGCAATATTACTGGTGCATTAATTAATATAGCATCATTAATGGTGTAATATATGTTAATGGTGTGATGGTTATGATGTAATATATATTAATATAGCATTATTAATGGTGTAATATAGTTTTACATGACAGAAATTATAAGTAATAAAATGAAAATATCTGGTAAGTCTTTGACTTGACTCGTTTTCCTCGCGCGGTGCGTTTGAATTTCCATCAAAACGGTAGGTTAATTGTGATCCCGACGAATTTACTGCGGTGACAATATGGTCAATAAAAAAATAGTTGATAAAACATACAAGCTACACGTTGTTAGTTTCTTTTACGACATCTAAGTGTAGGAAATGCCTCATTTTTTATATAAGATCACTCTGGAGTGCATACACGTACCATTTCCCATATAAAAGGGCTGGTATTTTTTTGGCAAATATTTCGGAGAGTAAGGTGGTAAGGGGTTGAATTTTTGGTGTCAATAGATGGGGTGATAAATATTTCTTTAAAATGAGACAAAATTCATAGATTTCTAAGTAAAATGATGTTTCGCTCAAACTACCTCAAGCGACAGGTTTCGTAACAGTTTCATTTTCAGGTGAAGTTACCGGAAGTGGAAATTGCAAAGTTTATTTTTTCACTGCGTCACAATTGACCAATTCCATGAAGCAGAGGTAGAGACAGTATCTCAAAATTATAATAATGAGGAGGGGGTGGTAGTGATATGGTAGTGGGGGGCTTCCCCATGGATGGCGGATCGCTCTGGTTGCTCTGGTAACTCTCCTTGCGAAGGCAATCCAAAAGGAGAGAAACGAAAAGACAAAAGAAGAAAAGATGGAAGCGGAGAACGTGGCTGATTTTTCTGAGGGGGTGAGTCCGGGGGGGGGAGGGCGACAAAAATATCGAAGAGAGGGGGTAGCGCGTGCTCGCAACCGCTTGCCATCTCATTCCCCCTCCCCATTCCCCCTCCCCATTCCCACTCCCCATTCCCCTCTCCCGATTCCCCCTCCCCATTCCCACTCCCCATTCCCCCCTCCCCATTCCCCCTCCCCATTCCCCTCTCCCCATTCCCCCTCCCCACCTCGGAAGTACTTTTGTTTTAAGGTCGAGGATGCCTGTTTGAGACACGACCCTTTTGCTTTGCTCCCCCTTTCTACTCCTTAGCCCCTGGGGCGCGTGGTTTCGCTCCTCGCCCCTTACTTTTCCCTGTTATTCCCCTTTCCCTTCCCACCGGCTAGGGGCGGCGCTGCCGCTATTCTCCGTGCCAGGAGCGGTCGACTATTCCGTCTTGCCATCGACAGCATTCCCGTTTTTGAAGCAGTCACTGGACAGCGGGGCAAAAGAGGGTGTTCTTAGAGTACAAAACCCGATTCTCCGAACATTTCGCTGGGCGCTTTTCTCGAAGCGCATTCGACTTAGGTCACAATAAAGCACATAAAATAATCAATATTTGCTTTTTTGAAACATAAACACCATCGTTGGTTAAAAGATAGGAGCAATTTTCATAATTCTGGAGGGGCTACTCTTCTGTAACCTCTGGTACAGAAAAAAAATTAATTTTCATTTGATACACGCTGATCAGAGTTTCAGGGTGGACTAATTTCAAACAAGAATGGTGATGGTTTTTCGATTTATTGGTTCATATAATCCATACACACCACTTGAATAAACTCTGAATGTCGATGAAGCAATCCTCACGCTCCCTCCTTTTATAAAACCACGTCACGCGGAGTCACTAAAACCTCAACTTTCCTCACCAGTATCATTCACGGTATTTTAAAGTTTTATTTTAAGAGATCCACATCTCTCTTTCAATTAAGAAAACAGCTGAGCTTAGCTGTGCGTCAGCCATTTCGGTCATATATACATTGCACACAAAGGCAAAAACTAGGCGTGGCAGTAGACCGGGTTCTTCCCCTCGGCCACGCCTCTCAATACAGAGTTTAAGTAGAATTATTCAATTTACAGTAAGGTTTCCTTATACATCGTTTCTTTTTGTAGATGTGTTATACATTTTCCAAATTAGATTTTTTATAATCTTCCGTGAAGATAACGTCTCGAGAGTAGACTCATGTAGTTTTAAGATGGCAGCTTGTAAGGCAATGAAGTCAGACGTGCTGTACGGTTGTTGATCGTGATTGAAATATTGCAGTTAATGTGCTCGCAATGAAAATGGTATGGATGAGTTCAGTTTGATAACATGGCGAACCAAGAGTTTAGTGCAGAAGAAAAGGCGAGTAGGAAGGGATGGATGGGGAGGAGAGGACGTTGCGTAGAATGCCATTACTCCGTCTCAAGCGCTATGAAGAGTACGGATAACTTGCATTCGCTGCACGAATGTGCCGACGATCTCGATGGAAGATGAATCCTCTATGGAATCATGCTGACGAGTAGGGATGGGTGACATAACATCCTGGAAAATGAAAAGCACAACCCCATACCGGGGCAAAACACCGGGCGTTATTTTCATCGGTTGCCTTCTCGAAGCACAACACTACTATTACCAATTATTTACTCTCTCGGTGTGTCTAATGACGCGGGTTTTACGTATATGGACATCTTATCATTAGAAAAAGATAGAATTTGTGTCTGGTCCGTGGACTGGTATTAATAGTTATGTATTAAGTTGATTTTGTTTGGGACATTATGGCACATATTTACGCATCCGACTTCTCCTTTAATGAGACACCCTTCTGAATGAGTGGAAATGAGTAAAGTGCGTACATTTGAAAAAGAAAATGTCGTCGGATGGCCAAATAGCATTATAAAGTACGACGCCTTTCTGTCAAAGAACTTGCAATGAGTCATCGAGGTCCCCTCAATCTTTCCACCGTTACTTGCATTATCTCGAACCGAGCACTGAAACCGAGGAAACTGTGATTTTAATTACACTATGAAGCTCACGTAATGATTTTATTTAGGGATGAGTCGATTCCACTTTTTTTCGATTACGATTCCAAATCTTTCAAATCGATTCCCGATTCTCGATTCCGATTCCATCGATTCTTATTCCTGATAAGAGGTGGGATATTGATATACCAATAGCGTATGACTATTATTTAAATTCAAGTATGGGCTGAAATAAAATAACAAAGACAATTAAGTCGCTCAAAAATTATATTTATTAACAAATATATCCTCAGCTTATTGAGGTGGTAGATAAAAGGTACAAATTGATAGCCTGCACCCAAAATTACTGAGACAAAGAAGATGTGATAAATGAAATTTGATGCGATTATTTGTCAATCTGGAATCGATGGAATCGAAATCGACTTTAGGCGATCGATTCTCGATACCGATTCTAATCCTGAGAATCAATGGAATCGAGAATCGAAATTTGGTTTCGACTCATCCTAAATTTTATTTTTATAAGCATATTCCTTCCATCTATCTCAATTAGCGGGAAAATAGCATTAGTTAAAGGGAGAAAGAATTTGGATCACCAATACCATGTAGACGATATTAAGTAACTGTCCATATACTGCGGTGTGTTCCCAATTTCTGTGGCGTCTTTGAAGTTACGGCCGATTCTTTTAATTATATATACACATAAGGTTTCTACCTAATTATCTAAAGTTTTCTGAGTAAGCGATGTCCTTTCGGTAGTAATCACATTGCTTTTAGACTTAACGCCAGGGTAACCAAGAAGCCACTTCCGATAATTTAGCCAAAGCTCGTAATGGAGGGTTTATAATGGAACACCAAATGCAAGTTTGACTGATTAACGTACTCAACCCCTCGAGGTCTATGATCTCAAAAAAGCGGGATACCTTTCAAGTTACTGTATTTATACTTCAAATCCACTTCAAGTAGAGGCTATTTCTACTTCACCATGAGCAACTAAGATGAGGAGACAAGGTGAGTCATGCACGAATTCAAAATAGAAGGTTGCCATTCTGCCGATTAATCTTTGCTTTTGATTGCTGGCGCGAATGCTTTCAGGGCTAAAACCAGATGATTAGGGACATAATCAGTAAGCATAAGTTTTTTCTAAATAATACAGATAAAAGGAGGAGATAAAAGAAGCGAAGAGAGAATGATTTTCTTCACTGCAGGATGTAATTATTTCAAAAAGAGGTGGCAAAATTCGACTTCATGGACCAAATTGTCACAAGACTTAATGAGAACGGCGCACGATTTAATGAAGTTGCCGAACGTCTACCTCAATTTAATATGCAAGTAGGGATTAGGTATTGACGCCGGTCAATCAACGTGAAAGCAGGATTGAGACCATTCAAATGCGTGGGAGGGAGCGACAGAAGATGCATATACAGAGGATTTAGCTAAAAAAAACATGGCTAAGACGCTCAATTTATAGTTTTCATTGCATGTTTATTGATGGGTGTCACACAATTGACTGAAAGATGAATAGAGCTGAAGAAATACTTATAATACGTTGATGAGTGACTTCCAGAATAGACTAAGCCGAGCAGATAAAAATTCAGCCATTCCTACACACAATCTTACCTTTGTTATTTTTTATCACTTCTTTGGTTATGCGAGCTTACTCCTTAACACAATTCTGACCAATTAATAGGGAACTAAAATTATATTCAAGATAGTAAAATAATAGGAAGTTGAGAAGAAGATACAGTTAGAAAATATTCTGAAATGCAAGTTAACTAGGTTTTTTAGATTTACATATATTAATAGTGACGAAACATTTAATTAGATTTGAACTAAACACGTCATCAAATGAACAAAATGTATCGAAAGCAGAGCTATTACGTATCAATTCCTGGTCTCACAAGTTTGAAGTCGTCTTAAAAATATTGTCGCTCTTATTGTTACTTTTTATGTCGATTCAAGAGATTATTTTCCAGTGACAAGATATCGAATGAGTTTTCATCAGATGCAACTCTGAACCCCCCCTGCGCTCACCGAAATCCTTTACACGAAAATGACACTTGATTTAAATAGTTCCTGCTTCGGGAGGACTTGAAGTGCTTACAAGTTACCGCGGGCATAGGCAAACAGTTAGTAATTATTTGAGTTACAATCTACAGCAGCATAAATTATTATAAGTGCGTCTTTAGTCAGTTGAAGGGTAGTTAACAGAAAACTGATGGAAGCATACGTTATTCAACTTCATTATCTTAAGATTTTCACAAACGCATTAATTACGGCGCGAGGTATCATGTTGAAGGAATTGAGGTATGATTTTCTTCTCAATGTGGACATAATTTGGCAGTCATGCGATGAAAAAGTACGAAAATATAATAACGAAAAGTGAAAGAGACGAATGTATTGCCAAAGTTCCAAAGAACTTACCTTCCACGGAACTCCTCCTATCTCTCGTTTGCTGCGCTCTCACTGTAGCGTAGCAGCGCTCTCTCTCTGTAGAAGGGCCGTCCTTGTTGTTTTACGTCGTTTAGCTGGCGACTCTTTTCCACCCGCAGATATCTGCGGATAAGAATGACCAGGTTTAGGAAACTCAAATGCTGGGGAAAGTATAATGATCAATGCCGGTCTAAGTACCAGGAAATTATAGGTCATTTTTTTTAGATTGTTGCAGCTCACGATGTATATCTGGTAATCTTTGGGTTCCGCGGGTATTTTTTTGTATTATTTTTACAACAGTTTCTCCCTGCTCTGCTGCCGGCTTCGTCGGGCTCAGGATTATATTTTGAAAGCCCGACGAACCCAGCAGCAGAGCAGGGAGAAACTGTCGCATGTCGCGGCAGCAGAGCAAGGCGAAACTGATCAGTGAAACTATTCTTTTTCATTCTTGAACGTAACGATATCGATGCAAGATCGCATCGCCCACATGATTTCTCGTGGCGTTCAAAAACTTGCTTGCTTTAGAAACAGAGGTCGCCAAACCATTCACTAATTTTGATGTTATTAGAGGCGGCACGCAAAAAGTTACCTACATACGGTATGTGCTTCATCTTCAAATGAACCGTTAAGATATTTGTCAGAATGAAGCGTCGACTTCGAAAGGTCCTCTCTCGAGCAACGCAGTAACCCAATTTACACCCGGACAATAGACAAAAGAATGAAGATCAGGATAATTAGGTGTCCTTTTCATCGCCCTTCTCCCACAAATCAGATGCTTCAGTGGAAGTGAGGGGTGAGGGGTGGTTGGGGCGGCTGCACAGCAACTCTTCCCCCCGCGACCCCAAATGGGATGAGAACAGCTCCCACACCCCCAAAACGGATTCTCTTGATTGATGGCGCATGTCCTTGACTCCCCCGAGAGGGAGCGGCGCGGGGTGACCCTCCCCCCACCACCCCTGCTCCTCCCCCATCTGGGACCAGAGCCGCCGCCTTTATTAGACTCCGAGAGGGCGTTGTGCTTGGCCGCTTGGGGAGGACAGACACGGAGGGGGGGGGGGCGGGGAGAGACCCCCAAATCACGCGGGTGTCGCCCCTTGCCGCGCCATGGCGGGCGGGACACGCGTGCCCTCATTAAGTAATGCTCACTTGAGCGAACTTAAAAGGCACTTTTCCCACCCCCACAACACTCGACGCCCTCGTTGGTGAGCCCGGGGGTGGGGGGTGTGTTCGGGAGGAGGGGAAGGGAGTGGGAGAGGGGAGGGGAGTAGAATCGTCGTCGTGGACGCGTCAAAATTGGTGATCATTTGCGTGGAAGGCTCACGCTGCGAATGATTGTTGCACGTGGTGGCCGGACACGATTGTTGACGTTGGGGGACTTTATTACCCGGGGGAAACCTCGTCACGAGGATATACCCATTCCTAATATCAAGAATCGCATCATAACCCAGGTTAAAGAAACACCACGTAAGACCGTTATCGCAATAGATGTTACATCTACATCCACATCTACGTCATACCCGCCAAGCCACCCAATGGGTGTGTGGCAGGGGGTGCTTCCACACCAGGCATGCATGAATTATGCGGCAGAACACCGAAACTACATTGAAACCAGCGTACCACACATGCAACGCGTCAATTAAAAATCTACTAACCAAGAAACGTTCCATGGTCCATCGTTCCAACATGCAAGGGATACAAAGACTGCTAGGTACTACAGATTCAAAATGACGTGCAAAAATAAGTGATGACACCGCTGTGTCGAAACATGTTTTACCAAGAAAATAAATCTGTGGAAGAAAACCAAGATTCTTTTTTATTTGTGAAATTCAACTTCCACATAGTTGAGCCTCAAACTATGGAACGTGTTAAGAACATCAATATTTACATCATGCATAAATAAGAACGTAGAGAATATAAAGAGAGAGATCTAGAGTCAAGCTAATGTCACTATACGAAAACTATTCATGACGATGATCACAGCTGTTATGGTCTCGAATTGTACGCGGAACTTTATCGGTAACTTTTCCGGTTGACCGTTGCTCTTGGAGCCAAGCGCTCCAATCGCACCATTGGTTGACGGCGCCACCCTTTTGGTTTGGCATTTTTTCAAATGCATCTATTTATTCGTTTTATTGGCTTGTCTGACGCCATTTCATGCACGTTAACCTTCTGAGGAGAACAATATTGAAGACTTCGCAATTTTACGGAGAGATATTTCCTTTTACTAATTCTTAATTGGAGAAAACTTCATGTTAAGATTGAAACCACTTAGTTTTTTTCCACCAATATATTTAAACCACAAATGAACCTGTTTCGGCCATTTCAGGCCATTATCAAGATTACAAATTAAAGTATCAGTGGTTTCATTCTTAACAGGAATCGTAATAATTTCCACAAAGTGAATCCGCCATCCATTGATTTTATGGATAAAACTTGCACGCTCACTGACGACGATTGAATTAGAGGAAGATAATAACGACCGAACCGTTTGGACAGCGTCTTATTTACAAAGGCGAGGTGAAAAAGGAATGCATCACAGCCTCTTCATTACTGGACCAGAATCTTAGCATGGTGGCGCGCTGATAAGACGTGAACATCGTTGTCACGTGACCGCGAGACGTTTTTTTGGCGAAGGGGAACGAACGTCCGGGTGAATAATTGACGCACTCCGAATCCTGAGCTTCAACTTCACATCCGGGGAATTGGATCGCGCTGACTGGTCCATTAGCCTTTTGGTTACCATAACTGATAACATTTAATGTGAATCAGGCCTCAAGGTAATCCCGGGTTTACCGAAGCAGTCAAAAAACACGACATAACCAATTAGAAAGCAAGCCCTGCCATGCAAAAGAGTGGAATGGGCACAGATAAATTCGTAATGTAAACAATTTATCACATTATGGCTTATTTTTATGGCAATAGGTTTGGGATAAGGGGTTTATTTTTTATCCAATTTGTAGTGAGATCAAATAATTATACGCGCTCTAATGTACTCTTAACCAAGAGTACAGAGAGATGGAGGCTGCCCGCGTTTGTTGCAAAGAATAAGCGCTGAAAACATTTTCGATCATGCCAAGAAATAGAATATTTATAATTCACAGTAATTGATTTTGACGATGTGCTCCGGTTCCCTTCCCCCCCAAATCATTCTAAATGAGAGAGGTTCTGTACTTTCTACTGTACTTTCATTTGGGATATACTATAGCAACAGATCGCATTGGGTTGGTCTGGGAGACGACCGAGGTCCTCAGAGGTCTTTCGAGCAATTGAAGACAGGTGGGAGGGTTGCCGCGGGACGAAACTTGGGGTCAGTCTTGTCTCAGTCTCGTTTTCTGATCTCGGGTCTCGACTCGTGTCTCGTCTCGTTAACCTCCGTGTCGCACGATTGTCGAACTGTAATCTCGTCTCATTCAAAAAATGTTAATGATAGTTTTTGAAGGGAAGAATACTTAGCTTTTTGCTGTCTTTGGTGACTTGAAAAAAGCATAATCTGGAAATCACCAGAACTTTGAGATTAAATGAAAGAGATAATCATTTTGATGAAGAACTAAAAATATTATTATAGCATTCAGGATTCAACTTGAAGATGGAAATTAATTTAATGCTTTTGTGAAGTCAATTCATTGGAACCATCAAGAGTAATGCAGAGGAATTAAAATCATGCGATTATTACTTCAAAATGCAAAAATTAGAAATTAGGAACACCTATAATAATTTTAATGGTTCATTTGTCCTTTCGAAGATTCATTAGCGTTCGTAAGAAATATTTGTGATTTTTGAGCGAAAATGCTTCCGTTTAAAAGCTCAACGGCAAACTTCCGGTACCCTCGAATTTCATACAACTCTCTTGAAATACGCCTGAGAAATGTCTTTATTCAGGTGCTGACGTTGACAAAAGAAAGCATTTTCCCATAACTTCCAGTTTAGGAAATATATTCCCACTGCCCTTCAGCACATCGATACTATATCACTAAAGATAATAGCCGAAAAAATCACTCAATTTCTCAAACTCAATCTTAGTATCGTGCCCGTATTATTAAGTTAATGGGACGAAGTGATGTTTCCGTGGTTTACACGGAGTCATGAATATACATTATGGATTCTCGACTCGCCGCCAAAAACTGTTGCCTAGAATTCCGTAAACAAACAACTTTTTCGATTGAGTCGCCATCTAGTGATGAAGGAAAGCAGTTTAAATGTAAATACAGTCTACAGATCGAAAATAATCACGTCTCACCGGTTTTACTTACCAGTAATCCTAATGCAGCGGATAAAAAATGTAGTACTACACCCAGGACGTAATTATACACTTTTTGAATACTGTCCGATCTACAGATATTTTTAATTCCTCTCCAAATTTAATTACACAAATGCACAGTTAACTTCTTAGCACTTCGTGATTATCGTTCCACGGCAAAATAATAATAATAATACGAGTTGAAAAAAGTAGAATGAATAAGAAGGCGGATACAAGTACTATGACTTCAAAAACAAGATCCGAAAATATCATTTATGGATGAGAAATTGCGCCAATAACTATCATTTTAATAACAAATAAAGGAGAGATAGTTGAACCTACTCCGAGGCCACACATGAATAGTAGGTTACTCAATAACATCCACATCAAATTATACATATAGCTCATACCTTCTGATTCCTAAGGCACTCAAAAGTAATAAACCAAAAAAATGTATCTGTAAATTAACAGTAAAAGATCCACACAGCTGAGAAAAGACTCACGATGGAAGTTTCATATGCCTCTTACACACTTCCTGTAGTAGATATTTCCTCAATAGCATTTACAAAGTAACTGTTAGGGCTCAAAAATAGTCCGCTATTATTCATAGCATGAAGTTGTTCATATCTCTTCAACTTTATTGAATATTCAGCAGTCTCACGTTGACAACAATCAACAACGGCTATTTACGATTCGAAGATTTGAGAAGACATTTTTCTGAGTGGTGCCAAGGACAGAGTGAACTAAAGGTGGAAATTGAGGCAACACATCACCTAGGCAACGATTCCAAATATTTAAATCCATAATATATATTCATGCTCGGAGTGTTGAAATCCTCCGTGCAAAGTAAACAGTTACCGGGGTTACTATGGGAACTTTCCACTCGATATGTTGAAGTAAGCGCCGATGGGAACAAAACAGTGATGACGCGCGATCGAACATTGATTAAACGGTTTTGCACGGGCGAAACGTACAGAATTGTGACCATCACGTCGGTATAATTATCTAGATTCAAAATTTTCATGGGCGAATGTTTTGTCAATAGTTTTCAAATTCATTCAAAGTACGCGTAATAAAAGTAAGTTTTTACCACAAAGTGAGCGAAAACTTGGCTTTATCGATGTTTATTGCCTTTCATGGAAATCAATTAAAAACAATAATCGAGGATGTCATTATCGAAATTCTTCAACAGTATAGTTTTTTTACTCTGGTCACGATCTAGTTTGAAAATGGCCGCTTAGTGCGCCGAGTGTGAAATGAATGGAAAGCAACCGCGCCTTTGCGTCGTGAATTGCGCAGCGCACGAGAGTGAATGGAAAGGGCCCTTTAAACGCCCGGTTGTGGACCCTGACCCAGTAGCTTGTATTTTACTGTTGTGGAATTCCTAGTGAACGTATGTCTAGTAATTAAAAAAAATACTCTGATATAGTGCCCCAAGATACGCCATTTCATGACTGTCATCATCAAAGAATAAGGAAGGCCAAGCGGAAAGTAATCTGGTCTCCTTATGGTTAAGGTGTGGGTTCATACCCCGCCAAGAAGTGTTGCAAATTTGATTGCAAATTTATTATTACACATGCTCATGCAGCATGCGTTGAGCTATTTGATGCAACGATTATATTAGTGACATATGTATACATGCGCATGGGGCCCATAAATTAGTTGCTTTCTGCGCATGTGAATATTATTTCAAAAAGTTATTCAAGTAGACTCGAAAACCTTTCCCAGAATAATTTACTACCCCAAATATACCCCAAGCTAATACCATTGACCTTGAAAAGCAACTGCTCTAAATTAACCGAAGGGCAACCTCAATGCACACAATTAATAATTGGATCGGATATTAGGGGGGGAGGCGAGCGACGGCTAGGGTCATTTGCGCCATAGGGAACAGGTAAGGGAGGAAGGGTGGATGGAAACCCGGCGTCAGCATTAGCCTGCTCTTAACTAAGGGCGCCAAGGGGACCACGGTTTAACGCCTCGTCCGACAGACGGAGTACTGCAGTTGAAGTGCCCTCCACAAGACACACAAGTAGGCATCGGGTTCCCTCTGAAAAACATATTACTCTGCAGGGATTTGAACCCTGGACGCCTGTGTGGTAGACGAGTATTCTAGCCAACACACTGTCACGATCCCCCGCAATTAATAATGATTATGGTGCATGCTTGTGGCACATGGAACCGCCGCGGCGATTTTCTCCGGTTGTGGGTCACATCCGTCTTCGTTCAAATGAGACAAAACGGACGAGGAAACCACGATGTTTCCAGATTCTGATTAGCTCGCGATTCTAGGTCCATGGCTTAGTGTATAATACATTTTCAGGCTTCACTTGGTGGAGCAACACTGCGAAGATTCGTAATTGAATTCACTCTTTGTAATATTCCACAATGGCTTTTATTACTCCGACATAGGGTTCGACTCAAGTTAAGTCATTATCAAGGTAATAACTTAACTTGAGTCAAAACCGAGGTCGGAGTAATAAAGACCATTGTGGAATATTACAAAGAGTGAATTCATTTACGGATCTCCATGGCTTAGCTTTTCCATGTAATTTCCTTAAGTAGTATTAATTTTACCGTAAAGTATTAAATATGTACAGTAGATATGGAGTGCTTGTATTGTTTCTGTAATTAAATTTTAAAGCTCCCCTACATTTACACCCCTGACTCTTCTCGGAGTATCACGCCAATATTTGAAGTAGTTCCATAGATACGGTTGAACTAATATCGAAAATTAACTCCGTAGGTCAAATATACTTTGGATTGACGTTTTGAGCACGTTAACGCAGTTTCTGATTTTCGGCCTGCTTTCACCGATTTGGGTCCACTGTGAGCCGTTAGAGCTCAACTTACTCAGTTACGAAATTACCATTTGTTCGGAAATGTTGAAATCACTACCCCTATTACTAGAGATGTGCGAATGCTTCGAAATCGAATCTAATCAGGCTCGAACTCGAATCAGGCTTCATTCGATTCGGTTCCCCTATGTGAATCGGGATGCTTCGAAAGCGAATGATTCGTAATATTCGAATCAGATTGATTCGTCTTCGAATCGTTACATGCGTTCAAACATGGCACTATTCCCCGAATTGCGCGCAGTCCGTTTAGAAGATGTTTTCCTCACGCGAAACGAAAATTTAAACGACCACAAGTTATTCTGTGCTATTCTTTGTGCCACTGTATAGATGTATATAGTATAATGTATAGATTTTTAGCTAATGTAAGGCCCTGAAATACAGTGAAAATCCATATTAATTTAACTCTGCATAAACTTTTGTATTTTATTTCGAATTCGATTCGAAAGTGAATTTTTTAGGGTGATTTGATTCGCTAACGTATATCTAAAAAAAATTCGTTTCGATTCGATGTATGTGGGAGATTCGATTCGGTTCAATTTGAAATGAAAATCCCTGATTCGCACGGCACTACCTATTATTGATCCTCGAATGTGCAATAGCAGTGTGCCTCTTACTTAGTGTAACAGGTAAAACTAAGTTAAAGGATAAAAAATATGCGTGATTAACTCATTTCTGATATAATTTCGATGACGCCCATCGTTACGTGATGAAGAATATCGATTCAACGTCACACATAAATCGTAATAATAAGAAATTATATCAATTTGATTTAAGTGCAAGATTCATGACTAATAAAATGAAATGACTTCAAGAGAAATTACAAGAGACTTAATGTAGAGGACGCAAGCTATTATGAAATCAAACGGAATCGCACTTTTCCAAAAAAAAATTACTTACCACTAAAAATAAATTTTTCAGAAAATTGCCATTCTGTTTGTTATTCCAAGTGGAAGGATAATAACGATCAAAATCAACGCTACCGACAACGTTGGATGTTTGGCTATTGATAAGACGAAATGCCAAGATCTTTTTAAAAAGTAGAATGGTAAGCATTAGGTGAAGATTCTGGGTAGGTATGTTGTGGGGTGATTTAAGTCTGCCCGTTGTCACTCTCACTTATTCATATTTATGCAAAGGAAATATCAACAGAGGCTTGGTAAAAGCTATGAGAATAAAAGCTGATAGTAAGAGCTTTGGGAATAAAAGTTAGCACACAGCTGAAAAAGGCGGTTAGATTATCAGGGGACTTGGCTTGAGTCGACAATCTAAGGGATTCCGTGGATCGGTGGATGAATCAAAACTCGAACTCCTGCAGAACAGTTGCTGTGCGCCGAGCCGTATGTGGACGAGCATGTTAGGCTGGGAGATGTTTCATCATCCACCATACAGTCCTGATCTTTCTTCCAGCGATTTTCATCTTTTCTTGCGCCTCAAGAATTTCCAGTTCTCCGGTCAGTGTTTTGACATCGACGAAGAGCTGAAGACGACTGTCACACGCTGGTTCCATTCACAGGCGGCAGACTTCTACGATACAGGAATACAAAATTTGATCCCACGATACGACAAGAGTCTCAATTCTAATGGTGGCATGTCGAAAAATAGCTGAAACATTGTTGTACCTGTTGCCAATAAAGTTGTTCATGTAACTATGTTTTCTTTTTTTTAATAGGGAAACTTACTTTCTGAATGCGTCTCGTATCTCGAAAAGTATCATGATAAGTGGTTGATAATTTGTCCTGTTTGGAAAGTTGATACGTTTTCTCTATGGCGAGGGAAAATTCGTCGAATCGCATGTGAAGAGATATTTAATCAACATTGTCCTATTATCTGAGGGAGAATGGAGTGAACTGTCGGTCAACGGGGAAGGAGAAGAATGAAACAGATGGAGAGAGAGGTACACTTAGACAAGGAAAGAAATATGCGTTTTATTATTATAATATATAAATAGAGCCCCGGAACTCTATAAAATTAAAAGGATTTTACTGACGTCTTTCTAATACATATTAACTTTGCCGTTAGGTTCCCCAGATAGGAATCAATTCGCGTGATTCGATTAGGAATCTAGTCGTCTTTACCCTTTTGTTCGACGCGAAGATGGAATCGAGGACGGGGATGAAGCAGACGGGGGTGTGAGGGAGAAGGAGAAGGAGTGGGGGAGGAATGAGGCAAAGGGTCCTTCCTCACACATCTGTGTCACGCCGAAGCGACGGATTGTTCCCCCCCACCCCCTCTCGTATAACTAAGCCAGTCTCTTCGCGCAGAGGGATGCATGCCCCCTCTCATTCCCTAGGGACTGGATCGGAATGAGAAAAGCGGGAAGGGGGTATTGGGTACCCCTGGTTCACGCGCCGCGGCGGCATTGTTGTGACGCAGAGCGGGGAATGCTCTGGTGCACCACCCTCTACCCCTCTCTCCCGCACCCCTTCTGTCTGTCTCTTTGGAGACATCCGAGGGTGGCGTTGGTGACATCGTGGTTGCACATCACCTTCCCTTCTTTCTTTCCCTCCCTCTTTCTCTCCAGGGAGAGGAGATTTCGGCGGGAGGGGGTTGGGAATCGGGGGGGGGGGATGGTTGCACCCCCGCTCTCTCCCCATCATTCCTTTGTCCCCTCTTTTTCCACCCCCCCCCCTCTGAAGACTCCGTCTCCCTGGAGACAGTCCAGGGTCTCTCGTTGCGTTCGCTTTTACGATTGGTTGGGCACGCTCGCAGAAAAGCTTGTCTGTGGAGTGGGGGATGGAGGGAGGGAGGGGGAGAGGGGTGAGGCAATTGCACGAGGGAGGGGGAAGGTTACCTTCACTCTTCTTCCATCCATAGTCTAGGTGGCTGTTGTAATTTTCGTTTATTTAAAAATTTGCGTGAAACTACAAGTACGTGCATTTATCAGTAATACGTATAGGGGTCACAAATTTGCAGTAACTGAAGAATTCAAGTATCTGGAAGTGACTTTCACCAGTCAAAATTAGATGGACCAGGAAATACAAGGTTGATTAAATGCAGCCAATTGGTGTTACTGGAGTTTGTCAAAACTGTTGAAGAGCAGACATCTGTCAAGAAATACAAAAATTAGGATATATGTACCCAGCAATTATCCAACCTGTTCTCTTGTATGGGTCAGAAGTGTGAACACTGACAAAGTACACACAGAAAAAGTTGTTTACTTTTGAAAACAAGATATTAAGAAGAATATATGGACCAACTCTTGAAGCAGGAACATGGAGAATAAAGAAAAACAGTGTACACAGAGATTTGTACGGAAGACCTGATAATGTGGCCGTGGTTAGAAGCAGAAGGATAAGATGGCTTGGTCATGTCAGAAGAAGAGAAGAGGATACAGCCATACGAAGAGTGTGGAGGGGACACCCAGAAGGAAGACGCCCACCAGGAAGGCCAAGAATGAGATAGGACGACCAAGTAGCCAATGATGTGAGAAAACTGAGTGGTGACATTGAGATGGCGGAAAACAAAAAAGTCTGGAGGCAACTTGTAGGCGAGGCCAAAAATCAGCTTGGGTTTGAGTGGCCCCTGGAGTAGGTAAGTATGTATGTATAGATTAAATTGAAATTAAATGCAGGTTAGCGACAGTGTTTCTCGGTAATTAAATGCTAATTGAAGACGTAGCCTTCGGAACTTTACATATAAATCGAAGTAATTCGCTTCCATACACCCATATATTCCTAGACACGCAAAATAACATGTTTCACGTCGTTGTAATGATGGCTAACAAGTATCCGGCTGCATAACCGTGTTAAAAACACGAATCTGCGCACGATTTCCGCTATAATTTGAATTCAACGCCGTAAATTAATTCCATATTCTTTCAAAGAAATTTTCAAATAAAATTCTTATATAATTTGTGTGTGGTTATTTTTCATATTTTTAACAGATTTACTTTAGAGAAATGTGGACAAAAATATTTTCAAAACTCCGTTGAAAAGTAATTGAAATGCGCATTCAATGACTTCTGAAAACCACTCTGTAGCCACATTACAAATCCCCGCCAGCTCTATCTTTTTGAATAATTTTCAGCCATTACCTTCTCTGTATTCCTTTGGTCTGATTGTTGTGAACGCGCCCCGTATGCGAGACGGGGCTGGAACACAGTTTTTATTATGCCGTGCATTCTTGCCCTGGGGGTCGAGGATCGAATAATCACACAGAGGTTTTGAAAGGAAAATTAAAGTTAATTTAAATCAAGCATTTGATCCTTTAATGAAAGAAACGTAAAATGTGCGTCTCGAATAGCCAAACAAGAATATTACCACGTCTCGGGAAGGAGAGAAGTTGAGGGTAGAAGCACGGATGGATGACGATGCGGCGATTGGTGCACCATGGGCCGGGTGGCCTCTCGCCTCCACTCCTCCATATCGGCTACATGGCTTACTTAGCTGAATTATGACCACGGACCGAAATGACCCGAAATTAAATAACTTTGTACTTGATGAAAGATTTCAGGCTTTCCAGGTGAATGCTATGGAGGTAGATTTCTCGGGTTTCCATCCGGGTCAAAGGAGATATCTCCGACATGTTTCGGCAGCCAACTCCGCTACCGTCTTCAGGTATGAAGTGCCTAATCCCTGAAGACGGTAGCGGAGTAAGCTGCCGAAACATGTCGGAGATATCTCCTTTGACCCGGATGGAAACCCGAGAAATCTACCTCCACAACTTTGTACTTTGCCTCACGGTTTATTATTCTCGACCGGTTTCAACATAAAATAGCGTCATTTTCCAGAGGTTACTAAACGCCGAGGCCATCAGTCTCACACATTAATACCCTGAGGCAGAGGAAGGGGGAGGGGGGAATTGGGAAAGGAGGTTGGGGAGGGAAGTAAGGTGAATATGTGCAAGCTGACTGGGAGGAAGCAAGGTCAGTGTTTTGCAAACATAATTCGGTAAAAGGAGGAGGGGGAACTCTTACAGACAAAAGAGGTGAGTTCATAGGAACAACTTCGTTTTCCATCTTCTCCTTGTACAACCTGTGATATGCCCTTATTTCAAAGTTTTCCTAAATATCTAATTTGGAACCTTTGTCTACAAAATGTAACACATTCAGATTGAAATTAGAAACATGATCATTATCAATTAAGTGTTTTGCTAACATAGACTTACAATCAAGATTAATCAATGATTTTTTATAAATACTATATTTATGAAATTATATGATGAAATTTATGAAAAAATAAGAAATTTAATGATTGAAAAAATATGTATCGATGCCACTGTTAAAGAGCTTATGCTTTATATATATATATAGACTATATTTGGTTATTTTCCCCTCACCTTCATGTTAAGAAGTCAATGATAGGTAAAATTGAGTAGTTTATAAAGTAACTGTATCAGTTCATGTTCATCAGTTATTTACTTCTTAATTTTTCTCTGGAATTAGATATTTTCAGCTCTCAATCTTAAAATCGACGGAAAAAAATGGGTTCGTATATCGTGGTTATCCTTTTTTTCTCTCTCCAAAATAAGTAAAACTCAAACTGAATCTTCCATACCCTCTACGGTGTCCTCGATATTTGTATGAACTGATAGATGATGTGCAAATTTTTCAATTTTGAATTAATAAGTTTCGGCAAAGTCATCTTTTAAAATGCTTCAGTCTAAATATTTTACGGAGATACCACGGGTAAGGTCATTTCTCCATTTGTATGTAATTTCATTTTGCTCCGTTTCTTTAAACAGGCAGATTCTACTATTGTAAAAATTAAATATTAATATGAGAAAAGTAGAAAGATGTTGTTAGGTGTATGGACTTCATTAGTAACAACAATGCACTTTTGTCCGTTTGCCGTGATCTCTATTATGGTCATAAATGTAATGACATGTACTGAACAAGGATGTTTTTAACATTCCTGATATGTATATATATTGCGAAACTGAAAACCGGCGAATTAAAACTTAATGGAACTGGACTGTAGATTATTTTTTGTAACTATTACTACATACTACTATTACCTGAAGATGTCATTACGTGAAGAAACCCGGGTCGAAAACAATAAAAATAATAGTGGACCATTACTTGACAGTTTTTGATTTCCGATATGGAGAGGTTCCACAAAACGAAGCCTGAATTTATTAGTTATATCACTGCATTTATTCTTTTTTTTCTTTATTTATTACAATATTTTTCTTACTTCTGTAATAACTATATAAAATATCTCATGGGCCATAATGGCCCACGATAATAAATGAATTGAATTGAACACCGTCTGCCGCTTTCGATTGCTCGAGTGAGACCGTAGAAGTTGACGAAAAACTCTCCTGCTTGACGTGCATGACTCGGATGGAATCGAAATGTGTCGAGAAAAGAACGGGACGCGCTCTTCAATCGCCGCAGCAACGAAGGATGACGACGCCGATGTGATGACGAATTCTGTGTTAAATCGCGTTTGGGCATTGTGCCGTAACAATTATTGCAATATTTACATAATATCTGCGCGTTAAATGCTTCGATGGATAGGCGAGGGGATGTGAAGGGGGTCGGGTGGAAATCTCCCAGGACCACCTCCTTCATATACTCCACGTGGGTGCGCCGAGGCGTGAAAATGAATCTTGTGTCTCATGCGTGTTACACGCGAGGGCAATAATCGGAGAAGAGCCGCTTCCACAAGAAGAGTGTGGGGTAGCTTCCGCCTTCAACCCCCCTACACTCCAGTGGGAGAAGGGGGTGGCGAATCGAGGATTTTCATTGCGTGATCCGCCCCCGGGTCCCGTCACCCGCGCCGCCATTGCTAGTGTGGCGGAGCGTAAGTAACGATGGACATCGAATCGCCGGCAGATGCTGCGCCCCTAATGACCTCACCGAACACTACTCCCGTTCCTCGTCACGGCTCCTCGCCCGGTCGAGAAGTTTAGATCTGCAAGTCTGCGAGAGTGCCAATGAATCTGACGTTTGGACTCTCAATATATCCACCGCTTCAAAATACATAGGGGAGTTGCTAGGGAGTCTTATGATTGCGTGACACTAAATACACTCCTTTAGCTCTTTGAAAGCGGCATGACGTGATATCACGTCATGGTTGTCTTTATGCTGGTGTTGATGACGTGATATCACGTCAAGGGTACCGTGAGTGTTCCAGCTTTCACTAGGGTACGTTCCCTGGGCCGCCTAGTGAAATATGGAACATTCACGGTACCCTTGACGTGACATCACATCATCAGCACAAGGAACTTTCACTATTGGCCCCCCTAGTGAAAGCTGAAACTCTCACGGTACCATTGACGTGATATCACTTCATCAGCTCCTGCACTAAGACAACCATGACGTGATATCCCTCTAAGATGACGTGATAATTCCCTCAATAAACATTGCATCATCCAAATTTCACGTCACAGCATTGTTTGAGTACTTTACCAGGCTATGAGTGGAAATATGTTGTTAGAAAAGCAGAAAATTTGCTGGAACAACTATCATTTCAATAATGGAATCACAGATCTGCCATTTATCTCGACCGCATTTCTATTGTAACGTTTGACCTTACACTTAAACCTCGCGGAGCGGATGCAAAATTCCAGATAGTTCCCAACTCATTGGACGCGCACTAATGAGATTGGTTGCAGTGGTTTACAAAAATATTCCAATGCCATCCGAAATAGCTATTAGCTAATTGCCAAATTAACGTAGACTCACCGGATCAAGCGAACACTTTTTATCTCTTTTCTGAAGATTGCTGCGTGGTGTCAGTCCTCTTTCCTCCAACACCCTACCGTATCTACTAAAAATACGATCAATCTGACCGTGAAATTGTCAAATCTGCGACTGGCGCTGGTTGTTAACATTTGGTCGCATATTTAGAGCATAAGTCGCGCAATCTACCATTGATCACCTAATCTGACAGGCCTGATATCAAGGCTCCAAATTGGTATTCTGGAATATTGAACAAATAAAACTTTCAGAATCAGAATTACGACGAATGTAAATATTTTATGAACATTTTCCCAAGATAAATAATCCGACAGCGCCATATCAATCGAACTAACGCAGTTCATCAGCGACAATTACTGAGATCAACTCATTACTCAAAAATTGATACAGTATTACGGTGTAATGCTTGCTATATTTAAAAATTCACATTGTTCATAAGGTTCACAAATGAACTAGGAATTCAACAGGGTAATTTTTTCTAAACAATTACAGCATTCGTGACTCTGACTCATATCTCTAAAAGTAAATACATATGGTGGGAGCAATAGATTGAATTGTACGTAACATGAGTTGGAGATAAAAATGTCAAAAGTGAGGCTCGTCTTTCACGGAATGTGTGGCGAGGCCCACATTCTCATTGAGGCGGTCACAAACACCGCGAATGCTGCGAAAAAGTCCGCAAAAGAAGTTGCATTGACCTTCATTTAATACGTGGTATTAATACGTGTTTTAGTTTCATGATTTTATAGTTTCAGACACGACTATGTTAAAGCGATTGACGTTCGTAACGGATAGAATAATTTACTCTTCTACATCTACATAAAAGCCCGCGAGCCGCCGCTTGGGCGTGTGGCAGGTGGTGTTAGGTCACCAGCCGTGTAAAGGTTTACGTTTTTTGGAGATGGAACGGTGACATAAATTATAGGAGTGTATTTAGTGGAGCTCAATTGTTATTGTGATCGCTTATTGTTGGCGGAAAGAACGAGTTTTTGTACCTATCTGTTCGGCAGTGTATCTCTCTTATTTTATCGAATCTGTCAGACTTAGAGATGTAGTGAGGAGTCATGATAATATTCTCAATGTCGCTCTGGAAAATATCAGTTCAGAATTTATCAAGCAAACTAAGCCTAGCGTGCAGACGAAGGGGCTGCTTTCCTTTTTATTTTATTAATTTTTTTGGTTTAAATCTTTATGACCAGAGTCCCAAATGCTCGCGGCGTATTCGAGGTGTGGCCTAACCAGAGCGAAGTAGCATCTCTCTTTGACTTTTTCATCCGAGGACCTTCCTATTATACACTTAACAAAACCTAGTTTCTTTAATGCTGCGCCACGTGTGTTCTGTATGTGTAATCCCCACGATATATCAGATGTTGAGGTAATTCCAAGATATTTTACTGTACTTGAAGATTTTACGTTTACTCCACCCTCAGTATTGGTATGGCATTTTTGTGATGACTTTCACAGGAAGTGAACTGCGGTGCATTTACTAATATTTAATTCTAACCTCACTCCTGGAGGTTACACAGAGGTTTATTGCGGTGGAGCGAAATCCCACGGAGGAAATATCATTCGCGTTGACCGGGATACGAGCCTGGATCCCTCGATATAGCACCGAGTGCTTTAACCACTGAGTTCCCCTGTGAATGTCTTTGACTGGAGTGGCACCACTGAGGAAATAACGAGGCTAACCCGGGGTTGTACCAAGTCGTACCTTGGACCAAGTTTGGCATCCCGGTCCGAATTGGCCCTTCATACAGAGTTCCTTAAGGAAGGAACCGGTTTTGAGCGTGATAATCCATCTCGAAGAAAATAAAAATCATCTCCAGATATCAGATTTTAGTTAACCGACACGTATCTCGACTCGAGATCGACGGGCCGTTTAACCTGAGGTACAAAATACCAGTGAGAAGGAGGAATCAATCTAACTAAGGGCATGTGCGACTATCCCTTTAGTCGCAACAACATCAGAGAAAATCGGAAGGATCCTGAAAAAAACACGATGTGGTCACAAGATTCAATTGTGAGACAAAAAATGACAACATTATGCCTGGACCCATTTACCGCATTCCACAGGAGTTATGTGAATGTGTGTACCAAGTACCATGCTCCTGCGGTAGATCGTGCATTGGCGAAATGTGCAGGCCCATGCACCACACAAGACTAAAAGAGCATGCAAGGCCAACGTAGGATGAGCAGTTCAATCTGTCTGCCATTAGTAGATTAAATAAAACTAACTTTGTATACTCCACTAGAGGTATACTACTACTAAAGGAGTATACAAAGTTAGTTTTATTTGATCTACTATGAATAACTTCCACAAAGTCAAGCCTGGAACAATTTCCTTTCTGTCTGCCATTGTTGAACATTCCTGGTGTTAGCCGGGACATAGAATTAATTTCGAAGATACAAAAATATTAGCCAAGGTGAGCCGCTCTTATCTAAGACCGTCCAAGACAAATCAAGGAAGCAATAGAGATTTGGAAATTGGCGGTGAATTTCAACAAATACAATGGCTATCCCCTCGGCAGCTCATGGAAAAGGGTCATCCGCGTCCACCAATCGCAGCGTAGTAACAAGCTGGTCACCAGGACGACCAGCACCGTAGAAGGCGGCCAAAACAGCTCCTCTCCACCTTCGACCTGAAGACGGTAGCAAGAGATGGCTCTCGAAACCGCTGTCGGTCAGTCCACGAACGCGGATGGAATACCCGAAAATGCGGAACAGTAATGGCAATGGATTTATTTATGATATTTATTGAGATTACATCGCTTTCCATTGCATTCGTTTTTGACTGCTTAAGGAATTTATGTAGATCATCAGGTGTCAAGTATTTATAATTAAAGCTGTCCGCATTTTAAGGAGCGAAGAGATCAGAGGAGGTGGGATTTGAACCTGACTTATCACGTTTTGATGTTGGGTCAGAAGGTGAAAGAAAGTGATCATTTAGCTGCTCAACCGTCAAGCTGGAGACAATAGAATTATGGCGTTGACGAATGAGTACTTGTTCCCTAAGCCTTCGCCAAACTTCATTGGGCTCTTTCACTTCTAGAAAAAGCTGTAGAGTAGTAATGATGTTTAGAATCAATAACTAAGGATTGAATTAGTTCCGATTTCTCTCGAACAGTTCACAGGTCATTTGATGTTTAGAACGGATGAAAGCCTGACGAAGGCTGTCCTTCTTTTTATGGAATTCGCGAATTTTTCTGTCAGCCACGAAGCGGTTGAACGCTTAGGAGCACAAATGCGTAAAAGAACTTGTATGTTAAGGGTATCATTCAAATGAGAGTTTAGAACTGGAAGTTTAATCGATGCCGAATGAAAAAGGCTGTTCAAGTCAAGGGAGGAAAGGTCCCCATGAAAACGATTCTGGTCATAAGTTTTAAAGTTTAGATAAGTGAAAGGAACTGGGGAAGTTCGGGAAGGACTAAACTTATAAGAGATATTTAACAGGTCATGGGCGGAGAGAAAGGGTACAGGTGGTGGAGAAAATGACTGGACTTTAACCTGATCGTCAACTATACATAGATCAAGACTGAAATGTGGAAGCAGTCACCAGAAGTCTCTAACTTTTAGAAGAACCTCTTAAAGAAGAAAGAAGAAGAACCAGTCAAAAGATGGAAATACATCGTGTGACTGGTTGCAGTGTGGTGGGTGGCTTTGAATGACACCAGATGAAAGCAATTGGAATTTAGAAAATTCGTTACATTGGAGCTATCTCAGATGTTTTTGAACATATCTGCATTAAAATCACCCATTATGATAATATTTTCATAAGTCGGACTTAATTTCGAAAAGGCATTTTCAAAATCAGTCACATGACCAATTTTTGGAGGGCGATACGCTACAGGAAATAAGAGGTTAGACATTGATTTCCCGGATATTTCCAAGATCATGAATTCTGGTCGGGAACGGTGGACAGCGGTTGATGTAGCTGAAGCTGTAAATTGAGGTGAAGGCAGACAAAAATACCGACACCACCACCAATTTTACCAACTCTATCGTGCGTATTAAATTAAAAGTAGACATGTCCACCACTTTATCACAGATCTCAGGTTTAAGCCAAGTCTCAGTCATACAGATGACATCAGTCTCAAACGAACCAAAATGGGAACAAAATTCATCGATATGACATAGTAAAGACTGGGTATTAACTAGAGATATTCGTATTACTTCACTTGAAATGTGAACTGCTTATGCTTATATGAATACTCATGTGAACTGGAAAATATTTCCAATTCTCATGAGCCCAAGACTTTGTAAAAATTGGTTCGTGAATTTGTTGACAATGGAATACCAAAAATAATCGAAAATAGAATATTATTTACGTTGACCAGCACTCGAAAACAGTGAATACGAGTCAACTCGCGGGTAAAAACCAAATTTCCCCCCCCCCCGGCCTGAGGCCTTCGCTTATCACCAGGATGGGTCAGAGGTGGAAGGAAGGGTAAAGGGATGGGAGTGGAGTGGGAAGGGTTAGCGAAATACAGCCAATAGGAGGCCGACACCATGAGGCGGATTGCCGTCAAAAGGACGAAAACGGCCCCCGCCTCTCCCTAGTCCTCGTATCTGTTGGGTTACCTCAACAACGTCAGACGAGTCACCGCCAGTCTTGCTTACGCGAAGACTTCCCACATATCTTTTGAGAGCCAGCGAAGCCCATTGAGCAAATTTTTGTGATAGGGTGTCGGCTTGGCTCCCTTTTTTGGGTAAACGTCGTGTGGTCTGCCGGAGGTTCGTCAACGGATCGGGGCCCCAATGTGAGGACCCTCACCTCAAAACCCCCCCCGTTTACCCATAGCACTCGAAAACAATACGCATTGATTTATTTTAGTCGTCGAAGGAAGAAGAGTTTCGGAAAAGAGGTGTTTTCATTTCCGTTCGGTGAAGTTCCTTCGGTTGAGGCCGGAGGTCAGTGGGGTGCAGATCCCGAGCACTCACAATGAGGGCAGAAGACTTATACTCTCGTTGCTGCACAGAGACCGCAGCGGGGTCATACAAGTGTGAACAGGAGGAGATATCCAAAAGGACCCCAAAGGGGGTTGGAGTTGGAGCGGGTGGGGGGGGGGGTGAGGGAGGGTAGGTGACATATAATAATAACATGGGTAGATTACCGGAACGCCCCCTTCCATCTCCCAAAGGGGATTGAGGGGAGGGTCTCGTGTGGTGAGGGGATCGTGTTATTTCGGAGAGGGGGAGGGATTACTTTGGGAGGGAGGAGGGAGAGAGTCGGGGCTTCATAACAGTAATGAGGCAGGTATTCGCGCGCAGCCAAGCGGGGCTCATTCCTGCTCGGAGGGATGGGAGGGCGAGAGGAGGAGGCTGAGGGGGTTGAGGATTCTTTCTAAAAGGAATGGGGGCGTTGGTGTGTTCGTTGGAAGTGGGAAGAGGAGGGGGTTTGGAGGTAAGTAGGTTGATGAAGTAAAGGTTGAATGGAGGACGAGAATCATACCAACTCCAGCAGATGGGAATGTTTTCCTGCCCTGTAATGAGTTTCAAATATGCTGACGTTTTTAGAAAAACTCTCCAGAATTCGAATCCTTAGAGAAAATATGATCAAATGATACCAATAGATACTAAATCTTAGAGAGAGACATTGAATACAGTAGGTAACTTACACATAGTTTATGGCTGAACCCCTAACGGTTTCAACACTTGCGTGCCATTCACTAAGTTTACCAATCGACCTCAGATAGATTTGGCCGGTTCATCTTGGTATGGTAAACGCTACGGACTAGTGGATTCGATATGAGATGCGGGCTAACTTGACCCGCTTTCTCCGCCAATCTGTGATTTCAAATCGATATGAACCGATTCAAATCGATTTCGCATTGGTAAACCAGGCAATCCGAGTCGGCTGGCTTACAATGTTGAGAGCGGTCCGAATTCATATCGATCTGGGTTCGATTGGTAAACGTAGTGATTGTCAAGGGGCAGTACCCGTTTGTATTAATGTAGTATTGCTTCATATTTTTTGTTGAATGAAAGTGTTGAAACCGGTCAGATTCATCAATAAACCGAGCAAAAGTTACCGAATTTATTTAATTGGACGCTATAGATTGAACTCGAAGTTCTACAGTGTCAGCTTGCGTACCAAAGGAGATATGAATTAATTCTTCAATTGCGAATTTTTGCGAATGCATTCCATGTACAGGCTGAATGTGTTAAAGCAACAAATTGACAGATAACCGCAGCTAGACACAGTAATCTCAAATTTCCAATTATCAGGACTTAGGGATCGAAAAAAGATGAAAAATTTGAGTAGCAAATAGGTTGAAAAGCAGCTCTATTTGGTTCTGAAAATGATCGTTGCCGTTGGGGAAGATAAAAATGATGAAGAAAAAAGAAAAGATAAAAATGATGAACATCGAAGCAATTGCTGTGGGAGTGGGATAAAGGGTTATAAATAAAAATTGGGAACAATAATTCTCTCTCGCAAGAAGCAAGGCGCTTTTTGTAACGTCAGCTGGACCCATATTTTGAATATAAACATAGCACCTGATGTTGCGAAGAAGCAATGGACCGAAATGGACCGACATGCGATGACTGCAGCTGGCAAATAGGGCAAGCCTTGCGTGTAACTTTCTTCAGCTGACGTACACGTATCAGCATCATTTACTCGTTCATCTCATAAAGTCCTCTTTTCATTGATTTTCGACCCGATTATGAATGCCAGGCAAGTTGCGGCAGGCTCTGCATTTTTATTGCAGACATGCCCCTTTTTTTTGCTCTCTGCCCTGATTTTTGGCAGTCATTTTTGACTGGTATCAGTCCCCCTGGCCATTTTTATAAAGGAACTAAGATTAGAAAACAAATAAACCACACACTTGATATCAGAGCTTGATCAAGAGAGGCAACAACTAGAGTCGCAATGCTAATATAACAAGTAGGGACTTAAATTGGCAAGGGATAAGGGAAGGGATAATTCGCTTTTTCTGATCTCATTTAGTCTCTCCCTCCAAGCGTACTCCAATTACAAGAAAAACCATATTGAGTGATTATATTAAAACAATGGGGAACATTAGAGTAGAGACGAGCTGTTTTCGAGTCGCATTAGGAAGTAATTCTCATTGGAGTTTTAACCAATGGATCATTTAATTGACTCTGGTTGATATTTCGACAACATACGGAACCTAAAAGAGGCAACTCGTTGAAGTCAAGCCGATGTGCAGAACAGAACTTTGGCGGTCGATAGACCTTAATTTTTAGAAAATAAAATTAAAATCAACATAATTCAATATATTTTTACTAAAAAAATGATGAATACAAATCCAAATCAATAACGAATTCCTAAGGCCTAAGGTAGTCCAAGCAAAATATCATTTTACTTAGAAATCAATGAATTTGGTCTCATTTTAAAGAAAAACATCTCACCCATCCAATGACCCCAAAAACTTTACCCCTTACCACATTACTTTCCGAGATATTTGGCAGGAAATACAACAGCCCTTTTACATGGGAAATGGTATGTGTAAGCACTCCAGAGAGACATTATTTACAAAATGAGGAATTTTTAACACTTAGATGTCGTAAAAAAACTAAAAGCGTGTAGTTTGTATGTTTTCTCAACTATATTTGAAAATTAATCATATTGTCACCGCAGTAGGTTCTTGGGTATCACAAAAAACCTTCCGTTTTGAAGGAGTTTCAAACGCACCGCGACAAAAAAATGAGTCAAGTTAACGACTTATTTAGATATTTTCATTTGATTACTTACGATTTCTGTCATATAAAACTATATTATTGCACCATTAATAATGAAATATTTAATTGATGTGTCCTACAGCTGGTGAAATTAATACGTATAATTCGAATGTGGTCTCTATTATGACTATTAGGGAACTATCTCGCTCGGACTACCTTAATAAGCGTGAGTGTTTTTATTGATAAAGAGCAACACAAATTCTAGGAACTTTTAATAGTTTATGAATTACTTTCACCGGAATCTCTATGGTGAAAGTTAAGTAGGAAAAGTCTCCACGTATTTTGAAGATACTTATCCATTGTAGAATGTACATAACATTGCCTGAGGATTAGAGTGTACTAATTCTCGCATTTCAGCAGCTATACTGAATGTTATAAGGAGGAAACATAAGGAGGGAGACAAATAAGTTACTTCGGTGAACTCCAACATAACAAAGATTCACTGTTATTATTGTTTCAGTTAAGTTAAAGTTGGCTGGAGGAAGCAATACCTCCTCTTTTTCCCCCAACCCAGTTTACACAAATATCTATTATCTCCACCTGGGTGAAGAAATATTCCTCCCAGTTGGAGAAATATTCCACCCAGGTGGGGCTCGAACACACGACTCACGAATTAAGAGGCACGGACTATACTCCATCGCCACCTGTGATGGCTTAGTCGACGTAAGAAAAATGATAAATCTCCTGTGATTCAGAATAAAATTGATACGTTTTTGGGTGGCACCCGAAGCGAGGAGACAAATTGGACATGAACAGGACAAAACAAATTGGAATATACATGGAACATATATGATTCAACGCACGGCAAAGAGCGAATGAAAGCGTGTTTGTGCCCAATGGCTCTTAGTCAGTCACTACCGAACTTAGCGTAAATGCCTTGCGTTAACCCGCGCCAACTATAAGAGAAGTGAGCCATTCCCTCGAAAGAGGTTCATAGAGGCTTTTAGAAACAGTGTGACCGGCATGCACCTGGTCATAAGAGATGCCTAAACCCTTTGAGTGCGGTGTAACGTGATATCACGTCATGGTTGTCTTTACGCTGGTGCTTATGACGTGATATCACGTCATGGGTACCGTGAGTGTTCCAGCTTTCACTACTAGGGGGCCTAGTGAAAGTTCCCTAAAGTGAAAGCTGAAACACTCACGGTACCCTTGACCTGGTATAACATCATAAGCACAAGCATAAAGACAACCATGACGTGATACACTCAAAGGGTTAATATAATGGGGATTGAGGAGGCAGCCTTGTAAGAGGCGCTGTTATGACAAAAGCCTAAGCTGTGATTTCTCTCTTCTCCGTCGGATGCTGGCTGGAGCGTTACCATTGCCAACTCGAAACTCTTTTTGAACCGCTCATGGTCGTTTGGGAGAGACATACATTATTAGTATCTAGGTTATCGGTGATATTATTACTATCGTTGACACAATAAATTAGATCACAATCAACCATAGTACGCGCTTTCTTTTGCTCATTTGACCTCTTGGGGGCATTTTCCCCTTTTCTCCCGCTTGGATTCGCCGCAGATTACGACTTCTGTTTTCTACAAAAGCCTTAAATTTCCACTGGCTACATTATTAATTAGTTTGAATTTTCTGGTTTCAAAAATTTCTTTTTATACTGCCTATACTATATTATATAGTTACTCAGAATGGCAATTGTACAGAAGAAATTAAAAATATAATAGCGCAGGGAAATGTAGCATTTAGCAAGATTAAGGGGCTGGTGACATCGAGGAATGTCAGGACAGATATAAGAAAAGATTCGTAAAAATCTTCATATGGAGTATCATTTGTTAAATGCAATGATTGGAAAATTCATATGGAGTATTGAACTATACGGATGCAAAATATGGACCTTGAAGAAGAGAGAATAAAAGTATTAGAAAAGCTTTGAGATGTGGCGACGAATGGAGAGAATTGTGTGGAAAGATAGAGTTGGGAATGATGAGGTGCTGAGGAGGACTGAAAAAGAAAGGAGTATCTTGAGAGAAATTAAAAAGAGGAAGACTAACTGGATTGGGCATATTTTAAGGAGAAATAGTGTTCAGAAATTAATTATAGAAGGGAAAATAGAAGGGAAGACAGGAAGAGGAAGGAGGAGGCATGGAATACTGACAGACATAAAAAAAAAGGAAGGAGCTATGAAGAGATGAAGAGAGAGGCCCCAGACAGAATGCTGTGGAGGCAGTGCCGTTGAAACCTGTCCAAGGGCAGAATCACAATGATGAATGAATGACTGTACTATGTACGTGCGCCTCATGCTATAAGGAAATGATAAAACATTTCTGTGAGCGTAGCAAACTTGAAACCCGATGGGTGTGGACGTAATCGTCGCACGATTCGCGCTCACCGTCGTCGGCGACTGATGACGTAACGAGAGTTGACTCCGCCGATGCGAAGGAATCCTTTGACAACAGTAAAAACAATTAATCCTTTATGTATGATTTTACACTTTCCCGGCGAATAACATTTGTGTAAATTTCTTACCCGGTGGCGAGCCCGAGAAATTCACACAAATTAATCCTTTGTTGACCACGACAATTTGATTCGGAGGCGAGAAATTGAACCCGGAGAGAGCGGAATGGCTCTGGAGATAGTTTGGACGGTCGAGCTGACGAGAGCAGGAGTGGAAAAGAAGATGGGAGCGAGCGAACGATGGGGGGTTGGCAATGTGTTGAGAGCGGCGTTGCCAAGGAGATTGGTGGGGAGATGAGGGAAGGCGGGGGAAGGGAGAGAGATGGATGGGGGAGAGGGAGGAAGGGAGAGAAGGGGGGGGGTTGCTGCTGTTACGCAGCTTTTCATAAAAATGAAATAACTTCTCCTCTATGTGCGAGTGTGTGTGGGTTAGTAGGAGGAGGAGGGGGGGAAGTTGAGAGGCGGGGGAGAGGGAGAGGAGGCGGGGGTGGGAGGAGTGGAAAAGGAGGGGGATACGTATGATGTGCTCCGGGTCCACCGTGGGTGAATTTTTTCCACGCATTTTTTTTTGGCTCCCCGACGTAGGAAGAGGGTTAGAGGGGGTGGGGCGAGACGGAGGGAGGGAAGATAGGAGGAGGGGGGACTGTTGTAGAGTGGGACGGGGTGGGATGGGGTTGGGAGGGGGCGAGAGAAAGGGGAGGGGTTGGGATAATTTGAATTTTCTCCCGTGCTTCTCCCTCGTGCCCTGTTGCGCGCTCTCTCCCTCCATAAAAAATGAATCCCTCGTCCCGGAGCCTTTCACACCCCCCCCCCCCCGCCTCCCCACTCACCCACCCTCCCTTCAAATATCTCCCACTCACCATTCCCTATCTCTGGGCCACATCTTGGAAAAAAAACCGGGGACGAGCCAGTTGGGGACGTGGGCTCGGAATGCCCTCTCTCGCAAACTAATCGGTCACCGAAAGGATGTCTCTGTCTTGATCGCACATTTTCGCGTCCAATACAACCTCCACAGATTACGTTCATAGGGGATTGATTTAAAAAGAAAATGTTTTATACCGGTACAAGGCAGATTTTTTTGTAAGTCAGAGGAATTCCTCCCAGTTTTCTACACTCTTAGGGTTTAGTATCGCCTATGTATACAATCTCCCCTTCTTCATCCCGTACATAAAACCTATTCTCTTTCTTCTCATTCCTCTGTAACTCCTCCTCCTCCTCGTCTCCTCGACGCCCATCTCTCCCGATTAGCTCCGGGTGGGGTCGACAAAGTGACACTTCCAACTAATCGACAGAATAAATTTGGGCGCCAGTACAGGTATAAAAGGGGGTACTATAGGGAAGATCCGCCTGCACTCGGATAGAAGGAGAAGAAGGGAGAAGGGAAAGGTAAATCCTAATCGCAATTCCCTCAGTGACTTACACTCATAAAAAGTGCCGCGAGTCACCTCTCATCATCGGGGACTACGATAAGGAAGGATGAGGTAAGATGAGGGATGGTAGGGGGAGTAAAAGAAAAGGAAATGGCCCAAAACAAACTAACACGGTACCGTGACCTTCACAGCTCCCTGATAGCAGTCTCTCTGCCCGCAACCGAAACTTCGAAACCAAAGAAAAAATGCCCTGCTTCTAGAGGGACCACCGAATTTTTACTCTTGTGGACACTACTGCTACTCCGCGACCCTCACGAGAAGCTAACAACTGAACAAAAAAGGGACGCTAAAAACTTGGCGCCAGTATAAAAACGTTACACCACGCGTGCCCCAACATCCTTTCCTCAATCCCACTCTTGGGCAACCAAATGCCCTTTGTCTTTTCCTCCAGCTACCTAACACGTCTATCCCGGATTTCATGCAGGCGTTTCCTTTCCTACCCTTCCATACCGAGAATGAAAGACATTACGCGCTCATGCGTCAGAGGAGTCGAGTAGTGTTTAGTTCGATTTAGAGGGATATGAGCCATTTCAGAGTAATTTTTGCATTGAACAGAGAGTAGCGGAATTTTCGAGTTTTACTTTACCCGTATCTTTGCGGGACACACTTCTGCTGTGGCGACATCGCCAGATGGTCATGCTTACCAACATAAACAGAGGTCAAGTCGTCCGTCACAATTGGAAGTCCAAGGTGGACGCCAAAAACAGTGGACAGTCTGGAAAGTGTTCCTCCACAAGACGTCACTGATGAGATTCATTAAACTCCGAGATCCTAATAACACGAGTATCTGTAAAAAAAATATTTCCTTGTCAACTAGAGTTCGCATGCCTCCACTTTTGAGGACCGTACATTTTTTTCTAATTTTTATGCGAAAAATTTCATAAAGTCGCGCTCGAAATAACAAGGGAAAAGAAAGTGTAGAGAGGTCAAAGGTCATTTCTTCCAGCCTCGTCGAGGGGCGAGAGTCAAAGAATTAATGTACTGCCCGACCTCTCCCCTTCCCTCGGGCTATAAGGATAAACAGGGAAAAAGTCGGAAGTTTGGAAAAGGTAATAGAATCACGAAGGCGCGATAAATCGCCACTCATTCAATTGTGCAACTGAAAAATAAGTGTTATGCACATACGTAAAGTGGAAAATAAATGGGTTCGAATTGTTACGAGGTGACCAAATGTAACCGGACGTGGTGCATCAAGACGAACATACAATACATACAACAGTCCTTTTTTCACCGAACTAAAGAGGGGCGGAACCGTTTCGTATAATCAGTATTATTTAGATAATCTGTGTCTAATATTCTGTGTTAATTTCGTGGAAATAAGTACTACATTGATTTTTTGATGTTATTTCATATACACCGCCAACATCAATGACCGCACACCACCAATACTATATTTATAGAAATAGTACAATATTTTCCTCCGTACTTTTTAACCGCGACGAATACGGGGGACGAATACTTTTATCATTCCATCTCATGATTAGGTGTATTTACATCAGAGGGCGTGCAATCATTTAATTTCACTAAAAATGGAAAGGTAATCGGGAAAAATCCTCAAACTATTGCTACAAGAATTAGCCATTATACACTACATTATGTAAATCACGAATTCAGCCCTAAGCCCGTACTACTCATCTGCATTACTACGCGGCTTGCTTTAAAAATGATCATGCAGTGTTTGTCGACAGTTTCAGTTAACCTGGGTTTCCATTTTGCAGGGCTCTTTAAACGGGATTGTACATTAGCACAGAAATTGAGAATCGAAAAATTAACTATATAACTTCAACCAAATGAGATTTCATTGAAGGGTCACTGTGAATCCCTTTTAAGGGAAAAGAGTTCAGGTGCTTCATAATAAGTAAGAAGAATTAGCAAATAAATTTTCAATAGTGAATTGCAAATGCCTGATTTCACACAAAATGGGTCATGGATGACACCGACAACTGCGTGTCAATGCTACACTTCTAGAAATATCGGTTAATGTACAATCGGTCCTCCAACAAGGTTATCCACTTATGGAAAATATGCTCTTCCTTGTAAGAAGTCTATATCAGGCCAAGCCTTCAAGAGTCACTCCCCAACATTTCCAATTTACTAAACGATCGAGGCACATTGTTACCTCTTCATTGTCGTTAAAGAAATCTCAGATATCAAAGATACCTTAAATCAAGCGAAACAATAAGTCTAACAGTTCAAGGCGTAATGCAGTGGACGTTCGTCACAACGAAAATAACAATCGCACTTATCCACAAGTTTTAATAACGATACGACGCGTTTCAACACATACAGTCATCATCAGGTACTGGAAATTTTTCATTACAAACAAAGCGATGATGTGATATCTGGGGGGGGGGGGGGGATCGGGTTGGTGTGGTGGCTAGAGTACTGACTAATCATGCGGACGGCCAGGGTTCAAATCCCTGCAGAGGAGGCGGATGTTTTTCAGAGGAAACCCTATCCCTACTTGAGTGTCTTGTGGGGGGCACATCAAGTACAGTACTCCGTCTGTCGGATGAGACGTTACACCGTGGTCCCCTTGGCGCCTTTCGTGGAGAGTAGGCTGATGCAGACGCCGGGTTTCTATCCACCCTTCCTCCCTCACCTGTCCCCTATGGCGCAAATGACCTCAGCCGTCGGTCGCCTCCCCAAATATCCAATCCAATATCTGGGACTTGAGTCCATATCGGTTTATTCTGCCTAAAATTTTATGATTGCATAGTAAACTAACATTCATGATCTATGGATCTTTAATTATTTATTACTTCTACGATACATGCTCTTTACATCTATCACACTTTCCAAATATTTAGGGCTTTTAACCCACCGCGCATCATCTGAAGGTCCAGAAATGAAATTAATAACAACTCGCTTATGGTTACGTAATGCCCCTTCTACACACAGTAGTTAATTATATAATTAAATACGACCTATAATTAATTATTTCCGTGTAGACGACGCACCAGTAGTTAATAATGGGTCATATTTAATGGCGGGTCCGACACCCTAATTAACTATCATCCTATTCGTGCGTATTGTGTTCAAAAATATGAAAACTGGCGGAAAGCGGACGGTGGGGAATGTGTACTCGGTAACTAGGTAATTATTGCATCGTATGGAATGGCTACACGCTCCAAGAATTTTGCGGACGACGAGGTGAATCTTCTCATTGAAATTTATGAGGAATCCATGAATTTACAAAAATTTGAGGGGCTCTATAGCCATAAATAGGTGTGGGCTGAATTAACCGCCAGGCTTCAAGAAGTTGGCGGATTCATGAGAAGCGACGAGGAGTTGAAGATGAAAATGAATAATTTAAAGGCGCGATATACTGCATCGAAGAAGATGTGCACTTCAGGTATGTTTTATAATTACACCCCAAATTTAGAAAATGGTAAATTGTACATTTATTGAAAGATTTGACTGAACGCTTTTTTGTACAGGATCATCTCCACCAGTGGAAATTTCATCACGCCATGGCTAAGGTGCTAGAGAAAAGGCCTTACTATGACATGAGCGTGGCCTACGAATCATTGCTGCTGGAGATGGAAACACCGGGTATTTTTGCATTGAGTGAATGTTTTAGGAAGACTCGTTTTTTCGCGGGTAGCGTAGCAGTCATGGGATACCTATCCCCATCGCACAACTTGAGGTGGCTTCCAGGGAATTATGTAGATTTATGAGTTACCTACCTTATTGTTGATTGCTTATTTTATTATTTATTAAATGTATTTATAAGAGGGTGTTTTGATTGAATGAGATGTTAATCTATTTGGGAATTAGTGGAATTAAAAAAGGTGCCACTATCTCGCCATTTGCCATTACAATAATTGATGAATCACCCTCAGCGAAACACCGCTGAGGTGGCTTGCAGGATTGTATGAAGATTTAACTGGTGGAGCAATTAAGAATTTGAATTCGATAAAACTTTTAACCTTCTGTTGTTAATATAATGCCATCGTTTTTCTTTTTATCCCCGGCTGAGCTGGCGCCCAACGTAGCCGAGCCTCTGGCCGTGGATGACTCAATCCAGCAGGAGAGAACCCCCTGTACCTGTGACACGCCGCCGAGTGGACCCAGTGGCACCTAGATGTAAGTTTTGATTTTAGTTCTAGTTGGTAATATGATTTAACTAACTACTAAAAAAACACCTCCGTCCATCACTACAGATGCGAATTTAAATATGATTTATGGCCATAGAAAAGGGTTCTAGATTGTGCGAGATTCCATGGAGAAAAAATCATCCGCCTTGACCGGGATAAAAACCCGGGTCCCACGACTTCCGGCCGAGTGCTTTAGCCAGTTACGCTACCGAGGCGTCCTTTTTCCCTGTGGATTTTAGTGACCTTTACGGGACCAGATGCTCTCGACTGCCGGACATACAATGTAACAATCAGTCGCTACTGAGCGCTAAGCGCCACTGCCCACGAGGAAAGATCGTACTGTGAACACAGTGAGGCGTTCACTCTATTTGACAGATTTTAAGCTATCCGGGACTAGCCACGGAGTTCCACTTTTACGGAGTCACCCGCAATGCATGATTGTGCGAAAGTCCACAGAGAAAAAAATCATCCTAGATGTTGAAAATTTGCATGCAGAGGAGGATCATTTTCACAATTGAAATGGACTAAAGCAGCCAGGCGCTATCTACTACTACATCAGTTAACTTTATAATTACAGAAAGAGATCCAGACGTTGGCCTGCAGAATTGCAGAATTTTTTGATGGCATTCGTCGAAAACGACCGGATGCTGGTGGAGCTAGCGGAAAAGAGGTTAAAGGTGGAAGAGGAAATGAATGAGAAGGAGATTGACATGATGGGAGCTGCTGCTCGTTTTTTTCAATGCGCAAGCATCCCATGCGTCAAAGCAAATGGAGCTGGCGGAGAAAAGTTTGACCAATAAAAACAATCATTAAATCTGAATAAATTTTTTTAATCACATTCAAAAGTTACTCCATCATTCATCAATTCCTCAGCAATTACATCCCTCTTCACCTTCCCGGTAATTATCTGTGCCCTTTTATTAATTTAAGCATTGGGTTGGTGAAATTGGATGTTGTGTTCCAGCACTCTGTCATTCCATTGAGGATGGTGTCTTTCTGATTTTCGCATACATTGTGGAGCACCAAACACGTTTTTATAATTTCCAACATGTTCCCCACCCCTTTGTCTGCACTCTTCATTAGGATTCGCCACCAACCTTTCAATCTGCCAAAGGAATCCTCTACTACCACTCGAGTCCTACTTAATCGTCCTGTAAAATTCGCCTTCACCAAAGATACATCATTAGTCATTAAATACGGCTTCAAGAATGATGGCATTAGGGGGAATCCTCCATCACCTACAACATGAAATTTCCCATCACTGGCATACCCTTGTAGCACATTTTTTTAGCTCGCTAAAGCGCAAAACGGTGGCATCTTTCATCCTGCCTGGGTGTCCTACATTAGCATACAAAAAATTATAATTTACATCAACTAGAGGCAACAGCACTATTGAAAAAAACTGTTTGTAATTAAAATAGTCATTTCCCAAATCGCACGGCTGCATAATGGGGATGTGCGTGCCATCGTGCGCGCCAAAATAATCGGGGAATTGGAATTTCCCCCAGAAGTCACTCGTCACTGCCGATTTTTGCTGTTCAGATTGGGGGAAAAATAAGGATATCGCGTACATTACCGTGTTCAACGCATCACAAAATTCATATAAAATATAGGGGATGGTGCTCCGTCCCACTCTGAACCAGTGTACAAGCGTCCAATGATCGCAATTGCTCTTCAGCACATATAATGCGATAGCCACCCTATTCGGGACCGGTATGCTCCGTCGCAGGTGGGTGTCTTGCCGATTCAAATACGGTGTTAGTTCTCCCTCTGTAACGGGGCTCCTCGACGCCCGCCTCTCCCAACTAGCTCCGGGCGGGGTCGACGACGTGCCACTTCCAACTAATCGACTTTATGAATATGGACGCCAGTACTGGTAAAGGGGGGTATAGGGAAGATGCACCTGTACTCAGATAGGAGAAGAAGGAAGGGAGGAGGGAAAGGTAAATCCTAATCGTAATTCCCTCAGTGACTTACACTCATAAAAAGTGCCGCGAGTCACGTCTCATCATCGGGAACTACGATAAGAAAGGATGAGGTAAGATGAAGGATGGTAGGGGGAGTAAAAAAAAGGAAATGGCCCAAAACAAACTAACACGGTACCGTGACCTCAACGGCTCCCTAACAGCAGTCTCTCTGCCCGCAACCGAAACATCGAAACCAAAGAAAAAATGCCCTGCTTCTAGGGGGACCACCAAATTTATACTCTCGTCGACACTACCGCTACTCCGCGGCTCTCACGAGAAGCTAACAACTGAACAAAAAAGGGACGCTAAAAACTTGGCGCCGGCATAAAAACGTTACACCTCGACGATCTCGAAGGACGCCTTATTCAATCGGTATTTGGCCAGGAATCTCACCAGGCTGTAGAGAGGCACATAGTTCTCCCAGTTACTCTGGAAAAATATCAAGAGCCAGCTCAGCATGGGTCCATACTGGCCTAACTTCAAGGTCGTTCGATATCGACTGTGATCTTCCTTCGGTTCCACTTTGCACGAATGACCCGGACTCGTGCTGAATGTTATACAAGGTACTGAGGGGAAGACACCCGAATAGGAACGAAGGCCCTCTTCTCGTCGCCATCGCCCCTCGTGCACCACCTCGAGGCACTTGCACCTCCGGAGCACCTACGCCGCCTCGCTCTTCCCTCGATCGAGAGGGCAGAGCAGGAGCATCACGAATGTGGCAAAGCCGTCGTAGTCCTCGTATTGCTTGCATATTCATGCACATCTCTTATCGGGAGGAAAAGGGAAGGGTGTGGGAGGGAGGTTGACGTGTCTAGATAAGGGGCGGTCACGTGACAGTGGGAAGCTCGCGCGCGCGGGAGCGGGCGAGCGATCGCCGCGCCACTCCCCGCGGGAGACGGCAGAGCCATGAATCAATGCGCGTCACATCCTCTGCGTGCCATAAACGCTCCCCGCGCTTTGCCCTCCACCAGCCGCACCCCATCCATCCATTCGCCGGAGAAACAGTAGCGGCGGCATTCCGCTCGGAGAGTACCAAGTGGTCTCACCACCCCCCTAACTCCCAGATAACATCCCACGAAGTATACATATACAAATACCTCATGGCTCAACTGGCCACAGCTGCATGGAGAATGCAACGTCTACATACTATCCTGCAAGACACCTCAAGGGTGTGTGGCACGGGGTAAGTTATCTCTGTCATACATTCAAAACTTGAATATTTGACATGGTGGTAGGTCGACATTGTAAGAAATCAAACTTTGTATCTTCCACAGTTTTATTATAAGGAGTATTTCTAGTCTCGGCAGTTACGCCATCTTCAGGTACATGAGGGGTGGTGACTTATCACCACCATAAACTATAATGTACCAATGACTTTCACCAACAGGCACCGCACTTTAGAAATACTGCCAATACTACAGAAACTCTTCGTATTAATATCGATTGCAACAACAAAATGGAGGAAAAAACAGTCATGCATGGATCATACGAAACGTGACTTCGATAAAACGTGGTAGATTGAGAAACAAGCAATAGGGCAAGCTGATCAACTTATCAGCTACACGACCTGTCGTCGACGACTAACATGCTTCAACGTCTCATCAGTAGGCCTTACGGTCTCTTATCGATCGCGGGAAAAACGACATTTTAAACTTGCTTGTCCTGCGGTCTATTTCTCTATCCCTAATTTTTTTCTCAGGGTCTAATCAATCGTTGCATTGTGGAAATCGTACAATATTAATTACGTTGTCATTAAAAATATTAGTTTTGAATTTACATAAAAGATTAAGGCTAATTTTTTATCAACGGTCTGAAAGTGGTTCTCATCCCAAGAGTTGCAAAAGGTCAGTAATACCAAGGAAATAATCATAGGGGCCTTTCACTTATCTTTCCGACCTTCTGTGCAAGCGTTCTAACTCTGGCATATCTCTTAAGAATCCCAAATGCTGTCAGCGTATTCCGAGTGAAGTCTAACAAGGGAGGAGTGGCCGATTTCTCTGCCTACGACTAATCGCATCTTGTTACACTTGCAGATTATTCTTTTCACCAATGCCAATTTACGATTGGCTTGAACAGCTATATTCCGGATGTTTACTCCACGAGAGGCCAATGGATAGTTCAAAACTGAGTAATTAACGGATTCTACTGTCTTTAATTTGGCATGCTGTGTGCAAGAGCTGAAATAATGAGTTTTTCCCAGAAGTTAAGTGAATGAGTAAGTATGAGAATGATAAATTATTTTGGCATGAATCTTTTGGTCGGAGACATTAGATTTATACGTCACTAGAATAACGAAAGGATGGAAAATTTTAGTCCAAGTGAAGGGAGTGAATTAATAATTAGTCGAATATTAGCGAATACAAAAATGAGTCAAACTTCCGTATTGAATTCGCGACGGATTAGGCTTCGTTCCAGGGTTTGTGTAAAAACCTTGGAGGTCAAAATGTTCTATTTCTCAGTGCAGAAAAATGAAAAATACAAATGGCTTCTTCAGTCACTATATTGATTCCGCATTGCTTCCTAAACATGTTGATCTAATTGTATTATATACTTTGCAAAGGACAACGGAGGGAAGAGAGTAACACCACTTCATTGGGGTGTGTCTAATATGTAACTCCTGTCTTATTCCTACAGCAAAATTATCTTCCCGTGACATTGAATATGTAAAATTCAGGGCTTTGGGTGTCTATAACGTGACATTTGAAAATTAATTCAGAGGTATGATACTACACTCTGCATTCATAAGTGTGTTATATACTATATCGGATAGCCAATTTCACAGATGTATCTCTAAATTTCATTTATTTGCTTTTCTCGTCCCAGGTCGACAATTTGTATGCCTAAATATTATCCCGCCTCCACCATCACATTCATGAATATGGTTAGTAAGCCATTTACATCCTCCCTTAACACGTGCTACTTAACACACCTTGATATATTACCAATGCTACTTAGCTGAGAGTAGATTATTAGTTGGGAGAGCCTTCGACAGGAGCTCGTGCACCTAGTCCAACCCAATTTTTAACCTGCCTTCCACGGGGGACAAGAGCGCCACGGTGAAGATCACCCATCCATACCCTCGTCCGGGCCCAACATTGCTTAACTTCAGTGACCTTACGGGAACTGGTGTTTCAATGAGGATAAGCCCTTTGCCCAAGCTAGCTAGCAGTAGTCCTTTGACTGTTTGAGTGCCATAATTGCGTTTAAGGATCCTGTTGTTGTTCCTGTAAAAATCTGGTTTTTTTACAACTTGTCATCCTTCGAGGCTAGTCTTTCCACCATTGATCTATCTCCTAGCACGCTGCCTTCTACCTTCATATTTTACAAAGAAGTCGATATCCAGTATCAGAGCGCATCCAGTTCAATCTATAATTTCCTCCCACAATGCAATTCTACATCTATATGTATTCCACCCTTAGATGGTATGTGGCATGGGGTGATTCCACATCAGACATGCAGCACTCATTCCAGTTCAAATCGAGACCTCGCATGATCCCTCGACCACCAAGAGTAAACCCAACCATCAGTCGGAGAACAATTTGCGGTCAATCCAGAAACTAGAAGAGTGCTGCGTAGACGAAAATCCTAACATGCAATGTACTCTTTAAGATACAACTACTGGCTAGTATTAGGAATTTTATTATTAGTAGTACTTCACGATAACATATCATCCAGTGAGCTACAGCACGTCGGTAATTTTATGCGGGGTGACTTGTTCATTATGATGGTAAGTTATCAAGCACAATTACATGTCAACTCTACCAAGTGAGGTTTGGAGTTTAATTCAACTGCTCTATAGAAACTGTCAACTTACCGTATAGTGTATGGAAAACATCCCATTTTAAATTCATCGGATCCGCAGTCAATTTCCTCAATCTTTTGCCTGTGATCGTCTCTACCGTAATACATTGGGAGGTCCCAATGTATGGACTTATGGATTTCCAATCATTGCATTTAACAAATGATGTGGTACGAAGTCACTCTCACGGGTGCATATACACCAGGGTTGTAATTCGCTATGAAAAAATCATTTGACTTGACCGGAATTCGAACCCGGATCTCCCAATCGCCGGTCAGGTGTTTTAGCCAGTTACACCACCAAGCCATCTTCCTTCAAGGCGAATTTCGAGGGGGGTTTATGCGAACTAGATGTTCAGGCCTCAAGTCTACATTGTAGCACATGAGACGAAGTCGTGCTTACAAAGCCACTGTCGCGGTGGATTAACCCAACATTGTCGTTATTAAAACGACGAAATTGACAAATTTCATATCATTGCATTCAACATATGATGTGGTACGAAGTCACCAGGGTTCGAATCCCTGAGATTAGATGCTAAATCTAATCTTGGTTGTACTTTTCCTCGATTTGAGCGAACCGGAAAAAAGTTTTCCCTTTGGTCGAATTCGTTTTATCCATTATTTCCGTCGACATGAACACATATCATATCATCTGCGTTGAGCAGTGAATTATCCATTCATCCGTTAAACCGCACGTTTTCGATTCGATGTTTTTCAGAGGATCGGGTTGGTGTGGTGGCTAGGGTACTGACTAACCATACGCACGGTCAGGGTTCAAATCCCTGCAGGGGAGGATGTTTTTCACTGGAAACCCGATCCCTACTCGAGTGTCTTGTGGAGGGCACTTCAAGTTCAGTAGTTCGTCTATCGGATGAGACGTTAAACCGTGCTCCCCTTGGCGTCTATCGTTAAGACCAGGCTAATGCTGACGCCGAGTTTCCATCCACCCTTCCTCCCTTGCCTGTCCCCTATTGCGCAAATGACCTTAGCTGTCAGTCGTTTCCCCAAATATCCTATCCAATCCAATCGATATCTTTCAGCTCCTTCCATTGTTCTTATATTTCCTCAAAATCTTGAGAATCGATTTATTACACCCCATGTCTTGATTGTTGACTTGATCTAGCTTTGATTCAACCCTTATCTATTCTGTGCTTGCACTGATTTCACTAATGAGCATTTATCAGTACTGAAAGTAAAATTAGTTTTCCGTTTCTTTCACATGAAAATAAAAAATATTTTAATTGGTTATGTTATCCCTCTGGGGTTTTATATTAACTATAGCTTCCTTTTATTCTAAAAATGACGCCTTCAGTTTCGATTTTTATTCAAAATGTAACAGGTATATTCTCGTTCAAAGGAGACAAAGAAGGTTCCTTTGAATTTCGAAATTGAATTTGTTCACTATTTAAGAGACGAGGACACGTCAATGCTTGAAGAAAATTTAATGTCGAAATTTCATTGGAATAATAATAAAACACTGGAGATTTAATATCATATCCCACAGCGACCCGCCCGCCTTTCCTCCGAGCCTTCCTCTCCTCTTCATGATGGGGGAGGACTCCGCAAAGGTCACAATGCATTTCAATTAAGGGGATTTTAATTAAGAGGCGATTTTTGAGACGTTTCCGGGATGTGGGATTAAGCTGAGATCCAAATGATGTTTTTTCTTTCATATACGTATCCTGGATCCCCTTCCTTCTCTTGGGGGTGTGCGTGGGCGCCGAAAGCTAGGGAGGACCTTTGCAGAAAGAGGGAGGGGGGGGGGGTGAAGAGAGAAGGAAATGGAAAGTTGGTTTGCGAGGAGGAGGGTTGGGAGGAGGAGGAAGAATGGGGGGTGTGGACTGCTGAGGAGGAGATTAAGGCTTAAGGCGAGGAGGCTTTGGGTGAGGCTTAGTTGGGGAGGCGAGGTGGAGGGAGGCGAGGATTTTAAGCGGGAGACGGTGGGAATATAAGGAGACGGAGACGAGGGGGGGGGAGGGGGTTGAGGAATAGGGAATTGGAAAATGAGGAGCAGAATGAGAAGGAAAGCAGAGTCGTGCGCCGCTGACGCGGAAATATGAAATTCTGTTAATCACGTGGACCGGAAATGGAGTTCACATGTTCCTGCAGTACATTAAACAACACTCGAAACTCTAGAATCGCGAACGAACGATCGCTCAATCTTAAGCCTCCAGTTTCTCCACCACCAGGAAAACCAGGTCCATACATAAATGAACTGCAAAAACAACCACGAATCGCATAATTTCAAAATCTCACATTTCTCTTGCCTTCTGCACTATTTCCACGAGCTCTTAGGTCTCAGTTCTATTCTGAGAGGGAGAATTTTGGCATGTGCCACTGAAGTGGTGGTAGATACGACCACTAAGAAAGAGGAATTTTTTATTACAGGGTTGATTACAACAAAAACTAGTAATTAAAAGCTTATTACTTTATAGAGAATCAGGAGCCCAAAAAATGTACGATTAAGACTTTCTTTCCCAACTTCAATTTACCGGGTGAATTGAATTTGAAGTGTACAAAGAGCATGCTTATAATGTTGAGAGCATATGAGCGGTAGTGAAAATAAATTGGTCTAAAATTAATAAACTGTAGGTTTAAAATACCAGAGATGTTTCTTAAACAGAAAAATACTGTAAATCATATTCTGACTGTCTTTATTATCATAATTTTTCAGCCTTTGGCATATATGCGTCCTCGTCACTCAACACTTGTTTGAAAATCATCGACGAAAATATTATTCACGCGGGGGCTCTTAAACCAATCAAGAAACGTTGGAGACCTCATCCTCCACTGTGATTTTATCGAGTAATTTGACACGTCAGATATTTAATGAGATGGCGTGAAAATATAGCAACCAAATATCGGAACTCGTGTACAAAGTGCCACAGCCTAAGAGTCAAAAGCTCATTGGGTCATTAGGGGTAGGAGAAGGTCATCCTCCCAGAATAAATGCGCTCCACCCCCTTTCAACCTTCCATTGGCCTCAACGAGGGGTTTATTCAATTGAGGTAGACGGGTGGACGAAGTGAGAGGAGGCAATATGATTAATAGAAGATATTGGACTAAACGGAATTAAGATGAACGGCGAAGAAATAAACATGTTCCGTTTCGCAGACGACATCGCAGTCATAGCAGTTTCTTAGCATAGCTAAGAAAAAGTTCATTGTTAAAAAACAACTGCTGTGTGCTAAGAAGATAGGCCAACAAAAAAGTATGCGAAAACATCCATGTAGGGCATAGCACTCTAGAGCACGGAAGCATGGACCATCGTAAATGTCAACCGGAACAGACTAGAAGCCATCGAAACCTTGTGCTGGAGGAGTATACTGAAGATCAAATATAAGGAAAAAGTTAGAAATAATGAAGTTTACCGAAGAGCATAAGAGGAAAGGACCATATGAAACACTATCCTTACAGGATATAAGACTCAGATGGATTGGAAATACCCTTAGGCACAATTGGTTGGTGAAGAATATAACTGATGGAAAAATAGAGGAAAAAGTCCCCAAGGAAAGACTCGGGCATAAGTTCATGGACCAAATAAAGAGGAAAGTATAAAGGAAAATCTACCAGGAAGTAAGGTAAATAGCTTTCGAGAGGGAAGGGTGGAGGGCTGCAGTCAACCAATATTAGGATTGAGCGACCAGTGACGATGAATGCCTTTTGTTGAACATTCGAAATTGCTCAGGAAAATTCTGTCAGTTACTTAGAGTTAAGGATTCTACTCCTTGTACGAGTATTTTCAACTATGAATACAAATTGTTCTTAATTTCAATAAATTCAAAAGGAAATACGAAGGATGTATTATTAAAAAATAAAATGCGCCATGATTTTAAACTAGTCATCGTTGGAAACTATCGTCAAATTGCAGAATAGGTGCCAGGTCTACCTGTATGCGGTGTGGTAAATAGGGGGAAAAAAGATGGCGGCCCTCGTTACAGTTTCAAGCATTGGCCACCATAGCAAGCACTGTCTCCATCAACCTCAACGGCGTCCTCGAACGCGGGCGGACGCGTTCATTTGTTCTGGATGAGGGCCCCACGACAACGTTGCAAGGGATGGGATAAAAGAAGTGAGCGGGGCGGCGAGGCTGAAATGTATGTGGACGGAATGGAATGGGGATGAGAACGAGGGAAGAACTGTGGCCCCTTCATCTCATCCTCCACATGCGCAATGCCCTGTGGGACTCATTTTTTTATTTCGTTCCTCGGGAAGAGACCCAACGGAAGGAGCCGGGGAATGAGGAATTCTTTTTCCAGAGAGCGCAGAAGTTTGCCGAGGAACGCGGCCGGGAAAACAAAAAGTATATTCCCCCGCCAGGGTTAATTTAAAAATGCCACAGTTTTCTTCCCTTATCTTCGTCCAAAATCATCAGAAAATAAACTACACCGATTATTCACACACACACACACACAAGTTCTGCTTGTGTTGAATATACAGCGCCGATTTTGAATAAAAAGGAGAAATTATTTAATACACACACACCTTTCCGTGGAGCTGTACTCGGCAGCTGAAATGAGACGGGCGGAATACGGTAGTTTTTTTTTAAAGGAAGAGAAACATCCGCTTAGATGAGTAAGGAATATGATAAAAGTAATGAAAAAATAAATTTTCTTCACTACCTCTGCCTTTGCCTATTCCCTCTTCAGGGTTTATACTTCTTATTTTATTTTCCATTCCTTAACCACGTTCAGTGCACCATTTTTGCTCCGTCCTTAATCTTCCAAAGTCAACAACATAAATCCTCCTGTCATTTGCTTTGACCTCCAGCTGTACATCTTATCTTATCAAAACAATGTATTTTCTGCGTATTTCTTGCGTGTACTAGATAATTATTTTTCTGATAGCAGGTGCAGCAAACTATTCAACGTCAGAAACATGTAACCATTTTTCTCTGATTTGCATATCGCTTAGAATTCATTCTCTTTGTGCTCAATTTTTACACTCTATTATATAAAAATTATGATGCTTTTCTTTGTCTCACAGACATAGATCTAAGCTATTTCTTACACTATTGCATATTCCATCATTTTAGTAGTTAATTTAATATATCGGTCACTCTAAATATCTAAAATACTCCAAAATATACATCTATAAATTAATTTTTTTGTCACATTGCCAATTTAGCTCAATTAAAAGTCAAGGTCTTCAAAGACCTATGATAGTCTAGATTCGGAATCAGGAATATTTGGAATCCCTCCAATGCTCTCGCTTACACCGGTATGAATAAATGCATCATTTTTCTAAAGCCTGTTAAGTGGCACAGCTTACTTTAACGCCATCTGTTTAGTTTTCCATTTTCCCTCCTACGCGGATTTTCTGTCGCTCGTAAAACGTCCACTGTTATCATTTACTTTCCGGGTCCCTCACCTCGTTGTCTATTTAAAACGACGTAATAAGGAGAGTGGGAGACTAGACTTTGCACCACTACTAAAAACATGATCCTATCAATTTCAACACTAATTCCTACTTTGATATGAGACCTATTATTCACTAACTGCACCGGGCAGGCGAGTTTCATATTTTGTTATTAAATTATACTTTAAATAAACTTACATCTCTTACCTCTTTCATATATTGTAGGTTTTATAATTGAATTTATAGGGAATTAAAGGAGTAAGAAGTAAATCAACATTGCATCATCTGTGCGCAATAACAATCACGCCGTAATTTCCACAACTACAACACCAACGATATTCCAATACGTATCTCTCTCACATTTATCCATTAAAACATCGAATAACCACGGTGAAATTACGTATTCCTGTTGTACGCCGATTTATTTCAAACCAATCACTCAAGATCCAATCTCTCTTCTCACACTTGACTAAGTGCCATCATATCCTGCCTTCATGATAATAAAAAACTGCTCATTCACTCCACAGTCTTTGAACCCTTTGAACTCCTATGTCGAATTCCACTCGCTAGTCTATGTCCTTGCTGTAAGTCCAGCGACAATTGTCATTCGCAAAATTTAGTTTAACATTAAATTTAGTCTAGATTTTATTTCTAAGAATAAGGTACCTCAAAAAGTATATTTTAGAGTGTTCAATCGAGTGTTTGTTGATAAAATATGAGCCATAAATTTCAAAAATAATGATTAATGTCTTCTGTAAGCGTATTTTTGCTTCGCTGTAAAATTTTTGACATCCGTTGCATCAAGGAAACCCGACCTCACCTTCATCTTTCACCTCAACGAAATAAAAATCATACCATCGTTAGAAGATATGCATTACACATTATAATATGGAGTGATTTTTCATGACTCTTGAGTAGAGCTAAGCGACAAAATCATTTCATTTTTACGATATTGAAACAGCTTTCAGAAGAATGATGAAAGTATGATGGAACAAAGGCCTTTGGCCCACCACAGGTATCAGTCATTTGCCCCGCTGTCCACCCATAGGAATATCACTGACCTCTCATTATATCATATTGCAATAAACGGACAGTTCCGATTGACAGAAATACTCTCGTATTTGTCCTATCCCTGCCCATACATAACGCAACAACCACCGCCCATACCTTCAAAAGTTCCATCTTTCTCTCCCCCAACGATCCCTCATTTATACAGACAACCTGAATATTTTAATACCATCTCATCTACCCACCTATCCCTCCACACCCTTCTGAATGTACAATAACCACCTCAACAAAATAGTTTCCTCGTAATACCCCCATATTTTCTGCATCCTTTTCTTTTGTTTGTTGATGCTGGAATTTTATATTAGTGTTTTTACAAAATACGTTAATTCTTATCCATGTATAATGTTGTAACTCCGTTACTTTTTCAGATTTCATGCACCTAATTTTCCTTTAAAGGGCGATTCCGGATGTTTGTGAACATTTTAAGCAAACCAAATGGGTCGCAGATTCTTCCTTGAGGAGTTTTGGCATCGGAGGGGAGGATGAGGAGGGGACATGGATTGGATGGAAAGAATTTAGGCATCAGTTGCTTCATTTTTTAAGATCGTCGACTTGGAACGATGTTCTCATTCCGAGCACATTGACAATACCCAATCCCTGCCACTCACGTCAACGGCACAAGGCCCGTAGTCAGGAAACATAGTGAAAAGGATGGCGGCGTATTAATACGACTCTCCAACCGCACCCAACAATACAATAGTTCCTTCCGAAGGGTCAGTCTTCTATTGAGCTACGTTACATACCTCTTGTCCAGGTTTCGCAAATGTATTTTTGCAACCGCAGAGCATGCGGTTAAAGATGAATATTAAAACTGATTGTGCAGGCATTCGAATAAACATATTATGCACAGTGTTATTGGAAATGGTACCTATGAATAAGTATTTGTTCCATTTCATCAATGGACACAATTGGGTCTAAATCTGCTCTCATAGAAGTAACCAACAGTGGCATTTAAATCTGGAAATGAGTGGAGTACTGGAGTACGATGACGATATTATGAATACTTCTGCACATCAGATGAATGAATCAGCTGACATAGGGAGTCCTCTTTGTAAATCCGGGCGAAGCAACCCGCAACACGAAACTCCTAAAAGCGCTGCCTACGTACAGGGATACTCCTTGCATAGAACGCCGGCTGAAGTGGGAGATGAGGCTGAAGTGCCTTGATAGATGCTCGGAGAAACATCGCAAGCACAAGTATTGTGTGGGGAGAATTCTATGATGAGGAAAAGACAAAGAAATGAATATTAAAATCGACCGGGGGAGTTTCAAATCATGAACGGAGATATGGAATCCGGCTCAGCTTGCGATTTGTCAGCGAAAATAAACCAATACTGTCAGATTGTGCCGCGAACCTAAAATAGGAATGATGATGGTAATAATGATACCACGGGTACTTTTTGATTTCCCTCATAATACCCGATATATTAAGGTATAGCGTTTACACTTGGTGGTAACCCCTGATTTGCGAAATGACTAGGTAAAAGCTTTAAGTAAAATACTTGGGCTGGACGTTCCATTCGTCGAAAACATCTTTACTAGCACAATTCACGAAAACAACATATGACACCCATATTAGCGTATTATAGATGCATGTTAAAGTTAAGCTTTCACAATTTCGCGGTCTATCCCTTTCTCTCGAATTGGATATTTGGGGAGGCGACCGACGGCTAAGGTCATTTTCGCCATAGGGGATAGATATGACAAAAAGGGTGGATAGAAACCCGGCGTCGGAATTAGCCTGCTCTTCACGACAGGCGCCAAGGGAACCACGATTGAACGTCTCATCCGACAGACGGAGTACTGCGCTTGAAGTGCCTTCCACAAGACACTCAAGTAGGGATCGGGTTTATAATGAAAAACATCCTCCTCTGCAGGGATTTGAACCCTGGCCGTCGGTATGGTTAGCCAGTTCTCTAGCCACCACCACACCAACCCGATCCCCTCTTTCTCTCGCTTCACCCACTCTCCTTTTACGCATCTGATTAACTGTTTGACTCCCATCCATTCTCTTGCCATTTCCAAACGAACGGAGCACACTCCTTTCGTACAAATCTATTACTACGGCATCCAGCTCACATTATTTCGTCATTTTATTCATTTCTGTCCCAAATCCATCCAACTTTGGTCACAAACATTTCTAAGTCACACCGTCCCCACTGCATTAAACTCTCTTGTGGTTATTCTGACACACCCGCATTTTGCTGCCCTTTCATAACGTCGGTCAGAGAACACTTCTGTTCACTCTTTGTACATGGTTCTTCATACGGATACCCGTTCCATGATAAGTGCCACATGTTACCTGTGACTTTACAACAGGTACTGGCACCCCTTATAATTTCTCCACCAGTGCTTCCCACTTTCACAAAAATTTCATCTACAATACTCAACTAAGTCCCCGTGTCCAATTATTTCATCAATTACCATCATATTACAACTGTTCTCATTAATATCTCAAACAAAAACTACTATTCTGGACTTCAACGCATTTGCCCTCAAATCAATTCTCATTCCTGCGATTCATTAAAGTCATCCAGGAGCCCCTGAAATTCCATTGGGCTCTCAGAAATCAACACTGCATCATCTGTGCGCAATAAAACCCACGCCTTAATTTCCCCAATTACTACACATGGTTCGAGTCACCTCGCTAAGGATGAAAGGTTTTCTCCCGGTCTAGAAACTTCTCGCTTATCGCCTGGGAATAGGTAGGCAGTGGAAAAAGGGTAATGGGAGTGGGAAGAGTTAGTGAAGCACAACCACTAGGAGGCCGACACCATGAGGCGGATTGCTGTCAAAAGGACGACAACGGTCCCCCGCCTCCCCCTAGTCCTCGTATCTGTTGGGTTCCCCTAACAACGTTAGACGAGTCACCGCCAGTCTCCCTTGCGCGAAAACATAAACACGTCTGTTAAGAACCGGCGAAGCCCATTGGCCAAATGCTTGGGATAGGGTGTCCACCGGCTCCCTTTAACGGTGGGCGTAGTGTGGTCTGTCGGAGTTCGTCATCGGATCGGGGCCCCACCGGACCAATGATGGTCAAATCGGACCAATTATGGTCAAAATGTGAGGCCCTTCACCTCAGAAGTCCCCGCTCACCCATCCCAACTACTACACCAACGATATTCCAATACGCATCTCTCTCACATTCATCCATTAAAACATCGAATAACCACGGTGAAATTACTCATTCCTGCTGTACGCCGATTTATTTCAAACCAATCACCCAAGACCCAATCTCTCTTCTCACACTTGTCTAAGTATCATCATCTCTTGCATTCATGATATTAAAAAAAACTGCTCTCAGTCTTTTACACCTTTGTACTCCTATGTCGAATTCCACTCGCTAGTCCATGTCCTAGATGTAAGTCCAGCGACGATTGTACTTCGAGAAATTTAGTTTGTAACATTAATTTGTCTAGGTTTTATTTCTACACATAAGGTACGTTAAAAAGTATATTTTAGAGTGTTTAATTGAGTGTTTTTTGAAAAAAAGTTATTAGCATTATTGGTTCATCACTTTGTACAATTCCTAACTTTATTTATGACCCGATCGATTTTGATGCACATAGCTTCATTATAAAGGTAGGTAGATAACTTTCTATTTATTTCTGACACCCATACATTCCTCCACACCTGTTGAAGCACGTACAATTGATCACTCACCACCTCTAAGCAATAAATTCAGACTTTTCACCCCAAATTCTGTCGAAGGTAATATCTTCATCATTATTTCGATTAATATTATACTGAACATAAATCTGATATACTCAATTAATCAATCAATTAATTGCTCTAAAAATCATACATTCAATCTTCTCAATCCTGTCTTTGTACAATAGAATTATTATTTCATTCTCTCAATCCGTTGTAATAGGAGAGGCTTTTTCATATAAATTATACAAGATGTTCCACCAACTATTAAGAGCTTTCACTTCTTAACTCACTCTCGCACTTCAACATTTCACAGGATATCTAGTCTAGGAAGGCCTTCAATCTTTGAATATTCTATATGTCGCTACCTCCTCATTCTTACTAATTTAATTTGCCGTTCTGGCATTCTCCTCTTATAACTCGCTGGGGTCAATTTCACCGCATGCATCATTTTTGGACACTTGTTCAAAAGGCCACCTCCAACAGTCCCCGATGTTGCTCTCATCTAGCACAAACTCGTCACTCTGTTGTCAAGTGTTTTGCTGCACCCATTCATTCCCTTTGCCATCGCCTCGGTACGCCCTTTTCTCTGAATGAACTTAACATCCTTTTCTGATCACTTTAAATTTTTCCGCTACATCCTCACGTAATCTTCACTTGCTCCATTGAACGAGGATTTCGCATATGTCATTCTGTCTCCGTATTCATCACATGCCTTCTTTCAGAATCGCTCGGGTTTGGCTGCCATCAATCACTCTTACGCCTCTTTCCTTTCAATAATTGCTATTTTCACGCTTTCATTGCACCTTGCATCGTTTTTTTCAAAATACCTATCATTTCCATTCCGCATACATTTTACAGTTATTCTTTTTCAACCTTAGATTCTCTCTATTTTCCGAGATTACTATTCTCTGCAGTTCCATGCCACGTGCAGATTGCCCTAGTTACTCTTACGACGCTCTATCAGCCAGATTTGGCACATTTCTGCCAGTGTGTCACAAAAGAAACCAAAGCCAAGTAATAGCCACGCTTTCACTTTTTCTTTCGAACTAGGATCCCTTCTAAAACGACTACCATGAGAGCCATTATTCCGCTGCCCACACACACACATACACTATTGTTTATATGCGATTGGCTGATCCACCGGGACGCTATACGAATCAGCGAATTTGTATGGATGTTTTAGAGATTAGTGGTTAATGTGAAGTTGATAGTTTAGTTTATACCGAGAATATTTCATGGGAAGTTAAAATATTAGATGTATACATACATACCAATCACGCTGTTCCCTTCCGGGGTAAGCAGAGTCACTAAGTTTCACTCATAAATACACATTTGTACACCTAATTATGCTTCAATAACTTCCTCCATACTGACCTATCCTTGTAAACCTATTTTGCTTCATTTACTCCCATACACTGCATCATTTACGCTCTCCTATTTTGAAGACTCCTAATATTCCTCCTCCTAAGAATTTCCTCAACCACAACTTTCTCGGCCTACCTCTACCTCTCGCACGATTCATTTCACTCTTATACTATATCAGTTTCGTTATTCGGCTCTCATCCATTCTCTCAACGTGGCCAAACCAACGAAGCACACTCCTTTCATATACTATGTACATTACTGGAGCATCTAACCCACATTTATTGATTACCCATTCATTCCTGACCCTATCCATCCTACTTTTGCCGCAAACACTCCTCAAATAACTCATACCCACGGCGTTTAGTCTTCTTTTATGTCTATCCTGACATTCCCATGTTTCACTACCATACAACAAATTGGGGAGAGGTACACTTTTGTACACTTCGATTTTCGCTTCCTTAGACAGGCACCCATTCCTTGATATACTCCACACGCTACCTACCACTTTTCTTCTAGCATTCGCACGTCTATTTATCTCCTCATATATTACAATTACAACTAGAGATTACCGTCTGAGAGATGCACCTCAATTCATAAATGTAGAATGATTACTAAATGCTGAAGATAAAGGAAAATTTATAACATGGCTTTTTGACGCTAGGAATGGGATGAACATGAATTATTACGAATACACGAGGTGCTCTGATAATATCACTTGAAGAGAGCAACATTGCACTCCTTTCCGTGTGAGTAATGCGCATATTTCGGCAGTTTGATGAAGGAGTGTCATCGTGGAGTTCTGACGCTCTTTGGGTTTACGTTTCTCCAGAACTGTAGATGACTGTGGCAAAAGTAAAATACTTGCAGTTCTCCACTAGTGAAAGATGTATAGAGATGTATTTCGACTTGCATCAGTGTCACTATATCACCTTCAAGAGCAAAAGATGATGAAAATGGCATATTAACTGATCAAATTAAATCTCTCACTCGTGGAGAACTGCAAGTGTTTTGATTCTGCTATAATAGAAAGGTTTCGAATTCGAATCTGCGCTTACTGACTGACGCACTAATTTTGTAATTATCCGATAATTTCCACCTATAAATCACCTAAAATCAGCATGCACTTACTTTAAAAAAATGAATTATTCATACATATTTTTTAATTATTTTAAGCAGTAATAGTTCATAATCACAGTGAAAAACATAGGAAAAACATTTGAATAATTAGTGTATAGTAATTATTATGTTTCAAGAGTTACTACCCGAAATTTTCGACATAAGGTCATAACATCATGCCTTAAATCCTCCATCCCGCATCCACTCACAACCAAAGGCCAGGAGAGAAATAACAGGAGGAGAAGGGAAGGCGGTGGACATTTCGGTCGTCACGCTACACTTTGATGACATATTGTCTCCACCATCAACGTCAATGGTTCCGCCACAATGCATATGAACGAGTGTTAAATAAAGGGTACATCTACATAATACCCTGCAAGCCGCCACATGAGCGTGTAGGAGGGGGTTTTAGGTCACCAGCCGTGTAAAGGTGTAAGTTTTTAGGAGGTGAAATGGTGACATGTATTATAGGGGTGTGTTTGATGTAGCTCAATTTTGATTGTGGTCCCTTATTGTCAGTTCGCAGGTTTCCGCGGCGTTGATCAAATGATTTCAACATTGTTCGGGTTGCATCCGCGTCAGTTGTCATGTCATTTCGAAACTACGTGGTCCCTTATTGTTTGCGGAAAGAACGAGTTTTTGTACCTATCTGTTCGGCAGAGTATCTCTCTTATTTTATCGTATCTGTCAGACCTAGAGATGTAGTGAGGAGTCATGATAATATTCTCTATGTCGCTCTGAAAAATATCAGTTCTCAATTTCTCAAGCAACCTAAGCCTCGCGTGCAGCCTGCGGGTCTCCAGGGTTTCTCACCTTCATCCCTCTAACAGTTGTGAGACACTATATGTGCGCTCGTAGAAGTTTTTAACGAAGCGCGCTGCTTTCCTTTGTATTTTATGAATCTTTTTGGCTAAATCTTTTTGACCAGGGTCCCAAATACTCGGGCATATTCGAGGTGTGGGCTAACCAGAGCGAAGTAGCATCTCTCTTCGACGTTTTCAGCAGAGGACCTTCCTATTATACGTTTATCAAAACCTATTTTGTTTTTGTTGAAATGAATAACTTTGTATATTTCACATAGGTGGCTTTAATGACGACCAGTTTCGTCGCTGTGCGACATCATAAGGTCACCTGATGATGTCGCAACCATTCAAAACCTATTTTCTTTAATACTTCGCCACATATGTTTTGTATGTGTATTCCGCACGATGGTAGATGATGGTGTGTGAGGTGGGGCGGGGGCGAGAGTGAAGGAGAGGGTAAGGCGCTTAGTAAAATTTAGCGTGGGGTTTCGCGGATCCGAACCACGTGATACATCGCCGCTCTTATGTCACGGCCTCACGTGAGGCGTGCAGTAGGATACGAAAGATCTTCTTAAGTTGGCGTGAGAGCGGTTATCGTTGGTCATTGAGTGCACATTTTTAATTACGTCTCAAGTGAGTCGAAAATAATTTATGAACCGCGTATCACTTAAACACATTTCTTGAGGCGGTGAAGGTAACAGTACATGAAATTATATAGATGGATCAAGACTGAAGTTATAGTCTAAATTACATCACTGTTATGTTACGTCACGAAATTTTTAATTTAAGCGAAAATCACATATTAATACGTGAATCTTACTCCGCATGATACTTTAATATTTGTTGGTAACTATTGCAATAATATTAAAGGTATTAATTCGAGTTTAAGGGAAAATATGTGCACATCGAATCAAAATATTTCGAAATACATCAAGTCAAGAGCTGTAAGTCTACACGCATATATTTTAGCAAACAAAAATCGCTCCAACCACCTTAATGCAATATTTATTGCCGTGAGGAGACTATTACAAAACCACAGAATAAATGCACCGTACCACGACTCGGATTTTAATGCGTAATCATCTCCATCGGGTGATTATAAAAGTAATACTTCCGTCATCGCCGGCAGCAAGTGCAATGGGAAGGAGGAACTATGGAATCAGGGGAATGCTTTAAAAAAGCGGATTCAACACTGCCAACTAAAACCTATTCACTATTAAAAAATACGCATTCCCCTTCATTCAAAGTTTATCCTTTCCCTTCCACCAGCTGCTAGTATATAAGGGAAGTGTATTACTTTTTTAAATCACCAGATGGAAACGCTTATACATTGTAACTCAGGTCGTGGTCTGGTACACTTATCCTGTGGTTATGTAAATGTTGGATTGGATTGAATATTTGGGGAGGCGACCGACGGCTAAGGTCATTTGAGCCAGAGGGGATAGGTAAGGGAGGAAGGGTGGATGGAAACCCGGCGTGGGCATTTACCTGCTCTGAACGATAGGCGCCAAGGGGATCACGGTTTAACGTCTCATCCGACAGACGGAGTACTGCACTTGAAGTCCCCTCTACAAGACAATCAACTAGGGATTGGGTTTCCTCTGAAAAACATCCTTCTCTGCAGGGATTTGAACCCTGGCCGTCGGTATGGCCAGACAGTGCTCTAGCCTTCACACCCACCCGATCCCCTTTTGTAAATGTTTCCTCACGCCAATGAATATTAGCGATGGAGAGGTACAAAGTTTGTGAAGACCGTGTTTCACACTTTTACACACATTCGAAGGGAACTGCGTCCAGAGGAAGAGTACTCCCACACTTCTTTTATATACAGAAGCAATAATTGTGGGGAGGGGGTTGATGGTAATAGGAAAGGAGGGGGAGGTCGTGGGGAGGGAGGAGGGATTAGAAATGGAGAAATATGGACGCTCGTTGCTAGGGCTCAGGGGAGGGGGGGACAGAGCAGAGGAGGGGGCGGAGGGGGGAATATATATAGAGAGAGATAGAGGTGACACCTTCTCTCTCTCTCTCTCTCTCGCGTTTCCTTTTCACTTTTTTCCATCCTCTCGCGAGCGCGGGGGGGCGTGTCCTGTCCTCCATTTTCCCGCGAGCCAATCAGAGCGCTCGGAACGGGATCGCAGAATCCGCGGTCGGGGGAGGCTGGGGGGGGGGAGGGGCAGTGGAAAGCGGTTGGTGACGTCACGGGCACTGTGGGAGGGGTTGGTGTGTCCTCGACCTTTCATTGTCCCCGCGGGTCACCAGATTGGGGAGGGAACCAGGAGGGGCGGGGAGAAGAATTCTACACCTCCCTCCACCCTCGCATTCATAGAGCATTAGGCATGCATGGCTCCCATCACACATACTGTGTAAAGCGTACAAAAAAGTTCCTCAAAAGCCACAGTCAGATGCTAATTTGGATATCAAAACTATGATGGGATGAGTGAAAACATTGGCAAAAACGAAGGCGTTTAAACCGCTATCACTTATGATAATAAACAAACAAGAAAATAATTTCCATTAATTAATCGTTCTCTCTGCATTTATGTTGGGGAAAGAGACAGTTGGAGATTGAGACATGACTATGACTATTTCGAGATTTAACATCAAATGTTCTCGATTACCTATTTTTTGGTACTAATAAGTTGTCCCGAAATCAAGTACTTTTCCTGAAATTGTGAGAGTTATAAAACTTAATATTGACACTGAGCATTAATTTGAAGACGGGCATTAATTCAGGCTAACATTTCTATGAACGAAAAAGAAAAAGAGAAACATTGAAGGTTACGCTAGCGTTGCAGTATTTTTCTGCTCGATGGACAGCAAAATTGTTGTGATTTTTAAAGATATATTAACAACGAATGGAGACATTTTTAAGAACCAGCAAGCCGATTCAGATGATATCTATCGGTGGCGAGCTCTAGCAGCAGCATTGAACACCGAAGAAGTCATTACTGAATGACAGAAAATCGGTTTGTGTTCAAATTATAGTTTATATAAGAAACAAAGTTTATATCACAAACTCCTGTAAATCGCTCAATAGGCAGGTACTGAAATATAATTTTAACTGTGGGTGACTGCTCAACTAAATGCTTTGTTCATGTTACTTGCAGAACTTCATCGAACTTCCCATCTATGACTCTGTTTCGCTTTTACTGAGAAAATTAGCGAAAACTTGATCAATAGTTTTACTTTGCTCCCAAAATGAATTTCCCTTTCCAAAATGAAATCCTTTTGAGAGGAGGTTAAATCTTTCCGGGCTAAAATTTCCATGCGGAGAATCGCCAGATGAGAGGAGCACAATTTTTCACATCCAGGTTCTACTTGAATGTTTATTTTGGTTTGGAGTTTTGAAGTCGGCCCACCAAAAGTTTTATTTTAACAGAAATTGGAAGTTCTATTTTAACAGAAATCGGAAGTTTTATTTTAACAGTATCTAATTTGCCAATATAAACACAAATCTTGGATTCCGATATGCGTTTTGGGGTTTTGGATTTGCACGAATTGTCGTGCGTCCGAACCCTCTCCTTCGACCATCGCTGTCTCTCTCTCTATCTCTCTCGGCTTGCTCACCCTACAGACCTCTCCGGTGGACCAAATCAAGCGTTCGCTAGAACGCCGTGAACATTTGGGATTCTGAGCACCGAAAGAATTAATATGCCAGACGAAGCAAACAAAATGCAAAGGAAATACGTGCGCTTCGTTCAAATTGCTAAAAGCGAACAGACAGTGTAACACAGATAATGAAAGGATATGGTTATCACCGAGAACAGAAGGCGTAACTTTGTGGAAAAACTGAATATTCATTATAAAGAATAAACCAATTGCAACTTCCACACAAGATTTATTAAAACCGACCCAGGTTTTGACTCACCACGTGTCATTATCAAGGTAGTTCGAAGCATTGGTCGAGTGCCTTAAATAATAGACGTTTACATAGCCGTGACTACGAAGCGCCGGGAGGGGGGAGGGGAAGGAAGGGTGGGAGAAACCGGAGTGGGGAGGGGGTTTGGAAAGGGACAATGAAAAGGGTCACTTAGGAAGGCGAATATTGAGGAGAGGAGAATGGGTGGGGAACACAATGCCATTACATGAGGGCATATTATCTGGGGTATTCACAATCTCGAACTGTTCAAGAAAGTCCAATTGTATACCTTCGTCACAAACATGTAAAATTTTCACTTCAAAATCACTGGAATAAACTGGACTCACATAAATGTTTTAAGAACTCTGATTTTTCGTCATTATTAATAAAATGTTGTCTTGTTCCTCAGCACGTACATAAAACTTTCTGCCTGTTTGACCAATATAATTAATGCCACAATCATGGCAATTTAAAGAGTATACACCACTTCTCTCCATATCACCAAGACGGTCTTTAGAATTAAAAAGTAATCTTCCCAGCGTTGAAGGGTTGTACACAGACAATCTCAGTTTGTCATTGGGAATAACTTTAAAAAGTCTGTACGTTACTTTATTTAAAAAAAGGTACCATTGGTTTATTCTTTATAATGAAAAGGATATGGTTTTGGGGTTCGCCATAGACTCTGAGGCCAAGTGCTAATGTAAGATTACCTAAAAAATTCAGATCATGCAAGTTCCGGGGTGACTCGAAGAGTGTTATTCTAACTACCAACTTGAAATCTGAAAGACTGAAAGAAAAGAAAGGGTTGGCTCATCGTTGAGTAGATTTTTGACGATAAGGTCGTGGAAATACAAGAAGGGAGGGATCGGGAATAGATCGGGTATAATGCTAGTTTAAAAATATTATTAGCATTTTGCAAAAGTTCTTTTTTTCAAATTGTGATTACAGTTAACATTGCACGTTTTTAGTATGATTAGCCAAAAACCGCCTCTCTGCACATCTATATCCAGCAGAGAGCCCTCAAAAGAGATAGTCCACCGACAAAATAAAGGAGCAAATCTGCGACAACTACGGGGTTAGTAAGGCACATTACGTCATAAAATTTTGGAGGATTGATAGGAGTAAATACTTTAAATCCAGCAAACAAGAAATGCAAATGGAATAATGATTGTATGGCACAAATTTTACGTACTTTCATCGCTTTGAACAGCATCCGCCGCAGTTCCTATCATATCCTTAATCTGGAATTATAGCGCGTTCAATTTTACTTTTGTTAAGCGTACTTATGTGTTCCCTATCGATTTATTTGCATTCATTTGCATTATGTTTCAATAAATATTTGAGCCAATTATTCCTTCCCCTTTCATGTGAGAAGTAAGTTCCAATGCAGGAGTATTTTTTGATAAAAGGGTCATTTTACACATATTAAAAGATATTATAATAATTTTCTCTGCATAAAGTAACACCTTTATTTTAGTAATGAACCGTACTTTAGCGTCCCTTTTGTCAGCAGATATATTACCCAATACTCTCCGAGAGCTACCTTGTACTGAGAGCACAATAGCGACATTATCTTTGATTTAATTACTGATGTAATCCAACGCTACATTAATATGTAGACACAGGAAATCCAGAGAAAAATTAAGTATCTGTTTGTGTAGGCACCGTACAACATCGTAAACTTTAATTGTTTTGGAAGAAATGTATATTTTTAAGACGTCGAAAAACTAAATAAAATAGCTTACGAAGCATTTCTTGAGGCAATCATAGCAATAGAGCATGAAGCTGGACTTTCTAAGGTATATTATTTCATATGAGATTTACCATGTGATATGTTGCATAAAGTAATTTTTTAACGACTGCAGAATCAATACAACATTCTAATGTGATAAGGCATCACGTTTATTGGAAGAGGGGTTTCATCAAGAGAACACATCTGGAAATCTGTAATCATAGCAAGTAGTGGTATGGGAGTGGCTCAAACCTTTTCGTGTATGGATAAATTCAATAATTGCTAAGGGTAAAATATGCACCTATAATTCTTTTAAGTAGACGAGTGTGGGTTGAAGGCGTTTGAAATTCAGGTCTGGAAGTGGGTGGAGAGGAACGGCAGACGAAATAGAGGGCAAATGAAGAAGTTTCCAATCATTGCTTTGACAAATGATGTGGTACGAAGTCACTCGCACGGGTGCATATACACCAGGGTTGTAATTCGCCATGAAGCCATCTGCCTGGTGTATATGCACCCATGCGAGTGACTTCGTACCACATCATTTGTCAATGCAATGATTGGATATGTGTCAATTTTCGTCGTTATATAAGCGACAATGTTGGGTTTATCCATCGCGACCGTGGCTTTGTAAGAACGACTTCGGCCTATGTGCTACAATGTAGACTTGAGGCTTGAACATCTAGTTCGCATAAACCCCCCTCGAAATTTGCCTTGAAGGAAGATGGCTTGGTTGTGTAACTGGCTAACACACCTGACCGGCAAATGGGAGATCCGGGCTCGAATCCCGGTCAAGTCAAATGATTTTTTCATGGCAAATTTCAACCCTGGTGTAAATGAAGAAGTGATTGGTATATCGGGAGAGGAAATAACATTTCTGGATGAGAGCAGGAAGGGACAAAGAAGGGGGTTGAAGGAGGTGATGAGGGTCGAAGGGTCGCTAAAGGGCGTAATATTGGGGAGGATGTTGGTCCAGCGGGGGAGCGGAAGGAAGAGACTGTGTTATCTGGACGGGAAGAAAAAAGAAATGTTACGGGTGAATGAGGTCCTGCACATGTAAAAATCTAGAGAATTTGCACTCATCTCCACTTGAATCTAGGCACACATTGGCGCAACGCGACAGCCCGTAATAAGCTGTCGCGCGGCATTCGCCAGTTCTGAGCGGTTGGACCACCGAGACGAAACTGTGGTGGCAGAGGGGCAGCGGTGGCGACATCTGCCGCGCGACAGGACTCGTGTCGCTGCAGGAGCCAATTTTGCCGCTTCTCGCGCGAGACGCATGGAACTTTCCCGTCTCCAAATCTCTTGCAAATTACCGCCCAGCAGAAAAAGTGTGGGACTCAACTCCTCGTTAGCCACAACGAACGATATGCCCTGCCATTTACACACGAAGTGTGACCCTTTAGCGGTATCTTTGCATTAATAAATAAATGTATGCTAAAAATCCCATCAATGTCTAAGACCTCCCCTATAATGGACCCCTTTTAAGATAGTTCCCTTGAATGTTTTTGCTATAACCAGAAGAGATATCAATGGCACTTGTAATCGAAAAATAAAAAGTAGTGAATAACAATTATATTACGATATGTTATTGAATGGGCCTTAGTTTTCTTTTTCAGCTGTAGGTATTGTTTTCACTTCCTTTCCCCTATCGATTCTAGTGTATATTAAGGGGATTCAATAGGCGTAGCTATATTGCTGTACCAGATAAGTGTCAATTTGGTTTGGAAACTGATTCTGGGTCTACGCAACAAATGGTTCAATTATCTCAATACCGTCTCAAGTGTTCATTCATGAACGACAGGGTTATCCTGTTAGCAAGGGATAACCAATGTTACCCTGATTTATCAAAGGCAGGGTGATTTTCTCAAGACGAGGTGTGTGTTGGAAGCTACCAGGGGAAGAAACTCGACCTCCAAGGAACGTGTGTCCTCTACACGCTCTCTGGCTGCTTACGGTTGGGGGCCCAGCCGTAAGCAGCCGTCAATCGCATAGAAGTTAGAGCAAAATGCTCGAATGAACATAGCCCATCCCGATATCGACCTCATGAGGTGCCCCCACTGTGAGGCACCACCTATGTGGTACATGTCTCTGGGGAAACTCAACGAGCTCAAAACGGTTCCCCAAGCCCCACGTCCCGAGAGATTTCTCCACGTTTTGAAAACTTTTCATTATTTCCCTCCAAGGAATTCCCTAGGATTTTATTACCTGCGCGATCTTTTGGGTCTTTCATTTCTTCCCCCTGTTGCGACTGAGATGGCAAAGAAACTTCTTGTGGGCGTTAAGGCCGCTATACATGGTACATTTTATTGTACAAACGAATGTACGAATTCCTTCTCGAAGGAAATTGTACCGTGTAAAGCGGCAAATTTTATGATTGTCTGAATGACTTAACGGGAAATAGAATATGCTCTAATTCCATTCAGTTTCTTGAACATTCTATGATACATTCGTTTGTACAATAAAATGTACCGTGTAAAGCGGCTTTTAGAGAAGATGGCAACAACAGAAGATTTTCTCGTAATTGAGGAGAACTACCCCATCTTGTGATTTATCCTACCCTATAAACAATGACCCTAGAAAAAGGAGGGAATCTGGAAGGAAACAACAGCATAGTTGGGAGAGGGAATCCTTCCGTCACCTTCACTACAACGTCAGTGCTAGAACAGTTTATAACAGTGCTAGAGTCAGAAGGCAGTGATTTAGAACTGAAAAAATCTTACCAGCTTACTAAGTGCGTAACTGTTATATGCACCAAATAGGTACGCCGTGCGGATCAGCTTCAATGCAGATTCAAATTATCGGAGTGATAGAAGTAAAGGGAAAGCGCTCGGAGCACTGGCATATTAGCTACGTGAGATTGAAATAGATTTGTATTAGATATTTGTGTCAGCAGAACTCGTGTTTCTATAGGTGTTCATAGAAATGATATCAGCTTATTGCAAGGTGTAGGTGAAATATTTCCTAGCCCAGCATTCATTAAGGAATTGCATTCTTGAAGTGAACAAAGATTTCTCACATGCTGAGAGAAAACTTTCCCCCCCTTTTTACGGGTCACATGAATACACAACTAATCCAAAATCATTAGTATTAGAATTTAATGGATAATAATATCCTCAGGTCGGTAAAATACTTCACTCCTACAACAAAACACCAGGGATATTTTCAACTACGCGTCATGCTCGAAACATTATTCCTGATGCATTGCTCGCCTATTTGTGCTGAGCGGCTCCTCTAACCTCCACTCTGTATTATTTAATTGTACCAGAATATTTATCTTAAGCAGATATACCACATCAATAGAGAATAATGGGAAATATGTAAAATGCTTGGAATGTTTAGCGATAAACGAAATGAATAGAATACTAATTTAACATAAGTATCAAACATAAGTACATAAGTTGATCAAATTGGGGACACTTTGCTTGAACTTAATGCTCTTTTTTCGTTCGAATTAAGTCTTTTAAAACGGTCAAAGAATCTAAGAGATTTGTCCTTCAGGCACCTGAGGAGATCAAAATCATCTACTGGAGAGAGTTATATGGGGGATAAAAAATACTGGCAGTGCGCTAAAGAAACGGAACTTTTGAAGCAACATCTATATTTTGCAAAGTTGATCACATAAAAATTCCTCTTTAACCCATGACTGTTTCTAAATGGAGTCTTAAATAAAAAACATTCATTACGTTATTTCAGAGCGAATTTGAATTATAAAATTTTTAAAAATTATTTTAGTTCTGGTGGAACTGAGTGATGAGCAAATAAAACTCTCCTTTCTCCTTCCCCCGTGAGAATTATATTATGCAACAATTTGCTTCTTTCCCTAAAAATGAATGGGCATGAGTTCACAAATATCATTTACAAGAATCCGAATTTTTCGACGCCAATTTAATGGAACATTAGGTTAAAGTCCTCCCATGAGATCGCCAAGAGCAAAATCTCGCCTTCCGATGGTAACAAACCTCTCTCTCTGATCCGGTTACTTTCACAGCAGGAGTCTTTCAGCCAACTGACCGCCAAGCGGCGGCCCCCCGTGCCATGTAAGTTTGTCGAGGGAGCAACCGACCCCTTGGGTCACTCGTCGCTGAGCGACTATCCAAATACCGTTAATTCCTGTCGCGTCGCGTTAAGGTACGTTTTCATGCACGCGTCTCAGACGAAGAGACGCGAAAGCGAGATCCTCAGCCAATCAGAAGTCCGGATTTCTCCGCGTGAGTTCGCGTATGTTCGCGTAGAGTCGCGTCGCCCGAGTTGAAATATTTTCAACTTTCGACGCGTGGAACGCGTAGAATCAGAAACATGGCTGACCGGTGAAGGGTAGGCACTATGGATGAAATGATTTTCTCCGTAATTCGAGAGATGTACACATTTCTGCGCAATTATAAGGACTCCCGATACAGGGATAGAAACCTAAGGGAGAAGGCGTGGAGGGAAAATGTATCCAATGGTGCCCCTGCATCCATTTATTTCTTTAAAAAACTGCACGTTAATTAGCTCTCGGGAAGTTGGCGTGCGGATGAGAGGAGTTAAGTTGCAGAGGAAATCGGAGAACAATAACTATTGCACTTGGATGGAGCGAGATAACTATGAACATACAATTATCAACAATAGGTTGTGGAGCGATAAGCACACACGGTCGTCACGCTTCTTTTTTTTTACCATTTCTTCTCTGCAGTAGAGGCTGCAGTAGGTACCTCCTACGCGTAGGTTTGCATGCTTGCAAACGGTTCACGCGAAGAAATTACGCGTCTTGTCGCGCGCCAGAGCGTCTGACGCGTCCATGAAAACGTAGCTTAAGTGGGCGACTGCCTTTAACCCATCTTAAGAGGTGGATTACTTCGTAATTAGAACTACTCGTTGGAAAAAAATCGCTTAACTCGTGACTTGGTAAAATTTTCAGATTATGTTAGTCATTGGGAAAGTTAGAGCGAGATGTTTCTGTGGTGAATTTCCGAAACTTATTTAAAATGTAATGGTTTAAATAAACATGCAATAAATATTCTGAGCACGCTTACATTCGTTTTTCTAACTGTACACTAAGAAAGAAGTGAACACTCATGTTTTAGACTTTGACATAACTTATGTGGTTTGCTTCGTACGCTGATAACTCTTTTAAACCTGAAAGATCATTTGCCCTTTTTAAGAAAAGAATTCCGGTGAGTGACAAAATTGATTTTTAAACCATTAAAAAGACACCCGAACTATATACCGTTACATTTCTGACGCAATATGTCCATAACTAGTCCTGTCATTTCTTCATGGAATTGCTTTCTCCTTGGAGCAGACAGCCGAAATACATTAAATTTAAAACGGCCTCAATTTTTCGGCGAATGTCCCGATAAGTAATAGGGTTGGTTGCTTATATGTACATACTTGGGTATGAGTAGAAGGATGACATTTGTCTAGAGAGCATGAAATAAATATCGTTAGTCCTAATTCAATGAATGTTATATTCAGTGATACCTCATTCAAAATACTTTGGAAACCATACTGAGGTGCATTGTGCCATTCACGGCAAATGGGCAACGTTAAAAAGACATGGCGATGGATTCGACCTCAGGGGAAAAAATGACGCGACGAGACTTCAACGACAGACATCGATCGACAGGTGGACTGCGTGGAAGAAGAAATTTGACTATCGACGCGGAAATCTAACCGCAATCCGGATATATATGCTGACACCCCGACATGACTTCCGCAACATGTGAAGTACTTTTTACACAAAATCTTCTTTTGACTGCAGGGAATGTCTTCCGAAATGAAGAACTGCGAATGCTATTAATCCTCATGTTCGCGAATCTATTTTTGATTTTAAAAAAGTTTAGACTGGCAGTTTTTGTTGTTTAACGGGCTTATTTTTTTGTCTACGCTGTTGATTAACGGCTTTCAGTATTTAATTTCCTCGTCACTGTAGACTCATAGTCGCGGCCATTCATCTCGGCGGACACCATTTCATTGCGCCATTAGCCAATCCCGATAGTAATAGTCTTTCCAATGAGTCCGGAGGATGAGACCATCGTCACGATTAGAGATCTTCATTTATGTCCTTGCTAGCGAAACGTTGAGCATATCCTTGCTGTCTACCGAATTCCACACCAGAAAGCCACGTTAGAATTATAACTTAAATCCAACCGTCATCGACACTCAATAGATTTATACACATTTTAATGCGGCTTAAAGACGTCACATTCCATTAATCACATTAATCTTCTCATATATTGCATCTTATTTATCTTTCCATGAAAATTATATTCTTGGCTCTCCTTTATTTATATGTGATTATAATTCAACAAGATAAGGAGACTGCTAAAATGAATCAGACATACGATATTCGCATATTTTCTAAAATTGTCATCCACTGACTTTTTTGTTGCAATGGCCACGGCGCACAGTGGTTCCTCGACCTCGCATTGTTGGACAAAAGTCTGGAAATGATTGAATTTTAGAGTATTTCCATTTCTAAGGGTTTCTTAGGACAAAAAATCGAATGTTATTAGTTTTCGGCACTAAATTAATTGATTGGGGATAATTTTTTATTGTAGATGTTTATAATTGGAATAGAGGCTGAAGCGCCTTTATACGCGTTCAGGTTTTTTCGTGAGCCCAGATCATTTACAATGCTAACTGTTAAATGAACATGGGGGTAAACTTTGGAAGTGGGTTTCATGGCATTTCTATTATAGAAAAAAATACAAAATGGATTTCATGACGTTTGGTATGATCAATCCGTTTGAAGATAGTGATGGTCAAAGATTAATTTTTATAAATATTACAAATTAATATCACAAGCGATTCATCGTAAATATTTTTATTTTAATAACTTTAAAAACTTGATTCAACTAAGAATGTATATTTTCAAATAAAAGAATGTTCATTTATTAATATACTGTTGGTAAATCTGCGATTTGATTCTACTGATCTGTATTTTTACATCATCATTACTATCAACTTTTGCTTGCATTTCAAACACTACAGATTCGCCGTTTGGAGGCTGCAATAGGACCGCCTTAGGTAGGATTCCACCTTTTCTTGTTGGCGTTTTCCGTAAGCTCGATATTAATGGATCCGATGATAAAAGGAGCGATTGCTGCACATCTTCTTCGCATGATTTTTCGAGATATTTTTGGGTGTTGAACTTTCTGTATCGCCTGCAGTATTTATTTCGAGCCACTTGTGGTTCTTCTGAAAATTGTCCGATTGGAAGAGGAACAGCTTTACTGGTGTCAGATCCATGAATAAGCATTTTATTGAGCGAGGCTGGCGTATAATACCACTTATACATAGATCATAGCTCTTCAGCCACATCCAAAGTATAATCTTCCAAACTATAAGCTTGTCAGCGTTATGCAATGTATTTTCAGTTTTCCAAACAATAAGAATGAGAGAATATACACACCTATACGGCTCTATGCAGTAAACGTAATGTCTCCTATTTCTCTGTGACTAGTACCTATTGATGATTCTGTGAGTAGAACACATCGTATTGCTACTAAAATTTGTGAAAAAGTGCGATTGTTGTGTTCATTATGATGAACTTATACTACACTACGCCTGAATCAATTGAACTTATAGGAGAGGCGATGCCATAAATAAAGTCCGGTTGCTAATAAACAGTTTTGAACAACAATGGTGGTGATTATTGAGTCTCAATTACTTCACTCTTTTGTTTACCAGTTATTTGGTATAATTAAATAAGTCTGCTATTATTTGCCTTCCTGTGAAATCAACGTGTAATGGAAACGAGAGTCAGCAATTCAGCCCGTTTTGGCGTACAGCCATTACATTTTACTGTTTCACACAACGAGGCGTAGCTAAATATTTTTCTGTTCATCAAAGGAAGTAAGGACAAACATTTTTCACTTATTCGGAACACCCTGTTCCGCACAGGATTTTTTATAGCTCCACTCGGAATAATTTTTTATCTTGTAAATAACCACGACTTTAAATGACGAATCTAGGGTAATAATTTTTGAGGAAAAATTATAATATCCACGCCTTACAATAGATTGGACCTCCACTGATACAATGAACCCCATTTCACTGCTGGTTGTTCATATTTAACTGTCAAGAAATAATTCCAATTTAAGTCCCATAAAATATTTAATTTCGTTCATTTCTGTATTCCGCTCTTTCAGATGTCCGTTCCCTGTAATAAACAGATATTTCGGAATAAATCTGTCAGTTAACAGTTCTTTGATATTATGGCAATGCATAGGTATTAGGATGACTGATTGAAAGAAAAACAAGAAGACCACTTTTTTCCATGAAAACGGGGTTTAGGAACCACTGTGCGGTGGTGGCAGACACTTTTGAGGATTCGGTCCGGCGGATAAGGCGGCATTACTCCTAGAACCGAATACATAGTTCCCATTATATGCAAAGCGCACCCAGATGTGTTCCGTGGTTTAGGAGTGGGTAAGTGAAAAACGTTGAACAGCAGCTTATATCTAACTTGGCAGAATATAAGCAATGGAATTTTTGTCTTCTCAACGGAGTACAGTGTTCGGTGATTGACGACCATAGGAGTTATGAAAACCTAAAGGGGTGGCCGCACTGCAAGTGACTTGAGGATAGCGGATGGTAGGCCACTAAAAAAAAACACATACAAAACATATGCGGCACAGCATTAAAGAAACTAGGTTTTGTTAAGCGTTAAGTGTTTTGTTAAGGTCCTCGAATGAGAAAGTAAAAGAGAGATGCTACTTCACTCTTGTTAGGCCACACCTCGAATACGCCGCGAGCATTTGGGACCCTGGTCACATTGATTTAACCAAAAAAATTAAAAAAATATTAAGAAAAGCAGCACGCTTCGTTTAAAACTGCTCCGAACGAACATATAGTGTCACACAACTATTAGAGCGATGAAGGTGGGAGCCCCTAGAGACTCGGAGGCTGCACGCTAGGCGTAGGTTGCTTGATAAATTCAGAACTGATCCTTTTCAGAGCGACATAGAGAATATTATCACGACTCCTCACTACATTTCTAGGTCTGACAGATGCGATAAAATAAGAGAGATACACTGCCGCAAAGGTCGGTACAAAAACTGGTTCTTTCCGCGCACAATAAGCGACCACAATAAATATTGAGCTCCACTAAATACACTCCCATTGTACATGTCACCATTTCACCTCCAAAACTTTTTCATCTTTATACGGCTGGTGACCTACCACCCCCTGCCACACGCCCATGCGGCGGCTCGTGGGGTAGTATGTAGATGTAGATGTAGGTCAGTCCACGAGGCAACTTTCCATTACAAGCTTCCATAAGGAGGCGACCGCACTGATCCCGCACACCAACCCAGTCCACCAAGTGGGTCGCCCGGCGTATAGCAAAGGAATCAGTATTGTATTAGTTGATTCCTCTACACACTACGCTCCCGGACATGGAGGAGGGCTGAGATTATTGGCTATTTTCTGGGAAGCTACCGATCGGAGTCGGCTTTGCACCCTTTTATCTCAGGTCATTTCCACCCTCTCAATGCCGACCCTCGACGAACTGCGAAGTTCGGCCGCTCAGCGGAGGAGGGGAAGGAGGAACTGAGCCACCTCCATTATATTTTAAACTTTACAAAGTATCAAATACATCCATAAATTATGTACTTTTACATTATCCTGATCAAAAGATAAATCGTCTTTATATCGACTTTCTATGATAATTTTTAAAGGATTCTATATAATCCGAAGAGCGCGCGAGCCCAGAGCTGGAGTAGCTTCCATCGTACAGACCGGATAGGATATGTCCCCCCTCCTGCAGTGGCGCCTCGGTTTTCCTTGGAGTAAAGAGCCAAATTTGACAAAAGTAAAAACAGCCTCAATTTTTTGGCGACTGTCTCGATAAGTAATGGGATTGGTTGCTGATATGTACAGTGGCGGAAGAAATTAACGCAAAATTTTTCGCGCGCCAGAATGCGGCATTTTTGGGAACTTCTAGGAGCAGTACGCACTCCAAGGACTGGCAACACTGAGGGAAACATCGTCTACCGCAAATATTTGAAATCCGCAATGGAGCTCACATTTGTCGGAGCCTAGAACTTAGTCATCAATCGCCTCATTTTTGAGCTTTCGTCTCATATTATTCGGACACTCAGTCGCGGTGCATCGCTGTGTTTGTTTCAGCATGGTTCTTACGTCGAATGATGATATTTATACAGAAAGACTGATTATAAAAAATATTTACTATCCCACCCAATTCAGTATACTATATGCTAAAATCTACATCTTCTACCACCAAGGGATATTCATTGTGGTCGACTTTCCGAGGATCTTATGAATGACGCGTACTGCGTCTGTTTCACCGAAATGATATAAATTGAGATATATCCGCACCAAATGTCGATACAAAAAAGATTTAATTGAAATAAGTATAGTCTACGTGATGTAATTTTTCACGATTTTCTAATTTGTAGATTGACGAAGTTCCTTTAACGGATATTTATTAAATTCAAAACGGATATTTATTAATGAATCGTTCTTGACCCAATATTAATCCGTCTTTAGTTCGTCAGAATGGGAATAAACTATGGAAACATACGTTAATGCATATAATTTCACGAAATAAAAATAAATGTGTACGCATCGATACCGAATAATCTAGGCATATTTTCCCGATATTTCTTTCATCTTATCACAGAAAGCTTGGTGATGAGCTGTCCACTGTTACGTTTTATCTAGTAAATGCAGGATATACGAATAAACATTCAGAAAAATTTACCCAAATTAGGCGTAGTTATGGATAACATATGGGTGATTGCATAATATCTTATATGCTTAGCTATAAATTCGCCGCACATATGAAATTAACAAAAAGCCTTTTAAAAGACTTCAGTTTGAAGTATAATATCATTAATGAAATAAATTAATAGGTAACGTTAATATCGTAGCTGTCAGATGTATTTGGCTAACTAAAGAGTGGTCCGTGTTCGATTTTTCATGAACGCAAATGAGTTTTTATATAAATTTCCTCATATTGGCGATATGAATGAATGTAATGTGTAGCTGCAATGATTGGCTGATAATATTTAATTTTTTAAATACAAAAGAGATAAAATTTGCCGAATAAAAATTATTTTACTTGACCAGAAATTGAATGAAAAACTCAAAAGTGTCTCGACCAGGGGTGGGATCACGGTTCATTTCTTCTTATGGTCATTATTGTCATCCAAAAGGTAAGCCGCATTGGTAGGGCAATGCGCAAGGTCCTGGGAGCGCACTCCACTGCTATGTAGCACCCGATCTTTCTTGATGACGATCACGTTTTCAATCATGAGCGTACTCGAACAATGTTATTATGAAGAACCATTATTGCGATTCAGGTTTGCAACCCAGTAACATTTACTGAGTTTTCTTATGTCAACGCGGATTTATGATGATGTTTCGTATCCTTTCGTTGAATTTATTTGCGTCCGTATGCGTTACTGTGAACTAAGTTACTTTTAAAATGAGTGGTGGTTTTGTCTACGAACGTTTAAAATAACTAAAGGTTAGGAAAAAGCATACTACTCTCCCGGGAATACAAACAGAAAGAAGTAGTTCTCAGATTTCACCTCATCAGCCCAGACCATTCCAATCAAACACCATTAGTTCCCATCATGCATGGGTTTGGAGGCCAGCCACCTTTAGTCTGAGTTAAAGCAATGAGCAATCTTGGAGGACTCTTGAGGATTTCCCCGTGTCGATACAAAGCTCCACCAAAACTAATCCATTCAAAATCGGAATGTATGAAGGGCGTATTATATTGATTTGGGAAATAGTATGCCTTTAATAAGAGCTTACTTTCCCCTTGTGTTGCGGGCGATACCTATTCTGCCATAGATAATGTTTCGGGCGTCAGGCGTTTAACTCACAGGAAAGAAGTGGTATTTGACTCCTCTTACGCCCTTAAAAGTATTCGACGGGGGCTTGCGATTTTTTCGAAGCGCAACGAGCCTTTTCTTTCTGGTGCAGCAAGCATTTGAAACCTGTGCGTTATTCACAACAACAAACCACCCCGACCATCACCACCCGGAACTTGGACAAGGTTTACTGATGACTACTTCATTGAGACGAGTGTCGATAGACGAACAAACAGAGCGGACAGCGCAAGCCGAGATATTGTTCAAAGTTTTAGCGGCCTCTCCCAAAATTCTTGGAGGATAAAAAGATCTTATTAGCCTTTAAGTATGCCTCATTTTTCTCCCTGGTGGAGGAATCGAATGGTAGGTTTTTAAAAGGCAAAAACATCTGTCGAAAAATTACCCGAAGAGGTGTTGCGCCTTCGACTTTCACCCACTGAACTTTTATTTGGTGTTTATAAGTAAAAAAACCTATTTCTTACTACTATCAAACGAAATGCATTAAATTCATGTCCGCTATAATAAGAACTATGTTTAATCAAATGTATATCAACATTCATTTTAGCCCGCAACTAGGAATACTTACGAGTTCACAAATGTCTAAATTCTGGGAGATGGTTCAAAACAAATCATGTAACATAGATGGAGCGGGCTGCACGTCCCCCTCAAACGAAACAACCCCAAATTAAGATGCGATGAGGAAAATCGTGGATGAAGAATGGGAAATGAACCCAGTAAGATGATACCAAATTGTCGACAACTCCATGTCACAGAGACTAGGTCAGGAAATCGAGAATGGAGGGGGATGGATTGATTATAAGGCTAATAAACATCCACATTCTTTCTGTAAATACCAGCATATTTCTCGATGATCAATTGCTGTGATCATGTGCACACATAACTCAAATTGAGAGAAGTACGCATACATTTCAACATTTTCCACTTGTTCTAAATAAAGCATTTTAGTGTCCCTTTTCAACATCCGTTAAAATACATAACCACTAAGAGATGAAATCTATGACCCTGTAAAAAGTCTGTTAATATCTTCATGTGGGGCCACTCACAACTTTAACTTCCATTGAAGCAATAACATTACGATACATTTGAAGAGGAATAGATTCTTAAGGAACGTAGCAATCGTATAATCTTTGATGGTGCACATTCCTAATTTGAACTCCATTGACTACTCTGCGGATTTATGAGGAGTATACAATTGACCATAGGGAAAATATCTAATCACTGCTTAGTCGCTACATGAAAAAGATGATTTTTAGTATTTTATCACTTTCACAGGGGAAGATACGCGATGAATTTTTGTCTGAGTATTACTTACGCATGGGTATAAAATGCTCCTCATAAAATTTAACTGCGTAATTTTAGCCAAACATTTTTCACTGCGAATGTCAGATGATATTTAAGTGATTCATTAATTTACCTTATCCTTTAAGTATTATCCTCCATCTTATAAGTTGAACTGGTGAACTACACGGTTAATGTATTGCTTATAGCAAACCTAGAAAACAATTCTGGGAAAGCTTCAAATACCGTTTTAAAGATATTTTGAAGAATATTCCACCCTTGTTTGGTCTCTCACTCAGATAAGTAATCAGTATTTACAAGTTCGGCAGAGAGAACCAAACTCCAATTCCTAAAAAAAATAATTGCCCACTTCACTAAATCATTTCAAAATAATTTAAAGGTGAATGTAGAATCAGGTAAGTTCACTAAATCAAGTAACTGACACAATCAGAGATCCGGTCTATTCCCTCCTTCATGAATAGCTTTTCATTGTGTGGTGAATTGGCGAATGAATGGATTAGAGCATCATACGACAGACAGGACGTAGAAATCAAGTGGGGCCGAATACCCGAGAATGGGAAGTAAACATCTCATTTAACGACCAAGGAGACCGCTCTGATTCTTTTACAAAGCCCGAATATGTGTAACACTCACACACTCTTGGTTGAGGTCAATGTCCATTCCCTGGGCCTTCCGCGGATTCCTGCGAAGTTTTGGCTGCAATAAAGTCCCATAGCGTAGATTAATTATAAAGGCACTAAAAGAGGCCACGCCAGGATTCGAACCCCAGGCATTCTTGGCCGAAGACAAACGCTCTCCCTCTAGGCTACTTCATCGATCAAGAGGAATCGGCGTCCAGTGGTTCTTACTACAAAACGGAAAAAGGGAATTCTAATGTTTCCCTTAAAAACTGGATCAAATAAAGTGTTCTGGATTTTTAAAAGTAGTTTTCAGAAATTAAATAATATTACGTAAGGAGGAATTTAGAAATTTAAATGTTTGAGACGACCTGTATGCACGAGGGCGGAAACTTACGTAGGGTTTTAAGGTATTGGAAATACTTTTTTTAAAAATTTATCTCCACATGGAAACCATTCTATTCAACCAGATTTCCCATACTTTAACTTGAAATTCACAGGATATTACTCCAAAATGTTAATTGTAATGCATCATATTTCTCGGAAGTAGTTTGAGGCCTAGTAAAACGATGTTCATCCACAGCTATTCCCTGCACGCGGAAATACGTTTTATTGTAAGTGAATTTGATCTGGAGAATAAAAATTTTTTATTTCCCAGCAAATAATGCATTCATCGTATTTCTTCTTAAGTTTCAATCAAGAAAATATTTTTAAACGGTCCAAAGCTCTAAAAAAATATGGTAAGCATCTCTACATAATCAACTACGACTTCGGAACCTCGACTGAGTGCGGGTCGAAGCAAGTTCATCACGTTTATAACTCCTAGACGATCTCGCGAACGTAAACCTTATTAGTATGACTATTTACATGATGCTTAAAATCGATATCCATTCATAGAAAGTTTGAATATTCCCGGTTTCCATATGCTGTCTCATTGTTGTCAAGTTGTCGAAGGAAAAACGATTTCAATTAGTTCCCGTGTGCGCCGCATTCAGACGCCGATGAGTTTTGCGTTAATTTTTTCCGCCACTGTACTTAGGAATGAGTAGATGGATAACTATTGTCTATAGAGCATGAAGTAAATATTGTCAGTCCTAATTCAATGAATGTTAAATGTAGTGCTGGTTACCGCATAGTTGGAGATCTCGATGATGTTCAAAGGTCACAAAACATAATGGACCAAAGTCTCCAAGAGTACAAACATGAAAATAAATAAGACGAAAACTAAAATCCTAGTATCCGGAAGAGAGAAGCTGAATGTAGAAGTCACCCTGAGAGGAGAGAGAAAAGCTAGAGCGAGTGGAATCCTTCATCCATCTCAGAAGTACATACCATCACGTGGGACCGAAGGAGTACAACGGACATCAAACGGAGAGAAGCCAAAGCTAAGGAAGCGTTCATAGAAAAAAGACGACTGCTGTGCTCATAGACGATAGCACTACAAACCAGGGAACAGTATGTGAAAACATTCGTGTAGAGCGTGGCACTCTATGGATCGGAAAAATGAACCAATGGGAAAGCCGACCAGAAAAGACTTAAAAGTCTTCAAAAGCTAGTGCTGGAGGAGGATGCTGAAGATATAATAGACGGAATAAATAAAAAATGATGAAGTGTACTGAAGAATAGAAGAGGAAAGGACCATATAGAACACCATACAGAAAAGAAGAACCAGTTGGATTGGAAACTCTCTGAGAAACAATGGCTTTGTGAAGAACAGAACTGGAGGTAAAATAGAAAGAAAAGTCCAGAGAGGAAGACTCAGGAATAAGTTCATGGACCGAATTAAGAGGAAAATATATAGGAAGCGATACCAGGTGGATAGGGACCTAGAATTAGATAGGGAAGGATGAAGGGCTGCATTCAACCAATCTTAAGATTGAGTGACCAGTGAAATATAATAAATGCAGTGATGCCTCGTTCAAAGAACCTTGCAGACCATTCTAAGGAGTATTTTTCCATTTACGGCCAATGGACAGCGTAAAAGAAACAAGACAATGGAGGTGACCTCTGGGAACGGGTCACACGAATAGATTGGGTCGTAGTGTCTTAGAAACATCTTCCGATACGATAAGGCTATCTTTAAGTTTTCAAAATTTCTGGAATAAGTGACCCTGAGGCTAGAGCCACCATTAATGCTCGAAGTGGGAATTACACATACAGAACATATGTGGCGCAGCATTAAAGAAACTAGGTTTTGTTAAACGTATAATAGGAAGGTCCTCGGATGAAAAAGTCACAGAGAGATGCTACTTCGCTCTGGCTAGGCCACACCTCGAATACGCCGCGAGCATTTGGGACCCTGGTCAAAGAGATTTAACCAAAAAAATTAATAAAATAAAATGGAAAGCAGCGCGCTTCGTTAAAAACTGCTACGAACGAACATATAGTGTTACACAACTGTTAGAGGGATTAAGGAGCCCCTAGAGACTCGGAGGCTACACGCTAGGCGTAGGTTGCTTGATAAATTCAGAACTGATCCTTTTCAGAGCGACATAGAGAATATTATCATGACTCCTCACTACATCTCTAGGTCTGACAGATGTGATAAAATAATAGAGATACACTGCCGAAAAGACAGGTACAAAAACTCGTTCTTTCTGCGAAAAATAAGCGACCACAATAAAAATTGAGCTCCACTAAATACAATCCTATAATACATGTCACCATTTCATCTCCGAAAATCTTACACGGCTGGTGACCTAACACCCCCTTCCACACACCCAAGTGGCGGCTCGCGGGGTATTATGTAGATGTAGATGTAGAAGTGAGAGAAGAAAGCTGACAAGACAATAGCGTTTCGCTGAAAACTGTGGGACGCCTGGGATCTCGAGTACCGACTGCGAAGCGGCTTTGCCATCGCCTCTCCGGCGGGCGCGCCCACCTCACCCCACTCATACGCACACACACACACACATACACCCTTAAGCCACCCACTGACCAAATCTCACCCCCCCCTCTCCCCATATACGGTCGTCGCCACAATAATCGGATAATCCCCTCTCAAGGGGTTCTCTTTCCACTTCTCACATCCCCTAGGGATCCGAGCGCCCCTTTTTATTGCTGCTCACCCCCGCTTGACCCACCCTCATGCGGCGAAGAGTCCGCGGGGCTTCTTTCCGCGGTCATAAAAGGCCCGCGGCGGCGGTGGTAATAAATTAATTCCCTCGCCCGCTTGCTTTTTTATCTCCTCTTGCGTTCCTCCTCCCCACCCCAACCCTAAGGGGTAGCGGGTGGGAAAGGCGAGGGGAGGCGGTGGGTGGCGGGGGGCGAGGGTGCTGGCACGCAGAAAGGAAGGTGATCTCTTTTCTTCCTCGCGACGGCGGCCATAAACGGATGGAAAAAGTTGCCCGGAAGTGGCGAGGAAAGGGATGGAGGGAGTGATAAAGAGAAAAGGCTTTTACAATGGGCGCCCTCCCCCCCCCCTCGACCCCTCCCCATTACATAAAGTTATTGCGCGCGAACAATATTTCATAAAAAAATCCTGTTTTCAGCGGAGCGATGAGAGAATGAATCATGGGAGCGGAGAGAAAAATTAGACGGTGAGAAAATTGCGACGCAGACTGTGAGCGAGCGTTGAAAAACATATATAGTTAGGAAATTAACTTCCTCAATTGCTATCTTAAAAGGGAAGAGTCGCTGACAATTTGTTCATAATCATTGGTCTCTCAATTCTAAGATTGGTTGACTACAGCCCTCTTTCCTTCCCTATCTAATGCCCAAGTTCCCTCACCTGCTTATAGTTCTTCTTATGTATACTTTCCCCTTTATTTTGTCTATATATCTACATTCTTAGTTCTTCTTCTCGGGAATATTCTCTCTATTTACCCTTTGGTTATATTCTTCACAAACCCTTTGTGTCTCAGTCCAATGTGTGGACCAATCCAATCCAATGGTGAGTCCAATCCACCTGGTTCTTCTTTTCCGTATAGTGTTCCATATAGTTCTGCCCTCTTCTTATCTTGTGTATACTTCATTCCTTGTTTTATCCGCCCATTTGATCCACAGCAACCTTCTCTAACACAAGGTTTTAAAGGTCTTGTCTTGTCTTGGAAATCAAAATATTCTAGTCTTGGTCCACTAAATAGATTTATTCTTTACGACCCGGGTTTCGTCACATAATGACATCTTCAGGTCTAATGATCACACATAATGATCTTCAGATGTCATTATGTGTCCAAATCCGGGTCGTCAAGAATAAATCTATTTAGTGGACCATTACTTGAATATTTTGATTTCCTATATGGAGAGGTTTCTCAAACTTAAGCCTGAATTTATTATTTATACCCGTTTCGTCTGTTTTATCCCTTGGTCTCTGCTTCTGATACATTTAAAGCCGAGCTCCTCACGAGAGTTTTCACATACCGTTTCCCCGTCCGCTGTCGTACCTTCTTTGAATACAACAGTTGGCTCTTCACCATGAACCATTTGTTTTACATTTTTTAACTGTCCGCAAAATTGGCGGAAAGTATGATAATAATTTCTGTTTCCTCGGTGAGGGGATGCTAGGCCACCCCGCCTGACTGTGACCCCTTCTCCACAGGGCGTCTTCATTGAGAGTAATGTGCGCTATGCGCTCGGGCCGTGGCGGTTCCCGTGTCCCATTCCCTCTACTAGAAATTTCTCTAAATTATACCAAAAAAACTCCACGGCAATAATTTTGGATTAAAAAGCTCAAAACTTCGGGTTAATTGCTTACCGCTGAGCAAAGGACTAAAAAAAATATTATGAGTAGATACTGTGACACATGGACTTAAGTGGGGGGATTAAATGAAGCTGCACAGGAGGACGGATGTAATGAAGTTCTTTTTTTAGATTTAAAGCGCGGGATGAGCTCGTTAGTGTGATTAAATGTTTGTACACAACCATAAAACCGATGCAGACGCCTAGAAAAGGGGTAACTGCAATAAAATTGGAGGGATTACGCAATGCTTTTAATTATTTCGAAATGCTTGGGAAATTTAAGATGGTTTTACACGATGTTGACTTCAGTGCCGATAAACAAACTGAACGCATAATGCTTAAAATTGTGCAGTGTTATAGGTAAGATCGCTTCTAATGATGGAATCGATTATTCAGCACTTGAAAGAGATGTAAGCACGATACTTATTACTCTCCGATTCTTGGATTCATTGACCAATCATAGACAAGCAGGAGAATTGAGTGTTTTTAGAGAATACTGGTGGTGGAGCTGCAATATACCTAAATAATCTTCGGTGGAGCTGTATGAACTATAATCAAGAAAATATTTTCTTGAGACCTTTTAAACTGTTTTCTGATGATTGTCAAGACGGCGCTGTAAACGGCACATTAACCATGCTATTATAATATGACACAATCAATTATAATATGACCGATTCGATGCGTAGTTCAGCGGATGCACAGACAGCGCTACAGCGCGATGAAATCAGTATCGAATAAAAACAGGCAACAGGCAAAAACAGGCAAAGACTCCGAAGCTTCGAATTCTATTCAAGTCCCTGATTTGGTTTTAGATTTCAGCTTCAGGACTGCATTAAGTGCTCACCTAAACGGCGCGTAAAACGGCCTCTTAGAGAGTCAAGAATTTGCACCTCTGTCAAATTAACCTTTTAAAAGTGGCAAAGGTATCCAGATAACATCAGCAGGAGGCGTGAGGAATGATGGGAACCTTTTACCCTGTGAATTGTGAGTTATGGTGGAAGAAGGCGGAGATTGTGAAAATCATTAGCGAGGGTTATTGCATGAAGTTTTTCAAGCAAAAGCATAGACATACCGCTTATTTCACTTCCAATACCAGAATAAAATGATCGCATACATGCATAAAATACAGCTATATTCAAAGTAAATGAAAGTGAAACGTTTAACGAGACTAGATATTATTCAAGTTGTTGTTCAACTAATTTGTCTCAAAGTGAAAAGTAAGAAATATTTATTGGAGTCTTAAATAAAAATTGCTAAACGTTATAATACAATATTGGAATCATGGGCGACAGGAATTTCCTTTAAATTATTTTTCAAAATCTCATGATAAGTGCATAAGATTTCAGGTCTAATTTGCAGTAGACGGATCATGGAACCGGAAGAAAATGTATAGTGACGGTGGCGGAAGGTGAAGCGGAAGGGGTGGAGGGACAGTGGTGGGGGAACAGTGGGAGAACAGTGGGGGGGGGGAGGGGTGACAGGAAAGGGGTGGAGGGACAGCCGGCATTAAGGTGCTCTAGACAAAATAATTTAGCTTAAGGTAGTTTGAGCGAAATATCATTTTACTTTGAAATCAATGAAGTTTGTCTCATTCTAAATAAAAATATCTCACCAATAAAATCATCAAAATGATGACACCCAAAATTAAACCCAGTACCTCATTACTTTCCGAGATATTTGCCAAAATATGAAAGCCCTTTAACATGGGAAATGTCACGTGTATGCACTCTAGAGAGACATTATTTACAAAATGAGGAATTTCTAACACTTAGATGTCGTAAATAAACTAACGGCGTGTAGTTTGTATTTTTTCCCAACTATATTTGAAAATAAATGATATTGTCACCGCAGTAGGTTCTTGGGTATCACAAAAAAACCTTCCGTTTTGAAGAAGTTTAAAACGCACCGCGCGAAAAAATGAGTCAAGTTAAAGACTCATATTTTCATTTAATTACTTACAATGTCTGTCATATAAAACTATATTATTGTACCATTAATAGTACAATATTAAATTGATGTGTCCTACAGCTGGTGAAATTAAAACGTATAATTCGAATATGGTCTCTATTATGACTAGGGAACTATCTCGCTCGGACTACCTTAATAGGACTGTATTAAGTGGTTTTATGAAGTTTACTATTGATGTTTGAGAATAAAGAGCCATCTTCAAGACGTGAATCGGTTGATATGGAATTCCTTCAGTTTACCCGTTCAAACCTTTTGGGACTGCTCAGGGCGACAACTAGCGGTAATGCAATTATTGAGATGGGGGTTAGAGCATCCGTAGGGAAACTGAGAAACAATTGGGCTGATAATGTATAAATTTATGTAAACTAAGGGCTCATTTTCATTCAAAATAGAACGTCGTTTATTGCGCTTGTAATCTGAAAATTCGTAAAGAGAAGTTTAAAGGATTCTTTTTGCGATGCTCAGGAGAAATCCTCATCGAGCCTTCCATATTAAATTGACAGAATGGGCCTCACGGAGAACACTGTTGCCAAACTTACGCTGCGTGTGCTCGCCTTCTGGTCTCGCAGGTGACTGTATCAGCTCCAGCAATCTAATCCATTTACTTTTGAAGACTCATTGAGATGCAGAATTCACACGGCAATAATATTAGGTAATGTTTTCTTCTATTGCTTTTGGCAACATCGCACCATCGTCCTTTTGGACAGTTTTGCAGGAAACGAGTCACCATTAGAGCTCATTCAGTTAACTGAAAGTGGAATGGACCATATTACGTTCATTACTATAGTACACATTTTCAATTTTCCTAAACACTGCCGGTAAATTTTTTAACACTGGGGATTAAAACATGTAAAAAACAGAAATATACAGCCTATCATGCCATTGGTAATGATGGAACCGCCTACGCAGGACGCAAATCGGAAAATCGTGGGGTGTGAGTCGAAGTCATAGCCACTGTGGCCCGCTATCTGGAGTAATTACTATTAATTATCTGTCTTGCTTAATCCGTGTGACGGGCACAAAAAATTCATCAATTAATAGTTGTCTTTTGGAAGTCAGCGTATATACATTACCACTTCATTTTTTATTCCGATTGCCTTATTTTTTGTTTGTCGCATCATTAGATCTTTGTTAAACGTCTCCTAAAGAATTTATTTGGCGAAAGTATTTGTTGTTGACAATCTGTTATGATAAGTTGAAGCCGCTGAATCACGCGTACTTGTTTTGCACCCACGTTTAAATTTCTCATTGTTATAAATAATTTATCAATTTTTAATATCCTATTATTTGTTCGAGCATAGACGAAGAATATGCTGGAAATTTCGGCTGGTATTCGTCAAACCCGCCTATCAGTGGCCGTGATGGCGGGCGTTCTGTCCGTCCATGCATTCATTCGGCATTCACAGTGTTCGTTTGCGATGACATTGGCCCCTCCACATAAAAACAATACAGCGATCAATAAACCACATTTATTTAACGGAGACCAGCTCCGAAAATTCCTGCCCAGCATTAATAATAATTGCTGATGAATGGCGGAAAGCGTTCGGGATCGCTTTACCCAATTTCTGCTGTTGCATTTTTGAAGCGAGACGTCCCGAGCTCGTCATGAAAAGAGCGCAAACAAAAGAAGGGGAGGAACGAAAATAATAAAAAAAGAAGAAAAAAATTCATAAATGCGAGTGCTGCGAGGGCGCTCAGATGCTGCCATCTCTCCGCCAACTCTCTTTCTCTTTTATATTGGGCGAGGGAGACAGAAGAGCAGCGGCTCCCGCGCGCATCGTTTGTCTTCCCCGTTCACGACTCTCCACCCGTCCCCCGCTTACTCGTCTTGGCGGATGGAGGAAGGAACCAAATTGAGGGGGAGGTTTTTAGGGGACGGAGAGGGGTGGCGGGGGGGGGGAGAGATAACGAGGTTTTGGCGTGGGAGGTGGCACCCCCTCGAGTGTGTGAGATGGAGTGAGAGATTAAGGGATGCCCGCCGTATTTACATATTATAATGAGGAGAGGTGGGAAGGAAAGGAACCTTGCGAGATATAAATTAAAAGAAAAAAATGAAAGGGTTAACCGAGGGGCGCGAGATAGAGAGGGCTCGCGGGCGCAGCGGACACGGCGAAATGTATTTTTCCGCCCCAAATATAAAGATCCCTATTATCCCCACTGCGCCGTGGTGGAGATAGATATAAGTGTGTGTGTGTGCATATAATATATATATTTGAGCTCAGCCCCAGAATGCAATGCGGATTTAAAATGTCGGGCCGGAATGAAAAAGGAAGAGTGAGTACTGCTCGTATGTTCGCGGTGCACTGCTGGTTGATAAAATTCGGTCCGTAATTACTACTGTTCCTCCGGGATTACTGCGTGATTTCTTCTTTCTGACCGCGAGAGGCAGCCGACGGCGGTAAACTAGAAACGTACGAGGTGCAAGTAATGGGATGTCGGCGCGAGTAAAGACGGAGATATGCGGCGATAATTGGGAGCAGTGCTAATATTAATACTACGCATTTTCCACTGGATTAATGTCGGGAAAAACACTATGACCAAATTTGCTACTACGACTGTCCGCTGAAATATAGATTCCTGGATTACACCACAATAATATGAAAAGCCATTTCACTTACGCGTAGTGGACACTCCGGCTATGAAAATGAATTAAATATGGTTGGTATTATCCCGATGAAATATCACAATTTGCTCATATATACATTCAGCATTCTAATATATTCCATCATTCTTCAAAGAACCTGAAATAATTATTTTAAGAAATCGAGTATCTACTTAAATATTACACTTAAATCGGGCAAATATACAATATGAAGTTTAAATTGTCTTTGTTGATCGCTCAATTTTACCTAAAAATGCATTCTTCACTTCCCGCTTAATCAAAGTCGATCAAATATTTTACAAGCTATCTCAACCTAAGATGCTAAATTTTCTTCAACCGAAATTTCACGCATCTAAAAACTGTCATTATTGCAATCACCAAATCGTCTCGACCATATTATTCCAAGGTGCGCCAAATGTCTCCTTCGTTTCAAACATAGTCTCGTCTTGGACGTGGAGAAAGCTGTGACGGTGGTACGATGAGAACAGAAGACGCGGCTCCACTGAGCCATTTCTCATTTGGACATAGGAGTTCAAATAATTGAGTGTTAGCGACCTTGATATCCGATATTTCAAATTCTAAAAAGGTGATCAACTATTTTGAAATTTCACCGCCGGGATTTCGTATGGCTACATCACATGATAGCGTGAAGGAGGAGACAATTCAATGGGTAAAAGAAAAAAGGCATCTGCGACACACGATTAATTAGCCCTCGATCTTCTCAATCAATGGATCAATCGAATAACACCATGGGTGGCGAATGTCAAAATTCACAAAGTATTATGCACGCAAAGGGTAATTTTATTTCAAAATAAATTCAATCTTAAATTCAAGCTCTCAAAAATGGAGTTTTGGTATTACGGACAATGGAGTTGTCATACTAACTATTAATGATTTTTTAATAATTTCCGATGCTTTGGTGGCTTATGCTACCACTCTTGAGTTCCGGTCAAAAATTTCGACTGGAAACTTAAGGATTCCGGCTAGATTAATCGGTATCTTTGGAGTTAGTAGTATAGTAACAGCCTGCAAAAAGGGAATGCATTAAGCCAAACATTCTGGCTATTTGTGAAATCTCCATACTCTCCCCATTTTCAAAGAGGCATCCCTATAAACCCATTACCTTTAAAGTAGTCCTAGCGAGATAGTTCCCTAGTCATAATAGAGAACATATTGGAATAATAGGAATTAATTTCACCATTATGAGACGCATGAAGTAAATATTGCATTATTAATGGTGCAATAATATAGTTTTACATGACAGAAATGGTAAGTAATTAAATGAAAATATCTAAATGTTACCACTCTGTCCTTAACTTGACTCATGTTTCTCACGCGGTGCGTTTGAAACTCATTCAAAACGGAAGGTTTTTTGAGATACCTCAGAATCTATTGCAGTGACGATATGAATAATTTTTAACAATAGTTGAGGAAACACACAAACTACACTTTGTTAGTTTTTTGACGACATCTTAAGTGTTAGAAATACCTCATTTTGTAAATAATGTCTCTCTGGAGTGTATACACGTACCATTTCCCATGTAAAAGGGCTGGTATTTTTTGGCAAATATCTCCGAAAGTAATGTAGTAAGGGGTTTCTTTTTTGGTGTCGTTAGAAGGGTGAGATATTTTTCTTTAAAACGAGACCAAATTCATTGATTTCTAAGTAAAATGATATTTCGCTCAAACTACCTTAAAAACGCAACAGGATTGGAGACTTTTGACAATGTTTCACGACCACATTTGGAATGATGTACTAAGTATATACATGTACAAAGTAGACGATGAATTAAGAATAAGAGGAAGAGGGTAAAGAAATCTATAATTTTAATGACTTTCATTGGCTGACAAGTATTTGAGTCATCAAAACACATTCCTGCCATAGGTATGCCCATCTGTAACACTGCTGTGGGCGCTGTGATCGATCTCCTTGAAAAAAATATCCTAACACCTGATTTCTCATCTTGCAGCTGAAATTTAGATTTTTCAAAGTTCAATTTGAAATAATATTCGTTCGAAAACGGGTGAGATTCCTATAGAAATAAAATTAGATCTAAATACTTATTCAAAACTCTAATAAAATAATATATCGATCTTCATCTCTTTCGAGTTTTGAAAAATCGTTTCCATTCACTCTAAATCCTTTGTTGCGATAGGTTGAATGAGAAATCGTAAACAATTGCTTTAGACATGCTAATCGCTAAAGTCGAGGTTTTGATTTTTTTAGTTACTCGTAGATTGATATGGAATAAATAAATTGTAACACATGTCTAACTCAATTAGAAATAAAAATTAAATAAATGCTATGAGGTAAAGAAAATATATATGTGATAATTACTTTAGTCGTTTAACTTAACGCTGGTCAATAGTTTAAGAGCGTTGGAGATATTGCTTTAACGAATGAAATTTAAAAAGGCATGTTTTCCGGCGATAATCCTTTTAAATATGTATGAACAGTGATATTAAATATTTTGGAATAATGGCCAGTGTTTAATAAGCATATTTGAATGGAAAACTATTTTCTAAACCATCATTTTTGACGAAATGATGGTATCGGGTTGGTGTGGTGGCTAGAGTACTTGCCTACCATACGGGCGGCCAGGGTTCAAATCCCTGCGGAGGAGGATGATTTTCAGAGGAAACCTGGTCCCTACATAAGTGTCTTATGGAGGGAACTTCAAGTTCTCCGTCTGTCGGATGAGACGTAAAACCGTGGTCCCTCGGCGCCTTTCGTTAAGGTCAGGCCAATGCCGACGCCGGGTTTCTATCCACCCTTCCTCCCTTACGTGTACCCTATGGTGAAAATGACCTTAGCTGTCAGTCGCCTCCCCAAAATCCAATCCAATTCTTTGAAGAAATGATTAAGAGCATATATACACTTAACCAAACTTCCAACGACTATTTTAAAACAGCCTGCCGAGTAAAGATACGACAAAAGAGTTATAAAAAGATGAAATTGAAGAAGGAAGACACCACAGATTACAAGGCACGAGGCGAAGAGTGACAAGAAGAGTCAGTGTCGAGGCTGAAGATCAGAGTTTGAAGAGGATTCGAATTTGAGAGGAGGGCACTGCGTTATAGGACACAGATTCACTTGTCCTATTTGTTCCATTATTATCTGAAGGTTACGTTATTTCGACAAAAATGGATCCATTTTTTTCACCCTGAAACAGCCTTGTTTACATTTCAAGAAGCATGAGATTCAAACGGGAATGCTTGTGCTTACAGCCATTGTGCCATGGATTAAATGAGAAACATAAAACTACAGTGAGATTTTATTGAGGAAATGATTTCCCCCGAAACGCTCTACAAGTAATTAATGACTCCTGTATTGTAATTCCATTTAAATTGTCATAATGAAAGGATTCTTTCAATCCGATGTCTATTTACACTTCTTTCCGTTTAACTATAAGGGCGCTCCCTGGTTGTGATAAGATATTGGCCTGATCGATTGCAGTCAACTAAGCCGAACTCAATGGCTTTGCATAAATCATTAACATAATTATTCATGAGAATTGGGATGTATAATGAGTTATTCATGACTATCGGAAAGTATAGCATCACTTTGCAGCACAGAAGCCATAACTTGCCAGATATTCTTTTAAGACAACATTTCTGATTGTTGTTATGACCACACCGCAGTGGACCAGGCACTAATCTGGCGGAGAGCACGGCTGGGAGCGTGGTGCCGAACATCTACATGGACGTGTTGCCCGGCAAGCCACCGCTGGGACGTACGGCAAGGGGTGTTAGAACAGCAGCCTTGATAAGGGCAAGCCATCGAGGAGGGACGGGGAAGCGGGACGTCAGACGAAGGTGAGTTGCATATTAAGGGAATTGTGCCGTAAGAGCCTGTATTTGTCTTTTCAATAGTCATAGTAAAACGGCGTTGTAGAAAGAACTTCTCTGTCTAACATTGAGGCAGAGTTTGTTTCATTTTTGGATTGGATTGAATATTTGGGGAGGCGACCGATGGCTAAGGTCATTTGCGCCCTAGGGGACAGGTAAGGGAGGAAGGGTGGATGGAAACCCGGCGTCGACGTTAGCCTGCTATTAACGAAAGGCGCCAAGAGGACCACGGTTTAACGTCTCATCCGGCAGACGGAGTACCGTACTTGAAGTGCCCTCCACCAGATACTCAACTAGGGATCGGGTTTCCTCTGAAAAACATCCTCCTCTGCAGGGATTTGAACCCTGGCCGTCTGTATGGTTAGCCAATACTCTAGCCACCACACCAACCTGATCCTCGTCTAATTCTTGCACTTTGAAACTTTTGCACTTTGATATAGATTTTGGCCAAAATAATTTTCTCCGTGCAATACTGAAACTCAGCCGAACTGAATTTTTCCAGAGCATTCATAATTTAAGTTTAGCTCGTAGCGTACGAGTCTCTAATGCCCCATTTCCAAGACGCTTTATCCTCACGGAGTTTAGAGAATGGTGGGAAAGCCGAATTGCGTTCCATACGGGGAGAAATATGCCACGCAACCTATCGGGGGCCGATTGCGTAAATTTTCATTCGAAACTTACGTTTTGGGATCTCAGCCCAGTCCATATTCGACATATGTTCGTCACTTTTTCATACATTCGCTCAGTGATCCTCGTTACCAGCTAATTATGGTCCACCAACCGTTGTCGTAAAACTCAGTCACAGTTGCCGGTATCTGGCTTGCGTTTCCATTGACAAATATAACCAGCATCAGGGCGAACTAGTGCAGTGGAAAAATGGCAGAGTGCAGTCTTTCCCTACCAAGCTCGTCTCTCAGCCCTGTGACACTCTTTTCTGTTTGCCTATAGCAGTATTTGTTTTACAAAACAAGCGGTTTTTCTTGGAATTTTATTTCGGATCAAATATTTCCCAGCAGAGTCCCCAATGCTCGCGTCGTATTCAAGATGTGGCTTAAGCTGAGAAAAATAGCAGCTCTCTTGTATCTCTACATCGGAGAAACTTCCAAGCATACACACGCTTCCTAATCCTAGTTTACTTGATTCTCATATGCTTTCCTTGCGTTATACTTCAAATTGCGGCGACTCCCAGATATTTTACTTCACCTGAACCCTTTATATATTTTTCAATTATTTAACAGATAAGGCGCTGGTGTGATTTCTCTCGTAGGATATTTACCTTCACCGTATACATTCACGAAGTTTAAGTTCGAAACTCCTCGCGAAACCCCACTTGAGGCACCATAAGGTTCAGGCTTTTAATGCCCTATTAGTGACCGTGCGCACAAGTCCGCAGTTGCGATTAGTTTTCCATGTATAATTGCGTCGTATGTAAGGATGATTGCATGTGCAGAGAATACCGAACGAATAAATTTATGTAAACTATTCGAATGTGTCGCTCAATTAAAGCATTTAAAGTTTAGGAATTGATAATTGTAATTATAGCCCGTAAAAGGTAATAGAGCAGTTTAAATATACTGATTATGTTTAAGAATTGAGCTCCAAATAGGGAGAAATGTACCATGTAACCTATTGAGGGCCGATTGTGTAAATTTTCATTCGAAACTTCATTTGAAAAATGGGACCCTGGTCATAAAGATTTAACCAAAAAAATTACAAAATACAAAGAAAAGCAGCACGCTTCGTTAAAAACTGCTACAACGAACATATAGTGTTACACAACTGTTAGAGGGATTAAGGTGGGATCCCCTAAAGACTCGGAGGCTGCACGCTAGGCTTAGGCTGCTTAAGGTATTCAGAACTGATATATTTCAGAGCAACACTGAGTATATTATCATGTCGCCTCACTACATCTCTAGGTCTGATAGATGCGATAAAATAAGAGAGATACTCTGCCGAACAGATACGTGTATACAAAATCTCGTTCTTTCCGCGCACAATGAGCGACCACCATAAAAACTGAGCTCCTCCAAGTACACTCTCATAGGACATGTCACCATTTCACCTCCAAAACTTTTCATCTTTACACGGCTGGTGACCTACCACCCCCTACCATACGCCCAAGCGGCGGCTCGCGGGGTAGTTAGTAGATGTAGATGAAGAAGGAATGGAATATAAATATTTTTCTGACAATCATGTAATTCAAACAAAATGTACCATCATAGATTCATCGGTCACGTGATTCCCTTCCCCCAACGGCATTGAACGTGTTTACTGGTCGGCTGTATTTCGAACTGCCGACTGCACTTCGCCTCTCTTCCGTGCAATACTCACACCACCTCACTGTACTGGCCTGAAATCATCGCGTGCGCTTCAAAAGTTTCTAGCTCATTCAGGGCTCGGGTTCGCGAGGACGTCAAAGAGTCGAAGAAGTGACGATAGATGGGATTGTTGAGATGATTCGGAAGGAGATTGTATTGGTCCCGTGACCAATTCCCTTGACGAAACACCCAGAATGCAGGGGGGGGAATATTGATAGAATCATCCTAGATAATCTCGGTCATGTAACTAAGGAGTTATGCAGTAAAAGAATGAAAGTATGGAGATTTTTGTCAGTTTTTAACTCGTGTAGATAACTTAAGGTTGTTTGAGCGAAATCTCATATTACTTAGAAATCAATGAATTTAGTCTCATTTTAAAGAAAAATATCCTACCCTTCTAATAATATCAAAACTTTAACCCCTTACCGCGCTACTTTCGGAGATATTTACCAAAAATACCAGCCCTTTCACATGGAAATGGTACGTGTATGCACTCTAGAGAGACATTACGTACAAAATGAGGTATTTCTAACACTTAGATGTCGTGAAAAAACTAACAGCGTGTAGTTTGTATGTTTTTCCACTGTATTTGGAAATTAATCATAGTGTCACCGCACTTGGTTCTTGGGTTCTATCACAAACAACCTTCCGTTTTGAAGGAGTTTCAAACGCACCGAGTAAAAAAAAATTAGTCTAGTTACAGAATTATTTAGATATTTGCATTTAATTACTTACAATTTGTGTCACATAAAACTATATTATTGCGCCATTAATAATACAATGTTTACTTCGTGTGTCTCACAGCTGGTGAAATTAAAACGTATAATTCGAATATGGTCTCTATTATGACTAGGGAACTATCTCGCTCGGACTACCTAAAGCATCATATATGTCATTTATTGCCTCCCTAATCATGATATTCAGCTCCAAAAACAATATTCCTGTGAGGAAAAGTTCGATGGGAAAGCTGCGTGAGATTTTTACGAGTGGTTTATATGTATCAAAATCTCGAACCCTTCTTGATTGTACCACGTGACTTCCCAATTGCTCTGAATTGGACGCAATCGGAATTATTTCGAACGGTTCAAAAGCAATCCATTTTCCTCCCCCATCCCCCCCAAACTGAGTTCCGACGATTGGAGTGCTTGTGTCGCTTGAATCCTCCTGTCGCTGGACACTCGGACGCAACGGCCGTCTCTTTCCCACGGAATGAGCGATTGTGTGTCGAGCTTCGGATAGCGAGACGGGAGACTCGGAGAGAAACATCGGAAACGACGACATTAAACGCTCTTGGAGGGGGAATAGGACGGAGCCCTTTCTCGACGGTTGCGACGTGAGAACCTACGAAGGGTGGGCCCATCTCGTCCTCCTCTCCGTTCGACGAGTGTGCAGCGAGGAGAAATGGAAGCGAGCACGCAAGGCTCCGCTCATTTGTCACGCCGGAGACGCCTCCTCGAGACGATTGGGAGGAGGGAGGAGGCGGGGGGGGGGGGGGGCGAGAGAGAAACATCCTTCCATGGGAAAGATGCCGGCCTGCAGCCGATCGACTCCCCCGCGACACTCACTGCACAAAACGCCCACGCTCCTCCCGTCTGTCCACGGCGCACAGTGGTTCCTAAACCCTGTTTTCATGGAAAAAGGTGGTTTTCTTGTTTTTCTTTCAATCAGTGATCCTAATACCTATGCATTGCCATAATATCAAAGAACTGTTAACTGACAGATTTATTCCGAAATATCTGTTTGTTACAGGGAACGGACATCTGAAAGAGCGGAATACAGAAATGAACGAAATTAAATATTTTATGGGACTTAAAATTGAATGATTTCCTGACAGTAAAATTTGAACAACCAGTAATGAAATGGGGTTCATTGTGTTAGTAGAGGTATAATCTATTCCAAAACGTAGTTATTATATTTTTTCCTCAACAATTATTATACTAGATTCGTTAATTAAAGTCGTTGTTATTTAAAAGGTAAAAAATTATTTAGAGTGGAGCTATAAAAAAATCCTGTGCGGAACAGGGTGTTCCGAATAAGTGAAAAATGTTCGTTCTTACTTCCTTTGGTAAACGGATAAATATTTAGCTGTACCTAGCTGCTCATCTTAGTATGAAACAGCAAAATGTAATGGCTGTACGCCAAAACGGGCAGAATCGTTGGCCCTCGTTTCCATTGCACGTTAATTTCACAGGAAGGCAAATGACAGTAGACTTATTTAATTATACCAAATAACTGGTAAATAAAATAATGAGGCAAATGAGACTCAATAGTCCCCACCATTGTCATTCAAAACTGCACACTCGCCCGCGCTTCTCCCGTCTGTCCACGGCGCATGTCGCGGCAGTTGCATGGCGTCGAAACCTGATAAAAGTGCCGTAAGGAAATGAGATGGGGAAAGGAAACAAACAGCGTAACGATGACGATTTAACACTAGAACCGCTAGGTTTTGCTATTACCCTAACACGATGTGAGATCATATCGCAATTTGTGTCATGACTCACTGACAAGGCGAAACTATCAATCGTATGACCAGCATATTGTCACAAATAAGATTTCAAGGTTGTCGAAAGCGTTTTCATTGAAAGAAAAGGAGTGGAAAACAGTGATGAAACTGTAGAAAATCGAAAAACCTAAACGGAAATAATATTTTTGGTGACAGTGTAACTCTGAACATGCTCATTAAAATTTAAAAATATTTAGGCCAACAATTTTTTAATTTCATGTGTGTAACCCGTTAACCAAAATTTCCTAAAGAATTATTAATGAATTCCACAATCACTAACTATGTAATACGACAAACAGATCTATATTCCTTTGCGGGACAAAAATGTCCCGTTTACGGCTTTAGGTATTGCTAGTTTTTTATCGGAAACTACTATAAATATTATTTTTCAAAGTAGCTTTCATTCAATTCTCCATAATTCTCCAAAATTCAAAGCTCCATAAATAATTAATAGTCAACAGCTCAGAAATTTTTACGAAAAATATGGAGAGAGATACTGCTCATCAAAATGGGAAAAAAATGTCCCGTCCGTGGTTCTAGTGTTTGGTTAGCTAAAGTGAAATGTCCATCATTCCTAAAATTTCTATCAATTTGGTCTCATTTGAAAAAATACCCCACTTTTTTCTTCTTCTTAAGTCATCAACCCAAAGGTTGGTTGGCGGCAGTTCTCCATACTCTTCGGTCCTGTGCCATTCTTTTCAACTGCACATAAGTGGAGCAGCCTAACTCCTTCATTATTTGGCCCATAAACTCCAACCTAGGCCTGCCCCGGCAGTTGGCTCCCTCTACAGTGCCTTCTAAGATGGTGGCCAGTAATGTTTCGTGCCTTAGTTGGTGCCCGATCCAGATATTTCTTCTCTTTTTCAGTAGTTTCAGCAGACAAGGAGACTCCCCCACACGTTTTAGAACCTCCTCGTTACTGATTTTGTCCACCCAGGGAATCTTTAACATCCTTCTGAAACACCACATCTGGAATGCTTCCACCCTCCTCTCTTCTGCCTTGCCCAACGTCCAGGTCTCACTGCCATATAAAAATATGCTCCACACATAAGTTTGAAGAAGGCGTTTTCTTAGTTCTAGGCAGATATTTCTGGATGTTAGGAGTTTCCCTTTTTGATAAAACGCCTTCTTTGCCTGGTGAATTCTACTTAATAAGTCTCTTTTGATCCTTTCATCGGCTGTTATTTTGCTTCCCAGGTAGGTAAACTCCTCTACGTTCTCTAATCGCCTGTCCCTTAAATACACTTTAGCTTGTCCCCTATACTTGCTAACCTTAAGTACTTTGGTCTTATCTACATTAATGTTCATATTATATCCTGCTGTTAGGATGTCCTCCATTGCCTCAAGTACCTCACTCAGATCCTTTTCGCTCTCAGCCAGTAATGCAATATCATCAGCGAACCTCATCATATCCAGTTTTTCTCCATGGATCTTGAAACCACCTAGCTCCCCTACCTTTTCTCTCATCTCATCTAGAGCTCTCTGTATGTAGTAATTGAAGAGAATCGGTGATAGGGAGCATCCTTGTCTTACCCCTTGCCTTATAGTTGCTTCCTGCACATGGTCTCCACAGCGCACCACTGCCTTTTCCTCTTCATATAGGTTCCAGATTACTCTCCTGTCCTTGTATTTAATTCCTGCTTCTTTCAGCATTTGGAACATTGGTGCCCAACGAACCTTGTCAAACGCCTTTGCTAAGTCTATGAAGGCCACAAATATGTCTTTGTTCTTTCTCAGTCGTTTTTCCATTATGGTTCTGAGCGAGAGAATAGCTTCGCGAGTCCCTCTTCCTTTTCTAAATCCAAATTGATCATTGGATAAGAGTGCGTCAATTTTAGGTTCAACTCTCTTCAGTATGATGGATGTAAGTATTTTGGAAGCATGCGTGACTAGGCTTAGGATGCGGTATTGTTCACATTTTTTCGCCGAATTCTTTTTCGGCAGGGGGACAATGATGCATTTTTTGAAATCATCTGGAAGATTTCCTGTTTCGTACATCGTCTGGACAAGATGGTAGAGGGTTTTTTTCGATTCCCACTTTTTTGTGATTCCAAAATACCGGCCACTTACCACAATACTTTTCGATATATTTTCCATAGAACACAACCCACATTCATACGGATATTTGTATGGAATTCAGAGAGAATTTGTTCAAAACAACGTAATTCAAACGCCTAGATATCGTCAGAAGTTTTACCGCACATAGTTTATATCCTATTAAAAAATAAATTAACCACTCACCACAATCATTTTTACAGAATTTTTAAAGAAACCTTTGGTTGTGAGCAAAAATTAGGCGAGTTGAAATGTTACACTGAGGCTTTCACCCTCACATAACCTGTAGTAATCATAAAAAGAGTATTTGAACCTCATATAACCTGTAGTAAGTACCTATTGACTATAAGTGTTATAATTGTTCAAACATGGAATTTACCGTAGTACTAATTGTTTCTATGAAGAATATATATCTCCAAGCATACCTACTGTTGAAAAATACCAGTATAAATTACTTCTGTCCCAAAAATTAGATTATTTGACCTTCATTTTTAAGGCCAAAAGTTCAATATTAGTAGGCAACTTTGTTCGTGGGGATCGGGTCGGTGTGGTGGCTAGAGTACTGGCTAACCATACGGACGGCCAGGGTTCAAAGCCCTGCAGAGGAAGATGTTTTTCTGAGGAAGCCCGATCCCTACTTGAGTGACTTGTGGAGGGCACTTCATGTACAGTACTCCGTCTGTCGGATGAGACGTTAAACCGTAGTCTCCTTGGTGCCTTTCGTTAAGAGCAGGCTAATGCCGACGCCGGGTTTATATACACCCTTCCTCCCTTACTTGTCCCCTATGGCGCAAATGACCTTAGCTGTCGGTCGCCTCCTCCAAATATCCCATCCAATCCTTTGTTCGTTTAAGATTCTATATTTTCCTCATCCTCATAATTCTTATTGGAACAGCTCCCTATCTCATTTCTAAAAACCCTTACTAGGTTTTGACACAAAAAAGATGCAAATGCCAGTAACTTTTTTCCATTCCCTTACCCGTCCCCCGTCTATCCTCTCTCGCACCCTCCACGTCTCACCTCAATCACTCCCCCGGCTACCCCCACCGCCAATAATTGAAGTTTTCGGCGCGAGGGTTGGCGCGATAGATGATTGTCCGCATTTGAAACCACCCATCAAATTCGACTGGGACATATTGAGAGAGGCGAGGAGGGCGGATTTTCACTAACCAAGGGAAAAGTAAAGGAGGGAAAAATTACTCGTGGTAGGAAAGGGATATCGAAACCAGATGAGGTTCATTGTGTCCGAATATCGATCCGTCCTGAATGCTGCGGTCGTGAATGGGCTTCGAAAAGAACAAATACATGTTCTTTTTCCCTCGAATAACCGTCTTCCTCTTTGAATATAGAGTTCAACAGAGGTGGTTCTAGTTGAGACCCACATATACTGCTGTGGTATATTTCTTTTGTTGCACTTGCTATCTTCATTCCTGTATTTTGCGCAAGTGTGGGAATAAGCGAATTGAATCGACCTGAAAACGCGACGAAATTCAGGTTCACGCAATATCCACCTCTCTCCCGCGAAGAAAATCATTTCGTGCACTGGTGGGACTAACCGGAGCGCTTCCACTAAGTGAAACCTTTGTTAGTAAAATGTATTAGTTCAACTAAGCCAAATACCTTTGAATCACCATCACCTCAGAAAACTCAAATAGAACAATAGTGATATTGTATTCATGCGGAGTTTTGCAACCCAAGTGGTTAATGAACTTGAGAACAACGAAATGGGCCTTAAAGTTGTCAATCACCCAGCAATTATTAAACACGTCGATATCATCGAAGACATTATTAATCATAGATTTATTAATTTTTACGTAATGTTTACGACCCTGATAAAAAAAGTAGAGTCCACTGAACAATCTCAATGTAAAGAGCACTTTTTTGAAAAATACGATTCCATTAAAATTTGGAGAAACTTTAGAAGCTTCGTTCCCGGAATTCGTTACCATAGCAAAAGGAGTGTTTCGAAGTACTATGGAATTATTTTTTGGTAATACCACGGAAATGAATCACAGTTCATATGCCACACAATGTGCAACGTGAGATTAAAGAACCATGTTCGTGGAATGATTGCAATTCATTAGTTCAACTATGATTTATTGATATCGTCGCGTTTTCAAATTAAAATACTTTGGAGATGTGGAGTAAGGAAATAAAAGAACGAAAATGGTGGCGAGAAGTTTGTTTCATAACGCTCAAAAACGAATGTCACAGAACATGACATTTCAGACATTTCTGACATTAATGAGTCTAAAGCTAACATTATTTCTCGACGTGTTGGAATAACTAAACAACTGCGTTCGATTAAAAGTAACAAGTTTCCAGGTCCAGAGGTCCTGAATATGTGCTAAAGAAATTAGTGCCACAAAGGGAATGGATAACCATCCTGGACAACCGAAACTTCTTGCAATGTAGTCAGCTCGGCTTTCGGAAGGGCAGATCTTGCGAACCATAAAGTAAGGAGGGAACTGAGGAGACAGAGGCGATAGCAGATCCTAAATTTAAATACTATGGAGTAAGGAAATAAAACAATTGCGGCGAGAATTTTATGTTTCTTAACGTTCAAAAACACAGTAAATAATTCGTATTATTCTGAGATACTTTCAAGATAAAAATTCTTGGTGACTTTCTGAATAAAAACCCCAAGGACTTACGTGTCTTAAGCCCGAGGGATATCTCGCGTATATCTTCGACAGTAGAGTCTAAAAAAAATGGCAAAGTAGTCACGAACAGTAACGGAAAAGCCAACGCAAAGTGTAGACACTAAGAAAGTCACAGTACATTATTCAGACATTTCTGACATTAATAAGCCTATAGCTAACATTATTTTTCAACGTGATGGAATAACTAAACAACAACGTTCGATCAAAAGTAACAAGTTTCCAGGTCCACAAGTCCTGTACACGTGCTAAAGAAATTAGCCCCGCATATAGCACCTATTTATTATATAAGCATATTTATTAAACTCATTATTCGAAGGCAGAGTATCGGCAAATAGCCAATGTCACAGCAATTCTAAAAAAAGGAAACGAAAGTGACTCAGGAAATTACCGATATACATCGTTACCGTTGCTCATATGAAAGACTCTCGAAATATTGTTGTTAGCAATATCATAACCATCCTGGAAAATCGGAACTTCTTGCATGGTAGACAGCACGGCCTCCGGAAGACTAGATCTTGCGAAACACAGCCTGCGCCACTCCTTTGTGATATCCTAAAATCAAGTGAATCGAAAAAGCTACTTGACGGGATATTCGCTGATTTCAAGATAGCATTTGACAAGGCCCCTCACAAAACACTGACATACGAATTGCAATTATGTGGAAAAAATGAAATAAATCTATTATACTATAGTGAATTGGATAGGTACGTTGCTTTCTCAGTGATCTCAAACAAAAAGTAGTAATAAACGCCATTGGCCCTGATATGGCTAGAGTGACACAAGGTAGCATAATCATCATTTATATAAATGGCATACGTTCCCTACTTGGCAGTAAACTAAGGTTATCCGTGAAATAAGCGAAGACGCAAGTTCTGCCATCTGACCTTAACAGGTCGTGGTGCTTGGTGCGGGATGGAACAAAATCTAACTAAAATGCACCACAATACACTTTTTGCGAAATGCATCACACGAACGCCATATCTACTCTGTGAGTGAAGTGAACACAAAATCTTCAGATTAAGTCAAATATCTTGGAATCACCTAAACTTCAGACATATTGTGGGAATTACGCATATAAAACATATGCAGCACAGCATTAAAGAAAACTATGCTTTATCAAGCCTGTAATGGGAAAATGCTCGAATAGAAAAATAAAAGATCAATGCTACTGGGGATCTGGTGTGGTGTGGTGGCTAGAGTACTCGCCTACCCCCACGGGCGGCCAGGGTTCAAATCCCAGCAGAGGCGGATGTTTTTCAGAGGAAACCCGATCCCTACTTTAGTGTCTTGTGGAGGGCACTTCAAGTACAGTACTCCGTCTGTCGGATGAGACGTTAAACCGTGTTCCACTTGGCGCCTTTCGGTAAGTGCAGGCTAATGCCGACGCCGGGTTTCCATCCACCCTTCCTCCCTTACCTATCCCCTATGGCGGAAATGACCTTAGCTGTCGGTCGCCTCCCCCAAATATCCAATCCAATCTATAGGTGCTACTTTGCACTGGTTAGGCCACACTTCGAATACGCCGCGAGTTTTGGGGCCCTGAACAGAAAGCTTTAATAAAAAAAAAACACAAGGGAGAGCTGCGCCCCTCGTTAAAACTGCTACGAGGGAACATATGGTTTAACAGCTTTTAGAGGGATTAGGTTGGGAACCGCTAGAGACTCGGAGGCTAAATGCTAGGGTTAGCTTGCTTGATAAATTCAGAACGAGTGTGTTTCAAAGCGACGCAGAGAATATTATTTTGACGCCACAAGGCATTTCTATGTCCAGCGATAAATTAGGAGAGATACGAAGCGATAAAATAAGCGAGATACATTGCTGAACAAATGGGTACAAAGACTTATTGTTTCCACACATTGTACGTGACCATATTAATAACTGAGCTGCATTCATTACACTATCAAATTACTTTTCACCATTTCACCTCCAGAATTCTTTCGCTTTACTCAACTGGCACCCATCCCACCCGCCCATGCGGAGCCTCACAGGGTAGTGCGTAGTAGTTGATGGAAGTTAGGCATCACATTGTTTCTTTGCAAGTCTGAACGAGCATTCCGTTCCTACCGTTAAACGTTTCTTTCTAGTTCGTGCCTGCGTGGACCAGCACTCTGCAAGCTTTCCGATTTCCACCCGAATGCGCTGAACTATCGCTCGTTCTGCTCACGTCGCGTGTTTTTGGGGCGACCGACAATTGAAAAAGTCTATCGCGCCTTTGAGCACACGGGGGGTTCGCGAAGGAAGGTTTTTTGGGAGGAGTGGAGGATATGAGGAGGGAAACCCAGCGTCGACACTCTATCGTAGTGCGCTCGTCTGCTCGCAGGATATTCACCTAATACCCTTCGAGCAGCTGCATGTACATGTGGCAGTGGGTGTGAAGACAACAGACGTGTAAAGATTAAATGGAGGCTTTATAGTTGTGAAACGGTGACGTGTATTTTGGAAGTGTTTTGAGTGCGGCTCAGATTGTATTACGGTCGCTTATTGAACGTGGAAAGATCGAAGTTTTGTGCCTGCCTGTTCGGAAATGTATCTCTCTCATTATATTACTTCTGTCAGTCCTAAAGATTCAGGGTGGCATCAATATGCTTCTAAATGCCCTGTGCCGCTGTGAAACACTTCTGAACTGAGTTTCTCAAGCAAACTATGCCTGGCATTTAAGCCTCCGAGTTCCCACTGGCTCTCAATGAAATTCCTCTAAAAGCTGTGAAATGATTTGCGGTCACTCGTTGTAGTGTTTCACGAAGCACGCAGCCTTCCTAATGTATTTAATTCATTTTTTGATTAAATATCTCTGTCCAAGATCCATGAGGCTCACCGAGTATCCGAGGTTTGGACTAACCAGAGCGAAGTAGTACACATTGGCGATAAGCAGGTATGGGAAGTAGATGAATAGACGAGGGGTCGGCAACCCTAGGCACGCGTGGAAAAAAGAGAATGCCGATGGCTTGTTTCTAGTGGTTCTAGTTTTTAGTGGACACCCATTAGCGGCGAGGACATTCCCGGCGTACTCTGGCCAGTCTAATCCTGAAAAAACAAAGTAAATTTCTCATTATGCCATAAAAGCGGTAGAGGGAGAGGTTGGCAGGCAAGTCACTTTTTCATATTTTTCATCCAGTTGTTTTCTTTCAAAAACCTTTCGCTGGCTCGTGGAAAAATATTTTGTCAGAGATGTGGCCGATTTAGACATGCTGTCTCGGGAATGTGCCCACCCCTGTACTAGACCGACCGAATACTCATTTGTATCTTTGGTATCAAGAGATTTATTTCCAAATGCTACAATGCATCCTCCTCCACCCCCTCCCCCCCCCCCGACCAAGCCCCAGCCCGTGGTCACCTAGACAAACGACTGTTATCTTCTCGTCCCATTTTATTGCTTCCGCAGGTCAAGTCAGGGACACTGAAGCGTCGCCCAGCCATTCTTACACAAAGAACTTTGTTCGTGCTAATGTTATTTAGTAAGAATACGATTCCGCTACAAGATATATCGATCGGGGGCATTGGTTGTTGAAATCGGTCTGGATTAGTTTCGCGCAAACTACGCTTAGATTGATTAAAAACGCTCTGAAAAAAATAATTCAACAAATTAGCTTTATCTAAACTGGAAGTTACTATTCCGCCTCTATCGTTTTTCAAGGAATTAACCGTTGACTTTTAGTTCCCTGTACTTCCCTAACATATGTCCAAAATGCTTTCGGATTTCCCTCTAGTTGTTCTCCGAGTACTTTTCTCTTGAATTCACTAAACGCTTTTCTAAGGGCTGTTTTTGCGGCTGCTTTACAGATTTTATAATGTTCGATAGTATTTTCTAGATCGCCATTAGCTACGTTTTTCTCCATTTTTCTTAGTTTCACGTGGTTAAATGTGCGAATTTCCACAGAGAAAAAAATAATTCTCTGTGGAAATTCGCCCAAAAATTCGAAAAAAAAAATCCTCTGTGGTATTTTCTCTGTGGAAATTCGCACATTTGTGCATTGCGGGTGACTCCGTAAAAGTGAAACTCCGTGGCTAGTCCCGGATAGCTTAAAATTTGTTCACGTGGTTAACTCGTTGGCGTTTTAAACATTTACTAACCTCCGCGTTGTACCACCTTGGTTCCCTATTCTCACTCTTATACTTATGAGGTATATATCTGTTGACAAGTGACCGCGTAATTTGGAGGAACTCCTTTCATGTATTGTCTGTATCACTCTTTTTGCTGATGTTCACGAATTTTTCAAAATATATCTTTAAGTCACGTCTAAATCCGTTAAAATCTGCTTTACTAAAAAGGTAAATCTTTTTTTTTATTTAAAATTTTTTTCAGTATCGAGGGAAAATTTTACGTGTACTACCATGTGGTCGCTTATTCCATCGACATTTTCAACTTTAATAACTTTTTCAGGGATGTTTGTGGCAAGTAAATTGAGAACATTCTCCCCTCTATTTGGAAAATTTACTATTTGATGTAGTGCGTATGATGCGAACAGGTTAAACAATGACTCGCAGATTTCTTTGTCCCTACCCCCAGACTTATGACTACTTGTTTTCCAATATATCGATGGTGTATTGAAATCTCCACCTACAATTATCTGTCGTCCGTTACTATGCAAATTAATGGACCTAATCTGTTCCTCGAGTTCTAATATTGAGTGTACAAAGGAATGGGGTGGTCTATAGTAGGCACAAACGTATATTACTTTCGAATTAGCACAAGCAGTGTATGAGGGTAAATGAAGCAAAAGAGGTTTGCAAGGATAGGTCAGTATGGAGGAAATTATTGAAGCAGAGGTAGGTGTACAAATATGTATTTATGAGTGAAACTTAGCGACTGTGCCTACCCCGGATGGGAACGGCGCGATTGGTATGTATGTATGTATGAACTTAAGAGTTCATGGCACAACAGCGGTGGCGCGATGAACGTCGAGGGATGCCATTCTCGCCGTATGAGAGGTCCTAGAATACTGTGATCGCTGTCGGGACGGACAATTGAACGGTGAATTCTTGTTAACTGCTCAAAATTGAAATACTTGTGTATTTGTTTTTAATTTAGAAGAAAATAACAGAAACATATGCACTCAAGAGCAGCCGATGCGCTCTTCAGTAATCCAACACAGTGTTCTCGTATTGATGAGTAAAAGAAGATGAAAATGCATTCGCCTATCAACTGTAGGTAGTATGAGCGAAATATCATTTTATTTAAAAATCAATGAATTTGGTCTCATTTTTAAGAAATATATCTCACCCTTTTAATTACACCAAAAAGTCAACACCTTACCACATTACTTTCGGAGTTAAAGCCAAGAATACCATCCCTTTTACATGAGAAATGGTACACGTATGCACTCCAGAGAGACGTAATTTACAAAATGAGGAATTTCTAACACTGTGATGTCGTAAAAAAACAAATAAACCTTCCCTTTTGAAGGAGTTTTAAATGCACCGCGCGAAAAAAACTAGTCAAGTGAAAGTCTTATTTAGATATTTTCATTTAATTACTTACTAGTTCTGTCATATAAAACTATTTTATTGCACAATTCATAATGCAGTATTTAATTGATGTGTCCTACAGCTAGTGAAATTAAAACGTATAAATCGAATATGTCTCTATTATGACCAGGGAACTATCTCGCTCGGACTACTTAAAGCAACACTTCCAATTTCTCATAAATTTTGCATTTTATGTGCAGCAAATGTGTGCTTAATAATTGGTCATGCCTATTACGCTAGTGGTAAATCAAGGACACTGAGTATGGCGGAAGCGGCTTCACCATGGCTCACGGCCGAAAGTAGACGACGCCGACGCCTTCGGTGCTTTAATAACACTAGGGTTTCTACTTTCTAAGGGCCAAAGGGACAGAGATTAAACACGCCACGACATGACATGACACCTGAAGAGCTCTCCACGACCCTCTCCGGAAGAGGTCGGGCATCCGTTGCAAAAGCTTGTAACATTTTTACTCCACCATAGCCATAAATACCCGAAACTACATGGCATTACGAAAACGACTAACAACAATTTGTAAGTGGCAGCTAAGCAACACACTACAATTTGTTAATGGCAGCTAGGCGACACCTAACAATTTGTTAATGGCAGCGAAGCAAGGCATAACAGAGTGCAGAAAAAGGGTATTTAAGGAGGCACGCTGAAGGGCACGGGTGCAGTCTGACAATAATCAAGGACTCTTGTGGAACTGAGCAGAAGAATTTATTTGATTTTTGTGCATCAACGGGGACAAGCTGCAAGAGGAGCAACCGTATTTCAACGTAAGGTAAATCTGGGGAGCAACGGGAATATCACTAGAGAAGGAGCCGTATTTCAACGCAGGGTGTGTGCGGGAATTTAGCTGGCAAGGAACACAGCATCCACCTGTGCGGATATCGATAAGGAAATTGTATGAATGATTTTAATTTTTTAAACGTTCTGTGATGTGAAGAAGAAGAAACGTGAAGTGGTTCAAGTGAGAAAAAGTGCATAACCTGTTCAATTGTATGAGCCTGAAGAGAAGTGATACAGTGAAGGGCAACATATATGTTGTGTATTTTAATGGTATAACATATTTATGGTGATTGGTAATCATTTGGGTAGAGGGATATTCATTTTCTTTTTCCTAATATTTTGTATGATGGGATGGAAAACATCTGGAGCAGGTAAAACGATTCAAGTACCTGGAAACTGAAGTAACGGAGGATTGGAAGAGTGAAATGGAGATGAGAATAAGAATTAGTGTGGCTAAGGAGGCATTCAGGAAGAAAAAGGCTATACTTCGTTCTGTATATTGAGTTTCATTACTGTATTATAATTCTAATTTTTGAATTTCAAAATTGTATTAATTTGAAAAATTGTACTTCATTATCTCAGGGGCTAAGAGTAGCCCACGATAATAAACTTTGTTATTATTATTATTATATTACTAACTAGTGCAATGGAGCTGGAACTGAAGAAGAGAATCGTCAAGTGTTTTGTTAGGAGTGCCTTTTTGTATGGTGGGGAAAAGTGGACGATTACAGGAAAGGAAATAAAAAGGAAAGAGAGAGTTTAGAGATGTAGATTTGGAGGAAAGTGCTCAACATCAAGTGGTCTGATAGGGTTAGGAATGAAGAGGTGTTGGAGAGAATAGAAGAAGGAAGAAAGCTCTTAAAGACCATTGAAGATAGGGAGAAGAGCTGAATGGGACATGTACCGATTAAGAAATGTTTGTTACGAGATGTACTGGAAGGAATGGTGGATGGAAACCGCAAAAGAGGAAGAAAGAAAGATTTTTGATGACCTGAAGGATGGAGGGAGTTACAAAGAATTGAAGAGGAGAGCAGAGGACAGAGAGAGATGGAGGCACCAAGGACCACCTGCGAAAGCAGACAACTAATGATGATGAATATTTTGTGAATAAAATTCATTGTTCAAACTGAGAAGTAGAATCCGGGCAATTTATTAGTTAAGTGAGGTTTGCTGGAGAGTTCAGAAGAAGAGGACAAAGTCAGAGTCGCGCAAAACATGAGAGAGAGAGTGAAAATAAAGTTTTTGTTATGTTACAAGCTCTGCCTCTGCCAGGACGGGAACCCGGGTCCTCGTGGTAGGAAGCTAGTGGTACACTCCAGCCAAACACGCCAACCCGAACCCCAATCTTCCTCCTTCCCCAACCACACACCTACACACACACATAGACATACGCTTCCACTCCTGACGTCGATTCGGGGGGAGGAGAGGTGGAGTGAAAAACTCTTCTTTGGTCGAGGGAAAACGAGGGCCGTCGGCGGAACTCTTCGTCCAGTTGCATTTCGGGAGAAAGAGAGCTGTTTCCTTTGGCGAAGAATCAGGTGATGGATGAGACAGTGGGACGGTGGATGGGGGGTGGGTTGAGGGAGGGGGGATGGGGAGGGTGGGACGGCATTGCCCTTGGCGGCGGCTCCTCGACATCTGTTGCGGCCATTAGCCGCAGGGGGTGGGCGAGCAGGAGTGGCGGAGGGTGGAGAGGTGGGAGATCAAGGGGTGGGGGGGTTGCGGAGGAGATGGCACGGGAGGAAAGCGGGGGCATCCCTCTCACCGCAGGGGGGGGGGCGCCCCTAAATTCGGCTTACACTTGAACTCAAAGGAAATAGTTGGCTTGCGGGGGCAAGGAGAGGGGGTGGGAACCCTTAAACCTCACTAGCGAAAGATTGACTGCAAAAACTGATGACTAAGTTTCTCCGATGAGATCATTTATGTACTTTCATTGTGAAAACTTTATATCACTTAGATACCTTCCAGTGTCACAGCTCGTACCCTAATCACGGCTTTCGGTGATGAGAGTAATCAAAGAGGTTTCAGAGAACGAGATATCACTTCTGAATAGAAAATGGATTGTAATGATATTACTGTAGACTGTTCTATTATGGAATTTAAAAGAGAACGGAGAAACCAAAGTCAAGCAACTGTAGCAATGCCCACCAATTACTACGACTCGAAGTCGTCGCTTGGGTTTATCCTTTCCAATACCCCAGGACATCAAAGATTTGCCTAAAGGTAACCAAGAGGGATAACGCTCCTAAGTAGTTGGCATAACGGACCAACATGCCAAATTTGTCTGAGAAGCCAGACCAACGAACTCACAATTATTACTCAGGCTTTCTCCATCCCTACTACTGACACTTCTCTCGGAACTAATACGCTCCCCAAGCGTATTTTACATACTCGACTCCATTTCAAAACGCCTCATTTGTCTTTTGCACTGAATGACAGTCTTTCCACAGTATAAAAATCATTTCTAGATACACGAACCATTTTCGATTTGCTTTTTGCTTTCGTGACAAATATTTTATATAAACATGCTTGCTTGCGGAGAAATTGATGAAATTCAGGGCTAAGAATAGGAAAATGATGGACGATACAAGTTACGCTGCTTTGTGTAACACTGTACAAGAAAAGGCATACCAATTGATAAATAAAGAAAACTACATCCGCATTATCGTCTCTTCAAACAGATAGGAAAGAAAAGGACAACATAAACCAGCCTTTCGAAATATATCGGAATGACTCATTTAAGTATCTTCTCGTATCTTTTGGAACCACTCCACCCATTGGAGGGGAGAAGGGATAAGAACAGGAAAAGTATACCGGGCGTTAATGACCCTCTATGCATAATACTAATTGCTCGGGGAAGGGAAATGAAAAGTCTTTCCTTAGCAACAGTATTACATCTACATCTATATATTACACCGCGAGCCACCGTGTGGTAGGGGGTGGTAGGTCACCAGCCATGTAAAGATGTTAAAGTTATGGAGGTGAAATGGTGACATGTCCTATGAGAGTGTATTTGGAGGAGCTCAGTTTTTATTGTGGTCGCTCATTGTGCTCGGAAAGAACGAGTTTTTGTACCTATCTGTTCGACAGTGTGTCTCTCTTATTTTATCGCATCTGTCAGACCTAGAAATGTAGTGAGGCGTCATGATAATATTCTCTATGTAGTATTCTCGCTCCTAAAAATATCAGTTCTGAATATCCCAAGCAGCCTAAGCGTAGCGTGCAGCCTCCGAGTCTCAATGGGCTCACGACTTAATCCCTCAAACAATTATGTAACACTATATGTTCGTTCGTAGCAGTTTTTAACGAAGCACGCTGCTTTTCTTTGTACTTTGTTAATTTTTTTGGTTAAATCTTTATGACCAGGGTCCCAAATGCTCGCGGCGTATTCGAGGTGTGGCCTAACCAGAGCGAAGTAGCATCTCTCTTTTACTTTTTCATCCGAGAACCTTCCTATTATACGCTTAAAAAAACCTAGTGTATTCTGTGCCGCATATGTTTTGTATGTGTGTTCCTCACGACATATCTGAAGTTATGGTAATTCCAAGATATTTTACAAAATTTAAAGATTTTATATCCACTACACCCACGGTGTAGGTATGGCTTTTGTGGGATGGCTTTCGCAGGAGGTGAACTGGGGTGCATTTACTAATATTCAGTTTTAAACCCCACTCCTGGCACTACGAATGTACGTTGTTAAGGTCAGATGACAGAACTTCAAAGTACGCGTCTTCGCTTATTTCACGGTAGATTACGTAACAAGGGAGAGGAGTAGAGGTGTTCGCAACCCCTGTGAAATTGCTATCCGAGGCGAAGGTGAAGGAAGTAGAGAGAGACAAAAGCGCAGATCGACAAGTCCTCCTTTTTTCCCACGTGACGTGGACGATTTTTTGCGACATTTTGAATGGAAAGTTAACTAAAAATATTATTCGTTTATGACTGTAATGTATAATTATTCACTCGATCGATATTTCACATACGATGAATACAAAATTTGGTGTCTGTCAAAAATATTTCGGGGATTTCCTTTTCCAATGAGATTTAGATGTGCTCTAAATTATGAACATACTTATGTCCTTTCAATAATGTAATTATAAGAAGTGTGTCGATTAGGGGGCAAATAAATACTTTGAAATATTAAGAGCCTCCAAACCAAAATCTCGGAATACTCCCATCTCCATCGCCATCGCTAGAATCTTCCAACGAACTCATGTTTCGACCTATTTTATCTCATTTATCATTCTAATTTAACCTTTCTGTTTTTCTAATTCAACAAGGTAAGACTTTCTGTTGTATAAATAAGTCGTTAATAGGATGGCCAAACAAGACGCAAAGTGAACATGACGGCGACCAAAGGCGTCAAGTTCCTCCCGCAAGACTTGGCAGAGAAAACAGAACCTTCCGTTCAGGTGTTGTAAGAATGTTATTAATTTAGCATAGATCTTAAAATGTTAAAATTTCACAGGAGTCCTTTGCTACAGGAGATAATCAGGAATATTTTGCTTAGCCGCATTTAAGGTTAAAATATGGTTAATAAAATACAAAATCATTAATAGTGCAATAATATACTTGTATATGACTGAAATTCTAAGTAATAGTTGAAAATATTCTCATGTCTTTGATTTGACTAACTTTTTTCACGTGGTACGTCCAAAACTCCTTCGCAACGGAAGGTTTTTTGCGATTCTGAAAAGAAATACTGTGGTGACAATATGATTTATTTTTACAAAAAGTCAATAAAACATATAAACTACACCCTATTAATTTTTTGACGAGATCAAGGTGTTAGAAATTCCTCATTTGTTAAATAAGGTCTCTATGGAGTGCATACACGTACTATTTCCCATGTCAAAGGGATGGTATTTTTTGGCAAATATCTCGGAAGCCTACGAGCTAATCTCGGAAAGTAGTTTGGTAAGGGGCTGATATTTTGGTATCTTTGAAAGAGTAAGATATTTTTCTTTTAAATGAGCACGGTTTCATTCATTTATAAGTAAAATGATATTTCGCTCAAACTACCTTAAGGAAGACGCCAAGAAAATTTAACCATGTTGCCACTTTCTCGTGGCAGCATGATATATGTCATGGTATGTTAGTCATCTTCGTGTATCATAACTTTTAGGCGCAAACAAAAACATTATTTAGAAGGCAAACAAAAAAGTAGATTGCCTTATAAATAATGGCCCTCACTATTCGTCAGTATTAGAAATGGCGCGCTTTGAGTGAAGTAAGGCGAAAGTTGAGGTCCTTTCTGGTTGCCCGCTAGGAAGCCGGATTGCCGCCGATATTTCGACTCTGCCATTATCAATACCCTGATATAAATGGCAGAGTCTGCCACCGAAACGTTGAAATCAGCCGCTTGCGTGGCTTTGTGAGAAAGAACTTTATGATTGTCGTTCCCTGGAAGTGCCAAATCCTTTTCGAAAGCCAAAGGTGACTTTGATGAAATTGTAGGATTTCGATAATAGTCATATTTGCGCTCCCGATGGACACACTTGCGCTCTTTGAGCAGCTATTGGTCAACGCAAGAACACTGCCTACGCAGGACTTGTAGCAGTTTTATTAAACCCTTATTCATTTATCCAAGTATGGGGTCTAATGACTCATTTGGCACTATTTAGAGGGGACACCACATTATTTTGGTTAGCAATCATGCAGGAGGGCTATAATCATAAAGTTTTGAATGGTCCTCTTTGCGGTTCAAAACCGCGGCGCGTGGACTTTCTGACGTCCCCACTGCAACGTCACCCGTTCCACCGTGGGCACCATGGCAGTAATGATCGTTGGCTAATCCTACGCCTTTCCCAATTAGGTGCGTTCAACTACACTTCTTCTCGCTATTTACGCGAATCTCACGAATACGTTCCGGCGTCTGAAACTATACTTGAAAGTCCATCGCTTTTTTGGATTGGTCATCAACACGCGATATAAATACAATGGTTTAGGCTTACATAGAAATGAAATATTTGGACGAGGAATTTCGTTTTGCAAAAGCCAATATCAACCTTCTTGCCTGATGGCAGCCAAGAGATTTGATGAACAGAAATTTTCCGCCCACACCCAATGTGAACGCCGCGGGAGATGTTATGTAAGTCACGCATGCGCAGTAAGAACCTCCGAGTATTGTTCGCCTCGTAGTTGTAAATTCAATCGAATAGGCAAACGTTCACATCATTGGTCAATAAATTATAGCGTGCGGACGGACCCGCACCCGGCGAACGTTGCATCGCCCTTTTCATTGTGATCTTAAAGACGTATTTCAATAGAGACGAGAGAAACTTTCCAATTGTGCTAAATTGTGAGATTAAAAGTGAGAAATTGGATGCAATAACAGCGTCGGAAGCTCTTACTTACTTACTTACTCCTCGTCGCTACAGCCGTTATAGGGCCTCTGCCTCTCCGACGATGTTAGCCCAGACATCACGATTCCCGGAATGCGTTCTGCATCTTCTAATTCCCATCTTTCTCAGATCATCCCCTACATCATCCAACCATCTTTTCCGGGGTTTCCCTCTCAATCTTCTACCACCACGATGACCACGAAATATCTTTTTCACCATCCTATCCTCAGGCATTCTCTCGACATGTCCTAACCACCTTAATCTGTGGCTCTTGATTTCTGTCTCTATGTTAGGATGTTTGCGGAGTTCCTCGAGTTCTCTTTTTCTCCGTATTTTCCACTGTCCACCTCCCTTTGTAGCACCAAAAGTCTTTCTTAGAACTTTCTCTTCCCATCTTTTAAGTAGCTCTTCAACTGCCGTGGTCATGGTCCACGTTTCTTGAATCATAGGTCTAATCACTGTTTGATGAATATTTGTTTTCAAGTTCCGACTGAGGTTGCGTGACTGGAGCATTTCCAATAAAGCTCGATAAGCCATATTTCCTGCTGCCATCATGGTTTTTATTTCTTCATGTATTTCATTATCTTTTGTCACCAGCACTCCCGAGCACTTGAAGTTGTTATATCTCTCATATTTATCGGAAGCTCTAAGTTATTTTAATAAATTGAAAGGTGAAGTTTCAATGTTGTGTGTTTGAACCACAAAAAGTGAATGGACGACATAAATTATTTTGATTTCTTTGATAAATACCAAATGAATCATTTCAAAACGATTGTGCTCGAATTACGAGTATAATAACAAATACATTACTGGTTAAATTGCCTTAATATTTGCTGTTATTGCGTGATGCGCTGTAAGTGAAATTGATCGTTTCATAGACCCATATCACACTTTCTCTTCCTCGGAATCGCCTTACGTTGTTACCACGCGCATGCACCGCATTGCGTCAGTTTATTTGAGGCCCCGACATCTATGAGTATGACATGGAACTTAAAGTGTGCTTAACTTTGGGCCCATGTTTTAAGGATTTCGAAACATGCTTTTCTTTCAACAACAGCATAAGTAGACTTACACCGTTATTGTATCCAGATCTCCGTATGGAATTCCTCATCCCAGCAGAGCAACATCGCCAGTCACGGGGACAATGATGGGGTTGTTGTTGGAGCGGGATGCGATGATAGTGGTTTGCAGTCCGTATGAAAGGTGATGATCCAACTGGAAAATAATCAGTGCACGTTTTAAAATTTCTCTTATAGACGTGTGTCCAATGTCACACAATGGGTAATTGATATGTTGATACGTGATATAAATTATTTCGCTAAATGAAATGATAAAATGGTTTACCATAACTCATTATGAGATATTTGGAGATCTATGAAACCAATAGATGTGATAAAGAGAATAATTACAAACTTTTTGCAATACACAACCTTTTTTTTTTAAAAAAACTCACATTTTATTAACAGACAACAATTTTATGAGCCAGTTTTAATAAATGAAAGTGAATGGTCATAAAATGGGCAAATGAATGTGCATAACTCTGACGTTTAAAAGTAATTCAAAGCTATTGGTGGCTACTAGAACGGTAGTGATGATATCTAAACTGTTCAATGCGTTATTTAAGCAAATGGATGATTTACAATAGTTTGGGGAAGTTAAAAGGAAGTTGAAAAGCATTTGTTGGATAAGTAAGATTCTAGGTGATTACAAGACTTAGTATTAAGAACGGGAGTCTCTCGAACGAGATTCAATGAATGGAGTAATGGACATTTAATTGCACAAAGTAGGAATCTCCTGTAAAAAAAGTGAAGTCAATTTTGGCTCAGAAGGACCCAAAATAAAATTGTGAAAAAGTTGATAAATTTCGGAATTAAATATATTATAGAATATTATGCAAGGTTAAATGTAAAAAAATATTATAATTCAACTAAAAAGTGTAGATTATCAAACATAAAAGAATACGAGATAGAATGTGTTGTTAAGAACAGTTTTTTAGAATCAGCTCGCTTCTATGTTTCATGGATTGTGAAGAAAAAAGTACTACCAATTGAAAGTGATCATTTGCAGCTCTCAAGAGGGTTCGTAGGAAATCGAGGTTTATCACAAGCTGAGAGACTTAACGATGATATTTTCAACTTCATGATCAGTTAAGACAACTTTTCGACGTTCCTTATATAATTGTCTCCCTGAAAAGACGCTGGCGTGGATATTGTAGACGCCAACTGCAGTTTTATTAGCATGGAGATTAGAATCTACTACATCTTGCTAAGAGGTATGCCTAAATAATAACTTTCATCTTTCAGTCTTCACTCCGTGGGTGTAACAGACCTACACAATCAAAACTACACATTTCTTGTAGCCTTGAGGAATTCATGATCTCTCGTTATTCATCATTACTCAGCAGCAGAATATCTTTATGGTGCTGTCTCACGTACGCTCATCAACTGCACATTGCTGTTCATTATTCATATATGCAGTCGATTACTTATTATCATAGAATTAATTAATTAATATACATATAGAGTGGCAAAACAATGATAAAAACTGGACATAAATTTTTGAGAGCTTTGGGAAGAATTACTCAGATGCCAGCACCTAAGGAAAGGAAGAATTTTGCTTTGCGGAGAAGGCCACTTGGAGGCTCTAGTGGTACTCGGTGATTTTGCATCAACATACAGAGGTTGATTTACCATAACTGTAGTGTGCTTTTTATTGAGTACCACTTGTTTTGTCATTGCTATGAATCATCGGTAACCATTACACTCCGTGTTTGGAAATCGTGTGTCTTATAAAATTGACGTGAATTCGATTCGTTGTAGACGATGCTCATTGAAAGCACATTAAAATACATGTTTAATTTGGTCTCGATGACTCAATAAGATTTGTTTCCGTTGCTATGGGTCGATTAGTAAACATCCAGGCACCGAAATCATCATAACAACGTCATGTGAGTTATGCGACACTAAATGAAGTGGCCGTGTGCCAAAGCTCATTTGTCATGGCTTGTCGTGCAACTTCGATACATATGTTCAATCTATCGGCCAAAGTATTATTTAAAAACCCAAATCCGAATCTCCCTATCTCTTTGCCACTCTATATATACTTACTCTATGATAATATCTTTATTGCGCTGTCTCCATTCACGTACGTCCATGAAATACATATTGCTGTTCATAATACGTTTATAATAATAATAAGTATATATATATGCAGTACGCTGCATATTATATACTAGAATAAGAGTATACAGATATGGACGATGAGGTGGGTTGGGGGCCGGAGAGGGGCCATATTCTGCCCCCGCAGGGCCAATCGCCCCAACCTCGGATGACTCAGCACAAGACCGGGGCGCGTCGGGAACTGTTTCACGCCAATCGGGGCGGACTGAGAGAGAGAGAGAGAGAGAGAGAGAGAGAGAGAGAGAGAGAGAGAGAGAGAGAGAGAGAGAGAGAGGGCCTGAAGAAAAGAAGAGGAAAGGGGAGGGGGGCCGAAGACGAAGAAGGCGCGCGCGGGGCTCCGTCGAATTCCAGCGAGAGATTTTTCCCATTTCCCTCCCCCTCCTGCCCCTCCCCCGTTCTGTCCCACCGCAAGACGACGAAAAGAGACCATTCCGCCCGTCAGAGACCCAACCGCACCGCAAGCGAATTCGCCTCGCCCTGCCAGCCCTTCTTCGGACCACCCTCCACCCTCTCTAACGTGCATTCCACCCCCCCCCCCTTCCAATCACCTACCTCCACCCCGTCCCCTTTTTCCATCGGCGTCTCCAAATGTATGTATGTGTACACGTGTGGAGGAGCCGAAGTGAGGATGCAATTCCCTCCTCCCGAACAGAGGAGAAGGAGAAGGAGAGGGAGCGAGTGCTGCGTCACGACCCTTTCAATATATATCGATCTTATTTTGCTTCTGGGAGAGGGGAAATGAGTCGAATGTTTTGAGGTCGAAAAGGAACATCACCGAGGGAGGTGTGGAAGGAGGGGGAGCAAGGGTGGCAATGCCAAATCGAGGCAGATCATGAGAGCCCTCCCTCCCCCAGGGGTTTGTGTCTTCAATAAACGTGCTGTGACATGGAAGCGTTGATCACTTTCGGACAGATGGTTCACAGATGTACTGTTTAGTGTCACGTTTTTTACTCCCTGCTAAAAAAAGCCTGTATAGTATCCTGATAAATACTTCTACAGAATTCCATAAAATGTTCTGTAGATATTCCTTAAAGTATTGAAACGTCATTTTACGGAATTACCTACAACGTTCTGCAAAATACCTTAGGATGTTCTGCAGAATGCATTTGGACATTCTACGGAATTCTTTAGGATGTTCTGCAGAATTCCCTACGATGTTCTACAGAAGTCCTTTGACGATCTGTAGAACTCCTTACAAGCTCAAGGAATCCTCAGATATTTCCGTAGAGTTGCTGACGTTCTACAGAACAGCTTTTAAGGAGTTATTTTGCTCTGAAGAAAATAACTACTTACAGAACATTTGTTCTGTAGAGTCACGCTCTAATGTTCCGCACCGATCCTTAGAAAAGGAACTAGATCTGAAGAAAAGGAGTCAATTTCTCTAGAATTCTTATCGCTCTACTGAACAGCTTCTAAGGAATTTTTTAGCAGGGCTGTTGATGCCAAAATTATGTAGACTCGAATTACTGATAAAAAAATGAATCATTGCTCCGATATGAATTTCAGTTATATCATACATCCGCTAGTCATATTTCACGTTTATCTATATTCGCCGTTTATTTTCAAAATTCACTTTCGATTTTTTATCGCGATGAGAAAAAAATTGTTTTTCGGCGTTTTCTATGGGAAAGTTCTATTTTAAATTTTATAGTGAAGGATTTAAGCTTGTGTTTGATGGAAATTTTGCACTGTGTAGAAAAAATATTCAAACGTAAATACAAAGTTGGAGTTCTTTTTATGATGCCACCAACACCTATTATAAACATTATGAAACAAATTTTTCTTGGTAATAAACAGCACTGGAGGTAAGATCATTTTCATCTTGTTTTGAAGCTCTTTACAGCAGTATTCCGGAAAAAATACCATAGTCAACCCACAATTTGATACTGGTTTTCAACGCGTTGATAAACAGCAGATCACTTGATAGAAATCAAGGCGGCGGTGGAGCGCCACCCTTCGAGAAAGGTGAAACTTAGGCCGTGTTCCAATCCACTATTATGCACACTTCGAACACTAATCTGCTTATTTCGATTGTCATTTTTCCGGTCAAGACGTCACGTAGTGCGGTTCCATTTCGTAGGGCGTACGTTGAGAAGGGTGCTAGGACGTAGGGCAGGTAGGAGTTCCGCAGTGCACCTTTTATGCGCCCTAAACCACTGTGTTACCGTGGATGGCGGCTGTAATCAGGAGGTTTTCCGGCTTTAATCGTAGAATGGAAGCAGAAGAGGTATTTATGAATTTATTTGTTTGAATGCTTGACGTTTCATTTTATGAATATTTTTCCATTTCTATTTTTATAGGAAATAAAATATGAGCCATCGTATACGTCTATAGAGTTTTTCTTCCATTTTAACACGAAAGTAAAAATGCAGGTATATCTCGGGGAGTTGCGACATGCTGTAAGAGGATGAAACACGTTAGGGAGGGAGAGTGCATTTTTCTTAGTGAGGTAAGGCAGAGAATGATTCACTGATAAGTACATTTTTATGATTTAAGAAGTAATTTCTAGGGGCCACCCTTGTGTTATTGCATTTTCGTTAGGTTGGGGCGTTAAGGTCCCAAGTCACAAAGGCTTTACGTTTTCCCTGGAATATTTATATGTGGTTTGAGGTTTAAAATAATAAGATTCTATCAGTCTCTCTACGTGAATAAGTCTGTGTTTAGTCAACTGGGAATTACTTCAGTTTTCATTAAAACACCTGTACCTGTACGTAAAAGAAACATCTTGACGGTGGGAACGTTGAACATTGTGGGAATAGATTTGAAGAGTAACAATTCATGACCAGGGGATGAGTTAATCTTATCGTGTACTAATGGAGATATTGACTAATGTTGAGTATTTTTTCGTATTTGATTTAGTTTAAAATGATTTCCGCATTAAAATCCATTCAATTAATTTTACCGAATCTTATGTACCAAGTTCTGTGCAAGCATAGTTTTCGCCCGGACGAAATAATATCAGTCTTCTTACAATACGGCACACATTCCGTTGGTTTCTATGAAATGCTACTTCTTCTACGAGTTGTCGTGTCTCATTACTGTGAATTAAATATCTAAATGGACTTCAATAGACTAATTACAATAATGATCACACTGCGGCTTCTCTTCACCGACTATTCCGAATGATCAACACTGACGCCAAAGTAACAGCAATGCGTCATTGAATGCTGGGAATGGGCGGGTAAATCTCTTTTTTTTTATCTGACGGACGAATTACCTACAAACTATTATGAGAATACTTTTTTAAGCATTCTTAACAGACATGGTTTATTCAATGTACTTATCATGTGACCACGGAATGCCTACGCCAACTGTTAATCGTTGCATTGCTGCCACTGGAAGACATAGGCGCCACCCTCGGAAAAAAGCAGAGCGTAGGGCACGTAAGGGCATAAGAACGTAGAGCATAGGGTGCTGAACCCTATTTGGATTGGAACACGGTCTAAGTGTGCCGCTGCCTTACCTAGCATTGCTGTGGAATGGCGAATGAGTCACCAATTGCGCCCGACTCTCCAAAAAGGCAAGTGATAACAGAAAATTAAAGTTGAATTGGACAAATCACCAGCAAACATGGTTAAATGCAAAGGAAATTATTCCTAAGTTTGATGCAAATGGCTTTCATTAGGTACCATTGTTCATTTTTAATCAGTGCTTAAACTCTAGTATAGGTACATAATTTTTGCACTGATTGCAGATGTCCCTCAAGCATCTCATTTACCTACATAAAGGCGGAATTAGTTTTTCGACATATAGTACGAGAAGAACGTTTTACTGTGATGAAGTGAACTGTTTTCGGCTTTCACACTAAAGTCAGGTCTTCGGCCGACGTTTCGAACGGAGATTTTGCCTTCGTCTTCAATGATACTGAAAGATGCAGTGTCCAGGAGGTGGTCGTTTTATACCCTCAAACCCTATTAGATATAGAAGTTATTGGTGTTGGTTGACATGTGGCAGATGTTTCTTTTATGGTTACTCAGTAAACAGACTGGTTGACAATATTGATTTTGTACTGTTCATGATGGTGGATGGAAACCGCAAAATAGAAAGAAAGAAAAGAAAGATTTTTGATGACCTGAAGGATGGAGGGAGTTACAGAGAATTGAAGAGGAGAGCAGAGGACAGAGAGAGAGAGATGGAGGCACCAATGGACCACCTGCGAAAGGAGACTACTAATGATGATTGTTGATGAAGCATTAAAAGAGATTAACAAGATATCAAGTGATAAGGTTTTGCTTACATCAGCAAAACTAAACATGGCGCAGTCGGTTAGAAGTCCAGAACCTATGCATGACCTTTCAGGGTTGGAATGGAAAAGATTTAAAAAGGAATTTGAGAAGTTTAAGAAGAAGGAGAAGTGTAGCAGCAGTAGAACTATGTTAAGAAGAAATTTTAGGTACCTCAAGCCAATTTAATTAGATTGAAAAAAGGAGAGGTTGATGGTTATGTGTAAGAGGTTGGTTAATTAAATTGAAAAATGAAAAAATGGGAGATGTTAGGTATAGAAGTTATTGGTTGCCATATGGCCAATGTTTGTTTTATGGTTACTCAGTAAACAGACTGGTTGGTGATATTGCTTTTGTACTGTTGATGACTCAATAAAAGAAATTAACAAGACATCAACTGATAAGTTTTTGCTGAAATCAGCAAAACTAAACAAACTCTTTAGACATGGTCACCTGTTATTTTTGGATCTGTGCGTGTTTTACCCGCCAATTAGAGAATTGTGTTACCAGTCTAGTTGCATTGGAATCTCTGGTCCCTATCGATGTTGTTGGAGGCCAGGCGGGTTTCAATGTCTTCCTTGGTTATTCGGTCCCAGTCACCCTCCGAGCTAGTGTCTCGGCCCTAGGACCACCGGTGGAAACACCTGACCCGGTGAGAGGAGAGTTTACATCAGTTTTTCACCGGGAGAGCAACAAATCCTTCATCACGTTGGGTTTTGTAAACAGAGCTGCAGTTACACAAGCAGTGTTAAATTACGCTTACGTTGATAATGACCGTGTAAGCTTAAGCCAAAGCAGTGAGAGAAATAGTTTTGTAAAACATTCAAGAAATTTTATTTCACGCTGGACATTAGTGATTTATCAGGAGGAAGAAAAAATAAGAACGAAGTAGTTTTTGGTAAGAATAAATTATTTGCGCTATTAGTTTGATTTTTCACCAAGCACCCTCGAGCACCTGCAGGCTTTAATTACAAACAAATGAATAAATTATTTTCAAACAAGTTATACCAATATAGAAAAAATAATTCTACCTTGTACTACATTTGACAATTTTTTTTTAAATTTCATCAATACTTTTTTGTGTAGTTGTAGGCAAAACATCCAGGTATTTGCTTCTCTAGGAACTTCCCACTTAAAAAACTTCCAACTGGAAAAGTGTTTGCTAAACAGAAATAAATTTTTTCTACTTTACAGGCACACATATTTGAAGTTATATCCTTAAGTTTCCAATGTTTTTAATCAAACAAGGAAAATTTGAAATTGTTTTTCTACAGCAACTTTTCGGCTATCAGAATGACAACCAATTCAGACGTTCATTGTGATACGGATTTCACGAAGAGTAGGGTTTATGCAGTGTTATGCGCGCGCAGTATTTTTTGATTGGCTAGCCTTTGATAATTTGACTTACATAATATGATGTAGAATTAAGATGGTTTTTGCATTTTTCATTTTTGCACATGTTTGCTCTATATCTTTCATACGTGTACTTATTTGAAATTTGCATAGAAAAAATGTAAAAGACTGCCTGTACCGATTAGGTTTTTGGAAATTTAATGCTATTATAACACACAGCCTCTGGTAATTGACATTTTAACACTAAAACTTTTAAGTATTGAAACACTCGACTCAAAAGGAACAGATATTGTCCATTATAATTTTCCGCACTGGCTGGCTGCACATGAGACAATACACAATAAATATCACCGCTCTTCACCATCCAAACATCAAAACAAACTCAAATAATAAACACCCACTGCTCTGGAAATCACTTCTCGTAGGCTATCCTATGATCATCTTGCCTATTAATTTCACTTTTGAGCAATTGAAGTGGTTTATCACACATATTTAAGACAATTATTCACTCAACACAACATAAACATAAATAAATGCCCTTGAAATATCATCAAAGAAAACACGCACTTGAGTTTCTCACTTGGAACAAATGGTTCCTCAAATACCTTACAATCTATATGAAGTAATGAAGGTGGATGCCCGCCTACGGCTCCGATTCAGACCCATTCTCTTGGCCTTTTTCTTCCCCTCGCGTCTATTTCCTTCTCTCCGTATTCTCCGGCGTCCGTAGAAATAGATGAAGAAAAGGGTTTTCCGCGTCTCCTTTGGTAATTGGTTCCGCGCCTCCGCCAGGATTTTGCTAGTCACTATAAAAAACAATCTTCCATCAACAATCAGCGCCTGTTTCGGCATTACAACTAGCAGACCATGGGTTGGAACAATAACTCCACTTCAATGACTTCAACGGACCTGAAGAAGCCAGCTGGAACGCTCGCGAAATACTGTCCATCAAAAATGGATAAACGCGGAAGGAGACCCGGAAAACCATTCTCTTCATCATAAAAAAACTCCGCGGAAGCCTTCACGGAAAAGTCCGAAGATGTCCCTCTCCTGCTAACTCCCCACTTTCGAATCACTATTTACTGCGTCCACTAACGAATTAAACTTTAAAGATCAGGATTCAACAATCAGTGCCTGTTCCGGCATTTCGACTGATTGGTTGGAACAATAACTCCTAGAGGCTTGTCTACGCCTCCTTTTATAGGTGAACGAGAAGCCCATTGTCGATGTTCTAGAAGGTTCTCGGATATTCTGGGCCTGACGCCCTTCCGCAAACCAGAGAGTTCTTAATTGTTGTGGCCCGCGTGGTGTCCACGTGATGGAGAATTCCCATCACGTGGCAGGAAATATGGTGGATTGCGCACAATTAAATATATTGAAATATTGAAGAAATTTGGCATGATATCATTAAACATATATATACATGAAAATATCCAACACTTGTCCACAGAATCGATAAGCGTCGAATTATAACAAAATTAAATGTCGAACTGACAAAAATGTGCATATATGCCGATTGGGCTACATCTCATGCTTCGTTTGCAATGAATACTCTGAAATAACTATCTTAATCTCTACGTGGCATGAATAGAGGTATGTTACTTAACATATATTTCGAAATTAGTCGATTCTATGTGCACAGATTTTTTCATAATCACAGAATAATACGTTTCATATTATTACAATGGTTGATACCAAATAGCAAGAGAAAATTCCGAGAAAAAAAGCGAATTTCCATATGATTTTCGTTCGTTTATTTGGATACCAAGCGGTAATCCCAAGACATAACAATCCCTTGATTATGACGAATATTTTAAATATTCTTCTTGCTTCGTTTACGGAACTCTACGAAACTCCACCGTATGAGCAATCTATGCATCAGTAAAGTGTGGTCCAAGAATGATTTTTATCTACTTACAGGATAGGTTATTAAAATGTTCACTGAATGGATCCCGATTAGTATCCATTAAAAATAGTGGTTTAACTGTTTTTGCGATATTCCTATTGGTTCGTTTGCAATTAAAGCTTGCACTCGAGTATCGACGGCAAAGAATCCGACGTTAGTCACGAGGAAACCTAACAAGAAGAATTTCAGACGATCGCATTTGCTAAACATTCGCCTCCGATCTAATCGAAACGGGGAAACCCTTCATTCATCTTCAAATTTCCTTCCCTTTTTTTCACCCCTCGCAGAAACGTTTCGTAAATCGTCTCCCCTCTCACATAAATCTCTCAGATAGACACGGAAGCCGACGAATGACATGGAGAGAGTGTCTGTCACACGTCTCAAAGAGAAATGACTCTCTTGAAGTTCTCAGCTCTTAAATCTTGGGCGTCACCAAGGTCGTTCAATATCGATTGTATTCTTTCATAGAGTTTCGAATATATCGAATTGAGCAACCCTGGGGCGTGACGACCACTTTGGCTTTTTTGGCGAAATTTGGCAATTTTTCGGACAATTTAACGACTGACTTATGGACATGAGGGCTTATACTGAAGGAGTCATCGCCAAGTTCAACCGTTGTTTCTCTATGTGATAGCGGTGAGATGGCCAATGCATGTTGGTAACCATCGCGGCAACTGATCTGAGGGGTTAGGCGACTTGCGAATGAAGATGCGAATGAGATTGTGCTCCTTGTCATCCCCATGAGAGACCTCTTCTTTAGTCTGCCATGCGTCCAACTCCCCCACCCCAATCCTCCCCCCAGTCATCCCTTTCCACTCCTATAGTTTTTCCCGGAACCTCCCTCTTGCCCTTTCATGGAATGCGTTTGGCGCCAACCGTCCGGGTTGAAAGTGAATTCGACTCATGCAATACATTATCTAAGTAATAATTTTTTGCTTGGGTAATTCTTTGTAGCAAAATGTCAATACAATTTGTATGTGTGTACTCCATAGCCTTTTGCGTCATAACGTTTAAAAGAAAAAAAAACACAATGCTCTCGTCTAAATACTATATCTATGTCCTAATGGCTGCTCCCCGGGTAGGAAACTTTAATTATGGATTTAGTTGGGAGAATTTAAAACACTTAGTAATATTCCACAAAGATTTATTTTCCCAACCGGTTTCAACGCTGACGCGTCATTTTCAAGGGTACAATTTTCAAAGTCTTTGGGAGGTGCGCCACATATATATATCAAATTCTCAAAGGGGGAGGAGGGGGATTTAGGGAAAGAGGGGGGAGAGGAACGGGGGTTGGGGGATAGGGAGGGAGGGTGAGGGTATTGCGAGGAAGCAACCGTCAAGGTGAGGGAAGGGACTGTGGGTGTCACATAGAGGTGAACGGAGAATATTTAAAAACAGAGCAGTCATTTAAAAGCACAACATCAGGGACACCTGGTCTCATACTAATTTCAAAATTCTCTAAAAAATCCAGTTTAAAATATTTGTCATTAACATGTAAAACCTTAGGTTTAAAATTACATTGGTGACCAGTTTCAATTATATGCTTAGCAAAACCTGATTTTGGGTCATTATTAAATATATAGTTCATATGTTCTTTCTCTCTGGTAGCAAATTTGCGACCAGTTTGACCCACATAAACACCATTGCATCCTTCACACTCTAGTGAGTACACACCACACTTTTCCAGAATATCCATCTTGTCCTTGGAGTTGAAAAGGAGTTTTCCTAACGTCACTGGGTTACAGTACCCTATTCTTACCCTGTTGTTCTGGATGTGTCTCGTTATTTTGTGAGTTAATGCCCCTAAAAATGGGAGTTTGCACCATTTATTGGGTTTGTCTGGGGTTATTCTGTCGAGGGGTGACAAAAGATAAATTGTTTTCCGTTTAAGTTCCTTGTCTGATAGTTTTTGTACAAGAGAACCGTTACAGCCATTACTTTCGGTGATCGATTTTATTGTTTTGAGTTCCTCTTGATAGGAGGAATCCGATAGGGGGATGGAATATTAGCCGGTTCATCATGGAATATATGCCTGCAAATTTGTGGTTGTGGTGGTGATTGCGTCCGGCACATACGTAAGCGTTGAAACCGGTTGGGGAAAATAAATCGCTGTGGAATATTACTAAGTGTTTCAAATTCTCCGACGATATGTTATTCCACCAAGTAGAGCCGTGTACAGTTGAAATATGGATTTAGTTCTTATGTGTTGATCCAAAGTTGCAATTTAATGAATACTCATGATGTGTATTTATGACTTTAAGCAATGAAATCTGCAAGGGAAGGGGGAATAATAAAATCTATCAATACTCCAGTTCACTAGTATATTTTTTGCAAGGATTAACATTTTTCAACCTGGAGGGTGGTATTAAAAATTATTCTTAGTGGTGTCTGATTAAAATTTAGCTGTTTGGCTCCAACATCCATTGAACGCCAGGTGACACTTTCTCTAACAGGAAGGAATTCACTCTTCCATCAGTTTTGACTTTATAACACATATATTTCATGATAAAACATTTTCAACGACAAGTGGGCCTCATTTTCTAAGAAATGGTTCTAATAATTGCACCGACTCTTTAGGCCCGAAGTACACATCGCATGCACCAATAAATACCAATAGTTGATAGTTTTACGGCGGCTGTGAACAGGCTCGATCGCAAAGTCGCCAAATGTCGATTGTATTCTTCCTTCGATACAAGTCCTCGCAACTTAAACTGGTCCGCAATAAACCATCATATTTTGGTGCACAGTCCCTGTGAGCACAGTATAAGTGGTTCCACATTTTGGTTGATTTGGCATATGTATTCGAAATTACAAATTGCGCCGCATGATCGCAGATTTCATTGGGGGTGCTAAGGCAGGAAATTCTCAGTAAGCACATAGGTGGTTGTCGGGTGGTGGAAACTTTGGCGAGGACCGATATCGAAAGGCCAATGGCTATTTACAGTCAGACTAGATAAGTCTATTTTGATCATTTCCGATCGCATCGCGAGGATTGTCATGGCCCGGCATTCGCCTGAGGGCGGTGGAAAACCCGCAAAATCCTCCGCTAGGCCACAGAGAACTGGGAAGATGTCAATATGTAACGTTTTTACACTGGCGCCAAGTTTTTAGCGTCCCTTTTTTGCTCAGTTGTTAGCTTCTCGTGAGGGCCGCGGAGTAGCAGTAGTGTCCACGAGAAGTATAAATTCGGTGGTCCCTCTAGAAGCAAGGCATTTTTTTTGTTTCGAAGTTTCGGTCGCGGGCAGAGAAACTGCTATCAGGGAGCCGTGGAGGTCACGGTACCTTGTTGGTTTGTTTTGGGCCATTTCCTTTTCTTTTAATCCCCTATCATCCTTCCTTTTACCTTCCCCTTCCTTATCGTAGTTCCCGATGATGAGACGTGACTCGCGGCACTTTTTAATGAGTGTAAGTCACTGAGTGAGTTACGATTCGGATTTCCCTTTCCCTTCTCCCTTCTTCTCCTTCTATCCGAGTGCAGGCGGATCTTCCCTATAGTATCCCCTTTTATACTTATACTGGCGCCCATATTTGTTCTCGATTAGTTGGGAGTGTCACGTCGTCCACCCCACCCGGAGCTAGGCGGGAGAGGCGGGCGTCGAGGAGCCCGTTACAAACGAATCACAATAACTGAGGAGAGGCCTTACATGTGACGTCAATGAGTCCACATCGCACATGAACCTCTCTCTGAAACTTATCTCCCTTGGAATCTCATTGGCTCGCACAAAGTGATCGGAAGAAGAGAAGGGAATATATGAACGCTACTACTCCCCTTTCGCAAGTGCACTCCTCCAAGGAAGACAAAAGGCTTGACTTTATATAGGTACGCGTCCATTTCGACGGGTCATTCTTCTGCGAAAGAGCGGCCGACCCAACCCTCCCTCCCCTTCGAGGGTTGGGAAGTCCCGGAATGGAGAGCGATCGAGCATTGTTGACGTCGAGATCGCAAAAAAAGAGAGCTCGCCCTCGCCTCTCCCTTCACAACAATGCTCTCGCCCTTTCTGTCCGTCTGTCTCCCCGTCTCTCATTCTTCGCCTCACCAACGGCGGCGCCGAGACCCCAAAACACATCACTGGTTCACACGGCACTGAGCGATCGGCCTTCCTCTCCAACTATTACGCGTGCGCGTGAATTGAGTTCAGGAGGCTGTAAACATACGACGGCCGAAAACACTTCCGCAGACGTTCATACTCTTATTACTTCTACTTAGCTACCTCAAGCAAATCTACTGGCGCAGCCCTCTGGAACAAGGATTAACGTTTAGAACAAATGTAGTAACTTTTTGCTAATGCTTTCTACTAGGGATGAGTCGATTTCACTTATTTTCGATTCCAATTCTTTCAAATCGATTCCCGATTCTCGCTTCCGATTCCATCGATTCTTATTTCTGATAACAGGTGGGATATTGATATACTAGTAGCGTACGACTATTACTTAAATTCAGGTATTGGCTGAAATAAAATAACAAAGACAATTAAGTCGCTCAAAAAGTATATTTATTAACAAATAGCAAATAAATCCTCAGCTTATTGAGGTAAAAGATAAAAAGTACAAATTGATAGCCTACATCCAAAATTACTGAGAAAAATATGATGTGATAAATGAAATTTGATTTGAATATTTATCCATCTGGAATCGATGGAATCTGAATCGACTTTAGGCGATCGATTCTCGATACCGATTCTAATCCTGAAAATCGGTGGAATCGAGAATCGACATTTGGATTCGACTCATCCTTACTTTCTACGTTCTAATTTCAACAGCGGAGGAAACTCGAATTTTTCGAAAAATCAGGGGATCACAATACGTTGTAATTTCTGAAAAATATTTGCATTTATTCTACTTGGGATGCTGAATCTCCATGTTGGACCATGGATGGGGCGGCATGGGATCTCTTATTAGGCTGCGACAGAATTCAGAGCTAATTGGTCGTTTTCGGCCAACATATGCAGTCCCCCTTAAAGCCTTGAATAAATTTTTTTGAACAATCTTCTCGATATGAGTTAAAATTACCAGCTCTGATATGTTCATGCATACGAATCGTCATTTTTATCTGCGTGCAGATGTATGGGTGATACTCAAGAGGACCTCCCGGGACTAAATGCTGCAATAAGTTTTTATTACGGGTCAAAGTCATCAGTAAAAATAATGTAAGTGAAATCGGTCGTACCCATTGACGGTTTTGGGTAATTATTGATGACGTAGCCTCATCTTGGTCGTAGATATGAATTAAATAATTGAACACGTGTTGTTGTTTGCGGCGTAAGTCGAAGGTAGCGTGCGATCCTCGTGAAAAAAGATGATATATCTTTTGGAAAAAAATTTCTAGGCGATCAAGTTGACCAGTACAATTTTCTAACTCCACCCACAGTTATAAACGATGCCTCAACGCAAAAAGGAAATCGATGAATTGCTGGCATGTGTTCAGCTCGGTAGGCTAGTAATCTGTCTTTTCTTTAAATTTCAATGTTTCTTTAAATTTCAATGTTTCTTTAAAAAATGAATTCATTTGCACCGATCTTCACGTACAAAGTATTCAGGCTTGCCGCGAATACGGTAGTGAAATACAACGAAATTCCCATGAGAAAAAAATCGGCCTGGACCGGGAATGGAACCAATGACCTTTTGATTTTGGCTATATTGCCACGAGAATAGTAAGGGTAGCGTAGTGGTCTGCGCCTGAAAGCCAAAGGTCCGTGGTTCGATTCCCGGTTCCGGCCAATTTTCATGCCTTTTCCAAAACAAATGCTTACGATAGACGGAACGAGATTTATCCCTTTTCATAACAGAGACCATTCTCTAACTACACTCCTTTCATTTCAGCAGCACTAAGAAGCATGAAGCAAATTTTGTTATATTAATGGCGCGAAAATTCTTAGTAATTAAATTAATATATTTACACATGTCTTTAAGTCGACTAGTTATTTCTCTCCGTACGGTGAAAATCCCAAAAAATAGGTTTTTTTTTATGACTCCGTAAAACTTACTGTGGTGAGAAATTCATCGATTAAAAAAATTAGTTGAGAAAAAAAACCTAAGCAACGTTGAATTTCTGTCGAGATGTAGGAGTAAAAAAATTCCTCATCAAAATAAATTAAGTCTCTCTCTCTCTGGAGTGCATACGTGAGCATTCCTCCGATGTACGATCCGATACCGATGTCCCTCTTTAGTTCCTCATTTCCAAATCCTCGGATGAAAAAGTAAAAGAGAGATGCTACATCGCTCTGGTTAGGTCACACCGCAAATACGCTGCGAGCATTTGGGACTCTGATCATAAAGATTTAACCAAAAAAAATAATAAAATATGAAGAAAAGCAGCACGCTTCGTTAAAAACTGATACGAGCGTACATATAGTGTCTCACAACTTTTAGAGGGATTAAGGTGGGAGCCTCTAAAGTCTCGGAGGCTACACGCTAGGCTTAGGTTGCTTGATAAATTCAGAACTGATATTTTTCAGAGCGACATAGAGAATATTGTCATGACTCCTCACTACATCTCTAGGTCTGACAGATGCGATAAAATATGAGAGGTACACTGCCGAACAGATAGGTACAAAAACTCGTTCTTTCCGCCAACAATAAGCGATCACAATAACAATTGAGCTCCACTGAATACACTCCTATAATTTATGTCACCATCCATCTACAAAAACCTACACCTTTACACGGCTGGTAACCTAACACCCCCTGTAACACGCCCATGCGGCGGCTCGCAGGGTATTATGTAGATGTAGATCCTCTTCCTTCCTCCTCCACGCTTCCTCAGAGTTCTCCCCCTCTCTTCAGCATTCCCTCTTCTTCAGAAACGTCCTCCCATCCATCTCTTCTGCCTCCTCCAAATCTCGCTAAAATACCTTTTAAGCTGTTCCTCAATGCTGTTCGAGGCGTTACGTAACGACTGCGTGGCATTTGCGAGATAAACGCAGGGAAAACAGACGCGGAGACGAGTCTCAGCGCGCGTCGTTATACCTGTTAAAGTACGTTTTCATGAACGCGTTTCAGACGAAGGGACGCGAAAGGGAGATCTTCAGCCAATCAGAAGCCCGGATTTCTTCGCGCGAGTTCGCGTATATTCGCGTCGCCCGAGTTGAAATATTTTCAACTTTCGATGCCAGGAACGCGTAGAATCACAAACAATGGCTGACCGGCAAGGTGTAGGTTCCATGGATGAAATGATCATCTCTGAAATTCGAGAGAGGTTCACGTACCTGTAAAAATATAAGGGCTATCGATACAGGGATAGAAACCCAAGGGAGAAGGCGTGGAGGGAGATAGGAGTATCCATTGGAGTGGAAGGTAAGAATAACTTTCATTTCCGATGTGTTGATGCATTTGTGGTAATATCGTTGTGTTTTTCAGCACAAAATGCGTCGGTTCGGTGGAAAGCCCACCGGAATAAGTATGTGAGGGACAAAAAGTAGCCCAGAAGTGGCTCAGTTTAAGCTCCTACGCGTAGGTTCACGCGAAGAAATGACGCGTCTCGTCGCGCGCGTGCGCGTCTGACGCGTGCATGACCGGTCAACCTGTCATTCCCTTGTCTAGCCTACAGCGCGAGTGGAGCGACAACGGAGGCAGAGGTGGAGAGAGGAGCAACTATTCAAGACGGGATCCCTTTCTCGGAGTGGAATGGGAGGGGAAGACGGCGAGAAGAGGAGGGGGAGGAGAAACAGGTGCAAAATGGGGAAGGGAAGGAGGGAAGGGGGAATCGGAGTGGGGTTTGTTGCCGTACGCCAACAATGGGGACCGAAAGTGTGCGGTGGGAGGGGAAGGAGGCGCAGAAAGAAAGGATATCTGTTCTCTCTCCATTTTTTCCCCTCGTTTCCCCTTTCTCCATGAGCGGCCTTTTCCTGTTCTCGTGTGTGAGGGTGGAGGCACGGAGGGACCGGGGTGGGAAGATAGATAGATAAAAGATCGTAGGCTTTCCCGGCGAATAATATTAGTAAAATCTTCTCGGGTTTGGCACCGGGTAAGGCCATTAAAGGCCAACGTTTCGACGAGAAACACTATGATGAGAGAGTTTCTAGTCGAAACGTTGGCCTTTAATAGCCTTACCCGGTGCCAAGCCCGAGAAGATTTTACTAAGATAGAGAGATATTAGATATTAATTTAATCAATGTACAAAAGGACTCACAGTCCTACGAGAGTACAATACAAACGTTGAAATATATAAAATGGTAAATTAAGTTCAGTTCCATCAGGAAATTAAAAAAAAGTCAAAAATTAATTGCATTATCATGAAAACAGATAAATAATCAAAAAGAGTTTAACAACATAATCAACAGGAACCCAGAGACATAAAATATTTTCTAGCATGGTGTTGGAAGGTTTTGACAGAGATGCAGTGAGTGACCTCATTCTTCATCGGTCTGGTATTGAGGGGCTCATAACATATCTGGATTCCCGAGAGGGCGACTGTGAATAGTGTGAACAAAAGAAATCTTATTGTACAGATAGGAAGGTGTCTTTGCATACATAATCTTTTTTAAGAGTAGTGCAGCCTGTTAATCACGTCTGGGGTTTATTTTCATCCAGTTTAAGGAAGCAAAGTGTCCAGAAATGTGGAAATCACTAGGCAGGTCAAGGACAAATCGAGCGCAAGCATTTTGGAGGCGCTGGATAGGATTTACACATACAACCATAGAGTAAATACATATAGAGTAGCAAAGAGATAATGAGATACGTATATGAGTTTCTAAACAATACTTTGGCCAATAGATGGATCTAGTGTAACGAAGTTGCACGACAAGCCATAACAAATGAGCTTTGGCACACGGCCACTTCATTTAGTGTCGCATAACTCACATGATGTTCTTATGATGATTTCGGTGCCTGGATGTTTACTAATCGACCAATGGCAACGAAAACAATTATTATTGACTCGTAGAGACCAAATTAAACATATTTTAATGAGCCTTCAATGAGCATCGTCTTTAATGAATCGAATTCGCGTCAATATGAAAAGACACGCGATAACCAAACACGGAGTAATCTGTTTACCGATGTATCATAGCACCGACAAAACAATTGATACTCGATTAAAAGCTCACGACAGCCATGGCAAATCCACTCTTTTGAATGTTGATGCAAAATCACCGAGTACCACTAGCGCCTCCAAGTGGCCTTCTCCGCAAGCCAAAATTCTTCCTTCCCTAAGGCGGTGGCTGCTGAGAAATTCTTCCCAAAGCTCTCAAAAATTTATGTCCAGTTTTTTTGCATTGCTCTGCCGCTCTATATATACTTACTCTATGATCCAACTAACGAAGGGGTGGTTGAGAAGTTATGCAGACAGACAGACAGACGGACACGGGATGCGAGGAGCACGTGGTACAGGCTACCGAGAGAGACCCACGGATCTCCTCGAATCGATAGCCTTTTTCGAACGGTTGAATAGGCAACGAGGGATTGAGGGAGAGCTTTGGGAAGAGAAGAATGGTCTCCGGGAAAGGGGTGGTGGTGGTGGGGCCCTGTTCTTGGCTTGGAGGGCCCGTGGCGGAGGGGGCGATGTCTTTGCGTGGGCGAGCGGGATGAGGAGGGAGGGAAAGCGGTCCATCGGAGGCTGGGATTCCTGTCGGCGGCTCACAGTAACGAGTGTGTATTTTTCAATCGTTAGGCCTCATCTGGAATATACTGCCAGTCTATGGGATTCATATGAAGCGGGGTTGATTTCGGAATTAGATCGCGTGCAGCGAAGAGGAGCTAGGTTTGTAAAAATATGCTACGATAAGTTTACTAGAGTGTCTGGATTGTTTGAAGAATTGGGATGGGAATCGCTATCACAGCGTAGATTAAATTATAGGCTAAAACTCTTAACTAAATAACAGGAAAAATATTTCTCTGACGACGTAAAAACATACTATCAACCCCCTCGTACTACGGCAGATTAGATCGCGCCAATAAAATTGGAGAGCTAGATTGTAGAACCGATAAGTATAAAATGTCATTTTTACCATTCGGGACCGTAAAAACTGTGATCGTCGTAATGAATAGTGCGAATAGTGAGATTAGCTAGACTGTAGATCTTTCTCTTTATATTCTCTACGTTCTTATTTATGCATGATGTAAATATTGATATTCTTATTAATGCATGATATATTGAATCTGTAGTAGTTGTCTTTGTATCCCTTGCACGTTGGAACGATTGACGATAGAATGTGTCTTTGTTAGTAGATTTTAATGGGCGCGTTGCATGTGTGGTACGCTGGTTTAAATGTAGTTTCGGTGTTCTGGCGTATAATTTATGCATGCAAGATGTGGATGCACCCCCTCCCACACACCCTCTGGGTGGCTTGCAGGGTATGACGTAGATATAGATGTGTGTCATAATTCGTCGGGCCGAGTCCAAGGGGTGACACGAGATCCTTTTCTAGCTACATGTCCGTAAAAACGATGCACATTGCGTGGAGAAGACCATTTCTCGACTGCCGGTATCAGTAACGACAACTGTGCAGTTGTAACTCCATATGGGGAGAGCATTGGATTCACGACGATTAATGATTCTTCGTCTGAATGCAACCCTTTTTACAGTTTCTTAGGGGCTGAAGATGTGACTTGAATTTCAGTATTGACGGACGATATTTCCGAGTAGATAGATACTAGAAACTGACACTTTATGACGAAATTTTGTATTCAATACACAATACGTTTCGAGGATTTCCGTTTAGCCATCTCAAAGCAAGGTCCTAATAAGCCGACACACGTAGTACGCTTGATAGTCATTTTTCGGGAAAGTGCAAGATTTCATGTATAAAGTATACATACCAACCACGCCGTTCCCTTCCAGGGTAGGCACAGTCCCAAGTTTCACTCAAAAATAAATATCTGTGCACCTAACTATGCTTTAATAAGTTCCACCATACTGACCTATCCTTGTAAACCTATTTTGCTTCATTTACTCCCATACACTGCTTCATACACGCTCTCCTGTTTTCAAGACTCCTAGTATTCCTCCTCCTAAGAATTTCCGCAACCACATTCAATCACAACTTTCTCGGCCTACCTCTACCTCTCGCACCATTCATTTCACTCCTATATATCTGTTTCTTTTTTCGACTCTCATTCATTCTCTCAACATGGCCAAGCCAACGAAGCTCACTCCTTTCATATATGCCCATTACTGGAGCATCTAAACCACATTATTTCATTACCCACTCATTCCTGACCCCATCCATCCTACTTTTGCCGCAAACACTCCTCGGATAACTCATACCCACGGCATTTAGTCCACTCTAATGTCTATCCTGACACACTCATGTACCATACAACAAAGTGGGGAGAAATACACTTTTGTACACGGCGATTTTCGCCTCCTTAGACAGGCACTCATTCCTTGATATGCTCCACATGCTACCTACCACTTTCCTTCCAGCATTCGCACGTCTCTTGATCTCCTCATCTAATCGTCCATCTTTCGCAAACATCTTACCTAAGTACACAAAATCATCCACTTGTTCAATTATTTCTCCATTCGCCCTCAACATACAGTTATTCTCCTCATTATCGTTATCAAAAACTACTACTTTAGTCTTGCACGCATTTTCCCCGTCAATTCCATTCTCTCTGTTGATCTCTATTTCGCCGAGTTTTTCGAATATAATGTTAATACTGAATTTCACACATTCGTGTGTGTTTCTTGTGATCCCCGTTGAGGTTACACTGCTTGAGTGACATCCCTCGAGGCTTTGCTCCGAAGACTCCGCTCGGGTGACCAGCTTGGAGATTTGAGGAAATGCGGAGAAATATTTAATTATGACGGATAAAAGAACGGCACAGCAGTAAACATGTTTTCAATTAAAAAGGGGAACAGAAATTTTCGGAAATAAGTGAACAGGGAATTGGGAAATCAAAAGAGGATGGGTACCGTCGAATGATTGAACCAGAGCCTGGCAATCTATGGCTCGTGTGCCAACTGGTTGCATGCCTAGAAAACGATGATTTGAGTAAACCTTCCAATACGTTGTGCCCTTATTTGGAGTTCGTATGCGTCTGATTGGTAATGAAATGGTATATATAATGTGGCACGTGAACACATATCAGTAACCGAGGGCTGGTATGGACGAATGTCAATGAGAATATAGCTGTGAAGGCCAGGATCAGTGAACAGGCTTCAACACCACACATACTTAGTGTTACTTCTTCGACCTCATAAATAACGCTTTGAATTCCGTTCTACAATGACATGCTCGATTAAGTACATGAAACTGGGGAGAAGCATTTGCAAGCACAGTGGTGGAAGCATTAGACTATTGCCAGCGATCGAGTGACAATATTCAATTCTCAACGCTGAATGCGGACCACAATACCTATCAATGATCTACGCCATCAATGGAGCTCACTTCGATGACAGATCGTGTTTTTTGATACTTACGGTTTGTGTTCCTGTAATTTTGAAATAAATTTTGCCTGCCAAAATGACTAGATTCACTAACTGATCAAGACCACTTGCATCACTGCTTGGTCGTATTTTCTGCATGACTTAGCATCTCGCAGAGTGTTGGTCTGTAGACCACAGCAGATTTGTTCTACCGCAAGTTGACGATCCAATTTTAACCGACACCAGTATAAACCCGTGTTCTGCTTGTTAGGCCAATGATTGGTGCCAACGTGGCACTCACCTGGTTCCTAGTTTGACTGTATTGTTCTCGTGCCTGCGATTTGGTTCACGCTTGGTGAATAGGGTAGGGTAGGGTTTAATATGGATTCAAATAGGGTAGGGTGCGTGATCGACCTTCAAGTAGGACGAGTATTACGCACCTGGAGTAGAATGTGCCCGTTCCGCACACTCTGGTGGCACCCAGCTCATTACTCTAGAGTCATATGCATATGCGGAGACTATTGCTAGCGATCGAGTGATAACATGCGATCAAATCCTCAAATTCCATCGTCTCCGACGGTAAACCTCTGCAGGGAATAGATTGCTATTTCCATATGGATTGCGATAAAATATTCAAATATGTTGCAATTGAACACACACTTCGCAAATGCAGGGAATTAAAAATGAATCCGATATAAAAACGATATTGTAAAGAATAATTTCTGACAATGGGCGATTATCCAATGAGATGAAGAGCGCTATTTGACAATAGGCCCAATTATAGGAAGTCTCCTGCGGAGCCAAAACTATTAAAAATGTTTTTCTGATAATAAGCAAATATTAAACACGATTCTCTGGCTTGTCTTTGGAGTACATAATGTCTCTCACAATGCATGAATCCATTTCAATACAGTTCTACATAGACAGTTTATTCATAATTAAGTCATTAGGCTCAAAGTACCTGAGATAGTCTTGGGGGAAGATCGAATAATTGGTTTTTGAACATTAAAAAAAAATGGAGAGAATAAAATATTTATCAAGGAGAAGAAAAATTAGCAACGAATGGAGATAAAATGGCGGCGGTAGTTATTAAATGTTCATTCTCTAGTGTAAGTTCGCAATAGTTGTGTGAATCAGAAGCGAGAGATATTTCTTATTTGGCCGTGAGAAATAATGCCTTCGACTGCAGCGGAAAGATACAACCCACCGAAAATCATGATGAAGTCTCCAAAGGTGCGGACAAGTATACATGAATGCATTTCTTCATTTTTTTCCCTACTCGAGGAGATGACAGCAACTTAATTCATGTGTGTAAATTCTTTTTGATGTACATGAATGTTAGAGAATAGGAAATTGGTTGACAACTAGAAAACTAGGAAGGTTTATGACCCAAGTTTTGTTACCGTTCCAATTTTGGAAAAAGACGCATTTTCATATTAATTTCGAAAACAATTATGCCTTAGTGCTCATAAAAATTCGATAACCCAGCCAATTGTTGCTCTTTCGAAGTGTCATTTTCAAATAAACTAATGGAAATAGTGATATGAAATTGAATGGAAGCCTTCTCTATAAGCATAAAAAGGAAACTATTTTATACTAGCGCCAAAAATACGTGAGCACACTGACGTGACTACTATTATCAGAACCAACCCTCTTTAAACCGGTCTGTTGTATCAAAAATCAACGCTCAAGATCAAATTTTTTGTCGTGAAAAGGTATTTAGAATGTCACTAATATTGTCCTAATCTCCTGCGTATAAAAAGGATAGAATCGAAATTATCCAAATACGAAAAATGTACAATTCGTGAATTTGTAAAACTATAAGGGCTCAGGGTTGGCTTAACGGATGGATTATTGGCTTCCCACGATAATGATCTGGGTTCAATCTACGAGTGGCGTAGGATTTTCAGATGAACCCAAATACCTGGGAGACGCGTGGAGAGTGGAGCACCTCAATTGCAGCACTCCGTCCATCGGATTGGACGTAAAGCTGTGGACCCCTAGCCGCTCTTCGTTGAGAGCAGGCTAATACCTTCGACGAGATTACCTACGCACTTCATGCTATTCCCCTACCCTTCTACTCTTGCCTTATTCAAATGGCACATAACACCTTCGAATTCGGTCGCCTCCCACAAAATTACAGGCCAATCCGAACACCTACGCTTGGGTTCCTTAAAAGACGTTCAGCTTCTTTTGTACCAACTCACCAAGAATCATTTCGGCCCATTTGTATGTGACAACATTTTCAGCAAGAGAGTGTTTCTGTCTGAAATTTATAAGTGTAGGTCATCATTAGTTGTCTGCTTTTGCAGGTCCTTGGTGCCTCCATATCCTTCTCTGTCCTCTGCTCTCCTCTTCAATTCTCTGTAACTCCCTCCATCCATCCCGGTCATCAATCATCTTTCTTTTCTTTCTTCCTCTTATGCGGTTTCCATCCACCATTCCTTCCAGTACATCTCGTAACAAACATTTCTTTCTCAGTACATGCCCCATCCAGCTCTTCTCCCTATCTTCAATGGTCTTTAAGAGCTTTCTTCCTTCTTTTATTCTCTCCAACACCTCTTCATTCCTAACTCTATCAGACCACTTGATGTTTAGCACTTTCCTCCAAATCCACATTTCTAAACTCTCTATCCTTTTTCATTCCTTTTCTGTCATCGTCCACGTTTCCCCACCATACAAAAACGCACTCCAAACAAAACACTTGACGATTCTCTTCTCCAGTTCCAGCTCCATTTTACAAGATAGTATAGTGTTTTTCTTCCTGAATGCATCTTTAGCCACACTAATTCTTATTCTCATCTCCATTTCACTCTTCCAATCCTCCGTCACTTCAGTTTCCACGTACTCGAATCGTTCTCCATCCACATAAATATTCAACTCTTCCTTTACCCCCGCTTTCATTACTTTAGTTTTCTTTTTATTGACTATGAGTCCATATTCCTCCTAGTGTAGGTACTTCCTAAAAAAATACTGGAAGGTTATTATAAGGGAGGCTCTGATCCTTTCCTGGCGATTGACTGGAGTAAATTGCTCCTGGGCCCGTAAATTCTACCTAATTCTCTATTATAGAGGATAAAATTCAAATTTCGAATAAGCATTCGAAAATAGTCTTTGATCGTTATTCAACAATACTCTTCCATCACCTTAAGGTATCGAATAATCAACGAGAAAGGGCTGAAGAAGGTAACTTCCATCCACCATCATGTGCATGAGTTCCTACACACTACCCAGCGAACTGTCAGGTTGGGTAGTGTGCAAGCTCTACAAAAGGCAACTGAGAAAAATGTGGCATTGTTTTTTTTCTGGGCCAGCAATGGAAAAGGGAGGGAAAGAGAAAAGGAAATTTGAAGATACAAAGACGAAAATGTAAGTCATGTTAACATAATGTCTAAGAGTAGGAGCCAAAATATCTTGTTACGGCCTTAGTTAGGGTTCCATGTGAAATCATTATGCAAAACCCTGGCTCTAATCGTTGCCAATCCATTGGTTGGCTCGCTCCGATTTTGTTTCAGTCATAATTGGTCCTTGTAAAGAAGGAATATTTGCTCCTTACAGTTCTGGTAGAGAATCTCTCTTATTTATTCTACCTTTCACAACCAGTTACAAAGATGTACGGCGAGATTAAAATAATATTTTCTGCGTTACTAATGAGTCAACGGTGAGTCAACTCAATTCAAAATCTGTTTATTTCCGCCGCAATGCCACAACAGTAATACAGCATCGGATAAAAGAAATCAAAACATCAAATGAAGAGACCACGACATAATAAGTAGGGCCCGCTTTAGGCGTGAGGCTCCTCAGGGCGAGTATTTAATGGGCATTTTGGTATATTTATGGTCCCGTTGTCTTCGGTTAAGGCTTAGGTTTAAGCGAGGCATTTGACCTAATTAACTACAAGAAACCTGCGTAAATTGTCGTCAGGCCCCATACCAAAACATAATAGTTAAATAAATAACTTAACTCATTAACAAAGGAAAAACAGAGGTCTCCCTGAAGTTTTTACCATTACAGTGGTATGAAATGTATTACTTCGCGGTTAGGAGAAATATATTAATAAGCTTTCGAATTATTTCGAAATATATATCAAGTTCCAAAAGGCTACGAGTTAAAATAGTATTCAACTGCAAAAAAAATAAATCTCTAACATGTATCGTGTCACTTTTATCCATACATATTCCTAATGAGTACACCTGTGTCTGTTTCTCGCAAATCTATCCCTAAACAAAGATTGGATTGGATTTTGGGGAGGCGACCGACAGCTAAGGTCATTTGCGTCATAAAAGTGAAGGAGGAAGGTTGGATAGAAACCAGGCGTCGGCATTAGCCTGCTCTCAAAGAAAGGCGCCAAGGGGACCACGGTTTGACGTCTCATCCGACAGACGGAGTACTCTACTTGAAGTGCCCTCCACAAGACACTCAAGTAGGGATCGGGATTCCTCTGAAAAACATCCTCCTCTGCAGGGATTCGAACCCTGGCCGTCCCTATGGTTAGCCAGTACTCTAGTTACCACACCAACTCGATCCCCTCCCTGAACAAAAATTGCTCCAACCCTTCTGGAGCAAACTGGGCTAAGCGTGAAGATTTCAAGCTTCTATCCTTTTCCAACGAAGTCTTTCGCAGCGCTACAGCATGCTTTTTTGAATCTGGAAACGAGGAAGAGTCTTTTCCGATGGCTTCTTCATCGATTAAGGTAGTTTGGGTGAAATATCATTTTACCTAGAAATCAATCAATTTGGTCTCATTTTAAAGAGAAATATGACACCAAAACTTTAACCCCTTACCACATCATTTTCGGAGATATTTGCCAAAAAATACCAGCCCCTTTACATGGAAAGGGTACGTGTATGCACTCCAGAGAGACATTATTTACAAAATGAAGTATTTCTAACACTTAGATGTAAACAAACTAACAGCAAGTAGTTTGTATGTTTTCTCAACTATATTTGAAAATTAATCATATTGTCACTGCAGTAGATTCTTGGGTATCACAAAAAACCTTCCGTTTTGAAGGAGTTTCAAACGCACCGCGCGAAAAAAGTGAGTCAAGTTAATGACTTATTTAGATATTTTCATTTAATTACTTACAATTTTGTCACATAAAACTATAATATTGCACCATTTATAGTGCAATATTTAATTGATGTATCCTACAGCTGGTGAAATTTAAACGTATAATTCGAATATGGTCTCTATTATGACAATGGGAACTATCTCGCTCGGACTACCTTAAATCTTCGAAACTGTAAAACGCCACTCGGACGAAAATCTGTCCCAGGGGCCCCCATTCCGTCATATTCCGCCGAAAGCCGTGAATTCCGTGAAGAGTGGTCAAATTCGGAAAGGAGTGCGTGTCTCTGAACCGGAATGGTTCAATGGCTCTCTTCTCCTTCCAGAGGAATGCGCGTACTGAAGTCCTCTTAGAGTTCTCCGGAGGAGAGAAGGGGGAGTGAAGAGGGGGGTAGGGAGGGAGGGGCGGTTAGGAAGGGGGTGGGGGGGGGATGGAAAGCGGCCCCTCCCACTCCGAGAAGGGCCGCGCTCTTTTCTCCCGGGCGTGTGACTAATCGGGTTTCGATCCGGCGCCCTCGGCAGGTGGTCCCTTTTTTGGGGCCCTATCCCTCCCTCCCTCCACCTCCCTCCTCCACTACTCTCGCCCCCGATGTGCGCGGCGCCGTTCTTCTTTTCATTTCACACGGCGGGAACTCGAGACTCACCACTACTCGTCTCACCCCCCTCCACACTCCCACCCCTCCAACCCCCCAACCCCCCCCCTCCGCCCACCCCCAAACTAACCCTCTCCCTCGTCCCCCCTCTACACACACACATTTATTTATATTCTCTCCACAAATCCCTTTTCTTCTTCCCGTTGCCACCATAATATACTATTTATATTATGGCCTTCGGTGGTCGTCTTACGGCGGATTCTTTTCAACTCCTTAGCGTCACCGAACAAGTGTGGCCTTCCCGAAAATCCAAAGAAATCACCTCTCTCTCGCCCGTCCACGAGCAGTTTCTCTCCCCGATCCCCCCACGAGCATTCTCTCGTCCCGCACCGCGACCCCACACACACACACCATGGAAGACTTCCCCGGAATCAATGCTTCACTCCTCGCCGCGTCTCGAAGTTTCCCACGGCCACTCTTTCGAGCGTCGATTGTTTTGATTGTCGTGGCAACGGCGTAATCGCAGACGCGTCGATTTGAACAAGGTTTATGGGAACCATTTAATCTGCCCAGGTTCTCTTTGCCAAAGCAAAGTGATCGCACTGCACCTTACATTAGATATTTTGCCAGATCATTCCAAATCGTTATTTTATGGGGGTCAACTCAAATAGAGAGAGAATCATAACAACTGCTCCTCTGAGGTCAAAAGAAGAATAACGTTAGCCAAGAAAGCCTTTCAATTAAAGAAAAGTCTCCTAGTGAATAACAGCATTAGTATTGAGACAAGGAAGAAATTCCTGAAAAGCTTTGTATGGAGTGTGCTAACATATGGATGCGAGACATGCTCATTAAGGAAGAGTGAAATGACCAAACTTGAAGCTGCAGAAATGTGGTTTTGGAGGAGGATAACAAGAATTAGGTGGACCGACAGAAAAACTAATGAGCAAGTACTAAATGAAGTCCATAGGGAAAGAGTACTATTGGAAACAAAACAAGAAAAGCAAAGCTCATCGGACACTTACTTAGGCACGACAACTTCATACAAAATATTATGGAAGGAAAAATTCTAGGCAAAAGACAGAGAGGACGACCGAGAACTTCATACCTAAAAATATTGGCGATGGAAATGGGGGATGCACCTCGTACATACAATGAAATGAAGAGGAAGGCTGAAAAAAGAGATTGTTGGAAGTCGTGGCTGCAACAACAAGGATAACCTTTAGAAGAGAAGAAAAGACTCAAATAGATTATTTATGGTCGTTGATGCATGGCTGTGCCTACGTTTCTCTTCTTGATTTGATTGATTGACGATGAGTGAAATTAAACTGAAGACAAATCCAAGTCGTCAAGGAAAACGGACTCCCATGCGCGAATTTCAGTCACTCCAGGTGACGTACGACGGGGAGACGATCCCAATCTCTTAAACATATGTGTGCTGCCCGGGGCTGAAAGCATCAAAGTTTTGTTTGTTTTTATTATTTTTAAACTTTAGCCTTCGGTTGCACTTTCAGTGATAGCCTCAGGCAACACGCAGTTGTACATGAGATCAGTAACTGTTTTCCCTGTCCAAACCACCAGATGACATGGATGTGAGTCAATATCCCTTTCCTTGTATTGATAACCTGGATTTCAATTTGAATTAATTTAATTAATAATTGCTCCCTCTTGTTTATATTATCCCAGATTTATGTACGCATTAGAACATAAGTAATAAGTGAATGAAAAATTCAAAGAAAACTGTTAATGGAAATGACTTCAGGCTTTGTACTTCCACTCTCTTTATAGTCCGAAATATCAATATATCCCGCGCCACTGCTTCATAAGGTAGTCCGAGCAAGACAGTTCCCTAGAAATTATAGAAACCATATTCGAACTATACGTTTTAATTTCACCAGCTGTAGGACACATCAATTAAACATTGCATTGTTAATGGTGCAATAATATAGTTTTACATAACAAACATTGTAAGTAATCAAATTAAAATATCTCAATAAGTCTTTAAAATGAGTCATTTTTTTCACGCGGTACGTTTGAAACTCCTTCAAAACGGAAGGTTTTTTTGGTATACCAAAGAATTTACTGCGGTGACAATATGATTACCTTTTTTTCAAAAATAGTTGAGAAATCATACAAGCTACAAACTGTTGATTTTTGTACGAGATCTAAGTGTAGGAAATGCCTCATTTTTAATATAAAGTCTCTCAGGAGTGCATACACGCACCATTTCCCATGTAAAAGGGCTGGTATTTTCTGGCAAATATCTCGGAAAGTAATGTGGTAAGGGGTTGAATTTTTGTTGTCAATGGAAGGGTGGTATATTAGTCTTTAAAATGAGACCAAATTCGTTTATTTCTAGGTAAAATGATATTTCGCTCAAACTACGTTAACCCTTAATTGCTATCGTCGGGTCTTTTTTGACTCGACGCATTTTGTTCTTTTTTTCTGGTCGTAAAACGGCCGCTCGCAGCATCCTTGGTTACAGTGTAATCCCAGGGGGGGGGGGAGCGGGGGGAGTAGGCCAGTTGGACTTGAGACAGTGCGGGTGACGGTTGTTGTTTACGAGAAATACGAAAAATCGGATCAAAAAAGACCCACGAGGATGGTGTGTACGTGACCAAAAACTACGACAGTAGTTGAGGGTTAACAGCTGTACGTCTGGTCACAGCTTTAATACAATTGAGTTTGACAATCCACCGCCGACGATTTTCTCTGGCACGTACGTATATTCATTAATTCGAGTGTATTCTGAGACTATTATGCATTATAATTAAGACATTCGTCGAGTGACTCGTCGGGATGAAGAGGGCACTCGATGATCCAATCTAACAGACGGGTCCGCCGCTTGCGTGGAGTCGTCGCTCCTCGCCGCAGGTCAGATCAGAGTGCAACGGCGGTACTGTTTTTCTGGAGAATTCAAAGATTCGACAGGGTCCAGTTTCACTGACACGCCAGTCAACCGTTGAGCTGGGCTATTACCATTCCAATGTCACCCTGGAGGAGAGTACTAATCTCCGTCAATTTCATCGTCAATCTTCGAGAGTGCGTTCACGCCATTACAGTGCGCTGCACCCGTGACTCAAAGCGATGACGCCACGCCGGAGGTCGTGGACAGCGGGATGAAAAAATAATAAAACCGTCGCTTTCCGTTTCGTGGGGAGAGGGGGGGTTTCTGGATAGAGTAGGGGGTGGGGGTGGGGGTGGGGGAGGGACGAGTGACAAAGGCGAAAGGATGAAGGAAGGAAGGGTATAGTGGGGGAAACAGCCGTCGAGTCGCGACGATCGTCGTGGACTTAAAAAACGTGAAGACATTGGGTTCACGACAGTGAGAAGGCCGAAGGCAAGGAAAATGGCATTCCGGGTGATTGTCAGCCGATTTATGTCCGAAATACCAGATTTTATGCCAGGCTTATGCCAAACGAACCAGCGGATTGTGGATCTGCTCCACATCAGACCCCAAAAAGAGCCGCCGAACCTGATTGGTAAATAATTGAAATTAAGATGAAATATGTCAGGTAGTTTGAGCGAGATTTTGTCCCAATCACAAAGGAAACCATCTTCAAATTTTATTTTATTCATTTCAGCATCTGTAAGAAACATGAAGTAAACATTTCCAAGTTAATGAAGCAATGATATGACCTTACATGACTCAAATTCTGAGTAATTTAATAATTAAACCTTTATTTTTCTTTAACTTGACTCATTTTTTCCATGCTATACAGTTAAACAACCTTCACCAAAGTAGATTTTTGAAGTGAAAACTTCTTATGTCGCGTTGAGCACTTTTGTAGATGGGTAAAAGACATTGGACTAGCGTCACCGTCACCGTCACCGCTACTACATATATGTATAATTATGTATATTCTGTATATACACAGTATACTCGCTATATACACAGTACTTGTGGATGGGTACAAACCATTGGACTCGCATCACCGTCACCGTCACCATCACCGCTACTAAATATATGTTTAATTGTATATTCTGTATATACACTTTTGTGGATGGGTAAAAGCCATTGGACTCGCGTCACCGTCACCGTCACTGCTGCTAAATATATGTATAATTGTATATTCGGTATATACACAGTATACTCGCTATATACACAGTAATTGTGGTACACATTAATACACTATTCATCTGCACCATCTTCATTATCCTTTTCAACAAGAGGAAAACAATCGTTATCACTTTCAGATGACGAAGATGAATAATGACATTTCCGTTGATTTCCTTTGGATTATTTAGTTTCTTTTGTTTAATGGCTTCATTGGTTGTGGGTTTCCTATCATTTAAAGACTTGCAAGTAGCTACCGAGCTTTTTAAATTTATTTGTCTTCTTTTTTTTGCTTCTCGTTTTCCTTATTCTAAAACTATTTTTTAGTTTTCACTTGCCACGTTTCTTCCCTCTCCGGTGTGTCTGTAGGAATGCGTGTTCTAATTGGCTTTCTTCCTTTATTCTTCGCTTTCCTAGGACCAGATTTGGCGAAAGGCGGAACTTTCTCTGTCGTTACATCTCTTTTCAAAGTGCCGTTGGTCGGGCAAGTTGTAGAAGCAGATGATTAAGCTCTATTTTCTGCTGAAGTAATGCTGTCACAGTCATCCTTGTTCCTGGACGGTTTGGGGACTGATAGGCATATCTGTGATACATGAGGTTGGCCTATTCTTTCATCTTGAGGAAGCTGTGGCCCAGAGGAGAATATCATGGCAATAATATCCAGGTTTGTACGGTCTATAGAATATGAGCTCAAGCAATCATCGTCAGTGAACCTAACCGTGTTTAATGGGTAAATGCAAGTCTTAAACCCACTAAGGATGTTTTGAGTGAATATTGATCTGCAAATATTTGCCGACCACTAGCTCTAGAGATTTAGGTGTCATCAGAAGGCATTGATGGCGTAGGTCAAGATTAACGGATCGATATCAACAGCCACATCTTCGGACGAGAGTGAAAGTTCACGGAATCGGCATCCGGGCACTGCGATGGTGGCTGGAGCTTATGAGACGTATGAAGGGGTAACTGTGTCATAACGATTCCAGCTTTGGATCCCTTGTCAACAGCTTCTAATAAGAGATGCAATTTGTGATTGACAAGAAGCAAAAGAACATATTCTTCTTTGGAAGGCTTGACATGGGTTATAAAGTGCTCAAGGAGATTAAAACAATTTCTCATTTGACCAACAACTACGTACTGATCTAGAAGGAGCACCAAATAGCATTCTACCTTTGAATATTAACCGTGGAAAAGCAAACGTGGGTGGAGTGTGGTTACCTATTGCATAATAATTATCGTTAAAAAGTTGCCTCTTACGCTAGAATTTTGGACTCTGGCTTTCTGAGAATTTTCCTGGTCCTGTGTTACACCCTGGCATAAAAATGACGCATCTCTCGTTCTCCAGCTATTCTTACAGCTTTCTAGGTTTCTGGAATATTTATCCCTTTTGCAACAACACATTTAAACATTAAGAGTGTAATAACTGTTTTGGTGAGGCCTTGGTTCATTTTTTCAATTTTTTTAGAGTTACTCCACCGATAAAGCTCCCTCATTTTCCGATTTAACCTTGCGGATACCAAAATTTGATTATATGAATAATTTTCAGACAGTCGATACACTTGCCTTGAAAGTGACGTCAGTTTTACGCTGTAAACTTTGCAAGCTTTTCGTAAAGAATTTGTATTTTCACCTTCTGACGTCACCGCTATAACTGCTGCCTTCATTTCTTACGCGTTGATGGCCTCTCTTGTCTTGTCGGTCTTTCTTTGCAGCATCGTAACTAAAAGAATGATAAAAATATATGGTACGTCATGTATCACGGAACATGTTCCGGGGTACATGAGGTGTTTGTACTCCCTGGAACAACAGGTCACCATTTTGTAGAAAAGCCAGTCAAAAACATACAAAATTTGGCTAAAATGAAAATCAAACAATGAGTTTTACTCACAATTTAGTGCAGATCAGATGTTATGCACAATTTAGTACAGCATCAGATGTTACGCACAATTATGGAGATAAACTTACTGTTCTCTAGAAAGACACGAAAGTATGAACACAAATCTATTTATAAACTAAAGAGAAAAACTTTCCACCATATTGGCCATATTGCTTAGTGGAATGGCACGGAAAACAAACGTCATCACCTTCCTCCGAACACCTTTCGATCTAGGTCAGTTTTGGACCTCTAAACCACAGCATTGACCAATTTGCTGAGAGTATTCCCAGGTACATTATAGTCTGGGTATAACAGTCTCCCCTTCTGTAAAATTTATTTTGTAAACTTTCTTCTTATTACCAATGATCATTGATTTAGTTATTGATGCTTTAAATAGTCCTGTTATGTTTGGCCCAAGATGCAATAGCAGAATCATCTTCATATACATTTCTGATAGTATCGCTAAGGCCTTTAGGATGACAATGGCAATAGATCTGCAAATCGCAAACATAGGTCATATATTTACAATGACCAATACAATTTTGAAGGTCACGAATATACAGCGAGAACAAAAGTGGCCCCAGAACAGACCCTTGTGGTACTCCACATTAGGTAATTACCCAGTTCGACATATTTCCTTTAGAGTCTTTCACCGATTAACGACGTCCGTTCAAGTAGGAAAAAGAGCCAATTTAAGGAAGAGCAGGAGAAATTGAGGTTTCGCATATTTTGTAGGAGAAGAGCATGATTTACACGGTCGAAAGCTTTACTAAAGTCAAACAGGACTAGTATGGTCTACATCTTATTATCTAATGGCAAACCTTATATCGTGCGTGACTTTAATTAAGACCGTCTGTGTGGAGTAGTTCATACGAAAACCTGACTGGAACGGATCAAATAACTGATGAACTGTTAAATAATCTATCGCCGGTTTATGAACTGTATTTTCGAGACACTTAGAAGCGGCACAAATAATAGATATAGGACGGTAATCTCCCGGTGAATTAGGAATTTTACTTTCCTTAATTGGTTAAATCAGTGATAACTTTCAAACCGAGGAATAATTGCTTGATATTAAGGACGAATTGAAAATGCCAATTAGAGCGGGAGTCACAGCGTCGGATAAGGATTACACGTATTTAATCGAAATCGCAATCCCGACAGAATTTGATTTTGCCTCAAGTAGAAAATTCTGCAATACATTGGAAGTTATGTAATGAAAGTAGAAATTTTTATCATTAAAACGAACAAAAGCATCTGTCATTAAGCATCCAAGTCATATGTCGAGGAAAAGCCACTCGTTGCGAAGTGCTTGTTCATTGCATCTAATTAAAGTCCGTGAACAGACCTTTGACCAGTCTGTCTGACTTATCCGATTTTTTTAACTCTCTCCAGAGGTCACTAGAATTCGTGACGTTAGAAAGAGTTATAACAAAGTATTGATGTTTTGCCCTAATCACTAAGTGTTTCACGAGATTGCGTTGTGTCACAAATAGTTGGTAAGTGTCTCTATCTTTAGTTCGAATGGAGGAAATCGTTAGTCTGTCTCTCACTTTCATTTGTTTCTTTCACTCCGACAAAATCCATGTTACTATGGGTCTTTATCGCTTTGGGACGTGGCGATCAAGGCACATTGTATACAATGAGTTGAAACGTTCCACTTTCGAGTCAATACTAGTGGAGCTAAACACGTTTTTTCCAGTCCGTTTCGCCAAATTCTCTCTGGAAGCTATCGATTTCAAAATATTTTATAGTCCTAAAAACAATTGTAGATGGAATTATCACAGGTACAGTTAGTTGGTATGTTAGGGTGATCTTATCAAGTGCCTAAAGAAAAGGAGCAGGTGATTGATCAATGGAGGAAATTTTTTCCTAGGAGTAACCCAATGCAAAGATTGAGAACTGTGTGGTAACTATCGGTGTGATGACCAGCATTTAAAGGAAGCAGTTGATGATCATTTGAGCGTATAAATTTATATAGAAATGAACTATAATAACTATCACGGAACATATCAGCGTCAAAGTCTCCGGCTATTACCATATTTTCAAAGGTAGAGCTTAATTTTATAAATGAAATTTCAATATCTGAATCTGATATATGACTAACCGTTGGTGGTCCACACACAATTCGCAACAAAATGTTTGAAAGATTTAACCCGCACTATTTCCATTACAATGAATTCAGGTATCGACTCGTACGTAAATTCCGATATCGCAAGGACTGTTGAATACAGCCGATGATGATCGAAGACTCCAACCCCACCGCCAACTTTACCAATTCCGTCTCGTCCATGTACATGATAACCGTTAAGTTTAATCATTTCATCGAATATACTTGGTTTTTTCCAAGTCTCGGTCATCCAGAATATATCTGTGGGATCGGAATCAAAATGAAGTCTGAATTCGTCGATGTGGCACATTGGATATTGGCAATTTATTAAACAGATTTTCAGTTCACTCTGAGACTTACTGAGAGTATTCACCTTAACTTTTGGAAGTAACGGGGGGCCTGATGTTAATATTCTTTTGTTTATAACTTCTTCAGAGACAGTGAGAAGCCGGTCGCTACAATTTCTACACGGGCAAACACAGGTCCATTTCGCTCCCAAGCATGCAGGATTTTGCATTCCTTTTTTAAGTCTCTGGCAGCTGCGTATAGCATTTTATTTTGTGGGGACAGTGACTCATTAACGCAGATGCGATGGTGGCTCGGACCCAGGCCTATGTTTTCGTCCCCTTAATGTGAAGCTAGGCTTCTTCCCCTTAGCTTGAGTGAACAACGCGGGAACTTAAGACACGAGCTGCTGTGGAGGATGTTTGCGGGGACTGAGAAGGGTCTCATGAGGGTTTAGGTCGAATGCAGTAAGGATAGTCTATCATGCTGAGGTCAATTTTGACTCCAACAGCGGTCTCCACTTTGCAAACGAGTTCCTAAGAGTGTTCACGGATAGAAATAGGAATACCATGAATCTTAATTGTGATACGTAGTCGTTCCTGTTCGGTGCGACTGACAATGAGTTAAAATTCCACATTAGCGAGGTTCTCCTTCAAGTTTTCGCTGTCAAAAGTTAAATTTGTTTGGTTATCAGTTATTTTGGATAGGGAAGAACTTACTTCACTAATGGATTGAGTACAGTTACCAATTGAATCTTGTATATAAGATATCAATGCCTTAATTAAGGTACCTATGTTCTCCTCGTATCTCTTTCGCCATGGTTTGCAACTCCTTCAGGGTTCCACTGTAATCAATTTGTGACTCACTGACTCAGGGTATGATTGGCATGTCGTCACCACACTGAGATCTTGCAATGAACAAACACTTTTCACAAATATAGGGCTTCTGATGCTCAGAAAATACATTTGTTTCTTGTATAGTGAGTAACAAACAATGAGAATTTGAAACTTCGCTGGATTTGACACTTGTTGGCGGACATATGTTACCGCATGATTTGAATATGTTCAGGAGGCAAAATTTAGAGATACAGTCAAGTTCAGAGTTACTTCGTGACTTGGTGCTTTTTTTAACGAAAGTGTGACTATTTTTGTTTCATAGTTGGCGGCAAAAACCATAGAAAACAGATATAACTCCTGGTTACTATCCTAATCAAATGAGTTTCTAAAGAATTTAGAAACGTGTTTTACGCTCAAATTCCATTATGTCTAACGGGCGCGACATTTTGATCTTCTAGAGAACGGGACTCTCCGCTCACTAAGATTCCTAGCGCCGGTCCGAAGGACAGGGAAACGGTACGGCATGATTCGAATTTAGATGCTTATATTTCCAAATAAATTTGGGTTCATTTCTGCTCATTGACTCAATGTTATTGTTAACAGCCACACGTGGACACATAATTGTGTGAAATTTTCAGAGGAAAAATCATTCACCAGGACTAGAATTCAATCCCAAATCCCTCGATTTCGCGCCGCGTACTCAAGCCGACCAAGCTACTCAGGCGTCCTCGGCCACCAATGATCTCATGGGGGCGTTAAGGACCAAAGGTTATCTCATAGGTACCGTGCATAAGTGTAATGCTAGCATTGTCCGTATGCGAGCGCTAAGCGTTACTATCTACGGAGTAAAGCCCAACTTAAAACACAAAAGTGTTCACCTGGGCAAATTCATAGAACTACGGGACTGGCTGCACAGTGACACAATAGCGGGTGACTTCGTACAAGTTACCGCGCGGTCACATCCGCAGTTCTTTGAATTAAGCCGTACGTGGACTTCGGGTTCATATTTGGAGTTAAAACAAACGTATCTGTTAAAACTCTTGATCTTCCTTCTTGATGGAGGTGTTTCTACAGATTTTAGAAACTTGTCATGCTCTCAAATTCCACGATTTCCCACGGGCGTGACATGAAGAATTCTCCGAGAACCGAGCCCTACGCTCCCTGAGAGATTCTCAGACCGAAGGACGCGGCTTGGTCTTGGTCCACCTAGCCGGTCGTTGTCGGCGCATTTGATGGCCTCCCGCTTCCTCCTCTCAATCTTTCCTAGGGCTCTCCATTTTGAAATACGGCCGCCGGGCGAGGGTGACTGCCGCTCGCGTTAATGCCATCGCCGCTTTTTCTTCTCCCTCTGCGCCGAGAGATGGAGAACGAGAGAAGGAGTGGGGTAATGGTGCTGGGCGACGGCGGGAATGGTTTATCCTTCGTGAGGGGACATTTAACGGCGAAGAGGGGGGGAGGCAGTTACCAGGAAAGAGCCTTCTAACCCCCCCATCCCCCCATACCTTCCTCCTTCATCATCTTCTCTGCCGAAGAAACCCTCCCCACTTCAACCCTCTCGCAGAGAACGCTAAACCCCACCCTCTCCGATCTTCTCGCACGCAGTGGAGGAAAGCGGGACATGTATTTATAATTTTTTCACCCGTTCATTTCTTTACTAGCGTCGATGTCGTCGTCTGCCGTGGGGGCCCCGTCCCAAGGGTGGGGGCCGGTGGCAAGGGGAGGGGGAGGGCAACCGGCGAGTCGACAAGCGGGGAAGATGAGAAAGGAGGGCCTTTGCCTTTGGCCGGACGGCCGAAATTTCAACGAGAATACAATGCCTTCGACTATAAGTTAAAAGAATTTGAAAGGTTTTCTTTAAAAAAAACATAAGTCTTCGAGCTCTGAAAAGGAAAATGCTGCAAAAATATCGCTAAGAGCTCGATCACGTTTTTTAAAAAAAATTCTTCAAAATGGTCTTTAAGTCTTTAGCATTTCGAAACGTTCAAATGACTTCGCAGTTATGACCCAAGTTTTTCCAAATGGCGTTTGTTAAGTGAAAATCTAGGAGAAAAATACATCGACTCTCCATGTCACCATTCAGATGTAGGGAAATGAGCTCAGGCGCCAGAAATGGATATGTTTGCGGGTCAAATATTAGAAATTTTCGTATATCGGTCATAGAGAGTGGCGAAGAGAGGCCAAAAACACTACGAATGACGGTTATGAAATTATTTTCATAACCGTCCAGTGTATCGTACATAGAAAATTTTACGGCAAATACTATTGTTTTTACACACTCTATTACAGATGCTTGCGTATTCCAGTGCGGGATTAAGCAAATTGGAATCATAATTAGCATCAATATTGTACAACCGTCACTAAAATTATTATTTTAAGATGCGTGACTCAAACATTTTCTTCTATGGAATTTATTTTTTTGAAATAAATAAATAAGTATTAATGAAGAAATCGGGGATAAATGGAATGATTGTGTTTGGTGATTAACTCCAGATAAATCCATCGGGAAAATATTGATTTGAAGACAAATATAGTATTGAGTATTCCCAATAAAACACCTAACGCGTAGATTAGTATTCTTGTAGCTAAGACCGTATTACTCAGGCGACAATGAAACAAAGAGAAAATAATATCTTCCAGGGCAACACTCCGAGTCGATATTTCCATTTTCGCCTTCATTTATTTTTAAATTTTCAGAGTCCTGATGATAATTACGTGAGAGTGTTGTCGAAATGTTGGCGAAAAAAAGATATTAACCCGATGTGTTAGCGGAGAAGATTTTTCAGACGTCATTCGCTGAGAAAGAGTAAGTTCTTTCATTAGACACAAAGAGAACATTGAAAAGTATATAGCTAAATGAATAATTGAACCTAACTCTTATTTTACGAGCTCATGGTCCAATACGTATTCTCACTAATAGGATTCCGCGGTCAGAAGCGAAGCAGATTGGACGGAGACGAGATTCAACAACTATATTTCCGAGTGCTTACTTGCTCTCAAATACAGTCTTCGGAGAGAGAAATTTGGATGGAAGGAGAGTAATTTACATTCATTTAGAGTAATCAAAAGCAAAGTTATAATGTATAAATCTCTCCCGGACTCTTTCCTCAAGTACATGAGAACTTGTGGTGGCTTAACTTTGTTACGTCAATCAGGATCCGTCAAGGCAGACTCACCGGCCGTTTCTCGTTGTAGGATTTCGTACAGAAAAGCTGCATCTCAAAGTGTAGCCTATCCATCTGGACCTGGTTTTTGTGCTTTACGCTGCATTTGGTTTTCTCTATACATACTCATTTGAGCACTTCCTAGTTTCTGATTATATCTATTCAATTGATTTTCAGCATACGCCTCCTGTACCATGTTACTAAAGACTTATCCTGTATCAAATGTTCCAGCTTCTTATGTCCCACGTCTCTGAGTCAACACACCACAGGATTTTTTTCAGATAGAGGCTTCAATTTTCGAAGTCCTATTTTATTTGAATACACCCTTTGTATATTCTTAATGAATGCTTTTCTTAGCTTCACAGTTTTTCGTTTGATGTTCGTTGGATTTATTCAGTCCCATTCCATGAATCGTCCAAAGTGAGCGAAGAATTCCACATTTCTGTCAAATCTCCTTGTAGCGGAACGTTTCTTTCTTCCCTTTAATCTCAAGTTATTCATAAGGTTTTCATCCTAGCAAATGACTCCGGTAACCTCGTAATCATCAGAACGTAACATGGTATTCAAATTATCATAGCTATTCTACTAATTTAGTCAGTTTATTGAAAAAGAAAGAATAATAAATTTCATGGCAGGAATATGTATAAAATACTTACCTCCAGGAAACATTCCACTGCCATAATATTCTACAATAGCATGAAGTACTCAATAAATGGCCTAACCAATGACGACTTATTTTGTATTTTGACATTTACTGTGAGATCTTCGGGAAAAAAACGTGTGAATGGATAGTCAATTCTTAATATAATATTTCTCGTGCACATGAATTTTAGTGAGATTACTTCTTTATCTAATTCCTCACATGGTTTCACCAATATTTTTTTTGTTTAGTTATTTAGTTGACTGATTTAGGATATTTTGATGGATTTTAAAAGGTAAAATTCCTCCAGCAGAAACTAAGGTAGTGTGTAATTTTTTTCCTACATCTTGGTCACGTCTATCATCGGCAGCCATCAATACCAAGACTAGTTTTCTTCATCTCCCAACTCCAATTTAAAATATACAAATCAATTAATTCCAACGTAAGAAATTATTTTGTGGTCCCTTTTTTATCTGTAAATGTGTTCCATCCCTTACCTACGTCGACAATTCTACGATACGGTACGACGATGCTAAGATAAGTTTTGTAGTGTGTCTGGGTTGATAGAAGAATTGGGATGGGAATCGCTATCACAGCGTAGATTAATTTATAGGTTTAACCTCGTAACTAAATTTCAGGAAAACCACCTCTATGACGACCTAAAAAACATACTCTTAACTCCTTCGCACTACGGCAGATTAGATCGCGCCAATAAAATTACAGATATGGATTGTGGAACCGATAGGTATAAAATTTCATTTTTTCCGCGTACCATTCGGGACCATAACAGCTGTGATCGTCGTCATGAATAGTTCGAGTATTGACAATAGGCAGGCAGTAAATCTCTCTCATTATATTCTCTACTCTCTTATTTATGCATGATGAAAATATTGATGTTCTTATTTATGCATGATATTTTGAATCTGTAGTAGTAGTCTTTGTATCCCTTGCATGTTGGAACGATTGAAGATAGAATGTTTCTTGGGTATTAGATTTTTAATTGGCGCTTTGCATGTGGGGTACGCGGGTTTCAATGTAATTTCGGTGTTCTTCCGTATAATTCATGCATGCCTGGTGTGGAAGCACTCCCTGCCACACACCCTTTGGGTGGCTTGCAGGGTATGGCGTAGATGTAGATAAAAATGAATTCTCTAAAATGAATTCTCTAAAATGGAATCTCCCTCGGGAGGGAGAATCGTTTCCAAGAATCGGATCTGCTTTAGAATGAGTCCAAATATTAGATATGTGTATACTGACGCCTAATTTCACTACCTTATCATCAGGAAATACGCACAGCGCATCAAAACTAGACGAGAATGAATACTTTTTTAAAGCTTTTTAAAAGGGTGTAAAGCTGAAATTTTTTTATCAACCACTCCAATGGACAGGGCGCTCAGTGCTATTTCCACCCGCTCAGTGCTATTTCCTCTTATACTCCTGAAAATTTTCATCTCTCGTAATTAAATTTACAAACTCTTCGTAGCAGTCCATCATTGAAGATTCTATCCGTATCATTTGATCTTCGTCATTCTACGATAGCAATATCCAACGCTACACTTATATTTTCGGATTGGATATTTGGGGAGGCGACCGACAGATAAGATCATTTGCGCCATAGGGGACAGGTAAGGGAGGAAGGGTGGATGGAAACCCGGCGTCGGCATTAGCCTACTGTTAACGAAAGGCGCCAAGGGAACCACAGTTTAACGTCTCATCCTACTGACGGAGTACTGTACTTGAAGTGCCCTCCACAAGACACTCAAGTATGGATCGGTTTCCTCTGAAAAATATCTTCCTCTTCAGGGATTCGAACCCTGGCCGCCCGTCTGGTAGGCGAGTACTCTTTGAGTCACCCCACCAACCCGATCCCAACTTACATTGTCTCTAATCTTCTTCGTTCTGAGCAATCGCTTTCATTCTCTAATGCTATTTTAAAATTTTCTCGTTTCTTTTGGCGATGGCATCGGCTGCTCGCTGTGAACAGGATCAACAATTCTCCCCCCTCTCGACAGTTAAAGACAAGAGAACCGATTCTCCGGCTATACTTTCGCTCGAACGACACTTCAACCGAAAACGGAATGTTGGCGTGAAGCGATATAGGTGGAGTAGTAGGGGACGGAGAGGGGGGAAACGGGGGAGGGGGAAACTCATCGACATGCCCCCCCCCCTCCGACCCACTGCTCCCGTGTTAATGTTTCCGCGGCAACGGCGAGTTCACCCGATTGGACGGGGTGGCGACGGCGAGGGGGTAACGACATGAAGTTTGTTCGCACCTAAATCTTTGCCACGGCAGGAGAGGGGAAGTGAGGGCAGGGGGACGGGGAGAGAATGGAGCGGGAGGGGTGGGGGAGGTGGGCGAGGGGCGATGTAACATCCCCGCGGGTGGCCACCGCGGGAGGGATGGAAGAAAGAGACCCCCACCTCTCATATCCACACTCTTTTTTGTCTCCACCCGACCCCCAATACCCAAATCACGACTACGGCGCCACCTATCACATTATTTGTCTCGACACCCGGGGGGAGGGTGGGGAAGAAGGGGGAGGAGGCGTCTTGGGAGGGGGCCTGGATGAGGTGGAGGAGTCCGGTGCTGGACTCTGGGAGCGCGCCCTGGGACTACTCATTTGGCGAACCGCCACCAGAGGGGAGGGCGTCGAGGACGTTCCATTACATATATTTCTCCGCCGTCTTAAAGGAAAATTGAGGCGGTCCACCCTACTTCCAAAAAGGACTCCCTTTTTCCCTTCAGCAGGCGGCGTCACGTGCACGCAATGGCGGCGCAGCGGAGGACACGCCAAGTCCCGACTTGGACGCAGACAGATGAAGTAGAGAGGGCGGAGCACGCAAAGCCCTTCGACCGATTCATGGGAACAATTTGACGTCCACACACTCTCCTCTAGCACATCTTTATAAACACGCAATGCGAACGTGAAATGGAGGTCTGCCTCGCCATCATCGGCACCGTGGCCCAAGGCAAAGCAATGTGCTCAGGTCCAAACACAAATTGACTCCCCTGAAGCACTTGTAGCCGACGGTTATAACCACGAGTTAGGACGGAATTATTGGCCCTGAATATACTATCATGTGTCGCGTGTTAGTGATAATGTGGGGCATTTACGTCTTTTTTATAAAATTTATCAGCGCATATTCTTCTCATGAACCGGTTTAATTAAAAGGTTATAGGTATATGCTTTATCGTTCAAAATCACGTTTTCTACTGTAATCAGAATACTCTCATTAAGAGCCTATGTTAAAATCCTCACATTCAAGGCTCAGCTACAGTTAAAATAGCCAGAAAATTCTATTTTTTTATCTCGGTTAATAAAATGGACTTCAAAGATGATGCATTCAGACATCAAAATGTCTGTAATAAGTGCTCCTGATGATATCAGAGCCATCTAAAGCGCGAGTGAGGCAACAGTGTCATATGACATGAAGTCCACACAAACTGTCGACTAAATACGTAACCCTATTCAGGAATACACCAATCCGAACGACCGGAAGTTTTATTTTTCCCATCTCCATGGCGACAAGCGATCCGAGGGGCAGTGAAGACGTGGGGAGTGGACTCGATGGCCTCAAACCTCGGGGGCTGGAACGCCGCAAGTGGACTGATTCGGAAGCGGTTCCGTTCACGCGTCTGTCGGGTGGCTCCCTCAGATTGACTTAAGCGCAATGAAAAGAAAACGACAATCAATGCCAAGCCATTTGTGAGCACCAGAGCACCGAGCCTAAGTCAATCTCTTGTGACCCGACTTCTCGCAGTGCTTTCTCAATATATCTAATACCTTGTGTGACGGAAATACATGAAGTCTCGTCAAACATTGTCATTAACTGTATCCATCTTTGTAGCTGTATTAACTGTATTAATCTTTGTAGAATTATACTCTCACTCTCTTACTCCCAGGGCCATTGATATCCAAGTTGATATTTAGCCGCGCCAACATATCCCCTCCATCTCTTTCGGTCCATTGCATCCTCCTCTGCAAGTCCAACCTATTTTCGGTTTCGGATCCATAGAGCAGTAATGGCCAGATTATTGTTTTGCACAGTCTAATTTTTGTTTTATTTGACAGGGATTTCGAAGCTAGAAGTCTGTGGCATGCATGTGAGCGTCTATTGGCTAGATTTAATCTGTTTTGTATATCTAATTCTTCTCTAATGTCATTTGACAGAATGACTCCAAAGTATTTAAAAGAGACTACTTTTTCAAATTCGTGCCCTTCTATGTGTTGGGAACCAATATTTTCCTTTGGCACTCTTGAGAAATGCATATATTTTGTTTTCGAGCCATTTTTTAATTATAATGTTAGAAAATTTTGTGGTAACCTTGAATGAGATACATAAAAAAAAGCTTAAAACTCGGCTCCGGTTTCAAATCGCAGGTATCGTCATCGGGTCGTGTTATAAGTGATTTTTATGCGGCGCGGTAAAAGTTAATAACGATTTTCATATTTTTCGGAAAGCAAAGCAGGTTTTGTCACATTCGCATATAATTACGGAATTCCGTCTAAACAGAAAAAAATACCTTTTTACAATCATCCATCAATGCCACCCGTAGTCAAATCAACTCGGTGATATCTATAGATTTTGTCTTTCTTCGTATCTTTGAACTCTCGAAACATAAATGGAAACGTTCAGTCGACAAAGGGTCATTTACGCTCCAAAACGAGTAAAATTGAGTGGACCAGGAAGAGAACAGGAACAAAACAGCGAACAAGTTTCAGCGAAATCTCTCATTGTCTGCCTTCGGGAATCGGGGATCGATCCATGCGTACAGCGCGAGAGAAGGAACAGCCCTTCTTCCATTATTCCCTTTTACCCGAAGAGCAACTTTTGTTCCTCGAACCGAGGTGCTCCGAACAGTTATTCATTCAGTCATCGGCGCGACCGACAAAAGTGCTCCTCACGACTCTCGAAACGGTCTCATTGTCGACGGGCGGTTCAATCGAAACACGCAGCTGACTGCTGGCTGGCCGACACCTTCCCTACTGCAGAGAAGGCTATCTCTCTCTCTCTCTCTCCACCTTCCCACTTCGCGGTGTCACAAAAGCGTCTTATTAACAAAGACTCGTCCTTTCGCCTCTCTCTCTCTCCCAGTCGACCAACGGACCCGGATGAAGAGGCAAAACAAAAGAGAAACGAAACGAAAAACCCGTCTCCACACACACTGCTCTGCGCTTCCAACCTCTCTCTCTCTCTCCACCCAGCAGCCCCTCCCCCTCCTAACACACACACACACCAGGGGCAACCACCTCCGGGTCTGTCCTCCTCCTCCCGGCCCCTTCCGCCCACCCCCCAAGCCAATTCCCACCCCATCTCATTCCCCGCCCCGCCCCCCCCCCCCCTCACCGTCCCTCCACACCGCCCTAAACACAATCCCATCGAGTCGTCCGTCCGTGAATTTACGGAGACTATGCGTGGAAGCAAAAAAAATATAAAAAAATAAAACAAGTCCTCCGGATTCGCGCGTTCGCTCCCGCTGCAGTCACCTGTTTTACATACATCCATGAGAGTTGGGGGCGGGGGGGGTGGAGATGAGGTTTACACGAGCCGAGCTTCATGAGTCGAGAGGACCTCACTGGAAGAGAGATCGGCAGAAGAACGTCATCTGCAGATGTACATCGACTAAACCCTTTGAGTGCGGCATGACGTGATATCACGTCATGGTTGTCTTTACGCTGGTGCTGATAACGTAATATCACGTCATGGGCACCGTGAGTGTTCTAGTGAGGGGCCTAGTGAAAGTTTACTCGTGAAAGCTGGAGCACTCACAGCACCCTTGACGTGATATCACGTCTTCCGCACCAGCGTAAGGACATTCATGACGTGATATCACGTCATGCCGCACTCAAAGGGTTAAGGTAGTGCGAGACAGATAGTTCCCTAATCATAATAGAAACGATATTCAATATATACGTTTCAATTCCACCAGCTGTGAGACACACGAATTAAATATTTCATTATTAATAATAAATTTCAAGTCATCAAATGAAAACATCTAAATAAGTTTTAAACTTTAACTTAACTTTTTTTCTCGCGGTTCGTTTGAAACTCCATCAAAGCGGAAGGTTTATTGATATCCCGAAGTATTTACTGCGGTGACAATATGATTAATTTTCAAAAATAGTTGAGAAAACACACAAACTACACACTGTTGATTTTTTGACGAGATTTTAGTGTAGGGGACGCCTAACTTTGTAAATAGTGTCTCTATGGAGTGCATACACGTACCATTTCCCATGTAAAAGGGCTGGTTTTTTTTCGGCAAATATCTCGGAACGTAACGTGGAAAGGGGTTGAATTTTTTGTGTCAATGGAAGGGTGATATATTTTTCTTTACAATGAGACCAAATTCATTGATTTCTGGGTAAAATGATATTTAGCTCAAACTACTTTAAGAAAAAATGTTTGGTAGCTTTTAACCAATTTGATTTTCATTTTTAACCATACACAATTGAAATGAAGAAAAATTCGCGAAGAAGTTTTTATTTTACACCAATATTTTACCGTTTTCGTGTAATGTATTAGTAATTTTTTATAATAATGTTGCAACCGAAATATTTTTACAAATTTTAAACGTATTGGAGCGAGAGGGGGAGCGTGAAATGTGTGCAGATGTATTGCTGCATAGGTACTGCAAGTGACTATTGGGTCTCCACTTATATTTTTAAATTGTGTAAAAAATGTAAAAATGTGTTGGATAATCATATTTTTGTAAAAGGGAGTATTCCCGTGAGTGTTTAAAGAAACAAATAAATAAAAATGTTCGATCGATTTTGACCAAATTGATCGAAATATAAAGTCCATCCAAGAAAACATCGCAGTTTTTAACGTGGATGACTTGGATTCGGAAAAAATGAAAAGGAAACAACATTTTTTTTTACTACACGCAAACAGAAAGTTCATTTTTCTGCTCTATTTCGCGAGAAGAAAGTTACGTTTTCTCTCTCTGTTTAACGTGTGTATTACTTCGTGTTTTACTACTGTAGCAACGTTTTCACTACTGAAGTCTTACCTTGCCAAAATAGATAAATTGAAACAAAATTCAAACTTAGTAATCAATGAGAACTTTTCTCCAATGCCCTATTTGTAACAGCAACAGAGTGAATTGAGTCTAACAATTAATATATTGGAAGATTTTATTGATATCGATGAATATTTTGATGGAGAAATCCGGTGTTTTGGTTTGGAAGCTCAAAATATTTCAGATAATTTGATAAGGAGCAGGAAGGTTTCTCGGGTTTTCCACCGGTTGATATTCTGCATCTCTCCCGACGTTTCGAACAGCGACTTGCTGTTCATCCTCAGGGGATCTTCTGAATGCCGTATTCTCAAAGTGGTCCGGTATATATACATCCCGTTCATGGTCAGGTGTAATCTGATTGGCTCTCGCGTGTTACGCTTTTCCCGCCATTTTTGTCATATATAAAGGTGTTCACTATTGGTTTCCACGCATTGCTGATTTGAAACCCGGTGTCTCTGTTGATGTTGTTGCGGTTGATGCGGATGTGAATGGCTTCCTTGACGAGGCGGTCCCAGTAGCCATGTGCACGGCAGAGCAGTTTCGTCTCCTTCCATTGTATGGCATGGTCCTCATTGATACTATGCTCTGCCACCGCGGATTTTTCCGGTTGGGCCAGTCGCAAATACCTCTGATGTTCTTTCGTCCTCGTTTCAATTGTCCGACTGGTCTCTCCAATGTATGTCTTCCCGCACTCACATGGAATCTCATAAACTCCTGGTGTCTTCAGACCGAGAGGATCCTTCACTTTTACTAGTTGGTCTCTGAGTTTTGGAGGTGGTAAATGAACGGTCTTAATATTGTATCTGTTAAGGATACGTTGGATTTTTCCCGATATGGTGGAGACATAGGGAAGGAAAGCTTTGGAGATAGGCTTTTCTTGCGGCTCCCGTATGCCGTCAGTGGGCTGTCTAAAGGCCCTCTTCAGGGCCATGGAAATTTGAGTTTCACTATAGCCATTTTTCCGAAACGTCTTCTTCAGATGTTTTATCTCATTCGGGATGCTCTCGGTATCAGGAATGTTCTTGGCTCTGTGCAATAGGGTAGACAGCACCGCCTCCTTCTGTGATGGGTGGTGGTGACTCTGATTGCTCAGATACAGGTCCGTATGAGTCGGTTTCCTGTATATGCTGTGTCCCAGGGTTCCATCTTCCTTTTTCCGGATTAAAATGTCGAGGAACGGGAGCTGGCCATTTTCCTCTTTTTCCATGGTGAATTTAATGTTAGGATGCTGGCTATTCATGTGGGCGAAGAACAGGTCTAGGGCGTCCGTTCCGTGTGGCCAGATCAGAAATGTGTCGTCCACATATCTAAAAAAGCATTTGGGCTGCAGTGGAGCTGAGTTGAGGGCCTGCTTTTCGAAGTTTTCCATGTAAAAATTCGCAATTGCTGGGGATAACGGCGAACCCATGGCTACACCCTCCGTTTGCTCGTAGAATTTTCCATCGAAGGAAAAATAGGTCGAAGTCAGCACATGATGGAATAGCTTGACCGTGTCAGAGTCGAATCTTTCTGCCAGGAGTCGCATTGTGTCAGCCAATGGTACACAGGTAAAGAGTGATACCACGTCCAGACTGACAAGGATGTCAGAAGTGTCCACTCGAATCTCCTTTATTGTCTTGACGAATTCCAGCGAGTTCTTGACATGATGGTCACTAACGCCCACATGTGGTGCAAGTATGCCGGTTAGATGTTTAGCCAAATTATAAGTTGGCGAGCTTATGGCGCTGACGATTGGTCTAAGTGGAACTCCTTCCTTATGTATCTTCGGTAATCCGTAAATTCTGGGAGGCACCGGTGCTTCTGTTCTAAGGTACCTTGCTGTCTCAAATGGGATTCCCGCTTCTTTGATGAGCTTGATAGTCCTTCTGTTTATAGAGTCCGTGGGGTCCCGTGGAATTCTCTTGTACGAGTTGCTTGTGAGTAACTCATGCATCTTCTCATGATAATCCACGGTTTTTATGAGAACGGTAGCGTTGCCCTTGTCGGCTGGTAGGATGGTTACTGCAGTATTTCTCTGTAAGGCTCGCAGAGCAGTCCTCTCTTTGAAATTGATATTGGACTTGGGCAGTACTGCTTTCTTCAAAGTCATGGATATCTCAGCTCTTATGTCTTCCGCGGCGTCCTTGGGTAGTTTACGCACTGCTTGCTCTACTCCACCGATGATGTCGCTAAATGGTATTGATCTTGGCGTTGGTGCAAAGTTCAGACCCTTAGAGAGAACAGCGATCGTGTCTTCGTCGATCCTCTCGTCAGTAAGGTTTATAACCAAACGGTGGCGATCTGGTATCTTGGCTTGTCTTTTTGTTCTTGGTAGACGCTCAAACTTCTGTTTCAATCTCTCCGTGTCTCGGTTATGCAATGAATCGCCCAAGGCTGTAGTGGCCAGATCAACATATTCCCAGTCCATCGGTGAGAGAAAGGAAGAGAGGCGTAGGTGGAGATCTCTCAGGGTTTTGGCGTTGCGATCCAGTATCCGTCGTTTGTTCTGAATTTGTTCTCTGAGTAGAGCCAGGCTCGTCCGGTGGAGAATTCGATCCACCTTCGTCGACTTAAGTGATGATTTCACCTTGGCAAAAGTTGGAATAGCCTCTTCGTCACGGCATTTCAGAAGAAAAGCAAGACTGCATAGTAGTTTTGCTTTCTCCTTGCGTAGGTCCGACAGTTTACGGACGTTGCGATGTGTCTCCTCCCCGTAGAGGTGAGTGATGTATGATCTCAGGTTTTCCCGGTGTATCAGTTGCAGGAAGGTTTCTCGGGTTTCCACCGGTGGAAAACCCGAGAAACCTTCCTGCAACTGATACACCGGGAAAACCTGAGATCATACAATTTGATAAGGAGATTGGGGAGAATAACTGTATGATGAGGGCGAATGGTGAAGTAATTGAACAAGTGGATGATATTGTGTACTTAGGTAAGACATTTACGAAAGATGGACAATTAGATGAGGAGATAAAGAGACGTGCAAATGCTGGAAGGAAAGTGTTAGGTAGCATGTGGAACATATCAAGGAATGAGTGCCTGTCTAAGGAGGCGAAAATTGCCGTGTACAAAAGTGTACCTCTCCCCACTTTGTTGCTTGGTAGTGAAACATGGGTATGTCAGGATAGATATAAGAGTAGACTAAACGCCGTGGGTATGAGTTATTTGAGGAGTGTTTGCGGCAAGAGTAGGATGGATAGGGTGAGGAATGAGTTGGTATTAAATGAGCATGGTTTAGATGCTCCAGTAATGGGCATATATGAAAGGAGTGTGCTTCGTTGGTTTGGCCATGTTGAGAGAATGGATGAGAGTCGAATAACGAAACAGATATATAAGAATGAAATGAATGGTGCGAGAGGTAGAGGTAGGCCGAGAAAGTTGTGGTTGAATGTGGTTGAGGGAATTCTTAAGAGGAGGAATATTAGGAAGCTAAAAAACAGGAGGGCGTGTATGGAGCAGTGTATTGGGGTAAATGAGGCAAAAGAGGTTTGCAAGGATAGGTCAGTATGGAGGAAATTATTGAAGCAGAGTTAGGTGTACAAATATGTATTTATGAGTGAAAATTAGTGACTCTGCCTACCCCGGAAGGGAACGGCGTGAATGGCATATATGTATGTATGCTAACCCGTTTGACGGAGTCGCAGAAAATTTTACCTGCACTCGTGGCCCCGAGGAAGGGTCGACCGTCATTTAGCTGGACCCGAACTCGGAGTCCGTGTCTCAGCGTCAACCCCTCACCGCGGCTGTGTAATGGCACCTACTGACCAGCCGCACTATAATTTTTAACTTTTTAAAGTTAACAATAACCAAGAATTATGTTCTTATTTGTATTGCACTAGTCACATTGCGAGTTCGGGTTCAACCCAATGAGGGTCGACCCTTCCATGGGGCCTCGAGAGCAAGTAAAATTTTCTGCGGCCCCTGCAAACAGATTTAAGCCTATTTCTTTAATGCCAACGGAAGGTCCCCGTTGAAATTCAACGGGTAAAAATACATCGAGCCTATTTTCTAAGGAAACCACAAAGCCTGAGTGGTCATTTGAGGAGTTCGTAACCAATCTTGAACGTTGTGCTCGTCTGACCACTTAGGCCAATGAACATGAAAGTTTCTTCTATGGATTATTATGCTTGGATAGTAATGATGCGACAAGACAGTTTTAACACCAGATTGAGCTTACAGTTAGTGTGTAATGAAAGTACCATTGTAGTCATTTGAGGTTGTGTGGCTTACGTAAGAAAAGTCCTCGATGATTGAGTGAATGTATGTTAACTGCACTTTAACACTTTTAAACATATATAAAAGAGTCGTAACGTTTATGATGTGGGAATTGGTATAAAAAACAGTTCTCAATTGTGATGAGAGGCAGACGGTTACGTTACGTGTAATACATCTGAATATTTAACGATAATAAAACAACGCTGTTTGTTGTAGCAACAGAGGCATCATTACCATTACTATTCTACATCTAAATCCACAAAATACGCTGCAAGCCACCACTAGGGTGTGTGGCACGGGGTGATTACACACCAGGTATGCAGCACTCATCCCAGTTCAAATCAGAACCGCGCAAGTTCCTCCGATAGCCAGGCGCAGGCCAAAAGCAGTCAGGTCAGAAATAATCCCTGCACGCAAGTATTCTTGCACATTTTATTGCGTGTGAAGTCTATTTAAATCCTTAATGCGTATCGTTTAATAGATATGTGTTCTCTTATACACATGCAGTGCCCTTATGAGAGCTACTTTGGGAATATACATTGAAGAGTAGGCTTGTTGTAAATATGCATTGAATTTATCGATTACCTCCCGAAGCAATCTATCATAGGGCTCGTGGGACCCTGGGCCCTACTTATATAGATTTTCTTTCTAAGTGCTATCATGGGCCTGAAGGAAACCATGACATTTCAATCATCGAGGCGTGAATATTCCTTGAAAATCAAATTATTTTTTTTCAGTCAGAAATTAGACTTTTAAGCAAAAAACATGATTTTCAAAAAAATACTAAGGGTGAAAGAAAATTGATTGAAATAATTCGATACTTTCTTTATTCAGCCATCCGATAAAAAATTCCAGCCCTCTTTCTTGATTGAAAGCACTTTAAAAAGCAAAAAATGAAATCACTGCACCGATCCCGATGCTTAGCATGCACCACCAGAGGGAGCCCTTCGGGGGCTCTGAGGGATTTTAAAAATAGCCTATTTTACAACCAGATATATATTCTATCTACATGCCAAATTTTATCTCAATCGGTTCAGCAGTTTTTGCGTGATGGATCAACATACAGACAGACAGACGTAATAACATTTTTATATATTAGTAAGGATGTGGAGTAGACGCACTCACACAGTGATAATGCGAACAATGACATTTGCACTTCCTCTGCACGATTACCGCGTCAAAGGCGAATTACCGCGAAAAAAGGACGAAACGGGAATATAAGGAATTAAATAAAAATTTCCCAGTCTTGGAGTGGTACCCCTGTCCACCCAATTAGGGATTTATTGAGTGAAAAATTGGGAATGTGGATGAGAATTGCATGGGAAAATTAGAGGAGTGGGCAGTCGACGTTACGAAGCGCATCCAACGTAAAAATAGCCAAGAATTCTCTCGCGCGTTCATACGGACCTTGGAGCGCCTGAGGCGTGTGAGGAGAGTAAACGACTTGGGAGGAACTAAAAGGTGCATCCAGCTCATTTTACTGGGAAGAGTGGATCGTCCGATCGGGAACATCGTCCATTTGTGTGACACTAAAAGTTGGACGCAATAATCTGCCTTAGTGAGATAGTAGCTCTGAAATACTCAACACCTCTCCGAGTGCCAACACCACATAGCCATCGTGAAATGTGAAATGTGAATATCGTGAAAAAAGTTCGAGTTCGAAAACAATCACGCAGCGTTTTATTTATTCAGCGTGTATCTGAGACCAAGTCATTCGCAACCATTGCAATTCCGTGAAAAGTGGCCGGGGCAATTGCAAAATTGAAAATGCCAGGTAAATGGACGAACGAATCTGCATAAACATCAATACAAAATGTCAGAAATCATCCGCTATCGCGTGCTGCGAAGCAGAGAACTCAAGGATATCTATCCACATTCTAAAATACCTGATTCTATTAACGATTAGCGTACCTTACTAAGTCTTTATGGCATTGACACCACGACAATACTAAAAAAAAACTCACCAGTTTTAAATTCACAAGCCTTCAATTCCACACGTGCATAAATTATTGCAGATTTAAGGACATGTGCACGTGTTAAGCCACTTTGACCTGACCAGGGTTAGCAATAACGGTGGCTGGAGACTGCGTTCCCAGAGGAAAGGTGCGAAGTCACGCCTATCGTTCTTCGGAATCCTCCGTTCACTTCGCGGAGGGCGGTAGCAGATCGAACGAGCAAACCGTCGTGGCAGATGGAGACGGCATTACGTTATTAACTGTAGCCTGACGATGAGATTTCCACCATATGCGTCGACCTATCCCTACCTTGCTTAAATTTGAAGAGCTTGGACAAGTGGACGATTAGTTGGATATAAAGTTTGAATAGTTATGGCATAGAGTAAGTATACATATATAGAGTGGCAAAGTAATGCTAAAAACTGGACATAAATTTTTGAGAGCTTTGGGAAGAATTTCTCAGGTGGCACCACCTTAGGGAAGGAAGAATTTTGGCTTACGGAGAAGGCCACTTGGAGGTGCTAGTGGTACTCGGTGATTTTGTATCAACATACAGAAGTGGATTTATCATGGCTGTTGTGTGCTTTTTATTGAGTATCAATTGTTTTGTCGCTGCTATGATATATCGGTAAACAGTTGACTCCGTGTTTGGTAATCGCGTCTCTTATCATATTGACGTGAATTTGATTCATTAGAGACGAGGCTCATTGAAGGCACATTAAAATGCATGTTTATTTTTGTCTCTACGACTCAGTAACATTTGTTTGCGTTGCTTTTGGTCGATTAGTAAACATCCAGGCACCGAAATCATCATAAGAACATCATGTGAGTTAAGCGACATAAATGAAGTGGCCGTGTGCTAAAGCTCATTTGTTATGGCTTGTCGTGCAACTTCGATACACCTGTTCCATCTATCGGCCAAAGTATTACACAAAAACTCATATCCGAATCTCCCTATCTCTTTGCCACTCTATGCTATACTTACTCTATGGTTATGGTATGATTTGGTTCTTTCCCAGGGTAGCATATTGATTAGCTTGCATTTATTTTTTGAAGACGCATTATTTGTGAATACTAATTAATAAAAAAATAGTGAAAATTTAGTAATTAAAAGTGCAAAAGTACCCGTATTACCAGTGAAAAAATTTTGTATAATCGATGAGAATACATTACTCTAAGAAGTTTTGTACATTTAAAGAGGTGCTTGCCTGAAATTTTCAATGGGAGGTCAATATTCTTGTTAATGAAGTCTTGAAGGGGTTTTCCACCAGGTTAGGTTTTTGCCATCCGACGTTTCGATAGTCAGCTATGCCATCGTCCTCGGGGAATATAGTTACGTGTCATCGGCCAGGTTATACCCAACCTTGTGGAAAACCCGTTAAGACTTAATTAACAAAAATATCTACCCCCCGTTGAACATTTCAGGCAAAAAACTCTCTGGTGACTCTTGATTCATAAATGCTACTTAGAGTAATGGATTTCACAGTCATTTATCGCTGGGAATACGGGTAATTACTAATTCAATTATCTAAGGATAAGATTGCCCTTTAAAAAAGAAAAAGTAAGCTGATTTTTAAGTGAATCATCGATGAAAATAATCATAGAATTGCTAACTTGGTGCGTCAGCAAGCGACCGATAAGGTTAATCGGGGGGAGGGGGGGAACAAAGATGGCTGACCACGTCACAGCTTCAAGAATAGGTCACCACAGAAATCGCCCTTTCCACATATCTCAACGGCGCAAACGCTTGCACCTCTGTCCAATCGAAGGGAGAAATATAGGTTACATCTTTTACGAAAGTTTGATGAAGACTATTTTTTGCCAGACGTTGAAAATGTTTTGCCAGAGCCAAACTATTAGAGTAGGAACGATCACAGGAATAAGATTAGGAAAACAGACTGCAGAACCGATAGGTTTAAGATGTCATTTTTTCCATGCATATACACTAAGGGACCATAATAGTTGTGATGGATCAGTTCTAGGATACTGACTAGGTAAAATAGATTTTTTTCAGTAGTGCTAAATATCCTAGCATGAATTGTAGATACTAAACTCGCATGCAATCCCCGGCAGTATATACACCTGCATGTCTTAGTACCTTGTATTGCTATTTATTTGTCACATTAACAACACTAACCAGTAGTTATATCTTGAGTAGTGTGCTGCATGGTAGCATGTTCTTCTTCGTATCACTCTCCTGGTTTGTGGTCTGACTGGGCACCGTTTTCCTGACTGCTTTTGGCCTGCGCCTGGCATTCGGGGGAACGCGCGCGGTTCTGATTTGCACTGGGATGAGTGCTGCATGCCTGGTGTGGAATCAACCCGTGCCACACACCCTAGTGTTGGCTTGCACGGTATTTCGTAGATGTAGCTGGAATATGTATACTAGCACGTGGGGCCGCCTCCCCCTCAATACTTGTTCCGCATTCCCCGTCCCACACTCTGATTCCTCCCCCGTCCCCCTCCCTTCTCCCCCCCACCCTCTGGGACTTGCAGCTTCCCTCCCGCCCCTGCCCCCACCCCCTTTCACTTCCTCCTTTCATCCCTTCGCCTCCCACCCCCCTCTCCTCTTTCATTTCTGCAGCCAATCGCCCTCGCCTCCGTACTGCGACCTCCGGCGGCGGTGAGAAAATTACTGCAAGCGGGGATGCAGAGGGAGCAGTGGGGGCAGGGAGGGTCAGGGGGAGGTTAGGGTGGGAGAAGAGCGGGGAGGGGCAAAGGGGGTGGGTTGGAGATGAGCGTGAGATAGAAGTGTCCGTGTGTCTGTGTGTTTAGGAACCAAAGAATCACGTCTATAAATATATAATTCATATTGGTATGGTGGCTTCCGCGGAGAATTATCGAGGTCAGTTTATTATATATATGTTAAAGGACAACAGTTTCGCTAACGTTACAGCTAGCGTCGTCAGTTCCTGAATGAGCTGCAGAGATTTTTTTCCTTTATATAACTAACTCTTGAGCTAGTCAAGCGTTAGGGTGAGTCGACCCCGGTGGCGGCAGGGTTAAGTCCTTGCCTGCTAACCCAGAGTCGCGGGTTCGGGTCCCGCCTGGGTGGATTTTTCTCCATCCAGGACATGGTTGTTTCTGTTACATAAAATGAGTTATATGTAAGAGAGGGCTTGATAGCCCAAATATCGCTCAATAAAGACGATATTATTATTATTGGCCGGCTGGACCTTTGAATCCAATTGTTGGAAAAGACGTTTGAACGTAGAAGAGAGACCACTGACCTCCGTCGAACCGAAAAAAATCGACACCTGTTTAACATTTACGAGTGTACGAGGTAACGTGAACCTGCGGGAAATCATACATCGATCAATCATCGAGATCCCTAAATTGTAGAATGGAGGAACACCAATGGGCGACCGAAAAGAAAAATTGTCGCCATTCCGCGGTGGCAGAGCACGCCTGGTCAACCCGGCTACGTCATAAACTTTGAAAATTGTAAGATCATCGCCAGAGAAAATAAATATTTCCCTCGGCTAATACGAGAGGCGATTGAAATAACCAAACACCAAGAAAATTTCGACAGGGAAGACGGTTATCCTCTCTCATCTACGTTCAAACGTATTTTCCAACAATTGAATTCAAAGGTCCAGCCAGCCAATCAACGTTTGCTTGACTAGCTCAAGCGATAGGTATATAAAGGAACAAATATCTCTGCCGCTCATTCAGGGCCTGACGACGCTAGCGGTAACGTGAGCGAATCTGTTGTCCGTTAGCATGAATCAACGCAGGAAAAACTCGAAAAAAATTACCTCTATAGTTCATATTATTAAGACTTAAAATTTTGTGTCTAAGCTACGAGTATTTATTGAAAAAAATGTAAACTTACAGGAAATATTCTTGACAATAGGCATTATTTTTCCACATAATCTCCGGCGACCTCAATGCACTTCGTATACCGAGAAATAAGCTTTGAAATCTCCTCCTCGTAGAAGCTTCCCGCCCCCTCCTTGGTCCAGTTGGTGACTGCTTCTTTCACTTCCTCGTCACTAGTGAAGCGTTCTCCGGCTAATTCCTCCTTCATTTTGGTGAACAGATGAAAGTCTGAAGGGGCCAAGTTGGGACTGTAAGGTGGATGGGTCAGAGCATCCCAACCGAACTGATCCAGAAGTTCCGTAGTGGAACGAGCGACGTGAGGCCGTGCGTTGTCGTGGAGAAGGCACACACCAGATGTCAACATTCCTTTTCTCTTGTTCTGGATGGCCCAATGAAGCTTCTTCAGGGTCTCATAATACCGGGAGACGTTAATTGTTTCTCCTTGAGGAAAAAAATCAATCAGGAGAATCCCTTTTTGGTCCCAGAAAACAGAGGCCATGATCTTCATGGTGGACTTGACAACTTTGAATTTTTTCGCACTTGGTGAGGTGGTGTGTTTCCACTACATGGATTGCCTTTTGTTCTCTGGGGTATAGTGTTGCACCCAGGTTTCATCTCCAGTGACTATGGCTTGAGGAAAGCGTCCCCTTCAATTCTCTAGCGGCCCAAAAATTCACGAGCTTTTGAATCACTCCGCGCACAACTCTAGACGGAACAGGCACCGAGGTGGCGGAACGCAACGTCGAGGGCTCCATTTCAACAACTTGCTGTGACCGTGTTTTCAAGGCTACTGCGGCCGTTTACCTTTCATTCTATTCATAAGGTTCCCCTCTTTTGTAAAATGTTGCCAGATTTGGCAAAAATAAACCCTAGCGACCTACAGACCAAGACGGAACTTATTTTATAAATGACCCTCGGATGAAACTCGTATGTTGATGGGGTAAATAATGTCCTATTATAGTCAATCCTTACGGCAAAAATACGTAATTATGAACAATCCTGCGGTATTTGCCAGGTCGTTAAACCGAGAGAGGAACTATATGGATAAGCGTTAAATTTCGAAAATTGGATCAATGTGAGAAAAAGTTCTATTGACATGTAGCCTGAAGTGCGGAAATAGGAATAAATATAAAATTCAACATATTCTAATGTTTTTGGAAACAAAAACTATTAGATAAATAGTCGCTGGGAGTGCGATGGTCGCACCAATAGGGAAAACTTGTCGGCGTCGCTCATGGCGACGTTGGCAGTCGAACGGTTTATACTTTCATCATACTCGGAAAATTTTAGAAATTTAGTAGAATGTGTTGGCGCGGACACTGGAATACTGGCATTCCACTTGGAGAACCCGAGTGCGATTCCAGTCGGTTATCGAGATATTTAAGCGGAATATCGCGAACCCCTCTTGGTTGTTCCGTGATGTTCAACGTGCAATACTTTTTGCTTCGAATGGAAAAGTAAACTGAGGATCCCTTGCGGCCGTTCTCCGAATGACAGACCACCGTACAGCCGACCTCTCCCATGCAATCACAGCGATTAGATAAAATTAGAGGCTTAACCTCTTAGCTAAATTTCAGGAAAAACACCTCTATGACGACGTAAAAAACATACTATTAATCCCCTCGTACTACGGTAGATTAGATTGGGCCAATAAAATTAGAGAGATTGATTGTAGAACCGATAGGTATAAAATGTCAATTTTTTCCGCGTACCATTCGGGACCGTAACAGCTGTGATATGTGTGACATGAATAGTGCGAATAGTGTCATTAGCTAGACTGTAGGTCTTTCTCTTTATATTCTCTACGTTCTTATTTATGCATGATGTAAATATTGATGTTCTTATTTACGCAAGATGATTTGAATCTGTAGTAGTAGTCCTTGTATCCCTTGCATGTTGGAACGATAGAATGTTTCTAGGTTAGTATATTTTTAATTGGCGCGTTGTATGTGTGGTACGCTGGTTTCAATGTAGTTTCGGTTTTCTGCCGTATAATTCATGCATGCTTGGTGTGGAAGCACACCCTGCCACACACCCTTTGGGTGGCTTGCAGGGTATGACGTAGATGTAGATGTCTCAAATACTCTCACCCTCACTGACTCACTTAGCTGAACACAATGGTTTCGTCGATCGCCTTCCTCCCAAATAAGCAACCAATCAAATAAATGTTCTCCCACTCGCCCCTCCCCCCCCCCGCCTCTTGTGACCTTCAAGGCGGTTCCAACGTGAAAGTACATGACAAATGTCGTTATATTCAAATGCCGGACACTTGAGGCTCAACATGTCCTCCATCCGATATACGATCAACAAAGCGTAATCTTTCAGCCCATATTTTCTCGCAAATTGAATTAAGTATTACATGGTGTTCAATGGGAGAGTGGCATTAAAACGCAGGAGAATACCATTTTTCCATCTGCTAAAGCAAAATTCCGTACTCATGGATAACTTTTTAAGTAGCAAAAATTTATTAAAATTAACACATATGCATCTTTACAGCCTAATTTGTTGAGTCAATAACGAAACAGATATATGAGAGTGAAATGAATGGTGCGAGAGGTAGAGGAAGGCCGAGAAAGTTGTGGTTGAACGTAGTTGAGGAAATTCTTAGGAGGAGGAATATTAGGAGTCTTAAAAACAGGAGGTCGTGTAGTATATGGGGGTAAAAGAGGTGTTTTTCCTTTCGAGGTAGTGTATGGGGGTAAATGAGGCGAAATAGGTTTGCAAGGATAGGTCAGTATGGGGGAAGTTATTGAAGCAGAGTTAGGTGTACAAATATGTATTCATGAGTGTAACTTAGTGACTCTGCCTACTCCGGAAGGTAACAGCGTGATTGGTATAAATGTATGTGTGTATTAGCTAATTAATTCGAAAATGGAAGTTGAAGTGTGGAAATTCCTTAGAAATGCCAATGCAGTTGTCGTCTACCAAAAAGCATTCGTTAATAATATCTTTTCGTGGAATAATTGGTTTTTTTTGTGGCCAGTATTAGTAAATGATTTTCACTCGCATAGCCTCAGTGGAAATTGCATTACTGTGCAAGTTAAAATGGTTAAAGCGAGCAATTTTTGTCTAAGAAATGGATAACGCTGTCCGAGAACAGGAATAATTAATAGGGAGAGGATGTCCCGTTTGGACATCGAAGAAGCGGAAGAAAGAAGCGAATCACGTCAAGGCCGAGCGATTTGCTGGCGTCACTTTTATGTATTCGGCGTGAATTGACGGAATGCGTTCTTGTCCGGGGCAAGTGCCGTCCACACTCACAGTAAGTTTATTCTCTCATACGGAAGATCTCTTCCCACGCTTCCCTTACCATTTCTTCGCCATTGAGATTAAAAAGCAAAAGTGACATGAGACCACTCGGCCTAGCATCCAGCTTGCCTCTTTTATACGCATACCCACCCAAGGTTGCCATGATAACGCTTAGCATGTTTCTTAGATTTAAGAATTCGACGGAGAGGGAATTGGGAAAGATTAAAAAAATACCTACTCTCAAAAATAGGAGTAGAGAGGAGAAATGGAGGACCCACTCGAAACTTGAAATAATCTCAGAAGGAACAAGTGAGCATGGCCGAAAGAGAATTAAGGGAACAGTCACATAGTTGGACAAGACTGCCCGTTGTCACCATTAATTTTTTACATTTATGTTGAGAAAATGGCGGAAAAGGATAGGCATGAGCTTAAGGTAGTCCGAGCGAGATAGTACCCTAGTCATAATAGAGACCATGTTCGAATAATACGTTTTAACTTCACCAGCTATAGAACACATCAATTAAATATTGCATTATTAATCGTGCAATAATATAGTTTTATATGGCAGAAATTGTAAGTAATTCAATGAAAATATCTACACAAGTCTTTAACTTGACTAATTTTTTTCACGCGGTACGTTTGAGACTCCTTCAAAACGGAAGGTTTATTGTGATACCCAACAACCTACCGCGGTGACAATATGATTAATTTTCAAAAATAGTCGATAAAACACACAAACTACACACTGTTGATTTTTTTACGAGATTTAAATGTAGGAAATGCCTCATTTGCGAAATAAGTTCTCTCTGGAGTGCACACACGTACCATTTCCCATGAAAAAGGGATGGTATTTTCTGGCAAATATCTCGACAAGTAATGTGGTTAGGGGTTGAATTTTTGATATAAATGGAATGGTGATATATGTTTTTAAATGAGACCAAATTCATTGATTTCTAGGTAAAATGATATTTCGCTCTGACTACCTTAATGCGGTAACAAATGGAATGAAAATCTGTAAAAAAACCAATTCATTTTAGTTTCATCTTAGTATTTAGCAAGTGGTATTTGGATGACTTTCTCTTCTAAACAATTATCTTGAGGAAAATTCTTGTGTAACAATTAGTGCGACGGACAAATTGTAATCTTATCGGCATTAACGAAGTATTCGTTTGCATTACCGTTTGAACGGAAAGTACAGGCTCAAAATGACTGCCGTAGAGTTGCAAAAATATTTTAGACATGCAATGAGACACTGCAATTACTCGTTACTGTATCTATCTGGGCGTCTACAGCAAAAGTATCAGCATTTATGAATTACATTGAAAGCCACGACTAGGATGTGTGGCACGGGGTGGTTCCACACCAGGAATCCAGCACTTGTCAGTGTTCAAATAAGGAAGCTCGCACGCCTCTAGCCATTGGACGCACGCCAAAAAGCAGTCAGGATAATGATGACCAGTTAGAACAGAAACAAGGAGAGTGCCACGGAGGCGAGCATTCTAACATGAAGTGCACTCATTTGGATCCAAATTATGGTCATTATTATGTCATTAATAAATAAAATACAAGGTTCTAAATCATGCAGAAAACAAAATCATGTCGGACATTTCAAGCAGGGTGAGTTGCTAATTACCATGGTAAGTTATTAAACACGAGTACAAAGTCTTCTCTTCCTAGAAAGGTCAAGAGTTTCATCGAGTTGATCTATCGCAAATATTAAGGCACTTCATTTTACGTAGATTTTATTTTCTGAATGCTTTAGTGCGTTGCATTGGTGCGCATGCTACGAAGATTTCTTCTTATCTTCAGATACAGTAAAATATCTTGGAATTACCTTAACTTCTGATATATCGCGGGGAACACACACACAAAACATCTCCTCTCTTTCACCCCTTCCCCATTGCTGTGCGCAAATTGACAATAATGACCTCGGGAGGAGTTCAGATATCTCGGGGTAATGGTATATAATGAAAATGAGATAATCGGAGAAATAAAAGACAGAATACAGGCGGGAAGTCGAGCGTATTTTGCAAGCAAACAATTGTTCTGGGATCAACTCATTACAAGAAATACAAAGATGAAAATATATAAGACTTTGATCTGACCAGTGGTCACCTACGGTTCAGGGACATGGACCATGAAGAGATCCGATGAAAATGCCCTAAGAGTATTTGAGCGACAAATATTAAGGAAGATACATGGACCTGTAAAGGAAAATGATGAATGGAGAATAAGGGATAATGCAGAGCTGGATCAGTTAATTGAAGTCCAAGACATAGTTAGTAACGTGAAAGCTCGGAGAATGGAGTGGCTGGGTCATCTAGAGAGAGAGAGAATGGGGGAAGAGAGGATGCACAAAAGAATGATGAGGGAAAAGTTCTACCACACCAGAAGGAAAGGAAGGCCAAGAATCAGATAGATAGATGACGTTACTACAAAACTACAAATAATGAACATTAAGGGATGGAGGAGTAGGGTGAAAGATTAGGAAGACTGGAGGCAAATGTTGGAGGAGGCCAAGGCCCACCAAGGGCTGTAGCGCCATGAAGAGAGAGAGGGAGAGACTAGTCGGGAGGAGATCCCGGATGCACAAGCAATATCAAAGGAGAGTCTACGATGCTATGAGTCGAAGAAAGAGAGGAATCGAGAGAGGCCTTCGATCACTGGCCGTCGCTTGTCGCCATTTTTCGAGTGCGCTGTCGAATGAAATTGATGAAGAAGGAATGACGTCATCAAATTGTAGTCTGTCACCTGAAATGTCTACCATGAGCCGAAAAGCCGGAATTAGCCGAAAATTCAATAATTAAATGGGAATTCATGTTTTATCGTAAAAGAAAAAAAAATGCAATTATGGTCATTGATGAATGTGGAATAGAAAAATGTAAAATATTTCTTGGCAAATAACATTACTGATGTAGGAGATGGTGCTGTTACTGAGCAATTTCACTGGTGATACTTTTATCTGAAAAAAGCATCTGGCGGCGTCATTTGTCAGTAAGGGGAGAACCTGTTTGCGAGCTCGCTTGTAATATATCGGCGCAAAGTTAAATAACTACGCCTTGCAACTGAATAGTATGTACGTAAGCGCAGACTTTTAAATGGTAGTTATTGCTTCCAACAGTTCTATCCTCGGTTGACTTTGCATGACACTGACGAGAGGATACATTAACGGATATAAATTAAGAATATTTACAATATGTTGAAAATTCAAGACAAGTAACTTTTGTAACACACAAGTCACTTGCGGTCATGGAATGCGCTCGATTTTACTTTGTCTCGCAATTAGGATTGTTATTAATGATATTACAAAGAAATTCATGACGAATGCAAGCAATTAATATCCAAGGAAATTATTGTACAATTTATTGAACATTTTTCAGGTTTCACGTCGGGTAAGATTTTTGTAAGCTTTCTACCAAACCGTGGCAGGCTCATACATTGAAAGTTTGGTCCATGGTGTGAATCCGGAGATAAATTCACTGCATACATTTGTCGGGAAAACCATATCCATGATATCGTAAAAATTGATAAATTATGTCTTTCCGTAAGATCAATGGAAAAATGTGGAATGGGGGGACAAAGATGGCAAATGGGCCACGCCCACGAAATAGCTTCTAACTAGGGATGAGTCGATTCCACTTTTTTTCGATTCCGATTCTTCCAAATCGATTCCCGATTCTCGATTCCGATTCCATGGATTCCTATTTCTAATAACGGGTGGGATATTGATAAACCAGTAGCGTACGACTATTATTTAAATTCAAGTATTGGCTCAAATAAAAAAACAAGGACAATTAAGATGCTCATAAATTATATTTATTAACAAATAGCAAATATATCCTCAGCTTATTGAGGTATATACATAAAAAGTACTAATTGATAGCCTACACCGAAAAAAATACTGAGACAAATATGATGTGATAAATGAAATTTGATTTCAATATTTATCCATCTGGAATCGAAATCGACTTTAGGTGACCGATTCCCGATACCGATTCTAATCATGAGAATCGGTAGAATCGAGAATCGACACTTGGATTCGACTCATCCTTACTTCTAACATTGGCCACCGCCCCCTCTTTCAACCTCAATGGCCAAGGTCGTTTGATATCGAGTGTATTATTCAATCGATATAGGTCTTCGAATCGCTAACAATTCCGCCATTAATGAACTCATATTGATGTACTGTACATAAGCAAAGCATAGGTTGTTCCAATTTTTTTTTGAGTTGGTTGTGTGTGTGGAATTTGTGTTCGAAATGTCGACTTGCGCCACATGTTCACAGATTTCATTGGGTGTGCTGCGGCAGTAAATAATCAGCACATTAATGGCTGCCGCAAGGTGGAAATGATTCTTCTTCCTCTACGGTTATCAACCCATGGGTTGGTTGGCAACAGCACGCCATTCTGTCTCTTCATTTCACCATATGAGATGCATCCAGAGTCATTGATGATCTGCTTCATATACATTAATCTAGGACGTCCTCTACGATTTGTCCCCTCAATACAACCTTCAGCTATTAATTTTATAAAATCATTGCGTCGTAGAATGCTTAAGTCTCCTTGTCTGTATCTGTCCCCAAAGACTTCTATTTACTTGTACTCTTCTCAGCCATTCCTCATTGACGATACTGTCTCGCCAGCTGATTTTCTGCATCCTTCGATAGCACCACATTTCTAGGGCCTCTAATCTGCACTTTTCATGTTTACCGATTGTCCAACTTTCACACCCGTAAAGGTCCACACTCCAAACATAAGCTTTAATAACTCTCTTTCTTACTTCTAAACTAACATTTTTTCAGGTTAGTAGAGTCTTTTTATCATTAAAAGCTATATATGCTATTTGAATTCTGTTCGAAATTTCTCGTTTACTCCTTCCATACTCTGTTATCTTACGGTCCAAGTAGCTGAATTCTGTAACTTGTCCTAGTCCTAGGGAGGAATCGGGACGGGAAAACAGCGCGAATACGGAAAAATATAAATAAAATCAATCGTTCAATCGTTCAGTAGATCGGGAGGCAATTTCCGTTTTATCTCTTTTTTTCCTTTTAACTGCGCCAGCCAATCAGAAGCCCCATATTGCGCAGCGGCGGAGCCGACGAAAAATAAAACCAATCAGCCGGGGCCCTCTCTTTAGTGAAGCCTTTCAAGATCAAAGCGGATCCCTCGCATCCAGCTCCGCAGCCCTCCGCTCCCTCTCTGCACCCTTGCTCCCTTCCCTCCCCCTCTCTATCTCTTTTTTCCCTTTTTATTCGCAGCCTTCTTTTATATTTCCAACCTCTCTTTCGCACATAAGAGCACCAGACGCGATTCGTCTTGTGATGCACGCCGCGACGTCGCCCTCCGTAAGTCCTATGGCTTCTCCCCCTCCCCCCCTCCACCCAGCCTCCTTCGCCCTTTGAACCCCTTTCCGCCCGACTCCCAAACACTCTCACATCACCCACATATCCGCCTGCACCCCTCTCCCTCTCTCTCTCTCTAAGGCTGCACTCTCTTTCTCGCGGCACACGCTATGTTGCATTAGTGACGTCCGTAAATGGTGCCATCATCTTTTATATTGTTGCCAAGGAGGCCTTGCTGATTTGCTGATGTTTATGTAAATAAGTCAGAGGACTGAGATTGTAGTGGGCATTGATAAAGGCTCTAATAAATTAATTCGATAAACGTGGAGATCTCCTCACTTATCCATCTCCACATATGTGACCCCGTCAAGGAGAATAAATGGTCTAAATTTGGTGAAAATTGTTTGGCCGCGCGACGACGAGCTTCAACGCTTACGTGAAGAAGACTCCCAGCTCCATCAGCAACTAAATGATTCTGATTCAAGACGCAGCCACACAGACACCGAGCAGAACCCGCCTGCGGTTCGTCGCGTCGCCGTGAAACTGCCACCATTTTGGCCCGAGAAACCGAGTCTTTGGTTTTCACAGGCGGAGTCTCAGTTCGTGCTGTCGGAGATCACAAGCGAGGTAACGAAGTTCCATCAAACGTGGAGATCTCCTCACTTACCCATCTCCACACATTTTTGTATTTATGTCATGTATCTTCTTGTAAAGGAGCATTTTCAACTACGAGTAAAGAGTCAATATCTGCATTATTTTAGCGGAGTCAAGAACAAGGTGTAAGCGTCTGAAGCGAGGCGAAACTTTTTCAACTAATCTGAATCATAAAAAAATTAGGTAACAAAGTTCGGAGCATTACTAGGAATATATTATCAGCAGGGTATTCTCGCGATTTTCAGACTGACTCCACCATGCAAGAAATACTCACCAAAAAACGAGAAAGAAATGAGTTTTAAAAATGTAAGTGTGTAATATTTAGAACTCGAAGTTTCATTCTAGTTCCAAGAAAATCGACTTTGAACGAAGACGGTGTGTTTGATACGAAAATTCAATCATATAACAAACTGATAAAATACAATCGGCTAAGACACAAATTTCTTGATTTAGGTTTAAATTGACATTACCTTCACGCTTGCAAAGGCCGTCGGAAAAATTTTCCTGGTTTTATGCTAGTAATATAGAACATATATGCATATGTGGAGTATTTTGACACTTTAGACGCATTTATCCTTATCTTCAACAGCCATTAAAATTTGTGTTAGGCCTTAGTAAACAATGGAGTGAAATATAAATGTTGGAATGACGAAAGTTTTGAGAGTAAATAAGAATGAAGCAATCATTAATATATCCGTATAAGGAAACATTGTTGAGCAAGTGACATTATATCAGTAATTGGAAAGTTTAGTGACTGAGAATGGGAGCTGTACCCAGGAAGTAAGACAGAGGATAGTTAGGGGTAAAAAAGCATTTGAGAAGGTGAAAGAACTTTTGACAGCATTTAGCATTCCAATAGAACTGAGAAAGAGATTTGCTAAATATTTTGTATGGAGTGCGGTGACTTACGGCAGCGAAACATGGACAGTCAAAAAGAAAGATGAAAAGTACTTGGAAAGTTTCGAAATGTGGTTGTGGAGAAAAATGCTTCAGGTGAAGTGGACGGATAGAATGAGAAATAAGGAAGTACTAATGACAATAGGAGAAGAAAGAAAACTGCCGGGGGAAATAAAAAAGAGTAGTACAGCTTGGATGAGACATATATTACGCATAAATTGTCTTTTTAGAAGAATTATTGAAGGAAAAATAGAGGGAAAGCGAGGAAGGGAAAGAAGAAGAATGGGAATGCTCGATGACATAAAAAATGGCCGAAGTTACAGGCAAATGACCTGTCAGAAGACAGATTCCACAAAGAAGAAGAAGACATGCAACGGTGGCAAACATGGACATCAATATTTGTTGCAGATCGTCCAACATTTATTTGACAGTATGGGCCTTGTTTTTCTTGTTTTTTCACACTAAAAATTTGTTTAGGTTTCATTAAAGAATGATGCGCTGTGAGTATATGGCACTTTCTCTCTATTTATTATCTTGCTGCTATAGGCAACATCCAACCAGAGTCAACCCTCTATTAACCGACACCTCCAAAAATCGGGCACCTCCTCAAAATGGACAGTTTTTCAATCCCCGGCAATTTTGATGGTGATGATCTACAAGCTGCTCTATGGATAAAAAGTGTATGATGATTTCATTCTGTATTTTTCATTGAAATGTGTTATTTTTCAACATTAAGACAAAAGATAAATGAAATATATTAACGCATTTTTTAAATTTAATGTACCGGCGTAGTTACTACACAGAGAGGCGTGTTGTAATTTCAGTTCCCCTCTGAATAGCGGAAACCTCTCAATAGCGAACGAGGGTTCCGAGCCCAAACTCGTTCGCTATTGGGAGGCTTGACTGTACCAGGCTTGTGGAGATTTATACACGAAGTGAATCTCTATTACAGACTGTACTATCAACCAAATGTGGTACGGTCTACAGTATTTTTTTCTTGAGACATAGGTCTAATAATTTATCAATCATGGTATTACTCCTTCTCCGGCGTTACGTATGTTAATTATGCTTCTTTAGGATTTCTTTTCATCAGATAATGAAAATTATTCAGCATGAAATCTAAGCCCAAAAAAGCATAATAAATATAAGAGACGTCGATTCCATGTTATTTTTAAAAACTGGACCTATGTTATCGGGATAACATATCATCAATAAGTAGAGACCTGAGAAGAAATCATTTCAACATTAGTTAGAGACAAGGATTGGATTGTTTAGAGGAAGTCTGGGTAGAAAGATGGTAAGAAATTTAAATGAAAATACTCAATATAATTTACTCAATATACAGCTGTTACGGGAAGTCAGTCTGGTGAAAGTAGAAGTGAGTAATAAACTTTTGATATCAATGTGTGATTTTATATAAATGTAATGACCCAACGTCTTGTGTAACAAAAGAAGAGGAAGGAACTTAACGCTGGAGGAATACCCTGCACATAATTTCAAACCTAGTGTAAGCAATTTTGGTGTGAATAAAAAAAACGTACGATGTCTTTTTGTACGATTGTTTCTTTTTTGTAAAAAATGTTAAAGGAAATGATATTGTACCTTTATATTTATGCCACAATCCTTGCGATAACCTTGCATGTCAAAATTTTTTAGAGAGAAGGAGTGGGTTGTTGGGAAGGAGTCTGAGATTCTTATGTCGATAATACATCTAATTAAATAAATTCTTTAAGGTGGATGGAGAGGTAACCGTGAGTCATTTTTGCACATAAAAATAATCAATTTATTCACTTGAGTTTTCTACCAGCTGACTGGTAGGTTTTTGGACAGCACTCATCCTAGCGTTCCAATTTCTGGTATATCATTCCGTGCTTACCTCCCATTGGTGACCCGCCAGTAGATCCCTCGTAAAATACTCCTATCGTCTTTCTCTTTTTATTGAGTCCAGAATTCCAATCCTCTGCAACGCTTCCCCGGTGTTCTTTCCTCCATTAACCTCTTCAACATTCCCTCTCCTTTCAATACGTCCTCCATCAATCTCTTCTGCTTCATCTGTCCCTACCATCCTCTCCTATCTAACCACATCCAATAACTCCTCGTCAGTCCTTTTCGCCACCCAGATCATTCTTCCCATCCTCCTCCATACTAATCTCTTAAACGCCTCAAGTGTACGTGCATCCTCCCATCGCATTGACCAAGTCAATACAGAGCCACGCTCCATATAAGTGTTTTCAACAGCCCTTTCTTTACGTCTCTACTCATTCACCCCTCATCAATTCCCTACTCTTATAAAATGCTTCTTTAGCGATGGAAGCTCTACATAATATCATAGAGTAAGTATATATAGAGCGGCAGAGCAATGCAAAAAAACTGGACAAATTTTTTAGAGCATTGGGAAGAATTTCTCAGGTGCCACCACCTTAGGGAAGAAAGAATTCTGGCTTACGGAGAAGGCCACTTGGAGGCTCAAGTGGTACTTGGTGATTTTGCATCAACATACAGAGGTGGATGTACTATATCTTTCAAAAGTCGTGTCACAAATCGAGCGGCGCCACTTTCGCTACCATAGTTCATCAACTCCGCGATAAGCCCGCCAGCTCCGCCAGTCTATGTTCTAACACTCGATGCTCGGGCTTTGAAAAATATTACGGTGCATTCGACTCCTCACGCGATATCACAGTCTTTTTCAATCCCTTGGACGAAATATCCTCTCATATTCCTTCCCTTGCGTTGCTATTTATGTGTTAAATTGAAGCAATATCGGTTGTCAACGAGAATAACGACATTGAACGTATGACATGAAATAAGGGGGACGATTTTATAACTTAACCTTCGACCGTTAGAATCGTTCCCGCTGAATTGTGGGTAATACTTCGAAAACAATTGCCGGTGCCTATTTTGTAACCAAAGTTCGAACGTATTTTGCCTCACGCTCGCATCCTCGGCTTACAATACACAACAAAATATCTTTCGAAGCGGCCATTAGCTTTCGAAGGTGGGTTTGTTTTTGTTTCTTAATTGATTGTTATTTGAATAGCTATCGTCGTTTGGAATGTTTTACATACTACAAATGAAATATAACACACCATTCTTGACTTTAATTATAATTTGAGGCCTAGATTGCAGTTCATTAATGTATTGGAATAGTATTTCAATACCGCGTATTCTTTTGATTAATTATAGTATCCAATTGTCGCAACCTATCCTATTATAGCGATTTATTTTCACTTTTAATTGCAGTTGGAAGTTTTAATTCTCATTTTTGCAAGGACGTGGATGTCATAATTGCTGAGGATAGTGGAAAGGTTTATCGTGTTATTAAGCGGCAGTGTTTATTGTGGCATACCTGTGCTTACTAATGTTACTTATGCGCTGTGATGGATTGTGTGTGTGATCGTGGTGATGTATTAACATATTAAGGTTAATAAGAGTTATGCTTCATCTATTGAGATTGTTTGTTGTGACAGGTATTGTGCTTAAAGACTTACAATTGCGTAACAAATGTGGGAGTTGACTGATAGCAGCAACTATTACGTCGTTGCATCAAATGTCTAACTTGAGATTTGGATTCTATGTCAATTGAAATGATGTTGGTGATTTAGGTTTGCTTCTGAGTATTAAGTGTGGTTTTTTTACGTCCTCAATAAAGGATAAATATTGAAGAGTTTTTTAATTTGAATGCAGTAACTTGCCATACCAAGAGTCACTTTGCGACAATAATAAACCCATCTACGTTTAATGCAAGTGATAACTAGTTGAAATAGACGTAGTTATTTTAATTTTTGGCCATGTCAAGGCTTATTCTTTTGTTTGAGGGTAAATTGTGTGATTGTTTTCGTCCAAGTGAATGGTGATGATTATTTTGTCAAATGAAGTTCGTTGGTTTGTTCTGGTTTGAAATATTTTTCTGGGCTTTTTGATTTTGCCTGAACTAATGGTAGGTAGTGAATCCAAGTACATGAAAGGGATGTATTTCTGACGATGTGACATTAACCTCAGATAGGGCAAAGCCAAGGACAGGGGAAAAGTTGTTAAACTGATTGTGCAGCACATTAAGTTCATCCCAATGTTTCTTTAAAGACCTTACATTTATTACCGTATTTACTCGTATAAGCCGCGCACCTTTTTTTCCGGAAACACCGGTGAAAAAATGATGGTACGCGGCTTACACGAATCCTCCAGATTTTCATGTAAGCCGCGCACCATTTTATCTGAAATTCCTGTCGTTAGTTTTTACAAAGTAAATATATCGATGTGAATTGGTAAGTATGGTGTGGTAGTAAACCTGTTAGGTATTTTGAAGTCATTAGAAATAAAAATCATCGTTTATCAAAGTCTGAGCGTACAACGATACTTGAAGAAAGGCTATATCAGAAACACCACGTGACAAATCACTTAACGTGTATAGATCTACATAAGATATAGTGTACTATAACATATTTTAGGACTAATATGCGTTCACTTCGTTCGACTAGCTTGTGGTTTTCTCACCATTTCAAATAATTAAGTATGACTTCTGTTTTTTTCTGATGTGAAGACAATATTTCCACCATGTTGGTTGATTGTGGATTCGATCGGCCAAAATCTACGATCAACTTGACTGACGATTTTGATCACCGATCATCGCTGGTTGTCGTTGGTGAAACGCAATCACCGGTCAACTCAAGAATGATTCTCGATCAAGGGCTGATCGTCGTTGGTGAAACCGGGAAAGTCCATTTAAAAAATCCGTCACAGGTCATTATTTATGGTTTCTTCCACAATGCCTACTGGATATACAAACTTGAGAAGATATATTATTTCGTTCCAATTACTAATTGCTTGATGACAAATTGAGTGTGACCCGGACATTTCCTATATCGGTTTCCGGCTCTAAATGGTGAATTTTTTGGACTGATGGAATATTAATGTGGAGGTCGTGGAGAATGATACCAAAGAAAATATAACCTCAGATCACGGTTCAAGGAACTCTTAAGCTGTCGCCCAGGAAATGCCTTAACTTGCAATGACGGCGCTTCACTAATCCAATAATTAGCGATGTTTCTAACACCTATGCAGTTAATATGGTAGCTGACCTGACCATGCTTCCAATCACCCTTTCTTTGTTGCTCAATAATAGGTAAAAAGAACAAAGGACTCAGTCCATTTTAAAAAATCCTTGGGTCATTATTTGTGGTTTCTTCCACATTGCCTGCTGGATATACAAACTTGGGAAGAAATATTATTTCATTCCAAGCGAAAGTTTACCACCCATTGAAATTCGAGTAAGAAACATTAACTCATGACCAAGTCTCTTTTCACTATGATGATTCATGTTTAAAGATCTATTCTGCAAAACATTAATCCAGTAAATAAATTAAGAGATTATTTTTTTATCCTTCTATCCATAATCTCTTTGCATCGTGCATGTTGTGCTGAACGCCATTTACCCAATGGCGTCCTTATATGCCAACTTCAGTAAGCTAAAACATAGAAGGTAATGAAGTGCCTCATATTTAAAAAGTGTTTACCAATTCACTCCACGATTTTTGGAACTTTTTATCCACAATAGTGTGAAAGAGAAACTTCATCCGAAATGGACATCGCATCTATTCCAGATCCAGTGTTCTCCATTCCATTATTTATTTTTTTTTCTTTCCCCTCTGAGACGTACGCCTTCTATACTTGACTGCGCTTTGGAGCATAAAGCACAAAAACAAAATAAGATTAACTGTTGGAAGCTTAACTTTTGTAAAATTAACTCAAGAGGACCCTGTGCCACACAACCTAGTGGTGGCTTGCACGGTATTACGTAGATGTAGATGAACATTTAAGCTGAACATGATATCTATATCAAAAGAGACCGATTAGCGGTTTCCATCGTAGGAATTAGCGCAACGATTAGCTCAATACATAGTGAGCATAACAATACTGCGATTTCATTTACTCTGTTTATTTCACAGGGGTTAACTTACGCGAGAAAAACGAAGCCACCAGTCTTGCGCTTCGGCCATGTTCCGACTATGAAAACATTACCTTCTTCCATTTAACTCCGTGTATTTTAGCGGTGCACTTATAATCGAATACGGCACCCAGGAGCTAATAACACGGGAAATTTATTTATATATTTATATTAACCTTTGTACCTAGAAATAATACTTGCTTTGATTCTTCAATTCGCGACAGTTCGTAGCAATAGAGAAAATAACATATGCCTACATCATCGTCTGCTACGATTCCATTGGAAACCTAATACTCACAGAAAACCTCCCATTTCCAAACAATACTACATGCAAGTATCGTTGGGGAAACTCCTGTGTATAAATGACCGTTCCAAAGCTTATGTTTGTCTCCGTTTATCACACATGGACGTAATGACGTATGTGTCAGGAACGCCTTAGATATCGTCTGCTACGATGTCGAATAAAACCGAATACCCACTGATCATATGTCCATTTCGCATTCCAAGTAGTTTCAATCGTCGCCATAGAATTTGCTGGGAGCAAATGTTTTTTTCTTTTTCTTCAATAGTCCTCAATCAATTACATATGCACGAAAAAATTGATATCAGAAATGCATCCAATTTCGTCTTCTCCAATACTAATTGTGAGCATGGTCTGACGAAAAGAGGCCGAGGACAAGGGTGGCAACTAGTTAGCCATCACATTGGATCATATTTTATCACAAGTTCGTACCTGTGCATTACGGATGATAAATGTAATAATGAAATGCAAGAGCTGCCAAAAACACGTAGTGCACTCCCTGCGAAAAGAAATCCACGGCAAATGGGCGACATTTTTTTATTGTCACACCTTCAACACCAAGGAACTTTGGGAAAGAATAATATTGGTAGCTGTTGCAAATGCAAATGCTGTTGCAAAGATGCGCAAAATTCGGCATCAATTCTCCACGCTGGAGAGAGCTTCAAGGCTACCCCTGTGGTTTATTTACTAGGTATCTAGACAATATGGCGTCTGCGGTCACGTGACAATAACGCCACATCCGCCCAATGAGCTCTAGGTTCCAAGGGAAGATTGCTAGATTTGACAAGTTCGAAAACGACCTCTGCCGTATTAGGTGTGATAATTTTTACTGAAGAAGTTATCCTTGCGTTGTTTTTAACCGGGCAGTTATCTCGCATGTCCCTCACGGAAAACTTCAAAGCCTCGAAAACTGTTTTATTTTCAACGTTTCGTCGAACATGGCAGCTCGGTCTAAAATGACTTTAAATACGATGGCATATGCACGGAATTTGTTTCAAACGCGCAAATAAGCTTCTCATAGGGATGAAATGATTCCTATACTGTGGGTGGAGTAAACATAAAATCTTCAGATACTGTAAAATATATCGGAATTACCTAAACATCTGATATATCGTGGGGATTACAAATACAAAACATATCATTAGCAGCATTAAAGAAGCTAGGTTTTGTTAAACGTATAATTGGAAGGTTCTCGGATGAAATTATAAAAGAGAGATGCTATACTTCGCTCTGGTTAGGCCACACCTCGAACACGCCGCAGGCGTTTGTGACCTCTTGGGGGGTTCATTCCGTATTTTGTCGTCGGTTCCGCACCGATCGGTATAAAGCCTACAGACGGCTAGGATTCCGTGCCGACAGGGAGTCCCCGTCAGAGTTCCCTCACCGACGGAGCTTTCTCGGGCGATTCTGTAAGCAAGTCGGGCGCTGTTCCAGTCGGTTTGCTAACCCCTCCCTCTCAAGATACCCCTCCCTCCCGAGTGTTGCCGAAGCTGAGGGTCACATGGTCCGTTTCAACCGATGGAGACAATAGAACAAACAAATGACTAAATTAAACCGCCTAGTGCTCTCGTGGGTATCAACCAAAACGACATCCAGTGACAAATATTATAATACAAAGACTCAGTAATGTCGAAATTAAAGTCATTCCCACGCACAGTAATGTCGAAAGGAGGAGGATAATAAAGTTCTGTGAATTGAGTGCGTGACAATGTATATTTGTGCAATAAAAAAGTGTTCCATATTTAAAGTACATTGCAATAAGTAGCTTATTTATGAACATGAAGTTTTCCAAAGACAAGTTAGGTGCAACGAGAACTAATGTGTTATGATTGCATGTATGTAGAAATATGATTGGTCAAGTATTCCAATTTATTCATTGTATTTATGTGCAAATTAACGCGCGTGATGGAAAGCAGACAGTTTATCGCGTTGTATATATTTGGTATTTCTGGCCGCAGAAGTGGCCTCCGTGTGGAGTACAAACCTTCGGACGATGGTTCGAATTAATAGTTGAATCTAAAGGAACAGTATTATCATGAATATAGAATGGCCATGTAGTCCATATTTGTGGGGTGATTATGAAATGTTCGCATTTATATGCTTTATTCGTGTGTATAGCAATGGTTATGCTGCGCGCTCGTGCCATGAAACATTCATTTAGCGTCTTCGTGGAACGAAGTTGAATGTAAAAATGACTTGAATGAGTAGTATTAAAAACTATGATGAGAGAAAATGAAGTGGAGGTGCCGCTAAGTATGTCGTTGAAAACTTCCTTGCTTTGCTGTTGTTGCATGTATGTCATTTTCAGTACACATATATGTTTATTAATGTCAGGAGCCCTTAAGTTTCGCTGAAGCTTGCTTCCCTCCGTAACAACCTAACTCCTAGTTATTAGCATATTACGCCGAGCAGGAACGTATCTCGTGGTTCAAGTGGAAAATTTGTCGTTCGAATGTGTTACATTATTGGCAGTATTTATGTATTAATCCGAATTAATTGAGGCACAGTGATAATTGACAGTTCAGTTTAAAGGATGCTTCAAGATGTTTAGTTTCCTGTTGATTCTAAGGTAGAAGGAGCAATTATTACACGTTTCGCTTTTTTTGTTTTGGACCCATAATGATGATGTTATGAAGTGATATAATTTGTGTAAACCATTAATTATTTAGAAATGCTTCCCTCCATGTGCGTGAAATGAACTATGATTCCTACGCTGCAATTACAGCGCTCATAAATCGCGCTTCTTTTCTTATACGCGAAAATCTTACGAAGATATACGTTATTTTAAAGTAAAAATCCATTAAGGAATTTCGAGCCTAGAAATCAATGAATTTGGTCTAATTTTAAATAAAAACATCTCACCTATCCAATGACACCAAAAGTTCTACCCCTTACAACGTTACTATCCGAGACATTTACCAGTGAATACCAGCCATTTTACATGGGAAATGGTACGTGCATGCACTCCAGAGAGACATTATCTACAAAATGAGGTATTTCTAACACTTAGTTGGCGTAAAAAAAACTAACTGTGAAGAGTATATGTTTTCTCAACTACTTTTGAAAATTAATCATATTATCACCGCTGTAAATTCTTCGGGATCACAAAACACCTTCCGTGTTCAAAGGAGTTTCAAACGCACCGCGCGAAAAAAATGAGTCCAGTTAAAGACTAATTTAGATATTTCCATTTAATCACTAACAATTTCTGTCATATATTACTATTATGCCACCATTAATAATGCAATATTTAATTGTAGTGTCCTACAGCTGGTGAAATTAAAACGTATAATTCGAATATGGTTTCTATTATGATTAGGGAACTATCTCGGTCGGACAACCTTAACAAAATGCCTTTGGTCTCGGTCCGTCTAGTATTAGGTTCATTCACGATCGAAATTTAGGGAGTTTTCATTTAATGATCAAAGTCTTTTTTCAAAGACGTATCCTGAATCCACGATATCCCGTTAACCATGCTGGAAACGCTAGAACGTTTTTATTAAGCAACCGCAGGGCTATTTTTGGCAGTCTTAGGGCATAGTTACCGATTCCATTGATAACATAAGTGCTCTGCACAACTCACTGCAAAATATATAAAACTTATAATTTATTAGCGAATAACTGGAGAGTAAAAATATTTGGAAAAGAAGCACGAGAACGATCGAAATATTATAACCCCCTTCATTTTGTATTTAACTTTGACAATTAAAAATTTCATCCGAAATTTCAGTAAATGCCGATAATTACACCGTTATTGCATTCATTTCCTCAAATTATCATCAAGAGATGGTAAATGCTTATTTATACATGCATTCAACTCTACGGATAAGGATGGGAATCCCTAGAAACTCTGAAGCCACAGGCAAAAATAAGATTAATTTATGGCAGAGATAAATTCAATATAGTTTATAATTTACATTATTTTCATGTTAACTTTTTGAAAGAAAAGATTCGGTACCTAATACTACGAAATTAGCCGCGATATGATTGGTTTCCTGGGCAATAATTCGTTTTCTTCTCTTGGTATTAATTATTCCGGAATCCTACGTAATATCTGTGTTCGGAAGGCGCGAACAAAGACCTCGGGGTCACTTTACCGGGTGTCGCGACTGGCTTTGACGTTCAAAGGCCAGTAATTAGTGTGCCTATAACTCCCCCCTCCCATCCCGCGTGTACCTATTGGACCGCTTTCCCGCAGGAGAGCGGAGAACAGTCCTCTCTGCCCCAGCGTGTGAGAACCAAGGTCTCAGTTAGCTTGGCCACGCCACTGTTTGCGTTGGGCGATGTTCTGATTTTTGGTCCCCAGCCTGCCTAAGAGTGCAAAGGCAGTGCAATGGCTGGGGGTGTAAAATGGGGCCCTTAGCCAGGCCAACGAGTGCGTCGGGGGCGGCTAAGGGGTTCTTTCGTGTACCAGCCGTAGTCTTCTCGACTCCCGGTCTCCAAGACCGGAAGCCATTCTCTCCGGGCCGGAACCTCGGGCCTTAGATCCCCAGGCGGGGAGGCCCCTTCGGAAAGTGGTTACGTAAGATCGGTTACCGTTGGTCGGGCCTCTCAAACGTTCCAAATCCCTGTCCCTATCACGTCGCTGATGAACCTGTGAAAGGACGTCACGAGGATGGTATTCCATTCAACACGGCCGCCCACGGGCTGTCTTCGCTGGCTGGTACTCCTTCGGGGATCGTCCTTTCATCAAGGACACCGACTCGTCGCAATGGCAATCGGACTCTTGCAGAAGATCCCATTCTCAAGCTCTCTCCTTTGTTATCCTTGGGTGGTCGACCTTCTTCTTTGTCTGGTGGTGATCACACGATGTTGTCCTGGCTGGAACGTGAATATTGTAGCAATGATGCCAGTCTTTTATAGCGGATTTCGATTCCGCCCTTCGTCGTGATTGGCCGATGACTCTTTGTTGATGATTCGGCCAATCCGAAATCAGCACGGTATGAATCCAAATCGGCATTCGTGCATAAAAACCAATCCGGTTATAAAATGGAATCCATTCTATTTCTTTTCCCCACAACAAAAGTTGATTTTTAAAACTTCCTTCATCGCGGAGGATAACGAATGAAAGATGATCAATGGAGACAGATACATTTGTGATTATCCTATCATTTGTGCACAATACAAATTTATTACTGTTATAATATTATTTCAAATTTCTTTCAGTAATCTCATACTCTCCTGGCTCACGTAAAATCTTGTAACAACCATCAATTTTTTTATAATGGCAAATAAAGTGGATATCTTTTCTCATGTAATCGTTAGGGAAAAGAAGACATAACAGGGCCTTTTCAATGCTATCTAATATTGTTCATTTTTTTTACCCGGAACAATTAACAGTCATCCTACGTCTTTTTTCCCACTTCAATTTAATCATTTGAATTTAGCCTTTTCTCGTGAATAGCTGTAGCCCCTGACGACGAAATCTACTGGATACGATGAGACCGATGAGCTAATAAATATTCTATCATTTTATGCTATTAACGAAGCTATTATTATTCTCTTTTAAATATTGTGTTACTATCTCTACCATTCTCACCTATTGTAAAATCATAATTAACTCCTTAGAATTTATTGAAACTTTGTAATTTAAATCGAATATCACGAGAGTATTATGTTATTATATGGTCTGTTACCCTTGTAAGTTGCGCCACAAGGATGAATTAATAAGTGTGTATGTTGTTCGAATGTCATCGTTTTTCATTTATGACATCCCCCCAACGCACGAAATTGTGAAGAAAGTTAGTACGACTTGTAACGTCCTTTTCATTTATTTTGCGTAGTTTCAAGAAACACTCTCTCTTTCATTATTTCAAGTGATTCACATTCACTGTTCTTCAGTATTGATTTTTTTCCAGATTCAATAGTGCCCCACTTGACTAAAAAAAGGTTGCAATAGCTCAGTGCGCGGAAGAACTCCGAGTTGTTGCGACATTATTCGGAAACTCTCTCACTTGTTTCTACGGTTGATTGGAAACATTGTAGATTATCTCATTATAATCCACCGTATTACTATTTTCGACAATAATTCAGAAAATTATCTTGATTATTACCGACGAGGACTACGCGCTGTCGCCCGAATCTTCGGTCGGAATTTCTTCGTGTCATACTGGAAGGATATAATTTTGGCATCGTGTCAGTAGCGCAATTTCTCTCTCAAGTCATATTTTTACGTTGAGTAAAGACTGACAATTATATTGGTCCAATAATATCATATCTTTTAAGTCTGGCCGATTTATATAAAGGGATAGCATACGGGAATTCTTCGTCGGCAGAAGTAAAGATAATTTTCGAAAATATTGTTGTGAATAATAATACGACCGCTTGCAATGAGATCATTCCCCTTGTTTCCCCTCAATCGCAGAAACAAACAAGAGGTGCGTGCTTCTGAAGAATGACGCAATAACTCGGAGGCCTTCCAAAGTTAGACCTGCAAGAGTCTTACCTTAAGTCAAGTGGGGCAAAACCAAATTTCGAAATATCAATATTGAAGGGACGTTTCTGTTGAATGGCTCTGAACAATGGGAAAGAGAGCGTTTGTCTGTTGTCACTACGCGAAACCGATAAAAAGGCGCTTTACAATGTTGTGAAAATTTGGAGGTCGTGATGCCGTATATAAAAAAAGGCGATAACATTTGAACAACTTTCATCCTTATTAATACTTCGTTGCCGTGGAAATTCCAAAAGTAAAATACCTTCGTTTAAATTTTGAAGTTTTTATGTGTTTAGTACAATTTTTCCATGGCTGAGAAAGGCAGAGATATGAGCACATTATTTCAAGGAGAAAAGTAACTGGGTCATTATATACATCAAATGTTGGAATAAATCACAACTCTTCAGTTGCCTCGCATATATCATTCTGAAGCTTCAACTATTCACCCAAAGGTGTAATCCAAATCAAGTTTCGTTTCGGGTAAACACCAATAATCTTTGCCAATCATTCTGGGTTAACAGTGTATTGAACATGCCGCCTTTCGAGCAGGTGCTACTAATGAGTACTGCTCTATATTGGACAGTGCTAAGTGGCCTCCAGTCGAAATATTACTTACGCGCTTGGTCACGCGGTCGACGGGTAACAATGGTGAGGGTCTCACAGGTTTAATCTAATTCTCTGGTCATGAAAATTCTCGCGGACTGAATATAATGCACTTGTCCACTCCCCATTCAATTGAGTAAGTTGGCCACCCAGGCGTTGGCTCCGGAGAATTAAGATGTCGCGACGGTTAAGTATCTATGTGCAAACGAATGGACAACAGTGAATTTTGACAAAGGAGTAAATATGTGACTATGCCCTCTTCATAGCTTGCAAACTGCAACGAGAGATGCTGAAGGTAGTGTTTATTGTCACCAGGTCAAACCGATGGAAATGACTAGATGGCATCGACACTGACGTGTTATTTCTTCGTTTTTCAAAGTTTTCTAACAGAAATGATACACTTCATCTGCCTGGATAAATAAATGAGTGGATATTACGATATTTTACGTGACTTAGGTGGTATCGAGACAACTACAAGACATATGAAGTAATATTATTCAAGTAATTACTTCTTAACTGATGGAGTAATCACAAACGCATTTGTCTACATTGCTACGATCATCTCACAGACGCAATGGTTCGCGATGAAAGCAGTTTTGCGAATCAACTTTTGAAAAGAAAAATAATGGATTCAGTTTTATTACCGGACTGGTTTTTATGAACGAATGCCGATTTGGATTCATACCGTGCTGATTTCGGATTGGCCGAATCATCAACAAAGAGTCATCGGCCAATCACGACGAAGGGCGGAATCGAAATCCGCTATAAAAGACTGGCATCATTGCTACAATATTCACGTTCCAGCCAGGACAACATCGTGTGATCACCACCAGACAAAGAAGAAGGTCGACCACCCAAGGATAACAAAGGAGAGAGCTTGAGAATGGGATCTTCTGCAAGAGTCCGATTGCCATTGCGACGAGTCGGTGTCCTTGATGAAAGGACGATCCCCGAAGGAGTACCAGCCAGCGAAGACAGCCCGTGGGCGGCCGTGTTGAATGGAATACCATCCTCGTGACGTCCTTTCACAGGTTCATCAGCGACGTGATAGGGACAGGGATTTGGAACGTTTGAGAGGCCCGACCAACGGTAACCGATCTTACGTAACCACTTTCCGAAGGGGCCTCCCCGCCTGGGGATCTAAGGCCCGAGGTTCCGGCCCGGAGAGAATGGCTTCCGGTCTTGGAGACCGGGAGTCGAGAAGACTACGGCTGGTACACGAAAGAACCCCTTAGCCGCCCCCGACGCACTCGTTGGCCTGGCTAAGGGCCCCATTTTACACCCCCAGCCATTGCACTGCCTTTGCACTCTTAGGCAGGCTGGGGACCAAAAATCAGAACATCGCCCAACGCAAACAGTGGCGTGGCCAAGCTAACTGAGACCTTGGTTCTCACACGCTGGGGCAGAGAGGGCTGTTCTCCGCTCTCCTGCGGGAAAGCGGTCCAATAGGTACACGCGGGATGGGAGGGGGGAGTTATAGGCACACTAATTACTGGCCTTTGAACGTCAAAGCCAGTCGCGACACCCGGTAAAGTGACCCCGAGGTCTTTGTTCGCGCCTTCCGAACACAGATATTACGTAGGATTCCGGAATAATTAATACCAAGAGAAGAAAACGAATTATTGCCCAGGAAACCAATCATATCGCGGCTAATTTCGTAGTATTAGGTACCGAATCTTTTCTTTCAAAAAGTTAACATGAAAATAATGTAAATTATAAACTATATTGAATTTATCTCTGCCATAAATTAATCTTATTTTTGCCTGTGGCTTCAGAGTTTCTAGGGACTCTCAGCCTTTTTAATACTTATAAATTAGCGTATGTTTGAAATAATCAACATACGATCATTGCTTTTTGAGAAATGGAATACAATAACGGCGTAGCTAGGTTAATTTAGGGAAATGTTAAGGCAAAATTTTTATATTTTTCAAAGTGGCATAAAAAACCGTGCGGAGATTTAAGACCAATTGCTTTGATAGTTTGCAAATACCTATTCAAAATATTTACGATCCAAATATTTGCGCATTAATCGAAATTTAATATATAATGTAGTGTATTTCAGAGCATTTATGTAATCATGCAATTGCTAGGCACGTTATAATGCTCACGTACTGTCCCGGCGAAGGCGTAGTACGAAGAGGTCTCGTGTTTTCAGCAACGGTAAGGTAACACCTGGGCTTCAGAATAGATCTCTGAAGACGATGGCGAACAATGGCATTGATACGTCACGACTATCAAATGACGATATTGAAAATACGCGTTTGTGCATTAAACCACCGTTGCCAGCACGCAAGTGCTTAATTTTTAATTATAACCGTGCAGTTTCCATGGTACGATATATATTCCAAGGATTACAAAAGTCCAAACATAAAAAAATACTGAATATAGGTAGGACGCCTTTTATGAGCGACTGCATTTTTACCTGAAAGCATTCAATTCACGCTGTCCCCATTTGAGGATGAGGAAGTAAAAAGACCTCTTTAATCTGAGTATGAAAGGAAACTGGATCCTCGACCTCGACTGGATTGTCAGTCGATCCCTTACTCATCTTTTCGATTAGTAATTGTCTCGCTCGTCCATCTCGATTGAGGATTTTTATTCGACGGCTCTCACTTCCAACGGTAATACAATTGTATTCGATTTTATTTCATATTATTATTAACCTTACCTAGAATAAAAGTATAAATGCGCTCGTTAAAAAATTTTTATGCGTTCGTATTTAATCTCACGCCTACCTCCGAGGGCTGCACCTAACACCTCTGACCTAAGACTATATCCATATTAACTCTGGAAATTCACCGATGAATTGTAATGGAGTACAAAAAGCCGATAATAACAGTGGATTTTTTTAAAATTTTAAATTTAAAATATTTTTTTATTTTAAAAATATCAAATGAATATAAATAAGATTATAAAAAATTGGCGCATGCTTCAAATTTTCACAGCGGAAGATTGAGTTATATGTAAGGAATCCGGTTTAAACTGCTTACCATTTCAACTTGTATGACGTGATTTTATCGGTAAAGTTTAATTTTGAATACCCCGACTTATTTTCTTGCTAATAAATACATTATGTATGCAATCTTGACAAAAGTAAAGCATGATCGTGGCGCTTTTGTTTAGATTGTCACATCCACTTCATGTCGCTAACAATCCACTATCCAAACTGGCATTATCGGCGTCCAACTCTTATTATGCCTACCATTCGCAAGGCTTCTCGTATCCTTATTCCAATCCTCTCCTGGAACAAATTCCGTAGAAATCCGCACATAATTTAAATTTATATGCTTTTTATTCGTCTCCCGCCTAACTCCGTGAGCTCCGGCATGCAGGCATTAACTCTGGCAATTCACCGCTGAAGTGCAATGGAGCACAAAAAGCCAAAAATACCAGAGGGTTTTTAAATATCAAATGAATATAAATAAAAGTATGAAACACTGGCGCGTGCTTCAAATTTTCACAGCAAAAGGGAGCGTAACATCAACAATGAAAGCTCACGAAAACGTCCATCAATAGGATAGATCTTATCATGAATATATATTATGGATTCGGATTTTTGGCATTGTTACCTAGGCTACGTGTTGTCTAAATTTCCACATTTAGATCACGCAGTCCTTGGCGCCACTTCCATTAGTCTTTTCTGTTGTTATTGTAAATAGACGTAGTTAATTGCTGTTAACGTGAGACCGTGGTGAATATTCAGTAACGATCGAGGAGACATGAATTACTTGATGCTTTGAATAACATCTTGCAATTTTTGTGATCTAAAATTGACTTTGTTAATGCTAGAAAGGAATTATCTATTACAGGAATTGCGTAAGAGGCTTATGAAACGTCCATCGTGTGCCGACGACGATGTTTGCCAGACTCTGATTCTAATTTGAATGCATTAAGCCCGTTAGGCTAATATAAAGAATTTAGAATTTCTTGTTTAAACAGAACTTGCTTCGTACCAGTCTATAAAACAGGGCATGAGTCTACGAGGACTCAAAATAGGACACTTGGATTGAAAAATAAGAATCTGTTCTGGGTGGCGGTAAGTGCATTCCTTTTTACGTACACTGCAATGATGGCCATTGGGAATACTCATGAAGCCACCTCGCATTATTATTAAATTTCCGTACAGCGATATTCACGAAGTGCTAAGAAGTTAATTGTGCATTTGTGTAATTAAATTTAGAAATAAATACATCTGTAGACCGGAAAATATTAAAAAAGAGTATAACCCATGCATATTCATGGTAATATGGTTACGGAATTCTAGAAAACAGTTTTTGGCGACGAGATCACAATCCATAATATATATTCATGGATCTTATTAACTAATTTTGAGCTAACCATTAATTGGTGTAGTGTTCCCACATTTTTTACTGTCGAAACGCAAGTAAATAAAAACTAAGGGTAATAATGTGTTTTATTTTTGCCTCATATTAACGGAAAGAGGAAACTTGAGCACAAAACCCATTAATACCAGAGGGTTTTTAAATGTCAAATGAATATAAATGAAAGTATCAAGCAGCAGACATGAAATACGAAATGAACTTCTAATTTCGAACATTACTTATAAAGTTAAACGAATGCTACCTTCCATATCAAACTGAAGACTTGTCCTAAGACACAATTGTAACAACTCTGGCAACTCATCACTGAAGTGTAATGGAACTGAGGAAAGCCAATAATACTCGTGGGTTTTTTAAAATATTGAACAAAATTACAATAATAGTTGAAAATATTTTGTGTGTTTTGCAACTTTGACGAGGGAAGATGGAGTTAGACGTTAAAACCCTTATCATTTTACCTTTTATGGCGTAATATTCAGAGGAAAATTTATTATGGAACACCCCGATTTTGTCTATAGCGAATTAATACATAATACATGTAATGATTGTCATGATAAAACTTGATCGTTGCCCCTTGGTTGGGAAAGTCACTTCTCCTTCATGTCGATAACGTTCCATTAGATGTACCGGCATTATCGACAATAAACTCTCATTTCGTCTGCTATTTGAACTGATTGTCGCATCCTTATTGAGAGTGCTTAAGACAGAACGCCTTCTTCTTTGAATTACCGTTTTCCTAATACGAATATAATTCACTATGAAAAGTAAATTTAGGCTTAGTTGATGCACTGCATGAGTTTTCAGTTTAATTTTCACACTCCTTTGGAATAAAAATCCTCCATCGAGATGGAAGCGCGAGAAAAATACTATTCTCAGCTAAGTATAAGAGTTCGATTGTATAGTAAACTTTCAGGATTCACTTGGTGGGACAACATTCCGATGATTTTGAATGAATGTAATATTCCACATGGTATTTAGACTTAAATATAGGTTTCGACTGAAGACCTTGATAATGACTTAAGTCGAAACCTAGGTCGGATTTGACTGAATATGGGGTCGAGGAGCCAGTTTCCCATCTTACACGGATTAAATACTTTTTAGTCGAGCGAACTATATATTGTCTAGCAACGGTCAAGTCCTTCCCGTGCGAGAGTCATTTATTTTTTTACTTTTATTGAGCGTTTAAAAATAGTAAGGTTCTTTAACTTTACACTTTAGTGCTGACTCCATGATAAAATAATTTTTTTCCCGTTAATCTCCCATTTAAATTGATTTCCTCTGAAGTTAAACGAATATATGTCTCCATATTTTGTGGTTGTAATGGAGTGATTCAACCTATTATTTCTACGTTATTAAGAGCTTTTACTTTTCCAAGCGCCCATTTGTCGTTCTTTTGTTAATTATTAAAAGTATTACAACTACACATGAATATAGCAACCTATTTTCAGGATTTTAAATCTAAAATCGGTAAAAGTAATCGGTAAATCTTATCACTGATTAAAGGAGAACAACCAAAATTAAGTATTTTATCATTTTGAACGTATTTTTGTAATCCTTGGAGTATATTATGTACCGTGGAAACTCAACGGTTATAATTTCAAAATTAATGACTTCCGGGCTGGCAAAGGTGTTTAAATACATGGACTCGTATTCTCTATTAATTCGTTTTATTGTCGTAACTTTTCCATGCTATGGTTTGCAAGGGTTTTCGGCGATCTATTCTAAAACACAGGTATCTCCCTCACCCACCTGAAAATACAAGAAAACTTCGTACTACACCTTTGCCGGGACATTATCGTGAGAATTAAGGCGTACATAGTATTTGAATTGATACCATAAGTACTCTGAAACGCACTACATAATAATATATGAGGACCCCAAGGAAGTCAATCGTTGTAACTAAGTAACAAAATCGTTGTTTTGAGAAAACTTTAGTCAAAGTTGAAAATGTTTGGTACAACCCACTAAGTAGTTAACCCTCATATGGATTCTCTGCGCCTTAGCGGCGCTCGTGGTTTTAAAAATGATTTTAAAATTTTCCATTCCCATGGATCTTTCTGAAACTTTCAGTAGTCTATTTTTTCTGCTTTCTTAGGCTACAAGTACATTTTCGTATGTATAGTGTGCATAGTTTTCATTTTATTGGCCCCTAATGAAAAAAGTCACGTCGTTGGATTTACGGCGCCGCTGCGGCGCCGAGAGTTTCCTCGTCGCAATGTCGGGGACTACACTCTCAATACTAATTTAAAAGTTATTATGTTTCGTATGAAATGGTATCTTCTATATATAATCATAATATGAAAATGTTCAAACTTTATAAACAATTTTAAATTGTTTAACAATGGGAAAATTTTACTCTGTCAAATTTGCTTTGTTTTTTATCTAATTATCATAATTTTCGCCTGTTTATAATGTTCATTGACAAAACTTCATTTATTTGCAAGTATAAGTCTTTGAAACTTATGGATAGCCTATGGGTGTTTTTTCCATGGCCTCCAGGATTATTTTGTTTGGATACATTCTCCTCTCCGCGTCCCTCCTCCGCGTCCGCGTACCTGCTGTGGTAATGGTCACCTTTGGGGATATCCCAGGGATACTACGTATAGAATTATACCAAACAGCAATCCCAAGAAAATTTAACCACAATATATTTTCACAATTCATGCAATAACTCCTCTTTACTTTCGTGTGGAAATTTCACGTTGAATGAGTAGCTGAGACTCGGGACGACTATTCAGAAGTTTGACTGACCACCGTGAAGAACACATCACACGGTTGGTGTTATGTCTCGTACCTCTCATTCGAAAATATTACTTTGCAGCTGCGATAGTCTTCACAAAATTGCTGGCGATAATAGTATTTCCAAGGACGTTACTGTTTACCTATGGATTGACATTGACAGAACTTACATGGTAAAAAATCTTTTCTCGATGAAAAAATACATAGACGATTTACCACACAGTGAAAATTTGTAAATATATTTCTCGTTTCTTTGTGTACTCAAATGCACAGAAGTTTGAGTCGACCACTGTTTATTAACATGAATGGGTGAGTGAGAAGGAGAAAGGTGGGTAATTCCATGGAGGTTGTTTTGAGGCGAAGGGGTGGAGATACATGGTGGTGAGTCGACTGCCAAGGATCAGGGAATACCGGAATCGTTAGGCCAGGTAAGCGTGGAAAATCCGTATTGTGCAGGAAGGTTGAGAGTGCAAGGAGGCAATTAGACACAATAGGCTGCTCATTCCTCACCCTTCCATCGCTGCGTGAGGGACAGGGAATCCGCGCCTTATCGCAAAGCGCCCCGGGGTGGCCCTCCCTTCATTCCGAGAAGGTCTAGCTCGGGTGGGTCGTTGGAGGTGGGAAGAAGTTCAATCAGTTTTTTGGGGGGAAGAAAGTAGGCGGAGGATGACAAATAAGGAGGCTTAGTGGGAAAGTACGGATGGTTTCAATGTTTGGGTCAGTGAAATGCTACGGAAAGAAAAGGTGAGGGGTTTCCTCCCAGCATGAGGGTATTTTGGTCACCCCAGAACACTAGCCCCTTTTCCATTGGTCCCTCACGCAGCGCCGGACCGAAGAAAATAGACGCCATCGTATTCCATGTTTTTTCCATTTTCTGCTCCTTCTTCCTTACCACCTACAATCCAAACTTCTTAGAAATAATTATTTGACCTTTCCCACCAATCCAGAAGCAAAAGCTCATCTGCCGCACTCCCCCGCATCACTTTTACCTGTCAATCTCTATGGAGACATCCTCAGTGAGGTAATGGGCTCCACTGTAGGCCTAAAATACCGGCTCTTCTAGCCCCCCCTCCAATGCGGCGCTGAACTCTTTGACGCGTCGCTGATTGTCCCACATTCCTCACATTTCACAACCCATATGACTTTCATCCTTTCTTTTTTTAGAAATTGCAGGATATAAGCTCCCAGAATGTCCGTTACATTTGCCTTGATCGTCAGAATATAGCCCTTAAAAATCATGACGGTATCACTCGTCTCTTCTCACTTCACCTACCTTTTTTCAATTATTAACATTTAAGAACTCAGACTTCTGCGCATACTACAAAGACTACTACTACATGTGGGTGGACGTAGTGAAGCAAAATTATTTTACATGGACCCATGCGACTTTTATTCGGTCCTCATTTTTAGTATTTGGTTACATAAAAAATAAAACAATGTGCACATGATAAAGTGGAGTTTATCCAGCATTGCATATTAGAAAAATTATTTAAAACAACTATTACACACGAAATTAAAACCTTCATTCGAAAATAACCGTCTAAGGGACCAAAATGAGAGAGTATTACGACAACAAACGGAAAAGAATGCAGAGTTGAAGATTTTTAGCTATAACTTCTGTAATAATGGGTCAAATCTTGCAAAATATGGTTAAAAATAAATAAAATAGAAGTCACTAGTATTATTAATAAGAAAACATGATAAAGAAGGCCAAGTTTAAAAGATAATGACAAAATATAACGCAGCGCCGCTGCGGCGCCGCAAATCCAACGACATAACTAAATTCGTAAATCCATATGAGGGTTAAGAGGCATATAGCTAGATAGCATCATCTGTCAATAAAATCACTTGGATAGCTTTACCATCTAAAAGATTTACATTTTCACATCCCATTCCTGTACCTAACTTATTTCTTTTTAACGTCACTTAGACCCCTTGACTTCTGGGGTCCACATATAAAATTAATGCAAATACTTGGAGCGTGAAAATTTTGTAAAGATGGACGTGAACTATCGAAGCAAATGATTTGGTCTTTATTCTCCCCTCAGTTATTTATGCCACTTTTACAAATATAACTATTTTGTCATGAGATTTCTACAAATAAACCAAGTGACGCCGATATTTCATTCGATTCCTCAACTCATTAATGATTATATGCTAGTTATTTCAAACATGCATTCGACTCTAATTATTAATAAGGCTGGGAGTACTTAGAAACTCTGAGGCAACACGCTGAAATATGATTAATTTTTTCCCGGGAAGACATCAAAATAGATTTCATTATATAAGTTTCAGGTAAAATTTATGAAGAAAACATGCAGGATCAGTTACTACGAGAGTAGCTTTCGATATGATTACCTTGGTGTCCAATGGTTCAATTACCTTTCCTAGCATTAGTTATTCCCAAGCGTGCTGACAACGGTGTTCATCAAATGCACCGACGCGTATTTTCAATATCGTAATTTGATAGTCGCGACGTTTCAATGCCATTGTGTTCGGAGTTATATATAGAGGCACATGGTATCTATCACCTCAATCTGGCTGGAAACCTTATGACACTCCGTTCTATGCATTCGCAGGGACATTTTGGTGATATTAGGGCGCATTTAAAAATGTGAATCGATAGCATACGTGGTCTGCACTACACCACATCATCCTTACAATTATCGATTAATATAAATTAATTTTAGAGTGAAGATTTTGAAAAATTGTCCGTGAACTATCAAATAAATCGATCTAGTATTTGACTCCCCTTCATTTTTTTAACATGAAACTTTGTTAAAAAAAGGTATCTATTATTATTAAAATTCTGTAAATAAATCTACTAACGCCGTTTTAGCATTTAATTCCTCAGCTCAACAGTAGGCCAGAATGTTGATTTTTTTCAAAGATTCCTTCCTTTCTAAGATCGTGTGTGTAAAGAGCAAGAAAACCATCCACTAACGCACTGTTAAGCAATGGCTTAAGAAACAAATATGTATTCTGTTAATGTGTAAAAATCTTTTGCTTTTAAATGCATTTTTCCTATTAGCTCGCCGATTTGTTTTACTTCGCCGGGCCTCCGGAACGCCATATCACGGGCAGGCGACAATTATGGCCGTACAGAGGGAACGTAACATTATTAGAATGCGCCATATATGTGAGAATTATTAGGTAGTTCCTTTAGATTCCACGCAACTTTAATCAGTCGAGGTGCACTGGAAGGGAGGAAGATGACTCTATGAGGCAGGCAGTCATGGACGATCCTCTGTCCATCGGTGGTCTGTCGGAAGTTAGAAGGAGGATGAATGCATTGAAGGAGTGATTCTGAGTCAAGAATAATTATTATGATTTTGAATTCATATTATCTCTATGAACTTTAATTGAGAAGTTTAGGGCGAACAGATGCCCGCTTCTTTAATCATGATAGCCTTATAACTTTCCTCGAAATAAAATCTCAGAGGAATTCGTTTTTCAATCGATATCGATTAAAATTTATTCTGGAAAATGAGTGCGCTAAACTACCAAAAGCATGCCCGGAAGAGAAAGGGAGAGGCGCGCTCTGTTGCCCAATCAGAGGGTTGCCCGTACGGCGCGCGATTATTGCCTACAAGACACCCTACATTGTACTGCAAACATTTAACGGCGGGGGAGTACCAGTGGTCCTAATTTTTGACAATTTAATGCAATGCAACAATTTAAAGACTAATTGAGCAGATGAATACTTAAGTAGGAAAAGTAGAACAGTAAAAATATTACTGTCAAGAATATCATAGATGATTCGTTGTATATTTAACACCGGGCAGGCACCTTAACCACCTCGGCTGCGGAGTCATCAAAGTCCAAATGCTAACATAGCATGGTGTTAACTCCAATATTTTTCTTTCGTCGCGTAAAGTTACTGCTCTCAACCTGAATATTACCTGTCCAAATGCCTAATATTACTACGCTGATTTCTGAAATTTGGGCATTTCACAGTAGGACCAACTACTGATAATCCTGACTCATAACGTGGTGAGGTGAATCCTGGGGGCCGAACTTTATAACTTGGCTTACTTCCGAAAGTTAGGGATCCGCTCACCTTCGATCGAGCTCACTTAATTCGGGTGATGTGTTTCGAGCGATTTCATATGGGCGATCGCACATCAGACCGTCGAACGTTACTCTATTGTCAGATGTATACCATATTTCTCACTTGTTACTCTTGAACGCATGCGCAAAGAGCCCATTTTTGAATGATCGCGCTTGTTTTTAATATTTTTGAATAACCATTTAGGAGAATTTTAAACTTTTCATTGCATACGAACTCGAATGATTCCTTCTCACGAGTCTTATAAATTTGCCTCAATGTCTTCATTTGATGATTTCAGTCCTAATGCCTTGCCATCCCAAGTAGTTATCGGATAAAACTATTTCGCCGGTTCCAATTGCCTGTTTCTTTAAAACTATAATATTTTACAAAATTTAAAAACAGAAAAATATAATCCATCAGAGTTTTGCTGCACCTTAATCTTCATTAGCAAGTAATGATGGAATTAATTTATCAAACGGGCGAACATAATTTACGAAGATTTCACCGGTAAGAGTCAATGAATAGTATGTAATCGAAGAGCATTATATTCTCATTCACGTTCATATCACACCGTATTCAACTCCAAAACCATCTTTTTTCCCGAATACATTATTCTGCGCATATAGAGATCTATAAAATTCTTCTGAATAAAGAAAATAGTTACTGCAAATGACCACTGGAACTATACTCGTTGCAAGAGCAAATTTTATTCTCATAATTATCCGATATCCCTACATCCTTCCCGTTATATTTCATTATCTTATTACAGCTAAAGCTCGACGGTTCTCTTAAAATGACAGTCTCCAAACCTTACGCTCAACAGTGCCCATTTAACTTATCTTGGACATGATGTGAAATGTAATACCCGACATCAATTGATTAGGACATTCATTGGTACTCAACGACTATCCTCAGAAAATTCATGACCCCAAAACATTAATATAATAATCCACCTACAAGGCTATATTCAAGGACGACCAGCTTATGATCAAGTGAAATTGAAAAGAACTGAGTAGATCACTTTCAAAAGTCTTGCAGCTAATATCATATCTTCCGCTAGATTTTTCGAGCACCTTTTCCATCATAATTGCTACAATTACAACAAGCTGAAACAACAACTCTAAATTGAGTATTATTCATAAAACGGAACAATCTATGCTAATGATAATGAGGCAAATAAATACAAAAAAACTCTTAGTTGATGCGGCACAATTTAATCTATGCTAAAATATGAAACACCTTACCTCGCATACAGACATATTATCAAGCTTTCACTTTGGTGAAAATCACTTAACTTCCAAAGAAAACAAATTTAATGTCAATAACTTTCTGCCATGAATTTTTCATCGCATCACCAAGCTCCGTTTTGTAGTGAGTAAACAGCCATCCACGATATTTGCTAATTTCAAACAACACTTCAAACACACTGACAAACGTGACACAACGCATTTTAAGCCCAAATTGCCAATAACTATACACTTATTGCAGAAATATCACAATAGACATCCGTGTAGCCTACCACAGAAAATGTATAATAATTTCTATAGCCGTTTATCTTCATTCAACATTCGTCCCAACTACTTAAGGATATGATTGTATAAAAAAATATATAAAAACAGAATGAACCAACAAACTTCATTTGACAAAATAATAATCACCAATTCACTTTGACGAAAGCAATCAAACTAAAGAATAATCGCCTTGACATGGCGAAATATTCAAATGCCTTCGTATAATTTAATTAAATGCCATGCCTTAAACGTAAATGGGTTTATTATTGTCGCAAAGAGACTCTTGGTATGGCAAGTTACTGCATTAAAATTAAGAAACACTTCAATATTCATCCTTTATTGAGGACGCAAAAAAAGCACACTTAATACTCTGAAGCAATCCTAAGTCACCAACATCATTTCAATTGACATAGAATCCAAATCTCAAGTTAGACATTTGATGCAACGACGTAATAGTTGGTGCTATTAGTCATCTCCCACATTTGTTACGCAATTGTAAGTCTTTAAGCACAATACCTGTCACAACACACAATCTCAATAGATGAAGCATAACTCTTATTAACCTTAATATGTTAACACATCACCACGAGCACACACAAAATCCATCACAGCGCATAAGTAACATTTGTAAGCACTGGTATGCCACAATAAACACTGCCGCGTTATCACACGATAAACCTTTCCACTATCCTCAGCAATTATGACATCCACGTCCTTGCAAAAATGAGATTTAAAACTTCCAACTGCAATTAAAAGTGAAAACAAATCGCTACAATAGGATAGGTTGCGACAAATGGATACTATAATTAATCAAAAGAATACGCGGTATTGAAATAGTCTTCCAAAACATTATTGAACAGCAATATAGGCCACCAATTGTAATTAAAGTCAAGAATGGTGTGTTACATTTCATTTATAGTCTGTAAAACATTCCAAACGACGATAGCTATTCAAATAACAATCAATTAAGAAACAAAAACAAACCCACCTTCGAACGCTAATGGCCGCTTCGAAAGATATTTTGTTGTGTATTATAAGCCGAGGATGCGAGCGTGAGGCAAAATACGTTCGAACTTTGGTTACAAAATAGGCACCGGCAATTGTTATCGAAGTATTACCCACAGTTCAGCGGGAATGGCTCCTTTACGCTCGAAGGTTAAGTTATAAAATCGGCCCCCTTATTTAATGTCATGCGTTCAATGTCGTCATTCTCATTGACAACCGATATTGCTTCAATTTAACACATAACTATCGTAGCGATAGCTCGATTCGTGACACGACTTTTGAAAGATTTAGTACCATGGCTGTTGTGTGCTTTTTATTGAGTATCAATTGTTTTGTCGCTCCTATGAAACATCGGTAAACAGTTGACTCCGTGTTTGGTTATCGCGTGTCTTATCATATTGACGTGAATTCGATTCGTTATAGACGATGCTCATTGAACGCTCATTAAATTATGCTTAATTTGGTCTCTACGGCTCAAGAAGATTTGTTTGCGTTGCTATGGGTCGATTAATAAAGATCCAGGCACCGAAATCATCATAAGAACATCATGTGAGTTATGCGACACAGAATGAAGTGGTTGTGTGCCAAAGCTAATTTGTTATGGCTTGTCGTGCAACTTCGATACACCTGTTTCATCTATCGGCCTAAGTGTTTTTTTAAAACTCTTATCCGAATCTCCCTATCTCTATGCCACCTATATGTGCTTACTGTATGATATTATATCCCTACCATCAAACGCATTCTCCTCCAAAATTCTACCCAGATACGTAAACTGCTCGACTTGCTCCATTTGTGCCCTCTCACCCTTGGACTCACCCCACCTCCTTTTTAGAGTAATCTCTAAGTAATTCATCGTTGTCTGCAACCCCTTGTCTGACTGAAAAACCAATGCTTGATCACCTACAAATCTGACCTTATCAGATCACCTCCTACCTTTTTCCTTTACCTCCACAACTCACCTGTTACCTCCCTTAACATTTTATCTGAATACGCGTGAAAAAGCAACGGCGATAGTGGGCACCACTGTCGCACTTCCCTTTCTATCACGGCCCATCTCCATTCTCCATCGGCTACCCTATCCTGTGCCGGCTGGTTTATATGAAGATTCCGGATGAGACGTCTGTCCCTCTATCTCCTATATTATTTCTACTGTATAGATACCTTTTTCTCAACTTATACGCAACCAAACTCTACAAATGAGGTACCAAAATGCACATAATTTATCAGAGAACATGCGACGGCATATCTTACTTCCTAAATATTGCTATTGTTTCCTAAAATTGGTTTTAAAAAATGGCCCTTGATATTTCTCTTAGGGGATGAGGCCATCCGCCATCTTGACGTCTCGCACTTGCTCCATGGTGCAGAGCAAACCTTTATTTCAGGATATTTAATTGATACCAAATTAGTTTCAGATACATATTATTATATTTTTTGCAATATAACGCGCTTTCAACATTATATTTTTTGCAATATAACGCGCTTTCAACATATTATTTCAAGTTGACACAGAAAGGTCTTGGACTCAACACGTACTCAGTCTATGGCGAACCATTTTCTGTCTCTCTTTCTCTGGCACCCTCTTTTATTTGTTTTCGTGTCTTGGTTATGGTGGAATGTTCGAGAGGTAAACCGGTAAATATTCCTAACGTTAACGGCGCACAAACTGATACATTTGTTCATTTGCAACAATATCTCGCATTCTTTAAATAACTTTTATCAAAATGCGGCTGATTCCACATTCAAGTCTCCTGTTGATACGTAAGTATGAGTCATCATGTGCGTCTAACCTTGGTGTTTCAACGGTCTAAATGTTTCCGCTAAACAAGTATTAACAGAGGATAGTGTAATTACTTCCAATGTTGTGTTTAAAGAGGTCCTCTGACCTCAATTTGTACATGAACATTCCAATTAAATTTGTACATAAGACCCTGCCTTTTTTTCTACATTTTAAAATTAGAAACGCGCCTATCCCTCTGTGGACCTGCATTGAAAAGAGCGAGGGAAGCCCGCTGGGAGCGGGCGCATCACGCTCGTTGACCTTTAATTTTCTCAGCATCTCCATTAATTTCACCCAGTTCACCCTGTCATACGCCGTCTACAAGTTTACAAAGCTAGCAAAAACATCCCGCCCATACTCTACGTATCAATCTACATGCGTTTTCATTGCTTCCAATACGTCCCCCGTTACTGTTCCTCCATAGTCTTCACAAGTTTTTGCCCTGTACTTCTTCAGTGTCAGAATTATTGTTAACGTCGTGATGTCCTTCGGACACACTCCATCCTACGTATCAGCGTGAAACGTTTTCTCCTCCGTTCCAGCCCATGCTCTTAAGAAATTAAGCATGTGAGTTATATGTTCCTACCTCTCAATTCATTTTCATGCCTCGAGGTGCTTTTTGGATTTCACTATTGCCCACGCAACCCGGGTTAAAACGTTACCTGGATCCAAGCGCTCTGGGCAAGAGAAGGATGGCGGACGTGGAAAACAAAATCCTAGCTCTTTTCCTGGAAATAGATATTTCTATTGCACCTACAACGCTTCCGTAGGGCGAGAAGGGGATTGGACAACTATTCAAACAGGAAGAAAATGTCCATTTCTCGATGTTGCTCATCAAAATGCTATCCTTCAAGCCTCCGCAGAGACTTGTGGCAGGGGGTTAGAAGTACGCCAATCGTGGCAAGGGAAAGATAAGGGAAAAAGGAGGCGATAGAGGACAGATTGTATATGAACTATGTGCCTTACGTTAGTGTAACGTCTGAATTGGTGCGTGGTTGGTTTTGAGAGAAGGAATTGGTTGGAAGGAAGTGAGATTGGGAGGAAAAGGAAATAATTTTAATTTTCTCCACCTGAGCGCTGCTTATCGCACTCAAATACGAGAGTGGCAGTCCGAGAGCACGCGAATTCAAGCTGAACTGCTCTGAATTGTGTATGTGTGTATTTATGTACATATACATAATATAGAAAAGTAAATAAAGTTAGAAATATTTACTAGCAACAAGGCTTTGAGGTTGGGGAGGGATAGATAGATATATCAGTGGACACTCACCGAAAGGCGATCAATAGCGACACCGGTGTCCACTGCTCTCGGAAGCTTTCGGGTGAGAACCCTTCCTCAGCGGGAGAGAATCACAACTGAAGAGTGTCACACTGGAGTTGAGGGTAGAGGGTCTGCCTAGGAGGGTGGTTGGTTTTTGAGGGAAGTGATTGGTTGGATGGAAGTGAGGGAGGGTGGAGTAAGAGGGAAGGGGAAAGGGAGAAAGCTAGCGGAGGTTAAGCCCAGATGTGTAGATAGATTTTAGAATTGAAATATATGATTGCTCCCAATGGCGAAGCTCCATCATATACGTGTCATTTGGGAGGACGCGAATGATTTTGACTTGGAAGCAGTCGTTGAAGGGGAGGTTCTGAGAATTAGCGTGCTCCGCTACAGGCAACTTCAATTGATGCGTCAGGCTGCTTCTGTGGTTATTACTTCGCATGGTCAGAGGTTTACTTATGAGGTCGACGTAGAAGACCCGGCAGTGTTTGCAGGTTAGGAGATAAATTACATAATTCGAGGAACAGGTTCGCCGATAAGTATCCGATAAGTGATATTCGTCACAGAGGTCGTGAAAGTGCGGAAAAAGTGTTGAGTGGACAGGTGAGGCAACGGGGCTTGCTGCAAGGATTTGATCCAACGAGAGGGGGCCACACTTCCTTCAAGTGAGGCTTGTCGGATCTCGCGGATTCAGAGACTATTTTGGAGATTGGGAGGGCGATGGAAGGAGTGTACGGGAGGTCTTCGTATAAAAGAAACGGTTAAGGGGGGAGAGGCGAGAATGGAGAGTGCTGACTTCAGAAGGTTTTCCAGTGCAGCATCTAGATCCTATAACATTTATATGTAAAGGCTCGTACAACTCATTTGTGTAATATTTATGGAGCTATCACTCTTTTTAACTGTTTGAAAAAATTTTTCATAAACATAACTTCGAAACAAAAGAACGCCGAAGTCCGTGTGGGATGACGTATTTGTTTTTAAGTTTCCTTTATTTTTAATACATTAATGTAGCAATAGTAATTGTTTAAATGCCATTAACCCTTTGCTTTTGCAAATTGGATTTTCAATCAAATCCTATATTGTATCTTAGTGGCAGAATAAACCGGAAAATTAAGGTATTTTTTGAAAATCACCGCAATTTACCTCGTTAACTTACCTCAAAGAAAATTTACGTTAATTAATCCACCTCTAAGCAGGAAGCCTCGGTGACCCCAAGTTGCAGTTTATGCCCGCTTATAGAAGCTTTTTTTTAACGAAACGTACGGCTTTCCAACGTATTTTATTTACTTGGCCAAGATTCGTATTACGGACTGACTATTGTAAAGAAATATAAGTCAGTTCTAGTTATACAGCATAAACGGTTAGAATTTCGCAAGACACTTATAGAACGTGAAATCTCCAGAGCTATCAAATGTTTTCATTCTGAATAAAATAGCAATGCTTATAGTAATACAAGGCAGTTTCAAAATGGCCGTTACGGACTGATACCAATGCAAGTACAAACTCCCAGACCATGAATTTGACGATCAAGGTCTGAAGTTGCTCGCGTAACAAATATTACTCTGCAAATAATTGGCTAAATTGGCGACCACTGCCAGAAGTTAAATGTATTCAATTTTTACAAGCGACTGTTGTCAGGCTTCACGAAAGGTAAATTTAGTGTCTACACTTTTGAAATTAAGAAACACTTGCTAGGTGCTAAATGAACTTAAGTAGGTACTTATGAAGCATAGACATGCGTTTGAGGAGTTCTTTGGAGAGCATGTCTTTTCATCGTTCGAATGACGAAAGTCGATCGAACGAAGAGTCAGAAGCAACCAGACGACGAATGCAGTGGAAACGATCAAGTATCAAATAACACTAATACTTGGAATCTTCTTCTTAGTGGCTCTACAGCCCTTTTGTGGGCCTTGGCCTGCTGCATTATTGCCCTCCAGTCATTCCGGTCGGAGGTTCCGTCTCTACCATCCAATAATACCCATCAAATTAAGGTCGCACACTGCACTCGATCCATCCATCTATTTTTAGGACGTCCCTGTCTTCCTCTTTTGTACCATCCTTCCCTTCTAGCATGCGTTTTGGGATTTCCTCCCCTGGCATTCTCATTCTATGTGACCCAACCAGCGTATCCTCTGGGACTTAAGTGAACCTTACTATTTTTTTCCCTGCAATTAACTGATCTACTTCTTCATTATACCTTACCCTCCATTCTCCTTGGTTGTATACAGGCTCATATATTCTAAAGAGGAACAGGATTTCAAAGGTAATGAGTGTTCTCTCGTCTGCCAGAGTCATCGTCCAGGTTTCTGATCCGTAAGTCACCACTGGCCGCACTAGTGTCATGTAAAGTTTCATCTTCAGAGTTCTACTTATCAATCTATTTCTGAATAATTTTTGTAAAGTAAGCTCTGTTTCCGGCCTCAATTCCATCCTGGATGCATTATTTCAGGTTATTGTCACTGGTTAGTAGCGTGCCAAGGTAATTAAAATTACTTACCCCCTCGAAGGTGTCCTTGTCAATTGTTAGGTCGAATTATTTGACAACGAATGCAGTGGCAATAATCAAGTATCAAATAATACTAATACTTAGAATCACTAAGTATTAAAAAAACATGACAAGGAGAGGACTAAGCTGAACAGAAGAATACCAAGGCAAACAAATAATCTAAAGAAAGTGGGATTGAATCTTGGAAACACGAAAGCGGTGAAATACCTCGTAAAATTTGCATAAACCAAGACGGCTGAAGTTGCATATTAAAAACAATGGACTCGAAATAAATGAGGAGGAGAAGATACAGAGTGGACAACGAGAGGAGATGAAGAGGAAAGGAGTTACAGAAGAAGACAACTCCGGACATCTAGTAAACCCTGGACAATATTTTTATAAGCATCAAGAAACCGAAGATCGCGAGAATGGAACAGAAGATTAATAAATTATAATTTACCATGCTATATTTATATCTAAAATAATTAATTTCACTTGAATTTAATATTAAAATTCAAATGAATATGAATCCTTACATCGTATATATTTGAAATATGCAGGGAATGAATTTTCAACTGCATCCCGGAGTTATTGTACAACTTTTTTCATTAAAATGAAGAGTATACTCTGTTCAATCCTTGATTGAGGGTAACTAAAGTGCGCACAAAAAATAAAAAACGAGCTCCACCATTCTTCATCGGAGTGGAAACAAAACACGCCCACGGAGCACCGAAATAAGAAATAAATGTAACACACAGAAAAACCCAAGTAACAACAGCACAGCATCAGAGGACATGACCTTTTCGAACAAAATGCCACCTTCAATTTCCGGCCCAGCGTTTGCAAAATACAGTGCCCCCCCTCCATTTCAGCGCTGGTCGCTAGAAGCGGAGTCCATGCATTCAGAATTCGAATCGAATAAATCCCTTCAACTTCCGGAGAATTGGGGCGGGTCGGGCGGGGGAGGGGGGGGGAGGGAAATGGGGGTTGGGGGTGGGAGGGGAAATTCGTATGGAGTGAGGGGGAGGATTGGGCGAGAGAAGAAGAGTGGCAGTCACTCGATTTCCATCGCGGGGCAAGCTCGACTGCGGCGGTTCATGGGTTGACGCAAAAGAGTCGTCACCAACTGAATTCCACAATTTTATCGCGATGAATAGGTGCTCAAAAGGCGGCAAGGTGGTAGAAGAAATTTAACAGGAGCGGCTCTCAAGATGGTTGGAAGTGACCTCTTTGGCTGTTAACATGGAATTCTATAGGAGGAGGTCGATGGACAACGGAAATAGGCGCAATAGAATTTTTGCTTGCCAATACCATTTTGATTCTGCAAGAGTACTACATAACATACAGTGAAATCCCCTTCGCATGATTAAGAGTGTACAGAATACGTTAAGAGAATTTGCTGTGTGGGGACTCATTGCTAGAGACATAAATATTTTATGGTTGCTTAGGGATGTTGACCGTTGATCAACATTACGCCGGAGAAATGCTGGTGACTGTTCCTGTCCTGACCAATTAAAAATGAGATAATGGAAATAAAATACATTTCATAAGTGCCGCGTAGCGTGTTTGACTCCCATTCCGAGGGTCGCGGGTTCGAGTGACGGATGAAATTTTCTGACTTCGGAACGAGTAATTTACATGCTACCCGAACTGATCCCACTACTGTAAGGCAGCGGTCTCTGCAGAATGCGTTGATGGCGCAGATCAAGAAGATCGGACTGGTATCAACAGGCACGACAGCCTTGGGTGAGGGTAAAGTTCACGGAATCGGCCGCTGGGGCGCTGCGATGTGGAAGAGAGCGGAGGAACCAACATCCCTAGAAGATGTGGCGCTGCATTTGTCAACCAATCTTAAGGAGGTTGGTCCGAAAACTGAAGTCCATGTCATTTTCTTCATATTCGCAGGAATTGTAGAATAAAAGGCCCTCTATCGATTGGTTTAATTAGAAATACACCTTTCCGTTCTGGTTTTTCCAATAATCGCATTTAAAAATAGCTGTATTTACATTACGTAGTACAGTAGAAGCGGATCCTTGGTACATAAAATATAGATTTAGAGCGTTGAAACCCATGTTATTTTTACAAAAAACGGATATGACATAAACATCGATTTAAGAAATTGATTAGTGCAAAAATGATGGTAGGTCACCGACTTAGTTTTTGAGAAATTAAATGATTATTATCGAAATTTTATCCGAGGCAAAGTAGTTAGCTGATCGGGGCGCTGGGGTCGGTCATACATGTGGCAGCGTTGGAAGTGAACTTACACATACCGTGGGAATTCAAACAGAGAGGAACATTTCAGAATTGAATTTTCAGTAAATTGTTTGTTTGAAAACATAGTACCACGTCGATCAATGACAAACATCGGGCACTAAACGAAGGGCTTCATATAACCCAAACAGGCCCGGTAAATATTCCTAAAACATTTTGTTGTCACATAATAATAATTAACATCACTCATAAACGACTAATAAATGCGGCACTTACACCTTTAATGAACGCTTATAATTATAATTATTTCTGAATAATACAAACTAGTTGTTTTTTAATCCTAATGTATGCGTCGGTGATTTTGAATTCATGTCTGTTCATCGTCATAGGCAGAAGTAGGTATATACACTTGGACTATGACCTTAGGTAACATTCCTATTCTTCATGCCATTAGCCCATCATCTATATAAATTACTTTCTTTACTCTTTTGTTCCATATCATTTCTCACAATTTTGAGCTCTAGCGTCTGAACGGTCGATCTGATCGAAGTTCTGACATTCATTTTTTTTGGGCAACGAAACGTTCGTTCAAACGCTCAATTTTTATCTTTTTTGGGGAAAAAATATTTTTGAAGCTAGTTACGATGATGAGAACAAATTTTTTACAAGATGTTAGTGTAAAAAATATGAAAAAAGAAGAAAAATATATTCCCCTTCAAAGAAACGAACCTCACACCTTACACTTCACAACCCACTACGTTTCCTCTCGTCCACAGCTAGATTGGACTGAGGGACAGCGTAGCAGCAATTAAATTATACAAAAACAATGTATAAAGTGCGTTATAGTACTGATCTCCACAATAACACCATTCAGTGATAAATTTAGTCCTGAAAAGGACTATTATGTGTTATGAGAACATCTAAAAATGGCTTATTCAATGTGTTAAAAGTAGGAAAGCACTTCAGCAGACGCACAACAAACACGTCACTAAGGACATCAACAAAGGTCAGTACGGCGTTGCCAAAGTTTTTATAATTTTATTAACCTTGAAATAAATGTAAATGTAGGGTTTACTCGAGAAAATATTATAATGTAACAATCACATGAATTTTTAGATATTTCTGGTGATGTATATCGTTGAAAAGGTTTCATAAATCTAATTACTGATTTGGGCATAATCGCTGCACGACTCCATTCTAGGCATTCGATTAAATAATCTTTTCGTAGACTGGTCTTCCTTATATTCATTTTTAATGCAATATTTCAGCTTTCCTCTAAATTAGTCATATTACAAATTAAAGCAGTATTCTTTTAAAGGCTCATGTACGTAACTAAAACAATCGGGATGCCGCTAGAATTATGACTCACTCAGTCGCGAACCAACCTTCTTAAGATTGTTCAGATGACGATTGAAATATACATTTACTTGAATTCATACAAGCTTAAAAACTCTATAAATGCTTGTGGCACAAGAGAAATGTACCGCACAAACCCTTTCATCGACAAAATTTCACTTTTTATTGACTTTGCTATGTATAATGTTTGCTCACCCTTCTTTCGGTTTCATATTTTTGCATGATAGTCATTCGAGAATGCAAAGTCGAAGAAATTCTCGGTGTCCGAAAGTGCTCCAAAGAGTTTGACGTTTGATTCCCTCAGAAACCCGTTACAGTCCGAAAATCTATGTAAAAGTTTAACCTTTACATTCTAAACAGATTGCCGCCCTAGGATATTTATGGAGCTGAACACTAAAATGCAGAATGAGAAAATAAATACTCCATCTTCTTGTGCTTTAAGCAATAAAACGTGCCGATGAAATGGAATAAAATTGTACCTTTTCCGTTAGGTCGTAATTAAATGCTGTGCAATGAAGCGACACCTAGTGATGAACACTCCTTCTGTCATTTAATACCTTCCCATTAGAGGCACAGACGATTTTGAAGGTGAATTGAGAAGTTCTTTGTAATCCATCTTTCTCATAATTGATGGCGGCATATGACCAATCTTTTGACTTACGATTCGGTGTTTCACTGATCACTATCAAACGTGTCCATTGTGTCTTTTGCATTTCGGCATAGAGATTTACAGCCCTGCCAATTCCTGACTTTTTATCTCAAAACCGAATAAGCCAGGCATTTTACCACCAACTCTGCGGTGAAATAACACGCTTCAAGTTTATTTCTCAACAAATGAAATTCCATTTAGCGAGATGAAGAAAAAACTGTTCAGGCATTGCAAAGTGGACGATACAAGTAGGCCAATACTAATATTGTGGCTTTGTCAGAGTTTTGACTGAATAAAATTATAATTGTATCTATAGGTTTTCGTTCAGACTTAGTGAAGTTAATTGAAGGAGGGTTTCATAGTGGATATTACTATTAACGCCATCAGGCTATGCTCAGTGGATTATGAGGTAAAGCAAATCCCTCATTGACAGTTTTCATTCTTTAAATGGGTGAATTTTGAAACTTAACGCGATGTTTACACTTTATAGACATCCGGAAATATTGCAGCCATTGATAGAATAATTTCATGGGAAATTAATGGACGAGCCAGGGCTCCATCAGGGCCGTCAATTCATCGCGAGGGACCAGCGATATTTCTATTTGTTTATACGGATTGCTGCTTATGCCCCGATTAACAAACATTAGGCATTTGAAAAATCACCATTCACTGACTTAATTTACACCTATTTCAAACTGATACAAAAATATTTCCATTGGAATGCGATCGGCACTGATCCCGGGGAACGCCACCTCTCTTCCTCCTCAAGTCGCCATGCGTAGTATTCGCCCGCCATGAATGCGTTTCCATGGAAACGAACTGTTTACTTCTGGTCAAATGTGCAAAATTTGACTAGGGAATTCCAAATATGAGATTTTATGGGCACGCTTATGAACAACAACCGAAAAACATTCGGCGACGCGATCCACACTTCTCCTTTTACATTTTTCACAATTCCGGAGAACTTCTCTCTCCTTAAACTCTCACTCAGATCATCGTTAGTCTCAACGTAAACGATAGACGTACAATACCATCATCAATTGCTTTCAAAATTACTTTGGTGGGCCTGTGAGTATTACACACGTTCATTGGACAAAACGCTTCACTCCTAACTCATGATTTTAAAAATTTTAGCAGGTCTTTGTGTCATTACAAAATCAAAAATAATACACCTCAAACACGATGTCGGTTTCACCGATCTGGAAAAGCAAATCTATGGTCAACACGAAAGTCACGTTTTATTCGAGGCATCGCTTGGTATCATTCCAATTTTTCTCCAAACATCTCGTTACCTCCAAGAAGCTTTTGGCATTAGGTCAATTACAAACCTTGAGTTTTTACAAATCATGAAATGACAACAGTTCACTATACTCAACTATTTTCATTGGCCTGATCGGTTCCCTAAGTTTAAACTAAGCCGTAAGAAAAGGTTAACTATGTCGATATGCTTTTAGCAGTTTTTCCACCAAATGTAAGGTAAGTTATGTCTTTTTCAGATCTTGCACGGGTCATGAAAGGGCCCGAGTCATGAGAAACGTCCTTTGTTCTTGAACTATTTTCTCCGATCAGCGGCAGAGCGTTCGATTCAATGAGAGTAACCACCTTCACCTCGCTTAAAAAACTAGACATTAAACCAGCCAAAAAACGGCAAGGAGTAGGTATGTTTGTGATTGCCTCCTATAATCACTTAGTTTGATAATACCCGTGTAGAAAACATTCATTGCCAGGAAATTGAACCACGGTCATTTGACCTGGCGCCAGACAGCGAAGAATACCTCACAACTCCTCGCCCTGATTCCTCGATACATGGCTGATGGAGGGGCGGGAGCTGGGAGCCCTCAGTGACTCGGAGGCTGCAAGAGATTCTCCATTTGCTTGTGGGGTTCGGATAGAGCAAACTTCAGCGCGATACAAAGGATATTGTTACATCCCGCGAGATACCTCTGGAAGGGCAAATTAAGTCATAAGAATAAAATCAGGTAAATACTCAGCAGAACGGACTGGTTTACTCATTTATTTTTCCCACAGAGGATAAGAGATCATTTCGGGTGACAAAGAGACATTACATTGGTTTGCCGATAGGTAAAGTAGCGAAATAGTTGAATCGATCCCTAATACTTCTATTCATATTTACTGCCTGGTACTGACAGTAGGCCTTCACGTTTATTGTGAAACTCTTACATCCCTGTGCATTTGTGTGGTTGTAAATAACATTAATTAAAACAGTATTATACTGTTAGCATGCTTATAGTAAAGTGCAGTGTTTTCCAAACTTCCTTGAGCCACCGACCTTTAGTTTCGCAAACATACGCCTAACGCCCTCCAACTGCAAGGTTTCAAAAATCGTAGACTACATAATCAAGTCAAGAAGAATGTGAAAGTGAAGTGAAAGCAATTTTATTAGATTGATGAAGACTTCTAAACCAATCGATTGATAGTTTATTCATCTAGGAAGACCTTGTGGCTTTTCACCCTCCTAGACTAAAGAATCGCTCCCCCCCCCAGGGGGTCGTAGCGCCCACTTTGGGAACCACTGGTGTTGGGCATATTTGTGAATTATTCCTCTTGACCAGTTTATTTTTAGGTTTTCCCTAATGCATTAGTTGTCGCATTAAAATTTACTTCAATGTGGAATATTGTAATGCAAGTTGAGGATAACTCACTCACTGCCAGAAACCCTTGAGATGATCCGCAGGGTGTTATGTAGCTGAACTGAACAGGGTGTGAGAAAAGCACCGCCGAACAGATGGGTGCAACGGCATGGCCACGAGTCGGTAGTAGTCGACTCTCTCATCTCCATACTTCTTTACATTATGACACGCGTTGGAGACTTATTCTTATCCTTGTATGCTCTCGTTTATTGGTTTATTTTTAAATTTTGCGCTCATGTTTTGTCAAAAAAGCTATTGCTATATTTTTCAATTATATATTTATGAACGCAAAAATAAGTGCTGATAGGTTCTACACTGGTGTAAACTACCTAATCTACCTAAAGCCCCATAGTTGTATTGCTAAACTTTTTTCTGTATTGTTTTTTAAGTGGAGCAATAAATTCATCTATCTATCTATTTATAGATGTTCATCTTCGCAAAATCAACAGATTGCATCGATCATGACCGAGGCATCAGACCAGCTATAAAAATAAATAAAGAGCATCATGGTTCCTGGAGAACGATGCGTTCAAAAATAAGCGGGCCGCACGAGAGAGGGAGATATGGCGGCCCGCCGCTCCCACAGAAACGACAAAACATTCGATCGCGCCGCTCTGCAACACAACATCCCCATCCGACCCTCTCTTGTCCCCTCTCCCCGTTCCCTCCTCCACCCCTTCTACCCCCTGCCCCCACTCCTCCCCTTTTGAAAACCCCATAGCTCCACGCCAAGCACCCCCTCTCTCCCTTCCAACCCCCAACCCCCCAAACCCCCCTCTCGCCTCGCACAGTTCATCTTCCATAAATTCTATTATTTTCCTATAAATGAGATATCGACCAGCCGCAGGGCGAGACGGGGGCGGAGTACGACTCCGGAGTTTCGGGGAGGAGGGGAGCGGTGTACACCCTGGGAACCACCACGGAGAGGGACGGAGGGTGGGTCGAGGGGGCGGGGACGCGAAAGCCGGGGAAACTCTCTTTCTCCGCCTCCTCCCCCTTCACACGCGAAAGCGCTCGATATCTCATTTCTCATCTCCCCCTTCCCCACCCACCCCCTTCTACTCTTCTCCCTCTCTCAATTCCCTCCTTTCCCCACCTCACTCCTATCTCTCCACCCCAACCCCCTTCCACGTCTCCTCCTCAAAACCCCTCCTCCTTCCAGAGAGTCTCTCCCTAATTCCTTCCTTTCTTGAAAGATTTCAGGTTTTCCCGGTGAATAGAATGTAGAAAGGCTTCTCGGGATTCCATCCGGGTTGGAAGGTCCATGACCGACGTTTCGGCTGCTTACTCTGCAGCCGTCCTCAGGGAAGGAGATGCCAATGGTCAAGTCACGTCAAAATATGTTTATTTCCACACCAAACAATACAGAATTACAAAAACAAAAACGACGGTGTGGTCCCCGCTTTAGACTGTCGCCTCTTCAGGGTATTCCCTGGAATATTTTACACTGGTGCGGGAAAATACTGGCCAAGCATTCGCCCTGGAAGTGTCCCTTTATATATAGTGCTAGGGAAGGACAGGTGCGAAGCAGTTTTCCCGCGCTTTCCTCTGATTGGTCCGAGTTTCCTCTATGGACTTTAGTACTGGTTTCCAAGTGTTGCTGAGGTGGAAACCGCTGTCTCTGTTGAGTTTTTTCGTCTCTAGTCGGATTTCGACGGCTTCTTTCAACAAACCTTAGCCTTTTTCCCGGCAAAGTATAGTTGTCTTGTCGAAGTCGACTTTGTGGGCGTGAATGAAGCTGTGTTCAGCTATGGCCGACTTGTCGGGTTGTTTCAGACGAATGCATCGTTCGTGTTCTTTCAGCTTCGACTCCACAGTCCGTCCAGTCTCCCCCACATAAGCTTCTCTACACTCACAGGGAATGCGATATACGACCGGAGTTTTCATTCCCAGTGGATCTTTTACTTTTACGAGGTCGTTAAATAATTTCCTGTAGAGTTTGTGGATAGTCTGTATTCCATGTTTTCCAAGAATTCTAGATATTTTCCCCGATATTGTAGACACATATGGAATACATGCATTGGCGAACTGTTCCTCCACGGCCCTTTTCAGAGCCATGACTTCGGTTTACTCCTTCCTTTCTTCCTTTCTTCTTCACCGGCGCGGCCCTTCATTCCCCCCCATTCCACTCACATCCAACTACTTCATAGCAGGAATACACCTACGCCCCCTCGCCCTTCACTCTCTTCACTCCTCAAGTAAAGACAGAATGGGCATATAGGCAGTAAACATAACTATGTAAATTAAAGCAAAGTAAAGCAAATTGCTAGCTAAGTCATGGATCGTTTTCATGTATAGATGTGAAGCGTGGATATTAGGTAAGAGGGAAAGGGATAGAATAGAAGCTTAAGAAATGTGGGTGGAAAAAGTAAGATGGGTAGATAAAATGAGAAATGAGGAGGTTTTGAGCAAAGTAAAAGGAGGAAGATCGCTCCTAAAGGAAATTAGGAAAAGGAAAGGAAACTGGCTGGGCCATGTGATGAGAGGGAAAAGTATAATAACTGTGGCACTTGAGGGTTCAATTGAAGGAAAGAACAAGAGAGGAAGGAGAAGAATTAAATTGGTGGATCAGGTGAAGAGTAACAGCTATGATGCAACAAAGAAGGAAGCTCGGGACAGAAGCGGATGGAGACAGCAGTGGTGTACGGGACCTGTCAGCAGGCAGAACATCAGATGATGATGAAAGAAAAACGTGTAATACTCAGTAAAATTTAGCCTAGAAACAATGTCAAAAATTATAAATTGAAATCCTGATATATGTATAAAAGGTATATAGAGGGGTAAACATATTGTATAAACCCTCACAAATTGTATATGTTAATAAAGGTAACTTTTCTCTCCTCTGCTTTGGAAGGGAGCAATGATGGGTGAGAATTGGAAGGCACTAGCTTGAAATGTAGGACGTAGACGCCTCGGGGGAAGCTCCTTGGCTCTGCGTCCCTGCCAGCCTTCCAATTCTCTCCCTTTTTTTTTCCTCCTCACGTCCCTCGACTTTAGGGCGGCCAACTCAGCGCCCCGGATTCTTTAAGGAGACTCCCGACACATGACGAGCATTTTTTTAATAACTCGCCTCACCAATTAGAAATCCTTCCCTCCCACTTTCAGTCAAAATAGACACACACCTATAAACAGACACTCATCACGCCTTTCCCTTCCGCGGTTAGGCAAAGGCCAAGAATTTTATTGTTTCCGTTAGCCCTAGAAAACCAACTCCATTTTAAACATTTCCTTCATAGTGCTCTATCTTTAGAAACTACGTTCTATTCCCTTACGCTCATTCATTTCTTCATTCTCGCTCGCATATATTCAAGGCATCTGAAATTCCTCCTTGTTAGAATGTCGTCCGCGTCACATTCACGCATGGATTTCGCGGTCTTCGAGCGTTTCGCGTGGCGGGAACAGCAGCTAAAAAATATTAACCCCAACAAATCCCCCGGTCCAGATCAAATACCTGCTCGCGTATATAAAACAATGGCATCAGACATAGCGCCTTACTTAGAATTAATATTTACCAAATCTTTAGTAGATCATGTAGTGCCTAAGGACTGGAGAGTAGCAAATGTCACACCTATATTCAAAAGCGGCGACAGGGAAGACCCTAGTAACTATAGGCCTATTTCTCTCACATCCATTTCCTGTAAGGTATTTGAACACATAATCGTAAGCTCCATTCTGAGTCATTTAGATAGGGAGGCATTGTTAATAAATAACCAACATGGATTTCGAAAGGGTAGATCTTGCGAAACCCAATTGGCCCTCTTCGTTCATGACATCTTGCTCTCGGGTGAAAATAATGTCCAAGTTGACGCGATATTCCTCGATTTTAGGAAAGCTTTTGATAAGGTACCTCACGTTAAGTTGCTCTCAAAACTAGAGGCATATGGAATAGATAAAAACATTATTAGTTGGATTAATCAATTCTTACATGGGCGGGAACAAAGGGTTGTCATAGACGGTATCATGTCAAACACAGTTAGCGTTACATCGGGTGTTCCTCAGGGAAGTGTCATTGGTCCACTTTTATTTCTCTTGTACATAAATGATATTAGCAACGTCGTTAAAAGTAAGCTTAGACTCTTCGCAGACGACGCGGTTGTGTATAGGGATATTAACAATTCCGAAGATAGCGACTCGTTAACAATCGACCTACTTGCTATTCATGCTTGGTGCGAAAAGTGGCAGATGGAACTAAACATAAAAAAGTGCGTAGCAGTCAGCTTTTGGAAAAAGAAAAATTGGCCATTTAGGGCATACAGAATTAAAAATACAGAAATTATTCACGCCGAGTCTGTTAAGTACTTAGGAGTCACAATTAGTCACGACCTATCTTGGGGAAAACATATTAGGGAAATATGCCGTCAAACATATAGGAAGCTAGGCTTTATCAAGAGAGTACTCGGAAAATGTGATGAGAAAGTGAAAGAACGTTGTTATTTTTCAATCGTTAGGCCTCATCTGGAATATGCTGTTAGTGTATGGGATCCATACGAAACGGGCTTGATATCAGAGTTAGATCGCGTACAACGTAGAGGAGCTAGGTTTGTGAAACGATGCTACGATAAGTTGGCTAGTGTATCTGGACTGTTAGAAGAATTAGGATGGGAATCGGTATCACAGCGTAGATTAAATTATAGGCTTAACCTCCTAAATAAATTTCAGGAAAATCATTTTACTGACGACGTAAAAAACATACTATTAACCCCTTCGTACTACGGCAGATTAGATCGCGCCAATAAAATTAGAGAGCTAGATTGTAGAACCGATAGGTATAAAATGTCATTTTTTCCGCGTACCATTCGGGACCATAACAGCTGTGATCGTCGTCATGAATAGTTCGAGTATTGACAATAGGCAGGCAGTTAATATTTCTCATTATATTCTCCTCTTTCTTATTTATGCATGATGTAAATAATGATGTTCTTATTTATGCATGATATTTTGAATCTGTAGTAGTAGTCTTTGTATCCCTTGCATGTTAGAACGATTGGAGATACAATGTTTCTTGGGTATTAGATTTGTAATTGGCGCTTTGCATGTGTGGTACGCGGGTTTTTAATGTAATGTCGGTGTTCTACCATATCATTCATGCATGCCTGGTGCGAAAGCACCCCCTGCCACACACCCTTTGGGTGGCTTGCAGGGTATGACGTAGATGTAGATGTAGATGTCTGAATCTTCTTTCCCTCCAACCGTTCACACTCCACTCTCAATCTGCGTGTTCAGCTATTCGGCTCACACCCATCCATCCCTCTCTCAAAACCGACGCAACACTCTCCCTTCATATGCGGCCATTATACTCGGGTATTTAACTCGCATTCTTTCATCGGAATCACTCATTCCCACTTCCCCACATCCAGCCCAATTTTTCCGCAAACAATTCTCAGTCACGCCATTCCCACTGCATTTCGCCTACCTTCCTTAACCCCTAGCCTACTCATCCTGACATATCCAGGTTTCATTGCCATGTAATAAATTCCGAATTAGAACAATTCAATACACCACGATTTTTGCTTCCCCAGACAAACACTCATTCCTTAGATATACTGCACCGACTTCCTACGACTTTTCTATCGGCATATATGATTGGCCTTTATGATCTCTCTATCCATTCTTTTGTCTTTTTCAACGATCCAGTGAAGATGCACAAATTCGTTTACTCGATGGATCTCATCCTCATCATTTACTATGATTTTAAAATCATCCTTTCCACACTCACCATCAACAACTTGACTAAAATTTTGTTTCTGTCAATTTATAACAGAAATTTTACCTTCTCATGCATGCAGAGTAACACATGTTATGAATAAGAATATATAATGATGTAAATTGCATTTACTTTAAAATTGTTGAAAATTTTGCATCATTTTGAATTTTATCGTGGATTGCCTGTCCTTAAAAATATTAATCCAAAATGAAGAATAGCAGTTATCAGCAGAATTACTCCAGCAGAACTAATCAATGCGAGCACATCTGTCCCTCGTTTAAACAGGACAGCATTTCTTCCTCATGGCTGTATAATTTTGCTACCAACATAGTATCACAAAAACCCTTAGACTTTCCAGCTTTTTGAGCGGACAACTCCTTGTTTAAGGTAGTTCGAGCAAAATATTATTTTACTTAGAATCAATGAATTTGGTCTGATTTTAAAGAAAAATATCTCATCTATCCAATGACACCAAAAATTTAACCCCTTACCACATTACTTTGCGAGATATTTGTCAGAAAATACCCTTGCCCTTTTACATGGGAAATGGTACGTGTATGCACTCCAGAGAGACATTACTTACAAAATGAGGTATTCCTAACACTTAGATGTCATAAAAAAACTAACGGCGTGTAGCGTGTAGTTCTCGACTATATTTGAAAATTAATTATATTTTCACCGCAGTAGGTTCTTGGGTATCACAAAAACCCTTCCGTTTTGAAGGAGTTTCAAACGCACTGCGTGAAAATAATGAGTCAAGTTAAAGACTTATTAAGATATTTTCATTTAATTACTTACAATTTCTGTCAAATAAAACGATACAAATGCACTATTAATAATGCAATATTCGATTGATGTGTCCTATAGCTGGTGCAATTAAAACGTATAACTCGAATATGGTCTCTATTATGACTAGGAAACTATCTCGCTCGGACTACCTTAAGGTCTTCAGGAGTTGGCAACCCTACAATACCTGCCACACGTTCTCCCTCTCCCCGCCTCCTATATTGAGTGAGGCGGAGCGAAAATTCGTGTGCGCAGCGCCCGGGAAAGGGCTTTCCTTCTCCTTCAGCCTGAACCGAACTCCATTCCTCCCCCTCCATCCCTCATCTTCACTTCCCCCGACCACCCCACGAAATAAAGAGACTCCTCGCCGTGATGGCCCACGCCCGACCACTCTCCCTCCCTCCGCCCCTCAATTCACCCCCTCCTAGTTCGAATGGTCGGTCGGTTGACGCCAGTGCCAAGTTAAGCGGGTCAGTTCCAATCCCCTCGGGACCCGTATTGGAGAAAAATAGAGGTTGGTTGGTTGGTTTCAATTCCACATCAGTTTTTAAATTGTGTCACCAAAAAGGCTAGTGCGATAACAGCAGACGAACAAAGCATTTCGTGAACAGTGTAAATGTGATATTGTTTCATATCTAGTTGAGTGAGTGATAACTACTCTGTGTTCTTAGGTAAGATGTTTGCGAAAGATGGACGGATAGATGAAGAGATTAAGAGACGAGGGAATGCTGGAAGGAAAGTGGTAGGTGTCATGTGGAGCATATCACGGAAAGAGTGTCTGTCTAAGGAAGCGAATTTTGCCATGTACAAAAGAGTACTTCTCCCCACTTCGTGGTATGGTAGTGAGAAAGGATAGATATAAGAGTAGACTAAACGCCGTGGGTATGAGTTATCTGCGGAGTGTTTGCGGCAAAAGTAGTATGGATAGGGTCAGGAATGAGTAGGTAATAAATGAATGTGGGTTAGATGCTCCAGTAATGGGCGTATATGAAAGGAGTGTGCTTCGTTGGTTTGGCCATGTTGAGAGAATGGATGAGAGTTGACTAACGAAGCAGATATATAAGAGTGAAATGAATGGTGCGAGAGATAGAGGTAGGCCGAGGAAGTTGTGGTTGAATGTGGTTGAGGAAATTCTTAGGAGGAATATCAGGAGTCTTAAAAACAGGAGGGCTAGACTTGTATGGAGGAAGTTATTGAAGCAAAGTTAGGTGTACTAATATATATTTATGAGTGTAACTTAGTGACTCTGCCTACCCCAGAAGGGAACGGCGTGATTGCTATGTATGTATATATGTAACTAGTTGAAAGACCTGCTGTGACTGGCTAAAATATCGATGGAAAAGCCAAAATGTAACGAATTAGATAGATTATTATTCGAAACGAAATGAAATAGTTAATTATTCAGAAATGAAGGCGTGGTTTATATTTTTAATGAAGACCATGAATGTATAACTGTGATAAAACGAGATGTGATACCGGTGAATTCTCGGAGCCGAAGTTTGGCAACTGTATTCTCCATAATAAAAATTCGCCAACGAAAAGTAATGCGCTCTTTATAGGCGTGGTGAAATCAAATTGAGATTAAATAGTGCGTATGGGGTGGAAATATCGTAGGAAAATACCGAGGGAATGCTCGGTAAAGGACTCGAGTCGGAGTGAACGAGGGGATCAGGTTGGTGTGGTGGCTAGAATACTGGCTAACCACACGGGCGGCCAGGGTTCAAATCCCTGCAGAGGTGGATGTGTATCAGAGGAAACCCGATCCCTACTTGAGTGTCTTGTGGAGGGCACTTCAAGTACAGTACTCCGTCTGTCGGATGACACGTTAAACCGTGGTCTCCTTGGAGACTTTCGTTAAGAGCAGGCCGACGCCGGGTTTCTATCCACCCATTCCTCCCTTGCCTATCTCCTATGGCGCAAATGCCCTTAGCCGTCGGTCGTCACCCCAACTATCCAATCCGGAGTAAACGAGGAAGCAGGCGAGAGGGTGAGAGCGGGAGTCCTGGAAGAAAGAAGGAAGAGTGAACTTTGAATGGAGCTAGAGGAGGAGGAGGTGAGGTGGGGAAGAGGGACTTATCTCGCTTTTCCTCTTCTGCCTCCGGGGGCAGCAGCTGCAACATCCTTGGTAACGGGGGCCGTGTGCCATCCGCCCCCGAAATCCCACGCAACTTCCCTCCTCGGTCGATTCACCCAGAATGTCGAAAGCAAACGAAAGGAAGCATTAACGATGGAGAAAATAGGGACCGATTGGGAAGACTGCGTGAGATTTTTAGGAATGGTCAATATTCCAATCCAAAATCTCAAACATTTCGTTGTAGTACCGCATGAACGCAATTATCTCGAACGGTTCAATCACAACTCTCCGGGTTGGAGAGCAAATAGAGGCAGTAGAAAATTTTCTGTGGTGATCGGATTCTAAGGTTGTTAGATATAGGAGTTATTGGTTATGGTTGCCATGTGGCAGATATTTGTTTTATCGACAACTAGTCTGTTTACTCAGTAAACAGACTAATTGTCGATATTGCTATTTCCACACGGAAACAAAAAACTTCACAATAATTCAACAAAATACGACAAAAAAGCAACAAGTGTGGACCCCACTGAAAGCTTTCGTCTCTTAAGGAAACGGAAATTAACTGGAACCATTGGAACAGGAATATTTTTTCCAAAACTGGAACAAAATATAAGAGAAACGGGAGTGGTATTAGCACGGACTTTACCTAAGGACAGTGAGAAACCCAAATAAAAAACAGTCCCTTCGAAGAAAAATTAGTATGCACGGGTCGGAAAGTAGAATTTGCAAAATGTATATCCTATGAAGATCCCCTGATGATGGCATAACGCGCTGAAACCATGGTCGGTGACGGAAAATAATTGTGTGGAAATCGTACCGGTGCACAGTGGGCTGAAATCGAAAAAAGCTGACCAAAACCTCTAAAACTTTTTTTTTAGTAAGGAAGTTGAAACTTCACAGTAGCATTCTCAAGTTGTTTGTGCATGACATGCCATATTAATTTTTTTCTTGTACTGGCACATTAACAATATATATGGGGTCAAAGTGGAACAAATTTCGCAAAAACGCCCACCTTCGATTTTCTCTGTGAATTACCAAAATCAACCTCTTACTGTACTTTAATGGATTAACTTATGGAAAAAAGTTTTTAATACCATTTTATAACACAGTTTTTTCTTTCATTTAATGGTTATTTAAAGATTTAAGTTTATTATTAAACATAGAAACACAACAAATTGTCGGAAACGATTTTCAGTCAGATTTTTACATATTTGTTGAGAAAAAGTAGTTTGTTCCGCATGGTTACGCTAAGTAACTCGTACCACGTCATTCTTCAAAGCTTCCAAATTGTGAGTCTAAAGAAAAATCTTGCGCATATTTGCGACTCAGAATATTACATCGTATTTTCGAGCGCGTGGTCGAGTCCGGTTCCGCCCGCCGGCGACGAGAAGTGCGATGATGCGGCAAGTATGTGGATACGATATGGCCACATTCACTTTCCTGTAGTGATCATCGATGTATAGAGATTGCAAGGAGCCACCATATAGGATTTATTAATAAACCAAACTACAAATGATACTCATTATCATATCGCGGGACACCGCAAGAGGTATCATGAAAAACTTCTTTCTTTGAATGCACTCCTGAAAAAATCACGGGGGTTTTCACATATATCCTGCACTGCGCCTACTGAAGGATATGTGTATTTCTGTTTGACAGACAAACTCCCTTTCGAAGGCACCAGGCTTCAGCAGGTGTCTCATGGTATCAACTCCCCAACCCCTGTAACTACTTCAAGGCCTGCCAAAGAGGGTCAATTTAATACACTGAACCTTAGTGCACATATGAATGAATTCTTCTCGGGTTACTTACCAGGTCAACGTGCTTTCAAACGTTCCAGCAAGATTCTCGATTAGAGAGAGAGACTCTCGCCAGAACGTTGGCATGCGTGGAGAAGTTGGCCTGGCGTGTAAACCCGAGACGAGTTCACACACATCATTCGCCGAGAAAGAATTAGTTCACACATATATTTCAAAATACATATTACGATTCCATAATTACTGGCTTTCCCATAAGCACGAAATAATACCTTTCATATACCTAGATTTAATAGTTACCAACATATATCTAGGTATCCTGCCGGCCAATAAAAAAAACATTTCTATGCAATGTTCGCTAACATATCGAATAACGTGCCGCAAACCCGTCATAACAATGCTTTAATCGAGGCGAAAATTAAAAAAAAAATTCTTGAATTATTAATATTAATACATGTATGATAAATTACTCTGAATAAACAGAGGTACATTGGTGATGTGAAGTACAAGATTTTTTCTGGCTTTATTAGAAAGTTATTAAAACGCACTCTCAACGACCAGTCAAAACCACTCCAGCCACCTTAAACACCAATAACCTCCTTGGAAATGGCGCACCGCCTTCCCTACAGGCTTTCCACACCAAATAGGGGAAGAGTGGAGGGAAGGGAAGGGGGGAGGGGACGCAAAACGTAAGAATGGAACGTCCAAATCGTCCTCTTTTCGCGTTCGCTCGAAATCGCCCGCCGAGAAGTGAATTTTCGAGAACGTGATTGTCGCACGCATGAACAACCGAATGTTCCTCGTTTGATCACGGGGATTCCGTGCACCCGCGCACTCGACGGAAACCGAGAGCATCACACACACATATATAGCCGCAGTCATTTCTCCTCGTCTCGCACTGCTCTCATCCACCGCCACTCCAACTCTACCGAACCTTTTAACCCTTAATTACTGTCGTGGTTTTTGGCCACGTACATACTATCCTCGAGTCTTCTTTGACCCGATTTTTCGAATTGCTCGTCAACAAAAACCGTCACCCGCACTGTCTCAAGTTCAACTGGCCTGCTTCCCCCTCTCCATCCTCTCCCCTAGGATTACGTCGGCCCCGGTGGCGGCGGGGTAAAGTCCTCGCCTGCTAACCCGAGGGTCGCGGGTTCGAGTCCCGAATGGGTAGAATATTATCTGCCCAGGACATGGGTGTTCCTGTATGTACTATGTTGGGGGAAGAGGGGACGGTTCCTTCTCATCCAACCCAGGATAAATAAACAAATATAATAAGACACAAGCAAATGGCGAAAATTATCCACCAGCACCTGGCAAATACTTATGGCCTTTTAAAAAACAACCCACCATATTACAAATATCAACCACCTGCAGTCATAGAAACTAATACGCATATTTTATACTGGGACCGACCGATACTCACAGACCAAACCTTTGATTAAAATTGACCCGATATCTTATCGATCCACAAATCAGAACAAAAAGCAAATATAGTTGACACAGCAGTGCCACTGAGTCACAACGTTGAGGCCACGGAGAGAGAGAAAATCCAAAATTATCTAAATATGGCCGGTGAAATAAAAAATATTTGGAAATTGAAAGAGGTTAGTATTCACCCGTTAATGATCTCTGCGGAGGGAGTGTTATCAACAATGTTTAAAAAAGAAATTGAAAAGCTGGGAATCCAAAAACATCTAACTTACCTCGGGCAAAAAGCTGTTTTACTACAGACTTGCCAGATTGTGAGGAGGTTCTTGGGCAGGGAATGATCGGACACTGTAGGATAGGGTGAAATTTATTCCTTAACATCCGAGCCTAATCCTAATCTACCTTTAGATTAGGTGAAATTTTCCAGTTGGTGAAAAGCAGCTGAGAAAGTGTGATAAGTCTATAATAATAATAATAGTACGTTATAACCAAGGTTGCTGCGAGCGGCCGTTTACCACCACTAAAGCAAAAAGAAAAAATTACGTCGAGTCAAAAAAGACCAGACGATAGCAGTGCAGTTGAGGGTTGACTACTCACCTCCACTGCCCTCGCATCAAATTATCTGTTCGTTAAAAACTGCTATGAGCGTACATATAGTGTCTCACAACTTTTAGAGGGATTAAGGTGGGAGCCCCTAGAGACTCGGAGGCTACACGCTAGGATTATGTTGCTTGATAAATTCAAAACTGATATTTTTCAGAGGGACATAGAGAATATTATCATGAATTCTCACCTCATCTATAAATCTGACAGATGCGATAAAACAAGAGAGATACACTGCCGAACAGATAGGTACAACAAATCGTACTTTCCGCGAACAATATGCGACCACAATAAAAATTAAGCTCCACTTAATAACTCCTATAATACATGTCACCTTTTCATCTCCAAAAAACTTCCACCTTTACACGGATGGTGACCTACCACCCCCTGCCACACGTCCATGAGGCGGCTCGCGGGGTAGTATGTAGATGTAGATGCATCCTTTTTCACTTCCAGAATCAACACGTATTACACAATGGCTATCCCACGAATGCTACAGAAACTATTTGTATGACTAGATGTTGCATCTAAATCAACACACAGAGATAAACGGGCCATGCAGAAAACATTCGAAACGTTTTGCTTATACTACGTATCAGGTTGAGAAACAAGCATTAGGGTGTAAATCAGCAAATTAGCAACATTGTAAAGTGACTTACCTAGTTTATAGTCTCATTGGCAGCTAGTTTTGTCTGTTATCGACCGCAAGCGGAGTAACTTTTTAACTTATCTATTCCGCAGTTCATGTTCCTGATTTTATTATCATGATCTAATCTACCATACACTGTCAGGTTTAAACTTAATGGTTGAAGTCGTAACTTTGTGGAAGATTACATGACAAAATAGAAAAATCGCTTAGTAAATTCCACACTTAAGACTTTTATTACCGAGTAATGTCAGGTTTAGTATAATATCGCGGACGTCGTCAGAAAATTTATCGTCCATCCACATTTTCCCTCCTCCGCTGTCGGATAATTCTTTCTCTACCAACTACCAACCCACTAGTCCTCCACGGACCAAGTGACTTCGGCGGTCGTTCGCATTTCCACATTCACCTAACGTAATACCTACAGTAGCCATAGGAAACAAGCGAGACTCACCTCCGGAGGTGCAGCATCGACGCCCGTCGTCATCTCTTCATCTCCTCTTCTAGTCGCGACGCAGTGCCGCGTATCCCGGGCAACGAGAAGCGGTCTTGACACGGTGTCATCCAGTTCCTGCCCTCGAATCACTGCGCCGCGCCGGAAGTTGCAGAGTACCCAGAGAAATGTGATGGACGTCCCTTGCATGGAGTGCGGTGCAGACAGTTGCCCGTTTCCGTTTGGCAGCGGCACCACTCGGGAGGCGTCTTCAGCTGGGCGTAAGAAGCGCAACAGAAGAGATTGCTGGAGCGCAGGGCAGAATGTTGAACGCACTTATGGATCCGCCCATAGAATCTCACTCTGTCTTTCTCGAAGGACCGACCCCTTCCCCCTGTTATTAGCGACCTCTGCTCCACGTCTTTTCTCGCACATTTCCTCGTCTGTAGTCACTTCACGGGTATGGTAAAACAATTAAGGAAACAGTTAAATTACTCGAACTTTATCAATATTAAATTCTTCATCGCCGCGCATTTATATTGCCAGCATTAGGGACAAGATGTTGGCATGAACTGAGCTGCGAGCGGACTAGCGGCGCCGAGCAGACGAAGCTTCCAGCAGGCTCGTATTCTGGGGTGTTTACGCACGGCGGGTAGGATGTGCACCGCTTCGTCCGCTTTGCAATAGAGGCCGAATTTGAACGCAGAGCAATTTTTCCAGACGCTTGTCTGCCCCCCTCGGCGGCATCAGAATTTCAGTACACCGTCGTCCTACCTCCTGAGTGATCGCCCTGCCTCGGAGCGTCGATCTTCTTGGAGATTGAACTCATTGCAAGTCCATTTGGGGATATTTGACTGATACTTAACAGAGGACATTCAGACGGCTGATCACACGTTCTCCACGCCAATAATAATATATTTTTCTGCACAGTTCCATACATACTTTTTTACAAATAAATGGAGCCTTAGGCAGACTTAAAGGTGTCACCTTTATGGAGACTGCCTTTATTAAACAAATAGCATCGCTGGCATTTAGTAATCACGATTATTCAAAGCATAAAAACAATTAATTAGAATATATCAATCTTTCCATATTATGAAAAATGGAATGCAACGTACAACAATAATAATACATCGAGCAAATATAATACATACATGTAAAACAGAAATAATACTTACAAATTATTGCATAGAGGACAACATGCACAGTTTCGTACAACTTTAGATATTTGTTTACGTATATCAATTAACACCCAAACATGACAATGTAAGTCACATAAAATCATATAAATAGCAATACATTAAGCACAAATTACATTCATGTAATACAAAAATTTGTCTCAATTTATTTCATAATAAACAATAAACAATACGGGCCAACATCTGTTTTGGGCGATATCGGAAGTACGTATACATCTGCACACTAACAAATGTGGCTGTACAAAGGAAGAGTATCTCATAAGCGAGGGTTTTTGCATTACATCTACAGGAACATGCTACCCCACGAGCCGCGGTATTGGAGAGTGGCAGGGGGTTTTAGGACGCTAGCAGTGTAAATATATACCTATAGGAGAAGGTTATAGGGAGGTGAAATCGCGATGTGCATTATGGGAGTGGAACTCGGTGTTCACTATAGTCACTTATTTCGCGTTGGAAGGACGAAATTTTGCACTTATCTGTTCGGCAATGTATTTCTCTTATTTTGTCACTTCAGTCGGACCTAGATAGTGCGGTGTCGATTGTGTGTCATTCTGAAGCACACCTGTTATGTATTCCTCTATCTATCAATTTCAGCCTAGCATGGAGCCTAACATTATACACAGGAACGAAGAGCAAAGAGAGCTTTACAATTAGAAGTCTTTGGCGGACGAACACGGATTGGTATCCCACTGCTTGAAGTCGCACACGGAACTCCATTCGACACGAAGAACTCCATCCAACTCGCGGAAAAAAGTCCATCAATTCGGGAAATTTCCACCGAGCAGGTCGCAGAGGCGATCCCCCGAATGAGCAAATTTTCACTACGAAAAAAACAGGAAAAGAAGCTCACGTATCGCGGTCAAAAGTTTTGATCAAATGGACTTGGAATACTTATCGTGTGACAGGGAGAACTAGAAGGAAATGTCACTTGACTAAATTCATTCGATCGATTGATTAGCGACTTGAAATCGCATTGCATTTTTCTCACATTCTGCCTGTCACACCATACTCGAATCCATTTTTTAAAATTTTGATCCAAACGTTTTGGCAGTATGACACTGACCCTGTAGTATCGATTGCATAGGGGATTGCATTGCACGCGAAAAATATAATTAAAATTAGTGAAAAGTTTACTCATTCCATGAGATTCCATTGAAAAATCTATTGGAAAGTGTAACTAGCATCACTAAGTATACAAAAAACTCATAAGTGTCTGCCGACATTTGCCTATATTTATTTTATTTGTTAATTTGGTCCTGTTTGCACTAAATAAAATCTATTCGCACAAATATTGCAAAACATGAAATCTGCAAGTTTTCACATTTAATAAAAAAATTCAATTGTTTTGGCATCATATTCGTATTTAGCGACTATGAAAACCTGCATACACCAAATTTCATCTCGATCTGAGAAAATCTTTTCATGTCCCAGAAATACATGGGCCGAGGGCCACTGTGGGGCGGGCGGGTCGTGACCGTGTACATTAGCTTCTTTCGAGAGTCTGATTGTAAGAAGGCTCAAGTATGTGAGAAAACCGACGTATGTATGCTTGCGCAAATAGTTGGAGATTAGGATTTCGTATTAGTGATAAACTACTCCTTTGCAGTCATTAACTCCTGCTTTATATGACTGGCAACCAACGAGATGAAGCTTCCTTCTAAAATCGCTCTCGGCAATCGCTTTGGAGCTCATCAGAATAACTTTTGAATGAGACTGGGAAGTAGATTTAAGCGTACTTTATTCTGTCAAAATCAGTGTTTTGATAAATTTAAATCAGGCTCACTATGACTACAACAAAGTCTGATATTTCCGCATCTCGACTCCGCGCTGGTCGGCGGCCAGCCCTCATCGCACGTCACTAGCATGTAATGGAGGGGTCGCCAGGGGAAGGCCAGGGCAAGATTGTTTTACTCTGACTCTAGTACCAAGAGACTTAATTCTTTTATTTGGGGAGAAAATTTCCGTCAAATGATGCACTTAACAAAAATTTATTCTCCACTTTTATGCGAGAAACACGTGAAAACAGTGTATTTTTGACGTTTACTTAAACTTTGACAAACGATTTACATATTTTTAAATAATCACTTTATCATCTTGCATAAAATTTACAGTTTTTTAATGTGTGCAAAAAATTCATGTGTGAATATAAAATGGGTTAAAAGCAAAATACATTTAATAGTTATTGCGAAAAAAGAGCAGCTCAGGTTTGTGACTATTTTCTCTAAACTTCAATGATGTGTGCTGACATTAAAAAGCACTTTTAACTGAGATGGTTAAAGTATTTTCCTGTTTAGATTTCGTAATATCAGTTCATGCTATTGTCTTATTTAAAATAAAAAGTAAAAAATCATTTTTGGCCAGCATTTTTTACAATTTCTTCCCTCTGTACGTCTCACAAACCCGTTTTTCCTATAACCAAACAAAGATGGCTTGGCGCATCTGTTCGCTACTGTTCCTGGTCACCAAGTCAAATTTTCGAAGGAACATGGAGTAATGCTCCTTTCGAGTCCAACTGAAGAATTTCGAGAGGAACGGTTACCACCGGAAGTTGATTCTCCGCCCGTGAAGATCAAGATATCTTGACCCTGAGAAGAGACGGAAAGAAGACCAAAAACATCAGACTACGCCGTCTCACCCTTTCTTACGGGAGTCACAGAGAAGAATGCTAGGGTCCTACGAAAATTTGATCAGGAGAAGTTTCATCACCACAGTATCCTATGAACTATGCCTACACAAGGACCGTTTACCCATGGGCTAAAACCATCATGTAGGTGTATAGTGTGGTAAGTAATTCGTGATTCAATTCATTAAAACGTCTAATTCTTTTTCTCTGGTTACAATCCTAGGATTGGTCTGCAACAGTCTTCCACTTTATCCGATCTTGGGCTAATATTTTCACTTCAATGTACGATTTGCAACCAAGTTCCTTCATCAACTGTCCCATAGAGTCCAGTCTAGGTCTGCCCCTCTGGTTTTTCCCTCTACTGTACCTTCTAGTATGGTCTTAACCAAGCTGTCGTGTCGGAGAATATAGCCAATCCAGGTGTTCCTTCTCTTATTTAGCATTCTGAGTAGACACCGTCTTTCCCCTATCCTCTTAAACACATCCTCGTTCGTGACTCTTGCCAGCCAGGGTATTTTCAGCATTATCCTATAGCATCACACTTCAAATGCCTCCATTCTTTCCTTCTCTCTCTTTCCACATTTCCAGGTCTCACTCCCGTAGAGCAGGACGCTCCATACGAAAGTCCTCAATAGCAATTTCCTAATCCTTAAATTAATGTTGCTGGCAGTGAAGAGTTTGTTTTTCTTCTTGAAGGCTAACTTGGCCTGGTTAATGCGGCTTACTATTTCCTTCTTGCATCGCCCATCTGATGTTACTTGGCTTCCCAAATAAACAAACTCGTCCACCGTCTCTAGTGCTACTCCTCCTCGTACCAGCTCTACTCTCGTCCCGTGTCTGCTTACCACCATCACTTTAGTCTTGTTCTTGTTTATTTTCATGTTATACCGTCTAATTATAGTGCCATTTTTTCCTGAAATTTATGAACAATCTAAATACTGCAGGCTCCTGTGACGAGACGTAAAATAGTTCTGACCAGACCACATGAAATGGGGAAAAATTGTGCGGACTGAAAAGGGTTAAAGATGTCCATCGACGCATTGGATCGGCTCGCCGACTCGGAGAACACCAACAAGAGCACCAGATCTCGTTTCTCGCATCCCTCCCCCGCCTCAGATTCACCCGCAACCACTTCCTCCATCTCTCACACATTTCCCCATTCGCCGCATCCCTCCCCCTCCTCCTCCACCCCTCCCGGCGCATAACTTCATTTCCTCTCCTACCCCATCGCCCATCAACCCCCTCCTCCCTCCCACCCCACTCATCATCCTCGTTTCACTTCAACCTTTCCACATCTTTTATTTCCCCCCTCCTCTTCATCCCTACCCTCATTTTCCTTCCTCCCCACCCCGCCCCTCCCAACCCCCTCCAAGCCTCGCAAATCGCTCCATTCCCCACCCCCTCTACCCCCTCACCCCCCCCCCCCTGCCCGCTCGCTGGCTTTGCATCTCAGGGAACGCAGAAGGGACACGACGAGAAAGCCTTCCATTCCCTTCTGGAGAGGGAGGGAAAAAGAAAAACGAGCCCTTGGCTGCTGCTTCCACACCCATCCCCGAGGCCTTTTCCTCATTCCCTCAATTCCCTCATCATCATCATCGTCCCTTCCCCTTCCTCTTCGCCCATCCTTTTTCTCATTCTCTCTAGCTCCCTCTATCTGCTCGCTCCGGGACCGGAGTTTTTGCCGTCTCCTCCGGGGGGGAGGGGCGCAAAGAAAGGGTTTTCTCTGAGCGAGAGAGAGAGGGTGGTCGGTCCGGAATGGTTCGTTTTGGGGCGGAGAGACAGGAGGGTGGGGGAGGGAGAGGGGGTGGATTTCCTCACCCGACGGGGGGGGATTGGAGGGGTGGGGCGAGTGGGTCACTCCGAATCGCGTCTCTACACCTACTACATACTCCTTTGTCTATTAACTCGTTAAAAATCGATATCGCAATGTGAGTTTACGATGGAAATTGTTGTTAAGGTAGTTTGAGCGAAATATCATTTTCATTAGAAATCAATGAATTTGGTCTCATTTTATAGAAAAATGTCTCACCTATCCAATGACACAAAATTTCAACCCCTTACCTCATTCCTTTCGGAGATATTTGCCTAAAATACCAGCCCGTTTACATGAGAAATGGTACGCGTATGCACTCCAGAAAGACATTGTTTACAAAATGAGGAATTTCTAACGCTAAGATGTCGTAAAAAAACTAACAGCGTGAACTAAACAACGTAAAACTAAAAACTAACTAAAACTAACGTGTAGTTTGCATGTTTTCTCAAATATATTTGAAAATTAATCATATTGTCACCTCAGTAGGGTCTTGGGTATCACAAAAAACCTTCCGTTTTGAAGGAGTTTCAAATGTATCGCGCAAAAAAATAAAAATGAGTCAAGATAAAGACTTATTTAGATATTTTCATTTAAATAACTTACATATTTTGTCATATAAAACTATATTATTGCACCATAATAATGCATTATTTAAATGATGTGTCCTACAGCTGGTGAAATTAAAACGTATAATTAGAATATCGTCTCTATTATGACTAGGGAACTATCTCGCTCAGCCTATCTTAAATACTGCTGTAAAGAGCTTCAAAACGAGACCAAGATCTTGCTTCAATTACTTTTCATAACCAAGAAAAAGTTTTTTCATAAACTTGTTAATAACTTTTTTATGGCACATTAGAAAGAGGTGAACCTTTAAAGATAAATTTAAATATGTTTTTTCTACACAATACTACATATTCAATTCGATTAATTTTCACGTTTCTTCACTATTAAATTTCAAAGAGAGTGCCGCTTTCGGAAACGGCAAATAACCGGCACTTTTTTGGTTCTCACCGGAATAAAAAATCGATAGTATAATGTAAAAATAAGCGGAAACTATTGTTAAATGAAAAATTAAACATGCCAAAATTTGGTGTAACTCGCATTCATATAGGTATAACTGTTCATTTTTAATCAGTGTCCAAACTCGAGTCTACATAATTTTTGCACCGACAGTACGCGACACCCCTCTGAGCCACCGCAAAGATACACGGCGTGCTGTTAGTACTGCGTTAATAAATAATGATTGAAGGGTTGGGGATTAAATCAAATACTACATTAACTATCGACAGGTTGAATTAAAATCTTCATTTGAAACTGCTGTGATCTCTTATCGTTCGCGGGAAATATGTCATTTTAAACCTCTCCGTCCTCTAGTCTGTCTACATTATATATCCTACTTACATGGCAATAGTGCATGTTTGGTGATCTTCACCCCCTGCCACACACCCTCGTGGTGGCTCGCAGGGTATTACGTAGATGTAGATGTAGATGTAGTCGATCTAGGCGCAATGAAGGCACCACGAGCACATGAGCTCCGTAGTCACGTGAATGTCGCAACACCAAGACGAAGAAACGAAAAATTTAGTCAAAGTTATCTTTTCTTGGGGCCCAAAATTTTATCCGCATTACCATAAGATATTGTAACATTAACAGGTGAAGCTAAATTTTGTCAAATGCTGAAAAAATGGTTGTTTAATACTGAGGATGTTTCTCATTTATTATTGAAACAGGAGTGGATATGTAATAATGATACTTATATTTTTTGAGCATATAATCGCCAATTATTTTGTCAACATATGTTTTCTATTACTGTAAAAAATAAATGTAATTATGTTATATTACCAGCCGGGGAGTCATCATGCAAATAAAAATATTTTTTCTTTCCTTCTTTTTAATGTGTCAACACGCCATCGAAGAGATGACAACTGTAAATAGATGATCGAGTCGGTAACCCCAAAGCGGGAATTCCCAATGGGGTTCCTATGTTACAGGAAATTTTGTTGTTGTTTATTCATGTAATAACCCATGTATAACTTGTTGTCGTGGAATTAACTTCTTATTATTATTATTATAATTTCCCTAATGTTGTTCTCATCGTCAGAGCCACCACAAATTGGTGCTTGTGAGTGTGTGCCTGCTACGTCGTCACTGCCATCGGAAATTGTCAGGTCACATCCAGTTCCACTCTCCATTTCTCTCGTTGAAGGAAGACGAAGGCGTGGGTGGGCGTTCCCTATGGCGGCCGATGCTTTAATGTGTAAAGTGGACCGTCGATTTCGCTCCTCCGATTCACACCAGTGCCTACGGACTGATGATTTTTTTTTAAATATTTCACGACTTCACGATCATATCCATCGAAATCTCCCATTATATTGGAATGTATTCACCTTTTGAAAGTGTATCTTTTAAATGTATATCACTTTACTTGTTGAAAATTAATTTTTATCCGTGTACACAGCGAAATACCATTCTCAAATCGAGTAGAGCCCATAGCTTTAAGTTATCTTGAGGCATTGCAACGGAATCGAAGTCAGTCTCACGAATGAAACTATTATCAGAGTTAGATCGCGTACAGCGAAGAGGAGCTAGGTTTGTGAAACGATGCTACGATAAGTTGGCTAGTGTGTCTGGACTGTTAGAAGAATTAGGATGGGAATCGCTATCACAGCGTAGATTAAATTATAGGCTTAACCTCCTAAATAAATTTCAGGAAAATCATTTTACTGACGACGTAAAAAACATACTATTAACCCCTTCGTACTACGGCAGATTAGATCGCGCCAATAAAATTAGAGAGCTAGATTGTAGAACCGATAGGTATAAAATGTCATTTTTTCCGCGTACCATTCGGGACCATAACAGCTGTGATCGTCGTCATGAATAGTTCGAGTATTGACAATAGGCAGGCAGTTAATCTTTCTCATTATATTCTCCTCTTTCTTATTTATGCATGATGTAAATAATGATGTTCTTATTTATGCATGATATTTTGAATCTGTAGTAGTAGTCTTTGTATCCCTTGCATGTTAGAACGATTGGAGATACAATGTTTCTTGGGTATTAGATTTGTAATTGGCGCTTTGCATGTGTGGTACGCGGGTTTTTAATGTAATGTCGGTTTTCTACCATATCATTCATGCATGCCTGGTGCGAAAGCACCCCCTGCCACACACCCTTTGGGTGGCTTGCAGGGTATGACGTAGATGTAGATTAATACAAACTTATTCTTTCGCGATGTGCGAGGTTTTCCTTTCCCTTCTTAAGCCCTGGTACGACCTTGCCTCTTGCCCACCGTTTCTTAGGTAAAACAATTTTACATTCATGTAAAATAAGGTTGGCTAATTTAGCCCAAAATGTTTTTGTCTGATACCTCCGTGATGCGATGGGAGACGAACAAACGGATGAGCCGGAGATGGAAATGATAACCAACTTTACTTCAGTTTTCAACAAATGAACCGTTAGTTAACACGCTAAGCGCGTAATAATATTAGCTATAGGTTTATTTTAAACCAGTTAAAATTCCAGCCAGAAACCAATATACTGTCGAAAAAGACACAGTAATGAATAAAAACTAAATAGAAATTAATTAGTGGCCTCTTTATTTATAATGAAAACAATACTCGTAAGTATGTGAAATCATATGTATAATATATAAATTTCAAAGATTCCTTAATTTAAAACACTTTTGTTTTAGCAGGTGGTGTGTTAATTAGCATGTTTCATTGTGATGCGTAAATGCTGAAAAACGCATACGCTCGGATCACGAGTCAGCTATAGTGGAGGGCAAACATGGAGGCTCTTTTGCTATCAATTGGTGTGCATCTAAGTAGCTACGCCTAGCAAATGAATCATACATACACATGCGAAACCTTTTATATAGTTGGTAATTTTTTTCTTATGCTTCAGTCGGATGTATGCATACGTTGGTTAAAAGGGGTCGATCGTGAAATTCCTAAGTAAAATACATGAGTGTCCGTGTGTTGGTGAAAGGGGTACCTACTTTTGTTTATCTTCGGAATGCTTGGTCTAGTTTAAAACTTGGAAAATATATGATTGCCCCTTTTAGAATGGAGAATCACTCTGTTCTTTCATTCGAAATGAAGTTTAAACGTAAATAAGCGATGACTCACTAACAGTATCGTTGTCTACCAATGAGTGCGGATTAATTTATGTCCTAGGCGATGGAGTACTGGAATTTCTAGTAGAGGAGAAGCGATGACCCATGGAGTCGTTGAGACTAAAGTTTTGTCTCTTCGATTCCTCTCCAAATTCTTCATGAAGTGATTCAGTTGTCTGAACGTGATTCCTCAAATTTCCAGCGAAGACGCACAGCTGAAAATACCCGACAGATCTGATGTTTTATTTAATTTATCAGAAAGTGAGGAATCCAAAGGAATTTTCAGAATTCCCTCTTGAAACAATAAGTATGAATACCGGAAGCAATTATGGCAAACGTTGTTTGTTTGTACTTTAGTTGATCGATGATGGTTAAAGGAGAAATAATATTTCGAAGGAAGTCTAGTGATGTCTAACGTCTGAGACTGTAAAAGTCTGTCACTTAAGCCTTCACATTTCATCTTAAGGTAGTTGGAATGCTATTCGTTTATGAACAGATTAGCGTGAAATTTGGCGCACGAGTACGTATTGGTGATGTGTCTAAGTAAATTATAAAAAATTCATTCTACCGATTTGGTTTCTTGGCAGTTGAACGTCATTACAACGCGTAGCCTCGTGGCACGTGACACATATTTCAAATGCTTCGGACACCTATGGATATATGAGTATTAGCCATTTGCATTGCAATTTTTACTGCCCTGCTAAAACATTCTGTAGTTTCCTCATAAATACTTCTACGGAATTTCTTAAAAAGTTATGTAGATATTCCTTAAAGTATTGAAACGCCATTTTACGGAATTCCCTGCGACGTTCTGTGGAATTCCCTACGACTCTCCATATAGGTCCTTAGAAAAGGAACTGGGTCAACGGAAATATCATATATTTCCTTAGAGTCACTGAAATTCTACGGGACAGCTTGTAAGGAGTTATTTTGCTCTGCAGAAAATAACTCTACAGAACATGTGATCTGTAGAGTCCAGGCTCTCAGGTTCCTTACAGATCCTTAGAAAAAGAACTAGTTCTGCAGAAAAAGAGTCAATTTCTGTAGAATTTCTAACGTTCTACAGATCAGCTTCTAAGGAATTTTTTAGCAAGGAAGTGACACATATTTCAAAATGTTTCGGACACCTATGAATAGATGAGTATTAGTCATTTGCATAGCAAATTTCACTCATTATTGGCGGGCGGCACTTCAACTTTTCTGGCCTTCGTAAAGAACGCGAGTACGATAGACGTAAAAAATTCCTATTTTCCTCCCTTTGCTCTCTTATCGTGAGGTATCCGTAGTGGCGCCGTGTGGCGGCAGAGAGGTCAAAGCCAGGGGAAGCCGACGGAAGGAGAGCGGATATGCAAAAAAGGGAACGACTGGAAGAAATGAGGTCGTCGGGAGGGAAGGAGGGAGGGAGTGAGGGAGGGAGAGGTGTGCTCTCGCGTCGGTCGGTAGAAGAGGGGAGGGGTAGCGCGTGCGATATTGGATAAGGGGTGGGGGGTGAGGGGAAGGAGGGGGGAGGGGGAAGAGCATTTGGCTTCGCTCGGTCGCCGTCAGATGGGACGAGAACGAAAATTGCACCCTCATTCCGGGCCTGCGTCACGTAGAGGCGCCACCATCGCCCCTTCCCTTCCCCCCCCACTTCTCGGAGCAGCAGCAAAAGCAGTAGGAATAGACCAAGCCGCCATCCGACGAAATTGAAGGACCCTCCCTCTCTCTCTTTCGTGCAAGAAATCTTCCGAACCGTCCCCACCCTCTCAATATTCTTCCACCCCTCCCCTCCCGTCGCCAACCCCCCCAACCCACGATATTCCTCTTTTTGCCTCCCCTCCCCCCCCCCCCCCCCTCTTCCCATCGCGCAAACTCACCGTCGAGGCAAACATACACACACACACAGACACACTCTCTGCCACCCCCCCCCCCGACTCACCCTATCCCTATCCCTCCCTCCACCCCTCTCCCCCGTCGTAGTAGTAGTTCTCAAGGAGAAGGTTCCATCCTCTCTTCCCCTTCTTCTTCTTATCTTGCTTGCGCAGGCCTCTAACCAGCCAACCCCCCGCCCGCCCGCCCGCCCTGCCCGCCCTCTGGCGATAAAATCCAACACGTGGGGTCGACGGAGGGGGAGTCATCTTCCCTCTCGATTCCTTTTCCTTCTCAACCCCCCCCCCCCCCCCCCAAGGCCAATATTCCTTCCTCCATCCACCCCCCTCTTATCTCTCCCACCTTCTCCTCCTCCCACCCCCTTCCCAACATTACTTTTCTTACTTTCGGAGAAAGACAAAGGGAGGTGACGAATCGGAGGAAACGTCGAAGCACAGAGAGGGAGTACGTGCCCGTGAGAAAGAGAAAGAGGAAGGTATTGCGTCATCATCCTCCGAGGTGGTCGCACCCGACAATCACCTCAAACCATTGAGCGAATAAAGTTTCATTGTAATGATGACACTTAACTTTGTTTTTCCACATCGGTCGACGTCATCTTCAGGTAACGTCTTGCAACGACGTTCGACGTCATCTTCACCTGAAGATGACGTCAAGACCCGGGTCGTAGCAAATAAAGATATGTGGTAAAACAAAGTTAAGTGTTATCATTACAATTTAACAGATACCACGTAGTTACGCCTGACACTACCAATTACATTTTCATTACTTTGAAAACAAGTCGAAACAAATTCCTAGGACACGTTCCACTTTCAGTGCATCTGTCGATACGATGGAGATATCCATACACAGTGTACTATAAATCTACACCTACATACTACCCCGCGAACCGCCGCATGGGCGTGTGGCAGGGGTGGAAGGTCACCAGCCGTGTAAAGGTGTAAAATATTTGGTGGAGGTGAAATGGTGACATGTCCTATGAGAGTGTATTTGGAGGAGCTCAGTTTTTATTGTGGTCGTTTATTGTGTGCGGAAAGTACTAGTTTTTGTACCTATCTGTTCGGCAATGTATCCTACCTATTTTATCGCATCTGTCAGATGAGAGACCTAGAGATGTAGTGAGGCGTCATGATAATATTCTCTGCGTCACTCTGAAACACATCAGTCCTGAATACATCAAGCAGCCTAAGCCTAGCGTGCAGCCTCCGAGTCTCTAGGGGCTCCCACCTTAATCCCTCTAACAGTTGTGTAACACTATAGGTTCGTTCGCAGCAGTTTTTTACGAAGCGTGCTGCTTTCCTTTGTATACTTATGAAGCAAGTCGAAACAAATTCCTAGGACAAGTTCCACTGTCAGGGCATCTATCGATACTATGGAGATATTCATGCACACAGAAATATAAATGATACAATATTAACGTTTTTTTAAATTTTGTCTCAATGTAAGGATTTTTAATAACCAGGGCTTACGGCGCAAAAATCGAAATTGAGAAAATGAAATAATTGTTTTTTTTTAATTCTCCATGAAACCTTGATAATTATTAGAAACCATTGTTGTGATACGAAATGTGTTCTTTCGTGTTTATGAAAAACTCAGTACATACTGAATCGAACTATTACGAAATATGTATCAAATTCCCTGAGACAATGAGTTAAAATGGCATTGAATCGTCAAGGAACAAAATCGGTAGCATGCACTTTGTTCTCTCCTATTTATGCATGTCACCAATGAGTACACGTTTACAGGGTTTCGCGAAATTCTGAACATAACCGAAAATCGCCCCAACCTCGCTATGGAGTTTGACAGCGTGAGTCAAAACATATATTCAACCTTTTCGTTTTCGTTGCTGAAAATTTAGATTTATTCACACATGGCGAGCCTCATCCAAGCAAGAAATATGAGAGACTACTCAAAGAATATACTTTTATTCAACTAGAAAAATGACGATGGTTTGTAATTGAATTCACTTTGTAATATTCCACCATGTTTTTTTATTACTCTGACCTAGGTTTCGACTCAAGTTAAGTCATTATCGAGGTAATTTCTTAACCTGAGTCGAAACCTAGGTCGGAGTAATAAAAAAACATTGTGGAATATTACAAAGCGAGTTTATTTACAAACCATCGCAATGTTGTTCCACCAAAAGAAGCCTGAGAATTGATTATATATTACAAAAATGACCTCACTCCATCAGCATTAAACAGTGAATTAAATTCAAGGCTTGGGACACGCGATCGACTTCGAAAAACTTCAAGGGTAACTAATAAATTTTAATTGCATATTTTGGTCGCATCCGAGTGCTTAAAGCTCAATCATCACAATGAATATCAAAGTCAATGTAAAATGATTAATGCAACACGGATCAGCAGTCGCGCTTTCAATTCCTTTCAATAGCAATGCTGCAATAAATAATTAATAGTAATTCATAGTACACTTAATTAAAAGTGTGAGTGGTGTTATCAGTTTTGAGAATATCTTCGCCAATCTATTTTCCCAGAAATATATGCGTATTTCAGCCTGGGATTTGATGCTTCGCGTTGAGTAGGCTTCAATTTGGCGGGCATCAGTTTGGCAGCCACTTTGTCTAGGATGGAATATAGCATGAATTATTTGCTCATCCACAGGAACTGGCGGAGATATTACTTCCAATGAACTACCGCATTTGATTCCAGTTGTCGTAGTTATTTCCTTACAAAAAAATAGATTGGAGCGTTTGGTTTATGGCAAATCGGTCCTCTTGGAGAATGCATTTCTCAGGAACAATCTTGTTCGCGAAAATGCCGTTTTTATAGAATTAAAAAACACCATATTTTTCTTGATTGAAGCTTTCGCGGCTCATGTTGATTAATAGATAAAATAAAATAAAAAACCAAGGAACAAGGGCAACGGGATCCCATCCGGAACATTGGACGTCATCAGCCAGAAGAAAGCATTCCTTCCGTACACCAAAGGCACTACCGACAGGATAGGCAACGTTCTCCGGAAATATGATATCAAGGCAATTTTCAAACCACATGCGCAAGGTAAACACTTAATTGGAATTGTGAGGGACAAGACACCGCTGGAAGTGGAAGAAGTACAGTCCTGGACAACAAATTCTTACCACCGCGGAGCGAAAAATTTTCTAAGTACCGAGTCGATGCCGATTTGACAACCGCGCCCCCGCGCGAGAAATAAACGCACGGACCGGAACGAGGACCATTTCAACCCACCACTGGTGAGGGGAGGGACTCATTGAAGAATGATTTGACTTGTGAAGGGATTTTTTGAACGGGATGGGGTGCAGGCTGGGTTTCGGACTATCTTCGTAAGGGCTGGATGATAGAGAAGGAGAAAGTGTTTTGAGTCAGCTCTTCGAACGTTCGTTGAGCCTAGAATCGTGGAATACTACGACTGATAGAAAGGCGCAAAAACAAAATACATTCTTCTGTTTCCGCTCCGGCAATTCGTTATCGTTTTAACTGCACCAGTCAGTACGTGGACAATTGTTTATAAACACTTAGCAATTACGCGAAATGGCAGATATTACATGATGTAACTGTCTCTCCTTGTTAAGAACATATGAATACCCAAGCGAGCCCGCATATTTTATGCAATGACCATTTGCTCCTGACGCATTCCCCACTCCTGTAAATAGACCTTCCCCAACCCCAACCCAAAACCGTTAACCACCTTGGTCACCTCATCCGTCCTTCACCGTAATAACGCACGATCCTTCCTTTTACTTTGCATCAACTTCCCCCCCCCCTCCACTTTGTCCTTCCCAACCTTCAACCACATATTTAACCGGCCACCTGTGATATTTGTTACCTGATGATGGCACGATGTTGCTGAAACCCGGGTCGCATGTAAAATAAAATTGTATTTTACGAAGACGGATAAGATTAACGGTTTTGGGTTGGGGTTGGGGGAGGTCTATTTTAAGGAGGGGGGAATGCGTCGGGAACAAATGGTCATTACATAAAATATGCGGGCTCGCTTGTGTATTTGTATGTTCTTAACAAGGAGAGACAGTTACATCATGTAATATCTGCCATTTCGCGTAATCGCTAAGTGTTTATAAACAATTGTCCACTTACTGACTGGTGCAGTTTAAACGATAACGAACTGCCGGAGCGGAAACTGAAGAGTGTATTTTGTTTTAGCACCTTTCTATCAAGCAATTACTTAGGGGTCACAATTACTCACGACTTATCTTGGGGAAAATATATTGGGGAAATATGCGGTCAAGCATACAGAAAGCTAGGCTTTATCAATAGAGTACTCGGAAAATGTGAAGAGAAAGTGAAAGAACGTTGTTATTTTTCAATCGTTAGGCCTCATCTGGAATATGCTGTTAGTGTATGGGATCCATACGTAACGGGGTTGATATCAGAGTTAGATCGCGTACAGCGAAGAGGAGTTAGGTTTGTGAAACGATGCTACGATAAGTTTGCTAGTGTGTCTGGATTGTTAGAAGAATTGGAATGGGAATCGCTATCACAGCGTAGATTACATTATAGGCTTAACCTCTTAACTAAATTTCAGGAAAATCATTTCTCTGACGACGTAAAAAACGTACTATTTACACCCTCGTACTACGGCAGATTAGATCGCGCCAATAAAATTAGAGAGCTAGATTGTAGAACCGATAGGTATAAAATGTCATTTTTTCCGCGTACCATTCGGGACCATAACAGCTGTGATCGTCGTCATGAATAGTTCGAATTGTGACAATAGGCAGACAGTAAGTCTTTCTCATTATATTCTCTACTTTCTTATTTATGCATGATGTAAATATTTATGTTCTAATTTATGCATGATAATTTGAATGTGTAGTAGTAGTCTTTGTATCCCTTGCATGTTAGAACGATTGACGATAGAATGTTTCTTGGTTAGTAGACTTTTAATTGGGCTTTGCATGTGTGGTACGCGGGTTTCAATGTAATTTCGGTGTTCTACCGTATCATTCATGCATGCCTGGTGTGGAAGCACACCTTGCCACACACCCTTTGGGTGGCTTGCAGGGTATGACGTAAATGTAGATGTATCAGTCATAGTATACTACGATTCTAGGCTCAACCAACGTTCGAAGAGCTGACTCCAAACACTTTCTCCTTCTCTCTCATCCGTCCCTTACGAAAATAGTCCGAAACCCAGCCTGCACCCCATCCCGTTCAAAAAATCCCTTCGCAAGTCAAATCATTCTTCAATGGGTCCCTCCCCTCACCAGTGGCGGGTTGAAATGGTCCTCGTTCCGGTCAGTGCGTTTATTTCTCGCGCGGGGGCGCGGTTGTCAAATCGGCGTCGACTCAGTACTTAGAAAATTTTTCGCTCCGCGGTGGTAAGAATTTGTTGTCCAGGAATGTACATGAAATTCCCTGCGCATCATGCGGCAAAAAATACATCGGCGAGACTGGACGCACAGTTAAAACAAGATTGGGCCATTCGACTGGGGCAAACTACTGAGTCCGCAGTCGCTAAGCATGAAGGCTTGGGACACGCGATCGACTTCGAAAAAGCCAGAGTCATCGCTAAAGTGGACAGGTTTAAACCCAGAGTTCATCCGTGAGACCATCGAGATAAGGAAGAATAATAAACACAATTTCAATAGGGAAAGCGGCTTAAAAATCAGCAATACTTGGAACACAGTCATCCGGGAAAATTCTCTACCCCCTCCCTCATCCCCCCTGTCCTAACCTCCATCCCCCTTCCACCTCTTCCCCTTCAGCCAATATATAAAAACCGACAAATATGGTACATTATATTACCACGAATAAGTGACCAGCAGTGGGTCACGAAACTTCGGGCCAAACCGATACCTCATGCGGCATTTACCCGTAATATTTTATATTAATAAACAATATTTTTCTGTTCACCGTTTCTCGCAGTGAATGCCGTATGATTTTCAGAGCGAATTGCGAGAGCAAGATCGAGGAAAGGTCGAGCCAACTTTTCAAGTGCAACAGAGCAAGTAATTTATCAGAGGCAGTAGGATAATGAAATAATCGTCACTTTAGCCCCCTGGCGGTGCAAAGGAGAGTGAGTGAAGCGAGGACAGAGTTTCTCCTTCCCCTCCTGCCCCTCGCAGAACTTGATGGCATCCCATTATGAATCATTTTACGTGTGAGGGATTAAGGGGAACGATTAGAGAAGTGGAGGATTGTGTGGTTAATGCATTAATTGTGTGCTATTAAGCGCGCAATTTCTTAATTTTTTTAGAAAGTAGCAAAGCATTTCGAGGACCACATGTGTATTTAAAGTTCTGCTGTTGATGTGGTGGAACTATTTATACAGGCAGTTATGGAAATGGTACGAAGGCTTCCGCGGTGATTTTTTGAGGTCAGTTCATTCGGCTTTTTCCCGCGTTGATTAGCCCCCGCGTTGATATTAACGGACAACAGTTTCGCTAACGTTACCGCTAGCGTCGTCAGGTCCTGAACGAGCTGCAGAGATTCTTGTACCTTTATATACCTAACGCTTGAGCTAGTCAGGTGCACTTTGATTGGCCGGCTGGACCTTTGAATTCAATTGTTGGAAAAGATGTTTGAACGTAGAGGAGAAAGGATAACCGTCTTCCCTGTTTAAATTTTCTTTGTTTTTGGTTATTTCAATCGCCTCTCGTATTAGCCGAGGGAAATATTTATTTTATCTGGTGATGATCTTGCAATTTTCCAAGTTTATGGTTTTCAAAGTTTTTTCAGTTCTGGAAATGATACCAGAATTATATTAAAACATATTCTCCTTCATTTAAGCATGTTAGAGTCGAGGTTTTGGCGCGTAATTCGAAGTTTACGCCGAATTATATTGGAGTATGTTTTTACGAATATTTGATTCGCAGTGACAATTCGATATTAGTTAGAAACAATTATTATAATGGAAAACTTATAATTTTGCGTACTAAAGAAAATGTGTACATATGTAATCAAACTTGCAAAATGTAAGTCAGGTGCCCTAAGGGTGCCAGGGAAAATAGCATTGAACTGCCAAAAAAACCGATTCCGTACGGTTTTTCTTTTATTTTTTTTATCTATGGATACTAATAATGACAATTCGAACGCAAAGTTTCACGCACATTCGTGCATGAACAAATATCGCCTCCAACACACATGTTAAGTGGCTGACCGTTCCTACAGAGATCTCCGTGGAAATCCTTGGGTGCCTCGGTCACTCTCCTCAACTCTTAGTTAACCCTCACCGGCTTCAAATTCTCCGCTGGAAACTGTCGTCTAGTTTTGCCATGCCTAAACCTTTCTAAAGAACCACGGAATTAGCCGCGCAGTTACTTCAACGGAGTCACTCGCTAGTGATCACACAATTGTGTGAAATTCACAGTGGAAAAACCATTCACCTGAACTGGGAATCGAACCCAGATCCCTCGATTTCGCGCCGAGTGCTTTTAACCAATCAAGCTAACCAGGCGTTCTCTTCCACTGTGAATCTCATGGGGACTTTAAGGAGCAAGATTTCCTCACAGGTGACGCGCATATGATGCCAGAGGTACCCGTATGCGAGCGCTAAGCGCCACAGTCCACGGGATAAAGCCCAACTTTAAACACAAAGGCAATTCGAAGGTTTACCTTGGAAATTTTCAAAGAACCACGGAACCATGGAACACGCGCAGTTACTTCAACGGAGTCGCCCGCTAGTGATCACACAATTGTGTGAAATTCACAGTGGAAAAATCATTCACCTGGACTGGGAATCGAACTCAGATCCATCGATTTCGTACTCGGTTATAGCACTAGGCGCACATCCCTCAGTTGGAGCACTCGGCGCGAAATCGAGGGATCTGGGTTCGATTCCCAGTCCAGGCGAATGCGCTGTGAATTTCACACAATCATGCCTAAACCGTTGGCTCGACACACCTCCCTTTGCCCGAAGGCGCCTGCTCCTGCAACAAACGTTTATGCACGTGCAAATGACTTCGTTGTGCTCACATCTATCAACACCCGAAGGAAAGATGCGGTGATTCTGGGGCCTTGACAAATTGAAGTGACAATCACGAGTTTTTTGGAACCTGAAAAATAGGTTTCGGGATGCTGATGAAGGTCAATTGTTGTAGATTTTATATTTTCTAAACTTTTCCCTTTCAATCCGAATTATCTATCTGAGTCCCAGTTCCCTCCAAAGTTATACAATATACTTCTACTTTCCTCAAGACAACCAAATACGTAACACGGGAATGAAGGCCTCGGTGGCGGCCGACGCAATGTTTCCACCCGGGCCGAGGTTCCGAGGGGATACAACTAGGTTCGCGAAGTCACTATTATGCCCCGCGTAACGCAAGTAAATTTGTTGTCACGCCTCAAAGGAAATCTCATAAAAATATTCTTTGTTTACAGTTGCAATGAATCATAATTCACTCTATCAACGCTTCACATATGATGGATGCAAAATATAGTTATGTTCTTGAGAGATACCTGATTCATTTTTTCAATGGACAATTATTTATTGTTTCTTAAATTATGACAATTTATGACTTTCAAAACAATAGTAAATCTGCCCAGTACTGCTCTATGGATCCAAAACGTGGAAACCTAATAGGAGAGAGGAGAAAAAATTGATTGCATTTGAATACTTTTACTAGGCTGTGACTAATACTAGGCTTTTCACTCGCCTGCTCTTGAAGGGTACGGACGTGTTCTCGGAGCGCTCCCTAATCCGGTTCCCGGCTGCCTACCTGCTCGCTGTGCACCTGCTGCTCAGTACCTTGAAGCTGCAACCTTAGTGTAGTGATATATATATTAGCCGTAGTGAATTCTATTTCTCCTAGTTATATATTCCAAGTTATTCACGTATCGTATCGTTTTTCACTTATTCGGTCGTTATATAGTAGGTTTTCTGTTAGTGTTAGTTAAGAGTGAGTTGTGTGTGTGAGTGAATCTCTTCACTGCCGTGTTATCCCGGTTCGTGCGCTGAGTGTGTCTGTCGAGAGTGCTTGCTGGTAGTGATAAGTAGAAGCCAAATTATTATCATATCTTCATTTTGTAGTTTGTTATCTCTGTTGTTTATCCTCACGTATATTTTCATACTATTGTACGTAAATTGTTATTGCATATCGTTAGCTTATGATTCTGGTGTTCGGGTAGTAAAAGAATCTTATTAGAATAGAACTTATTATAACCTAACTCTTACTTAAGTACATATATTTTATTACTGAGTCTATAATATTCTTTTTATCATCGTTATTGAAAACTCTTTGTTTATTTTAGTTGTGAAGTTGTTTTAACTTTAGTAGTTTAGAACTTTTGTTTTGAACTTTTAGTTTTACGTCTAGTCTACTGATACTGAATAGTTAACTACATTTCTTTTCTTGTTGATTGATAGTTTTTTTTCTAGTCGTTAAATAGTTTACTCTCCATCTCCCTTTTTTATATAGTATATATAACGTTATTAAAAAACCTTTACATAAGACCGTTTGTAAAACCATCGACTGATATTCTAATTTATACATATAGCCAGTTAAAGCCTCTTTAATTACTACTTTTGCACTTATTTAATATAATATCATTTAGTTAGGTTGAATCTAAAAACACAGATCTTTCTCGCGTGCTTCGTCAGTGCTTCAACCCCTCATAGCTCACTTGCGTGACATCACCTGTCCTTCCTCCCCTATCTTTAGCGTCCTAAAAGTGAAAGTCAGTTACCTTTTGTCCTAGAGAGTTTGTGTTCTTATTTATCTCGTATTTTAGTTAGCTCTTTGCCAGGTGTGAGGTCTGTGTTAAAGTTATTTCGTAGAAGTATTGTTGTTACTTTGCCCATTGTGACCGAGCTTAGGATCGCTCAGTTCTTTAGAGTATAGCCATCTTTTTGTAGTTAAGCTTTTTTCCTTGGGAGTTCATTGCGAGTAGTGCTAGGATGTCTTCGAATAGGTCACCTGTTGGGATGATCAAAAACGCCGGCGAGTGTGCGGTTCTCCGAGCCCGCATCGCCGAGTTGGAGAGAATCCGCCGGGAACTCCAGTCTAAGGTTGAAAGAGTGGTATGCGTCCCGAAGGTGGATGGAAATTTGGGTCGCTCTTCGAAAGTTCGCCGCGCCCTACGGGCTGCACGAGTTCGCTCGATTGCTAACAGTGGCTGGACGATCGAGAGTTTGCCTGAAGGTCCGTCTTCCGATGAAGGGGCAGTACAACTTCGTAAACAGGAGGTCTGGAGGGTCGTGTCTCGGAGGAGTGGAGGTAAGGTCACTCTGAAGCGTGGTTCAGGAGATGCTTTGGCACCTCCCATTCCCGTTTCGAACAGGTACCAGTTGCTTTCGGATGGAAATTCCGAGGTGCCTGACGTGCCTACTCCTACTCCGAGACCGGCACCTAGGAAGAGTCGTCAGAGTGGGAGGGGGGGGATTGTAGTGATAGGTAGTGGTAACGTCCGCCGTGTTATGGTCCCTTTGCGGGAAAGGGCAGGCCATGAGGGTATAAGCCACCGTGTAACGTCATGGTGCATTCCAAGTGGCGGTGTTCCGCAGGTGACGCAGGCGGTTGGTGCGGCGGTCCGGGGCACGAAGTGCTCAAGTCTGCAGATTGTGGCCCATGTCGGCGTTAACGACGCCATGGACCGTGGATCCGAGGAGATCCTGCGTTCCTTCAGGGAACTGGACTCCGAAGTGAAGCGGGTAAGTCGCGACGAAGGGGTTGACATGACGCTTGCAATTTGTACTCTTGTCCCGAGGATCGATCGTGGACCCCTGGTTTGGAGCCGAGTGGAGGGCATAAACCAGAGGTTGCGTCGCTTCTGCACGGACATTGGAGCCTCCTTCGTCGACCTTCGGCCGGCAATCCGATCGTGTCGGACCCCTCTGAACCGTTCTGGTGTCCATTACACGGCCGAGGCAGCTAGCTGTGTAGCGAGTAGCATACTCGATCACTGTAGACCTTTTTTAGGATAGAGGGTAGGGCAGAGAGTAGGTCAGCTAATGGGTCGAATCAGGTACCATCGCGAACAATATTTAATAGAAAAAATATCCAAGAAAGTGTTAAGTCTAAAGAGAACAGTAAGAGGCCAGTTTCAAAAAATAGCAGTAATGTAACTTTGAATATACCTAAGAAAGCGAGTTGTAATGAGAATACACATTCCGGGAATACGCTCACTGATAAATCCTTTTCTGTCGTGGTAGTAAATTGCCGTAGCTTAAGGAATAAAGTAGCTGACTTCTACCATCTAATTGAAACTACTGACGCAGACTTAATTATAGGGACGGAAAGTTGGTTGTGTAACGAAATCGCAGATAATGAAGTATTCCCAAAAAATTTCACAGTTTATAGAAAAGATAGAGTGGAAAGGACCGGGGGAGGAGTTTTTATTGCAGTGAAGGATTGTTATATTAGTAGGAGGGAGTCATTTTCCGACGACCAGGTAGAAAGCGTATGGTGCTCCATTCAAAATCCTAAAGCAAAAACAATCTATGTGTGCGCATATTACAGACCACCAGATACCCATATAACCTCAATATTAGAACTAGAAAGTCAACTCAGTAAATTAACCACTCAAAAAAACGACTGTCATATTATAATCGGTGGGGATTTCAATCTTCCGTCCATAGACTGGGACACGTACAGTTTTATCACTGGGGGGAAAGACAAAGACCTTTGTGAGTCACTCCTGTATACATTCACATCTCACTCACTACATCAATTAGTCACTGCTCCAACTAGAGGGAAAAATACACTTGATCTTTTAGTGACAAATATTCCACACATGGTTGTAAACATAGGTACGGATAAGGGAATAAGCGACCACAAGATAGTTAAAGCTAATTTTTCCGTGAGCATGATCAAGAAACATAATCCACAAAGAAAAATCTACTTATATAATAAGGCTGACTACGAAGGTATGAAACGAGAGTTCCAAAAGTCATTTACTAATTTTCAAAAAAATAAGTATCAACAGTAATACTGAGGTTTTGTGGAATACTTTCCTCAACGTTACACGATCAGCAGTTAGCAAATACATACCAAGTAAATGGAAAAGAGCCAATGCAGAGCCTAGGTGGTATAACGCGGAGGTTAGAAAAACATTAAAGCACCAAAGAACATGTCATGCTAGGTTAAAAACGGCAAAAATTAACAAATCCTCCGAAGAACTATACACAGTCACCGAAAATTACAAAATATTTAAACTCTTAGCAAAAAAAGCGTGCCGAAGGGCGTTAGCTGATTTCAAAAGTAAATTACTGGGAGAACAATTGAACGATAATCCCAAGGCATTTTGGTCGTATGTTAGGGACACTCAAGGAAATAAATCAACAGTACACACGCTTAAGAATATCAAAGGGGAAAAGATAACCAACAGTCTACAAAAAGCCAATTCGTTAAACTCATTCTTCAAAAGCATTTTCAGTACTTATACACCACATCTTTTCGATCCGCAGCCAGTTCGTTCCCAAACATGTATGCCTGAAATTATTATAAATTGTCGCGGCATAGAACAGCAGCTAAAAAATATTAACCCCAACAAATCCCCCGGTCCAGATCAAATACCTGCTCGCGTATATAAAACAATGGCATCAGACATAGCGCCTTACTTAGAATTAATATTTACCAAATCTTTAGTAGATCATGTAGTGCCTAAGGACTGGAGAGTAGCAAATGTCACACCTATATTCAAAAGCGGCGACAGGGAAGACCCTAGTAACTATAGGCCTATTTCTCTCACATCCATTTCCTGTAAGGTATTTGAACACATAATCGTAAGCTCCATTATGAGTCATTTAGATAGGGAGGAATTATTAATAAATAACCAACACGGATTTCGAAAGGGTAGATCTTGTGAAACTCAATTGGCCCTCTTCGTTCATGACATCTTGCTCTCGGGTGAAAATAATGTTCAAGTTGACGCGATATTCCTCGATTTAAGAAAGCTTTCGATATGGTACCTCATGTTAAGTTGCTCTCAAAACTAGAGGCATATGGAATAGATAAAAACATTATTAGTTGGATTAATCAATTCTTACATGGGCGGGAACAAAGGGTTGTCATAGACGGTATCATGTCAAACACTGCTAGCGTTACATCGGGTGTTCCTCAGGGAAGTGTCATTGGTCCACTTTTATTTCTCTTGTACATAAATGATATTAGCAACGTCGTTAAAAGTAAGCTTAGACTCTTCGCAGACGACGCGGTTGTGTATAGGGATATTAACAATTCCGAAGATAGCGACTCGTTAACAATCGACCTATTTGATATTCATGCTTGGTGCGAAAAGTGGCAGATGGAACTAAACATAAAAAGTGCGTAGCAGTCAACTTTTGGAAAAAGAAAAATAGGCCAGGTAGGGCTTACAGAATTAAAAATACGGAAATTATTCATGCCGAGTCTGTTAAGTACTTAGGGGTCACAATTACACACGACCTATCTTGGGGAAAACATATTAGGGAAATATGCCGTCAAGCATATAGGAAGCTAGGCTTTATCAAGAGAGTACTCGGAAAATGTGATGAGAAAGTGAAAGAACGTTGTTATTTTTCAATCGTTAGGCCTCATCTGGAATATGCTGTTAGTGTATGGGATCCATACGAAACGGGGTTGATATCAGAGTTAGATCGCGTCCAGCGAAGAGGAGCTAGGTTTGTGAAACGATGCTACGATAAGTTGGCTAGTGTGTCTGGACTGTTAGAAGAATTAGGATGGGAATCGCTATCACAGCGTAGATTAAATTATAGGCTTAACCTCCTAAATAAATTTCAGGAAAATCATTTTACTGACGACGTAAAAAACATACTATTAACCCCTTCGTACTACGGCAGATTAGATCGCGCCAATAAAATTAGAGAGCTAGATTGTAGAACCAATAGGTATAAAATGTCATTTTTTCCGCGTACCATTCGGGACCATAACAGCTGTGATCGTCGTCATGAATAGTTCGAGTATTGACAATAGGCAGACAGTAAGTCTTTCTCATTATATTCTCCTCTTTCTTATTTATGCATGATGTAAATAATGATGTTCTTATTTATGCATGATATTTTGAATCTGTAGTAGTAGTCTTTGTATCCCTTGCATGTTAGAACGATTGGAGATACAATGTTTCTTGGGTATTAGATTTGTAATTGGCGCTTTGCATGTGTGGTACGCGGGTTTTTAATGTAATGTCGGTTTTCTACCATATCATTCATGCATGCCTGGTGCGAAAGCACCCCCTGCCACACACCCTTTGGGTGGCTTGCAGGGTATGACGTAGATGTAGATGTAGATGAATACTAGATGCTAAGAAAGATCTACGGGCCTACAAATGAACATGGAAGGTGTGGAATAGGGATAGCCAACCCGCGGCCCGCGGGCCGCATGCGGCCTTGAACATTTTTCCTGCCCGCGAGATTCATCACATTTTAATACAATAGCTTTAATACAATGATAATTACTCATTATGTTTCAATTTTTCACTCCAAATAGAGTGGGTCTAAATCCAATATGGGGAAATATAATTTTATATGCGGCCCGCGGAGTTATGATGCATTTCCAAAGTGGCCCGCAGGATCATTTTGGTTGGCCACCCCTGGTGTAGAAGAAAGTATAATAAGGAAATAAGGGACCTTTACAAGAATGCAGACATCATAAGTGAGATCAAATGCAAAAGAATGAGATGGGCAGGAGATCTGCTAAGAAAAGAGGATGTATGTGTGATCGAGGAGGTTATGAAAGGAAACCCAGAAGGCAGACGACCCCGGGGAAGACCGCGACAAAGAACCAAGTAAAGTTAGATTTGGAGAGGGTTGGACTTGCAGAGGAGGATGCAATGGACCGAAAGAGATGGAGGGGATATGTTGGTGCGGCTAAATATCAACTTGGATATCAATGGCCGTAGGAGTAAGAGTAAATAAGTATGACTTTAAAGAATACTGATCTACCAGCTGTGTCAAGTGACTCATTTTCCAGGTTACTAATAATTTGAATTGCCAAGAAACCTGTGCTAAGCGACCGCCACCGGGCCCATGAGATAATGGCCGCCTAAGGAGGTGACCGCTGAAAAGAGGGAAATTCACATTGCTTATACGTATGGGAAATTCAATCCCTTCCCGAAAAAACGGACGCTTTGAGAGTTGAGCGTTTAAGAGAAGTGACCGCGGTGGCAGATCTCACTGGCTTTTGAACTTTGCAACCAAAATCTCGGAATTCTCCATTCTGCCTTTCTAGAATCTTCCGATGAACTCACTATCACTTCATCAACAATCATGATTAGACGTTTCCATGTATCTCTTTTCAAGCATCAAGACTTTCAGTAGTGTAACAGAGTCGTCGCTAGGATAACCGAACACGACGTAATGTAAATAAAACTGGGATCAAACTCGCCAGTTTCTACCCTCAAATGACGGCAAAAAAAAACAAACTTACCAGTAAGGTGTACAAAATATTTTTTGCCTTATTCTCACATCTCATTCTAGTTGAGGAAAATTATCTAGTTGAACTCGTGGAGATGAAATATATCAATGTGGTTTCCCCATATGTTGAGCAAATATTTGGTACGCAAAATTTCACTTGGAATTTCCCTCCGATGGTCGCGTTTGGTTGCCCTTTCCGTTTGATGGAATGCCTTGGCCAATATTCACATTCCATTTGGAGCACGATCGAATTCCGTTAATGCATTTCCTCATATCCAACCTCGTTTAGGTTACTTTCATATCCATCACGGCTTCATCAGCGCATGATCTCTCCACCTGGTACTTAATGTCACGAGTCACCGTTGCTGTTTATTTCCGAGTGCTCGAGCCTCGCAACCCTTGGGCCAAAGTAAACTCGGATGCGAATGAAATTCCAACGGACATTTGGCGCGCGTCATTTCTCGAAGAGGAAAAGAAAGACAAATCAAACTGATGTCACCCGACCATTCGATTATTGACAGTCGGAATATCATAAACACGCGCGTCGAATCGAAACATCGTTGATTGGCGCGTGTAAACCTTTACGTCTAACAAACGTCCCCATCTGATCGACGCGGTTATTTCTTAGTGCAAAGTCCAGTTTGCGTCACAAATGGCGATTGTTTGCTCACGAACGATTTTCATAGTAGCTCACCAGAGTTGCACCGCGTCGATGTCCAGCATTCCGCTCATTTTCCCTCCTCTTTTCGCGCATTGGCGGCCCCGCAGCAACTGAGCGAGGTCGTCCAGAAGTATATATAAACATTCTCATATCTTTTCCCTCTTAAGTTCCTCACAACGGGAGACTGAGGTGGCCCTAGCGAGTAAGGGAAGATTAAGGAAATAGACTGCAGAACCGTTAGATTTAAGATGTCATATTTTCCACGTACAATAAGGGACCATAATAGTTGTGATAGATCAGTTCTAGGATACTGATTAGGTTAAATAGGTTTTTTCAGTAGTGCTAAATATCTTAACGTGAATTGTAGATACTAACCTTGCATGCAATGTCCGGCATGATATACTCCTGCATGTCTTGGTAATTCGTAGTGCTATTTATTTGTCACATTACTAATACTAACCAGTAGTTATATCTTGAGTAGTATTTAGTAGTAGTTATATCTTGAGATGCATGGTAGCATGTTCTTCTTCGTGTCACTCTCCTTGTTTGTGGTCTGATTGTGTACCGCTGCTCTGACTGCTTTTGGCTTGCGCCTGGCATCCGCGAGAACGCGCGCGGTTCTGATTGAACTGGGACGAGTGCTGCATGCCTGGTGTGGAATCACCCCGTGCCACACACCCTAGTGGTGGTTTGTACGGTATTTCGTAGATGTAGGCGTAGATGCAGCGGTAATTGTGGTGTGGTCGTTGAGTGCATATTTTTAAAGCATAACTATAGACTAGTAGCCTTGAGAATGGGTAACGAGTCGGAACCCGAAACGTCGGCAGCCTATGAATTTCTTACCCGGTGGCGAGCCCGAGAATTTTACTTAAATAACTATAGAGGTTTATTCAAACTAAAAACTTAAAATTTACTTCGAAATTTGATCGAGGAATCATAAAAATGTGCGAATGATATTAACAAGAGATTCATTTGGGTATAATATTTCAACAATCTCTCCTGATAAGTCAATACTGGCTTATCAGCCTATTAAATCTTACCGATAGCGAGCAAAGAGATATATATTTAATTCATCAACCATTATTTTGCCCTAGTTTTAACTGCCCTCATAGATGTCATATTTTTTAAATCATACCTCCTTTGTCGTATAATATTGGGTCAATAATACTTAATTGACCACTCATTGCAAACTTTTGACAATGTTTCAAGAAATATGACAATAATTCTACGTCAACATATAATTTAAACACAACTATTTATTATAACTCACCTTAAAAGCAGCAATCGAAATTATATGTAGACGACATTACATGACGGCGACTAAAATATCATCTTTTTCCTTTTATAAAAACAGGTCATGACTACACTTTTCAGCGCGATAATTGAATTTTTAGGCGTAAATTATAAAAAACACGTTTTTTTTAATGGTTGTGACCCGTTGACATTTGTTAGAAACCGTTTTAATAATCTGAAATGTGTGTTTAGCGTTAAGAAGAAAGTCTGTTCCAACCTAATCAAATTATTATGAAATAAATGCCGAGTGTTATAAGGTTTGGCTATAAAATATGACTTAACTGCCAAATAAACCAATCGTTGTGGTAAATTTTCAAAAACTGTTTATTGATCAATATTATCAAAAAAAGCGTGCTAATTTCCAACCAAATCTGCACACGAAGAAAAACCGCTCTTACCACTCTAATTACGTTATTCTCCGCTCAGCAGTCGATTAGGAAGCGAAATTCTGATATGTCCTCCACCCTGGGCGAATCGTTAGGTGTTTGTCATGAACCTACCACAATCAGAGCTGGAGATGGGCGAGACACTTGGCCGTCTTACGCCACACTTAATTCACACATCTAAATTCCGAACCGAACTCAAGTGGCTTAAAATCACACGGTGTGCAGCAACCCCTCCTGTGGCGCGACCTCACAACACGTAATACTTACACTCAACTTTTTTACTCAACTTTACATTCAACTTTTATCTTATATCATACTCATAACTCACACTCAAATAACTTACACTCAAATTTTACGAGACGCGATCGTCCCTCTCGGGATGACGTTGAATCAGACACTGCGATGCGATCAAAAACTTCTTGCGGCTCAAGCGCCGTTATCACTCGTTACACGGTGCTAAGGATTCGGAATGATGTTTACCATGCAAACCTGTCGAATTTATACCGAATCGTGAGTAAATAATATCGTAATCCACGAGGGTTATTGCAATCATTTAATAACGATAAACTAGTGTTACATTTTTCTCTGCATTAGCTGTGGCGACATCTATGTTGCATGAGATCGAATTTTCCTGCGAATATGTAACGGCTCCGTGATCCTTTTGGAGGAAAATCTAGTGTGCGACAATAGCGCTCTCACAGTTCTCTCTTTCTCAACAATCTCTCCGTTTTTTCTAGGTTTTTTATATCTCCAGCTTCTTAAAGATGTTATTTAGAATGAATAATAAAGCCTGGCGTGAATTGCCTACAATAAAAGGAATTCAGTTCTAGATATTGTAAAGCTTAGCTGTATTTCTTTTACGACTCACTTAAGTTCCGTATCCAAATTTCGTTGCGAGTGATGAGCGTTTACTTCCATCCCCTCATGCGCTGCTCTGTGACAGCGCAATCTATATAGATTTAGTCTCCAAACCTCATTTTTTGTGCTGTCCTGGATATTTATATCGATAACTAAGTATTTTACTCTTTCAAGAAACCATTCGAGGGCAATTGAGATTTGAGAAAAACTTGAAAATATGCTTTAAAACTTTTTTCCCTTAAAAGTCGAAAAAGTGCAAGAAGAGGGTTGTACATCAAGGTTTTATGTTTTCGTCGTTCTGGTCACCATTTTTCTGAATGCTGCGGAGCAGCCAAAGAAAGTAAGTTTTTCGGATAAGGCCATAATTTGAGGAAATAAATTAATGATAACATATTCAGAAATGAAAGTTACTTTGAATATTTCCATACTGCTTTATTACATCGACCTAGTTTTCAACAAACTAATGACATTTTCGATGTACTTCAGTTGATTAGTGTAGTTCACGGCTTCGTTTACAAGATTAAATTTGGTGAGCTTATGTATGTTTCTGCGAAACGATCCAAGTTAAAACAAGCATGAACTACCAAAAACAACCTATGTACCATAATAATAGTGTAAGTGTTTCGAAACCTCGGTTGGTGTAATGAAACTGTGAGGAAATTTACAAAATAACTACCATTATGAGACGATGCCATTACCAATGAAACGGTTAACCTTGAGATGGCTGTCAAGTTAATCACCTCCTAAGGATGAATATTGCAATGATTTTGTGAAGTAGTGAACGCCTTCTTACGGAAAATCCAAGAGGCAAAGACGGTTAGTATGGCGTTTCCCAAGTGTACATCTGCAGTCTGTCCGATGATGAACTAAAGGGGCGAAGTTGAAATGGAAGCTAATATCTATGAGTCTCCAACGAAAAATCAGTGGTGTACCATTTTTCCTCCGCTTAGCGAAGTGAAGGTGCTAGAAATTTAACTCATTCTGTAGAAGCTTGTAGGGGTTGGGTTGTTAATTTAAAACGTGGAAAAGTTATTCGATTGATAGAGTATCAATAAAGATTTCAATGAAGAATAAAATATCTAAAGTTAGGTAATGAAGACCTAAAAACCTCCTAAACTGCACCGGCTTCACAAACAGTTTTCTAAATTGTGTTCACTGGATCTTCAGAAAAATGACGCTTCTGGTAATGAAACAACAATATTTTAGTCGAAGTTAGTGCGAAGGGCTCCGCGTTGCTCCGATGTCATAGGCAGCATATTTTGGGGTTTTTCACCACGTCGTTATTTTTAGTGACAGCAACGCGGTGAATAACCTCAAAATATGCGGCCTATCACAACATTTTCTTCAAATTAAGATCAAATCAGCCTAGATTAGTGCCCATCACCTCCTCGGATTTGAATTCCGTTCATGTGTGGTTTATGGCGTTTTCGTTTCAAGTGCATTAAAAAATGAATGCCTATGCTCCTGACGTCAGTAATTAGCCACTTATTCGACGCCTATCTCGTCACAGAGGAAAATACCAACCTCGAGAGACCTGGTCGTATAGAGCGTGCTTATTTGGGCTATCGCTCAATGGAAGCACTGCCAGTATTTGACTGGATAATGAAGCGGGACACCGCGTTGTGGATGTAATGTGCGTTGTTGCCGTTCAATCTGGTGCAAAAATACGACATTGATTGAACAATTAAGCGCACAAACAGTGTGAAAAGTACTGTGACAACAATACTCCACGAGAGTCCGCATGGGGTGCACGTGACAACACTTGTGGCTACATTTGTTTCTTCTCCATTTTAGAAGGTATCTGAAAACTCTTAATTTATAATTTCCCATTTACAACAAACATGAACTATGATATCAACTACCTCAGAATGCTAGTGAAACACTTCCTCCTTCCTGGATATTAAGAGATACGTGCGAGAGCTCTCGGATCCTCGCATCACAATCAAGAAGAATTTGGTGGTTGTAGCGGGGCTGCCAGCGCCGCAATGCCGTAACCTGATTATTGTAAACCAATTGGCTTTTTTATTATTAGCTAATTGGTTATATTTTTTATATTGGCTTCCCAGTCAAAGTCGAGCGACTTCTAAACAATCATTATACATAACTTCAAATAAATTCAAATGGTTAATAGTATGGCTTGCTTATTTTGCGAGGGGCTATCGACGCCGACCGGTTAGGTTGGCGCTGCGCCGACAAGCTGAACAAGGAGGAGAAGAATTTCAACGGAGACACGGGTTGTCATTTATGTACCGCTTGGAAACCGGTGCTCAGAAGGATCTGAGAGGTCAGAAAAAGGCGGGAAGACTGACCAATCAGGAGTCTCCTAACAAATAAAGGGAGTCTCCAATAGCCGTAAACAATTTGCACCACTCGTCAAAAATCACCAACCTTGCTGTGTTGGTTTGCCGGGATTGGAATTCCACAGAAGAGACCAACCACAGCCCCTCCACCAGAATACCCTCCTGTGGTGGTTTACGGGAAGGTTACTTCCTCGCCAGTGACCAACACAGACGCACACACACAACTCAGATAGGATCCTTCGCAAGGGCTAATGGGACCCCGCTATGGATTCATTGGGTTATAACCTGGGATTCTTCGCAGGGCTAATTGGGACTACCTCAGAATGAAAGTGAAACCCTTCCTTTATTAGTGTAATTCTCTCCGGCTCGCCACTGGGTAAGAAATTTACAGTCATCCAACGTTTCGGGTTCCGACTCGTTACCCATTCTCAAGGTTACTGATGCGAGCTTGAAAAGACAGTTTAAATTTGGCGCTAGGCGGGGCGGGATTGGTCGAGCCCAGATTGTTGTGGTGGTATCCACTCGTCTGAAGGAACACCGTAGGTATTTCCGGCTTGGTCAAACGGAAAAATCATCAGTAGTCGAGCATAGCCTAAGTCGGGACCATAAGATCATTTGGGATGACACGACTGTTCTATGGCGATCCAGCCAATTTTGGGATCGCTTAACCAAAGAGGCGATAGATATAAGGTTGGAGAGGAAGAATTTCAACCAGGATACTGGTTACACGATCCGCAGCTCTTGGAATAGAATTCTGTAAAGAATTCAGAACGCCAGAGCTAAGTCTCCGCTGTTCAACGGTCCTCCACCACAATAATCGGGGCTCGACCAATCCCGCCCCGCCTAGCGCCAAATTTAAACGGTCTTTTCAAGCTCGCATCAGTTGCCTTGAGAATGGGTGACGAGTCGGAATCCGAAACGTCGGCAGACTATAAATTTCTTACCCGGTGGCGAGCCCGAGAGAATTATGCTAATATTATTCACCGGGAAAGTGTTAAATCATACTTCCTTCCTTTGCCTCGACCCTAATACCTGGACCCTCGACCCTCGACCCTAGGATGCCTGGTTATTAACACACACACACACACACACTCGCAAGCACTCAAAATCACTCACTCTCATGCACAAATGGGCTCAGGAGTCTCCTGACCCGGCTGCCGGCTCTACATATATACTACGGCACCAAAGAAGTCACGACATTCTGCCCTAAAGACGATGGGCGACTCGGCCATCGAAACGTCGGCACTCATGGAGTGTCTCACCGGATGGACCTCCCGAATAGAACTACTCAGCAGATCCTGCCGGGAGAGTCTCAAATCTTACTACAGCACAGAATATCCCACGGGGCGAACGCCACTCAAGAAATCTCGCGTGGTTACAGAAATGAAGTTAAAATGCATGTGATCGGATAATTTGTCAGTACTTTACCAACTGTGGTATTCAATTTGTTAATCCACGCCGCGCCGCCGCCGCTAAAATTAACGCGTCTGCGTGCGGTAGTCTTTGCCTCGACGGCATGGCCAACGTGGCCAGTGGCGAGGGATCCATCTCTATGCAGAGTAGACTTCTGCCGACGCCAGGTTTCATTCCACCTCACCTCCATTCTCCTGAACGTCAGCGTCGAGAAAAATCGGGAGGTGTGAAAGTGAGGTAAACCATTCGGCAGAGTGGAACATATACATCTGCACAATACCCCGCGAACCGCCGCATGGGTGTGTGGCAGGGGGTGTTAGGTCACCAGCCGTGTAAAGGTGTAAGTTTTTTGGAGATGAAATGATGACATGAATTAAAGGAGTGTATTTAGTGGAGCTCAATTTTTATTGAAGTCGCTTATTGTTCGCGGAAAGAACGAGTTCTTGTACCTATCTGTTCGGCAGTGTATCCCTCTTATTTTATCGCATCTGTCAGACCTAGAGATGTAGTGAGGCGTCTTGATAATATTCTCTATGTCTCTCTGATGAATTAAAGGAGTGTATTTAGTGGAGCTCAATTTTTATTGAAGTCGCTTATTGTTCGCGGAAAGAACGAGTTCTTGTACCTATCTGTTCGGCAGTGTATCCCTCTTATTTTATCGCATCTGTCAGACCTAGAGATGTAGTGAGGCGTCTTGATAATATTCTCTATGTCTCTCTGAAAAACATCAATTCTGAATTTCTCAAGCAACCTAAGCCTAGCGTGTAGCTTCTGAGTCTCTAGGGGCTCCCACCTTAATCCCTCGCAAAGTTGTGAGACACTTTATTCTCACTCGTAGCAGTTTTTAACGATGCGTGCTGGTTTCCTTTGGGTTTTATTAATTTTTTTGTTGAAATCTATTGGACCATGGTCCCAAATGTTCACGGTGTATTCGAGGTGTGGCCTAACCAGAGCGAAGTAGCATCTCTTTGACTTTTTCATCCTTGGGACCTTCCTATTATACGTTTAACAAAACCTAGTTTCTTTAATGCTGCGTCACATGTGTTCTATATGTGTAATCTCCACGATATATCAGAAGTTAAGGTAATTTCGATATATTTTACTGTATCTGAAGATTTAATGTTTACTCCATCTACAGTATTGGTATGACATTTTTGTAATGACTTTCGCAGGAAGTGAACTGCGGTGCATTTTCTGATAGTTAATTCTAACCCCCACTCGTGGCACCACGAATGAACGTTGTTTAGGTCCGATGACAGACCTTCAAAGTCCACGTCTTTGTTCATTTCACGGTAGATAACTGTATCGTTAGATTTGGATTGGATATTTGGGGAGGCGACCGACGGCTAAGGTCATTTGCGCCATAGGGGTCAGGTGAGGGAGGAAGGGTGGATATAAACCGGCGTCGGCGTTAGCCTGCTCTTAACGAAAGGCACCATACGGACCACGGTTTGACGTCTCATCCGACAGACGGAGTACGGTATTTGAAGTGTCCTCCACAAGACACTCAAGTAGGGATCGGGTTCCCTCTGAAAAACATCGTCCATTGCAGGGATTTGAACCCTGGCCGCCCGTGTGGTAGGCGAGTACTCTAGCCACCACACCAACCAGATCCCCTGACTGTACCGTCTGCAAATAATCTTAATTTACTGCTAAGTCGAGAATTTAGGTCATTAATATAAATAACGATAAACAGAGGGCCGACCAAACTTTCCTGATAGGCCAATATACCATTCAGAGCAGTTCAGCTTGCATTCGTGTGCTCTCTCGGACTGCCACTCTCGCATTCGAGTGCAATAACCAGCGCTCAGGTGGAGGAAAAAGGCAAACACAATTGGTGGACGGCGGGAAGCGAGGACTAAACACTCGCGAGAGCGGCATTTCGGCGTACATCTCTAAACTATCCATGTGGATTTATGAGCCACCGCAGCAGCAACAGCAACGGGAAGGGGGCGGGACGAAGTGGGAGGGGGATCGGAGGAGTAAAAAAAAACAAAAAAAATAGAGCCGTGCCCTCGGCGCACATATCGATTAATGACTTAATCCGCAAAACCCCGACTGACATGAATCATTGGTGCGTGGAAACGCGGAAGGGGATCAGGGTATTCTGTTCGGCGTAGGGGGGAGGGGAGGGGTAAACGGGAGGGATTTGAAACGATTGGTGGAAGGGGATGCCATCGTATTTCCGACTTTGTACGAGGCTTATATCGCCGATATATATATCCTTTCGGATTCGATATTTTTCATCGCGGCTATTTATATCACTCGTACTGCAAAATGCATTGGCGCAAATCGTGAATAAAATTTAATGCCATCCATATTTTATAAACTCATTTGATCGGCGTTCACTCCTCCAAACGACCGCCTGAATGAAATGAACTCAATCGCCAATCGGATAAGCCGAAGTGAAAAACGCTCTCCAAATGACCAAATGATCCGCGCCATATTTCCATATTTCTGCGGGGGTTTTCGGATCCGCGTGAGTTTTTCCCCATCTGAGAGTCAAGCCATAAATTTAAAAGGGGGAAGAGTTGTGACCTCGTTCACCAAAAAAAAAAACAATTTTAAAAATTTTTTATTTCATTAGAAATACGTCGAAACTGGCGTTGATTATTCTTATGAAGGCATATTCTTTCGATGTCCATTTTTTTACTGTTAATTGCCTTCAGGAATAACTTGAATTCATACATTTTCCAACAGTCGAAGCGATAATTGTGAGTTAAGCGGGGAAGGCTCGTCGAGTTTTTTTTTGGTTACTTCTATCCTGAAATGTCATCCTGGGACTTTAATATACTTTTAATGGGAAAACAAAACACTCTAAGGAATCCTCCATATTATAGCCAGGGGCACTCCTATAAAGGTGTAGGAGTGGATTTTGACGGATGATTTACAACTGAAGTCACAAAAAAATTGTAAGTCATGAATACAAAGCAATGATTTGAAAGTTGAAAACAAGTTATGCAAAGTGCCTCTCACTCGTGGTAACCCCACTGTGGGCCCTGGGCGCCTTTTTCAAGGAGTAAGCTAATAGATACCTAAAGGTTTCTCTCCATTCAGTCTCAATTAGTCTTTCTCCTGACTCCAATCATGACCTCGGTGTTTTATCAACTTTGTAAACAGCCAGTCACCGTAGTGATAGAATAAGAAGCCCTGAATTTAATTCATCGTTAGCCAATTCCCTTAGTAGATTAATTCTAGGTATTATGAAGGATTGGGAAATATAATTGTCCTTCTTTGGTTTTCATAGCTTTCGTGATGAATGAATTTTGAAGAGAATTATCACTGATAAAAATTAATAAGGAATTTGAAATGCATTAGCGGATGAAAGATACGTGGAAAGAAGATCGAAAAGACGTGAATAAGTGAAAGATTTTTTGCAAAATTTTACAAATACAATCTTCAAGTTTGCAGAAAAGTTCCACAAAGTTATAGAATATGGTGTTTTCTTTATACTTGGATTAGTTCCTTCAGGAAAGTACATATGAAGAGCCACTCGGAAGGAAGGGAAGATATAGGCATTAGATAGGGAAAGATGGAGGGCTGCAGTCAACTAATCTTAGGATTGAACTACCATAAAGTACAGACACGCCAAACAATGATCCGTATGAAATTCTTCACTCGCAACCATAGGGTGAAAAGAATAACGCGATAGCTATAAAAAACCAGCGCTATATTTCAATGTACCGATTAAGAAATATCTTATTACCTTCATCGAAAAAAGAGTTCGTAACGCTGCCTTCCTCGTGGAACCCTTTTGCTACGGTATCCGCACTAGTGTGATCATACGATCACGCGTAATATTTCTTCTAAATAATATTACTATTTATGAAAATTTTAAAACAATATTAATCTGTTGAGTATATTGTAGTATTCTTAGCGCACGCACTGAAATGTATCAGGATTTGAAGAAAGAGCTATTGCACTATGCAGTAAACTGAAGTCATGCATTCATGCGGAGCAGTTTAGGGCAGGCCACCACTTTGAGAAAGCCGTGCACCAAACACATTCAGTTGAATTGACTTAATATTTCGTATTTTGGACGATAAATATATCGAGATATTGACCGTATTCTCCTCGGGTTTTTTATCCATTTTTGGGGGATCCTTTTTTTTTGGGGGATCCATTTTTGGGGGATCCGTCGATCCATTTTTGGGAGACAACAGTTTCGCCTGCCTTCCAGCTGGCTTCGTCAGGTCCTAAATGAAATGCAGGTAATTTCCTTAACGGTATTAGTCAGGCGCGCGCGCTCATTGGCCGGACGGGATTTCGAACTCGATTGTTGGAAGAGCCGTTTAAATGTTGAAGCTAGCGGAAGGCCGTCTTCTCTATTGAAGTTAAATGTTGAAGCTTAAGAAGAGAGTACAGCCATTAAAAAACCGCGGAAGCCTCCTTTCCAATCATATCGAGATATTGTTACCAAAACCGCATTACGAAAATTTGAGAAATGCGGAAAGGAGGGCTATGTAGAGCAAGAAATCTTTCTGTGATCATATGAACACGCTAGGCGTTAAAAGGGTAATGGTGATGAATGAAAGAAATCACCACACCTTGAAGGCTGTAGAGCGATAGAGTAGATGATAGCCTTCTAAAGTAGAGTGAACTAAGTAGTCATTATCCTGACGTGGATTAAGAAGAATTTTAAACTTGAGAGGAGTTTTGAAATAATGTAGTTATTAATGAGAGGATTGTCAAGGGGCTGATATCAAAATGGCACGGTCACTGATTAGCAAAACAGAATGTTTCAATTAATGGGGTTGAAGTGCGCAAAAAAGAACTGTGATATCGCACCATTTCATGTATCACAGTCATATCAGTTAATTGTAATCACCTTCAAAGATCACCAAACGCAATGGATCAATTTATCGAAGAATAAAACAGAAAAAAGTAGGACAAAGGCTTAACTTCTAATTTGCCGAGAAGAGAAACTGAATGAATAAGTAACACTGAAAGAAGAGAAATAAGGGCAAGTGGATTCCATCACCTATCTTGGAAGTGTCGTCAAGCGGGACGGAAGAAGTACAACGGATATCAAGAGGAGAATAGCCTAAGCTAAGAAAGCGTTCATGGGAAAAAGACGACTGCTGTGTTCAAAGAAAATAGGACACAAACGAGGAAACAGTATTTGAAAACATTCGTGTAAAGCGTGGCAATCTATGGATCGGAAACATGGACCAATGGAAAAGCAGGCGAGAAAAGATTAGAAGATTTCCAAAACTGAGGGTAGAGGAGGATTCCGAAGATAAAATGGACGGAAAAAATAATAAATGAAGTGTAGAAGATGATTGGACTATATGAAACACTTTACAGAGAAGGAGAATCAGATGGATTTGCCCAGGGGAAGGTCCTCGGATGAAAAAGTGAAAGAGAGATGCTATACTTCGCACTGGTTAAGCCACACCTCGAATACGCCGCGAGCATTAGGGACCCTGGTCAAATAGATTTAACAAAAAAAATTAACAAAATACCAAGAAAAGCAGCGCGCTTCATTAAAAACTGCTACGAAAGAACATATAGTGTTACACAACTGTTAGTGGGATTAAGGTGGGAGCCCCTAGAGACTCGGAGGCTGCACGCTAGGCTTAGGCTGCTTGATAAATTCAGAACTGGTGTGTTTCAGAGCGACACAGAGAATATTATCATGACGCCTCACTGAATTTCTAGGTCTGACAGAAGCGATAAAATAAGAGAGATACTCTGCCGAACAGATAGGTACAAAAACTCGTTCTTTCCGCGCACAATAAGCGACCACAATATAAACTGAGCTCCACTAAATACACTCCTATAATACATGTCGCCATTTCACCTCCAAAAATTTTACATCTTTACACGGTTGGTGACCTACCAACCCCTGCCACACGCCCATGTGGCGGCTCGCGGGGTAGTGTGTAGATGTATTATTATTTTATTATTTTTGTTTATTGATCCTGGGTTGGATGTGACGGAACCGTCCCTTCTTCCCCCAACCCAGTACAATCCATTTAGAGGCACGATGTGTTTGTAAAGAATGGTGTTTCGTCAGGTGGTTCTAGAAATCTATTCAGTTAATAGAAGGACTTGTGGACTGTATGAATATTTAATGTGCGATTCCAATCGCTATATTCTACGCACAATGAAGTGACACAAATTCTAAGGAGCGATGCTCAATTCATCGGCTCGTGCGTCACTGCCACCCCCTTTATCAAGTGACGCGTGGAACCGAGACTAGCGCCATCCACGGTCACCACATGAACCAGATAACGATTATCATCGAATGAAAAATAGAGGAAAAATTCCCAAGAGGAAGGCCAAGAGTTAAATACTTAAACCAAATAAAGAGAAAAATCCGAACATAAGAAGAAGCAACAGGGAAATAGGGAATTAGCGTTAAAGAAGGAAAGATGGAGGGCTGCAGTCAATCAGTCTTCAAATATCGATGATGAGACGCAAAATATCTCCAGCTGAATGCGAGAAGAAAGTTGAAATGTGTTGACATCTGGCATTTTGAAAGAAATGTAAATAGCTCCCTGCTAAAAAATTCTGTATAGTTTCCTTATACAGAATACTTCTACAGAATTTAATAAAAAGTTCTGTAGTTATTCCTTTTGAAACGCCATTTTACGGAATTCCCTACGAAGTTCTGCAGAAAACCTTAGGACGTTCTGCGGAATTTCTAGGGACGTTCTACACAAGCCCTTTGACGTTCCGTAGAACTTACAAGCTTAAGGAAACCACACATATTTCCGTAGAGTTGCTGAAGTTCTATAGAACAGCTTGTAAGGAGTTATTTTGTTCTGCAGAAAATAACTCTGCATACGTGCTGTAGAGTCAGGCTCTCATGTTCCGTACAGATCCTTGGAAAAGAAACTAATTCTGAAGAAAAAGTAATTTTCTTTAGGATTCCTTACGTTCTACAGAACAGCTTCTAAGGAATTTTGTAGCAGGGCTATTCTTATGCTCAGGAAAGATAAAGTACTCAAATGACCCCAAAAGAGTTTACCGAAAAACCAGAGGGAACACTAGGTGAAATATGCACTCGCCTTTTGACAGGGGCAGCATGAAGTGTAAGGCCACGTTTTAACAAATGAAAAACGATGGGACAACCGGCATCATTCGGGAAAATTAGGCGTACATTGGAAGAATTGGAAGAGAAGAAGAATTGGGAGAATAGCCAATCTCTCTCTCAGCAAAAAGGATTCGAATCAAGATGACAAAAGGTTTCTAACTTTTTATCTCCCAGACATGCTCACATAATGGTATATATGCTTCAGACGACCGGAGATGATTTTATTATTGAAGACGATTTGTCTCCACTAATATTTTTATCGTCATGTGAATATCGTTAACTATCCGGTGCGATTTCAAATTAAATCATCCTTTCGTTTGATAAGCACTCAATTTAAGAAATATAACTCATACCAAATAATTTACATGAGAATTATGTTCCCATAGTAACACGGGGGCAAACAACGGGTTTTTGTGGAAAAATATACACTCACCTATAAAGTAAATACTCCCTCAACTGAAGCACACGGCTCTAAATATTTGGTAAAGCAGTTCAATCAATATCTCGATTTATTACAATGATTTTTAAAGCGCATTATATCAAAATCTTTGGATCAAAGAAAAAGAATCAATTTTAATTATATTTTGCATGAAGTTAGATTATATTTCCATCAACATTTAAAAACCTGTTATGTCATGTTAATGAATATAATTTTTCTGCTCCATCAATTACCGTGAGTAAAAAATAGTAGCATTGATAATATTATGCATGAAATATTTTATGTAATCTTTTGATCTATCTCCTGTGGAACCTGGCCACCCAAAACCTAATGGAATTGGAAATATTTTGATTCATTCCACCCTCATCCACGCTGCATGCCTTCAAGCCACAAATTGCATTGTGCTCGGATGGCGGTTTTACTGAAAATTAAAATGCTCTGCGGCCATTTCTAAATCAAGTTCCCGACTGACGTGCAATTACATCCACACCTCAATATCTGTCACAAGCCTCTAGTATTTGATAATTGTTGTTCGTTCGACGCATATGATGGTTATTTCATAAAAAAATTGATAGAATGGCGAGATAGAGCGTAAAATGATTTCTTCCCATTTTCCAGGGAAAAATGTCATTTTATAAATATTCTCTCTCGCTCCCTCCCTTCCCCTCTCTCCCTCTCTCTCCTTCTGGTACTCCAGGCCATTGGTGTGCCTTGATCTTCTCCCCGCCACTCTGCCTCCAATCTTCTTCATCTTTCGTTCTTCTCCTCCATATCTCTCACACGCTCATTTACGGCTGGTTACATACATATATCATAGAGTAAGTAGTATATACATATAGAGTGGCAAAGAGAGAGGGAGATTCGGATTTAAGTTTTTAAATAATACTTTGGCCGATAGATGGAATAGCTGTATCGAAGTTGCACGACAAGTCATTGCAAATGAGCTTTGGCACGCGGCCACTTCACTTACTGTCGCATAACTCACATCATGATCCTATGATGATTTCGGTGACTGGATATTTACTAATCGACCCATAGCAACGGAAACAAATCTTATTGAGTCATCGAGACCAAATTAGACACTTATTTTTATGTGGCTTCAATGTAATACTTTTACCGCTACTGTAAACTCCAAAATGCTTGTAAATAACTAGTCTTGAAACGTCACCTGTCGATATAAGTTTCAATGAGCATCATCTATCATGAATTGAATTCACGTCAATATGATAAGACACGCGATAACTAAACACGGAGTAAAGTGTTTACCTATGTATCATAGGAACGACAAAACAATTGATACTCGATAAAAAGCACAAAACAGCCATGGTAAATCCACCTCTGTATGTTGATGCAAAATCACCGAGTACCACTAGCGCCTTCAAATGGCCTTCTCCGTAAGCCAAAATCCTTCCTTCCCTAAGGTGGTGGCAACTGAGAAATTTTTCCCAAAGCTCTCAAAAATGTGTGTCCAGTTTTGAGCATTGCTTTGCCATTTCTTTTGTCTTCTACTACCGCTGTTGATCACATCCTGGGTGGCATCCTAACACCAGGATCTCAGCCGTCAAAGTCGATCCTCCAAATCGCACACCGCCAACCATAGATTCCGTTGTAAAAATCAGAAAGCAATCGATTAAACATTTTTTCCCATAGAGAGGGTTTATGTGTACCACGGCCGAAAACGGTTTCGTAGATGTCTACGGGCTTTTATTTTACGGCTCTTTTATACCACGTAAGTTAGTCCGAGCGAGATAGTTCTCTAGTCATAATAGAGACATTCTAATTATACGTATTGATTTCACCAGCTGTAGGACACATGAATTTAATTTTGCATTATTAATGGTGCAATAATATAGTATAATATGAAAAAATTGTAAGTTATTAAATGAAAATATCTAACTAAGTCTTTAACTTGACTCATTTTTTTCGCGCGGTGCGTTTGAAAATCCTTCAAAACGGAAGGTTTTTTTGTAATACCCAAGAACCTACTGTGGTGACAACATGGTTAATTTTCAAAAATAGTTGAGAAACGATACGAACTACACGCTGTCAGTTTTTTACGACATCTAAGTGTTAGAAATACCTCATTTTATAAATTATATCTCTCTGGAGTGCATACACGTACCATTTCCCATGTATGAGGGCTGGTATTTTTTGGCAAATATCTTCGAAATTAATGTGGTAAGGGTGTGGTAAAGTTGAAGTATCTGTGTCATTAGAAGGGTGAGCTATTTTTCCTTAAAATGAGACCAAATTCATTGATTTCCAAGCAAAATGAGTTTTTGCTCGGACTACCTTAAAGCAAATGTGTTTGCGCAGTCCTCTGAAATAAGGATTAATTTTGGTATAAATGGGTAATGCTTTTCGCTCTTTGCATCGCCGTTTTCGTAGCGAGCAGAATGAATGGCAGAAACCTCTCATGGGAAGGAGTTGAATACCCATGTTCTATATTCATGGGTTTTGGACTTGAGGTCTTGAGGTCTTGGGGCCAGCCAGCGGGTACTTTGGTCGAGGGTCGCGATGGGTCGATCTCGGCGGTCGTCGTTTTGATGGGTAGCGGCCCTCATAGAGCGGCGGCCGTAGACCCACTCCCCCGTCTGGACCACTCACCCGCTGTTCGAAACAAGCGCCCCCGAAGAGTCTCCCCTGCGCCCATATTTCCAGTTTATTTATGAGTTACAGTTGACAATTTCCTCGGCAATTACGCATCGCTTAGTGAGCCGTCACTTGGTTTTGCGAATGTGATTGATCGAATTCTGTTTCGATCGAAACCGAAGGAAAGAGAATCTCGTAGAGGAAAATGAATCTTTAAAGTAATGGAATGTCATGGTCACATTTTCTTTGTTAACCGACTAAAAAGAAAAGGAAAAGAATGGCGAGACTCAAATAAAACACACAAAAATTAAACATTGAGGACCTGGTTTAGAGTTTTAATTAATGTGCGTCATAACCTCGTGGATCGAATGTAAGAAAATATGACCGCAAGTGTGAAGGTAGTTCGAGCGAGATATTTCCCCAGTCGTTATGGACCAGACCATATACCTATTAGAATGTAACGTCATAATATCGAAACCTGCTGTAGACATAAAGTATGTATTGTAATATAATTGTGGAAATAATATACTCTTCCAAGACAGAAATTCTCAGTAACTAAATCAAAATATATATCATCATCATTGGTCGTTCAATCCTGAGATTGGTTGACTGCAGCCTTCTATCCTTCCCTATCTAATGCCAGTTCCCTTAACTCCTCGTATCTCTTCTCCTAAGTACTTTCCTCTTTATTTCGTTCATGAACTTATTCCTGGGTCTTCCTCAGGGACTTAACCCTCTATTTTACCTTCAATTATGTTCATCACAAGTGCATCGTGCCTCATGGTATGACTAATCCATCTGGTTCTTCTTTTTTGTAAAGTGTTCCATGAATAAGACGTACCCTGAGGCACAATGGTAGTGTGAAAAACATATGTGAAGGTAATACAGATGGTAAAGTCCCCAAAGAAAGACCCAGACATAAGTTCATGGACCAAATAAAGGGGAAAGTACATATGAAAAGCTACCAGGGAGTAATGGAACTGGCATAAAATAGATGTGGTCCTTTTCTCTTCTACTCTTCTGTACCCATCATAATTTCTAACTTTTTCCGTCCATTTTATCTTCAGCACCCTCCATTAATGTCAAGTTTCGAGGGCTTCTAGTCTTCTCTGGCCAGCTTTACCAAAGATCCATGGTTTCGATCCATAGAGTGCCTCATAGGACCCATGAATAATGAATATCCACATAAATCTTTTATTTGGCTAAATTTTTTTTAGCGTTAAGCGTTAAACTTCTTCATAAGGGAAGATTTTGACCGAATCTAATAAAATTGCTGTGATGGTCATATGATTTGATATTAAAAATCTCGGAGTGAACATACAAACTACGCACTGTTAAATTTGTAACGACACATAGGTGATAGAAATTCCTCATTTTTTTAAAATAAAGTCTCCTTGGAAAGCTTACCCGAACCATTTTCCATGTAAAATGAATGGGATTTGTTGCCAAATATCCGCAGATATTCGGTTATGGGATGGGGATGTATACGTACCACGACCGATTACGCTTCCGCACACCTCTTTGCTCTTTTACTTTGCGGCTATGCTACTTAAAGCAAATCTGTTTGCGCAGGCCTCTGGAATGAGGATTGATTTTGATATTAAGTGGTAAAACTTTTCGCTCACTGCTTTCCACATGATTTTTTTCGACCTCGGAAGGAACGTAAATTTGTCGAAAATTAAGTGATCACCATGACGCGTGCGACGTCGATTCCTATATATAGTCTATTTGCTCTCACTATCAATCTATATCTTTCACCACTGTCTGTGTGCTTGAGTTATTCTTTCATTTCGCCTTCTGTGTATGTCATTCTCTCTGTGCCGGTGGGTGAAAAGCTGCCCGCGCGCCATCTACTGGCCGCTCTCATGGGTCATGCCTTGGGGAGTGTTTGTTCATATAAACCCCCGCCGATTCCAGTGGTTTCTTCGTAGACTGGGTAGCTCGGTGGTCTGAGCAGTGGACGCGACATCCAAAGGTCCGTGGTTCGATCCCCGATCCAGTCGAATTTTTTCTGCTTGGAATCGGCCATCATTTCATCTTCACACCACCATTGTGTTTGTAAATTTTATGTGTTCCTATCCACTTTCTTTCTACCTTTCTGTATAAATATTTATGTGAGTATTTGCCGCTGTGCGGTCTGAGTGAATGAGTGAACGATTATATATATATATATATATATATATATATATATATATATATATATATATATATATATATATATATATATATATATATATATAATATATATATATATAATCGTTCACTGTTTATTATGTATTTGTAACGATTTGTAACGATTTGTAACGATTTGTTACGATCTGTTTGTAACGATTATATATATATATATAATAATAACGATTATAACGTAATATTATAACTAGTAACGATTATATATATATATATATATATATATATATATATATATATATAATCGTTCACTCATTCACTCATATATATATATATATATATATATATATATATATATACACATCCCCCTCCGTTAGGTCCTCCCTATATATATATATATATATATATATATATATATATATATATATACACATCCCCCTCCGTTAGGTCCTCCCTCTCTTCCTCTCCATTTACAGTCGCCGATCCTCCTTGTCTTTGACAAAGAAGGTCGGAGTTTTAGATATAGTATGTCAGAAGGTCTTTGAAAATGGTTGCAAGGTAATCGAATCCTAGGCCAGGAAAAACAGTTTTAAGTGAGGAGTATACTAAGAGATTTTTCTTTTTCATCATATCTGCGGTAACATTCAGCAAAGTTACGCCTTCAACCATTAAGTTTATTCGGAATAAGAAACCTTTCGCGAAGAATTGGGGAACCCAATAGTTGAGTTATACTAGGAGAGAGGATTCATCGTCTTTAACCATTTCAGTACCAGAGGTACATTTAAGTACCTCTCGATCTTTTTTCTGTGTACCCAAGCCCTTCCTTTGTGTATGAAATAAAAATCCAGTGGAACTTTCCTGGCACATATTACTAGCTGTCCAGTCAAAAGACTCCTCAAAAGAGTGCGCTGGGCGCAAAAATTTCCATTTCATATTCCGAAGCTACTATGAACATTTTGGCCAACAAGCAACCTGTTTTTAAAAATTTTGGTGTACATATTACTTGAAAATATGTGTTCTCCTTGTCACATATGCTTTATTATCTATAAATATTTATTATAAATTACAAGTACAAACATTACTCTCATTTATATTACATAAAATACATTTGTGTCCATTGTTTAAAAAAATTTTAAAGTGTATGTGAGTATAGTAAATTATTTTCTTGAATACTATCGGTGTTACGAGACATAATTAGTTACGTGAAACGAACTTCAGCGAAATATCTCAAAACTAAAATAGGGTGGGACTGAAAGGGCTAAGGAAAAAAAATATAAGTATGAGGCGATACGTGGTTCAATTTTAAACACAGTGATACCATTAAAAGCAATTTTTTCAGATAAATCTAACACGGCCTAAATTTGATGTACATAATTGATCACCAATGGTGACATAATTTTGGTCTAGTGAGGGTACATAGAAGACAAGGGATAACAAAGATTTTTCTTTCATTTTAAATCTCGCCTATAATTCGACATTCTAGACTTTGAACAACGCAGGTTGGCAACGGAGGGATTAAGGTGGGAGCCTCTAGAGACTCGGAGGCTGCACGCTAGGCTTAGGCTGCTTGATGTATTCGGGACTGATGTGTTTCAGAGCGATGCAGAGAATATTATCATGACGCCTCGCTACATTTCAAAGTCTGACAGATGCGATAAAATAGGTAGAATACATTGCCGAACAGATAGGTACATAAACTCGTTCTTTCCGCGCACAATAAGCGACCACAATAAAAACTGAGCTCCTCCAAATACACTCCCATAGTACATGTCACCATTTCACCTCCAAAACGTTTACATCTTTACACGGCTGGTGACCTACCACTCCCTGCCACACGCCCATGTGGCGGCTCGCGGGGTAATATGTAGATGTAGATGTAGGTGTCGGAACAAGAAAGAGAAGGATCCCCACGGAAAAGTCGTTCAGACAACTTTGCCTCCTTCACCGCGGAAAAGCGTCTCCCGACCGAACCCTCCCCCAATGTAGTGCCAAGTACGCGTTTGAGTCTTTCAAAAAATCTAATTTCAGGAGGCGGAATGGGGGGGTGAGGGAGCGATTTAAATTTCGGAAGGAGGGTGGTCCTCTCCCCTCCCCCCACCCCATGACCCCGAGGAAAGGGGAGGAGGGGGCGTGCCCTCTTGTGCCGACGCCTTCCGGCGACGCCTCGAACCACCGCCATCTACTTCCCTTCCCTGTCCCCAAAAAACAAACCCTCACACAACACACACTCAACTATGTTTACTCCGGCCATCCGAGCAAAGAGGCGGGTGGAGCGGGGTAGGGGAAAGGGAACGAAGGGGAAAAGAGAGCTTTGATCGAGGGTTTAAGGATCGAGAGGGTGGGGAGGGTTTAAGAGAATGGGGTGGGGGGAGTTAAACACGTTCGAGGTGCAGGGCTCTACCCCTCTGCTGCCTCCTTCCCCCCGTCTACAACCTATAACACTTTTGAAGGGGTGGCTCTCATTTCGGAGAGAGGATTGCAAGAGGGAGATAAGGCTTCAATTCCTGACTCTTTTAAGCAGCCAGCCACTCCCCCTCCCCTCCCTCCTTCCCCCACCTCCAACCCTTGCGAACGCACTAATCTCTCCCTCCCCTCTCCATCCCCCTCCCCGCCGACCTGCGATACTTTCCTTCCCTTGACGCTGCCTCCTAAGGTAGTCCGAGCGAAATATCATTTTACTTAGAATTCAATGAATTAGGTCTCATTTTAAAGAAAAATATCTCACCATTCCAATGACACCAAAAATTCAACCCTTTACCACATTCCTTTTCGAGATATTTGCCAAAAAATACATACCAGCCCTTTTACATGGGAAATGGTACATGTATGCACTCCAGAGAGATATTATTTACAAAATGAGGCATTTTTAACAGTTAGATGTCGTAAAAAATACTAACAGTGTGTAGTTTGTTTGTTTTCTCAACTATTTTTGAAAATTAATCATATTGTTACCATAGAATGTTCTTGGGTATCACAAAAAACCTTCCGTTTTAATGGAGTTTCAAACGCACCGTGCGAAAAAAATGATTCAAGTTAAAGACTTATTTAGATATTTTCTTTTAATTACTTACAATTTCTGTCATATGAAACTATATTATTGCACCATTAATTATGCAATATTTAATTGATTTGTCCTACAGCTGGTGTAATTAAAACGTACACTTTGAATATGGTCTCTATTATGACTAGGGCACTATCTCGCTCGGACTACCTTATAATGCACGTCCCACTGCGAGACCCATTCGCAAGCACTTTCCCCTCCACCCCCATTCACTTTCAACTTCCCCCTTTCCCTCCCCCATCTCCCGCCACTTCCCCGGGGCGACAATGCCATCATCATGTGCACTCGCCGATTCCAGACTTCACAATGCTCTCACAATTCATGATGTCGTGGAATGAATCGTCATTTTTGTCCTTAGATAAATTTGATTTTCAGTTTTAACGAACCGGCCAATTTGTCTGTCGCCAAATTCGGTGCAAAACACCCGATGTCCATTAGTACACCGATACAAATGCTACACAAATGTCCACGAAACACTACAAAAACCTCAAAATCGCCTCCAATGACTGACACATGCAACTTCAATTCGAACGAAACTAAAGCAAAAATAAGAAAAATATGTATGCAGATACAAAAAAATATTTTCTACCCATCCTAACGTATGGTTCCGAAAGTTAGCCCATTACAACCATAACAGAGATTTGAGCAACGGTAGCAGAAATGAACTTCTTGAAGATAATAGAAAATAAGATCACAAGCAACCTGAAAAATCCTAAACAATAGAGAAAAACTCCTGGAATAGTCGTTAATGGAAAAGATAAGAGAGAAACCATCTAAGCTGGAATGGCCACCTAAGTAGAACGAACCAAAAGAGAATCCCCAGGCAAGTACAAGGAGGCTAAGACTAAAGTTGAGAGGAGAAGTAGAGGTGGATCAAGAGAGACATGGATGGGAAGAACAATAGAAAAGTAAGGAATGGTAAAAGAGGGAAGAGGGAGAGGGTGATGAAGTTATTGGTGAAGGACTATAAGAGGGAGAAGGTGTTTGTAGAATCACCGACACCAAACTATTTGAGGAAATGAAGAATTAATGACACCAGAAATGAACAAGTTACGGAGCAATTCCCGAATAGTGGCTACGGGGTAATAAAAATAACTGTGATTTGATTAGTGCGCCAAACCAACGCTTTAAACGTTAAAAAACGATATTATGCAAATATAATTGGGTTACAAGAGAAAAACATTGCAGAATGAATAAAAAACTGCACATTTTATAACATGGGATGTATGTTAGGAACTTCATATTTCGAACCACGTCTGACATTCGGCCAGTAAAATAGAGAAATGGCTTTTCTAGAGCCCTCATGCCTTACGTTCATGGTGCACTTAGGCTCGGTATTATAATGTCTGATGAAAGCTGACAGCAAAATTGCATTCTTCTATCGTAGATTTGATGTTGACTGAGTATTTGGATTTTATGAATAACATCTGACTGACGGTTAGTAGATGTGTGCGTTACTGACGGGAGAACGCATGAACTTCGCTTTCCATACCGATCAAATATTAATGCTGAAATTAATAAACTAGTCCTTGGCGTGTTACGTCGCCCTTTTCCTACTCTTCATCTTCTCGTTGCCGCAGAACTTTTGACAGTTGGCGTTCATACATTTACGTACGTCACCATGTTAGCTGGCTCAGATAGAATAGGAGAAAAACAACTTTAAGTGAGAAATTTTAAAAAGTTCGTTTTTCCATCGCATGATCAACCAAAACAGAACCTCAGTGAAGCAACCAATTACCTATCAATACAATGTACAAGTGCGAGCACAACTAAATTTGCTCACCGATTCCTACACAGTGAGTAATGGACTAAGATTCCCTTTCGTGCGCCCAGGTGTCGCCTCGAAAGAATGGACGCCGATGAAAATGTCCATACGCGTTCTGTGATGAGATATTCATCCGGAGACTAATTTACTTAACGCAGTATCTGTATTTATCCACATATAAAGTGAAGAATTGCCAAACAACCTGTATGCAAAGCATACATTTTTCACAGTGTTGTAAACGTGATTAACAATAGTGATTTATATCATAAAATAAAAAGGAAATGACACTGTCACTGGAAGATTGCTGTTACTACTACAGGCACAAATAACAAGAAAGCATCGGCCGATATAAATCAAGCAAGGTACAGATAAAATAATGAATGGTTTCACTGGCAACCGTGGAGAGCAACGACTTTGGGGAAATTTTAAAGGAAATTTGTGATGTCACGAGTCAAAATCCCAGTTCCACAATTGTGTACTGAGCCTCAAAATGTTACTGAGGCGTCATCAAAAATACGCCTAGTTAAAATGAATATTCAGGTTTGTCAGAAATGGCGATTAATCGCTGAGTGGACGAATTGACCACTAAAAATTCATAAAAATTCCAACAGATTTTTGCGCCAGCCGCAGTTCGGCGATTTTATGAACAGATCGTCCGTTTTTTGGTCAATAGTCATTTGGAGATTGAAAGATTTGCAGATTGAATCTTTAGAACAGAGATAAAAGTAATCGGTTGACCCGGAGAGTCCGAGTTGATTAGACATTAGCAGTGCTAATAGCTGATTGAATTGCAATGAACTATTGCAACTAACCATATCAGTGTCCATCCCATGTGATGAAATGTGACTAATTTTTCATTCACTCCGAGAGACTGAAGATTTAAGTCAAGTTTTTAAATAGAAATTCGATGGAGATAAGTGACAGAGTGCGATTCCATCTATAAGAATCATAATAAGTGCAAGTGCATATTCTCACTACATTGTCCAAAAAGAATTCTGATGAAATGTTCGACAATAATTGAGTAATGCAAGTGAAGGGAACAAATGCAAGGTTCTTTGATTTTCGGCGCACCTTCCTGACGACTAAGGGTCCAATTCGTTTGAAAACCCTGCTTATGGAAACACTATGAGCGCATTTTATTCCACAATTCCATAAGTTCTACTGATTTGGCAAAGGAGGAAGTGAAAAGTAAACAATAATTCCACGAATAGATGATGTTAAAAAAAGCTACAAATTTGGATTCATCGGCCATGTTATTTTCTTCATCTGCTGGCATTGAATGTGTTTACACGAGGCCGTTTCACACTACTGCACTTCATTGAACTACTCGATGAGTGGAAATTAGTAGAAAGCAGGCACGGAGCAGGGTCCTTTTTCCCGTTCGTCGTTCCCGCATTTTCGCAGGGATTCTGACAATTCAACGCTTTACACGACACAATTTCCAATGAATATCGATGCATGATGTAGACTCTGCAATTAACCCATTGGCTCAAAGAGACGGCGATTCGCCGGTTGTATGCAGCGTTGTCTTTAAACTGACATAATCAATTAAAGGGGTGAAATTTCGAGGTAAGATATTTACTGTTGTTTTGCAGAAAGATAGCTACATAAGTAAAATGCATCTGAACCCCTCATTTTTTTAAATTTTGCTCATTATCGTAATAAACCCGTCGCCTTCTTAATGGTCACAGCTGCCCGCCTGCTATCACTGCTTGGTGTGGTGAGCTTGCCACTTGCTTTATAGGAACATCTTATCCATCATTTGAGTAATCGTCTTCGAAGTGTTTTCTGCTAACATTGCTTAAGGTATATTTGTTCGCCATTGTATTCATTTCGTCTGAGGATAGGAAGACAGGCGCTCATTTGAGACGACTTCTTTTTCGAGGAGTCAGACCTGCCCAATGATATGAGAACATGCTGCTGTGAACGACTATTCATGAGAAGGTATTACTTTTCTAACAATTTTGCTAACAAACAAAAAAATACTAAGCCAATGGATTAAATGGCTCGTGTAAAGCTTCTGATCGGTTGCGCTTCTGATCGTCAATCGCGCCATTATAATGGACGAAGTGTAGAGTGAAGCACCGGCAAGGGACTTACGGCACATAACATCTGGAAGTAACGAGTGTGCAGGCGTGGATGATGAGAGGCCTTGTGTGTGCGTGTGTGCCGACCACTTCACTCGCACTTGCAACGAGCGACGCAAACCACGGGAGAGTAATCGGAAGGGAGGGGTAAAGTGAGGGAGGAAGGGGAGGAAAGGAAGGAAGGGGAAGGCCTTGCTCAAAACAAACCCTTTTGGAGAGCGCGTGCACAAACAAGGGACCCGAGCGGGTATAAGACGTGTCCTGGGAGGTAGGGGGCGTGGTCCATCACGCGGTGGAGGAGAGAGAGAACGTGCGTTTCGGGCAAATGAAAGACAAACCGTCTGAGGCATAAACGGATTGATGTTGCTTGGGCCGAAGACAAGAGGGGAGCAACACAGCAAGGGGGGTGGGAGGGTGTGGCGAAGAAGGGAGAAGTGGGGGGGGGGAAGCCGAGGGAAGGAGGAGGCCTGCTGGTTGCCCTTCTCTCTCTGTTCGGTTCCTCGGAAGGCCGAGGCCGTTTGTGCCATTGAAGATAGGTGGTTCTTCTGTGTCCACTACAGACCACTTGAGCGTACATTTAAATGCTCCTTTCACTTAAGGCAGTAAGAGTGAGATAGTTCCCTAGTCATAATAGAGACCATATTCGAACTGTACGTTTTAATTTCACCAGCTCTAGGACACATAAATTAAATTTTGCATTATTAATGGTGCACTAATATAGTTTTACATGACAGAAATGGTAAGTATTAAAATGAACATATCTAAATAAGTCTTTAACTTGCCTCATTTTTTTCGCGCGGTACGTTTGAAACTCATTCAAAACGGAAGGTTTTTTCTGATACCCAAGAACCTACTTTGGTGACAATATGATAAATTTTCAATTATAGTTGAGAAAGCATGTTACGAACTACACGCTGTTAGTTTTTTTTACGACATCTAAGTGTTAGAAATACCTCTTTTTGTAAATTATGTCTCTCTGGAGTGCATACACATACCATTTCCCCATGTATGAGGGCTGGTATTTTTGACAAATATCTCCAAAAGTAATGTTGTAAGGTAATGCAATTTTTGGTGTCATTAGAAGGGTGAGATATTTTCCTTTAAATTAGACCAAATTCATTGATTTCTAAGTAAAATGATATTTCGCTCAAACTACCTTAGGTACACCGTGTCGACGCCCTTTCACGACATCAGTATCGGGTCTAATCAAGTGAACCCGGGGACCTAGATTTTTCGGGAGTTAGGACGCAACTCTACAGAGTTGCGTGAAAGCGGACGAGGATTCGTCAGCGATAGGTGGAATAGTTTCGATGATTAAACTCACCACAGTTGCGTTTACATAGTTTATATGAAGAGCTGACTATTCACGCTCAAGTTATTCGCCTTTTTCACTGTTTTGTGCACTATTACGTATGCACCAAGAGTTGAAATTCGCCATGAAATAATCATTTGACTTGACCGGGATTCGAACCCGGATCTCCCAATTGCCAGTCAGGTGCCAGTCAGGTCAGAAGCCAGCCAGTTACACCACCAAGCCATCTTCCTTCAAGGCGAACTTCGAGGGTAAGGACGGAATATGGCTTGGTGGTGTAACTGGCTAAGACACCTAAACGTCAATTGGGAGATCCGGGTTCGAATCCCGGTCAAGTCAAATGATTATTTCATGACGAATTTCAACCCTTGGTGTATATGCTTCCGTGCAAGTGACGTCGTACCACATCATTTGTCAATGCAATGATTGGAAAAAAACTATTGCGTATCTTGAAGTCGCCAAAATAAGCCTAAACGCCCGCGAAATGCGAGTCTTTCCATGAAATCTAGATAGCCCTGAGGTAGATTTAATAACTTCGAGTAAACCTGGCCTGCATTTCAATTATTCATTTAAGTACACCTGTAGCGTTGACGAGGAATGAGATTGCTTTGGAGTATTTGTAGAGCAGAGAAAGGGCGGCGAGAGACACCTTCACCGACACTGGCCCACTATTAACGTGCGTAAGTCCTTAAGTATCCGTATCCACGGATAAGCGTGCAATGCGACGGCCGGAAGGAGCGATATGAATCTTCACTCAGCACTCAAGTGGGGAATGGAGTTTCCCCTGAAAACCTCCGCCGAAGCCGTAGCCTCGGAATGGAAACCAGTGACCACCGCAACGACGAAGTCCCTCTCAACTGCAATTTTATGAGGTTTTTTGCGTGTTTTGGTAGTTAGCATGATATTAATTGTAGAAAAAAATTAATCAAAGCAATCTAACACTTTTGGCATTTTAATATAGTTACACATATTTGTAAATTCTTGTCTCTCAGCAAGTTTTCTTAGGTGTTTGTTAATGTATAAATGGACGTAGTTATATTGCCTTAAATAGGGTACAGTGTAATGCATGTAGTCGATGGCTCACTCCCTCCAGAAACCCTTGAGATGACTCGCAAGGTATCTTGTAAATGAAGATGATGCATCATGTAGATGTAGAACTGAAGCATGTGGTCTCCACGTGATGCTTGTGTGCGCAGTCCGCTCCGCAAAAGTAGATTGATGGCTGGAATCCACATTCTTCATTAAGTAGCCCAGCACGTGCGTTCGTTTATTTTTCATAGCAGTGCAGTTGGCAAAATAACAAATAGCTCTATGATTGTGTTTGATGGTAAGCGCGTGGGTGATTAGGAGTCACTCTCCACCGCTCACTCTTGAAGTAACTTCAAGATAGTGCTGTGCGAATCAGGGATTTTCATTTCGAATCGAATCTCCCAAAAGATATTTCGAATTGAATCGAAACTTTTCGAAATCGAACTTTTTTTTAAATTTTGGTAGCGAATTGATCACTCTAAAAAATTCGCTTGCAAATCGAATTCAAATATAAATAAAATGCAAAAGCTAATGTGCAGTTAAAGTAATAAGGATTTTAACAATATTTCAGAGCATTACATTATCTTATATATCTGTAGTGGCACAATGAATAGCACAGAATAACATGTGGTAGTTTAAATTTTCGTTTCGCGTGAGGAAAACATCGTCTAAACGGACGGCGCACCATTTTAGGAATGAGCGCCATTTTTGAATGCATGCAACGATTCGAAGACGACTCTATCAGATATTTCGAATATTTCGAATCATTCGGCTTCGAAGCATCCCGATTCGCCGGCGAATCGAATCGAATTAAGCCTGATTCGAGTCGATTCGATTCCATTTCGAAGCATTCGCACAGCTCTACTTCAAGGGCACCTCCTGGATGTAGATGTGACATTCCCTCGTCTATGACGTGGGAGTTCAACTTTCGCTTACAATGGGGAAGGATAAGTCTGGCTATGAAATGTGGTCATAATAGTATGCCAATGCCAGTTGTCACGTATTTGATTGTTATTTTCCTCGTATGAGGTCTGTTCTGAAAAGATGGAGAGGCGAATTTCTCCAGAATTTCCGGTGTACTTTGACCCTGGTTCTACTTCGGCTTTTCTCCGATTGGGACCATTTTTATACACCTCGACATTCCACACCTTCCAAATGGTGACGATCGCAAAAAGCGTGAAAGCGTGCTACAAATACTTAGTAGAGGCCTAAGACTTAGTGGCCTTAAGCTTGATGCCATAGGAAATATACCATTCGTGCACCTTTATAATACCATTAAGGAAAGAGAGTAAATGTAGATTTATGAAAGGTCGAGAGCAATCAGGACCCATCGCTGACGTAAATATCGACCGAATTAACTGCGACCGCACCCTACGTTGTCATCTTGAAGTACGTGGAAAACAGAAAAAAAATGCACCTTTATTAATTTCAGAATTTATGCACTCTCTTTGATAGCCTCTTCAGTTATTCTTGGAAAAATAGGTGACTTTTTTTTCTATAACTGATACACAACTATCACAATGGCTGTAGTTGCAGTAGCAGGAAAGCATTTTGAAGCATGACTAGATGAGATTGGCTCCCGAAGGAAAAGACGTATATGAGTATAACGCAGAATTTTCAAGAAAACCAAACAGTGCTTAAGGGCCCTTCAGTCAATCAATGGTGAACAACCTGCAGTTCGTATATTGACCGATTGACGAGCTAGTAAAAAAAGAGGAAGATAAGGCCATAGAATCACAAGCAAATTACCATTGTCTCTCATACTGAGAGCTGTTATCGCTTAGGTGTTTTACTTCGGTTTTCAGAGGGGGAATTTTTAATATCCCATTCATGTGAAGCAAATATGTACTTATCCGTAACAATGAAAGTTGATTGAACAAATTGCGACAGAAGCCAAAGAATATGACATCCAGAGAAAATAACCGCGTTCGCTTGTTTTGTTACCTTTTTGAAATTGTAATTGTAATAAGCAGTTAATTTGTTCCATTGTTGTCATTAATGCGCTCATTAATACACTGTGTATTCATAACCTTTCCCAAAAGCGAAAGTTCATTCATCAATAATTCAAATGCTCTTAATCATTTGGCTCATACCTCATTCTGTTCGAGGGAGTCCTTGGCGACGGGGTGTAGTCGCGGACCAAGATAAATTGAGCGGAGAATTTGCCAATATGGAATTTAAAGGTGACTCACGATCACTGGTCTCTTCGCAGTTCACTACTATAGTCACTTATTCCAAACGAAAATCTAGCGTCAGGTTTGAAAACTTTCAATGAAATTTCACGCCGTGAACAAATGGATATGGTACTTCGATTGACTGAGAAATTTGAAACCAAGAAGGAATTTAGAGAAAACGCAATGTTTCCGACATTACCTCTCGGCTTCAACTTTAGTGAATCTCCGCGTGAACTGCACGGAAAATAATGAACGCATTTTCTGAGTATAGAAAATTGCAATAGAGCTCTTGTGCATCTTTCCTCGCGTCGTGGAAATAGTTACAAATTCCATCGATGTTGTAGTTATTGAAAGGTCGATTCATAAGTAACTAAAGTTAATCATTTTTAGCTCAAACTCTGCCGCTTCAACCGCTCAAACTTTTTTGTGGCTTTCATGTAATCTTTCAAATAAAAATACCGATGCGGGAACTGTTCTTTTATTTAGCTTATCAGCAATTTCTCTTGAATTCGCAGAGTGACACGGGTCTGCTGAGGACTCACCAACGCCACGGCCCGCCAACAGTTGAGAGAAGGGGATCTCGTGTTGCTTATGTGGACTTGCACGAACCATCTCTCCATGCCTCCCCTGCTATACCACTCGATCCCATCCAACAACTCCCCCCAACCCCCCTTATAGTATCGCTTCCCAACCCTCCTCCCTGTCCCTACTCGCACCAGAGCCCACAAAGCGACCCTTAATCCCCCCTCCCCTCCCAACCCTCCCCCATCGGAAACCTTTAACCCTCCTCCTCTTCCATCCCACCCCCTGTCATTCTTTTCCGCTCCCCAGGCCTTAACACCCTCCTCCCACAACCACCCCCCGGGGTTGCGCGACCCCCTTCGATCGCACTCGGACAAACATTGCCATTCTCCCATTACTCCCCCACTCCCTTCTTCCTCTCTGCCCACCCCCTCCCACTCCCTTCTCCCTCCCCATCCCCCCGAAGGCTATGCATTTCCATCCCCTCTCCATTCTATTCCGCCAGATTCTACTTGACTGGCGGGCTCATCCCCCGAGAGACAGTGGGGGAGGGGCACCGCCCCAATCTTCGTGCGCCGAAGGATTTCAGTCCTCTCGAAGGGGGGAGGGAAGGGGTCCACCACGAGAGGGCGAATGGGATACACGCTGCAGCATCGTCAAGTATTTATGGAACGGGGAAGCACATCTAAACAAATGTTTCCTTTGTTGGTCTCATCGCCATGAATTTATCAGTGGGCTGAACAACGGTGATCCCAATCGACGGCCGCATTTACCTGCTGACGAGGATGAGACGGACTCTCGTGCGAAGATTTTCGGTCGTTTCCGCGATCAACCCACGGTCGCACGCAAGGACTTGACCGCGGATCCGAAGGGCGAGTTTGAAACGAAGCCCTGAGATAAATGAAATGAGTGTGTAACGCCGCGCTCCTTTCCTTGAGTTATTGTTTGTTTTGCGTGTTTTAAATGTTTGATACGTTTATTTTTTATTTTGTGTTTTGTTTTCTCTTGTTTATTGCTGATATCCGCTCTGTCTGCGACTGAGCTAGAACTTACTACGTCCAGTTAAACCCAAACAAAACTCAAGCTACTATTTTTGGTAATAAAAGACTTTTAAACAGCATTGATTACGATCGCCTCCCCTCTGTATGTGTTGGTACTACAATTGTTCAGATCAATAAGACTTTGCGGTACCTTGGACTTACCCTCTCATGCAATTTGTCATGGGATCAGCATGTCTTGAAAATTTGTAATCAGGGAAATAAGATTCTTTATCTTCTAAAGCTGCAAAGGAACAATCTTCCTGTTTCCTCCAGAGTTATGGTTGTCACTTGTCTTATCTTTCTAGTTTTGGATTATTGTGTATTGGTTTACAGCGATTTACATAATTTTCTTGATAAACATCTACGGCCACTTATAAACAGTTGTGTTAGAGTTGTTTTCGACTTACGCAGAGATGAACATGTGTCAAAATATTTTGCTGAACTAAATTGGTCAAATCTCGGTTCCCGAAAGAAATACTTTTTGGTGTCTTTTCTTTTCACCCTCTTCCATAATCGGAATCCTACCTACCTCTACAACGTATTTACCCCCAGAAAAAGACTTTCCCAAATATTAACCCGATATGACCCTACCTTTCTTCACATTCCTCAAGCCCGTTCCAATATCTGCTTCAATTCCATCCTCACCACTGCTTCCAAGTTTTGGAATTCGTTACCCTACCACGTCAAGTCTTCTTCATCCCTTCAATCATTTAAAGTAAAATTATTTTGTTATTTAAAAACTCATAAATAAATTTGTGAAAACTTACTTTATGTCTAAATATAAATATTACTGTAATATTCATTGCTATGTAAATGAACTTTTCCTTTCCTAATGTGTGTATTATGTTTTTTTGAGCAGAACATGAAAATTGTATAGTTTACTTACTCTATTAGGTTATCCCAGAGCATTAATAAAGTTTTATTCATTCATTCATTTATTGTTTTTGTGTTTTAATGTTTAATTTATATATTTAGTATGGTTGTTGTTGGTTGTGAGGGAGTTGTTGAAGTTTGGAGAGGGGGGATTGTTGGAGAGGAGAGAGAAGGTTTATTAGAGAACCGAAAATAAAGCGCTACCAAAAGAAAACACCAAGGAATTACAAGTGCTGTCGAGCATTAAAAAGAAGATAGATAGAATATCATGGGTTCAAGGGGAGAGAGATACGCTTTGAGACGTGATTTACTCGTATCCAAGGTGGCAAGCACGTGGAAATGAAAGACAAATTCAGGTTATACAGCGAGGATTATCCAGGTATAGGAGTAGATGACTTGGCAGCACTCAATTACTCGACCCGGGGTCTCCCGAGAAAATTTCACATTTATCATTTGCGGGAAAAGCACCAGATCTATCATATTCTAACACGTTTTCGTGTTCTGGACATCGCGCAGTTTGTCATAATGATCTCAGGAATAGTACCACATACATTTAATGTTCAAACTGTTTTATAATTTGCAGATTTTTTTTTCTTATGAGTCAATATAACTGACTTATTTGTACATACATTCATACATACCAATTACGCCGTTCCCTTCCGGGGTAGGCACAGTCACAAAGTCTCACTCATAAATACAAATTTGTACCCCTAACTCTGCTCCATACTGACCTATCCTTGCAAACCTCTTTTGCCTCATTTACCCCCATACACTGCTTAATACATCTACATCTACGTCATACCCTGCAAGCCACCCAAAGGGTGTGTGGCAGGGGGTGCTTCCACACCAGAAATGCATGAATTATATGGCAGAACACCGAAATTACATTTAAACCAGCGTACCACACATGTAACGCGCCAATTTAAAATCTACTAACCAAGAAACATGCCATCGTCAATCGTTCCAACATGCAAGTGATGCAAAGACTACTAATACAGATTCAAAATGACATGCATACATAAGAACATCAATATTTATATCATGCATAAATAAGAACGTAGAAAATATAAAGAGAAAGGTCTACAGGTTAGCTAATGTCACTAATCGCACTATTCATGACGACGATCACAGCTGTTATGGTCCCGAATGGTACGCGGAAAAAATGACATTTTTATACTTATCGGTTCTACAATCTATCTCTATAATTTTATTGGCACGATCTAATCTGCCGTAGTACGAGGGGGTTAATAGTATGTTGTTTACTTCGTCAGAGAAATATATTTCCTGAAATTTAGTTTGAAGGTCCAGCCTATAATTTTATCTACGCTGTGATAGCGATTCCCATCCCAATTTTTCTAAAAATCCAGAAACAATAGCAAACTTATCGTAGCATCGTAGTTTTCGTAGTCGTATCGTAGTCGTAGTCGGTTTCGTAGTCGTATCGTAGTTTTACTAACCTAACTTTTCTTCGCTGCACGCAATTTAATTCTGATATCAGCCCCGCTTCATAAGGATCCCATACACTGGCTGCATATTCCAGATGAGGCCTAACGATTGAAAAATAACAACGTTCTTTCACTTTCTCATAACATTTTCCGAGTATTCTCTCGATAAAGCCAAGCTTCCTGTATGCATGACCGCATATTTCCCGAATATGTTTTCCCCAAAATATGTCGTGAGTAATTGTGACCCCTAAGTACTTAACAGACTAGGCGTGAATAATTTCCGTATTATTAATTCTATAAGCCCTACCTGGCCTATTTTTCTTTTTCCAAAAGTTGACTGCTACGCACTATGTTTAGTTTCTTTTAGTTATAATGTTTCGTTCCACCTGCCATTTTATACACGCCCTCCTGTTTTTAAGACTCCTAATATTCCTCCTCCTAAGAATTTCCACAACCACAAGTTTCTCGGCCTACCTCTCCCTCTCGCACCATTCATTTCACTCTTATATATCTGTTTCGTTATTCGACTCTCATCCTTACTGTTATTCAAATATTTACTTATTTGTTATTTTAAATAAATATGTTGAGATATTAAAACCTTCATAATTACGGCTTGACATTAAACATTGAACTGCTGATGAAATTTTGTAATGTAAGTGGCCAAAAAATATACATAAGTTCTTTTTTATTCAAAATAACTGTAATACCCGGAGTAAATTTTGTATTTAATAAGATTTTCTTTAGCATGGTCATATATATCAACAGAGGTCAGACAATCTAGTAAATTTTACCGTAGAAAATTCATTCACTGAAGCAGTAGTATCCGTCTTCCCTGCTAGTAGCTGGGGATTTTGTGTGTTGAGAGCAGAAATCAAAGTTATTGGAGACGCTGAGAATGAGTGAGATGGCAGGGATAGTTTATTCGAGGAAGGAGTAAACCCGACGTGGAATCAGCCTTCTCCTGATGCCAGGTGTGCTAAAAGGTCCGAAGTTTGAAGTTCAACCCGAAAAAAGAACTGCCGTACTTAAAGTGTTTGAAGTGCTCCACTCATTAAACTCAAATTATGATCAAGGTAATCAATAGAGGATCGAGATCAGGCGTAACTGATTGAAATTTTCTGCCGCTGTCAAGGCTACAACTCGGGACCTTTCATCTTCTAATACCAAAATATTCCCGTAATTGGAGCTAATCATGCCGGCATACACGCAGAAACCCATTCAGTGGAATAGCCAATTTCCTACGAACTATCTATTTCCGCACGTAAGTGTCAGTTAGTCTCCGACATTGACTGTCGGCGTTCCCCAAGCTTCCATTGCTTCTTCCTTGCGAACTTCAAAAAATTCAATATTAAATCTCATCAACTTGACAGTTTTCCATCATTAATAATTCAATTGTTTAGATGGGGTTTTATAATTAATTGTGACTAACGCCAGCGTCCTCCTCAGTAATTCCTCTCTGATTGGGTCGTGAACATTGACGCCAAACACTCGATTGACATTCTCCCGCCCTTTCAAACTAAATGCATTTGTGTTGGCAGCGGTTCATCCCATGTGCCATCTATCCACCCACACCCACTCCGTCCATCCAGTCCATCCCTAGATCACAAACTTCCCCTCCATTACGTCACCCTTCTTGTGGGCGACTGCCACCATGTTTCACTATCACCACGCATATACCACTGAACTGACCTACCCTCAGTCGAGAATTCTGTCTCAGTTTTAGGTGGCCTCCCTTAGTAGTTAAGCAACCGGAGCATTTTTTGTGTCCCTCACCCCCACCCGTGCCTCCCTGGGCCACCCCCAGCTCTACCTCACCCTCACAACTTTCCCTCCGGCTTCTCCTCCACCCGTTGCTCCGAGGACTAAGAACGAGTTCATTTTTATATTAGAAACTTATTCCTTCGAAGAACTTTTCCATCGCGTTGAGAATCGAATGAGCCTGAAGTTGACTTCCATGGTGTAAAATGGACAGTAATGTCGTAGCATTAACAGGGAAATAGTTGGAATACCGAATGTTCCAGCGGTGCAAGATACGTCTTGTGACGCAATTTCCCTGTATCCAAGGCGGCAGGCCACGTGGATGAGCAGTGCGAATTCACCTTCTACAGCGAGGAATATCCAGGATTACGAATAAATGACGTCACAAACTGTTTAAGGGTAGCACTAACGAAAACTATCTTTCATTAGATATAAGTGACGCAAATGACGCCCATATAACATCTAAACATTTATGGGAAGTGTTCTCGAGGGACACCGGCTCAAGTAATTGGCTGCTGCTGCAGATTAGTTAACCCGGTGTCGCCCGAGAAACCTCCACATTTTCCATTCGCCAATATATATAACCAGCTCCTTCACATTGTAGTACATGTCTTCGTGTTGTGGACATCACGATTCCAGAATAATATGCCCTTTGGGAACTTTAATTAAAAGGAGAGTCTTCACATGAGTTGTTGTATTATACTGTAAATTATTTGAATATTACAAAAAATATATTGCGCCTTTCGTATCCTAACGTATGTCATCACCGCACGTGGTGATTTATAATAGAATGTATGATACATTAAAATGCGACGAAACAGTGCGAAACAACAGACACGTAGAAATGGCAAAAAGGCGCTGACATTGCAAATTGAAACCGTTTTCAAAGGTTCGCGCCGCTTTTCCTTGACAACCTTGCGAGTCGCCGCAAAGGGCGGTTGATGGTGATTGCCAAGACTCGATCCACGGAGGACGTTGGGGAAAGGGACACATGGAGGGAAGGGGGGGACCGAAGTAAAACACCAGTATAGTATATAGTGCAGAGCCTTCGTGTCTCGCTCTGAGGTCCCCGATTTTGTTCAGGGGGAGAATATATTTTGTACCAATCAGTTCGGCTGCTAGTATATTTCTCGGGCTCCTGTTATTCTAGAGATTCAGGGTGTGGTTGAAATCTACATCTACATCTACGAAATACCGTGCAAGCCACCACTAGGGTGTGTGGAACGGGGTCTGGGTTGATTCCGCACCATGAATGCTGCACTCATCCCAGCTCAATCAGAACCGCGCGCGTTCCCCGGAATGCCAGGAGCAAGCCAAAGCAGTCAGGACAACGGTGCGCAGTCAGACCACAAACTAGGAGAGTGATACGAAGAACATGCTACCATGCAGCACACTACTCAAGATATAACTACTGGTTAGTATTATTGATGCGACAAATAAATAGCATTACAAGGTACTAAGACATGCAGGAATATATCATGCCGGAGATTGCATGCGAGGTTAGTATTTACAATTCGTGTTAAGATATTTAGCACTACTGAAAAAACCTATATAACCTAGTCAATATCCTAGAACTGATCTATCACAACTATTATGGTGCCTTGTTGTACGTGGAAAAAATGACATCTTAAATCTCTCGGTTTTGCAGTCTATTTCCTTAATCTTACACCTGTGATCGTCCCCACCATAATAGTTTGGCTCTAGCAAAACATTTTCAACTTCAGGGAATAAATGATGTCCGGTATGCCGTCCTAAAACTTGCATGATCAAACATTTTGAAGAGATCTTAGTCTAGCGTGTAGTCTTAGAGTCTCTCTTCGCAGCGAACCGATGCCTACGCAAGTCTTTATTCCCACGCACCACAGGTCATTACCATTCTACCCACTCCCATTGAAACGTCAAAATCGGTCTCGTCAGTCACATTAAATATGTGGGGAAAATTAGTTTACCATGTTCAGCAATATTGAAAATTGGACAAAACACCTCGTGAAGTCGGTGACATTCAGGCGTTTGATTCACCAAAAATGGGTTTTCTTCGACGTGAACAGTAATTTAACCATGTGAATAACTTTTATGACCCTAATGGCATTTCGAATTACCAGGTCTCAAAATTTTCACAAGAGGGAATCGGTTGAGTGACGGCTAGTGCTCGATGCCTAGTGTTTGAACTAACGGACATTAAGGTAGGGTGAGTGAAACATCATTTTACTTAGAAATCAATGAATTTGGGCTCAATGAAAAGAAAAATATCTCACTCTTCTAATTACTCCAAAAAGTCAACCTCTTACCTCATTACTTTCGGAGATATTTGCCAAAAAATATCAGCCCATTTACATGGGAAATGGTACGTGTATGCACTCCAGAGGGACATAATTTACAAAATGAGGCATTTCTAACACCTAGGTGTCGTAAAAAAAGTAACAGCATGCAGTTTGTATGTATTCTCAACAAATTTCAAAATTTATGATATTGTCACCGCAGTAAATTCCTCGGGATCACAATAAACCTTCCGTTTTGAAGGAGTTTCAAACGCTCCGCGCGAAAAAAATGAGTCAAGTTAAATACTAATTTGGATGTTTTCATTCAATTACTTACAATTTCTGTCGTATAAAAATATGTAATTGCACCATTAATAATGCAATATTTAACTGATGTGTCCTACAGCTGGTGAAATTATAACATATAATACGAATATAGTCTCTATTATAACTAGTGAACTATCTCACTCGGCCTACTTTCAGAGGCCATGTTTGGTGCTACTACAAATATATTTGGGTGCACTGGGACACGCCGCCAATGAAACGTGTAGATGTGCTTCGTGCGTAGTACCGTTCTCCTGCCCTTCCTTTTTCTCATCCCCTTCCCTCTACGCGGCTGTCAAAACTACGCCCTTTCACACACCCCCCCTACGGCCGCCGGGGCGCGTTTATGTGAAACGGACAAGGATTCCAAATATACACTTTCGTCCCTGCCGAGAATCGAACTCAGGGCCACAACACCAACGTGATCTCTGTTGCCAAACCGCGCTGCGAAACCTCATCCCGACCACCATCTCAACGCCCCTTATCTGCTCCCCTCCCCCCGTTTCACTCCCCCCCGTTTCACTCCCCCCCCCGTTTCACTCCCCTCCCCTCCAATCTCCTCTCCCTCCTCTCAAGCGGTCCACATTTGGTAGACGGTAGCTATGGATCTAAGAGAGAGCACTGTTACCAAACTTTTGCTCCGCGAGCTCACTCTCTGGCCTCGTAGGAGGCAGTTTCCAATATGAAGCTGTATTTAATTTAATTTAAACTTCAGAGAATGATATCGGAAGACTCTTAGAGGTGAATGGAAACGGTTATATTATTCTGGGAATAAATTCCATTGAAAACAGGAAGTACCTGCCACAATGGAGCAATCATTACAGTTTATCAAAAAAAAACAAGAACATAACTGAAGTAACAATATATAGATCCGTCTCGGTGAAGAAAATTCAAAACAATTGCCACAGTTACAACACTAAACCCAGTAATTATCAATAATCCAGGACAATGAAGTTAACCAAAAAATAAAGACTACCTAACAAATAATGGTATTAACAGCGTACTAATATTACTTGATGTTCTTGAATCAGACACTGAAAGAGAAAAATTATGGGCTAGGACTTTAATTACTTCCTTTTTGGAAACAAGTAGTCAAAAATAATGCATAATGATAGACGTAAATAACAAATATTAGCCGATTTGTTCGAATCGAAATATGATTATTAGGACATTTTTTTGGTGAATGAAGCAAATGACAACAGTACTAAGTTACATCTTCTGCTGACGAATTACACGAGAATCGAAGAGCACATAAAAATCAACTAATTTTGTGGAATTGACTAAGGTATATACAATCAAAACATTTCATTCAAAACCCACCCTCCCCCCATTTTAGAGCCGACTATTAAAATAACAAAAAAAACCACTGCGACCACCCACCTCCCTCTCCCTCAATCTGCCCGATCCCCCCTCCACCCCATAGAATTCAACGAATACGGACCTTTCGATTGGTGACCGAGTGCGTCGCCCGATTTGACGCGAGGGGAAAGGGAAAAGGGTGGTGCTGGTGGCGCCATTCCCACTCCCACCCTCCCCCTTTCCACCCTCCCCACCCTCCCCATCCTCCGCGTAATTGCTTCACAGATTTTTTTTTTCGTTGTTCAGCCACACGCGATTTTTCGTTCACGCTCTGCGTTCGCCACTATTGATTTTGTATTCGTTTAAAAAAAAATAACGATTCTCTTGCTCCACACTATTCCTGTCCTCGGGCGACACAATCCGTGAAGTTACCCAAACTTTATGATTTGCTTCCCAGAGTTTACTCGCGTTTTGTGATTTATGTCATATTTCACATAGTTTCAATCACAGTTTTGTTTTTGAAGGTGGTTTGACATTTTCCCCCGCTCATTATGGAGACCACATTCCAGTTCTATTTCCTTAATTTTGGCAGCTGTGGGAAGCATGAAGTAAATTTTTATATTGAATTACGCAGTATATAGTTGTACAAGATTGATTTACTACTAATGATATTGAAATATAGATAAAAATCTTTTAACTTTAACTAATTATTTCAAGGTGAAAGCTGAAATCGCCTTTGCAACTTAATTATTTTGCATTTCTGCAAGGAGTAATTGATTTATTTCCAAATAAGTCTGTGAAAATATCCAATATTCACACTGTTAAAATCTTGACGGGATATTGGCGTTAGAAAAGCCTCATTTTTAAAAATTGTCTCTCCCTGAAGTGCATAGGCCCACCGTATCCCATGGGTAATGGCTTTTAATTTTTGGTAAATATCTCGAAATGGATGATAATAAGTGGATGATATTTCGATCTCCTTGGAATGGTGCGTTACTTTTCTCCAAAAAAGAGACAATTGATTGATCTGTATGCAAAATAACATCACGCTCACCGTTTGTTTTAATAAAAGCGAAGATTTTTATTTTGCTGTCATGGTTAACGAAATAATGAATACAAATAAGGTTCCTTCGTCTCTTTTCCTTACTTGAACTCTTTATCTAATTTGGACTTAGTATAAATATAGTCATCGACAATATTACTATATGCAAAATGACTACATTTTCCTCGAGTTTATTTGCAAATTCAGCGCCGAACACTCCGAATTAATTTGATTTGAATTACGCCTGAAACCGAGGGATGGGATTATTATTTTTATTTGACGGTTATCCACAGGTTGCGCTGGGTTCAATGAGAAGAAAGAATTGCTTTTTCATATCTTACAGCCTCAATCCCTCGTCTCTTAGAATTTTTTAATTCATGAAACTATGTGTTCGTTCTTCCTTTCTCCATTCATTCCATGAGTCATATTCTCTTTTTTCTCTCCTTCCCCCCTTGCCCGACAACCCTCCGCTTCATCACTTCCTTCTGCGTCCCGTTGGACCCCTCATCACCTCACACGCCTCCTTCTCCACAATGCTTCTCTCCTCACCCACTGTACTCTTCCTTAATCTTTGTCCATCCTCGCCTCCCTTTCCATCCCACGCACACTCTCTACTCTCCTTCTCCTAAACCGCATCTCAAAACCTTCTCTACCTCATAGTCCACGTTTGCACATTTATCGTTCTCCACGGCGGCCAGGATATCCATCCCCGTCAGAGGGATAGCACACGCGTTTCATCGATGACATAATCGTACCGCAGGCGAAAGTATAGCATTCGCGGAATTGTGCCTCAGTGTGCACTAACCTTGCGTAGCATCGGCAGCCGAAGATTATTTCAAATTGGAAATTTGCAACTTTCAGACAAAGCTGTCGGGCTTGAGTGCAGACTTTGTAATGCTTGTTAGAAAGAAATATCAGTTTTTGGAAAAAGATGTTAGAATACTTAAAAGGCTTATCAAAACATTTCATAATAGGGTTAATTATGAAATGTAAGATCGAAACGTTATTTCCCAGGCAATTGATGACAGACTAGTTCCATTAAAGCAAACGATTCTCCTATTGTTCGTCAAATATTAAATGGAGCTACGTACTTATTATTCGCTAAATGTTCTTGCATCTTTATTGGTATTTATCACTCAAAAACAAAACTAGGAGGAATTAGGATAACCTCTCCTTATCTTTTTCAGGCAATAATAAATGCAGTTATTACTGGGCCTCATTAGCAAAACAAAATTATCCACAATATTAAGCTCTGTAAGAATGAGAGAAAACCTATACGAATGTCAGATTTTTATTTAATTAATATTAACTGTTCTTTTTCACTTAAACACAGCCGAAAGGCAGGATGGAACATTGGTATCGGAAAAATGCAACAGAATTGCTGAATACTTGAAGGTATAAAGCCGACGCAATTGTATGACGGTTTCACTGACATTTTCAAGTTGCCCGCGGACTGTACCGAAGTTATCAGAAGGCACAATCGTTATCATGCACGTTTTTACACAATCTAGCTCACTGAATAGATCAGGGTCGGTTTAATCCGACCCGCTCAACGAGGACAGTTACTTTTGTCCGCTCCAGCGTAGAGCTTTGTAGTCCTGTGTCTCGTTCACTGCACTATGCAAAATCGATACCCCGCGAAAGATCTTAATTTGAATACATTAGGCCGTTGTCTCGAAATTGCGAATTGGCGACCCCCATATCCACTTCGGACATCTTCAAACGAGAGACTTGGGGGTGTTTGGCGGAGAATTTGGGTGGGGGAGGAGGAGGCAAGAATTGTCTTCGGAGGGGTCCACGCCCATTGGCTTAATTCCCTCCCGCGCATACGTCACAGACAGGGGCAGATGGATCGTAAAGGGGACAAAGCAGGCATCAACGGATAACCTGGGCAGCTATTAGGAGTGGGGGAGGTGTTATTGGACGTGGGCGGATAGCATTGTAGAGGGGGGGGGTTGCGTTCGACTACGCCTTTCCTTGGCGAGGACTCCGATTCGATTCCCGAGAAAATTCGGCGGAACATATTCGTTTGTCATGTGGAGAGGAATACAGTTTCCCAATTCCATCAACCGGTGGTCGACTTAAAAATATTTTCCGCCAATCCATTGTCTTCTTTAAAGCTAAGATGTGCTCTGTTCTCCGATTTTATTAATGTATTTTCCCTCGTTATAGAAATTTTCAACGACCTTACTAAGATTTTTCTAATATTTATATGCTCGGTGGCTTCCCAAAGTTTGTTTTGAGGTACGGTTTCAAAAACCTTTTACAGGGTTATAAATAGTGGATGTATTTCTTTGTTCTATGCCATAATTTACTCAATAAGTTGAGTCACACGTTGAATGTGATCTATAGTGGATCTACCCTCAAAAACTGAAATACCTGCTTGTTATTTGGCTTTTATTTGCCAATATATTTTTATTTATTTTTCCTTGTACTCTTACGTTGCTGGTGACCGTTTCCAGGATGACCATCACGCAAGTTTCTATATCCTTTTTCATCTTCGGTGTAATACATGAAATTGTCCACTACACTATTATTGTTTCACCAAATGAATACTTGCTGAATATTTAGAGAGGTAGAGTTATTAAGCATCATTATCCAAACTTAACAATCTTCGCTGTTAAATCCCCCGAGACCCGATGCTTCCCTATTTTTAACCCTTGTGAATGTATCTATTTCTCCACCGCATTCTATTTTAATTGGAGACCTTATTGTACGAGGAAAAAATGACATTTTAAATCTATCGGTTCTGCAGTCTATTTCCTTAATCTTATTCCTGTGATCGCTCCTACCATAGTAGTTTGGCTCTAGCAAAATATTTTGAACGTCTGGCAAAAAATAGTCTACATCAAACTTTCGCAAAAGATTTAACCTATATTTCTCCCTTCGAATGGATAGAGGTTATATCTGTATTAGTCAGCCTAGCACGCGTGACATTGCCTTTCCGAAAGGACGTGACGGGGCGTGAGGAAGTCACAGATGCGTTCCTTCTTCCCTTTCTACACATCCAACTAGACTAGAGTGAGTCCATTTCACTGACATCGGCCCAGGAGCGTGCGACGTTTCGGACGTATAATCGAAGTGCTCTGCCGAAGAAATGAAGAGAGCGCGGCGAAGGGAAGAACCACCCGACGCGAGCGCCATGAATGCCTCTGAGACAGTCAGTACCATGCACAAACAACGTGAGGATCCACAGAGGGAAGCAGCGGCGGAGAGTGAGTCAACCGGGAGCAGTGCACCAGACACCACCGAGACGTTCGCGCGGCCATAACAGTTAGTTTTTTAGACTCCTCTTCGATTATCCTTAATATTCTTTTTGTTCTTACAACAGTGTAGTGGTTTTTAAAAAAGTTTTAACACTAGGACAGCCGAGCTTATCTACCATCCTGGGACAGCCACTTTGGCTCCGTCGCTAATATCTATCACTTGGGTAACTGAAATGAAGAAATAACTTTAGAAATATGATATTCATTTGGTAAACATAATAATTCACTCATATTTTAGCTACTTTAAAATTCCATAGAGGCACATTTAAAACAAAAGTTGGAACTTTGAAATGCCTTTCTCCTGGTTATAATCCTCACAGTCTGAATCGCCGTCACTGTTAGGTGAATCATCTTCAACTTCTGATTGATCTTCAGAAAGTTTGCTTAGAATCTTAATAATGTCTTCAGGTTGTAGGCGTTGCTTCAAAGTCATTGCCGGAAAAGAAGCTCGTGTCTCTTGCGAACCGATCTAGATTTCACGGCGAAAGATTAAGACCGAGTGATGTAAATCCTATTTGGACGATGCATTTGCCAGCGTGAAGCGATTTGAGTAATTGAGTTCTGAAACTCTGAATGGATACAAAGTAAATACAGTCATAAAAAGGTTGGGGTATGTCGGTTTCTTCAGCTTCTTGGAGTCATTTCCAAGACATTGTCGTGTAATGAATGCCACAAATGTGTTGTGATATTGTAAATGGAAGAAAGGAGCAGATTATCGAAGTTAACTTAAATATACCCTTGATACCCTTGATCGTATAATGTAAAGAAGCAAATAAATACATAGTTGTTTGATGTTTGTAGCAAACTCTACGCTTTAAAAACTTAATGGCATTCACGGTCCTTAATGGAGCCAAATTGGCTCCCGTTGCTGTTCGAGGTAAATTACCTTTTTCCTGAAGAAGTATTAGCAATGAACCACAGATATTTTTCCAGTGGCATTGTCATAAAAATTAATCACAGAAAAGTCAGAAAAAAATATGATTATCAAAGCATAAAGAACAAAAATACAGCTCTTGAAAATGTAGAAGGAGCCAATGTGGCTCCTTCGGCTGTTCTAGTGATAACCTGTCAACGTCCTGCGGTACCGTTTTGTACCAGTCGGTAGTGATCTACAACAATTGAATTGAGTTATATTCTCGATATTTTACTGTTTTTTTACTTCACATAAATGAAAACTTAAGATATCGAAGATTTCGCTTTCGAAAGTCCTTCTTTTCACCATTTCATATGTGTGAAATAGGAGAATTTTCAAGAATAGCCGAAAAACAGCTTTTTGCTTGCAGACCTTCGATTTTCTCAAATTTATTCTGTAATATAATTTTCTACGAGATTTTTCAAGGAATTTCTAATCTATATACACGTGTCTATGGATAGTTAAAGATATTCCCGTTACAGGTTTATGCATGAGGAAGTTAGTAAAAGTTACATTTCCGTGGTTCCATTTGGTACCGCTAGGCGCTTGTCATGCTATTTTTATTCTTGGAGTGTTTACTAGGGTTTGTTATTTCTACCGCATTTATCGCGCACTAGCGTATTCATAATGAATAAACATTTAAAATTATTGAATATTGTGTACATTTAATTCATGTAAACCCCGAAAATATCTCTAGTTCAGTCGTATTCATCGTTACTCCAAGATTTTGGCACCTGGTCGTGCCCGTTCTTGTGGAGGTATCGTAGGTACACTTAACGGGCTTCCGTCTTTATGGTTACTTTGAGCTCACTATTCTTATCCGCATTTCTTCCTTTCCATGTTTTTGAGAGAAAGAAAAAATCAAAATTAATACGTCTTTTAGTATTGTTAAAATTTCCCTCCAAGACTCCAACGAGAATTAGGTTTCATTGGCTTTCATAATTGCCGAGGACTCGAGGGCAGGGAACGGACTCCGCAGCCACGTCCAACGTCCTATCGGATTCCAACGACTTTGCTACAGTTGTGTCATGCGTTCGGAGTGGACGGAGTGACCGATGGATGTGATTCCGCCCGTGTGTGCTTCCTCTTCGCCCCTTCGCTTCATCTTCGCCCCTTCGCTTCTTCTTCTTCTTCGTCTCTTCGCGCCGTGCTTCTTAACCTGTTTGCCTTCGGCACGCGAGCTGCAAGTGATACCGCCTGAGCCACGCTAGACACGTGATGCTCTCTAGCAGCGATTTCATAACTCCACATAGCACATCACTGATAACTACCAATTTAACGTAGTGTCCGGGGTGTATTTGTCGAAGCTAATAAATCAGGTCTTGACATTTCACCCGTTTTTTCACTTTTCCACCCATCTTTGCTTCGGCCGGAGCTGGAAGCGCAATTACGAACATGGGGCGTGAGAAGCGGTCGAGGAGAACGATATAAGGCCTGGTAGCCTTTAACTACTTTTTGGTAGAAGAGGAATAATTTCATCAGATGGTGAGTTTATCATTCTCCAAAACGGACTCAATGTCACCAGAGGCATAGGGCAGCACGGGAGATTCGAAGATGTAAAATGGTGTCGAAGGTTTAGCACCCGCCGGACCGCATTGTTTCATCTACATCTACAAAATAACATGCAAGCCACCACTAGGGTGTGTGGCACGGGGTGATTCCACAACAGGCATGCAGCACTCATCCCAGCTGAAATCAGAACCGCGCGCGTTCCCCCGAATGCCAGGCGCAGGCCATAAGCAGTTTGGGCAAATGTACGCATTCAGACCACAAACTAGGAGAGTGATACGAAGAAGAACATGCTACCATGCAGCACACTACTCATGATATAACTACTGGTTAGTATTATTGATGCGACAAATAAATAGCACTACAAGGTACTAAGACATGCAGGAGTATATCATGCCGGAGATTGCATGCGAGGTTAGTATCTACAATTCATGTTAAGATATTTAGCACTACTGATAAAATTTATTTAACCTAGTTAGTATCCTAGAACTAATCTATCAAGCTTCGAGCTATGTACGTTGACTTGACGAAATAACTTCAACCGGAGATAAGGCGGCTCAAAGTCTCCGGCAGGGATTGGCACGCCCTGAATCTCATGTCCGCCAACGCAGCCTTGAATATGAGGCGGAGTATTATGTGGTGTTTCTAATCCCCCCCTCCCCACGACCTTCCCCTCCTTTCATATATCTACCGACCCCCTACCCTCCCCACAATTATTGCTTCTGTATATAAAAGAAGTGTGGGAGTACTCTTCCTCTGGACGCAGTTCCCTTCGAATGTGTGTAAAAGTGTGAAACACGGTCTTCACAAACTTTGTACCTCTCCATCGCTAATATTCATTGGCGTGAGGAAACATTTACAAAAGGGGATCGGGTGGGTGTGAAGGCTAGAGCACTGTCTAACCATACCGACGGCCAGGGTTCAAATCCCTGCAGAGGAGGATGTTTTTCAGAGGAAACCCAATCCCTAGTTGAGTGTCTTGTGGAGGGCACTTCAAGTGCAGTACTCCGTCTGTCCGATGAGGCGTTAAACCGTGATTCCCTTGGGGCCTATCGTTCAGAGCAGGTAAATGCCCACGCCGGGTTTCCATCCACCCTTCCTCCCTTACCTATCCCCTCTGGCTCAAATGACCTTAGCCGTCGGTCGCCTCCCCAAATATCCAATCCATCCATATAAAACATTGTGCATGATGAATATGAAGTATGACGCCGAGTTCATTATAATATTCACGATTTGATATTTTTTAATAATGGCTGTTGACATTTCTGATCGCTAAAATCAACCATCATTAATAGTGCAATACCGAGGAGGACTTATCTTTCGCAATCACACGATAAATGGCTCTGTATATATTATTGCGTGACATGTGGAGGCCCGAAAGCATTTCCTGGAAATAAGCGTTCATGCTGTTTAAGTACACAGAATATCTCCTCAATAAATCATTGCTAGCCATCTTAACACTCCAAGGCAGGAGATTGGTTGACTCAGGCATGACATTGATAAGCCCAATGTTGCTGTTCCCGCATAAATGACACCCAATTACTAAATGAATATCTACCAGTAGCGGGACAAACAACAGTTTTGTTTTGCAAAATCAAGGCTCTTGAGGTTTAATGAAAGCCTACCTGAAATAAGCTGTGAATAACGAGTGTAATCTGAAGCATAAGAACTATTTTAATTGGAAATGAATGCTATCTTTATCGAAATGAAAATAAAAAATTGTTTCAACACACTAGCAATAATTGTTCAGACTTATCCGGAGGAGAATCGTGAACCATTGAGTTCACGCACGCCATGCATTGATAATATCTCCAATTGATCATTCTATTTCATCCAGTCTTCTGCGGTCTCGTAAGTGAGCTATTAAAAATATATCAGTCACAAAAAAAAACAATCCCTAAAATTGTGGACAGAGGTATTAAGGTAAGAATTAGCCATCTGCAGCAAGCATGTAAATGTTCATTTTTAAAATGAGATTGATAGTTGGCACTATCGGTCGTTCGGAAGAAAGGAACGCTGCACTGATGGCTTAGCGCAGGTGTCCACGGACACCCTTCTTCGCAACATCTCCGGGAATAGGACACTTTTGTTCGATAAGGACGTTCAGTAGGTTTCCAACCGGTTTGGAGTCCATTCAAATGGCCTTTTTTTTCGTCAAATAAGACTTTTTATTTCAGCGTCAATAGGCAATAAAAAACGAAATACAAGCCACTCAGCCCAGCACAGGAAATCTAGTCTTGTAGTCACTACATAAATGCAGACATAATTAAAGAAAAATAACTTAGTTTCGATGCTTAGAACATCATCATTGGGTTAAATATTTGGGGAGGCGACCGACGGCTAAGGTCATTTGCGCCAGAGGGGATAGGTAAGTGAGAAAGGGTGGATAGAAACCCGGCGTCGGCGTCTACTCTTAACGAAAGGCGCCAAGGGGACCACGGTTTAACGTCTCATCCGACAGACGGAGTAGTATACTTGAAGTGACCTCCACAAGACACTAAAGTTGGGATCGGGTTCCCTCTGAAAAACATCCACCTCTGTAGGGATTTGAACCCTGGCCGCCCGTGTGGTAGGCGAGTAATCTAACCACCTCACCAACCCGATCCCCAACGTCATCATCAGAGATATTTGTAAAGTCGAGTACAAGTCGCGTCATATATGTGTGTGTGTGTGTGGGGAAGGATTCATAGGGAGGAGAGGGACATAGGGAGGATGGGGAGAGGATTTAGCTGGTTAGCTACATCATCATACCCAGCGCCCAGTAGCATACTCAAAGGTGCTCTCGTGGCTATTCGGTGGCATATTTGATGCGTCTAGGCTTCGTCAGCCATCACACCTCCGATTCCTTGCTCTAATTCGACTGTTGCGCAATGCGATTTCATCCCCGGCGTGTCTAAATTGCACTCATAGATGAATAGGCGGCAGTACCAGTCGGAATCAACACCCCAGCAGCGACCAATCCCAAAAGTCGGACGATTCGCATCCACGAGAAGGTCAGAAAGGTCCTGGAGAGGTAGGTGGGCAAGAGAGGAGGGGGGAGGGAGACTGTGGACTGTGGTTTGAATGGGAGAAGGGGAAGGGCCTCGTATGGTTTCGCTTCTCCTTCAGTTACGACGAGAATCAAGAGAGGAACGATAGGTACTATTATTATTCATGGAGATGTCGACATTCCCCTCACCCGCACGTCTCCTAATTCCGGCATGCACAACCACCCCTCCCTCTCCCCAGCTATAGCCCCACCCCCCCAATCCCCCACAGCACCTACACCGATGACAGAGAGAGAGAGAGAGAGAGAGAGCGCTAATAAACGAGGCTACGAGTGACCTAAACGACTCCCGCTTGCGACTCTCAACGCCGTGTCGCAGTTATGAGCTGCGGGTTGGCCGCCGTCAACCCTATGTTGTCTACGGGAGTGTGGGGACGGAGGGGGGGGGGATAAAGGCCTTTCCTACTCCTCCCCCCCACCCTCGCCTCACCCCCGTCCATGGGATGGGAAGAAGGGGTGGGTGGGGGAAGGAAGGAATGGGATTGCGGCCAAAAAGACTACCAAACCGCCACAACAGTTTCGCTTCGAAAGAGGGGGAGGGTGAAGGGGGCTGACGGGAGATTTCGAGGGGAGTGCGCTACATTATAAAGGGGCCTTTCCCCGTGCTATTCAGGGGGACGGGAGAGGAACTGGAGCTGCAAGGGGGTTTTTCCACCCCCCCCCGCCCCCAGTGGATTGTGCGTGCAAGTACGCACCAGAGAAGGTTTCCCGATGGTGGTGCGGTGGTGATGGTGCACTGGTGGTGGGGAGAGAGAAATTCGATGTGGACGAATAGCTAACCCTCCCACCCCAAGCAAAACCCTTAATGTGTGCCCTTGGGGGTGAGATGAGTGAGTAATGCCGGTGTTCTGCCCCCCTAGCCCTCACCCGCATGAGTCCCTCCCCCTTTCCAACCCGCGGGTTGGGAGGGGGGAGGGACTCCCCTCTGCTCTGGTCACCTCTTCATCGCCTCGATCTCCCCACCTTCCATCCGATATATTATATATCGCACAAAGCGAAGATAGCAGTCAACCAAAACGAAGCGCTTGCGAAACGTAGTTCGGGAAAACGTAGCATTTCACCAAGTATTCAATGAATTTAGTTCCATTTTTTAAGAAAAATATCCCACCCTTCCCAAGATACCAAAAGTTTACACCAATTCCACTATTTTCCATGATATTTGACCATAAATACTTTAAAACAGCCACTTCGCATATGAAATGGTACGGGTGTGCAATCTACATTGAAGTTAAATGAAATGTGTGGAATTTTTTATGCCAATGTCTAGTCAGAAAATCTTATTATATGCGATGTATACTAGATTTAAGAGAGGTATAAACCACAGAGGAGAAAAATATGGGTTTGACTTTAACACCTAGTTATTAAAAAATCCACTGGAAAACCTTAACTATTTTAAAAGATAAATCAATTTCTCATCGCAGACATTTCCACAGAATAAAAAAAAACTATTTGAAGGATTTTTCTGCCGCACGGCGTGAAAGATTGAGTCCAATTATTGACTTCTGCTCATATATTTAGTACGTAAATATTAGAAATTTCAGTGAAATAAAATAGCATTTTTGCGCCATTTATAAAAATTGATTTGTTTCACGCTATTCATAACTGCTACATTAAAAATAATTAATTCGAATACGGTATCTGTTATGACAGGGGAAATATTTCGCTCATAATGATTTAAAGTGATATGAGTAATTGTCGCTTATTTGCAATACTCTTTGCTCTCATTTTCTCATTAGTGATAATTTTAGAAGAAAGGGGATAAAAATAGCATGTTGCCGATTTGATTTTTCGGCGATCCAATCCCATTAAAACAAAAGCAAGAAATTCCACAGAGGAAAATAATCATTCGCTTTAATCGGGATTCAAACCCGGATCACTCGATTTCCAGCCGACTGCTTTTGCCAGTTAAGCTACCGAGGTGTCCTCTTTCCCTTCTGTGGATTTCTTTTCGAAATTGAGGGATCCGGGTTCGAGTCTCGGTCAAAGTGAATGATAATCCCTCCAAGGAATTCCCTTATGTTCACTTGCAGAAGACTCCGTTAATGGCGTGTCTAACCCTGCTATCTTAAAAATTTGTCAATTTAACACGTAGCCTTTCGGCACGTGGCATGTATTTCATCATAAATTGATTTAAAATGGACAGACTTTCATCTAAACGTGGAACAACACATTTCTCAACATTTTTATGGTTTTCAACATGAATTAAATTGTCACAAGGGTTCAACAATATATTTAAAATGAAAATATGCATATATGTCGAATACCATACCGAAAACTGAGGACGAAACCTGCTTTTATTGAAGAAAAAAATACAAGGTACAATTCTTGTATCATTTCGATTAATACCTATATAGTTAACTGCACCGCATAAATAGATGTTCTTAAGTAATATGAGGTCTTACATTTTTTTACTTAAAAAATTAATGTACAAACTCGCTAACACGCAAGTTCTGCTCCAAAAATCGAAAGATGGCGCAGTAATGGTTGCACAAGCCCTCAGGTGCGCATAAATGTTTAGGGAATCAGTCCGGGGTAGATGCTAACTCAATTTACGCTTTCAATTGTGTTTACTTTGAATTTTGAAAAAAATATTTGTTGCAGCGTGGGTATTTAAATTTCTATTATTTCATTCTGCTCCTTCCTTCCATTTTTTGTTCGCGTGAACATTTTCCTTCAATGGATTATTTTTAGCTAAGCGTTAAATTCAAACCCATAGATTTTCTCCTCTGTGGTTAATACCTCTCTTAAATCTAGTATATATCGCATATAATAGGTATAGTGCACTGTTTATAAACCGCGTATGTAATTCATTAAAATGCATAGTTTGGAGGTGGTCACAATTAATTTTCGAATTGCCAAGCTTTAACTGGTGATCAACACTCTTCAACTTATTCTGAGAGCATGCTGGTACGACTTGAATGACAAATAAATACAATTATTATAATTAGGCATTGACGAGTAGCACTATGTACCGTGGAAACGAAAATATCAATATATTACCAGAGTATATTTCTTCATAGTTCTGTTATACACATTAGTAGTGACCAAATTTAAAACTATCAGACAGCAAGAGAAAAAGTCAGTTTTGAGATTGGATATTTAAAATCATAAAAATAAATGGTGGAAACTCCTGAAAAAATGAATGCGATTCCAGACCACATCTCGCTTGACACAAATTAAAAAAACATTATAAACAATGGGAAAGGAGAAAGCAATCGTGTGGTCGTTTTACAATTGATGGAATTACAGAAGAGCAGTGCTCCACGACATTCTGCCGGCCTGACTGTGCAAGCGGGGACCGGGCACGGGGATTTCGAATTGCGAGAAAAAAAAAGCATAGCGCGTGTAGCGGAGGACAAAATTGCATTTTAAAGCGAAGCGGCGGGCGCAAGCGGAATTGGACCCCCGCCCCCTCCCCCTCACCCCCGATCCGCGGGGGATTTAAATTAAATATGGCGGAAGCGGTATCGCGAACAGAAAGGGTCGCGCGCCCGCGCGTTCACATCCGCGGTGCATTCTGGGGGAAATGACTCATTCGCCCGCCTCGCCGCCCCCGCCTTCCTCTGGACTGAGACGTTAAACGAGATTGACGACCCTCGCCCGCTCTCGGAGGACATAACACTCGCTTCGCGCGAAGTGCGAAAACAAGAAAGGAACGCTGCCGCGTGGCGAACACCGCCTGCTCGCGGATACGCTGAGGCGAGAATTGAGCAAGCATTTGCCGCCTCTCGACATAATACCTAACCACACAGACAATTGTCACTAGCTGCATACAGTTATTGCAAATGCTGTACGATGACGTCGAATGTGCATAAAAATAGAGGAAAACAAAAAGGTTTTTGGTCACATTTTATGATAAGAACTTTAAGCTTTACAAAGCATGTATAGAAAAAAGATAAATCGCTTCTTTGTGAGGAAAAAATGGCGTCTGAAAAGTTTGAGCAATTAAATCCAGATTCTTCCTCAGATGGGAGGCGGAAAAAGATCGTCAACGCTCCTTAAAGCGGTAATTGAGTGATTTATTGAGAATTTTCATTACATATAATTACCTCTATTTTTGCACTAACAATGTTAATATGATATGTATATCTGAGATTGGGCGGGGGGGGGGGATTTGGAGGCGAAGGGAGGGAGGGAGGGATGTTAAGGGTTTGCGATGGCCTAGAATCGTTTTGCGTCGGCGAGCGATGCGGTGTCTCTTTCGTCCGAGTGGCGGCGCGCGTGATCGTCCCCCCTCCCCCCCCCTCCCCCCCTGGGGAAATACAGCGAGAATGTTGGGAGGAAGCGCGAGAGCGGGACTGAATAACTCGCGAGACAAACAAGCGAAGCGGGCCCGCGAGACTCAGAGGAGGAAGGGAATCAACTGGCCCTCCTACCACCCACCCTTCCTCCTGTTCATTCCTTGCCTTTCGCTGGCCCTTCCTTACATTAAAGGTAATTTGAACGAGGTATCATTTCACTTTGTCCTCGCACTCAACTTGTCCTCATTGCAAAGAAAACATAGCCACTCCACTTCCCAAATACGAGGGGTATTTTTCAGTAAGTACCGTTTTGAAATAAAAACCAAACAAGTATAATTTTCTGAACAATTATATTTTTACATATAATCCTGTACCTTAATCTACTTTTCCACATAATTTCCACTAATATTAAGGCACTTATCACATCTTTTGAATCCCACCCTCATAGAAGTCTGCCGCCTGATTTGACAACCACTGCAACGCGGTCGTTTTGACCCCATCGTCGTCGTCATGGCTCTGACCGCCACCAGAGGCATCTTCAAATGCAAAAACAGGTGGTAGTCACTGGGCGCCTGATCGGGACTCTACGGAAGGTGATCAATTTGTTCCCTGACAAATGATCCGATGAGATCTTGAGTTTGCTAAGCCGTGTGTGGACGGGCACTGTCATGGAGCAAAACGATCCCCTTACTCGGCACGCCACGCCTTTTGTTTTGGATTCTCTAAAAGCTCCAACCCATATCCGTACCATTCCATCACTCATAATGTTCTTTCCATAATCTTCGCTGATCTGAAGATGAATTTTAGCCGCTTTCACGCCTTTAGCACTAAGAAAAGGAATCACAGCACGTATTTCACAGTCGGCGAGATTCTCAATCGGCGGAGGTATTTTAAATACTCACAAACAAACGTAAACACGGTCGAATGTTTCCGTAATGGCGTCTGTGGCTTCCTAACAGATGTAGGTACATAGCGCTTATGCGCCACATACCGACCGCAACACTGAAGTGGCCGCATTTCAAAACGGCACTCCCTTAAAAAACATGCCTCGTACATATTAAAAAATGGCAGTAACTCTTACTTCCTACCGCTCTTGATGCTGGCCGAGAGAATGGAAGTGGTTTGAATCGGGAGAGTGAGCATATATGCAGTCCCAGGGAGACTTCACCAAAAGCAAAGAGAGTTCAACTACGCTTCAAAATTGACGAATATAGAGCAGCTAGATCTTGACATAAATTTAAGAGAGAGAGAGAGCAGTTTATATTTTATTATAATTTTGACAATTTTTTAAAATAAATCAATTACACACCGCGGTAACTTTCATAGAAACGCAAAGAATAACATTCTGTTTCGAGGGTATTATATTTTCACCGTGCGGCGCGGCGTGAGAAAATGAGGCAAGTTAAAGACTTATGTGGATATATTTCTTTAATTACTAAGAATTTCAGTCAAGAACTGTAATATTGCGCCATTTATGTTAAAACTGTACTCCATGCTTCTTACGGCTCCTAAACTAATGAAAACAATTGGAATATTGTTCCATTCTGGCTTGGAAAACATTTCATTCCAGACACCTTACAATCAAGAAGATTGGGGTTGGTGCTCCCCAAACAAACAGCACGATATCACGATCAACGGAAAAAATTCAGTTAGAGGTGGAGATAATTCCATCGGTCAAAAAAGTCACCTCTTCGAATTCGTTTTTTTGGGATTCGTGAGATTGAAGACTCTTCTCCTCCATCGCGTCCTTTATTTCTTCGAAAAGAAATCGCATTCGAAAATTTTAAGGTGAACTTTCGGATATGAAAAGTACAATGCGGCCCAGGCATAAATTTCACAGTTGCACAACTAAAGTAAGAATTTCTATCCCTAGGTCATCAATTCTGAGGCAATCACTTAATTCTATGGAATAAATGAATAAAAATATTTCATTTGAAGCGATAATATTTTCATTCACGATTTTAAAAACATATTTTATTCTTTTGACTAGAAAATACACTTAGCTCATACATGAATAAAAATGAATAAGTGTCAGATTAAGCACGAGATATACATTAATATAACTTTTAAATTCAGGAATCAATTCAAAACTGCACCATGAGGCTGAGAATTTATTACATGGGAAAATCAAAGGTACCGAGAAAAAGTAAACTTTGTCTTCGATCAGTGAAATGGATTTTATAAAAAATAGCAGAATGAAATAAGCAAGAAATTAGAAACACTGACGAAATAGAAACCAACAAAAGAAGTCGAAGTGTTTGCTTAAAAAGAGACACAATTTATAAAAGTGGCTTATTCGATATTTGTTATTAACTTCAGATTGATCTTTAATCACTCCATTTTGGCCTAGAATCCTTGCTCTATCAAGAGTACGTACTCACCAATAAGTAAGAGGAATCAATTTTTATTTTTATTAATTCTAAATTCATCAACTGCCGAATTTGTTTATTTATAAAAGGACTACCATTGTTGTTAAAAAAAAAGCCCGACGAAGGCGGCAGCAGAGAACGGCGAAACTCGCAAAAGTAATTTAAAAATTACTCGCAAAACCCAAAGATTACCAGATATAAGTACTCACTAGTTGGTTTTTGGCCTTGACTTGGCAATCGTGGCTTCCATCGCTCGCTACTTTCCTCTATCATTCAACATTTCCTCATTTCGGATCGACTTTTTGTTTATGGGTGAGAGAGAGAGGGATAGGTAGATAGAGAGAAAGAGAGAGATAGATTAATAGAGAGAGAGAGAGAGAGAACACTTGGAATTGAGCAAAGTGAGGAGGCGCTGTGTGTCCACTTTCGCGTCAAACGCACTAGATAATTCAGGAAAATGGAAGAGAAGTTTGTTTCTGAATCACAAAGATATTAAGAACATTTGAGAAAGGAGACTCTATCCAGTCACCAGCATTAGTCGTCTGTTTTCGCAGGTTCTTGGTGCCTCCATATCCTTCTTTATCCTCTGCTCTCCTCTTCAACTCTCTGTCACTCCCTCCATCCTTCAGGATATCAATCATTTTTCTTTTCTTTCTTCCACTTTTGCGGTTTCCATCCACCATTCCTTCCAGTGCATCTCGTAATAAGCATTTCCTTCTCAGTACAGGTCCCATCCTGCTCTTCTCCCTATCTTCAATGGTCTTTAAGAGCTTTCTTCCTTCTCTTATTCTCTCCAACACCTCTTCATTCCTAACCCTATCAGACCACTTGATGTTGAACACTTTCCTCCAAATCCACATTTCTAAACTCTCTCTATCCTTTTTCTATCCTTTTCTGTCATCGTCCACGTTTCCCCACCATACAAAAACGCACTCCAAACAAAACACTTGACGATTCTCTTCTTCAGTTCCAGCTCCATTTTACTAGTTAGTATAGCCTTTTTCATCCTAAATGCCCCCTTAGCTATGCCAATTCTTGTTCTTATCTCCATTTCACTCTTCACTTCAGTTCCCAGGTACTCCAGTTCTCTTCCAGTTCCAGTCCAGTTCTGTCAAGTACTATTTATAAACTTACAGAGATTGAAATATAGTAGTTTCATTGATTTGGTATCCAGAAAAGTGAAACGAGTAGTAGAAAAACTAATGTTTCAATGTGCAGACTTTCGCATCTGATGTTAGATGCTGAAGTGGTAAACGAGGGAGAAGTGTTTTAAGCTCAGAATTTCTCTCGCGTTGCAGCGATCGTGCTCAGGAGCGAAAGGATTGTCGCTGTTACATCATCGTATTACACACTGGAGGATTGCGAAGGCCAGATATCTTATGTCACCTGTTGGGCAGACTAGTCTTGCGTCCGACTGCTTCCTTTGTCTTCGTCACGATTGGTCTCGGTGGAGTTCACCGAGTCAAGTTGTTCTGTTAGTAATCGTTCCCAGGAGTAGGAAAGTTGGTGGATAGATTAAACTTAGCCCTTTTAGGGAAAGCATAATTTCAGACGAAATCTATACGTAGACAAAATAGGGTGAGAATATTTCTCCAATGGCCGTAACTATTGGACCCACGCGTCAAAAGATAGAACAAGAAAATATTTACTGTGTTGGTTTGACGGTAGCATCAGTGACCAACCAGAATACCCTTGTGAAGGTTTACGGGAACATTAATTCCTCGCCAGTGACCACTCGCAGACACACACACTCAACCCAATTGGGATCCTTCACAGGGCATTAGAGACCCCGTTAAGGATGCCTGAGTTATGATACCAAACACAGAGCAATCACTCTCACAAGCACTCACAAAATCACTCACTCTCACATTCAACAGGGCCCAACTTCTGGGAGAATCAGGCTCGAGATGAGCTTGGTCAAAGGAATGAAACAGGAAGAGACGAGGGTGTGCGTCGTATACGCGTATTTTTGAGATCTATACGTTTTTATCTCATCCTCCTTATTTTTCCACCAAGCGACGCCACAGCCAAGATTAGATTCGAACACAGGCCCTCGGGATGAAAAGAGCTCTGCTCAAGTCCCTCCACACTAACCCCCGACCCTGAGTCCACCCATTTGGGGGAAAAAAATCCCAACTACCAAACCCCAATGGAAACTAATCATAAGAAAAGAAGAAATCACGCCGCTCGTGGGGTAAACGTCTTTTCCGCCCCCCGCGGTGAATCAGCCCCCCAGGGCCAGGGGCAGGAGGGAACACACCCCTTGTTGTGTTGTACTTATGTGCTCGGCAGGGGTGTCTCTCTCCTTCTCTCTGTCTCTGACTGTGGTCGGTCGGGGGTGGGCCTCCCCTCTCCGGGAAAATGGGATGGGCGCGTCTTTCGGGAGCGCCACGTGACCAGGAGATTAGAAAACAAAGGAGGGGGAAGAGTGCGAGTGACAAGCGAGAGATGGGAGTGGGGATGGGGGGTAAAATGACGGGGAGGGGCGTGGAGGAGGAGGGGTAGGTTAGGGGTTGTGCAGAAGGGGTCGGCAGGGGGCGGTGTAAGTGACAAGAACACTCGTATGACGGCAGGGAACGGTGCTCCGAATAATTTCGAGCACTTCCTATGCTATTCCTATTTCGTCCATTACAGAAATAGGAAATTAATGTGTTGGGAGAAGATTTTTTGCATTCGTTCGTGTGCCTATCTCGTGAAGGATATGACTGAAGAAAAACGGAGGGAAAACTTAAAATTTTACATACATACATACATACCAATCACGCCGTTCCCTTCAGGGGTAGGCACAGTCACAGAGTTTCACTCACAAATACACTTTTGTACACCTAAATCTGCTTCAATAATTTCCTCCATACTGACCTATCCTTGCAAACCTCTTTCGCCTCATTTACCCCCATACACTGCTTCATACACGCCCTCCTGTTTTTAAGACTCCTAATATTCCTCCTCCTAAGAATTTCTTCAACCACATTCAACCACAACTTTCTCCGCCTACCTCTACCTCTCACACCATTCATTCTACTCTTATATATCTGTTTCGTTATTCGACTCTCATCCATTCTCTCAACATGGCCAATCCAACGAAGCACACTCCTTTCATATGTATCCATTACTGGAGCATCTAACCCACATTCATTTAATTACCCACTCATTCCTGACCCTACCCATCCTACTTTTGCCGCAAACACTCCTCTGATAACTCACACCTACGGCGTTTAATCTACTCTAATTATTAATACAAAATAAGAATAAAGCAAATAAATAAATTGACCATTATATAAAATACCGTTCTTTAATATTAAATATTTTTGTGACCAACGACAGGGAAATGCATGCAAGGGAGTCTTTTTACCTCACTTTTATTTGTATTTTGGATTCAAATTTTATTAAACTTATCACTTCATTTCTCTTTCTTAAATTAAATTAAGCTTGAGGAAAAGCTTGAGTGATGATGTCGAGGTTTTCATCATAAATTGCGTAGAACTATAAGCTCTTCAAATCCTTACAGAAGAATTTTACGGCCGCAACGTACATGATTCGACTGGGTGACAAAAACCGTCGTTTGAATTTTGTCGATGAGTTTTGCACTTGAAAAATTTGCCTTCACTGCACAGCAGGACTGTTGCATCGAATGCGCTTGAGAATTGCGCTGTAGCGAGATTGCGAATGAAATTCGGAATTCGCATTAAATATGTGAGAAATTTTGCAAACATTTCTCACGTATTTTTTTCTAACTTTCGACACTGAAACATTTTTGTCTCATAACTTATGTAATTGCCTGCGGCTCAGATGTCGTCACCAACGTACATCTACATAATACCCCGCGAGCCGCCGCTTGGGCGTGTGGCAGGGGGTTTTAGGTCACAAGCCGTCTAAATGTGTACGTTTTTTGGAGATGAAATGGTGACATGTATTATAGAAGTGTATTTAGTGGAGCTCAATTTTTATTGCGGTCGCATATTTAGCGCGGTAAGAAAGAGTATTTGTATCTGTTCGGCAGAGTCTCTCTCTTATTTTATCGTATCTGTCAGACCTAGAGATGTAGTGAGGAGTCATGATAATATTCTCTGTGTTGCTCTGAAAAATATCAGTTCTGAATTTCTCATGCAACCTAAGCCTAGCGTGCAGCCTCAGAGTCTAAATCCCTCTACAAGTTGTGAGACACTATATGTACGCTCGTAGCAGTTTTTTTTAACGAAGCGCGCTGCTTCTCTTTGTATTTAGTTGAGTATTAAAACTGGTAACTATTTGAATATATGTAAAGATATGATACTAAATCTTTTTAACATTCATATATCCTACATAATTACTACCTCAAACAGCCTCAAATATTAAAAATTGAAATAGCGTTCTCGATAGCGAGTTATTCTTATCAAAACTTCTTAGCTCTTGACGGCAGTAAATTATGAAGAAACAAAAGTAAATTTTGAAGTAACGCGAGTAAATTGTGAAGTAACACAAGTAACTTGTGATGTAACACAACAGAATATGAAGTAAAATTATATTTTTTCCATCCGTTGAGTACATCTGTTGCCAGCAAAAAACCAGCAACCTCGTTTTTACTATGACATGCCGTCGCTATGTCTAAATTTCCCGACCAGTTTTAAGGGGATCCTAACAAATACCCAAGCTTTGTCAAGATTTCATTCCCGGTATGAAATCCCCTCTTTTTAATGTAGAATGGCTTGCGGCTGATTTAATGTTTAAGCCTGTCATAATATCCAATTCGATACCAATAAGACTATGAGCCATTGATTTGCCGAATATATTCATTAGAGTATCCGGATGTCCAAAAAATGTTACTCTAATCTTCCAGTGATTGCTTTCATCGATTTCCCAAAGTGGTGATGGTGGGCAAATCGGGAGTAATGCAGATTTGTATTCTGAAGAACAGAACGCCGTTTTCACAATTGGAATGGGCATGATTGTGATTCTGCGACCAAATCCTCGTCAAATAGATGGGATTGGTATTTTCAATTCAGAACTGGATTCAGTTTGCATAGGCGTATTTTCGACCTTCTATGAGATGCTTTTCTTCTCTTTGTTGTTATTTCGTCGAATTTCCTCCAAATTGATTGCCTTCAATTTATTGTAAACATTCGAAAGGAGTCAGTCATAGAAAGAAGAAGAAGAGAATAATTGTTAATGCTCAAAATGTTCAGCAAGTGTATATCCTATATTATAGTTATTCGGGGTATCCCGCTGCGTATTGAGCATTTTAAATTTACTCAACGTTTCGTTCTTCATACTGAGAACGTCGTCCGGAGAATGCAAGAGTTTGTTTGTTTCGCCTCTGTACATATAGGTTCTTCGTTGAGACGGTTGACCATTGTTCAGGGTTTTAAATTTTAAAAATGATGCGTGCCGTTAACGATATTCGGTGGTTAGGTGTCCTTTCCATACACTGCTCAGGCGATAACAGTCTTCCCTATTAAAATTGGATGGTCGTTTGGCTATCTCGATTGCTTCCCTTATTAGTCGAGGATAATAGAGACTAATTTTGGCCAGAACTTTAGCCTCATCGAAGAGTATCTTGTGTCGTGGATTTGACATAATGTGCTCTGCGACGGCTGAAGTCATCCACTCCCTTGCCTCTAGCGCGCTTTTATGCTCTTTTAGCCTCATCTTAATTGGCCGTTTGGTTTGCCCAACATAACTTGAGCCACAGGTACATGGAATCTCATACACATCCTCCGTGTTGAGAGGCGGAATAGCATCTTTCACAGAAGGCATCATATTCCTAATTTTCTTCACTGTACCAAATTTGGTCTCTATTCAGTGTGTATAGCCTGCTCAACATGACGCAGCGCACGCCATCGCATCACGTGAGCAGAAAGGGGAAAAATCATAGGTTTGAGACGGATAAAGAAGTTTATTCGTAGGATATTTTATATACTAAATATATTCAATTAACGTATTTAAAGATATGTGTTAAATATTGTATCTAATTTATAACAACACGTTCAAGCCATAAGTTTTCAATTAATTCTAATAGCATTCTAAATAATTAATCAACTAATATTCTGTGCTGGTGCATACTTTCTAGTATTTATTGTACAGTAATTAACAATGAAGGGGCGTCCCGATTGCCCATTGATAGTTCGGCTTTGGACCATGGTTAAAATCTGGCGGAAGCCTTTAAGGTAGTCCGAGCGAGATAGTTCCCTAGTCATAACAGAGACCATATTCGATACATACGTTTTAATTTCACCAGCTATAGGACACATCAATTCAATATTGCATTATTAGTGGTGCAATAATATAGTTTATTATGACATAAAATGTAAGTAATTAAATGAAAAGATCTAAATAAGTATTTAACTTGACTCATATTTTTCGCCCGGTGCGTTTTAAACTCCTTCAAAAAGGAAGGTTTTTTTGTGATACCCAAGAACCTACTACGGTGACAATATGATTAATTTTCAAAAATATTTGAGAAAAAATACAAACTAAGTACACGCTGTTAGTTTTTTACGATATGTAAATGCTAGAAATTCCTCTTTTTGTAAATAATGTCTCTCTGGAGTGCATGCACGAAGCATTTTCCGTATAAATGGACTGGTATTATTTTCTGGAACATATCTCGAAAAGTAATGTGGTAAGGGGTTGCATTTTTGGTGTCATTAGAAGGGTGAGATATTTTTCTTTAAAATGAGACCAAATTCATTGATTTTTAAGTAAAATGATATTTTGATCAAAAACCTTAAGCAACAGCATGCCTTAAATATCAGAAAACGAAGTCTTGTCTAAAAAATAGGCCTTTGTAAAATAACCAGCTGGTGGTTAACCCGTTACCGGCCAGCGTACCATATACGGCACGTAAGGCAGGGTTGTAATTCGGCCACGCTAATATGTGATTATATTTCAGTTCATACTTTGAAATCACGTCGCTGCTCCAGCGAATTATTACTCCGTATACAGTGGGTTGCCTTCAGTCCTTCATTTTTAGAATCGGTAGCTAATGTACGGGGTAGAAGTAAGGAGATCGGTGGACTGCAGGCTGAAACATGGAATTATGGCGATGTCACCAAGGTCACCGCTCCTTCCTTCTTGTGGTTAAAGGTTAAATTGCATATTGTATTCATATGAATTACATTACACATATTTTTATCCTTACATCGATCAATTGTTACCTTCACTATTTTTGGTCGCAGCTTAATTTGCAAAATATTTGGCGTACCTTATATGGTACGCTAGGCACCGGATTTCAGTAATTTTACTTTATCGAGCTCTTACAAATTTTTGGATACTGTCATAACCATGGAGGAAAAAACTTGTTGTTTGCTATGTGATTCTATATTGTTTGGTTTGTACATCATTTAGTAGCTTTCTCGCTTGATTTTATAAAAACTTCAACTAAAAGTATATTTCCCCGTGAAACCCCTGCCTAATAACATATGTTACATATCATCAACACCTTATTTTTGGCTTATCTTGTTTCATTAATTTTTCGACAAAATTTTAATCCTTGTAGTTTTCCCCAACGATTCTTGCTTTAATGGCACTAACACCAGAAGCATAGCATATTAAAGAAGGGGGAGATATATGAGATTAAGGAGAGATAATCGTATTTCCAGAGGGTAAAACTTCAAGACTTTCATCTACGAAGTGTCATGCAAGCCACCACTAGGATGTGAGGCACGAGGTGATTTCACACCAGGCGTAAAGCACTCATCCCACTTTAAATCAGAACCTCGCCCGTTTTTCCGGAATGCCAGGCGCAGACCAAAAGGCAGTCAGGATAACAGTGCGCGGTCAAACCAGAGACTAGAAAAGTGCTACCATAGAGTAAGTATATATAGAGTGGCAAAGCAATGCCAAAAACTGGATATAAATTTTTGAGAGCTTTGGGAAGAATTTCTCAGGTGCCACCACCTTAGGGAAGGAAGAATTCTGGCTTACGGAGAAGACCACTTGGAGGCTATAGTGGTACTTTGCGATTTTGCATCAACATACAGAATAGTGGATTTACCATGGCTGTTGTGTGCTTTTAATCGAGTATCAATTGTTTTCTCGTCCCTATGATACATCGGTAAACAGTTGACTCCGTGTTTATTTATCGCGTGTCTTATCATATTGACGTGAATTCGATTCATTAAAGACGATGCTCATTGAACGCTCATTAAAATATGTTTAATTTGGTCTCTACGACTCAATAAGATTCCGTTGCTATGGATCGATGAGTAAACATCCAGGCACCGAAATCATCATAAGAACATCATGTGAGTTAAGCGACACTGAATGAAGTGGCCGTGTGCCAAAGATCCTTTGTTATGGCTTGTCGTACAACTTCGTTACACTAGATCCATCAATCGGCCGAAGTATTATTTAAAAACTCATGTCAGAATCTCCCTATCTCTTTGCCACTCTATATGTACTTACTCTATTGTGCTACTGAGACAAACATGCTAACAAGCAATACATTCGATAAAATACAACCACTGGTAAGTACTATAGACGCGATTATCAAATCGTAGTACAAGATACAAAATCTTCGAAAAAGTTAATCGTGCCAAACGATTCAAGTGGGGTGGTGTTGTTAATAATGATGGTGCTAATTAAAGAACCAGTACAAAATCTAATCAATCGAGTGAGAATTGGATATGACGTTTTAAATACATATATCGGAAAAATGCGTGAATAGGGGTTTATTTTTCCTTTGCTTTTGTTGACAATTTGGATTTACCTCCATTTCGACTGCCAATTGCTTTGTCTTGAAAGACTTTGAGTCAAAGAGGGAAAATTTCGGCCACTATGGGAAACTAGACTCACTCCCTCCTTCCCCTTCGGGAACAAGGGAACGCCCGGTGTGCATGACATCGCCCGTCAACCTCATCCCTCCTCCCCCTTCTTCGTCTCCCTCTCAACCCTTTCACGACCCAAATCCACCGCCCCTCTCGCCCCCCCCCCCCCGCGACCTCCCTCGCCGCCGTTCCATGCCCGACCACAGTTCCGAATCGAGCGACGTCTCTGGCACAACCGTGGCACGCGTGGCTGATTTGCACGCCCGATCACGACCCCTGCTTAATCCCCCACCCTCAGGGACGCCACCTGCACGCGGGGAAATGCCTTCAATGTACCGAATCACGACTGTTTATGGACTCATCATCGAATTCGAGCGCCCTGCAAAGCCTCCTCGATTTCGCAAGGTTGGAGTTAGACCACCTTACCTCACGCTTGCACAATACATAAATTACTAGGTGGGGGGATCTGGTTGGTGTGGTGGCTAGAGTACTTGCCTACCACACGGGCGGCCATTGTTCAAACCCCTGCAGAGGACTGGTCGATCCGAATGACGCTTCCTTTAGGTATAAAATTTTATTTTCTCTATGGATTCAAAGCATGGAAGAATTATCTTAGACTGTTGAAAGTATTTTACGCCATTTATGAATGAAATTTGAAAAATGCGTTTCTTCGACTCCTCGTCTTCAGTTTTCTCTGTGAAATTTTTAGCGTTTATCCAAGGTATCACGTACATATCATTTCCTTTTAATTCATCATTAACGACCAAAATTAATTGGCGGAAACCTATTGGCGTCTTAGAGTACTCGCCTGCTAAACGAGCAGCCAGGGATCAAATCAGAGGATGTTTTTCAGAGGGAACCCGATCCCTACTTAAGTGTCTTGCGGAAGGCACTTCCTGTACAGTACTCCGTCTGTCGGATGGGACGTAAAACCGTGGTCCCCTTGGCACTTGGGCTATCGTTAAGAGCAGGCTAATGTCGACGCCGTGTTTCCATCCACCCTTCCTCCCTTACCTATCCCTATGGCGCAATTACCCTTAGTAGTCGGTCGCCTCCCCAAATATCCAATCCGATTACTAGCTGATGATGGCGCTTTTCTGAAACAGGGAAAACGTAAAGATTTTTTTTCTTCCTTAATGTATACGAACGTTTCGAAGATTTGTTTCCAAAATAAATGATTCTGATTCTTACATCGAAGCAGAGAAATTTAGATATTTTTATTTGCTTATTTTAGACCGCCAATTGCATTTACCCTTCAGACCACTTGTGAAATGGAAGTTAAAAATGGCAATAGAAATCCCGTCCATCAAGTTCAAATGAAAATGTATTCGCAAACTTTTTGAATGCGTTGAAGTAAACTCTGCCACTCAGCGGTGAAAGAAGGAGCACGCAGGCGAAATTTCAACCAATGACCAAATGAGGATATGCGTTCAAAATTATTGATGAGAAAAAAATTATGTGAGTCTGGAAAACAATCGATTCCGTTACCCTCGATGAAAAAAAAAAAATAATCGATGAAAAAATTGGAGGAATTTTTTTGGCGTTGGCAGCGCATGCGCGACGTTTACATCTACATATACGTCATACCCTGTAAGCCACCCAAGGGATGTGTGGCAGGGGGTGCATCCACACCAGGCATGCATGAATTATACGGCAGAACACCGAAACTACATTGAAACCAGCGTACCACACATGCAGCGCGCCAATTAAAAATCTACTAACCAAGAAATATTCTATCGTCAATCGTTTCAACATGCAATTGATGCAAAGACTACGACTACAGATCAAAATATCATGCATGAATAAGAGCATCAATATTTACATCATGCAGAAATAAGAACTTGTAATATAAAAAGAGAAATATATACAGTCTAGCTAATGTTACTATCCGCACTATTCATGACGACGATCACAGCTATTATGGTCCCGAATGGTACACGGAAAAATGACATTTTATACCTATCGGTTCTACAATCTATCTCTCTAATTTTTTTGGCACGATCTAATCTGCCGTAGTACGAGGGGGATAATAGTATGTTACTTTACGCCGTCAGAGAAGTTTTTTCCTGAAACTTAGTTAAGAGGCTAAGCCTACCACGGCAGAGTTTACCTCGGCATCACACCACGCTTCCCGCGTCTCCTCGCTCTCGTGGAGTGGTCACGCACCACGATTCAGAGGGCGATGAATGAGAAGGCGGCTTGCACTGCCATCCCAAGTGACGGACCCTCCCTTCACCCAGCCTTCGATCACCCGCCGACGGGGAACACCCGATGCAGCCATCGGCCACACACCCGACCTCCCCCTCGTCGTTTCCCAGGGGAACACCGCTAACCGACGCATCGTCCGCCCGCCTCCGAAATCGCTTCCGCTTCCCGCCGCTCCCGCATTAATTCGCATCTCGCTGCCGTGAAAACGACGGAGGCGGCGTTTGCCATCCCACCCCCCGCTTCATTCTGACCCCAATCCGTGGCACGCGTCACCTCCGCCGCCACCCAGTCACTCAGTCAGCCAGTCAGACGCAGGGCCAAGGCGTGCACTGGTTGTTGTGGGGAATATTGGGGTGGGGGGGGCACCCATCCGGAGAAGGGGGAATCAGGAAGACTTAAAGGCGCACGCCGAGGCACGCGGCCCCTGCGCGTTAAAAACACGCCTTCACTTCTTCCACCCCTTCCCGTCCGCTCACCCTCGCCCACTGCCATCCACATCCTCCGCAGTAGTATCGGCCCGTGCGACCCTTTTACTGTGTTCTCAGGCGGGAGGTCGCTGCAAGGGGTGGGTTATGTGCCGAGGGGCGGTGGCGGTGGTCTTTTGCTCACGAAAGAGCAGCGGCAGTAACCAGCTCCTCACGGGAGTGAAAGGAACTGCGCCAATCCACTTGCATCAAGTGTATTGTGATGTATTCATCTACATCTACATAATACCTACCCCGCGAGCCGCCGCATGGGCGTGTGGCAGGGGGTGTTAGGTCACCAGCCGTGTAAAGGTGTACGTTTTTTGGAGATGAAATGGTGACACGTATTATAGGAGTGTATTTAGTGGAGCTCAATTTTTATTGTGGTCGCTTATTGTTCGCGGAAAGAACGAGTTTTTGTAACTATCTGTTCCGCAGTGTATCTCAAATATTTTATCGCATCTGTCAGTCCTAGAGATGTAGTGAGGAGTCATGATAATATTCTCTATGATGCTCTGAATAAATATCAGTTCTGAATTTATCACGCAACCTAACCCTAGCGTGTAGCCTCCGAGTCTCTAGGGGCTCCCACCTTAATCCCTCTAAAAGCTGTGAGACACTATGTGCACGCTAGCAGTTTTTAACTAAGCGCGCTGCTTTCCTTTGTATTTTATTAATTATTTTGGTTAAATCTATTTAACCAGTTTCTTTAAAACCTAGTTTCTTCAATGCTTTGCCACATATGTTTTGTATGTGTATCCCCACGATATATCAGAAGTTAAGGTAATTCCAAGGTATTTTACTGTATCTGAAGATGTTATGTTTACTCCACCCACAGTATAGGTATGGCATTATGGCATGTATTGAGGCACGATATTATTACTTTGGTGTAATCAGAAACGGAGTCATCTAGAATGTCTATTTACCGTGTCCGTTTTGTTAATAGACGCGATTATATAGAAGATTCATAAGATAACTGTAGTCAAGGCACTTAAATAGAGCATCAAAAAATAGCTGAAGATGAGTGTACATTTCTCGGGCTCGCCTCCGGGTAAGAAATTTATAGTCTGCCGACGTTTCGGGTTCCGACTCGTTACCCATTCTCAAGGCTGATGCGAGCTTGAAAAGACTGTTTACTTGGGCGCTAGGCGGGGCGGGATTGGTCGAGCCCCGATTGTTGTGGTGGAGGACCGTTGACCAGCGGGGACTTAGCTCTGGCGTTCTGAATTCTTCTCAGAATTCTATTCCAAGAGTTGCTGATCGTGTAATCAGTATCCCGGTTGAAATTCTTCCTCTCCAACCTTATCTCTATCGCCTCTTTGGCTACGCGATCCCAAAATTGGCCGGATCGCCAAAGAACAGTCGTGTATTCCCAAATGATCTTATGGTCCCGACTCAGGTTACCCGGTGGCGAGCCCGAGAAATGTACACTAATGTTATTCGCCGGGAAAGTGTTAAATCATACATAGCTGAAGATGGTAAATCAGCAATGCGAGTTGCTTGAAACCAATGCCTAAAATTCACGAATATACATTTTTATTAATACGAAAGCATTAATAGACGAGTAATTGGAATGTACTTGTGGGTTTTGTATTATAGAATTTTCTTGCCGTTTTTTTTCAAGGATGGCATTTCAAAGACCGAAAGAATAGATATACCGTCGCCGAATTGCGTACCTGATTGGCAGAATCATCGTCATTCATCGAATTTGAACATTTATCAGGACAGACAATGAAGGGTCCATCAATGATACAGCTTCTCATGCCATTGAACCGTCGTTCTCATCATCAATAACGCCGAAAACAGACAGAAGAGAGTGGTGTGAAGGTGTAGTTAACCTTCTGGAAGACTAAATAAATAAGTAACAAAATATTGGTTTCATGATTAAAAAATATTTATCCTTTTCGCTTCTGCATACGACCTACCCATCTTCATCCCTTCCATGAAACCTATTTTCTTTCTTCCCCTTCCCCGCTTGCCCAACATCCTTCCCTCTATCACACTATTCAGCAACCATCACCCTTTATTACATCTTTCAGCCATCTACCCTGCCTATCGCGGATTTCATTCAGAAGTTTCCTTTCCTCGTCCACCATCTCAAGCTCTTCATCATTAGTCTTCCTTCCCGTCCAACTAACCTTCTCCATCCTTCTCCACACCCACATCTCAAATGCCTGCAGCCTATTCTTGTCCTCCTTTCTCTGGGTCCACGTTTCTGCTCTATAAAACGCTTAGCTCCATATCAAGCTCTTCACCAGCCTCTTCTTCACATCCTTACCCAGTGTCCCCGTCATCAACATCCTTCTATTACTAAAAGCCTCCTTAGCTAGCGCTATTCTCTTCCGTATGTGTTTGCTACTATGCCCATTTTCTTCTAGCAGTAAATAAACTGTTCTACTTACTCGAGTTTGTGTCCTCCAACTTTAATCACAAGCTTCTCTTTATTTGTCCTAGAAAATCTTATTACTTTTGTTTTCATATGTTTTATCTTCATTTCGAATATCCTGCACAGCATTAATAAAGCATCTAACAAAGCTTGAAGTTCCTTCGCAGACCCACTAACCAATGCCTGGATCGTCCGCGAATCTAACAGATTTTATCAGATGCCCTCCCACTTTGATTCCTACCTCAAGTTCTTTCCATGCCTGTATTATCATTTCCTCAGCATAAATGTTGAAAAGCAATGGCGACAACGAACACCCTTGCCTTACCCCTCGACCTATAGCCTATACCTGATTCACCATCAGCCACCCTCACGTACGCCCTTGGAGTCATATATAAGTTTCCGATTATTCTCGCCAGTCTATTCCCATTTTTTCTTGAGTATTGCTGTTAGTTTATTCCAATTTACCCTGTCAAAGGCTTTTTTAAAATCAATAAAGCATGCAAAAACTTCTGATTATACTCTATGTTCCTCTCAATAAGTGTTTTCATCACCTCTATCGCATCCCGAGTCGACCTTCCCTTCTGGAACCCAAACTGGTCATCGCCCAAGTAGTTACTGGCCTTACTAACCAACTTTCTATTAATTATTCGAAGTAAAACTTTGGCTGCGTGTGAGATCAAACTGATTATCCTACAATCCTCGTATTCTGATGCATTCTTCTTTTTTTGGAATAGGAATCAGGACTGTTTTCACGAAGTCTTTTGGCCATATTCCTTCTTCGTAGATCCTACGTATAATTTCGAAAAAATCTTGTCTATCATTCTTTCCTAAACTCTTTAGCAGCTCCGAAGGTATTTTATCTACTCCTACAGCTTTTCTTGCCTTCATCTCTTTCAATGCTTTCTCTATTTCACTATCAAGAATCTTTGGCCCGAGGTTATCTTCATCTAGGTTTCCCTCCTCCTCTATATCTAAATTAGTTGGTCTACTATCGCTGTCATATAGCTCCTCCACATATTCTCAACTTCCTCCTTGAATACATTTCTTGAATCTCAACTTCCTCCTACACGATTTTTATTCTACCTCTCTTGTCCTTTATCTTTGGTACCGTTTGACCTCGCTTACATCCCGATAGCAGTTCTACCCTAGCGTATAATTCACCCACTTCCCCTTCCTTCCTCAGTTTCTCCATTTCTTCGCATTGCCTTTTCCACAAATTTACTGCGACCGATTGGTTGTTCGCTGCAGTTGATTATTTAGCTCCTTGTATTTCGCCCTACCTGTGTCGGTGTTGACGTTTTTCCAATTCCTTCTCTCCTCCATTTTCCTAATCATTTCTTCCGTAAACCACTGCTTATTTACCCTCCTCATTTACGCTGCTCCTATTGTTTTCTCAGCCGCTCTTACAATGCCTGTTTTTAAATTCTCCCATTTTTTCTCGATTTTACCTATTTTCTTGGTTTTGCCTATGTTTCCTTCCACTATCTCATGGTATTCCTTCACTTTTTTCCCATTTCAAAGCATGCAAGTTCCGCCTCTTCATCCTCCTGTTTTTATTAAGCTTTTGAATCTAACCTCAAAATTCATCAGTACTAATTTATGATCCGAGTCTGCATCAGTCCCCAGATAGCTCCACGTATTCTTCACACTGTTCCTGAATCTTTGTCTAACCATGATATAGTCAATTTGGTATTCCACCGTGTCTCCCGTTATTTTCCATGCGTACCTCCTCCTGCGATGGTGTTTAAACTGAGTGTTTGTAACTACTAATTAATTTCTCTTACGAAATTCAACTGCCTTATCTCTGCGATCATTTCTCGTTCCCAACCCAAACCCTCCCACCTCATACCCATCTCTTCCTTCCCTCACTACTGCGTTTCAGTCGCCCATTACTATTAGATTTTTCTTGCCCGGAACTTCTCTGATTATCTCCTCCATCTGTTCATACACTCTATGCACCTCTTCCTCCCGATGATTGCTTGTGGGCATGAACACCTGGACCAATAAGAAATTTGTAGGGCGTGCTTTTATTCCTACCACTAGTAGTCCTATCGCTCACCTGATCAATATTTACTACCCTCCTCCCCAATTTTGCGTTCAATACTATGGCTACCCCAAGTTGACTCTCTACCCCACCTCTATAGATTACCCTGTAACTATCACTCCAGTAGTCACCGCTGTCCTTCCATCTCAACTCGCACAGCCCCAAGCTCCCTCTATCCATTTCCCGTTCAATATTTTCCAGCTTCCCAGCCCTCAACATTGTCCTAACGTTTCAAGTTCCTATTTTTATCGGTACTTTCCTTCTCTTCTTCCTTTTCTTCTTATCTTCCTTGGTCCTTGTATCCTGTAATGACTAAGTTGTGCAGGGATCTCGTGTGATGACGACCTCGGGGGCCTTGTCTCCCCCAATGCCGGGCCCATTGGGCCCCATTGGGACCCGCCCCATTGGGACCCGCCCCATTGGGGACTCCCCAACTCCCGCTTTCCAACAGCGTGTTTCACGTCACACTATCACGAGACTACCTTTCGTCTGGCTCCTACCCTTCGACCTATCTGCCATGCGTGGCCTTACCGGGAGCAATATAAATTACTCCCGCCAGTCCAGCTCTAGGGGTCATTGGAACGCGCAAAAGCAAAGGCAAAGCCCTTCCACCACGTCAAGCTTGTAGTCCGCGGAAAGTGGTTTCATGATTACCTAAAGGAAAATTTTCTAATCATTTTTGGCATTAAAATATGAAATATAATTCTTATTTAATATAGATACAAGGCCTTTTTAAATTACATCAAAAAACAGTTGAGGATATGACAACAACGGATACGCCTACTTTAAATACTCCTTGAGATGATCCTTGATCGGTGACCTATGCTTTACGGTAAGATTATTATCGCCAAGCAAAATTCAGAGCGGGGAATCCGTGGACTGAAGAAAAATCTGCACGATGACAAAGAAAAAGAGAAGAAATTTAAATAATGTAACGATAAATTATGCAGTCCTACAAGTAATTATTCAATCGTTAAGCCTCATCTGGAATATGCTGCCAGTGTATGGGATCCATATGAAGCGGTCTTGATATCGGAATTAGGTCACATGCAGCGAAAAGGAGCTAGGTTTGTAAAACGATGCTACGATAAGTTTAGTAGTGTGTCTGGATTGTTAAAAGAATTGAGATTGGAATCGCTATCACAGCGTAGAATAAATTATAGGCTTAACCTCTTAACTAAATAACAGGAAAAATATTTCTCTGAAAACGTCAAAAACATACTATTAACCCCCTCGTACTACGGCAGATAAGACCGCGCCAATAAAATCAGAGAGATAGATTGTAGAACCGATAGGTATAAAATGTCATTTTTTCCGCGTACCATTCGATACCATAACAGCTGTGATCGTCGTCATGAATAGTGCGAATAGTGACATTAACTAGACTGTAGATATTTTTCCTCATATTTTCTACGTTCTTATTTATGCATGATGTAAATATTGATGTTCTTATTTAGCATGATATTTATAATTTGTAGTAGTAGTCTTTGTATCCCTTGCATGTTGGAACGTTTGACGATAGAATGTTTCATGTTAGTCGATTTTAATGGGCGCGTTGGATGAGTGGTACGCTGGTTTCAATGTAGTTTCGGTGTTGTGCCGTATAATTCATGCATGCCTGGTGCGGAAGCACCCCCTGCCACACACCCTTTGGGTGGCTTGAAGGGTATGACCTAGATGTAGATAGATGTAGATGTAATATCGCACTCCCTTCCTTGTACGCCAAACCTTATATTATCATTTCGTGTCTCAGTCTCACGCATTGCCCGTCCCTTCGTACCCTCCTCACCCCTCCCCATACTATGTCTGTCTTCCTCTTTCACCCCCTCCCCCCCCTTTCGGCTCTATCGGGAGCGGCGCAGCCACCCTCGGCCCGTGATCCGACGCACTTGCGGCTGGACCCGCTCAATATCTCCCCCTTCCCATAGCGGAGGGTGCGGCGAATCCCATTGTGTGCGGTGCCTACGCCCAGCCGCCGGAGCGTGCCGACCGATCGAGTCCCGGAGCGGAGATAAGCGCAGAGCAGAAAAAAAAATGCATCCGTACATCTCTATATGTGTTGCATGCGTGGAGCGATATGAAACGCGTGGGAGACACGCGTGCGTAGTGTCGGAAGGGGGCGGTGGAGGCGAGAGGGGAGTGGACATAGGATGGGGGTGATATGAAGTGAGAAGGGGCGTCATGAACCCAAGCATTGTGGGATACGTCCTAGGTTAGTTAGCTCTGCTTACTTAAGGTAGTCCGAGCGAGATAGTTCCTTAGTCATAACAGAGACCATATTCGAATTGTACGTTTTAATTACACCAGCTGTAGGACACATCAATAAAAAAATTGCATTATTAATGGTGCAATCATATAGTTTCATATGACAGACATTGTAAGTATTCAAATGGTAATATCTAAATATGTCTTCAACTTGACTCATTTTTTTTGCGCGGTGCGTTTGAAACTTCTTCAAAACGGAAGTTTTTTTGTGATCCTGAAGAACCTACTGCGGTGACAATATGATTAATTTTCAAATATTTGAGAAAACATGCAAACTACACACTGTTGACATCTAAGTTTTAGAAATACCTCATTTTGTAAATAATGTCTCTCTGGAGTGCATACACATTAGGTCGGCCCTTATTTTTCAGAATTGAGAAAAGTTATAAAAGCTCTACACCTTGATTGCAAGTAATGTAAAAAAGCAAATCAAATCCTTTGCCTTGATTCCAGTTCTTTAAATAGGCCAATTTTTGGAGCCCTCTAGGCCTTAAGGTGTAGAACAATGCAAAGTTTTCAGTCAGTTGGTTTTGCAGTTTTCAAATAACAGAGTTATGACCATACAGACACCACCCATTTCTAAATATTAGTAGAGATTCATAGCTTTAAGCAATGAAAATATAACCCAATATTATGTAGATGTACCGAGAAAAAGTAACGGCTGAAATTATTTCTCATAATGAAGTTTTTTCATTGTTTTGACATCAGATTCTCGTTCAGCGATCTTAAAAACCGATATAAACCGATTTTCACATTGATAGGAGAACTTTTCACTACATATCCCATGTTTCTCTTGGCGAGGCCCCACTTTGCGTTGGAGGATCTTGATATAAATTCCAGCATCTCTACCCGTACCCGTGCGTCAGATGCTTTCAAACTGTGCGAAACCAAAATGTGGGAATCATCAAAAATCCTTGTTCACGCAAATAGCAGGTAGATTTTTTGGAAGGAAAAACGAAAGAGCGGTTTACTTTGCCTTAGTTCGGCCACATTTTAAGAGTCTCATGATCAATTAAAAGACTCAAAAGAGAAAAATATATGCACAGAAGAAACAAAATAAAAAGGAAAACGACACGATCCGTTAGAAACTACGAGCGAAAAGAGGTGGATGACCAGATTCGGAGCCACTAGGGACTCGGAAGCTTCGCGAGCGGCTATCATTACTTGATATTCTGATGAAACTAGTTTCAAAGTGATACCAAAGATATTATTTTAACCCTAGAGTATACCTCTGGAAGCTATTGAGCAATGAAAAAAGGGAGATACTCTGCTTTTCTGATGGATACTTTCGCTCTTTCTTTTCACGCACCACTCGTGACTATAGCAAAAATAGATCGACACATACGATATTGCGTGTAAATTTCAGTTAACTTTCGTCTACCTCGTCATTTTTTTGTCTTTCCTCCTTCTTGCCCATTTCCATGGCTGTTGTCCTAGTCCACACCACTGCTCACTCCGGAGGCTATCCGATGGATGCAGAAACGTTCGAAGGAGAGGCTCGGGTGAGAGAAGCGAGGATAACAGATATGGGAATATGCACTTTTGGCCAGAGTCAATAAGACCAGCAAGGGAACATGACAGAGAGGAGAACAGCATGGAATTGGCTCTCGTCGATACTAATTGAGAGTGGACCAAGCTGACTTGTTCTCAGCTAAAACGTGTATGCACATGAATTCTCCGGCGGAGGCGATCAATAATGACAAGAGGTCGGCTTTGTTTTTATAAAACTAATAATCAGCCGTGTTTAATTGTAATGAATATGAACAAAATTGCTCGTATTTGAGTAATTATATATATTCTTAATTACTGTCATTGTAAAGCTGATTAGGAGGAAAAATTTGGAATATTTGAAACCGATTTTCCTCTATTCTTCTTATAAGTCAGAGATTGCAATTGCTGTTGTTTCAATTCATTGCCGTTTGGGAGATTTCAACGGCAGAAGTTTACATTCGTCGCCCTGAAGGAGATATCAACGGGCGTAGTGATTCCATCTCCTTATTGTAAGACTTAACTGGAGTTGTAAGTGATCCTCTATAAATATTTTCCTCTTTCCATCGGCCATCTTTACATCTTCACACCTCCATTGTGTTCGTCGATTTTGTGTGTTCCTATCCACTTTCTTTCTATCTTACTGTCTGAATATTTATATTATGTTTATGATATTATAATTATCGACCCCGAAAAACGCACATTTCTGACATTTTAGAGAATAAAAAACTGGAATAAATAAATAAATATATATATCTCGCTCGCTCTCCTCGTTCTTGTTACTATTTTTCTGGATACCAAGGACTTTCCGAGAAAACTTAGAGCCGATGGCGTAGACGTTGGTAATTCGTGAGTGGTAAGATGTGACAGTTGCCCACTCAATATTTTCTCGAAAAGACTTTTCGTAATGTTACAAAATTGGAAAGACAAAGATTATAGAGACATTATTCGTTAATGTAATTGATTTAATTCGATACGGCTATTAAATGAAAGTGAGTGAATAGAAAACTAGAAGGAAAATAGAGAGTATTTGCAATGATTCCGTGGTCATTAATATCACTCACAGGCTTTAAAACCTGGTATACTACCCGGACCCCCCAAATGGGGTGATCCACAAATTGAAATGCTCAAATTTCACCCCAGGCCGAAGGATAAATATTATCCTCAAGAACACCATGAGGAGGCAAGCGATCGCCATCAAAAAATGAAATGAAGGTTGCAATGGTTGGTAGAGAAGCGGCCAACGCTTTGTTATGGACAATTCAATAAGCACAGAGGGTTGATAGGGTGTTTCCTAAGTGCGGAGAGTTTGTAGGTGTCCAAGCATGAAACTAAAGGGATGAGCTTGAAATGAGAGCCGATGCCTACGACTTTTGAACGAAATACGTTGGATTACCATCTTAACCCTACTTCGCGGGGTGAGGTAGTACAAAGATGATTTTTTAAGGGCTTGTGCCAAAATTTCCCTTCCTCCCACTCTGCAAAAACCACTCAGCCAGAAACACCGCTCCAAACGCCAAAAACTAGCAAACGCCGTTCGCGACTATCCCTCGCGCGCATTGTGGTCGCGCATTGTGGTCTCGCCATTCGCTGCCTTGCGTTCGCTGTCCGCGATGGGACAATCAACTCACTTTTATACTGAAGGTGATAGTGGCGCACTATTTTCTGATCGACTCAACGCTAGCGCCATTTCATCCACCAATCAACGGCCCGACAAGGATTTCCCCATGCACCCCCAACTCCTGCGTTGGTCAGCTGACTCCCCTCAATCTCCTGCCGCGTCGTCTCAACGCTGGGCTCGGCCTCTTTCGAAACTGACCGCGGACGAGAAGGAACTCCTGGAGTGGTGACTTATGATCGTCTTCTATAGACCAAGTTAACGGTATTTAGCCGACGGGCTTGTTTTCAATTGTAATACTGGTTTGTTATATAAACGTTCTTGCTTGAAGTTAATCAAACTGGCCAATGTTTTATTTTTCTCTCGTCTCCGCCCTCCAATTCGCAGTCAATGCACTCGCGACGTCACGTTGCGTTGCAAGCTTTGAGCATAAAAATTGCTATTATTCAAACGTGAAATAATTAGTAAATTGATTTAGTTTCCTCAGAAAAAATTGCATTGAAAAAATATTAGTGAGATCCACAGGAGACCTAAAAAACCTAAAAAACTGTACCAGCCTCACTCCAGTTTACGGTGTTTCCTCAAAACAAAATATGTCAGAGACACGCTTCCTAAGCTCTCGCGTCATTATCATTGAAGAGAATTTTTGCGTTTTACTAAGGCGAGCTCTTATATAACCTTCTTTCAAATTAAAAGAAGGATAGGTTGGGGAAATAGTGGTTGTGGTGAAGGACAAACTTGGTGAGCATAAGGAAATTTTTAAGTGAAAGAGGGTAGAACTGACTTAATATAAAATAAATTAACGATTGGTCTGTTTGGCAGGACAGACATGTAATATATAGGCGAGTAAAATGCTGGCATTTTTATGTAATAATTTCATTCCTAACACCTTGGTATAATGCTTAATTTAATATGTTTCTAGGATCGTTTCTAGGATCATTTCTAGGATCATAGGTTTCTAGGATATATCGGTTTGCGCCTTTGACAGTACGTACAAAGATAATCATAGACTGAATCATTATCAAAGTCAATAAAGAAATTAAAATTTTCATTTTCTGTACCAAAACTCCCATCGTGCTCTACAGAAAAATATTAACAGCCTGTGAAACACATTGAATTCCATACTGCATTTTTAACATAAGAATTTCAACGGTCTCTGGAGCTAAAAGTTGACTCTTGTTAACTGTCCAACTTTCACATTTCTATTTCGAGTTATTCTGGGGTCTCACTGCAACAACTTTTTTACAAAAGGTGTCTCAGGCCTTTACAACGGTGTGATTATAATTAGGTAAAGGATTGCACATGACGTAATCGCATGTCTTTTCTATTTCTGATATAGTAATTTCTCTATTGTGGACTCTTAGTGGCCATTGCTCGTAACAATCAGTTCAATTGTTTCTAGTCCTCCCCCTCCACCCTTCACCCCCTGCCACACACCCTCGTGGTGGCTCGCAGGGTATTACGTAGATGTAGATGTGGTCCTCGATAAAATTTTTTCTCCGTCAATGGAATAAATATCAAATGATGTGGGAACGAGTGCATCGCTACAATTTCATACTAAAGGCCGTTATATGGTCCATTTAGGGTGATGGCCTCGGTTTCCGTGCTTTCCCAATAACTGGAGAGGAAATGCTTCCCATTTTCAATAGAAAGAGTAAAATCTAATATTAAAAGATAAAATCTAAAATAAAATACTTTTCACATCGGTCACTTTCGCGGAAAAATTTAATGGTGGGTGTTAGAAAATTAGAACTCTCAGCAATGTACCCATTAATATGAAGATTTCTCTCCCTAGATAAATCACGATGTCCAATTTTTTAAATTACAGAACACATTCTTAAGATTTGGATGACCGGAGCTGAATAGTTGGGATTCAAAAGTTTCCTTAAAAATGTCAACGAGAACAAGTGAGAGCGTTGAAGTTGTTGCCAAGCTAAGCAATTAGGACTTAAAAGAACCATTACACCGACACTAATTTAAATTAACGCACAGTGTTGAGTATTTTCCAATTTTTTTAGTCTACTCACTTAACCTCCTCAGTCCATAGACATATTCAGCATTATTTTTGGAAAATACTTCATGCATACGCTTTGCGTTGGAAGCCATGTTCGCAGAGTTAATATCTCCGCCACGCGACCTTCTTAATGATGCTGCCACTTATCAGCAAGTGGCGTTGCCAATATTTTGCCTTGCTGAGCGGGAAAAAATTCAAACGTCTGTGTATTGTATACAATACGCCAGGACCGAAGAGGATATAACAGTCTTTTCCAGACCTTAGCCCTCGGAAGGATCTGGCTTCACAGGGACAGAAGTAAATCATATTTGTCGTCACATGACACTAATATTCCATAGGGAGTTGGATAGTTCTCTCTTAACAAATAGATCAATTTGATTGAGTTATTTATCCCATTAATAGATAAAATTAGAGAATGTGCGTTTAAGTACATTTAACTTAGAAGCAAGACGGTGGCAGGAGGCAGAAGAGTAAGCAGCCAGTGTCTCAAACTTGTGACTTAGACCACAGTGGGTATTCCCAAAATACAAAGTGTGGAATACACAAAGTGGTCTTTATTGAACTATGTTTGAGTACAAAATATAGTATCAGGTATATATGTATATTTTATTTTCCTTCAGAAAAAAAAGTACAGAACAAAAAACGTTTTAGAAGCCCCTTTTTACACAAATAGCTCTACAATACACATAAATAATTTATTATTTTCTTTCAAACGAACAAATTTATAGACATTATCACATAATATTTCAACATTTTATTGAACAAATAGCCATTGTTTATTTTTCTTTAAATCTGAATTGACTTTTTTTATATTTTAATTGCCGTTGGCAGTAGGTTGAATATTTTTGGGGCAAAGTAAATAAAACTCTTCTGAAAGATAATTAGATATGGCCTGGGAAGTGGAAAAATCGAATTGAAATCGATACTTTCGCTTTTTATGCCACGGCGATGTGCCATTCAAGTGCCCACTACGCATATGAAAGTTTTTTTACACTTCGTATACGTTAAAATACCATAGGGGTAGAATTTGTAGAGCGCGAAAAAGTATTAGTGAATGATAAAATATAATTTTGTAGGTGAACATATAATCTACATATACATCTACATAATACCCTGCGAGCCGCCCCATGGTCGTGTGGCAGGGCGTGTTAGGTCACCAGCCGCGTAAAGGTGTAAGTTTTTGGAGATGGAAAGGTGACATGTATTATAGGAGTGTATTTAGTGTAGCTCAATTTTTATTGTGGTCTCTTAATATTCGCGGAAAGAACGAGTTCTAGCACCTATCTGTTTGGCAGTGTATCTCTCTTATTTTATCGCGTCTGTTTGACCTAGATGTGTGGTGATGAGTCATGACAATATTCTCTATGTCGCTCTGAAAAATATCAGTTCTGAATTCATCAAGCAAGTTAAGACTAGCGTGTAGCCTCCGAGTCTCTAGGGGCTCCCACCTTAATCCCTCTAAAAGTTCTGAAACACTATATGTACGCTCGTAGCATTTTTAAAGGAAGCGTGCTGCTTTCCTTTGAATTTTATTAATTTCTTTGGTTAAATCTATTTGACCAGGGTACCAAATGCTCGCGGTGTATACGAGGTGTGGCCTAACCAGAGCGAAGTAGTTAAATCTCTTTGACTTTTTCATCCGAGGACCTTCCTATTATTATAATAAAATATTATACACAACCCAAGTGTGACAATGCCTTTGACAAGCAAGATAGAAACAAGGAGCTAGTTGCTACGAGAGAATATTAGGCGTTTATTGCCGCCGTGTTTCGCGATGCTGTTCCATCATCGTGTTATGAGGAGTCGTTGATGGAGTGGGGGGAGGAGACTCGGCACTTAATAAACTCGCTTTCTCGTCGGGAGAATAATGTTCACACGGGTGTGTAAAAGGGGGGGGCACCCTTCCCCACACGCTCGCGACAAAATGCACCCCCCCCCCCGTGTCCCCTCTTTTGTGTTCTCTGCGACTCGAATGCGAGGAAGACGAGTGTGGGGGTGGGGGGGACACACAACCCCCCTGGTGTACTCCGCTCCGAAGCAACCCCACAGCCCCTGCTCTACCCCTCCCTCCCCCTTCCTCCCCCCAACACCACCCAACGATGGCCCGCACGCAACAACGCCTTCTTTTATTCATCGCCCCTCCCCATCGCTTTCTCGTATTCGTGTGTGACTCCCCAACCCACTCCACAGAAAAACCCTCATTTTGAAAATTCTTTTTTTTAAACCCCTTTCCCGTAATTTTTCCTCCAACTCGGAAAATCCCTCTTAGCCCATATACATGAGACACCTCACCCTCCCCTCCCTCCTCCCTGTTTGCCCGAAAAAGTGTGGAGAGAAAAAAAACTTTCCCACCTCTGCCGCGCGCTGATGTTTTAATTCGGAATTAGAATGATGCTCCTTCCCTCTCCCTCATTCTTTCTCTCTCTTCATCTCTCTATCTCGCTTGGTACATTCAGGACCAAGTGCAGTCGGAGTGGGGAACCTGGAAAGTGTTTGCGGGGAAAATATAAAGTGGATAAGGTCCAAAATGTGCGGGTGATGACAGAACATGGGTTAGATGCTCTTGTAATGGACACACAAGAAAGAAGTGCACTTCGTTGGTTTTACCATGTCAAGAGAATAGACCTGCGTCGAACAGCAAGAGAGATGCTTGATGTTAGTGGAGTGAGGGGAATAAGGTAAGACAGTGAAGATCATGAGAACGTGCAAGATAAGAGACTCTCAAAGGAAGAAATATTAGGACTCTTGAAGATAGGAGAGCGTGTATGATGCGCTGCATGAGCGTACGGGAATATAAATCTGTTTCTGAGGATAGAGCATTATGAAGGAAATTATTGAAAAGGAGCCGGTGACCTAGGGCTAAGAGCGATTATAATATTCTACAACTTTGTCTACCCCCGAAAGGGTATGGCGAGATGGGTAAGTAAACAGAGAGGGTGCGGGACGGGAACCACATCCAGGAGCTGACCTGCACCGATCCGCTGCGCACCATAAAAGCGTGCGGATAAAAACACAATGCTGTTTCACGCATTTCAACGCCTACCGAATGTCAAATACACTTGAGGAACACGTCCTAATTTTAATGAAGTTGTAAACAAAATTGTCTCAATAATGATTCGGATTGTGATAAGTTGCACTGTACTTTATCTAGTATCACATTACTCTTCAAGAGTAACACTTTTTGTCAAAATATAAAATGCCTCATGAATCTGGTAACGTGCAAATTTTCAGAAGTAAAATATTTTGGAATTTTTTTTAATTTTAAAGAAAATAGTGCACATCCAGAAAGAGCAGTTGAGGCATTAGTGACAGTACACGGTGTGAAACAAATACATTTTATCGTTAGCGATGAGCCGTAAGTCTCATGAAAATTAACACTTTTAACATGGCGGCAATATTTGTGATTCGCCCAAATGAAATCGTTATACATATTTTAATGTTCTGGAAATCACGTTGTTCCTGATGATGATCTCAGGTTACAGATTGAAAATACTCAGTTCTTCTTTTATGGCCAATGGCCAGTTCCTTCATTTTCAGGAAATAACCTTTGTTTGTGCCTTGAAGCGAGTTTTTAGTTTTTTAGTAGCAATGCGAACACCTTTTTTTATAAGTTCTTTGATCAGAAGAGAAGGCTTTTTTTAAACCGAGGAGAATCTCGATAAAAACGATATCATCACTAAATAACGCCTTCAAATATATGTAATGGGCAATGAATCGAGGACTAGAGGCAGGCAGAATACAGTTAAAAATATTGGATTCATTTCATGATCTTAGGCTAAGTGAAATTAGCGTTTTTAATATTCAATTATTCCACGCAAGCAATTGAAGATACAGACTAAGAGCCTCCAACCATACAATAATGGCAGAACTCTCATCACGGAGCGTAGTACCGACTGAATTTCCCAAGAGAGAACAGAGCAATGAGCCAAAATAAAATAAATACCTCTCTTTAGGAGAAAAAAATTAATCTCAGCGCTTCTCGGTCTATCGTGAAAAAGCAAGTTTTCACGTAAGGTGGGTAACATAAGGTTCAACGCCATATCAGATGGATGGATTAATGTTAAGAGGACATCAAAGGATTCGACGCGTCATCGTTGTTTACTTTTAAGTGAGTGAGGCTCCGTGATTGGCCAGCACCACTCTGTCGCACCCTCCAGAGTCCCCAGGGGGACCCTTTCCCAGGGCCCCCATCCGCCGCACCTCCGGCCCTGCTTGCGTTCCGGGATGAGACGCTTCAAGTCGGCTGGCCTCCGACTTCCGGGTCTGAGCGAGCCGAGCGCACGGCTTCCCTCTCCTCTCCCCCTAGCACACACACACACATTCACCCTCAGATAACATCCCCCTCGCTAAATAACTCGGGCACCCCTCAGCCACGAAATCTCCGCTACCTCCATACATCCCTCCCTTATCTCATTCCTACGAATAAATGACATTTGATATTTATTTTGCTTCCCATTCCCTCCAACGATCCCCGACCACCGCCAACCCCCTCCTCCTCTTCTCCTCACTTTGGTGCCCCCGAAACACCCTCCGCTGGGGCCATACCTCTCTCCCCCGTTTCCACACAAACCCTCCCCACCCCCGCCTCCGACCGCAAATGGGGTCTCCCTCGGAAAGGGCGCGAGGCTGGGGCAGATCCCCCCATTCCCGCTTCAGTCGAAGCGCGGCTGCCCATTCATCCCCAACAACACCCTCTCCTTCGAATGGCTGCGTTTCGTGTCCCTGTTCCCCCCCCCACACCCTAAACAGATTCTGCCCCGCCCTCATCCCCTCCCGCGCCACCCGAAATACATCTCACGGAAGGGAATGGGAGGACGAGGCGAACTCCCTGGAGGAAATAAATGCCACTGCACGCCATCCGAAGAAACGAGGGTCTGAATCGAATGTGAGCGGGTCCAATGAGCAATCTCAATTCCAGCTGAAGGTTTGCTATTATATTTGGTCCTTCGAGAGCCGTGACTAAACAAAGTAACCATGGGTCCGGCATCACTAGGGGACAAGCAGCCAATCGAATGATCACGGTTCTCACATGCAGACTAGAGTATGAGGAACCATAATACCGGCAAATGAGGCTTCAGACAAGATTGGTCGATAGGCAGTGTAGCTAATTCGTTCCTTTGCTCCCTAATGATTGTCCCTTAATCTGCCACGTAATACTAACATCACGTTTCAAATGACTCCTGCTAGACTCTTGTATCTCATTTACATAGTTGCAATACTCATTAATACGATGCTTTACATAATTCCTTAGTTTTAATAGCATTGTAGTATACGTACAGTGTAGTGAACGTTGAGTAAGATCACCTCCTGGCTGTTGTTTCCAGGCTTTTCCTTGAGTATTAATGGTCGCAGTTTCGTTGAATTATTGGGGTTTGTTGCTGTTTATGTTGGTCATGGGTGGGCGGGGAGTTCTGAGGTGAAGGGACTCACATTTCGATCGAAATTGGTCCAATCGACCGCCATTGGTCCGGTGGGGCCCCGATCCGATGACGGACTCCGACAGACCACACGACGTCTACCCAAAAAAGGGAACCGGCCGACATTCTATCCCAAGAATTTGCTCAATGGGCTTCGCTGGCTCTCAAAAGATGTGTGGGAAGTTTTCGCGTAAGCGAGACTGGCGGTGACTCGTCTAACGTTGTTGGGGGAACCCAACAGCTACGAGGACTAGGGGGAGGCGGGGGCCCGTTGTCGTCCTTTTGACGGCAATCCGCCTCATGGTGTCGGCCTCCTAGTGGCTGCGTTTTCGCTAACCCTTCCCACTCCCATTACCCTTTTCCCACTGCCTACCTATTCCCAGGTGATAAGTAGAGCGCGGAAAAAAAGTCTTTTGACTTTTTGTAAAAGTGGGACTTTTGTAGTTTTAAATACAAATCTTCACCAATCTCATCAAATAAAACAGTTTTTAATGATTTTTTTAGAGACTTTTTGGGACTTTTTTGGCTTGGCGGGACTTTTTTGATTAAAAGAGACTTTTCTGGGCCTTTTTATTTAAACCACATGCCTAAGTTAATATTTGGCTGTTGTGACCACATTTGTTTAGCTGTGTGTTGGACACATCTTGTTTTTCATGGGGTACCTACTACACGGAGCAGAGATGTACCGTAAAATGTAAGCTCCTAACATTTGCTAATGCGGAATTTTATTAATAGCTCCGAAAACTGCAATGAATTCTTTCGATTACTCCACCGTTCATGAAGTAAACACACGCAGTGATTCAACCCGAAGGTGGTTTGGATATGTGAGGGTAGAGCTCACCCCGTACTTATCCAATTGCATGCCAAATTCACATATTGTTCCTTTCCCTGGGCCACCTCGCACTTTTTTTTGCTAAGGGTGTCCAAAGACTTCCCAAAGGGATATTATGAACCAGCTTATTTGAACCCGGGTGGTCTTTTGACAAGGCGACAGCGCTACACTGTATGCTAGCACTCCGCTTTTGTGTAGGAGATTAATGGAAAAATGATACAAATATATGAAAGATAATCTAGAATTTCCGAAGAGGTGAATGCCTCACGTTGTGTGTAGATGGTCACGAAATGAGCCTACATTGTAGAGAGGCAAACAATGCGCCCTTGGCACTCGGTCGAAGAGGAAAAGTGAAGGCTTAACAAGGACCGGTGAATGTATACACATTGTATGAACACTATTCTCTTTTATATTCGAGTAAGCCGCGTAAAGTTTCAGTCATTTGCTGAGGTCCCCAAGCGTCGCAAGACCATCGTCCGCTCGTTTGTGCAGCCCAAGGTATAAAGTAAGAAAATGTACAAGGTGAAAGGACAGGCGTCTTCAGGAGCCAAGCTGACTGCGTATGCTTCACTATGCAAGTATCTGCAAGTACTGAGCAACAGTATTTACTGCAATGCTTGTGAAAAAACCGTGAGTATCAATACAACTTTTGAATCTGACGACTTTATTAATTATAATTATTACCTTAAGAATTGTTTAACATTCCCGAATAAGTCAATATTGTTAGATACATCTTTAACTATACATTACGTGTGTTTTTAATTATAATTCCTTATAAAAATACAAAGACCTATATTCAGCAATTCTGAATTACTAACTTTAAAAGTAATTCTGATAATAATTTATCTTTCTCATTATTTTTCAAGATATCATCGGACAAAAAGTCACATGTGAAACAGCACATTGACAGCTCATCGCATCTACCTTAAGTGAAATTAAAGGAGACCGTGAGCTTGCAGAGTTTACGACAGAGCCAACTATCGTTTACATCCACCGGCGATGAGTTTGCTTTGGACTTGTGCGAACTATTTGTGGCATTGAACATTCCTACACACAAATCAAAACACCCTTTATTCACATCATTTATGGAAAAATATTTAAGGAGGACAGTTCCATCTGAGAGTTCTCTTCGGAAAACTTACTTACCGATACTTCACGAAAAGGTATGAGTCTTTAAATACTTTTACGTAGTAAATGCTCTAAAATCTTTTACATACCTGCTCTTTGGATATAAGCGTTAAAAACTTTGGTTTAATACGATTTTAAAGAAATATTCAGCTGTATCAATCATTGCGTTACATAAATAGTTCACTAAAATATAACAAGGTATAAGTAAGTTTAAAATATAACTTATACCTTGAATACATGCCTTTCAACATGCATAGTTTGCGTCGGAAATAATATTATCTACTGGAATACTTTTACTATTTCCTGGTGGTAATCCGACTGGAATAAGATTAAGAACGAAAAAGTATTAACTCTTACGAAGAAAGTAATTATGTGCCCTTGCCAATTTTTATTGCTCTTTTAAGTGTTTGCCTTACTTAACATTTTTAAAAAATGTTCTTGTGTTTTAGATCACGAAAAGTATCAAGGATGACCTGAAAGGAAGCAAGTTATATGCCATTATTGATGAGACAACTGATGTTAAGGGTCGATATGTGTGCAACATATTGGTAGGAAAATTGACACCAGATGAGCCCAATAAGCCCTACCTCATCTAATCCAAGGAACTTGAAAGAGTAAATAATGAAACGGTCGCTCGCTGCATTGACGAATCCTTGAGTAAGTAATAAAACCTAATTTGGTATGGTGAAATGTTTGCTGAAAAAGCGAACATATTCAAATTAGAACTGAAATTAATTAACGGTATGACTTATGTTGATGAGTTTTTACCGCATCTTTACCTTATTTATCGTAATGTACTCACCAATTTTTACAGCTTCCTTGTTTGGAGATAATAGTGCTAGAGAGAATTTGCTTCTTCTCCTAACCGATGGAGCGGCGTACATGGCTAAAGCCCCCAAGGTTTTGCTGGTTTTCTACCATAAAATGATTCAAATCACTTGCAAAGTGCATGCTCTTCACAGGGTATGTGAAGAAATTCGCAAAAGATTTCCCACTGCAAATAAGTGGGTCTCTACCATTAAAAAGGTACTTGCTCTTAATAAAACTAAAAATAAAACTTCGTTGCTAATATATTACTGCAGAACTAATATTTTCGTAGGTATTTTTGAAAGCACCATCGCGCGTGGAAATATATAAAACATTTTGCTGTGATCTGCCATTGCCTCCGGACCCAGTCCTCACGAGATTTGGAACATGGCTGGAAGCTTGCGTGTTCAATGCCCAACACTTCGAAAAAATTAAGAATATAAATAATTATTTGTAGTTATAATTGTGACTGATGTATCAATTTCATTATATGAAATAGAATTCCTGCCATTTTGCTCAGTTAAAAATAACTACAACTGCACGTTCTAAATTGAAGAGGAAAACTGTATTTTAATTTTTTACTTCAGGTTATACAGAATATTGACCCTGAAGATGATGCAGAATGTGTAGAAAATGCTCGAGAACTCTTACAAGTTAGCAAACTTCCACTGGAAATGATATGTATTTTAGCATCCTTTGGGTTTTTGGTTGAAAAAATCAAATACCTCGAATCTTCCATCCTGAGCCTCAGTGATTCGGTGTGGACAATTATGGATGTGAAGAAGAAACTTGCATATGCAAAGGGTGAACAAGCCGAAAGTGTTTATGCCAAATTGTGTAATGTTTTGAGTAAAGACGAAGGCTTTGAGTTGATGAGTGATGCAGCTCAGATTCTCAATGGAGAGGTCAAGGGGCAGACATCTAAGATTTTCCAAAAACTCAATGTAAGTGAAGTGGCTACTCTGAGGTATGCTCCTATGACAACATGTGAAGTTGAGCGATCGTTTTCGATGTACAAACTTATTTTGAGCGACCGTCGCACAACGTTCTCTATGGAAAGCATAGAAAAATACCTTGTCTGTCACTACTTCATGAAATAATGACGCGTCGCCGAGGCAATGCAACTCAAAGTGAATGAAAGTACGTAAATATTTTTCCCATATTTTATATTATGCAATATAGAAATAAAATCTGTTATCCATAACCTGTATTTTAACTTTAATTTCCCTTTTTCAAAATAAAGATAGATATTTATCAGCTATAAAAATTATAGGGGTCAACATTATTCTTCCACAATTTCTGATCATCAAACGAAGTGTTATTCAGAATTTTAAAAATATTTTGTAAATTATGGTTTTCTCCTTTCTTAAAGTCCATAAAATAACTCGAAAACCCACGAATCCGCATCTCTACGCTCTTTTCTCCATCAGTTCAGTTAAATTCAGCCTTTTTCTCAAGGAAATAACTCAGACTTTTGAGAGACTTTTTTCAATAATATTGGTGACTTTTTAGGCGACATTTTTTGCAAAATTGAAGACTTTTTTTTCGCGCTCTAGTGATAAGCGAGAAGCTTCTAGACCGTTGGTTTATAACCCTAGCGAGGTGACTCGAACAAGGTGTATATATTGGTCATTTTCTCACTCCCTGCCTCGCACGCTTTAACTGGCTAAAGCACTCGGCCGGAAATCGAGGGATCCGGGTTCGAATCCCGGTCAAGGCGGATGATTTCTCTCTGTGGAAATTCGCACATGTGTGCATTGCGGGTGACTCCGTAAAAGTGGAATTCCGTGGCTAGTCACGGATAGCTTGAGAGTTGTCAAATAAGAGTGAACGCCTCTCTGTGTTCAAAGTTCGATCTTTCATCGTGAGCAGTGGCGCTAAGCGTTCAGTGGCGACTGATTGTTACATTGTATGTCCGGCAGTCGTAAAGGTCACAAAAATACACAAGGAAAGAGCACGCCTCGGTAGTTTAACTGGCTAAATAACTCGGCCGGAAATCGAGGGATCCGGGTTCGAATCCCGGTCAAGGCGGATGATTTATTCTCTGTAGAAATTTGCACGCTTGAGGTTGTTAGCAGGATATAATATAGATATAAATTTAATTTAGAAGAGTGAATACTATAGGAGGAAAGGGAAGTCATGGGTGAATGTGAAATGAGATATTCTTAAAGTAATACAGTAATACAAGTCTTTTAACTGAGCATATCCCGAAAATTGACAGCGTGACGGGTGCGTACGCATGGTTCTACAATGTATATACAAACTGTGCCACAGCCCTCCAGAAATACAATAATAAACTCAAATCCTCACATACCTGAAGAGAAATTGAGTAGTCAATGAGCCGTCAATATTCTACAAAAATATAGGTACGCAAATGCATTGACGGGTTTATATATCTGCCGTCACAATGGGCATTAAAATGGATTGGTGTATATTAAGAGCCCTGCTATTTACCCTTCTCATATCGCGGTACTTTCTACGGAATACCTATAGTCTCAATATATTTCGCCAAACCTTTTGTTTGTGAAAAGGCAATGCGGCTACCTAGTCAAAACGATTAGTCTGTTGCCTCACGCGGAACGATTTGCACAAATAATTGAGCAAATTTTGCACTGACGTGGAATCTTCAAGTGCTTGTGAATTACATTCCCTCGTTTCCACAAGGAGAGCAATCTTAAGGTAGATAAATAAACTTTGGATACGGGAGAAGTGAAGTAGGATCATCACATCCATCATCACATGCTATCACGCATCACATCGTTGGTTAGCCCCATACAACTTCTATTTAACTATCATAGCGATCTCATCTGTGTTCCATCATAAAGCTATTTGGCTACCTAGTTAAAACAATTTGGTGTTACTTTTTGTAGGAAAATTTCATGACTTTAAATTTTTTACTTAAACCCAACAAAAGTAAACATCCCAACTTAAAAACGTAATGTAAGTGTAGCAGTGATAGTGGAGGGCGCCATTGTAAAATCATTCTCTCTGCGATTGATTATTTGGACAAAATATAGGAAACGTATCGTCCAGGTAGACCGAGTATGTTACATCCAGTATTTTATGGAATTTTGACCGAATTATATTTATTTGGAATTCTGCCGGTCACATGGCTCACAACTCCATAAAACTTTTTGTGGAAGAATTCAAAATTTTTTAAGGATCGTCGGCTTCCCCATTGGATGATAATCATGAAAATTTCTCGGGAATAGTATCGAAAGAGGCTTTCCCTGGTCAAAATTTTAACGAGCCACTCGCTTATCGTCCTCAGCGAACTGAGAACCGAGTGTAGAAATTGGCCGGGTGTGTTTTCTTCTTCTTACTGCCCACATGGCTCATGATTGGCTGACGTTGATTTCATTTTTCACTGTTTTTTTATTTTATCAATGACTGGGTCTGGGACTCTTATATATCTGGACTATTAGGTTTTATTTTTTTAAGTCGAGCAGGCTGATAACCTAACTCGACAACTACCCTCTGTTATCTGGGCTTGAGGCCGATAGTGATACTTGATGAGCTAAGCAGTCCATCCATCAAGGCCACAGGTGGAGTTGAGTAGATATATGGCACTACCAGTTGAGAAAACCAAATGACTCACAATATTTAGACAACCATGTTGGAGTAAATTGATCATTGGTGATAGGCAAATAGAACTGAGAGTAATGAAATTAAAATACCAGGGTGAGGAGGTATCAGGCTGCAGTGATCTCAATAACGAAGCCAAAGAGCAAACAACTAGGTATCTCTGGTTGCCTAAGGGATACTGTCTGGAGTAGTAAATAAATAACTGGAGGGAAGCGAAGTCGAGAATTAATGAAGCATGCATCCGACCCATCATGACTTACGGAATAGAAACAAGAGAAGAGTGACCACCAGGACGATGAACGTTCTCTGAACCACCGAGATGAAGGCTCCGCGACCAATGGTAGGAATATCACAACGGGACAGACTTCGGAATTGAGAGATCCGTTAAACCTGCGACGTGAAAGTTATATGAAGTTGAGGCAGAAAGAGAAGATTTTTTGCTTTTTGGGAGACTATGTGGGAAGAATGGTTGACCCAAGGATTTCTAAGATCTTGTTACGCAGAATTCCAGAGGGTAACCGTCTGCCAGAAAGACCAGCTAAATTATTGAGAGATGACTTGACCTCTCCACCGAAGGAAATATATAGGAGAAAGCATTTCCTGAAAAAAAAACTGTTTAAAGGATCTATTGAATATTAAGGATCTACTAAGATCTATTCAAAGGAAAAGAAGAAGAATCAATGGCCTCCAATGTGTGCTCACCGCGTTATCAGTATCCCTGTATGTGGTCTTTTCCTCCTAACTTATCGTAACGGATTCACAATAATGGTGAAAGGTTGAACTAAGATTATAAATTTCGGGTGATCAATAATGCGCCGTCTGCGCAAAAATGAGTATTACGTGTTACCATAGTACTGATGCCTTAAATATGCAAAAATAACGATAAGAGTCTGATAAAATGTCCTCGTAGAACATCTGATTTGCATTTGAAACAGTATCAATATATTTTACTTGTATTAGGTATATTTATACATTTTATCCACACTCTCCTGTTCCCAACAATCGTAATAACCTTCAGTTTCTTCCATCACATTAAGCCACGCTTTTCTTGTTTTACCCATTCCTTTCACATAAATCACTCTTATCAAACACATAGGTAAACCGAAACATGGCGGGTGAATTCTTTTTGAAGAAATTGCCATGAGAAAAATTCGGCCTGGACCGGGAATCGAACCACGGACCTTTGGTTTGCCGGACCAATGCGCAGACCACTACGCTATTCTACGATCTAGTTGCCTTGTATCCACCAAAATTGCCATGGAAATTAGGAAGCCTGGATAGCGTAGTGGTCTGCGCATTGGTCCGGCGAACCAAAGGTCCGTGGTTCGATTCCCGGTCCAGGCCGAATTTTTCTCATGGCAATTTCTTCAACATAGGTAAACGTTTAACTATTGGAATTTTTTCTTCTTTGATCATTGGAGTGAAATACGAACGAAAAAAATTGGTCATAAAAATTTTTCAAAGAAATTAGAGATTAGTTATTCGTCTCTTTCATCCAGATTGAAAACAGTAGCTATGCATCTTACATTTAACATTTACATTAAATATTAGCAAATGCACCACAGTCCACTTCCTGTGAAAGTCATCACAAAAATGCCATACATATACTGTGGGTGGAGTAAACATAAAATCTTCAGATACAGTAAAATATCTTGGAATTACTTTAACATCTGATATATCGTGGCGATTAGACATACAAAACATATGTGGCGCAGCATTAAAGAAACTAGGTTTTGTCAAGCATGTAATAAGAAGGTTCTCGGATGAAAAAGTCAAAGAGAGATGCTACTTCGCTCTGATTAGGTCACACCTCGAATACGCCGCGAGAAAATGGGACCCTGGTCATAAAGATTTAACCAAAAAAAAATAAAATTCAAAGGAAATAAGCAAGCTTCGTTGAAAACTGCTACGGAAGAACATGTGAACATGAATGTTGCACAACTGTTAGAGTGATTAAGGTGGGCGCCCCTAGATACTCGGAGGCTACACGCTAGGCTTAGGTTGCTTGATAAATTCAGAATTGATATTTTTCAGAGTAACATTAAGAATATTATCATGACTCCTCACTACGTATCTAGGCCTGACAGACGCGATAAAATAAGAGAGATACACTGCCGGATAGATAGGTACAACAACTCGTTTTTCCCGCGAGCAATAAGCGATAACAATAAAAATTAAGCTCACTAAATACACTCCTATAATTCATGTCACCATTTCATCTCCGAAAAACGTACACTTTTACACAGCTGGTGACCTAACACCCCCTGCCACACATCCCCATGCGGCGGCTCGCGGGTAATTATGTAGATGTAGATGTACCATTATATATTTACAATGAATGTCAATTCTTCCACGCCAACGTACACATTTGATTGTTTGCAATTTTTTTCCTGAAAGTTTGCCCAATGCAGTGCTCAAGCAAACTTGCTTTCACCTGATAATCGTTGCAAATGAGTTTGGCCATTTAATCAATGGCGTGTTAATTATTACCTACCGAAAGAATCGAATTTCGAACACCCATGTCCAGCATTCTGTGCTCTTTTTTCAATTCATGAGCTTGCCTTTTACTCGAAATGAGCGCCCGCATATTAATGCAGGTATATGTATTTATTTATGCCAATATGGATTAATTAGTAGCTTAAATAATGATCGCTGTTTTCTGAAATTCACGTTTATGGCCTTCATTGTTTTTCTCTTTCAAAATCAGACCTTTCAGATTCTTGAATAATTAAAATTGCTTTTTCACCTCTGAAGCTTTTTTTCTCAATTGACGTGCGTAAGTTATGGATTTCTATTGTTTTGAATTTCGAATATAAAGAGGGCAAAGTAATGCATATGTATACGATTTTTACTGATGCTTTGAAATTTGATATTCCACGAGGAAGGACGTAGGATTTGTCCAATACGAAGTAAATATTGATAGACTCGCGGAAGAAAAACCATACTTCATAATTCTTCTTTCGCCAACCGAATAGGCATTTTAGAATAGAATTCTTTTACTTCGGCATTTTTCCCTTCTCTGTCTTATTTCAAGACTCATGAAACAATTTCTGTGTGCTGGTAACAACGATGGGAAGAATTGATGTATTCCAATGGATGGAAAACGTCGGACAAACTATGAGGGACTTCGAAATGAATCATAAGCTGATAGTTGAGGGGAGAACTACAGGAGAGACAGCATTTATAATGGTGACTGCTAGTATGGATTCTGAGATCACGGATAGATTAGAGCTGACTTCTGAAATCTGTCAAACTCGCGCTGACAAGTAAATAGTCTTTTATTCAGCTCCTGAAAATATTCTCCTCTGAGCCATCACGCCGTTCAAAATCAAAGCCCTTATAAGTTTGCACTGGGCATGCTGGGATCTCCATCAGACATCGACGTGCAAACATTCCTCTGAGTAGGTATCCTCACCGCCTGGAAGACCAATTTATTCCGGTATATTCCACAAGTGCCAGCCAGAGTTCCATAACGCGCTCAAACTTATGTTCAATCTCACTCTCGAATGAATGGATCTCGGAGCGAGAGTTCAAACATTTCAAAGCACTAAAACCTCATTTCATATTTCTAGTCAGATATTTACATTCAAGCCATTACCATTTCTTACGCTTCTTTTCTACCCCCAATTCTCTGGATATGTATCCCTGTGAAATATTTGGCGTTTTCCAGGAGATAGATGCCGAAGGAATTTTTTCGGGTTTCTCATCGGGGTAGGAATGGAAGCATTGACGGTAGCAGATTTCTTGGCCTGCTGGGAAACCCGCGAAAACTTCATTACGACGTCATCCTTTTCCAAGTCAAGCACATTTACATTGAAAACTTCAAATGTTCCCCCTCCTGCAGTTGATGCTCATATACCTTCCTCGTGAATTGTAAAATGATTTTGTTGCTAGTGTTATCATACAGATTGTTCAAGAGTATCAATATCTACGAAGTCAATTCTGGCCATGAGACTCTAGCCTCTTCCGATGTGCTTGCAATTGACACGTTGCGTCCCGCAACAAATCATTTGCAGACGACGTAGCTCTAGTAGCTGATAATAAAACAGAGCTAAAAGCACTAGCTGAAATCTTCTTAGAAGAAGCTGGCAAAGTTGGTTTACAGGTAAACGAAGGAAAAATGATATATATGAAAATAGCAAGAGAGGCAGAGCCAGTCAACTCAACGCTGGAAGTCAAGGGTCACATATTCGCAGTAACTAAATAATTCAAGTACCTGGGAGTTACTATCACCAGTCAAAAAAAGATGGACCAGGAAATGCAAGTATGATTAAATGCAGCCAATAGGTGTTACTGAAGTTTCACAAAACTGTTGAAGAAGAGGTTTCTGTCAAGAAATACAAAAATAGGATATGCCTAGCGATTATCCAACCTGTTTTCTCGTATGGGTCAGAAGTGCGGACAATGACAAAGAACATACAGAAAAAGTTGTTAACTTTTGAAAACAAGATATTAAGAAGAATAAATGGACCAATCTTGAAGCAGGAACATGAAAAATAAAGAAAAACAGAGAACTCAGAGATTTATACAAAAGACCTGATAATGTGGCCGTGGTTAGAAGCAGAAGGATAAGATGGCTTGGAATGTCAGCAGAATAGAAGAGGACACAGCCATACGAAGAGTGTGGAGGGGACACCCAGAAGGAAGACGCCCACCAGGAAGACCAAGAATAAGATGGGATGACCAAGTAGCCAATGATGTGAGAAAACTGGGTGGTGACATTGAGATGGTGGAAAACAAAAAAGTCTGGAAGCAACTTGTAGGCGAGGCCAAAAATCAGCTTGGATTTGAGTGACCTCTGGAGTAGGTAAGTAAGTTCCGCAACAAATATCAGCGGACTAGACTCAACCCTTCACATTGAAGTTTTAATCGATAAAATTTGCGACTTAAAACAATGAAAAAATAAGTGAACAACGTTTTAAAACTACTTCGATACTTGAATTTTACGAGTCATACGATTACCTCTGCTGTACGTGCTAGGTAAGCAGATGAGGGCGCACGCATAAGACATTAAATCAATTGACTAGTATCACTACGTATCGCGAAACCAAGTTAAAAGTCTAATTCATTGCGATTAAAAGAAATTTTGATTAAAATATTAATTAAATCATTAGTAAGTTTTGAGCATAGGCAAACCACAATCGATTGTGTAATATTTATAAACAGTTTATACCAACAGCACTAGCTGGAAAAGTTCGCTTTGGTCGTCAGCGGACGGTTATTATTTACTGATATAACTTTGTTCAGTTTTTTAAAGAGTACAGGTATGTGGAATTCTATCCTAAAATCTTAGTAGTTAAAGAAATTTAAATAAAATAGTGCAGTAGAAGACCACTGACATCAGTGATAAGGAAATTATAATCAAGCATTTTTCCACGAACAATTTCATACGATTTGAACAATTGCCACCATCTTGGATTTGTCGGATTCGTGAATTCCTTCGCCAAATGAACGAGATAACAAATTCGTTGCTTAATTAAGCGTCATCTGCGCAGTTATCTTGAACTCAATCTATTATTGCAGTTCCAAATGAGACGTTAAAACACGGCTGAATGCTTGTACGCGTTGTTGCTCAATAGCAAGTAACAAATACTCTCGATAAACGCAACTACATAATCAATTGTGGCTTGCCAATGCTAAAAAATAATTAATACTTAAATTGATATTATAATTAAATTTTCATTTTATTGTAATTAATGAGACATTTGAACTATTTGGTCGATAGATTGTGTGACTAGTTGATTGTTTGACCCCCTAATGCATCCATTCGTGTTTACCACTAAGCACTAACGCCGGGAATATTTGCGTTGTGACTCTTGTAGTGCCCCTATGCCATTGAATGCTAGTAAATACATTAATATGAACTATCTCACATTCGTAGCATGGTTGTATTGCACCAAATCATTGTGAACTTTCGCTTCGTATCAAATTTCAACAGGTTTTAGCCAATGAATCAGTAGTCGTAGTTAGATTAACTTTAATGGGTTAGAGCGCAATGCATGTTCGTGATAATTCATTCCATAATGACGAAGAGAAATACTTAATTTCCACTATATGAATAAATGCACCTGATGCAGTGCATCAAAACATTTGTCGAATCAAATATGTTTTGCTGGTTGACGATTGATATTTCTATTCTTCAATGTGTTGAAATATTACCTCACTCTCCCTTCGTGAAGGCCGCGTTCGAGAACTTGTCGTGCAAGGAAGTTGACAGCCAAAGATGCAATGCGCGGATCCGTGCCACACAGCATCATCCCGGGGCACTCTCACCACATGGTCGTTTAATATCGATTGTTTTCTTTCTTCGATACAGGTCTTCGCAACGTGCATCAGTCCGCCATCAATGTGCTTACTATGGTCGCGCTCTCCTCGCGAGGACAACGCATGCGCTTAACGCTATTCAACGCTTTCCTTTGATTTGGATGTGCATTTGCATTATTAGTGACTACTCGCACTGGAATGAAAATAAATGTTAATAAAACAAAGGTTATGAGGATCGGGAAGGAAGAAGGCGATGTCAATATCATAGTGAAAGGTCAGAGACTGGAACAAGCAGAATTTTTCGGATACCTTGGTAGCCTGATAAATATAGATGGAAACTCTACTCAGGAAATCAAGAGTAGAATTTCCACGGGAAAGAAAGCCTTTGAAAAAACAAAAGCTCTATTAACTGTCAATAAAATACCTTATACCTTAAGGAAGAGATTTGCTAAATGCTTTATATGGAGCGTGGTCCTCTATGGATCAGAAACTTGGACCGATAGGAAAAAGGAAGTCAAGTATCTTGAAAGTCTTGGAATGTGGTTATGGAGAAGGATGATGAGAGTGAGGTGGACGGACAAGGTGAGGAATGACCGAGTTGTGGAAAGGATTGACGAGAAGAGATCAATCATGAATGCAATAAGAAGAAGGAAGGCAAACTAGTTGGGGCATGTCATGAGGCATGACTGCCTCCTGAGTAAGATAATGGAAGGAAAAGTGAAAGGAAAACGCAAGAAAGGAAGAAGAAAATTTGATATGTTGACGGATTTGAGGGAGAACAGGAGTTATCCAAGAGGTGAAAATGTGGGCGCAAAATAGAGGAGGTTGGAGGAGTTCAGCTGGAACATGTCTTGGGACAGTTCTACATTGTTGATGACTCGCACCGCAAATTCGCTGATTTACTTGAGTGTGCCGTGGCGGTAAATAAGCCCAGTGAGCTCGTTAATGGCGGCCATGCGGTGGAAATGGTCGACAAGACCAACCCAGTCGATAGAGCGACGGATACATCGAATCGAACGACCCCCCACTCACTCGACCACTGCGGTGGACGTCGTCGCGCGTGAGTCATCGAAACCGACGGCGGCGGGGTGAAGCGTAGAAATAGTGGCCGCGGTCGGTTGGATCTTACGACTGGGGAGGGGGAAGAGGGGGGGGGGGGAGTTAATGGCTGCCAGAGGAGGTGGCGACGTCGCCGCAAAGATGATAGCGTGAGGGGTTGAGAACTGCTGTGGAAATCCTGGAGCTGGATGCCGGAACGGCGTGGGAACGAAAGGTGCGGTGAGGCAGAGGAGTAGGATAAGCGTACGGTGCACTTGTGCAGCGGGGAAATGGGAGGGGAGAGAAAAAATGATGCGCGCTCGCTGCTGTCTCGGACATAGGGGTGTATTTGAGCGGTGTGGCGGGCGAGGGCGCTCTTTCAGCGATGAGGGTCCGAGTAACACGGGCGGATGTGACGTTCGGATATAAATGCGAGTTCGTGGGGGAGGTACGGAGGCTGGAGAATGTGCTCCAGGAAATGTTCCCCCAATCCCAGAGGTTAGGAGGAGTTCGCGTTCCAGCCAAAGGGGAGGAGGGGATGTTTGGACAAATGGCCAATTAGCGCGTGCCCTCCTCCTCCTCTCGACACCTTCGGAGACCCCTGACCTTCCCCCCCGCCCCACTCCCGTTCTCTCATAACTCCCGCACCCATCCCGAATGGAAAGCCCTTTTGCGTCGTCGCCCGTACTTTTTTATGTTCCCTTCCTAGTGGGAGGGGACGGCGACACCCAAACCGTTTGCGATCAACGGGGGGAGAGAGGTCCATCCGCGGGTCATCTCCGTCCGAATAGCCTCTCTCACTCCACCCCTCGGTTTCTCGCCCCCGCTCCCACCCCTCCCACCCCCGATCCTTCACCCCACCCCCAGAAACGAATATGCTCTTGTTGCACAAAAGAAAATAAAATATAACATTCTCGCGAAGATTTCCGCGGCGTTTTCCATTACTGCTCGTTGTTTTCGGGTTTTCCAACTTCGTGCGTTGACATTGTCCGACAACGGTTTCGGTAGCCATCCTGCTACCATCTTCAGGTCGAAGGTGGTGAGAAGCTGTTCACGGATAACTTCAACAGAGACAAAGGCTATCCACTAAGCAACTCATGGAAGGGAGTTATCCGTTCCGACCAATCACAGCGCAGCACAGCGAAGTCGGTCGCCATGACGGCCACAAACAGCTTCTCACCACCTTCGACCTGAGACGGTAGCAGGATGGCTACCGAAACCGCTGTCGGCAAATTTCAACGCACGCGGTTAGAAAACCCGAAAACATCGAGCAGTAAAACAAAATATAATTTGGAATTTCACCAATGACAACTTCGAAATTATTAATGAGCGCATTACGAGAGGCATAAAGGTTTAGTGGGAGTAATTAACGACACGACACACTTCACTATGCAATGATAAAATTAATGAAACGTCGACCTATGGGCAATTAACGGCGAAAAATTTTCAGGAGGTGAAATTTCACCGACGTGAACTCCTCAATGGTTATGTCACCAATGTTTGTGAAAATACTTGTATTTCGAATCTACATCAATGCACATAGGTACAAGATTCGCAATACTTGTAAGTGATAGTAAACTGATCGGTCTCAAATGACTTTTTCATTGAACAGAATAACATCGAATCTAGGTGCATGGTGTTTGGGTGATGCGGCTTCGGAGTCAGAAATTTGTTCGACTGAGCTGATGAACAAGTTGGGACAATTAAGGATGGTACTCTGGAGAGGATGAAATGTGCGAAGAATAAAGAGAAAGATCAGAGGTTCTTCAAGAGTCAACAGCTCCGCAGCTTACACTGTGAGAGCAAATTCATAAATCCGGATTTGCGAGGGCAATATTTTAGGTCCATGGAGGAATTTAAAGTTATAATATCTGAATATAGAAAATCATTCTATGATTTCCAGATTAAAGCCTCGGATAATGTTGTTCAATCTGCTTGGAGTATAATCTAACTAAACACACTATCATGATTTCAGTCCCCACAGCCGAAGCATATCTTATTTCACGAGTACACCACCTCCGATCCCCTTGAAATAGCCAGTAAAATCAACGAGCAATTTTGTAATTTATCTTTGCGCATTACCAAACTCAAGAGACCACCATCCCCTATGCCTCGTTCTTTCCCTAAAACTTTCATTCTTTACCCTACCGATAGTATGGAAATCATAAAAATCGTGGGTTCATTTGAAAATTCCTTATACCGTGGACCTGATGAAATTCCGATGAGTGTCATCAAAAACTGTATTATACACTGCACCACCCCTAGCTAATATAATCAATACGTCCCTGTTTGAAGGCTATTTTCCAAATTACTTAAAATATACGTCTGTTTCGCCCATTCCTAAAAATGGTTCCACATCTGACTCAAATAATTACAGGCCCATTTCAGTAGTTTCAGTATTTTCAAACATTTTTGAAGAAGTTTTTCATAATAGAATTATGAATTTCCTGGACACTCACAAATTGTTACTTACACCCCAACCTGGTTTCAGGAGTGCTAAGTCAACGACATCTGCTTCTTTTAAATTTCTAAATAACCTGTATCAAGCCTTGACAGACAAAATTATCCCTTTGGACATCTACGACCTGTCAAAGGCTTTTGATAGCATTGACCAAGACATATTATTTTATAAGTTCAAAAATATGGGCATTAAAGGTAAATCATTAGACTGGATCAGCTTTTTTCTCTCCAATAGACAGTACTGTGTAAAATGTTTTCAAATCTGCAATAACATACTAACTCATGGTTTATCTCCAACACATATACTCTAAGAGGTGTCCCTCAAGGGACCATTCTTGGTCCCTCACTATTCATTATTTATACTAATGATCTACCTGACTCCAGTTCTACCAGTAAACCCATATTGTATGCAGATTACACCTCATGCCTTTGGAAATATGAGAATTTGAATGGATTAATAAACCATGACAATTATTCCATTAGAGACACGTCCATTTGGTGTTCCACTTATTCTCTGTCACTAAACATGGACAAAACAGTTTACCTTCAATATCTTACCAAAAAATCTCCTCCTTACTCCAGCCCATTAATTAAACTGATCAATAATACAATAAGACGCTCTACTCACATGAAATTCCTAGGCCATTATCTAAATGAAAGTCTTGATTGGTCACTACATATTGACTCTATCATAGGGAAAATGGCTACTGGTATCTTCATATTGCGCAAACTACTAAATGTGGTCTCTACTGATACTCTCAAACTAATATACTATACCAAAATAGACTCTCACTTAACTTATGCAGTTATTTTCTGGGGAAACGATAGTTACAATGGAATGAAAATAAATTATTGTTGTTATTATTATATTATTCATATGATATTTGAGGGTAAATGCGTGCAAGACTAAAGTAGTAGTTTTTTGATAAGGAGAATGGGGAGAATAACTGTGTGATGAGGGCGAATGGTGAAACAATTGAACAACTGGACGATTTTGTGTACTTAGGTAAGATGTTTGCGAAAGATGGACGGATAGAAGAGGAGATAAAGAGACGGGCGAATGCCGGAAGGAAAGTGGTAGGAAGCATGTGGAGCATATCAAGGAATGAGTGCCTGTCTAAGGAAGCGAAAATTGACGTGTACAAAAGTGTACCTCTCCCCACTGTGTTGCATGGTAGTGAAACATGGGTATGTCAGGATAGACATAAGAGTAGACTAAGCGCCGTGGATATGAGTTATTTGAGGAGTGTTTGCGGCAAAAGTAGGAGGGATAGGGTCAGGAATGAGTAGGTAATAAATAAATGTGGGTTAGATGCTCCAGTAATGGACATAGTATATGAAAGGAGTGTGCTTCGTTGGTTTGGCCACGTTGAGAGAATGGATGAGAGTTGAATAACGAAACAGATGTATAAGAGTGAAATGAATGGTGCGAGAGGGAGAGAGGTAGGCCGAGAAAGTTGTGATTGAGGGAATTCTTAGGAGGAGGAAAGCAGGAGCCTTAAAAACAGGAGGGCGTGTATGGAGCAGTGTATGGGGGTGAATGAAACAGAGAGGTTTGCAAGGATAGGTCAGCAGGATGGAGGAAATTATTGAAGCAGAGTAAGGTGTACAAATATGTATTTATGAGTGAAACTTTGTAACCGTGCTCCGGAAGGGAACGGCGTGATTGGTATGTATGTATGCATGTTATATTTGAGATAAAATGGAGATGTTTCAAAGAAAAAAATTACATTGTAAAAAGGTACTACAGATATTAAAAAGATCATCGTCGTTCACTGTTATGATTGGCAGACTGCTCCGGTTTCTTATGAACTTCCTCCTTAGTTTGTCTCTCACTCTTCTCCCTTTGCCTCCTTCTTGAGACTTTTCCCTCAATTTGTCCTTCAATTGTATTTTTTTGAAACCCAATGTGCCCCAGGGTGTGTTCAAACCATCTAAGTCTTCTTCTTAGTCCTTTCCATTTCTACTGTTTTGTAAACTTCTTCATTTTTTTAAATTTGATCTATCCTTTAGGTCTTCAGCATACCCCTCCAACAGTAGGCCTCGATAACTGCCAGTCTTTTCTGGTTTGCTTTTTCAATGGTCAATGCTTCCGATCCATAGAGTGCCATGATCCTCACGAATATTTTCTCGAACTGTTGACCTTGTTCGTAGCCCCATCTTCTTTGCACACAGTAGTCGCCTATTCTCCGTAAGCGCTTTCTGAGCTTTTTCCCCATTAACACTTTCTCGGTGCTTTTTTCTGTCAAGAAGATGGGAGATCATAATTTTAATAAAAAAAAATTTTAAAGTGGATAGTCTTTTAGAAGAAGTAAAAAATTGTGAGAAAGCTCGGAAGGAAAATGTCCATAAACACGCATGAATACAGATGATCTTTTTCGCTCCAATCCAGGAGCACCTTCACCCGGGATAATTACTTCTTATTCCACGCGAATGCTCAACCCACACACGTATTTGGAAAACACGGGGCACAGGAGCTCGTTGGAGGCGGGGGGGCGAGGGGGTGGCACAATCTGAGAGGGGGGGGGAGTTAATTGGGGCGATTGGCCGTCCGAGAGAGGAATTGGATTCTCCTCTGGATGGGACTCGGAGGCTTCCGTCTGGATCCATTCCTCCTCTCTCTCTCTCTCTTGGCGCCCAAAGGCCTTTCCCCCCCTCTCTCTATCTCTCGCCACACCAATCACAATCGCAGTTAATCTTTGCGGTGGAGAGGCTGGACCGAGTTCCATTAGCGCAGTCACGACGTCCCGACTCTCCTTTCCCATGGGAGAGGAGGCGAGCGAGAGGCTGAACAAGAGAGGAGAAGAAGAAGGGGAGGGCGGGAGGAGTAGCGGATGGATATGTGAAGGGGGAGGTGGGATTTGCAGGGGAATATCCCTCTCTCGGAGGCAACAGCTCATTTGGGACGGAATTGGAGTCGGAGACCTATCTCATCTCCGCCCCTCGCCCCCCCGCCCCACCCCCGTCCCAGCTCATTGTATTGCTGCTACTTCGAAGGCATTGCACAGTAAAAAGTCGATCTGATTCTAAGACAGAAAAGGGAACTGATTTTCAAAGGCAACATTTTTAACACTGTCAGTTGAATTTCACAGCCATTTCCTTGTCTAAGAATACATCTACATCTACGTAATACCCTGCGAACCACAATGAGGGAGTGTGGCAGGGGGTTAAGATCACCAAACATGCTCTATTGACATGCAACTAGGATATTTAATGGAGACATGCTAGATAATAGGGTCACATGCAACTAGATTGTTAGTATCTACATAATAAGAAAGGGATTATTGGTAGTTATTACATGCATCATGCACTACAGACTACTCTAACTATATTTCACCTACCTATCACTTTGCTACGCTGCCTATTGTTCTCTCTAATGGTACGCGGGAAAAATGACATTTTAAATCTATCGGTACGACAATCTATCTCTGTAATCTTGTTAATCTGATCAAACCTAGCATAATACGCAGGGGTTTTTAATATTTATCTAACGTCATCTGTGAACAAATCGGTTTCGAATTTATTTAAAAGGTTTAACCTAAATTTTAACCTGCGCTCTGATAGTAATTCCCATCCTAGTTCTTCTATTAAATGAGGTAGATGCAGATGGAATGAGGTAGATGCAGAGCTGAAAGTCAAACCAAGTGGTGCTAGTTGTAAGATAAGTTAGTAAGTTGTAAGACCCATGTTGAATTAAGGACAGCCCTGGTCTGACAGTAATCATTTTCCATCAACATTCACTACCTATGGTTATGCTACCAAAGTTTTAGAAACTACACGCATTAGAGTATTTGGCAACTAAAAAATTCACGTAGATACAAGAGATATATATATATATATATATATATATATATATATATATATATATATATATTTTTTTTTTTTCTCAAATTAGCATTCACAAGACGGTGTGCTAGCTAGCTAGCTTGTTTCTGCAAATTGTCTTGTTGTTCCTGTTCCACTGAACCCTCTCGTACATAAGCAGGTCCTTCATTCGGCCCAATTCCCTCCACAAAATTATCAACAATTTCACTGCCATCCTGTTCTCGCTCTCGAACACAATGGTTCTTACTAATATGAGTTCTTCTGCTGGTGAACTTAGCGAAGGCTTTCACATTCTCACACGATTAACTCATCGCCCGAAATGTATTCTACTTACCATAAAATTTATAATGGGCAATGTGGAAGCGCCCACTTAAATCCATACTCCGATATCGTCAGAAGATGTACCGTAACGTCAACTTGAGCCTACTAGCCACTTTTAGTTATAACCAACACTTTCATTAGAAGTAAGGGATCTGATAAACTCTCTCGTAGTTTCACGAATGAGCGACGATGGCGAACGATGTAATGGGCACACAAACTTTGATGGCAATCCACGATAACCCGCTAATGCGAAACCGGAAACGACTTGAATCAGACAGGCAGAGTCATTTCCCCATTTTTACCGCTAGATGCCGACAGCGCTGCCTGATTTCCTGACCTAAGCGCGCTGATTTTCAGCACCGAGTCCTTGAAAATCAATGTAGGTGTGTGATTCTCACGCGAACTGCCCCGTAAATGTAGACCACTACCGTAATATCACACTGCGTTTAAATTCAGATGGCATTGAAAACCAGACTTACTTTTTACAGTGTGGGGAGGCAATCGAGGATCGGAGGGAAGAAAGAAGGGAACTACTGAAGTTTGGGGTTCATTTGCGATGAATGGAGGATTTTGAAGGGTGAATGTCGGGGAGTATATTGCGAGTCGGAAACATGCAATTCACCATCGACGGCATCGGACAAGTCGAGCATGTCATTTTATAGAAGACCGCAACCCCAGGATTCCAGATTAGAGAATGCTGGGTGACTGGCCTGCGCTCCAGGAGGGAAGTGATGACGTTACACCAAGAGACTAATCTAGAGAGAGGATTCCGTGTCTTTCCATTCACATATTCCGTTGACGGTACTATCGCCTATTGATGAAACACAGGTGTCAGTAAAATCATTTGTATGGAATATACAAAGTTTTGTTTTCCCACCAAATAGTTATTCCGCAAAGTTACGCCGGAAACAAATACTTTGGTCCGTAGACAAATATCAGCCCATTCCTAGAGTGAAATACGCTTAACTAGCGTAGCAAATGTGACGTCTCCCAACGTGTTCGACGGAAATGTGTCTTTTAAATTCGACAGAAACATTTTAGGTTACCAGGAGAGAACTGCTGCAAAAACGTTTGTAGGGTGGTTGAGTCCACGGTATGCATTTTAAAATGTCACAGTTGTAGTCAATGTAATCAGTTTCATTCAGTTCAGAGCTCTGAGAACACCTGACTTACGGAGGGCACATACCAATACTAAAGCACACTTTGCTCTAAAATTACTTCGGGGGTGGGAAGGCACATAATTGACCAAGTAGAGCAAATCACGTATCTGGGTATAGTATTTTGGATGAAAATGGCTTAATTGATTGGGATATTAGATGCAAAATTTTCTTGGCTTAAGAGGCATTCTCAAAGAGAAGAGGGGGAATTAGGTGATGATTAAGGAAAACACTTGTGAAAACTCTCTCTAGTATGAAGCAAGGCGATACAAGGGCTTTCGTTTTCCGTTCTTTCCAATGCTCTTTAACATCTCTGCAGGTCCTACTCCTACCACCTTATTCCTTTCATGCCTCCGAATGATCCTTCAATTTCAGGACCGAGGATGCCTGATTGGATGGCATACCTGACATTGTCGTTTTCCTAGAGAATGATCCAGAATTCACAGATGGACAAAATACTGTGCTGAATATGATTAATTGAATTAGGCAAGGTCTTCCAGAGAATACATTGAGGTTTAGACAATTGCTCCCTTGAAAATCAAAATAAAAGCTGTGACAGTTTTATCCAAATTGGACAACACATCAATGTAAAATGTCTAACGAAAACGGGAGGATGGACACCATAAAAGCATAGAAGAAATATATTCTGGGAAAAGGGACCAGAAGATGAAATATTCTATGAAAGAAAAATGCACCTGTGGTCGCTTACTGTAGAAGGGACAACCAGAATATTACAGAAACGGATAATGTTTTTTGTTAATGAGATTGACCATTGCAGTGTCTAATACATATTTTCCTTTAATGTCCAACGAATCCAAATTTGGAGCATCTTTGCCTCGGTTTAAAGTGATCAATGAAAAGCATTATATTCGTGCCCGGTACGGCAACAGTCAAGGATCCAGGAGAAAGATGGAGAGAGAGTCAGATTGGATGCAACTATGTACTTTGAAGTTACTTTTAAAAATCAGGCGTGGGAATCAATCCCTCACTTTGCCCCAGTGTGGACCATCTACACAGACTGGCCGTAAACACATGAGATAAATCAAAAGGGCATGAACACAGAGAAACGGAAAAAGTACGGAAGCCCGTATATGTCATATAAGCAAGATGGAAAGTTACAGAAACTCTCAGGAAAGGTCGGTTCAAGAATCAAGCAAGGTGAATGTGAAGCAGTCGAATATCACATTAATGCAAATGTGACATCCATCCAGTCAAAACAGCTCCAGACCTACGTATATTAGGCGTGCATCCTTGAGCCTTGCGTTGGACAAAAACGTTTTGGGATGCTTGTAAACTGGGCTTACCATCCGCAGACCCTTCACAATGAGCGTTTGATTGATGAGAACAAGCAGCGGACATTACAGTAAAGGCAAATCCTACGAGAAGCACGTCCGGGAGTAAGCTATGGGAAGCTAATCCGTAGAGGTAAGTGAAATAATTTTTTCAATAATCTCAAAGTTGCAGTATTAAAAATACAAAACCATCAGGATTACTACCCGGATGGACAAAACAGAAATTAATGTTTTGATCCTCAATAAGGAATGTGAGTCGATAGTCAAACCAAACATTCTCTAGGATTGGTTTTCGTCTCGACTGTCGGACATTTGTAACGGATCGAATTTTTTGCAACGTATTGCTACGTTTTATCCCTGAAGATGAAATAAAAAAGCAAATTTAGATGTGGCTTTTGTAGTTATTCAAGATGGTCAACGTGTTTAAAATACTGGTGTTTTTGGAGTTACTCTGGCTATTAGCACCCAATTGCATGCGATAAAGAATCCATGATGTGGTAAAGGTTTGATGAGAAATGGAAAAATTGGCGACAATTAAAAGAAAAGAAGTCGAGGAAGAAGAAAATCCCAAAATTGTTATTCGAAGGATGGATCGCAAATAAAAGGAGGCTGTAACCGGTAATTAAAAAAATTTGCAGTAAACCCAGTAAAAATTAAAATTTGAACGAAATTGAAACAAGTTTTACACCTATAAATGATCACAATATTGCCATCCGGGTGGATAACATCTAGTTCATTTTCTGATCAACAAAATTATACAAATTCGTATTTTAAAACGAAGATTGAAACCATATGCGATTGTTTTCCTCTGTGGCGCCCGCCAGAGAATTTCTTGTAAGAAATCATCTAGACATTTTTCTGTAAGACAATGTAGGAAGAAAATACAACTGCGGAAAGCAGTTTGCATATCACTCCAAATTAATAAAATAACGATTTTTACAACAATAATTATAACTTACAATTAGGAGAATGAATTTGTAAATGATATAATATCCGGATTCTCAAGAGTTAATTCGTACGGAAATATTTTACCAGACCATATAAAAAAATATAAAATTAAGATTTCACTCTTGATAGATTAAAAAATTGAATACAAAGTTAAAAATATTCTCTCCACTGAAAAATTGGCGAAAATAAAAACAATACCGATGAAATTCTTTCTCGAGTATAAGGATTAAACTAAAAAAATTCGGTTCCTATATCTTATTTCTAAATACTATCCTTCCACAGCTACGCTTAAATGGCACCATCTCGTAAAATTAACTAATGACCTCTTACGACCATAGGATGGTGTTTTCGCCATCGGTGAGATGAATAATGAAAGAAATTTTGTAATGTCCACTTAGTTTTTTATTGGTACAACGCGTTTAAACGATTACATCGCCGTCATCAGGTACAAAAAAACGTTGAGTACTTATATCGGTAATATCTCAAGAATCTAACTCATAGTAGTCCGTAGATGATCGATTTCACTGGAATTCCACTGGAATCACCTCCCTTTTTCAGAAACCAAACAAGATGCATCCCTACTCTCTCAAAGAGCATTTTAGTTTTCTTTATAAAGAATTCCGGGTGAACTATTGATTCGGTGACCCGAGACAATTTTAAGTTCTTGCGGGTTTAGAAGACAGCAAAGACTGGGAGCTCTCGACACCCGGTGTTGAAAGTGGATGCTGAAGGTAAAATTGTCGAGTAAAATAAGAAATGAACAGGCAAACAGAAGAGTAATAAAGGAAAAGACCTGAAAGAAGAAACAGGACACACCTGAGAATTAATGTTTGTTAAGAATATAATTGAAGGAAAAACAGAGGAAAAATTCCCAAGAGGAAGGCCCGAAAACAGTGACATAGACCAAATAATGGAGAAAGTGTATACGGAGATCTACTATGGGGTAAGGGAACAATAATCGATAGATAGCGAAGGGTGGAGGTCTGCTGTCAAACAGTCTTAAAATCGAACGACCAATGACCGACCAATGGACTCGGTTGACCCCATTCGCGAAACTTAACATTGTTCTCGCCTTCTCCCTCTCTCGTGGAATAAGAGAACTGAGTATCTTTTCCTCAAATATTACTTTTATGGTGAGACTATGGTTTCAACGCTGTTTCTTCGCTCTCCTTTTTTAATACCTGCATCATCGACTGCGGTAGTTCCCAAAGCATTGTGATCGTCACATAATTATTAATTTGTTCGAAAGGCCCTCCATCGGCAATCTCTCAAAGCGAACAACCACACCACATCACATGTCGGCTCGCAAATATCCACTATCACCACCCAGAGCAAACTGCCCTAACCCACCCCCCCCCCCCCCGATACCCACCGGATTTCTCTTTTTTCGAGCCCCCCTTTAATCTCTTCTCCCCTCCCGGGGGGGTGGGGCTTTTTGCAACCCCCTTGGGGGGCTTCCACCCTCCCCCGTGTTTCCGTGATACCCCGCTGCCGTATCTGCTGCCTCCGCACAATTTCTCCCATCCGCCGACACACCCCGCAGGGGTCAGAGGGTACTAGCACCCTCCCCTACCCCTCCCACTTCTCATCAACCCCCTCCCCCCCCCCGAAAATCCCCACCCACCCTCCCGTCCGTCCACTGCTTTATAATTAATGCTCCCTCGACGCCGCCCCTCCCCCTCCTCCACCGGTGCATGGCGCGGAGGGCATGCACATGTGCACCCACCCACCACCACGTCACCATCGCATGCATGTATTCGTGGTGCGCGTGAAAGCATCGTCAACACGCGTTTGTTTGCCCTTCCCTTTGCCCAGCGCTCTCATTTACATGCGGAGCGCCGTAATGGAACGCAAACGCGTCAAGTTTACTCTACATTACATTCCCAAATAATATTTTCGTTATTGAATTTTCCGCAAACACGCGCGCCTCTCTCGCTTTCACTTTTTGAGAGTTTCCACGGGGGTGAGGAGGAGGAGGAGGTGGTGGAACGGGGGAGGATCGGGGGTGTATGGAGGCGAAGGTGGGCGGAGGGCGGGCCGGGAGGTGTGTGGGAGGGGCGGGTTGCGCCATTTTAATTAGCTCGCCCACCCACCACTGGAATAATAACAACCGCACCCGCGGAATAATATTTGCTGCGCCCGACACGAGTTAACTCGGGGAGGGGAGGAAACAAAAAAAATACTGTTTACTCTACAGCGACATCAATTTTTTCGAACCGAAATGTCTCCCCACTCAATTCAATCACAGGCGAATTTCATCTGCAACTAGATAGAATATCTGCGAAAACAAAGTATGATTTCGAATGAATAAATGTGCCTACAATTTTTTCAGTGGTTAAATCGAAGCATGCCGGTGCCACGCTAAGGTTAGGGAACGGATTTCAGAAAAATAATTTCTGCCACGGATTCGTCCGTTAACTTTTCCCGCACTCATATCACAATAACTACGAGGAAATGACATCCTCACTCCTTCTGTTCCGGTTGAAATATTCCCGGAAAAAGACAGTTGTTAAGTAATGGGGCCAAGGAAACTTATTGATAATATACATAATTCCAAAAAAGTGAAGATCCTTCGTAGAGAAAATACATAACTTCACCATGATGCAAATTTCTACCTAGAAACTTTATTATCAGCTGAAGCAAATTTCTGAGCAAGAAATACCAGACTTACTCTCTGTTGATGAAATGTGGTAAGGAAATGAAAAATGAGTGTAAATCGTGGCATTATTTTCCGTGCCTTAAATGACATGTCGAGATGATATGTGGAATACAGAAATAGTTATATAAAAGCTGGGCACATATTACGTCGAGAGCAAAGATTTGTAAAGTTATGATTATCGATAATTTAATAAAACTGAAAACGCTAAACTAAAATTAAATTCAAATCAAAACGCTGGGATTGCTGCCAGATGTGCAACCACCTGCTTTAATATGAGATTCATCATATAATTAAGCCCATTATTCGTATATGAAATATGGATCGCTGGAGGAAGTTTACACCTATATGTAAGGAAGCACATGGAATACGAAGCGGTTACGGACAGAAGCCTTTGGCGGGGGTAATGTGAATTAGTGACCATGTTCGAAAGACATGTAATTCTTATCTAGTATCCAAATATCGATAGGTCTCGAGGTTAATGCAGAAGTAATGATAATAGAATCACCGACAGTATACTGAACCACGCACGTTCATGAAGATTTTATGAAGACCTTTTAAACGTTATATCAAAATATTTGGCTGGACGATTCCATACAACTCTTGCAATAATGGAATACGTGCTATCTCTATTACAGCAAACTGCACTCTTGGAAAAAATGCCATCAACCCGAAATCAGAGCATCATGAATTTAGATGGTTTGAATGTAATGTCTTCGTACAAGAGGGCGCAAAAAAGTTTTTCAAATTACTATTTCTCGAGAGACTTTTCCTGACACCTTTAAGAATATCCACCTATATTGATTCAATCTCCTTAACTCCCCATTGTATTCCATCATTCTGTCTTCCTTCCCTTCCTGCCTTACGAATCACTTCTCCCCTTGTTACCTGTTCCTTCTTCCTACCCTGTCTCTCCCTGACCTCCTCCAGAAGTTTTCTTTCCTTCACCACCATGCCCAGCGCTTCCATGTTCGTCCTCGTATCCATTCATCGGACTTTCTACAGTCAGCTCTACACTTACTTTCCAAAAGGCTTCCTACATTATCTCACATCTTTCAGTTTCATTTTATCCTCATTATTGATTTCCATTCCATATTTTACGCTTTTGTACCTATCCATATACCAATTCTTGAAATCGTCTGGATTATTAAGAAACCAGAACATGGACTCCAGCAAATATAACTTCTTTTATCAGCCATCCTCCTCCCTTGTTTCCTGCATCAAGCCTTTTACTTGCCCCTCTTGCCGTTTTCATAAGCGTATGCGTCAACTTCAAAGGCGTCAACGGGCAGCCTTGTCTCGCCCCACTCCCTGTAACTGATCATTCAGATTCTCCATCAACAATCTTCACCTGTGCCGTCCAGGTCAGAAGTTAGTTGCGACCGAGACTCCTATCTCTCCAATCGACTCCTTGTTTGATAAGTATCGTCATTAGTTTTTCTGTATCCACACTGTCAAACTTATTTACGAAATCCACAAATGCAAAATATTTTGATTATATTTAAGCTTCCATTCTATATGTGCTCATAATTGATAACGCATCTTAAAGTTGTCTTCCACTCCCTAAATTCGAGCCGATCGTCACCCAAATACTCACTTGATTTAATCCTAACCAACCTAATGATAAAGAATCCAGTATATTATTGAGAGGAATATATTTTATGCCACGATTCCGACACTTATGGTATTGCCATCCTTAATCAAATGCATCGGTCGGTGCCTCATTAGGCATGATGATTAAAGATCCCCATTTAATATCACGGAATACCTGAGGCGACGACCATTCTCGAATCGACAAACTGCTTACATTTTGTTGAAATGGTCTATCTCTCTCTCTGATATTTGTATTTTAATTTTATATTCATTTCAGTGTTGTTACACAACAAGGACATGGAGAAATTATGGCAATAAATGGTTTCAAACACTAATAAATTTACTTAAGAGGCCAAGTGATCTCAAACTTCGGGGCGCTGATAAAAACAAACCTACCAATCAAAAGCGGATAAATACAAGTACTTTACCTCACAGTAAAATAATAATCAATCATTGAGACTCGATGAATTATTGCGACAATTAGACAGTGCGAAACTTTAAAATCAACTGATTGGTGGGTTTTTGTTCAATGCTTATCATAATATCCCAATGTATGGTACATCGTCCTTTCTATACCTGATGATATTCGCTGGTGACGATTCGCAGATAATGAAACAACAGCAGCCAAACTGATAGATGTCCTCAAGGAATGTGCAGAGAAAGTCATCCTACAGATCTCTTTCGAAAAGACCGAATTCTTCTGCTCAAAACTAGACATCGAAGTACTGAACACAAAATACGACAAGATAAATGGAGTCACTCCTTTTAAATATCTGGGCGAGATCCTTGAACCCACAGGAGGAGAGAAGATAGCACAGAAGGCTCGATTACAGAAAATGAAGACAGCATATGGCAAAACATACAATATCTATGACAAGAAATGCATCCCCATAAACACAAAGATAAGGCACTACAACACTGTAATCAAGCCGGAGGTTTTATATGCAAGCGATACTCTAACGCTTGATATAAAAAGAGATATGGAGAATATACTGAAGTAAGAGGGAAAAATCACGAGGAAAATTCTTGGCCTAAAATTAACAGAAAAAGGGTATAGGCTGTACTCCAGGAAAACTACGGAGAAGATGGCCAACCTAGTGGCGGATATCTGAAAAAGAAGACAGAAATTTTTCCGACATATCAATAGACTCCCACCGACAAGACTCATCAAAAAGGTCATCACATACTTACAAGGTGTAAAATCATCAATACCATGGTTGTCACAAGTCAGAGGGGATCTAGAAAAAGAAAAAATAGACCCTAGAGAAATTGATAACAGAATCACCTACAGAAATAAGATACACCAGTGGAACGTAATGCCAGAGAACGAAGTCCCAAAGAAACCAGGGACAAGGTGGACGGAAGGGAGAAAGAGAATCCACGGAGAAAGAATGAGAGAAGTGTGGAAGATAAGGAAGGGACTAAGAAATAAGAAATGAGTCATAATGCGTGATCCAACAGGGTCCATACGCAACTAATAATAATAATCTCCCAGTGTCTGGTACATCGTCCCTCCTATACCTCTCCGGATAATTAAGATTGCACGCCATGGAAAGTTATTGCGATCTGCTCAAGTCAGTTTCGCGTTTCGCTCGCCGAGCTCTCATTTGGAATCATTATCCGACAGGGTCCGCCACCGCCGAATGTTGACATCTTCAATTTTGCCCATAATCGCTCTTGCAGTTTGTCCCAGTCCGGATTGCGTTTCGTTCCCCTTGTTCCACATCGCCTTTTCCCCTTCTCCCATTCCCCTGCTCCGATAGACTCAACCCATCGCGTCTCTCTCTCTCTCTTTAAAAAAAAGAAACATCGATCAATGTTTTTCAAAAATTATTGTTAGATTACGTAAAAGAAAATGAGTGTAGAATATGTAACTATTACATGAAGGTATAAGCACCGCTTTCAACCAACTAAAAAAAAATCGTAAGTGGACTATTTCATTTGAATATACTATCAATTTGTATATTTTGTTAATAGTAACTGTTTCTGTTGATAAATGTAATTGCTCTGATTGCTGTAACTGTTAATTTGTATATCTTGTTTATGTATGCATTGTTGAAACTGTTGATTTGCATATGTACGCACGGAAACTAAAATTAGTAATAGTTGAAAATTGTTAAATGCCCAGAGGTTTATAAAAATCCAAAACTTTTATTTTATTTAGGTTATAAGTTGTAATATTCAGTTGCTCTGGTGTTTCTATTTTAACATTTTTCCTCCAATGCATTGTACCATATTTTTGTAAAATGGAGACCTTCATTTATGTTAATGTATTTTGCTTCACAATCGTTTTTCTTTTTTTTCCATATGTCTATTTAATGTTCGGATGTAAAATCTTGCCACATAGGAGCAAATGTTCCTAGGACAATAAAACTTTTTCTATTCTATTCTCTCTCCTTCTCCATCTTCTTCCTCTCCCCCCCACCCTCTCACCCTCCCGTGTTTGCCCTCGGGCGATCCCACCCACCCAACCACCCCCTCGGAGATCGCCAAGGGGGTAGGGGATGGGGTGGGTGGCAGGGGATGGTAGGAGGCGAATAGGGGTGGCCACCGTGCGGTGGAGAGTGCTGGGAGAGGGGTCGCGCTCTGTCCATTGGCGCGGCGAAGTTCAGAGGCGGAGAAGAAGAGGAGTAAATGGAAAAAGCAAGAGGGGAATGCGGCGAAAAAACGGTGATGGATGGGAAACAAAAGAAGGCGACGGTGGGAGGGGGATGATGGGAGGTGGGGGGAGAAAGAGAGAAGGAGGAGAGGTAGGGAAACGCGGGGGGGAGAGTGAGGTGTGACGTAAGAGGCGAGGGGGGAAGGGTGGCGTGGCGTAATAAGGGAAAATAGATATAATTAGGCCGGTAGGTTGATCAACATTCATCAAATGCACGCATTATCAAGAAAGATATGCTTCATTTATTGTAGCCGGCTGTATTCCCGTCTTCAGTTGAGAGTTAAGATTGGGACACAATCGACGTGTACGTGTAACGTGAGCCGTTAACGGGAATACGCGAAAAGACGGCTGACGGGAAAGCATAGCGAACGAACACAATCAACGTGTACTACGGGGAGTACGTGTGTACGCGAGAGATGGGCAACTTTCATCTCTTCCCGTGTCCCGTATGCACGGAAAACCAATCAGAATAGTCCTGAGAATCCGGGAATGGGAGCCATCTGTCGGCAGCTACATCCAACTGTTGAACATTGCTCTTGAAGATCTCTTAGCTGCGCCTGCGTTAGTCAATTGTTACTCCGGGCCCCGTTAACGTCGAGTGTGACCGCTGACTTGCGTTCTCCGTCTCCCTTTATCCCGTTAACGTCTCACGTCACACGTACACGTTGATTGTGTCCCAGCCTTTAGCCTTTCTTGTGTAGTTTCCGCATCCAGCAACTCAAGTTGCCAGTGCTTCTGTAATTCACCTGATATTACTGTTTCAGATCATGTCAGTAGATCTCCTTCGTTATTAGTTCTTGATTCCCGCAAAAGCCATTCGCAACTCGTCATCAAGTACACGATGCCAACATTGTGCACTTCATGTAAATTGACCGGCAGCGGTGATTCTCCCGCTCGCCGCTGAATGTTTCACGCGACTTCGGCGCAACTAGCAATACGTGCCACATTCACTGTGGAATTAACCGATCAACATTCACTGCGGAAAACGTAATCATGTGGTAAGTGGACACCAACCGTGCAAAGGTGTTTAGTTTCGCTGATTTAAGCAAAAAATTATCAGTTGGTGTCTTGTTAATTTCTTTTAATACTTCATCAACAGTACAAAAGCAATATCACCAACTAGTCTGTTTACTGAGTAACCATAAAACAAACATCTGCCACATAGCAACCAACACCAATAACTTCTATATCTAACAAAAGGTGTAAAGGATGAGGTTTCGGGAGATGAAATGGTGCTAGATAATAGAAACGGTTAAATATAAAATAATGTTTACAGAAATATGTACGCGGTGAGGCGTTTATCTCAACACACGTCCGGTTTATAGGGTAGATGGACAAGCATTTGTGAGACAGAAGCGTCCACATCGAAAACCTGATTGCGGTGTTCGTCAAAAATCCGGCTCTGTCCGGAACGTGTACGTTGAATGTGGAAAAAATCCTTGTGTGCGTTGTCACGTCCACATTTATACATATTAACGCGCATGGACAAAGAGACAATAATTTTTATAAATAAGAGTTAATACACGGTTTTATGCGTAATAGTTTGATATCGGCGATTCAATGGAAATAAAACACCAGTTATTATATACAGGTAAGAATGAGGTAAGACCATGTAAAAGTGTCACATTCATGTTAATATATTTCTTACTTTATGAAGAACTTAGGAAAAAAACCTCCACGTTAGTAAGATTGTTTCGTTCAAAGCGCTGGTATCATCATTATTATTAGTGTTGTCATCATTATTAGTGTTCATCAGTATTAGTATCATCATTATTAGTGTTGTTTACATAACAGTCCGTTGCCATAATAGGCTCATAGTTGTGACAATGGTTTTAGTGTTAATAGCTTATGTATTCTTCGCTAATGAACCCCTACGTAATAGGTAATTTCTGAGCTAACTTTTACGGTAGTAAAACTTGGTCCAATAAATTCCTCGTACCCTTACACCTCGGAGTACCTGCTGATTCAGTACACGACATCGATGGAAACGTGGACGTTCAGAAGGGTTTCAATACAAGCGAGGTACATGTAAGATTATCCCTGACGTCATAAAACTGAACCCTAAAAAATTAGAAGTAGTCTGTGTATAGATTACTTGGTTAAAATTTGCCATATTTTCAATAATCTACTTCTTTCCCATAATTTTAATCGCATATTAAAGATACATCGATCAATTTATCGAGTAGAAAAATAGTTTAGAACCGATCTTCCCCACAAACATGACTTCAAGGGTATCTTCCGTCGCTGGTCAGGAATGTGAGAAGTTGCTGGAGGCTCAAGGCCTTGATCGTGCTTCTCAAAATGAGCGCAAAAAGATTTGGAAATATAATCGCAAACATTGCTTCAAGCTTGAACGACCTCCAGAAAATACTAGACAGTATCCATAGGGCGGGGCTTACATTTGCTATCCGGATTCACATCGCAAAAACAAAATGGATGTGTGCATGCTGAGCACCAAAGAGGAATGAAAGACTCAGCATTGATCAGAACGAAATTGAAAAAGTTTCAAAATTCAAGTATCTTGGCTCGATGATTTCTTCATCACTTGATTGTGACAGAGAAATCAAAATTCGATGTGTTACAGCTCAAACAACATTCCGGAAGCCAAATAATATACTGATCCATGAAGACACTCCCTTGGCTATCAGAATAAGAGTGGTCTAGTGCTACGTAACAACCGTCTTATTGTACGGAGTGGAAACTTGGACGATTAAGAAAACATCAATGAAAAGAGTGGAAGCCACTGAAATGTGGTTCTTAAGACGGCTTCTCAAAATTCCATGGATCAAGAGAATTTCAAGCACTGAGGTCCTGCGAAGAGCAGGCCTTGATCGTTCGCTGAGGACGTTAATTGAGAAGAGGAAAATATCATATCTTGGGCACAACCATGAGAGGGAAAAAGTAGGAAATCCTCAGTCTGATCTTGGAAGGGAGAGTTGAAGGGAAGCGCCCAAGAGGTAGAAGAAATAGTACATGGACACAAAACATCAAAGAGTGGACAGCGATTAGAGATACTGGGGACCTGTTTCAACAGGCTTGCTGAGCGATGCTTGAGCAGCTAGCGCACTGAATAGTGTATGGCATCGAGGAGAAGAAGAAGAATCGCAAATAGAGGCTCTCGGATGTCGCTTCGTACACACTCCGTTTCCGGTCGCAAATCCGCCCCAAGAATCATCGTCGGGCGTCTTCCTATCGCCTCGAATCCTCCCCTGGAGAAGGCGATAACGGCTTCGGATGTGGACGAGGAATGGGAGGGGGAGTAGAGGGATGAGAGGTGGGGAGGGAATGAGGGGGCGGGAGGTTGGGCGTGGGAACCACGCAGTGCGAATAGCCTCGCGGTCGGGAGCAATGTTTCGTGGAATGACATCCCCTCCCTCTCCGCAGGGTTTCGATTTGAAGCAAACTCCCCCCCTCTCCTCACCCCTGTCCCAACAACCCCTCCCCCCTCCCGTATCAGTCATTCGGGGTCAGAGAGTTATCAAACTAAAAATTAGCAGGAAAATGACAAGTCACATAAAGGATCACCTACGCAAGAGATAAGTTACTAAAACACTTAGAAATGAATGGAGAAAAGACGCGCCTAAATTTAACGAAACAATGACTATAGGACTACATATTACATGTAAGTCAAATATGGATCCGGAGTGGAAAGGAAGAATATAAAGTTCAAGCAGTAGAAATGCAATTTCTGTGTGTACGAGGGAGTTTTCCAGCCAAAAAATAAACGAAGGAATCAGAAGGGATCTTGGGGATACAATCAATGGGCGAGAAGATTCGATAAAATTAAAATAGATGGCGCCAACGTTTAAATCGAGTGGTAGAAAATAGATCAGTCGAAGCAATAGTTTAGTATTTGAGCGAAACGAAAGGAGAGAGAGGCTGGCTCGCTCCATTGGCGGTGGTGAAGCTCTTTACTTTGTCCTCTCGGAGATTCAACCTCACAATGACAAGAGGTTGCTGTTATGACGTCCTTCATATCGAGATTCTAGGCGCACTTGCGATTTGGTTATTTCTCTAGATTGACACTCCCAGCTGGTTCCCGCATGGCACTGCATTACATTCTGCACTCTCGTGGCATTACCACGAATTGCAGTTTTTAATCGATTATCTTTATTTATATTTTTATCTACATCTACATAATACCCCGCGAGCCGCCACATGGGCGTGGGGCAGGGGGTGTTAGGTCACCAGCCGTGTAAAGGTGTAAGTTTTTGGAGGTGAAATGGTGACATCTATTATAGGAGTGTATTAAGTGGAGCTCAGTTTTCATTGTGGTCGCTTATTGTTCGCGGAAAGAACGAGTTTTTGTACCTATCTGTTCCGCAGTGTATCTCTCTTATTTTATCGCATCTGTCAGACCTAGAGATGTAGTGAGGAGTCATGATAATATTCTCTGTGTCGGTCTGAAACACGTCAGTTCTGAATATCTCAAGCAGCCTAAGCCTAGCGTGCAGCCTCCGAGTCTCTAGGGGCTCCCATCTTAATCACTATAAAAGTTGTGAGACACTATATGTACGCTTGTAGCAGTTTTTAACGAAGCGCGCTGCTTTCCTTTGAATTTTATTAATTATTTTGGTTAAATCTATTTGACCAGGGATACAAATGCTCGCGGCGTATTCGAGATGTGGGCTAACCACAGCAAAGTAGCATTTCTCTATTTGACTTTTTCATCCGAGGATCTTCCTATTATACGTTTAACAAAACCTAGTTTCTTTAATGCTGCGCCACATATGTTCTGTATGTTTAATCCCCACGATATATCAGAACTTAAGGTAATTTCAATATATTTTACTGTATCTCAAGATTTTATGTTTACTCCTCCCACAGTATAGGTATAGCAAATCATTTCAATAACACCTCCATTATTAGAGCAAATCAGCTAAAATCTCCAGGGAAGAAATCCATTGCATTTTTAGATCGTATTTAATGAAATTCACACCAAGGCATAGGCATTCCACGCATTCGAGGGCGACGTTTGACGGAAACAACCCCCGCTTGGAGCTGGTCCTTCGTTCGCTTACAGACAATTATAGAGGTCACGCATTCGATATTCATGAAATATGATGTTTTTAGGGCGAGGGCAATTCTAATGCAAGCACGGTTGGATTCGAGTTTTGTTAAGCGCAAAAAACTAAAAGTGATCGTAAGATACCGAAAAAATGTCAACTAATAAGAGAACTATCCCATAGATGGAGAAGATTCAAAGAAACAATTCTTGGGACAAGGGTTGAAATTATCGAAGAAACCAACGGTTAGTTGAAACGCGTACCTCCAAGGACCTCTCCTTTTATTTGTCGTCTCTGGTCAAAGTTGAAAGTGAAAATTCTTGCGTCTCATCAGACTGGCAGGTTAAACTCGCCGTATCAATTTTGACGTTCAACTTCTAGGTAAATGAGAGGTATATCTTGACTTACTTGAGTAATCAAACCTTAAGGTAGTGCGAGCGAGATAGTTCCCTAATCACAATAGAAACCATATTAAATACATACGTTTTAATTTCACCAGCTGTGAGACACACGAATTAAATATTGCAATATTATTGTTGCAATGAAATAGTTTTACGTGACAGAAATTGTAAGTAATCAAATGAAAATATCTTAATAAATCTTCAACTTGACTCATTTTTTTCACGCGGTACGTATGAAACTCCAACAAAACGGAAGGTTTATTGTGATCCCGAAGAATATACTGCGGTGATAATATGATTAATTTTCAAAAAATAGTTGAGAAAACACACAAGCTACACACAGTAGATTTTTGGCGAGATCTCAGTGTAGGAAATGCCTCATTTTTAATATAAGTCTTCTCTGGAGTGCATAAAAGTACCATTTCCCATATAAAAAGGCTGGTATTTTTGGAAAATATCTCCAAAAGTAATGTAGCAAGGTGTTAAATTTTTTATGTCAATGGAAGGGTGATATATTTTTCTTTCAAATGAGACCAAATTCATTGATTTCTAGGTAAAATGATATTTCGCTCAAACTACCTTAAAAACTAGGCCAACGACCGCAAATATTTCTAGATACAATAAGTTGGCATTATAATTATAGACAGAATATGCGTATAAATGTTTTCGAAGGAAACAGTCTCCACGTAGGTAAAGTTTGTATATCGAAACTATGGAAGGAAAGGAACTCACCCTCGTTGTCAAGGTGAAATGGATGCACTCAGGTTTCCACGGCGTCGATCAAAGTGGCGTCCGCACGGCTTCCGGGATTCCACCGAGTTCGTTGGCTTAACAAGACTTGAAAAACCTACCATACGGGTGATTAAGAATCATCGTTTTAGAGCATCCCTGACGGTCAAACTAATCCACTTTACCGTGTTCCTTGGCTCAATTAGGCAACAGTTTACCTGGAAAGTCTAGTAAAACCAACGACTGAGGTAAAATGGATTAGTATGACCATAAGGAAAGCTTTAAAATGAGTCTAGTTCATCCATTTGGCAGATTTATCTCAGTTTAATGCCATTTTCTTCGACCCTTTAAAGAAAATTACATAGACAATTATTGTTGTTTGATGGTCCTTAAAATTGTTGTCGCAAAAAAAATATGCCATTCATATACAGATTTTATTGGAGCAAGTAATTCATGCTAAATTAATTATTTGAGTAGCTCATCCTGTGGCAAAGATTTTAAAATAAAGCCTCCCTTCATACCATCTTTCGTCAAGGCATAAAGAGGTGTCGATTAAAAGCCAAAAACTAGGAAATGTATAGAATGCCAGAATTACAAGGGAAACTTGATTCAAAAATATTCTCCTCTCATGAATTCTCCCAAGAGGACGCCCATGTGTAATAGTCGTCAAATGAGCTTCAGATTTTCCATCTCTCCAGAGGGTTCGCGTTTGGAACGTTGGAGATTATTCCGACCACCACGTACCAATGGAGTTACGTGGCACAACCACGAAGGTTTCGAGATTATGATGTATTTAAACAAACCGTAAAAATCGAATGTAGCCTTCTCGATCGAATTTATCTCAGCAGGATATTGTTGGTGGAGTTGAAAATATCGAATAAAGACGCAAGAAACAACAAATCAGACACAGAAGTTGTTCATGCGAGTGGGTTTAAAGTCATCAAAATCTCAAGTCCCCGTTCATCGATGTTCCACGTGACTCCTTGGTTACATGATCGAGATTATCTCGAGCGGTTCAAACACAATCCTCGGGGAGAGATACGGTCGGTGCTGTATCCATCAAACCCTATCGATAGAGACATCCATGGATTGCTCTTACGTCTTCAAAGCAGTGGAATCTCAGCAAAGTTTGTGTGGACCTCAGGCCATGTGGGCATACCTGGAAACGAGGCAGCAGACTCTCTTGCCAAAGATGCCCTCAGTAAGAAGAATATTGACTTGAATATCGTCCCAAGCATCGAAGTAGTGAATATGTTAAAAAACATCTCTCTCCGAAAATGGAGAGTACGGTGGTCGAACGTATCTTGGGCAATAAATTACAGGCTATCAAAAGAGAACCACAATCCTGGCTCTCCTCCATGCGGAGATGCCGAAGAGAGTAAATTGTATTAACGAGGCTTAGAATAGGGCACACTGCTCTAACGCACTCCTACCTATTTAAAGAAACAAAAGAGCCTCCACTGTGCAATCACTGCAGTGCCGAAAATACGGTGAAGCACATTCTGAATGTCCCCATTACGTCGACCTACTTAGGAGAAAAAATATAAGTGGTAGCCATGTGGAAAAGCTAGGGGACAACTATAATAGAAGTAATCTAGTCATAGAGTATATAAAAGAAGCTGGACTTTACCATCTAAAACAAGTGTAAAATGTTAGTCTTTCACAACAAAGATCTCGATTAAGTTAGTGTGAAGCAATATTATTTTAGACCACAAAATACAGTACATAATGGTGCAAATGGGCCGTCGACGAACCTCATAAACCCTACATCTACCTGCGGTCGGTGCTCTCAGCTGTAGGTCGTTGCATTTCGTCCCTTTCGTCGTCGAACACCGCATAGGGCAGAAATGCGCGGGGCAGAAGGGAGATATAATCGAGTACCGCGAGACCTGCCATTTGGCCCTTTCGTCATTGCATTTTTCACTGAAAATGACGCATAAACAGTGCAGATGGAGCGAGCGGGGGAAAGGGAGGAGGGGGAGGGTTGTTGATGGACGCCCACGGAGGTCATTGGAGAGAGATAGAGGGAGAGAGAGAGATAGAGAGAGCGAGAGATAAAGAGAAAGAATGCTGCTTTTTAACGGAAGGCGTCGAGGTATTCACGGCGGCGTTTCGAGGGCGACGAGTTGGAAGACAACACCGAATTGTGTTTCGCGCTGGTTTGGCCCTTGAAATATAGAGTGCGCGCTCTCGCCTGCGGGCCACTCCCGTTACCGCTTTTCCCCGAGTCATAAGTTTCCCGTTCCCGTCCAGTCGGATCGTCATTCCAGAGAGACGCCCCCGTCCCCCATTGTTCCATCGCGCGCTGCGCTTCGCTGTTTTGTTTCGCCCTTTTTCCTTTTTTTTTGATACGCGAGAGAGCGGCCGAGGCGAGACATTCCACTTACGACAGACTACGCATTCACCGCAGGGCCGTTGTATATGCCCCCGAGCCCTAAATATCCTCTTTTTAACATTCCCCGCCACCTCCAGCCTCCCCCAACCCCCCTCCCCCCTTCCACCACCCTCTCGCTACGGGTCGGATGCGTTCTCCACAAAAACCTCCTCCTCCCGCCACCGGCATCCCCATCTACCCCCCTGTAGCAACGTTCCTCCGGGGGTGGGAAATGAAAGCCGGGAGCCAGGAGGCCGGGGGAAGAGGGGGGGGGAAATAAAAGGAACGCGGTGATCACAATTCCAGATTAAAATCTCTCCCACTCCCGCCCACTCTCCTCCCATCCCCTCTCCCGCCCACTCTTTGCCCAACTAAGCATCCTCTCTTTCGCTCGCACGGACCAGACTCAAAAACAAATATATCACACCTGAGATGAGAAACAAAATGAAAACGAAATTGAGAATCGCAAAAGGCCGTGTGCCGTGCGCACGTTTTCATTTCGAGGGGCATCGATCGACTCTCGGAAGCACTGCGCGCAGCACATATAGGTATGTCCAAATGGACAGCCACTTCATAAAATATCGCGACACACTACGCTAGCAGTTCGTATAGGTCGGCTGCCGAAGTTCAAAGTACGTTGGCCATCCTGGGTCGTCTTCGGTGACTATGAGAATCGTCGGGTACACTACGATATATGTATTTTCTAAGGCCGGCTTCATAGGTCGGCGGCGGAAGTGGTGGTACTCAGCCAATGAAGGCACTTATTTAGAAATCATGACGTCAGATAGATGAGCTGTTCTATGATGGCTAGCGGGGACCTAAAATATTCAGACTGGCTGAATCTGGACTGAAATCTGTGGCGGCGGAAGCTGGCCGAGAAGCGGGAAAACCCACTGCCTTTCAAAAATGAATCATCTTTAGATGATTAGCGAGTCCTTCTGTTTCAGTAAATAATTCTATAAGTGATGCGCATAATGTTTACGATATATTTAAGATGTGTAGACTTTTAATTTATAATGGATTTAGAAAATATGGTGTGGTATCCAACGAAAATAGCCTTCCTTAAGGTTATATAGCATCATTAATCTACTAGCGTTAACCAGTGTGTGGCTTAAATCAGCCAATAGGCAAATATTAAGGCAAAATATTAGTTATCCATTCTTGATGCTGCAACCACGGGGAGAGAATTTTCAGGTTGTGGCTATTGTTTATTGCATGTTCGGACAGTGGAGCTGATCACGCATAAATGCTGATATGGCATTGCCTAACGAGTTAAACAACGACCACATTACATATGTCACTTGCTCGAATGTAAGGACCAAGCACAATATAATTCTTGAACTGAGTGGCAAGGCTTTTTCTCAACTCATTTCAATAAACATGTGATTCAGATTGAGGCGTTGCACGATAGCTTGACGAATATGGTTATAGTGAAACAACTGTCATCAAATAAGCATTAATAAATAATTAATTACTTATCTTTAACCAACTCATTATTTAAATCACACGAATCATTCTTATGAGTCAAAAAATGTTGCTTTTTCCGAAGATATGTAACTACTGCAGTGTCAATGTTATTGTACGCCTACCACCTCTCATTTGTTTTCTCGCCGCCGACCTATGAAGGGTCCACCGCTACCGTCCGCGGTGAAATCCATCGTCATCCCCGCTGCCGCCGACCTATGAAGCCGGCCTAAGTCAAGTGGGACTAAACTCCGACAGTGCTATCGACTTCGTCCGCGTTGGAAAGCTGACTTTGAAAAGAATAAACTTCGGGAAGGAAGGGTATTTGCAACCCAGAGGAATCTTAATCATACTCGGCAGATCTCTTACAAAGACGAAAATGGAAAGAGCTCCTCTTCGCGAAGCCAGCCCAACCCAGCGCGCTCTGATGGTGGGCTTGGTGAGAGGCGGGCGCCGAGTCAAAAGTCAATAGATATCATAATTTTCCATTAGGCGGGCAACTTAAAATATCAGCCTGTAATGCACGGAAGGCTCACCAGTTCGCATAGCCTAGTCGATAGCAGCGCCCATTCTCCTTCATGCATAGGTTGGAGCTCGTATTTACGTGCATTTGGCTCTTCTTCGTTTTACCTTCCCCCAATTTCACTCGCATAATCACTCAACTCCATTCAATATTGCCTTTTCACCACATTCCCCTTCTTACTTCTTTAACCGAATACATCCTCAAGGCCACTCTAGGAGCAAGTCTGTCCTCTCCTCTGAACGAGAGCTCTCCCATAATGCAGTCCCACTTAACATGGCGCTTTGTCTCATGGACAATGAAAAGTGTACCTGCAAATTCTCATAGCTACCAGAGACGGCCCAGGATAGCCAACGTAATTCGAGCTTCGACAGCCGACCTTTACGATCCGCTAGTCTAGCGTGTCGCGATACTTTTTGAAGTGACTGGACATGCGTTGAGGAATGAAGATTTTCCTCATTCCTCCACGATTCGTCCTCTCTCCCTCCCCAGAGTCCTCTAGGGTGCCATTGCATCGTCACCGAGTCCTCAGTACCAGATTTGAGCGAAAGTTGAGATGAGACAATTTTCCCAACAGATCCCACTCATGAAAAATAAATAAATAAAAACCGAAAGTAATGGGTGTGATAAGGAAGAAGTAATTAAAATACAAATAAATACCGGAAGAGAAAAACTGGAACAAGTAAACAACTTCACCTATCTATGGAGTAAGACCACTCGAGATGGAAGAAATAAGGTAGACGTAAGAAGTAGGATCGCGCAGGCAAAAGCGGCTTTCCATAAAAAGAGTAAAATTTTAACATCCAAAAGTAACAGCCATGAAATTAGGAAAAGGTTTCTCAAAGCTTACATATGGAGTGTGGCATTATATGGCTGTGAAACGTGGACTCTGGGGCAGGAGGATAAGGAGAAACTAAGATGATTCGAAAAATGGTGTTATAGACGTATGCTTAAAATTAAGTGGACAGATAGAATATCAAACGAAGAAACACCAAATGAAATGAAGGAGAAAAGAAGCTAATGGCAATCGATCGTTGACAGAAGAGTCCAACTTATATAATAAGACATGGGGGGATCCTATTGACAATCCTAGAGGGACATGTGAACGGAAAAGGGCCCAGAGGAAGACCACGGCTCCAGTTTATAGACCAGATAATGAAGGACGTCGGATGTGAGAGGTACGAGAAAATGAAATGGAAGGCGGAGAGACGACGAGAGGAATGGAGAGTGACAACCAGTCAAGCTGCTGCCGACCAATCTTCGGATTGACTAACAAAGGAGGAGGATCTCACTCATCTCATTCCCTGAGCCACGCGCAGATTCCCAAAGTCACTTGCTAGTTTCATTCGTTCCTGACCTTCCTCGGGATGACAGTTTCGTCATTTTATCCGTCTTGCAACTACTATCCGGGAGCCAGGGAGCCCTCAACATGGATGAAGTTAAGATTTCTTTTCTTTTGATACTCTATTCAGCTTAGAGTACGAACCAGATAGCAGAGGAGTTGAAATATACAGGTTTGGCTTCGAAAGAAATATAAGTAAAAAACGTTTTTCACGAAGTTTCTATGATTTAAACAATGGCCACCATCATGGATTGATCGGTCACGTGATTCCCTGCCCCAAAACGGTATTGGACGCGTTTAATGATTGGTTGCATATCTCACTCCCAACTGCCCTATTACCTTGGGCGAACATTAAGTATCCCACTTCGAGCACACTCAGGGCTCCATTTTACTCTCGGTGTATCTATTGAATTGACATCGCCTTGGGGTCATTCAAATATCATGCGATACAATTAGACGTTTTTTGTCTTCTCTACTCCCACCACTCAGAGATGACGAAATTTTCCCTGAGCTCTCCCCCCTCCCATCACAAATTTACGAAACATAACGTAGATTTTTAGCCGGTTAAATATCGGACAACTTTTCCTTGAAAGAAGCTATGTAAAATTTTGGCTGCTCATATATGAACATTGAGGAGTGGATACTGCAAAATTATTAAGCGGAAATTGCAGTATGCGAAACTATTCCACTATCCACATCATTATGCGGTAGTGGAATTGTAGTGTACCAGGATAGGTGCAAAATATATAAATAGATAAATAAATTCTAAATGCTGTTGTTGATGGGCGCCATGTTGATTTGCATGTAAATAAAAGCAGTAAAAGGTATAAAGTGAAAGAGAGATGTTACTTCGCTCTGATTAGGCCGCACCTCGGATACGCCGCGATTGTTTGGGACCCTGGTCATAAAGATTTAACCAAAATAATAACAAAATACAAAGGAAAGCAGCACTCTACGTTAAAAACTGCTACGAACAAACATACAGTGTTACACAACTGTTTGAGGGATTAAGTCGTGAGCCCATAGAGACTCGGAGGCTATACGCTAGGCTTAAGCAGCTTGAGATATTTAGAACTGGTGTGTTTCAGAGCGACACATAGAATATTATCATGACGCCTCACTACATTTCTAGGTCTGACAGATATGATAAAATAAGAGAGATACTCTGCCGAACAGATAGGTACAAAAATTCGTTCTTTCCGCGCACATTAAGCGACCACAATAAAAACTGACAATGAGCTCCTCCAAATACACTCCCATGGTACATGTCACCATTTCATCACCAAAAATTTTACATCTTTAAACGGCTGGTGACCTACCAACCCCTGCCACACGCCCAAGCGGCGGCTCGCGGGGTAGTATGCAGATGTAGATGTAAATTCAACTAAATTTTGGCACATATGACAATTGATACCCATAAACACAAAATCACTAGCCCACACACAACTTGTACGGGAATAAGAAAACACTGAATTGCATGTAAACAACGAATCACTTTAAATCACTTTTATCCCCCCCCCCCACGTATGTTCGTTGTTCACTCGTTGGTTTTTCACTCCCACACGAAACACAATTACACTTTTAAAAAAGAAATACCAATACACAACAAAACAATTTTTGTAGGACAATAGGTCCTCTTAATACTTATGGTTGAATGCTTTTTCTGTGCTCTTTGTGGCTTTTGATTTTCACTCCCTTGCCGCACGTCCTGTCCGCGACCTCCTGAGCAGTTACAGCGCTTATTGATGCGTCTCCTCCTTTGATCTGCGTGTCGCCCTCGGTGAATCACTCATCGGCTTTCCCTAACTCTCGCAAGACTAAATGAAAAAAACTTGGATGTCGTAAACTTTCATCGACGCACCAGAAAAACTCTATTCTTCACTGGGCCGTGACAACAATTAACGGGTGGTCGGCTATTACGACCGGTAACAACTGCGGATGAAACAATACTTAAGAAGAGTCCTCCACGGTGCGCTCTATAATTAGCCGAGTGTGAATTGCATTGTTACCTGTTCTATAACATTCGGGCTTATGCTATTGTCGCTGAGCCGATAGCTTCTCGAAAGTTCCATGTATTGTTTAACGGTTGTGTTTCCGCCGTTTTGATTGCATGAGATGGCGAAATTCGATAAAAATTATTATTGAAAATATATGCTAAATCAACATAAAATAGCAATAAAAGTGTGTAATCCTATCAAAATGACTGCGGAGAACACGAATATACTATAAAAGTCCCCATAGGCAAAGGGTCAGAGCGTGAATACGTTACAAGCGTAAGCGTAGTAGACTGAATGCAGTATATCTACATCTACATCTACGTGATACCCTGCGAGTCACCACGAGGATATGTGGCAGGGGGTGAAGATCACCGAACATGCACTATTGACATGCAAGTAGGATGTTTAAGGGAGATATGCTAGATAATAGGGTCACATGGATCTAGATGGTTAGTATCTACATAATGAGGAAGGGATTATTGGTTGTTATTACATGCATCATGCACTACAAACTACTCTAACTATATTTCACCTACCTATCCCTTTGCGACGCTGCCTATTGTTCTCTCTTATAGTACGAGGGAAAAATGACATTTTAAATCTATCGGTACGACAATCTATCTCTCTAATCTTGTTAATATGATCAAACCTAGCATAATACGCAGGGGATCTCAATATATATCTAACGTCATCTGTGAACAACTCTGTTTCGAATTTACTTAAAAGGTTTAACCTAAATTTTAACCTGCGTTCTGATAGTAATTCCCATCCTAGTTCTTCTGTTAAGCTCGTAACACTTATACATTTATCATAACGGCCGTTAACAAACCTAGCAGATCTCCTTTGCACGCGCTCTAATTCTTTTATCATACCTTCCTCGTACGGATGCCATATACTAGCGGCATATTCTAAATGAGGCCTGACAAGTGTAAAATGGCTTCTTTCTCGTACTCTCTCATCGCATTTGCCTAGAACCCTTTTTACGAATCCTAATCTACGGTTTGCTACACTAGTTACTTCCCTGATGTGTTTCCCCCATGACATGTCTTCAGTGATGGTGACGCCTAAGTATTTAATTGAATCTACGTTACATATTTTGTTTTCTTTGATGCAATAATTATTCCGGGGAAAGTCATTCTTTTTCCAAAAATTCATAATCGCGCATTTCTTCAAATTCAATTCTAGTTGCCATCTATCACACCAATCATCAATCGCATCTAAATTCTTAGCTAAAAACTGTCTGTCCTCTTCATTTCCAATTTCCTTATACACTACTGCATCATCGGCAAAAAGATGTAGCTTGCTATTTATCACTACTGTATTCAAGTCATTTACGTTTAGGTCTGACAGATGCGATAAAATAAGAGAGATACTCTGCCGAACAGATAGGTACAAGAACTCCTTCCTTCCGCGAGCAATAAGCGACCACAATAAAAATTGAGCTCCACTTAATACACTCCTGTAATATATGTCACAATTTTATGTCCAAAAAACTTACACCTTTACACGGCTGGTGACCTAACACCCCCTGCCCCACGCCCATGTGGCGGCTCGCGGGGTGTTATGTAGATGTAGATTTAGATATGCTTGAGTTTTTGGATTGGCTGGTTTGGCTTGTGTTGGACAGGTTGGAAGTTTTCTGTTAGGAATCTACGTTTGCATCTCCATAACACCCAATTAACCAACATAAATGGGTGTGGCAGGAGTTGAGTAATCACCAACATGTTATGCAACACTTTATCGACAGATCGACAGGGTTTGCCTGAATGTGACTTGGATTCAGAGGGTTTTCGTATTCTATTTTGCTGACTATTGTGTTCTTAACTGCGATAAATTCTCCCCCTCCCGGTCGACGCTCTCGATCTCTCCTGTATACCCTAAAATTTACTGGAAAAATTTCACTATCAGCAATATCGCTTGTTAACCAACTTTCGGTTCCTATAATTATGTCAGAATTAGTACTCTCTATAAGGTGATGGAATTCAGGTATCTTGCTTCTTAAACTACGACAATTAACTACTACTACTGAAAATTCCTCTATTTTAATATGTCTGCCTATTGTATTTGTGGGGTTCGTGTTTTCTAAATTATTGGGAGAGTTACAGTTTGGAAATTCATGGGTGTTGTTTTGATTTATATGTTTGACCTTTTTCTGTGCTTTCTTCCGTCCCGCTAAACCTATACTGTGTTGTCTGGTGAACTTGTTATTCTTTGCTATCCTGATGAGTGGCAAGTTATTTAATGGCCCACTATTTGACCTACTCTCTTCCCAAAATATTTCTAATTTATTGTTATCTATTAAGCTTTTCCTAGGCACTAAGCTTGAATTGAATTTGAAGAAATGCGCGATTATGAATTTTTGGAAAAAGAGTGGCTTTCCCCGGAATAATTATTGCATCAAGGAAAACAAAATATGTAACGTAGATTCAATTAAATACTTAGGCGTCACCATCACTGAAGACATGTCATGGGGGAAACACATCAGGGAAGTAACTAGTGTAGCAAACCGTAGATTAGGATTCGTAAAAAGGGTTCTAGGCAAATGCGATGAGAGAGTACGAGAAAGAAGCTATTTTACACTCGTCAGGCCTCATTTAGAATATGCCGCTAGTATATGGGATCCGTACGAGGAAGGTATGATAAAAGAAATAGAGCGCGTGCAAAGGAGATCTTCTAGGTTTGTTAAAGGCCGTTATGATAATTGTATAAGTGTTACGAGCTTAATAGAAGAACTAGGATGGGAATTACTATCAGAACGCAGGTTAAAATTTAGGTTAAACCTTTTAAGTAAATTCGAAACAGAGTTGTTCACAGATGACGTTAGATATATATTGAGATCCCCTGCGTATTATGCTAAGTTTGATCATATTAACAAGATTAGAGAGATAGATTGTCGTACCGATAGATTTAAAATGTCATTTTTCCCTCGTACTATAAGAGAGAGCAATAGGCAGCGTAGCAAAGGGATAGGTAGGTGAAATATAGTTAGAGTAGTCTGTAGTGCATGACGCATGTTATAACAACCAGTAACCCCTTTCTTTATATGTAGATACTAACCATCTAGCTGCATGTGACCCCATTATCTAGCATGCCTTCATTAAATATCCTAGTTGCATGTCAATAGTGCATGTTTGGTGATCTTCACCCCCTGCCACACACCCTCGTGGTGGCTCGCAGGGTATCACGTAGATGTAGATGTAGATGTAAGCTTTGTGTACTCTTTATTATCTGACTTTCCGGAAAATCACTGATTTCGCCCCCACTAACTGACCTACTCTCTTGCCTACCATCTATGCTAAACTCGCTGGGTATGCTCAAATATCCTGCACGCTACCTTCTGCGATGCCTCATACGTATAATGGATACCTGAACGATTTAGTGGCACCCGACACGAATTCAGCACCGGCCTGAGATCTAAGAACTCCGCTCCCTCGCTCCCACAGACTTCACGGTGTCTCTGGTTTATGCCTTCCAGTAGATGAAAGATGGCTGAGAAGTAGAGAAAAGTGTCTGCAGTAATAACTCTAAATTAGAGTTTTTACCAGTTTTTCTACCCTCATACGCTAACTCAACTATTTCCTGCTCTGTGATAACGATTCTTCATCCAGGGCAATTCAACACCTTATTCTCCAGACACAAAATCTATTTGCTTCCATAAAACCATATTTTATACGTATTTTTTCATACATTGAAAGTCTCTGCACAGGGACTGCCCGTCAGGAATTAATGGATACTATTAATTAATCTATTATTATTTTATTCTTTCATTTTAGCATGCTATGACTATAGTTTTTGGTGCGATATTGCAAAGTTACTTAAAAATAAGCTGGAATTTTTTGTTTCATAAAATTGGACTCGGCGTGATTCTTTTGATAGTTGCTATCGGCAATAATAGTGCCGTTCATAAGGAATTTAATATTTCGCACTCAGTAAATATGTGCATAAGTCATCGAACTGCAACAAATTAAATGTCATTTTCCATAAGGTAATTGTTGAAATACCATTGAATTGCCAAAAAAAACAAAATCGGTGAAATGCATTTAATTAAATTTTGTTTCCTTAAACCATTATTAAGAACACGCTTGACGCATATCTGTAAATGAACAAAAATCACTCAAACCACTGCGAATGATTTATGGAGTTCAACTTCAATAATATTGGTTTTTTTTATTAGCCCTCTTTTTTCCCAAGCGGTTTCCTCCTAAAAGGACAGTTAAGGCAAAATATTCAATCACACTTCATCGTCCAAATTTGCCGATCAAAAAGAACGACCGTGGGTCCGTTCCCAGTTCAGGCGGAGTACTTACCGCGGAAATGTCTGTATTTTAACAAGGCGTTAGGAAGAGACAAGAGTCCACCATGAGAAAGGCGAAAAGTCAAAAAAGAGAGGCTCAAACTGTCACGGAGAGACACGCGTTCAATAAGTGACTGTAGACGACATCGAATATAGGAGGTTAAAGGCATCATTCCTGCACCTCACCGTCCATGCACAAAATTGGGACTAACTTTCCCGAGGGCATCTCCATTTCTTTTCAAATGTTCTCCCCTCTTTGCTGTGTCTTTTATCCTCTCTACCTTTCGTGACAGGTGATCTCACACACCCATAGAGTTATAAAATTATGTACAAGAGGTGGCGCTGCCTATACTCGGCCGTAAGCGAAAGTGAAGCCGGGTGGGCGTAACCGTCCGCCATATTGAGTGTCCCTGATATACTATTAGCATAATAGGCGTAAACCTAGCTATTGACACCTTTTTTTATTCATAAAATGATGAACTATGAGAAATGGGGATAGTATCGGTTAGGCAGATAATACAGAATATATTGTCAACTCCTCCGACGTATCACATGGAGAAACAGGCAGGTAGGAGCAATGAAAAGCATGTCGTCTGCTCTTGATGGTATGTGTTTAGTGTCTCCCAAATAAAAAAGAATGAAACACCGGAAGAGGTAAGGAATTATATCTAAAATAATAAATAATGCAAATGGTTTTTAATATAAAATTTACTGGCCGTTAGGGAAAAACGCGAAAATTATGGCTTTCTAGTTAGCTATACCTATCAATTGGCAAAAGAGGCAGACTTACAGAAGATTTTCGTTATTTTGGACAGTTAAAAAGTAAATAACAGCAATAAAAGATAATGGCTGATGATTTATAATTCATAATAGGGTCGCTGGCGCATCGTCATGCGCATAGAACTTCCATTCCAATAGCTATTCCGTTTGTCGTTCTGTATTTGAAATCAAAGGTTCATTGCACTATGGACTTTTGGCTCGGTAACAGGACATTGAAAATGGCGAAAACAGCCGAAACTTGTCGTGTCTTTATAATATAGTGGAAGAATCGTCTTCAGAATAATCGTCCCGTCTCACGATCTCTCACGGAAATCAGTGTTCTTACGGTCACTCAGTATGGCGGAAAACTTTCACCGTGGCTTCACCTGAAATTCGTCTCGCCACCTTTGTTGAACTATATACTCTAAGGAAACACCAGAAACACCCCTTGCCACTCGCCCTCGCGCCGCCTAGCGGGGTGACGTGCAGATGTCGCACACGCACCGCACCCTTCTCTTCGACCACGCCCCTCTTCTCGGGCGTGGGACGGTGCCGCGCCCCTAGAGATTGAGCGAGAGGTCGTCGGTGCAGCGTGCACCGCTCTCGCCCGCCAAACCCGGACGTCCGACGGAATTTCCAATTAAAAGTCATTGAAATATATGCGGCGGAGTACACGTATCGCCTGGACGTATTTGTGCAGGTGTCGGGAGTGATAAAATGCGAGCGCTCCGTGTATTAATAGATATACGGGAGCGAAAAGGTTCCTTCGCTTTCCGTTTTATTTATCGCGGTGGACCGCCGCCGATGGCGCTAGTGATTTAGTGGGCGGGAGGAGTGGGTCCACCCCTACTTCCCTTCCCCCCCCCTACAGAGGGGGAGTTAATTCCTCCCGCCACCGCCGGCCCCCGTGGGAACGTCGTCATCAAGAGGAGAAGGCCCCCGGAATGGATTCACAAAAAGGGCAATCAGAAGCGAGTCTTAATTAAGCGCGCCCGGAGATATATATTTTTCCATTTCGCTCTCACGGCAAAAAAAATAATGAACGATTTACAACGAGATAGCCGCCCTCTCGCGCACTGCTCGCCTACTACCAAGGGGGCAGCAACGATAGCTCTGCTTCCCTTATCTACAGCTCCACTCCCTCCTATCTGCTCGCATCGGACGCACATCATCGCTTCCCCGAGCAGAAGGTCTGCGCCAGAAAAAATAAGCGAAGAAAATGACTTGCCCGAGTATAACATGAGGTGCGAGTGCTTTCGACGCAGAGAAGGGAGAGCAAAGACCGGCGAGTATGAGTTCTTTTCGCAACCAACTCCCCTTTCTCCAATGGCTCATTACATCTCCACGCAGGCTCTAATAGCTGTGAGACTCGCCTGGGTTTTCTTCCTCTTCGAATGGAAAGTGCTGGAATGTCTTTCGCATAGCAGCAGCAATGAGGATTTGAAAGGAGACTGATCGAAAGGAGGGGATGGAAGGGGGAGTCGTAGTCGTACTGGAGGCGATAATTGCCGAGTGGCGAAGTGCGAATGCAGTGAGTACACTGCCGGGCAAGATGGAATTCGGTGTGACGGTTAAGAGTCACATAATTACTCGCATTCCATGCGTCTTAAGTTCCGAGCAATCGAAGTTCCGAGATATTGACTCAATGATTGGGTCAAGGGGCCAGGTGTAAGGAAAGTCTTCGACGAGGCTAAGGTGGGGGCTCTGGCTCCACGCCGAAAGAATGACATTCCATTTTCATTGAGGGATAACTTATCAGCTGGTTCAGTCGTTACTGCCCAATCATTCATTTTGGAGTAATATTGGTGCTTCGAGTTAGGTTTTCTTACGAGGAATTCTTGGTCAATCCCTGTTAAATACTACACATTCTCTTGTGATAGCCGTATCGTTGAATACGCAATCTGTTATCTCCTTGCACATTAGGCGTTTAGCCGAATCGTTTATAAATATTTCGATGGACTCTCTGCAAATAATCTCACCATATTACAATTTTGTCACTATGGGGATGAATCGTCTGATACAAAGAATAAGAGGGACGGAATAATAAGACTTGACGGAAGATGAGTCGTTTTACTGTTAGCAATTGACGGGAGAAGAAACTATAATGACATTGATGATGAGACATCACATTAAAAATTCGATAAAACTCTAGTTGATTTGGTATAAAAAGGCTTATGTGAATAAATAGGTAGCACGGAATAAAATCGACCTGTCAATGACGTAAATCGTCATGGATAAAATTGCCATTAGGAGTGGACAAGATATTTATATTCACATTCAATATTTATATTTAGTAGTAAACAAACGCTTCAACAGGTTTTACTTCAAGATAATTTGTGGTGGCAATCAAAACAATACTTTGACATTTGTTTTCTCCCTCTCAATAACCCTCTTCTTGGCAATTGCATTCTCCATTACTTCTGAACTGGTGATTTTCCCTTGCCAGCTGCCAGTCATTGCCTTAAGCCAAACATGTATGGCGTGCACGTGGGGTTTACATAAAAACTTGAAGAAAAGTAGAATTTTCTCTTACTCGAAATATAGTTACTGCTAATAGATCCCAACAAAGGACACTTATGGATCGAGCGCCTTTGCACAAAAAAGTAGGCGATATTAAGAAGCCCAGAAGATGATAAGAATTTGGGAAGAGAAATCTGTCTGAAGTGGGAGATTTAAGAATATCAGCTCTAAGAAAGAAATCACTCACTATCCAGCACAATGGTTTTGACCGAAATGCGAGAGGAAAGCATAGGGCTTTTGAGATGAGTTATATACCTAATGATTAAGGAGTTAGCAGGAGGAATAGTGTGGGCCCACGCAGCCCGAGGTTTCCGGGAAGATCTTGTATTCGTGAAATGACTGCATGAAAATACGGATGTGGAATTTAAGCATGTACTTAAGGTTTACTAAAATGTCGATGACCTATTCTCGAATTGAAACTGCTTGAAAAATTTGTCCACTTAGGCCGACTAATCTCTATCAGCGAGGCGTATTTTTGGGTTTTATCGGAAAAACTCGTTGATAATTTGGACATGCATATAAAAATATCTATGAACTTTTAGGCCCTAGTGTATAATATAAAAAAATCTGCAAAATAGTCAGAGGAATGTCTCTGCTGATTGTATTTATTTTCCCTGTAATTTGTTTTGATCATAATCAGATCATTATGGCATAGATATACTTAAGTCAAAAAATAAGATATTGTATAAGTTGTATTACATATTCACGAATGCTCTACTAATGGGGGAATACCTAAACATCTAATTGCCTATTTCATGGAAAAATAAGAATAATACTATTAAAAATGTTGTATTCGTTACAGACGATAAATTTAATACCAAAACGATAATTAATAACAAAGTCATCCAATCAATTAAAATGATATTTCAAAGCTACACACAAGTTCACTCAAAGTTAACATTTTTATTAAATGAGATGAGAATCCAGGGGATGAACATTCCGGAGTGGGAAATAAGGCGCAAAGTGAGGGATGAACTGAGAGCAACTTATGTCTGGATTACCCAAGCCTATCAATCCACGGTGCACTGCATCAAGTCTTGTTCCAGTGACGTATGAGATGGTTGAACGATATAAAACCCTCAAGAGAGTGGTCAGCCGTTATAAAATGGAAGATGGGGATGAACTTGATGCCTAGAAATGGAGGCATCACGTACTGAAAGAACATTTGCGCCTGCATTTGAATATTTATTGACTTGAGAATCAGTTGCAAAAGAGAAGTATTCTCATTGTGAGGCGTTAAAGGTGGATGCCGGATATTCTGAGGAGAATGCAGAACGAGGCTGTATCCAAAAATGAAGACATAACTGTGTGGGCCTCTCGAAATGACTTCATTCTAAACTCAAGCAAAACCAAAGCTATTATCATCGGTAGTTCCAGGGTGATACGGAACATTTGCCACATTACAACTCCCAGTATTGTGGTTAATGTTATCCCTATTCCATATTCAAACAAAGTGCATAATCTAGGGATTACGTTGACTGATAACTTATCGTGGGCTTATCATGTAAATAATATTTCGAACGAGATTCATTCCATACTTTATCAGTTAAAAGTTCACAGAAACTTAATTCCTTTCAATACAAGAAAAACACTCATTTCAACGCTTATTCTCTTTATGATAGATAACTGCTGTCTTGTTTACAATGACCTAAACGAAGAAGATAATCTCAAACTCCACCGAGCCTTAAACTCCTGCCTTTGACCTTCGCAGGGACGTCCACATTACGCCGTATTATAAACAACTAAGGTGGCTCAATGTCAAATCCCGTAGAGAGTACTTCCTGGGATTCTTTTCGTTTGTTCTGTTTAAAAATAAATCACCTAAGTAGCTGTATGATTTGTTCCTCTGTTGTCCCTCAGTTTCTACAGCGTCCACTAGGTCTGATCCCAATCTATTGGCTTTATCAAGAGAGTACTTGGAAAATGTGATGAGAAAGTGAAAGAACGTTGTTATTTTTCAATCGTTAGGCCTCATCTGGAATATGCTGTTAGTGTATGGGATCCATACGAAACGGGGTTGATATCAGAGTTAGATCGCGTCCAGCGAAGAGGAGCTAGGTTTGTGAAACGATGCTATGATAAGTTGGCTAGTGTGTCTGGACTGTTAGAAGAATTAGGATGGGAATCGCTATCACAGCGTAGATTGAATTATAGGCTTAACCTCCTAAATAAATTTCAGGAAAATCATTTTACTGACGACGTAAAAAATATACTATTAACCCCTTCGTACTACGGTAGATTAGATCGCGCCAATAAAATTAGAGAGCTAGATTGTAGAACCGATAGGTATAAAATGTCATTTTTTCCGCGTACCATTCGGGACCATAACAGCTGTGATCGTCGTCATGAATAGTTCGAGTATTGACAATAGACAGGCAGTAAATCTTTCTCATTATATATTCTGCTCTCTTATTTAGGCATGATGTAAATATTGGTGTTCTTATTTATGCATGATATTTTGAATCTGTAGTAGTAGTCTTTGTATCCCTTGCATGTTGGAACGATTGAAGATTGAATGTTTCTTGGGTATTAGATTTTTAATTGGCGCTTTGCATGTGTGGTGCGCGGGTTTTAGTGTAATGTCGGTGTTCTACCATATCATTCATGCATGCCTGGTGCGAAAGCACCCCCTGCCACACACCCTTTGGGTGGCTTTCAGGGTATGACGTAGATGTAGATGTAGATGTATTGTATTTCCCAGGTCATCGCAATACTGTTTACAATAAGTCATTTCTTGTAACAGCTTACCACGTATGGAACAAAATGCCTACTCAAATTAAAAACTGCACATCTGTTAAAATATTTAAAATGAAATACCATGATTACTCATTTTCCCGGGAATGACATAATTACTTTCTTTTTTTTTCAAATTTGTTTTCATGTTATTATGGTTTCTTTGTTATAGTAAAATTTTGTTATTTGGAAACTATTGAACACGTAAGTTTTTGTGCTGTATTTTAACTGGCTTGATGTCTAACTATTTGTCATTTTACTATAAATACGATTCATATGTCATGTAACGAGAAGACATTATTCTACAGATATCATCATTTTTTGTGATAATTATGAGCCCGTAAACTGTATCAGTATTATTTTTTGTTGTTACGGATTTATTCCTGAACAATAAAGTTTTTTCTCTCTTTATTTCTTTAAATTTCTTAATCGCAGGTGAGAGTGGAAGAGGGTCGAGTAGCTAAACAGGCAAATGAAAGTAGAGAGAACAGGGTGAGAAGAAGGAGTAGACCGCGAACATCACGAGTCAATGAGGCAGAGAAGACTTTATAGAGGAAGAAACCCGGGGTTTTGTGAACGGGAGAGCGAGCAAGAAGCCATGCTTGAGTGTAAGGTAATAGAAAGCGGTTTCTAAGGATGAGGCGTTTGGAAGAAAATTAGTAAATGAGAGGCAGTTTTCGGCTATAGCTCTATTCTCTCGCTTAACCGATCCAGAATAGGAATTATGTAGTGGGTTTGATTCTATATATTGAAGGTAGAACATAAAATGTTTCAACTATTAGCAAACGATGCATCATTAGGTAGTATTCGGAAAACAATGGAAAAATGAACAAAAATTTAAATATTCCTTGTGGTCGCACTGATTAAGTTTCGAGTTCCCCAACCGTTTCATTGACTCGCTGTTTGCATGCGCAGTTTGCTAACTCCTAGATGAAGGTAAGTACAAGTACAAAGCCCCGATACGCTTTTGTCTGTCAAGGTTCCATAAAGGGCGGCATCCGCATCCAAATTAGAGCAGAAAAAGTGCGTAAACGCGAGTGTTTGCGATGAGTTGCGTGAAAATACCGAGTTTATGCGGAGTTTGTGTGAAGGGGGTTGGGTTGGTGGTTGGGGTGTTAGTTGGGGAGGGAGGGAATTAGACGGGAGGGGTGGGGGTGGAGGGCGAGGGAGGAGGGAGACGGACGACTCGGGCAAAGTCAAAGCGGCGGGTTAAGGATGGGATCTACTTTAAACCTCTCAAGCAAAGTGATTGATGACCGGGGATTCTTTCCGCGCCTTTTATAAACCCTACCCTCATTCTCCTCCTCCCGTGCACTCTGCGGCTTCCCGCTCCATCTCCAGTGCTGTGTCCGGGCTCTTTGCCACCCCCAACCCCCTCCTCCCCCCTCTTCCTTCAAAAACGCCCCCCGGGGGCTCATTTGCTTCCCTCGGTCATTGGCGCATTCACGTCCCGCCGAGCATCCCTTCTCATCCCTCCCCTTTCATCCCCGCACCCTCTTCCAAAGGTCAACTCGCAACTCATTAAGAGCCTTGGATAATTTTTGACTGAATTCTCTCCCTCTAACACGTTCAATCTCGGAAGATGGCTCGCCTGAGGCTTTGTGTTCTATTTAAAAAAAGGAAACAAGAAACCACCAACAGCAGAGGAGCAGAGAACAATCAGCGCTTGCTAGTCCATCTGATAGCTGAAGTAGAATGCCATAATAAGGCTGTTTCGCCTAGAAATTTGGCTCATTTTTTGTGTTTTTTTCCAGAGTAAAGTAAATGCAAAAACTCAAGGACTAATAACAGTACCGCACTTACTGACGAGGCGTTATGTTACTCTCGTGACAGAACGTCAATAATAATTGCTTCCAATATGCGTATTGTTTCGATGCAATCCTTAGATTGGTTTTGATGTAAAGATTCTCAAACGCAAGCATTTGAGCTATGTGTGTAAAGTAGTGGTCAAATCTAGGTTTGTTAAAATATGAGCAGTGCTCCTTTTTTGTGTCCCTTACCATTCACTGCAGATACATTTCCTCGATTTTCCGGCAACCCATCTGCATTTTACTAACTCCATTCATATTGAACGGATGAAAGTCGTCTTACATTTAAGATGGACACCGATGTGTTAGAGCTTCAGCGTTTCCGTAGTATTGGTGTTGTTTTACCTCCGGTACGGCCCTGATCGCAAGGGCCTTTTTACGGCCCTACGATTACCTACGGTGAAGAGTCAATTTTCCTCATGTCTCAACATGGAATGAGCGGCATATACGGGCCAATAATGTGCCAGTTGGAATTGTATTTGGAAAAATATATTACATAATAATAAATATTGTTTTGAATTGAATTCAGACTGAATTTGACTAAATTGTAGATCCAAATGACATTGGTGGAGCTCAGAATCGAAGACGAAACTTTTGAAAAATACATTAATTCCGGTCCCGTAAAAATGTAAAAATGCTCAACTGAGCGGTGAATTCTTTAATATTATCAATCGTCGACTCGTAAAAAACATCATAGCTTAGCCGAGGTAAACAGCTCACAATTTAAAAGCCTGGGGGAAATCAAATGAAGAAGATTGGACGCAGGAAGTTCACGTTTCCCGCGCAGCTCCACGATCCAGAGTCTCTCAACTCCACTCCACGGTTCAGTTGAGGACTCATCTGACTTTTGGGTCCAGCGTCTGCCTTTTGCTCCAGCGGCGTGGGTTTTCAGGTAAGGGATATATTTTACGCACAAAATATTTGTTGGATACATAGATGCTGATGATATAGCGCTGGTGGCCGAAAATAAAGGAGATCTAGAGAATCTGACAAAAACCCTAATTAGAGAAGCGAGGTGTGTAGGACTTGAAGTTAATCAGAATAAAACAAAATATATGAAAGTGGCAAGAAGGGCTGCAAGAATAAATGTACAAGGAAGGCTGAAAGTAGATGATTTGTCATTTGAAAGTGTGACAGAATTTAAATATCTGGGAGAAGTCATTACAAATGATAACAGAGAGGAAAATGAAATAAACAATAGATTAGCCGCAACTTCAAGGACTTACTGGTCCTTGGAAAAAATACTGATATCTAAATGGCCCTCTAGAAAAACCATGATAAATATTTATCATTCAATAACCATCCCAGTAGTGCTATATGGATCGGAAACATGGGCATTAACCAAAGACTGAGAAAAAGCTAATTGTTTTTAAAAATAAAGTATTGAGGAAAATCTTTGGCCCAGTTCAAGACCAAGATGAATGGAGAATTAGGAAGAACAGAGAATTAAGAGACTCCTAAAAATACTCAGATATAGTGGCAATGGCTAAGAGCCGAAGATTAAGATGGGCAGGACATGTGTGAAGAAAAGAGGAAACTGCAGTAATCAAGACATTACACCTGGGAAACCCTGAGGGCAGAAGACCACCTGGTAGGCCAAGAACGAGGTGGAGGGACCACGTTGAAAAGTACACACATAGACTTGGGACTACACTTCAAAGAGCAGAAGATAGAACAGAATGCAGAGGCATTGTTGGTACGGCCAAAAAACCTGCTGAGGTTTCAATGGCCATGGAGGTAAGGTAAAGTAATATTTGGTGGACTTAAGTAATCATATGCGTACTGAATAACCAAATAGCATATAGACTAGCTCATGGAAGACTGGCTGATTGCGTCTTCCTACACATAATTGGCCTGAGAGTCAACACAACTTGCGCCCACTGCGAAAACGAAGAAGAAACTGGAGCCCACATCATACTTCTATGTCTACTTCTACGTAATACCCTGCGAGCCACCACGAGGGTGTGTGGCAGGGAGTGAAGATCACCCAACATGTACTATTGGCATGCAACAGGATATTTAATGGAGACATGCTAGATAATAGGGTCACATGCAGCTAGATGGTTAGTATCTACATAATAAGAAAGGGATTTTTGGTTGTTATTACATGCATCATGCACTACAGACTACTCTAACTATATTTCACATACCTATCCCTTTGCTACGCTGCCTATTGTTTTCTCTTATGGTACGCGGGAAAAATGACATTTTAAATCTATCGGTACGACAATCTATCTCTGTAATCTTGTTAATATGATCAAACCTAGCATAATACGCAGGGGTTCTTAATATTTATCTAACGTCATCTGTGAACAACTCTGTTTCGAATTTACTTAAAAGGTTTAACCTAAATTTTAACCTGCGTTCTGAGAGTAATTCCCATCCTAGTTCTTCTATTACACTCGTAACACTTATACAATTATCATAACGGCCTTCAACAAATCTAGCGTATCTCCTTTGCACACGCTCTAATTCTTTTATCATACCTTCCTCGTACGGATCCCATATACTAGCGGCATATTCTAAATGAGGCCTGACAAGTGGACTTAGGCTGCTAGGCTAGACTATAAAACTAGATCCCACTAGATAGTGGCGCAGTTGACAGTCAGTACTGCAGCCAATTAGTAAAAAAAAAGTCCGACACCATTTGGAGAAGAGAATCACGTGACCTAGGAGTCCATAGTGGTGGCGTACATTTAAACCATAGAATCGTGGAAAAATTGTCTATTTTCCGTAACTTTTTAAGCCTAATCGTTACATTTCAACTGCGCTATTGTCTTGGACGGACTCTAAGACAGTGCTTTGTTATGAAACATGAAAATATTTAACATTCACTGGTACAATTTCAATCATGCAACATACAGTTTACGGCACAGATTACGTGTCACTGATTATTTAAAAAAAAACATCCTAATTCAGGTGGGAAACAAAATAATGCAGGACCTATTTTTTGCAGCTTAGTACTCCAAGTACTTTTCTCTTGAATTCACTAAACGCTTTTCTAATGGCTGTTTTTGCGGCTGCTTTACAAGTTTTATAATGTTCGATAGTATTTTTTATATCACAATTAGCTACATTTTTCTCCATTTTTCTCCATTTTTCTTAGTTTCGCGTGGCTAACTCGTTGGCGTTTTAAACATTTTCTAACCTCCGCGTTGTACCACCTTGGTTCCCTATTCTCACTCTTATACTTATGAGGTATATATCTGTTGACAAGTGACCGCGTACTTTGGAGGAACTCAATCCATGTATTGTCTGTATCACTATTTTTTCTGATGTTCACGAATTTTTCAAAAGAATTCTTTAAGTCACACCTAAATCCGTTAAAATCTGCTTTACTTAAAAGGTAAACCTTTCTTTTTAATTTAAAATTTTTTTCAGTATTGAGGGAAAATTTCACGTGCACTACCTTGTGGTCGCTTATTCCATCGACATTCTCAACTTTAATAACTTTTTCAGGGATGTTTGTGGCAAGTAAATCGAGAACATTCTCCCCTCTATTAGGCAAATTCACTATTTAATGTAGTGCGTATGATGGGAACAGGTTAAGCAATGTCGCAGATTTCTTTGTCCCTACCCCCAGACTTATGACTACATGTTTTCCAATCTATCGATGGTGTATTGAAATCTCCACCTACAATTATCTGTCGTTCGTTACTATGGGAATTAATGGACCTGATCTGATTCTCGAGTTCTAATACTGATTGTACATCGGAATGGGGTGGTCTATGGTAGGCACAAACGTATATTACTTTCGAATTAGCACATTGAATGGGACACCATACACTTTCTATTATATTATCGGGAATCACTTCTATTTTGCTTTCTATTGTGTTCTTAACTGCGATAAATACTCCCCCTCTCCGTTGACTCTCTCGATCTCTCCTATATACCCTAAAATTTACTGGAAAAATTTCACTATCAGCAATATCCTATCGATCATACTTGCCGAAAATGAGGCAGACACCATCTGTAAGAAAGTATCCATGACGGCGAAGTCTTTTGGATGTAGCACCTCAGAAAAGAGTAGACCTATACACAGCAGTTTGTTGGTAAAAATAAAGAGAGCATAATTGCCAACTTCATTATTACACTAGCAAAAAGCTGCAATTTACCCTCTTCTACCGAGAAGAAATAGAGAAGGTAGATCATCTCGGTGCTTTTCACGAGAGCTTGAAAAAAAATTAACGAGGGTATTGTCGTCCCACCTAGGCAGAGATGCTACAAATTTATTGCGGGACTTCTGGACGATTAATAGAATGCTCAGCTATCTGGATGGGACAACTTTGAAACGTATCTCCCTGCTGCAGGAACGAAGTGACCTGGCTGAACAACGACTAAATACCTCACCATAGGTACTCGGACAGGAAATGGTGCAGCCCAATAGGACGGTAGACAAGCACAAGGGAGGAAAGGCAACATTTATGACGGAGGGACTAGTAGTGGGGACAAGGCTGTGGATACAACCTCTTCGCTGCCTTCCTCCCGATGTCTGTCGCCAGAATATCAAGAGTCTGAATTCCGCAAAAAAGCATAATTAATAAAATCAACAACGCCCACCAAAAATGTCTTGAAATGATAAATAAATGAGGTGATTAAGGCAGAAAAACTTACCCTCTAATTGTACTCTATAAAAATAATACGTACAGAAATTTTTCCGCCGGATTATCACGTGCCAAGATTTTATTCCTTTCAAAGAGGACCATTTTCGGCATATATTCCGTTGTTTTGAGGCACTTTCTTTAAATTGCCCACAGAATATAAGAGAAGACAGATGATCACTAACGTCTCATCTGCTTATGTAAGTATAAAAATACTTTGAGTATATGAATGATAAGAAAAACGGCAATCCACCGTGGGAAATTGGAGGGTGAAATGAAGGTGAGAATCCACAAATGATTGATACGCCTTTCCATGATCCGCGCCGCTTAACATAACGCTACCACGGTTCATATTATGGCACGGCCCCCAGAAACCCACGTCAATATATGCGGGGTTTTTTTTGGGTTGAATTCATCACGTTTGTGAAGTAATTCAGCGGTCGTCCTGATACTGACAGATGTGGATCGACAGAGTCTTGAATGATAATTACGAAGACTACAATATAAGGGACGGTTATGCCTTTTGCTGACGTCTTGCGTGTCTCATGCCCTCTATGAATCAGGACTTCTCATAGAATTAGATCGAGTAAAGCTGAGAAAAGCTGGGTTAATAGCGAACTATTTACGATACATACAGCAGGTTGACCAAATTTTCTGACGACTAATGTTAGGGTGAGCATCTCTCCCGAAGTAGCATTTTTATACCAATTAAATGGGTCGTAACTATTATGCTGAGTCGAACCTTGATACTTTTTGGATGGCGTCCAAAATATTTTACATGTGGATAAATACCGCCGTAGAAATGAGCAAAAGTACAGAAAAAAGAAATAGGTATACTGTAGAAAGTGCAGATTTCAAGTGATTTTTCCAGTTTAGTTTATAGGAAAGTAGTAGCCCATACAGGTAACTGTTTTCTATGAATTTCTCCTGTCGCATGAGAGAGAAGAGTTATTGCTTGTTCAACTATTCCTCGTAAAATCATTTTACCCCTCATTTTGCATGGAATTATGTCCACAAGAATTCGTATTTTTCTTGATACCAACACCTCTAAGCTGCAAAAAATAGGTCCTGCATTATTTTGTTTCCCACCTGAATTAGGATGTTTTTTTTAAATAATCTGTGTCATAAACTGTTATGTTAAATATTATCATGTTTCACAACAAAGCACTGTCTTAGAGTCCGTCCAAGACAATAGCGCAGTTGAAATATAACGATTAGGCTTAGAAAGTTACGGAAAATAAACAATTTTTCCCCGATTGTATGGTTTAAATGTACGCCAAAACTATGGACTCCTAGGTCACGTGGTTCTCTTCTCCAAATGGTGTCGGACTTTTTTACTAATTGGCTGCAGTACTGACTGTCAACTGCGCCACTATCTAGTGGGATCTAGTTTTATAGTCTAGCCTAGCAACCTTCTCCGAAGAGCCATTTGGTCCTCGCCTAGCGATCAAGGAATTGTGCGGTGCTACACTTAAAATTGGCACGAGTATTGAACGCCTGGTGTGGATCCACTCCGTGCGACATCTTTGGATGTACTGCTGTGCGGTACTTCTTAGATTTTTCAGTAATATAGCCACCCTAGTCCTGTGAAGTAATTGGAGCTGATCATATGAAACAAGTCCTTTTAGCAAACTTGCTCAGTGCATACTTTCACGATGATGGATACATAAACGTGTCTCTCCCCGTTTCCTGAATGTATTCCATTCGCGGTTCCGCAGTCTCAACTGAGAAACTGCGGACACATATGAGCATTCAAAGCACCTCTGCCAAAGCCTTGAAATAATCCAGAACTAAGCCCGCCGCTCTCAGGGCTTAAGCGTGGATTTTGAGGATGTCACCACGTAAGAGTAGGGTGGCGGAGAATGGAACCAATGGAAATGTGGCGCGCATTCCGTATTGCCCGACGAGAATATCATTCCATCGACTTCGGGTAACGCAATAGCAAAAAGACGGCATTGGCGCGGCGAAGGACGGAGAGATACGTCGAAGGCCGCAATTGATTAAAACTTATTCTATTGCGTGAATTCCAAACCAATTTTTTAGCAATATTAGAAACGTCTCACAGACTCCAATACACTACGGTAGGCTAAATAATGAAATATAATAGGGTTAATAAATAGCAGAAGAACAGGTTTAAGATGTTATTTTTCCTGCGGACGATTATACATTACAAAAACTGCCATTGAGGCCTTTAACTAGACCTGTCCGTAGGTAGTGTACCTATTTGATTGATTAACTCACTAATGCTTGTATCCTCCTCTGCTGCCTAGAAGTAAAAGGATACCATGCCTGTTTACGGAGTAACTATTGTATCTTGGAGTTTTTTTGGTGCTGTAAAAACATTAATACTAGTAGTCTGACATTGGTAGCATGTTTATAGTGTTGCGAATACTTGTGAAATTTCACTTCCTCTCAAGTTTTAGCTGGTTTCTGATAATGCACCAGTTAAGGTAATTACATTAGCAAGCTATTGTGTAATGCATGTTGGTGATAACCATTCGGCATCTACATTTTACATGGCGAACCACCGCATGAGCATATGGCAGGGGGTGATAGGACACCGGGTGTGTATCTAAAGGTGTATAGGATGAGGTACTGAGAAGTGAAATGGTGAAGTGTGTTATGAAGTGCGTTTTAAGGTAGTTTGAGCGAAATATCATTTTACCTAGAAATCAATGAATTTGGTCTCATTTTAAAGAAAAATATATCAACCTTTCATTGGCACAAAAAATTCAGCCCCTTACCATATTATTTTCGGAGATATTTGCCAAAATACACCAGCCCTATTACATGGGAAATGGTACTTTTATGCACTCCAGAGAAGACTTATATTAAAAATGAGGCATTTCCTGCACTTAGATCTCGCCAAAAATCTGTGTGTAGTTTGTGTGTTTTCTCAACTATTTTTTTAAAATTAATCATATTGTCACCGCAGTATATTCTTCGGGATTACAATAAATCTTCCGTTTTGATGGAGTTTCAAACGTACCGCGTGAGAAAAATGAGTCAAGTTAAAGGCTTACTTAGATATTTTCATTTAATTGTTTACAATTTCTGACATATAAAACTATATTATTGCACCAATAATTATGCAATTTTTAATTTGTGTGCCTTACAACTGGTGAAATTAAAACGTATAATTCGAATATGGTCTCTATTTTGACAAGGGAACTATCTCGCTCGGACTACCTTAAGTGAAGCTCCGGTTTGATTATGGTCACTTATTTTGAGTGAGAGGAACGGATTTTTTAATCTATTTATTCGGTAAAGTATATCTCTTATTTTATCGTCTCTGTTGAACCTAGAATTGCATAGTGGCGTCAAAATGATACTATCCCTCTGAAACACACCTGTCCTGAATTTCTCAAGCAAGCTAAGTCTAGCGTGCAGCCTCCAAGTCTCCATGGGCTCCCAACCCAATCCCTCTAAAAGCCAAGATACACTACATGTTCACTCGTAGCAGTTTTTAACGAAGCGCGCATCTTTCCTTTTAATTTAATTTATCTTTTTGATTAAATTTTTGAGTCTAGGGTCCGAAATGCTCGCGGCGTATTCGAGGTGTGGCCTTACCAGAGCGAAGTACCACAACTCTTTTACTTTCTCATCCGGGGACCTCCCTATCATACGCTTGATAATTCTTTGCTTCATTAATGCTGTGCCGCATATGTTTTTTACGTGTGTTCTCCATGATACATCGGAAGTAAAGTGATTTCCAAGGTATTTGAAATTCTCTGAGAACTTCATGTTTCTTTCACACACAGTGTAGGTATGATATTTGCGCAATGAATTTTGCAAGAAGTGTACTGTACTGCATTTACTAAGATTTAGTTCTATCCCCCACTCCTGGCATCACGTATGAATGCTTCTTAGGTCCGGTGACAGAATTTCGGAGTCTGCGACTTCGCTAATATCACGCGTAGATGACCGCATTGTCTACAAATAACATTAATTTACTGCTAACACGAGAAATTACGTCATTCATATAACTAATGAATAAAAGAGGGCCAATCACGCTTCTTAGTGGAACAATAGATGCAATTCTAACCGCTTCAGACCTTATGCCATTAATACCTACTCTATGTTTTAGATCACTGAGAAAGTCACGAATCCAATTAACTATTTTTTCATTTACTCCACGTGATTGTAATTAGCATGAGTATTTTTTGAGGAACCTTGTCGAAGGCCTTCTTGAAATCAAGAAATTTTGCGTCAACTTGTTTCTTCGATTGACCTGATTTTAGGAATTCGTGAAGGAAGAGCGCAAGCTGTGTTTCGCAGGATCTCCCCTTCCGGCTTCCTCCTGACTGATTATCCAGGAAGGTCATGATATTGACAACAAAAATGTGTTCTAGAGTCCTGCATAAAAGCGAAGTTAACCGATATAGACCGGTAATTACCTTGGTCATGCGTGTTTCCTTTTATATACATATATTGGTGTGATTTTGGCTATTTTCCAGTCTTGGGTTCTTCTGTTTGGGTTTCTTCTGTTGAAAATAAGAGATGAGTCACTGTTGAAGCATATTTTAGTCACTGATGGTTAAATGTTACGCTCAGTGATCTCATGGTCATTCACTGTGAAATCGGATTACTATTAATGCAAATGAACGAAAAAATATATTTGGATAAAGTATTTTCATGAGGTGAGTGCGTTCTGATTTCAAGTGAGGTATTGGTGGAAAAAAATTGCGACATTGATAAATTAAGCACTCGTAAGCGATAAGGTAAATCGGTGTGGTCGGAGGGGGGGGGGGTGGCAAAGATGGTGGACCCACGTTACAGTCTCAGGCATTGGCCACCACGGAAAGTGCCCTCTCCGTCTACATCATTTGCTACACCTCGAATACGCCGCGAGTATTTGGGACCCTGGTCATAAAGATTGAACCAAAAAAAATTACAAAGAAAAGCAGCACGCTTCGTTAAAAACTGCTACGAATAAACATATAGCGTTACACAACTGTTAGAGGGATTAAAGTGGGAGCCCCTAGAGACTAAGAGGCTGCACGCTAGGCTTAGGCTGCTTGAAATATTCAGAACAAATATTTTTCAGGGCAACACAGAGATTATTATCATGACGCTTCTCTACATTTCTAGGTCTGACAGATGCGATAAAATAAGAGAGATGCTCTGCCGAACAGATAGGTACAAAAACTCGTACTTTCCGCGAAAAATAAGCGACCACAATGAAAACTGAGCTCCTTCAAATACACTCCCATAGGACATGTCACCATTTCACCCCCAAATATTTTCATCTTTACACGGCTGGTGACCTACGACCCCCTGCCACACGCCCATGTGGCGGCTTGCGGGGTAGTATGTAGTGGTAGTGGTCAAGTTCGTTCAATTATCGATTGTACTCTTCCTTCAGTACAGGTCTTTGCAACGCAAACAAGTCCGCCATTAATCTGCTTATTTTGGTGCATTCACCAAACATACATTGGTGCTTTGGTGCATGGTTGATAAATTGTTTTTGTTAATTCGGATTCCATTCGAAATGACCATTTGCTCCGCGGATTCACTTGGGTGCGCTATCGCAGTGAATGATTGATAAGCGCATTAAGGGCGGTGGTGTGATGAAAATGGTTGCAGAGACCTATGTCGATACAGCTAACGATATATCGAATGCCCCTGCTCCATGGTCAGGGGGAGCAAGCGCCTCACATTCTGCCACAATATGCGTCACAGTCCGTCGAGCATCAGAATTTCTCGAAATATCTGGGCATCAGCCACGCGGCTTAACCCTTTGATCGCAGCATGTCGTGATATCACGTCATTTTTGTCTTAACGCTGGTGCTGATGACGTGATGTTACGTCAAGGGTACCGTGAGTGCCCTAGCTTTCACTAGGGGGCCTAGTGAAAGTTCCCTAGTGAAAGCTGGAATACACTTCCGATACCCATAACGAGATATGACGTCATCAGCACCAGAGTAAAGACAGCTATGACGTGATATCACGTCATGCCACACTCAGAAGGTTAATATCATTGATGGAGTCATCGGGTTATCAGGAGTGATAGCGTGAGATAATGAAATTCTTACCCCGAGGACCTTGGTTCGAATCCATGGATCATCATGGCTTTATTAGGTATACTCCGACGTCGAGGAACTTTGTTGCATCGGAGATAACAATGTCGTGGATCTCTGCCCGTTGGATGGAATGTAAAGCGCTCGTCCTGTTCGCCCTTCTCATTTGGCTCATTGTTCTTCGACGTTACTTGTTGGTATTTCATTACTAAGTAAATGGAAACGCTCTCTGAGGAAATACAGATGTTCGGGCAACGATCAGCTTGATGACGATGGTAGAATAAGTGATAGGAACGTCGATGCTTGAACTCCTCACTCAGATGGAAACCCGTGAAGAATATTCATGTACAAAACTTTGTATATCCCGCTAAAGTCATTTTATCTAATTTTCCAGCAAGTATTCGACTCACGCAGTCCTTGATAATGACAGTGTTATATGAAACCTTGGTCGGCAAATTCAATCAAATATTTTCGTTTATACAATATTAGCTTTTACTCCATAGTGAGCGCTAACTGCAGTAGAATAATGATTCAAATAAATAAACTTTGTGTAGTCCACACAAAAATGTTTAATACACCGACCCGGGTTTCATCTACACTGCAGGCATCATCAAGGGTGAAAAATGACAAATAGGTCTTATGTATGGGAAATTTTTTGGGAGGGTGGTATAGGCGGGGAAGGAGGAATATATTGGGGGGGGGGGGTAAGATGTGGAAGGAGGGCAGGGAATTAAGAGAATGCTGATCAGAAAGAACTGATTGTTATTGTCAAGGACAGGGTTCTTTGGGAAGGGGGAAAGCTATGGAGAGTAATGGGGAATGAGACGGAAAAACAAATTTGTTTAAAAGGTTTACACTATGGTCATTTGATGCTTCTTATATCTCCAATTGTTCAAGGAAGTCTAACTTCCCTCCTTTTTCCTCCATGCGGAGTACTTCAGGAGTGAAATCACTCTCATGGTCATTCTCAATGAGGTGTTTGGCGAAACTCAATCTTGTGTCCGCTGTCAACCAGCACCTCATATGTTCCTGTTTACGGGTAGTAAGTCATTTGCAGCTCCCAACCTACATTGACATTCCATCGATTCAAAGTGAATTCTTCAGTTTCTTCTCATTTATGATTGCGTGACGCGAGCAAAGATTGGTCCTTCCATTTCAGCGCTCTTGACTTCAGGTAACGAATGCGCAATGATCGTTCGCCCCATTTCGGCGGCCTTTTGAGACCGATTAAACCAATTCCTTTGTCTGGTTCTCCCCACCCTACATCTGAGGAAGTAGCTTACTCACCTTTCCCCGATGAAATACGCTGATTTGGCTTCAAATAACCATCTCAAACAAATTTCACCCTCGAGACGTCAAAAGAAAATACTACGAATTGAAGAATTCGGGTGATGACATAACAATTCAACGTGATTGAATAATTAAACCACTGCGTTCGATGAATGACTGCGTGACATGATCGAAGACACGGACTTTGAAGCTCTGTCATCGGACCTTAACAACGTTCATTCGTGGTGCCAGGAGTGGGGGTAAGAATTAAATGTCAGCAAATGCACCACAGTTCACTTCCTGCGAAAGTCATCACAAAAAATGCCATACATATACTGTGGGTGGAGTAATCTACATCTACATCTACATCTACGTCATACCCTGCAAGCCACCCAAAGGGTGTGTGGCAGGGGGTGCTTTCGCACCAGGCATGCATGAATGATATGGTAGAATACCGACATTACATTAAAGCCCGCGTACCACACATGCAAAGCGCCAATTACAAATCTAATACCCAAGAAACATTCTATCTCCAATCGTTCTAACATGCAAGGGATACAAAGACTACTACTACAGATTCAAAATATCATGCATAAATAAGAACACCAATATTTACATCATGCATAAATAAGAAAGAGGAGAATATAATGAGAAAGATTAACTGCCTGCCTATTGTCAATACTCGAACTATTCATGACGACGATCACAGCTGTTATGGTCCCGAATGGTACGCGGAAAAAATGACATTTTATACCTATCGGTTCTACAATCTAGCTCTCTAATTTTATTGGCGCGATCTAATCTGCCGTAGTACGAAGGGGTTAATAGTATGTTTTTTACGTCGTCAGTAAAATGATTTTCCTGAAATTTATTTAGGAGGTTAAGCCTATAATTTAATCTACGCTGTGATAGCGATTCCCATCCTAATTCTTCTAACAGTCCAGACACACTAGCCAACTTATCGTAGCATCGTTTCACAAACCTAGCTCCTCTTCGCTGGACGCGATCTAACTAGCATGCATGCTTTTCTAGCATGTCTACATTATATATCCTACTTACATGGCAATAGTGCATGTTTGGTGATCTTCACCCCCTGCCACACACCCTCGTGGTGGCTCGCAGGGTATTACGTAGATGTAGATGTAGATGTAACTCTGATATCAAGCCCGTTTCGTATGGATCCCATACACTAACAGCATATTCCAGATGAGGCCTAACGATTGAAAAATAACAACGTTCTTTCACTTTCTCATCACATTTTCCGAGTACTCTCTTGATAAAGCCTAGCTTCCTATATGCTTGACCGCATATTTCCCTAATATGTTTTCCCCAAGATAGGTCGTGACTAATTGTGACTCCTAAGTACTTAACAGACTCGGCGTGAATAATTTCTGTATTTTTAATTCTGTAAGCCCTAACTGGCCAATTTTTCTTTTTCCAAAAGCTGAGTGCTACGCACTTTTTTATGTTTAGTTCCATCTGCCACTTTTCGCACCAAGCATGAATAGCAAGTAGGTCGATTGTTAACGAGTCGCTATCTTCGGAATTGTTAATATCCCTATACACAACCGCATCGTCTGCGAAGAGTCTAAGCTTACTTTTAACGACGTTACTAATATCATTAATGTACAAGAGAAATAAAAGTGGACCAATTACACTTCCCTGAGGAACACCCGATGTAACGCTGTGTTTGACATGATACCGTCTATGACAACCCTTTGTTCCCGCCCATGTAAGAATTGATTAATCCAACTAATAATGTTTTTATCTATTCCATATGCTTCTAGTTTTGAGAGCAACTTAACGTGAGGTACCTTATCAAAAGCTTTCCTACAATCGAGGAATATCGCGTCAACTTGGACATTATTTTCACCCGAGAGCAAGATGTCATGAACGAAGAGGGCCAATTGGGTTTCGCAAGATCTACCCTTTCGAAATCCGTGCTGGTTATTTATTAACAATGCCTCCCTATCTAAATGACTCATAATGGAGCTTACGATTATGTGTTCAAATACCTTACAGGAAATGGATGTGAGAGAAATAGGCCTATAGTTACTAGGGTCTTCCCTGTCGCCGCTTTTGAATATAGGTGTGACATTTGCTACTCTCCAGTCCTTAGGCACTACGTGATCTACTAAAGATTTGGTAAATATTAATTCTAAGTAAGGCGCTATGTCTGATGCCATTGTTTTATATACGCGAGCAGGTATTTGATCTGGACCGGGGGATTTGTTGGGGTTAATATTTTTTAGCTGCTGTTCTATGCCGCGACAATTTATAATAATTTCAGGCATACATGTTTGGGAACGAACTGGCTGCGGATCGAAAAGATGTGGTGTATAAGTACTGAAAATGCTTTTGAAGAATGAGTTTAACGAATTGGCTTTTTGTAGACTGTTGGTTATCTTTTCCCCTTTGATATTCTTAAGCGTGTGTACTGTTGATTTATTTCCTTGAGTGTCCCTAACATACGACCAAAATGCCTTGGGATTATCGTTCAATTGTTCTCCCAGTAATTTACTTTTGAAATCAGCTAACGCCCTTCGGCACGCTTTTTTTGCTAAGAGTTTAACATAAAAACATAAAATCTTCAGATACAGTAAAATATCATGGAATTACCTTAACTTCTGATATATCGTGGGGAACAAACAAACTAAACACATACGGCACAGCATTAAAGAAAGCAGGTTTTGTTAAACGTATAATAGGAAGGTCCTCGGATGAAAAAGTCAAAGAGAGATGCTAATTCGCTCTGGTCAGGCCACACCTCGAATACGCCGCGAGCATTTGGTACCCTGGTCATAAAGATTTAACCAAAAACATTAATAAAATACGAAGGAAAGCAGTGCGTTTCGTTAAAAACTGCTACAAACGAACATATAGTGTCTCACAACTTATAGAGGGATTAAAGTGGGAGACCCTAGAGACTCGGAGGCTATAATCTAGGCTTAGGCTGCTGGAGATATTCAGAACTGGTGTGTTTCAGAGCGACACAGAAAACATTATCATGACGCCTCACTACATTTCTAGGTCTGACAGATGCGACAAAATAAGAAAGGTACACTGCCAAACGTATAGGTACAAACACTCGTTCTTTCTGCGCACAATAAGCGACCACAATAAAAATTGAGCTTCACTAAATACACTCCTATGATACATGTCACCATTTAATCTCCCAAAAACTTACATTTTTAAACAGCTGGTGACCTAACACCCCCTGCCAAACGCCCGTGTGGGGGATTGTAGGGTAATATATAGATATATATGGAAGCAACCTTGATTCGAGAGTGGGAAAAATGGCAGATTCCATTTTTTCCGGATGACAAACAGAAGAGACCTGAATTACAGATCAAAGAGAAATTACTTTCAGGTGTTACAGAGTCTTCAGTTAAGTATACTTAAGAGCTAAAATTATCGCTTCATTTTTACAAAAGATACAAGAAAACAGTCAATTACAAGCAGCTGGGAATGTCGAAATACGTTTCTTGCCACCAACATTTGGGTCAAGAATTCGAACATAAGATTTTTAAGTTTATTAACACTAAAGGAGTAATCGTAATCCATGGATGCAAACTTTTTAATGGTACTATGGTTCTAAAGAGGAGGACTGTTTTTAAAATCCTGAATTAATGCTCCACATTAGTTCCACAGAACGCATTCCTGAGGGAAAAGAGGTCGAAAAAACCAAAGATACGGCAATGCAAAGATAATACTTGGTTTGGTTTGGTAACATGGTTTAACCATCATTTAAATGGATGAAAATTTATGTCTTCCACCGATTTATTAAGAAAAGGTTTTAATGAGAATAACAAAACTGATTCTTTAGCGATATAGCAGGAAAATTGCATTTAATTTTCTGTCTCGAAATTAGCAGCTTATATTAACAAAAAAAAGATGCAATTCCAGTTGATCAATACTTATTCAAAAATTAGAATGTAATAGAAAAATGCGAAGGTAAGAACAGCTGCAAAGATATTGAATGGAGTATGTTTGGTCTACTGAAAGAGTCAAGTGTTCCAATGAAGAGAGAGAGAGAGAGGGAGAGCCAGTTCACAGAGTCTGATAAACATTGAATGTTGCAGCGAATGTTGCATCCCTGTACATCGTCACTTGGACTTAAAGCTCTGGGAAATACAGATGCGTTTACGAGGCTAACAAATGCTCCCAGAAGAAAGAGTTAGTTTACTTAAAATATTTAACTAAAAATTCATGTAAACGATTCCTTATACATGTATTTATTTTTATTATAGAAACGTTTATTTATCTGTTTTACTATGTAGTTGTTATAATATATGTAAAGTTGTGTACAAGTCACATTCAATGTATTATTTTCTGAAGTTGCATAGAAAATAAACTGCTGTTCAAATATTGCACTGTGCTTCCTTTTCTGAAGTGTAAAACTAACGTACAGGTTATGGGCCCAGAATAGACTCAGTGCATAAGTGAAAAAGAATACTAACCTACAGAAAGCAACCTAGGTTGCAGAAAGGCATGCATAGGAGAATCATTTCCTTAGCTATTTATTGCCTGAGTAATCTGCGCACGTAGCATCTCGCTTTTCACATACCAGATATTTTCACTGATGAGACTAATGTTAATGACTATAGACATGAAAAGTAGAATACAATCGTGAAAGAAGTGAGGGAGGAGGGGGTGGGTGGGTGAAATGAGGTGGGGTTGGGGGTGATCCGGGGTTTAAGGACTCCAGATGCGGTGCCGTGGGCGTTTTCAGTCCTCGGAGAGGGATATAAAGGGGGTCGCAGAGGGTCGTGGCGGAGCCCTCCCTGCTGGTTGTGTGCGCACTAGAAAGAGGGGTTGAAGCGGAAGAGAAAGCGAGTTTGCGTGGAGGGGAGGGGGAGGGGGAGGAAGGGAAGTGGGGGTGTGGAGTGGTCGTGGAGCGGGTTGGGGGGGTCGAAATCGGTCGGACGCGGACGCCTCGGGGGATGATGATGACGGGTTCGCCTCGTCGCCACCGTCTCTTCCGCGCTCGGCCGCACCCGGCACGCACCCTCGACCGCTCTCACGGTGACCCCCCCGAGGGCAGTGCCCGTACCCCCGCCCGCCACCGATACTCCTTCGGGACAGGGGTTGCGTTCCTCCTCCCCGCGTCACGTGATCCGCCTCGCGGTTCCCTCCCTCCCTCCTCACCCCCGAGTCCGTCCCTTTTGTTTGCGGGGGATGTATGTTGTTTTGGTGGTGGTTAAAGGGCTAAGGTTCGGGAGTGGGAAGGACTCCCGCACCCCCCACACCCCTCCTAGTCCCTTGGGAAGGACATCCGGGTCAGGTTTGGGGGTAGGAGTTGGCTCAAGGTGCAGTGCGGAAACAATGCACTCCTTTATAAGGGGGAGGGTAGCAAATCCCACGGATGGGTTTTTGCGCGCATCAGAATAACAAGGCCACGAGGGTCGTGGGCGTTGGAGCGAGTGTTTGGACAGCGAACATGATACGTCATTTACGTCCCCTCCTACCCCCGTCTTGCACTCAGCAGCTGATCACGCGCCCATGAAGTGGGGGGGAGAGAATATCGGGTTTGGGAATATAAGAATAAAAACCTCTTCAGTTTGATCTTTCCGGGAAAGTTCCGTATTTGAAATAAGTAAAAGGCTGACACCATATGAAATACAATACGAGATAATATACTGGATGTAAGATTTCTTAGACAACCGAGAACAGAAAGCGTTAGTTCATATCTTGTTAAAGTAACATAAGAATCCCACCAGAGTGGGAACCTCTAACTGATCGAAGGGAAAAATACAGTTCAAATCTATTGCGCATGTTCGAAGCAGACAAATTTATGCCGGACATTCAACTTATTTTGCTTGAATCCAGCCATTTCGGTAGACGCGATAACATGCATAAGGTAAAAGAAATAGACTACAGAACCGGAATTTTTTAAATGTCAGTTTTTGTACTTCAAAATTTCAAAAATGGATCATAATTGTGATTGATCATTTCTTTCAAAAAATCCAGTCCTTGCTGAGGATAGTAGTCTTTGCACGTGTTTTAATAACCAATGACCATAATTAACAAACTCACCCCGCTTGAAATGCCCGGCAGTCATGTTTTCTTTTTCTGCATGATAAAGTACAGGGTATCACTAATTATTAATCGAATTACTGAGCGTAATCCGTGGTCGTACTGTAACGAGTGTACTGCATGTCAGCTTCTACGGAGTGCTCTCCTAGTTTCTGGTGTGACAGTGTATTGTTCTCCTTACTGCTTTTTCGTCTGCGTCTAGGGGCCAGGGAAAGATGCCAGGATCTGTTTTGTATTGGGACAAGTGCTGTATGCCAGGTGTGGCATCAACCACGCGCCCCAGTCGTGTCTTGCGCAGTACTTTGGAGATGTAGATGTATTATAAGTATTCCGTGGGAATGTATATCTAATAGCCCAAAACACAAAAGGTGGGGTATATGTCTATACTCCACGGAAAAATGAATACGTATAACAGTTAAAGTTTGACATCAAGCCTAGGTGATATTACCACAATTTCCTCTCTAATTTGATAAATAATAACTTGGTCGTTTTCATTTTTAACCATACACTCCATGAAACAAATACAAGTACTTAAGCTTACACTAATTAGCTGTACGTAATAGAACCTAAAATCTTTTTCATGGCTCAAACACTGGTTTCAATTAGAAATGGGACGAAATGAACTGAACAGTTCAAATGGAACAGTGACGATAAATGAACTGATCAGTAAATGAACGGTGCACACATGCTACCTGTTCCACACAGTAATTTTGAGTTAGAGACAAGTGCTACATTGTGTGATCGAAGTAGCGGAGGGCCGCAAATCGTGTTCATGAAGTTCCTTCGAGCACGACCAGAGGGCGAGATAAGAGGCCATTTAGGGGAGGGGGATTGGAGCCACTATCCAAGAAGGATCCTGAAGAGCATGCTCTATAGAGTTCAGCTATGGAATACTGTTCAGAAAGAACAGCATGCTCCATAGTGTTCAGCTACAGTACACTGCTCAGAAAGAGATGATGACATAATGTTTAAGAGAGCTTAACTGTAGAGCTTCTCGTAAGGATTCGTCGAGCAACCGTTAGCGATAGCTTAGCTGAACGATAGCGTTCAGCTAAGGTAGCGTACGGAAAAAACTTGAATAAGTATGTTAGCTCAATTCTATTCCGATAGAAAATTATTCATGCATTCTTTGCCGATAAGTGGGATGGGTTACGATTCTAAGGAAAATTAAAATGCCATGCTGTTTTATTCACATGCATTTCTATGGACACGTAACGTTCAATTAGGCGAAAATTTTAGTTCGACATAGGAAATTTAATCTTAAGTTTAGAGTCGAACACTGAGTCAGACAGCGGAAATTAAACTATTCCCTACTAAAGGTCTTTTAAGCATTCGTATACTTTTTACCATTCATTGAAAGTATCATCCAACCTGGACAAAAAAAATAACGAAAAGCCATTTATCGTCGTGTACTTCGCTATATGAAACTATCAATGCATTAATTCTTCTGCTTTAATACGTAAGTTTGCTTAATGGCGGTGATAATAAAACACGAAACCAGGAGACTGAGTATTCTTACTCGGAGTGACATCTGCCTGGAGTTTGCACTGCGAACGTTCGAGCATAAGTATTTTTTCAGTTATAATTGCCTTTACATCCGCAGCTCCATGTATTTCATGAAGACATTTCAGTGGAGTGAAAACAGCCGCAAGTGTCATTTCTGAACATTATAATCTATCGCTCTGCGGTAGAAGGCAGTTTTCATATATTTCTCATTCTTTCCCTCATTTATTTTATAACTGATCATTTTTACTTGGAACCATTAGTTCCAATCTTTGTCTATTTTGAAGTTCAATCAAATAATACGAAGAGGTTGATAAAGAGTACATGGATTATAGAAGGTATTGGAGATGCTGTTCACGAAATATTATTTTACTTTACAATTATGCTGTAAAAAGTTTGATTTAATTATCGTTATTTTCTTTTTCATGAGTGATCACATAAAACCTGAATCAGTAGGAGTGGATGAAAATCTCCATTTTTTCTTCATTTTAGAAGTGTATACATGACCTTCATAAGCTATGGTGATGACTAAAACTTCATAAAGCCCGCCCACCCCCCACATTCACAATACAATGTACATTTTTTTGGATCTATTCTTTTGCACTGCTCTGACCCCTGAACTGGATCTAAATGAAATGTCCACCAAAAAGGTGAGTATAGCACAACTCTCGTTTCAATTAAACAACATCATTAAACTTTCACCGAGATGGACGTTTTGGTGTGGTTTCTGTAGACGTATTTTTGTTTTATCGGACTATTATCACTGATTATCCACACTGAGTCGAAGCAAAGTGATACAATTCAAGCAAAATCCTAAGTGTTGGATATTCATTGTGCATTACACTGGAGGAGTAGAAGTTAGCGTAGTTTGCAAAACAGCTGCGCACACGAACGCCAATGAAATGCAACGATTTTCGCCGGCGCAATTTATGGTTTTCTGCCGGGTGGCAGAATATTTCAGGTAATCAATAATCAAGAACGTACGTTTTGTGAATAGTAAATGAATTCGATTAAACCACAAATCATATGTGAATTCTGTCATGCAATTTCTCCTGACTGCTTTTTGGTCAGAGTCTAGCGGTTAGAGTCGTGCGAGGTTCTGATTTGAAATGGGATGGGTTGCTGCATGCCTGCCGTGGAATCACCCCGTGCCACAACTCAGTAGTGGTGGCTTGTTTGCTATGTAAGTGTAGATTTGCCTTCAGAAATTACGATGAAAATATCTTTTAGAGGGTCATTATAATTCAGTTAGAAGCGCTTGTATCCCGATTTATAAAACAGTGCATTGTAGAGACCTTTGAAAGTGATTGCAAGGCAGTCGAAACCTGGGTCGGGAATTAAAGTTTTAAGTGTGGAAAATACTAAGAGTTCTCTCTTTCTAGTCTTGTCAGTACAGTCAAATGAAACTTTTTCAACTCTTACGAAAATTTCCAAAATTTTTCACGTAGGATATAATTAGAGATAAAAATACTCTCAATAGTTTCTTTAACCCTATCTTATAGCGTCGCGTTGATGGCGCGTGGTGCCTCTAACACTGGCATTTTATTGGCACAAATAACGAAAAGTGAAATTTCCGACCTTCGCGATAGATTTTCCCGTTTATGTTCACCACTTTGGTCCATGGGGCTGATTCTTGCAGTTCCAACGTTTACTGGTTAGTTCTCCGAAATTGCCAGTATGTGTCCTCACATTCTCGGTAGCAGGCCTCCACGCATATCGCATTAAAAGTGGTTCATCAGTCATTTTATCTGAGAAAGATTGATGAGAAAGCTTGAAATGTTCATGACTTCAATATCTAGATCAAATTTAACCCTATTTAACGGTAACACCGCCAATAAAACGTGACTAAAAAACTACTTTGTCTAATTGGCTCTACATTGGAAGTTCCGTCCTCCGGTAGCAAACTATCCCCCATGAAGTTTGATGATAATTAAGTTGCACAATGAGAAAACGCTTCGATCAAAACGCAGGACAGCCACCAGCAGGAATCAGCGTATCGCTATGACTCGAATGCAGATATAACATTACGCCGACTCAAGGGTATTTTTAAATACGAATACTTCCTTTGGTATTTCCTCTTTTACACTAGCTGCGGCAACGCCCGATCAAAATATGAAATTGACAAGAGAAGCTAAGAGTGGGTAATTACTGTGGTGGTACTCGTGTACATATAGGACGTCATATAATCTCGTGCTCAACACCAAAGGTGCTCCTACATTTAAAGGGTTGGTTGAATGGTTAAATCCCAGGTTTGGATGCAGCATGCAATTTATATGGAGTTTGGGGAGCCATCCTATCAATTACCTGAAACAGCGACTCAAAACACATTTGCTGGAGTTGGACATATCCAAATATTTCATCCAAAATTTGTAGGATAGCAATTCAAAGATGTTATGGAAAGGTTGAGAATCCCGGAAGTATTCGACGTCTTTGAGCCGCGATACTGCTCCCTACCGATTGGATTGGATATTTGGGGAGCTAAGGTCATTTGCGCCATAGTGGATAGGTAAGGGAGGAAGGGTGGATAGAAACCCGGCGTCGGCATTAGCCTGCTCTTAACGAAAGGCGCCAAGGGGACCACGGCTTAACGTCTCATCCGACAGACGGAGTACTCCACTTGAAGTGCCCGCCACAAGACACTCAAGTAGGGATCGGGTTCCTCTGAAAAACATCCGCCACTGCAGGTATTTGAACCCTGGCCGCCCGTGTGGTAGGCGAGTACTCCATTCACCACACCAACCCGATCCCCCCTACCGATGAACACGTTACCTGTCCCGAGACCAATATTCTTTACTTTCTATGGAAATAACACATAAACAGAGATATGAGGACTGCAATAAATATGTATTAAATTGTTTACTGTTGCAAGATTTTTTAACTGTTGACGGAAGGCTACTTCTCCCAATCCATATCTTAATGAATCATTCATTTTTACCATTTAGCACATAACAATCGACAATTGCCAACAATTTGCTGCAATTAAGAGAAAATTAGTAGATGACGTACAGCAGGGGAGTTATGTTATTGAATAGTCGTTTGGTGAAAAAGAGTTCACATTAATTATCTACGTAATGTATAAACTTTAATGATTCATTCCCCATCTACCTCTCAACCATTATCATCTGCAGTCATCAAGACGTAGGATGGTTGGCAACTCTCTATCACTTTCCACTTAGCCAATCATATCGTTCCTACGCAACTCTTGATAAAAAAACCGTCTACCATAGTTTGCCCGATGCACTTCAATCTTGGTCTTCCTTAGTGACAGTTTTCATTTATTTATCCTCTAATTATTTCTCAAAAAGCTCTTGTTATTAAAAAATGTCTACAATTGTGTTCCCTCTACCAATTTGTAGGGTTTTCATGAACAATCTTTACTGTATAATTTTTCGTCGGATTCATTCGCTCCTAATTCAGTTCTTCCATTTCTATTTCACCACTCTTCGATAAAATTACATGTACGTTGCTCCCAATCTTCTTTGCGTCTCAGGTCTCACTGTCCAGCCATCACTTGCACATGGTGACATAGCCAGGATTTTGGTTTGGTCTGAATCCTACAGGGGTTTTCTTTGGTTACAGTTTGATTCGCCGATATAGTTTATTTATGGCTCCAGTTTTTGTAAAAAAAAACTGATCTATTCCTACCTCTTCCCCCTCGAAGTTGTGAGGAGAAGCCCGTTTTTCTTGTTATTTTGGCACGAAACTTGCATTTCCCCCAACATCATAGGATTCCAAGAGGGGGAGTGCTGAAATCACTTAAGCCCCTTCCTTTCTCCCTGGTTATGAGCCAAATTAGAATGTCTATGCTCCAAAAATATATTTTCACGATGTTTTTCCGTATAACCATGGTTGTGGTGATGGCTGTTAGTACACTTTTCTTTTGGTGGAATGTCTTCTATAGTTGGCACATTCTGTAATTCGATACATCAATTTCTCATTTCCTCCATCACCAGAGACAAGATTTTCCAGGTAAAAGATTTCTTCTCATGGGCTAGTTTTTCCTTCATCATGTCATACTATGACTACCTCCCTGATATTTTTCTCAAACCTCACTTTTCTACTTTCCTTACAGTGGTGTTTACTTTCAATTTCTTAGTAGTTCTTCCCACTTAACATTCTCGAAAGATATTTTTTATTGACAAAATTTTGAGGATAGCGGGACTAAACGCAGTATAACGTTGACGCAGTCGTTCACAGGGGCACACTAGTGCAAAATTCCACAGAGGAAAATTCTTTCTACTCGACGGGGATATCAACTCCTTCAATAAGCTGCCGAGGTTCCTCTGGTGGAATATCAAGGCGTTACAGACTGCCAGACATTCAATGTGAGTAGCAGTGATGCGACAGGGGGCCACAGTCCACGAGTTTAAAGCCAAACTTTGGGCACAATGTGGTGTTCGCTTGTATTGACATATTTCGCGTTTACCGGAAATTGCAACAGTGTTACCTTTCAGGAGTGACCCGTAAGTGAACTCAAGTGAGTGAGGAACGAAAGCGAAAAAACGTCCAGTGCATTGGAAATCGAGGGCCTTGGGTTTGAGTCCCGCTCAAGTAGAATGATTTTTTTTCCCTCGCGGAATCTCACACATTTTTCTTCTCTGCTATAAATGCTATGTTATCATGCCAATATTGTTCCCCGGGCCCCACGATATCATTGGTAATTTTGATGTAGTTTCCGGTAGGGCATAGCTGGAGATTGAACTGGGCTCAAAAATTCCCGCAGGTCAGTCGGAAGTATTATCAAGGGAATGGAGCGATCCGACGAAAAACGCGACCGTGGGCCCCACCTCGGGGAAGTAATTTCTAGTCTCTGTTGGCGCTATGTCCCGGGGTGGGGGCCTGGGCCAACTACACGATCACTCTGCACTGCAGGCGTCCTGGTGGGCGGATCTGGCTCGCCATCCTTTTACTGCCACCTTCTCCAGGTGATCACGCTCAATATGCGGTCTAACCATTTGTTCCTTGGTCGCCCCTCCCTCCTTCGGTTGAGCAGCCTCCCATTTAGCATCCGTCGCGGGATTTCCTCTCCTGGCATTGCAAATGTGTGTCCCAACCAGCGAATTCTCTGATGCTTACTAAACCTCACTATATTTTTTTAATTTTGATCAGGTGCTCTATTTATTCGCGTGCCTTATTCTCCAGGCTCCTTAGGTCGCTGACCTGACCATTGATCACATGCGGAGGATCCGTATTTCGATTCTACTGAGCGCTCCCTCGTCCGTCTGAGTCCTTGCACAGGCTTTAGAGGTAGGATGTTATCATTGCGCTGACATTACTAATGTCAGATACCTATATTATCAATTTCATGGTTCTGCTAATCAGTCAACTCCTGAATAGTTTCAAATTGCCGTATAAGGTCCTGTTCCCGGCTTAGAATCAGCCCTGGATGCAATTTTTTCGGTTAATTATCAGTGATCAGTTACGTGCCAAGATAATTCACGCTGCTTATGTTTTGGAAGGTCTCCCCACGAATTGTCAGGTCGTAGGACTCCCTTCGGTCCTTCGCCACGGACATCTCCATGTATTTGGTTTTGGTTTAATTAATTATAGGTAATTCCGGCAGATTCTTTTTTAAAATTAAGGTAGTTTGAACGCAAAATCATTTTACTTAGAAATGAATGAATTTAGTCTTATTTTAAAGAAAAATATCTCACCCTTCTAATGGCACTAAAAATTTAACCCCTTATTACATTACTTTCGGAGATATTCTCCAAAAACTACCAGCCCTTTTATATGGGAAATGGTACGTGTATGCACTCCAGAGAGACATTATTTACAAAATGAGGAATTTCTCACATTTAGATGTCGTAGAAAAACTAACAGCGTGTAGTTTGTATGTTTTCTGAACTATTTTTGAAAATTAATCATATTGTCACCGCAATAGGTTGTTGGGTATCACAGAAAACCTCCCGTTTTGAAGGAGTTTCAAACACACCGCGTGAAAAAAAATTAGTCTAGTTAAAGACTTATTTAGATATTTTCATTTAATTACTTACAATTTCTGTCATATAAAACCAAATAATGCACCAATAATAATGCAATATTTAATTCAGGTACCTCATAGCTGCTGAAATTAACACCTACTATTCCAATATGGTCTCTATTATGACTAGGAAACTATCTCGCTTGGACTACCTTAATCTCTACTTGTTATCGTTATTTGCAATAATGGAAGTGATTTTAAAAATGGAGCAACCGCTGCTGAACGGGGAAAGGTGGCGAAACACTGGCCTAAATAAGAGGACGAAATCGTTGTCCTTGGCTCGAGATGCACGCGTGTGGCTAAGCCTTTTGAGTCTCTCACGCCAGACACAGTGTCACCGCCCAATTTCTCCAGCCCCGGTCCCCACTAGCCCCCCTCTCGCCCCCCCCTTCCCATTCGGTGCTGTCCGTCAAACCGTCCCTCGGCGCAGACGGAAGAGACGCACGCTCGCTCTCGTCAAGGACCGCTCACCCTTCTACCTCCCTCCCACCCCCTCCCTACCACCCCCTGGGGGGTTGTTTGTGGCGCACGCACAGTTCACAACCCCTCTCACGACGGGGGGGGGGGGGTGGGGGTCATGTCCCTACCCTCGCTCTCTCCCCTCCGTTTTATCGCCGCTGCAGCCCTTGCGAGTCCCACGTTGACCCCCGGTCGAATATGCCATCCCCCCTTCACCCCTCTCGAAGACTATTCCCCGAGGGGTCACGCCATATCCCACAAGGGGAGGGGGATGATTCGGCGGTGGCGGGAGAGGGAGTAGAGTATGGTGGAGGGGGGGGTGGGGGGCGAGGGGGGCTAGAGGCCATAAGAGCTCCCAATCGTCCACGTTGAATCCGGTTGAAATCGGGAGGCGCGTTCAGAACTATTTGGTGCATTTCGTGCCATTCAATTAAAATAGAAGGTGGTTGGCATTATATTTGCATGAAAACATATTTGCGTGAAAGTTTGAATGCGAGTAATTTTTTTTTCTTTGATTGACGGACGATTCTGTTGGCCCGTATGACCCCAGAATCCCGATAGGCTGCTGAGGCTGTCATCAGGTTTTCCAGGGACCGGAGCAACAGAACTTGACACACATCCATACCCTGGGTGGTGAAAAACCAACCCAGGTGGGACTCGAACCCGCGACCCTCGGATTAGCAGGCGAGGACTTTACCCCGCCGCCACCGGGGCCGGCATCTTCTATAAATACATTGGACTACAGCAGAGCAGGGTTAGACACGACGACACTCCCCCTTCAACCCCTCCTCCTCTTATGAATCCATCTCTCTATATTCCCTCCCATTCCTCTGGCTTCAGAACACCGTCTGACACACGTTCCTCCGACGTCTTGCAGGGTTGTAAATGGACGTATATCAGCCGTCATGAATCCTAAGATAAGTGAGCTCAGACGCCATTGATAGCTAGGTACTCGTGTCCGTGGTTTGCTTTAGCTATTTATTTATTTTTCTTTCCGGCACAGAAATTACTACTTCATGACATAGTTTAACGTTTATCGCAATTTGCTTGATCTATTCCATCTTTTGGTCCGAAACGGTAATTATTCCCATTTACTTTAGCTCCAATAGTTTGTTTGAGGAGGATGTAATGCCTTAGAATTTGTCCATTTTATACCTTCTACTTCGCAAACAATTTTTGTCAAACATCCGAAGACCAAAGCTCTTCGTAGGAGTTCCTACTCTTGAACATATATTATGCTAGGTTTGATCATATTAACAAAATTAGAGAGATAGATTGTCGTACCGATAGATTTAAAATGTCATTTTTCCCTCGTACTATAAGAGAGAACAATAGGCAGCGTAGCAAAGGGATAGGTATGTGAAATATAGTTAGAGTAGTCTGTAGTGCATGATGCATGTAATAACAACCAATAATCCCTTCCTCATTATGTAGATACTAACCATCTAGATCCATGTGACCCTATTATCTAGCACATCTCCCTTAAATATCCTACTTGCATGTCAATAGTGCATGTTCGGTGATCTTCACCCCCTGCCACACACCCTCGTGGTGGCTCGCAGGGTACCACGTAGATGTAGATATATTCGTAATACTTTTATGGCATTACTTTCCCAATTCATCCTTCGTTTCTTCTGGTTTTATCTCCATGCTTTACCACAAGGATGAATATTGATATTTAATACGGAGAATCTTCCCTGCTTAAATGGATTCACATTGTTCCCACAACATACAGAGGTGAATCAGTATCTTAAAATGCTATTTCGGAAGTGTTGGTTCGCAAGTAGGCAATGGTCAATATCTCTTGCAAGTGTTTTGCTAGTGCGTTTTTGAAACATCAGGGCTATAGCTGAAAATTTAATATGAATTATGTATAATAAGATTTAAATATCGTTTGCATAATCTATTAATTCCCATTAATTTTTCACATTGTCCTTATGATGAAAGGGTACATGTGTGAAACGTAGCCAAGATGGAGGCATGTAACATCGCTTTAATGGAGTCTAAGACTCCAAATTGGGAGATTACTTTGACAAGTGGTCAAAATCTACTCTCATTTAAGTCAATCAGGCCAATATCATTGATTCAGATGATGATAAATGGCACACGGAGTAATGAAAGAGGCCTCACGGAATTCCCAAACAGTCTTAAGGGAGTCAGCAAGGGGGGTTAGGTGTCGCCCTTGACGGTGACGACAAATCCACACAATCACGGCCTAGAATCAGAAAAATGGATCATTATGTGAACTAATATTTATCATTGCATCTCCGGAATTGTGGAATCCAGGAGGGTGGCTGGAATCTATTCCGGAGATGTCAAGCACTATGATGTTGGCTTTGGGTTCCAATGATCGGCTCAATAAGGCGCCGTATATAAAATCGACCGAATCTTTTCCCGAAATATCAAAACCTGTCCATCCGCCGTACAACACAAGGGAGCTCGAGCTCTTAGTTGATTGAGGCGACGATGTTTTTGCACGTGCCTGCGTGACTGAGTTAGACGTTCGGCTTCTGACCAGAAGCCACTCTTCCAACCTGAGTAGATGCGGATCCTTGGCCTCATGTAACCTCTTAAGGTAGTGCGAGCAAGATACTTCCCTAATCATAACAGAGACTATATTCGATATACACGTTTTAATGTCACCAACTGTGAGGCACGCGAATCAAATATTGCATTATAATTGGTGCAATAAAATAGTTTTACATGGCAGACATTGTAAGTAATCAAATGAAAATATCTAAATTAGTCTTTAACTTGACTCATTTTTCTCACGCGGTACGTTTGAAACTCAATCAAAACGGAGGGTTTATTGTGAACCTGTAGAATTTACTGCGGTGATAACATGATTAATTTTCAAAAATAGTTAAGAAAGCATACAAACAACACACTTTTGATTTTTTTGACGAGATCTAAGTATAGGAAATGCCTCATTTATAATATAATGTCTCTCTGAAGTGCATACACGTGCCATTTCCCATGTAAAATGGCTGGTATTTTTTAGAAAATATCTCAGAAAGTAATGTGGTAAGGGGTTTAATTTTTGAGATCATTGGAGGGGTGATATATTTTTCTTTAAAATGAGACTAAATTCATTGATTTCTAAGTTAAATGATATTTCGCTCAAACTACCTTAAATGCAAAAAAATTTCCTGAATTCCAATCCTTCATATCCCGCCAGCGTGGCCACTCTAAAGGTGACTGGAGTGATAATCACGAGTCATCGACTAATCGCACATCTAAGCATCTCTTCGAGTTAGTGGAAGAGAATTCTTGGACCTCATTTCATCTAAGTAGGAATGTCTATTTATTTGGTGGAAACACCTCGCGTGTAGTTATGTAAATGATACAAGAGTTTATATTTTAAAATCTTTGTCTTAATTAAAGTATTCATATGACTCGGGTTTACGGTGCGGAATTCAAAATTTGAGCAAAAATCATCAGTAATAACATGTTTTATTTTTACTCGAAATGACGCTTTGATATTTATTAGCAACCATTGCAGTGATAAGAAACGTACCATTTCGCGACTAAGTGTAAATCTGTCCATAAGCACTCAAATTATTTCTGAATATACGCCAAGTACCAAGAAAATTACGTGTTAAAGTATCCTTAAAGAGCCAAGAAACCAAATCGGTAACATGCAATGAAATGTTTTGTAAAACAGAGGGAGTATACCAATTGAACTGCAGCACATATGACCAAGTGTACATCGGTGAAACTGGTCGGACAATAAAGACAAGCATCGAGGAGCAAAGCGCGGCAATTAGACTGGGCTACGCCGATAAATCAGCGATTGCAGAACATGCCGCCCTAGGCCACACCATTGACGTCACTAACCCTAAAATTCTCGCCTGAGAAAAACATTTCAAGACGAGAATCTTCCGGGAGGCCTTGGAAATTAAAAAGCATAGCAAGAATTTCAATAGAGACCAGGAACAAAGAATAAGTGAACTATGGCTTCCAGTAATTTCCAGAAGAGCGACGTCCAGAAGACCCTCCGCCAACACTCACCCCCTCCCCCTTCTTGCACCACCTTGACGATATAAATTGATGCACAATAGAGGCAATTAGGTTATTCAGCCCTGATGAGGTCTCCGGCAAAGGAGAAGAAACGTTGGCTCTTTTAACTCTCAACGCGTGTTATTCCAAAACCATCACTGCTCGACGAACATTGGTCCGCGAAAGTTTTGATAATTTGACGAATGTTTTGCACTTTAAAAATACACAATACCAACTAAAAAGTACACGGAAGGGTCCTCCGCCATTCCCCCCGTCCTCCAGTCAGTCACTGATCATTCGATCTCATCCGTGAGAGAGTGGAACGCGTCGAACCGTAAAATTGCCTCGGATCAAGACATACCACTTAATTTCTGGCCGGCACCCCGGTGAGCCGCGAAAGCTCAGCTATTGCTTCCAAAGAACAGCGGGCGCTCCGCAACCCCTCCACCCGCCAACCCCTCCACCCCCTACCCCAATATATCTCTTCAAATTCCCTCCTCTCCCACCCCCATCTCCTCGCTGTTCTTTGGCTTACACAAAACCCCTCCCCCACCCAACAAACTAATACGACACTTGATCCAGGGGTCCTTCTAAGCCACCAAAGCTGTAAACAAGGGTCTACGCCCCATTACGGAATTTGAGGAACTTATTCGTTGCTTATTTTCTCTTCAGAGTGCTTTTAAAACGCTCTTAATAAAAGTTTCTGTCAGTTCTCCGGTTATAATGTTGAGGAAATGGAAAAAATTAAAAATAAAATGATATCATATCGACCAATGGAGAGTTTGTATCAATTTATTTCTTGAAGAAACCTCACCATCGTGTAGAAACTTTAATGAGAAATATGAACAATATAAGTTTATGTGGTGCAGAAAGCGTAGTAATATCGTGGCAAAGAAAATCGCTTATATTAGTGGAGGTAAAGGTCACGGTTGGATCTATGTCAAGTCTGTGTCAAGTTCTCCATTTAATGATATGTATTGCTATCGGTTACTAATTAGAGACTCAGGCTCATTAAATTTTTTTGCACTAATTGTGTCTGTCGGCTGTGAAATCTGCCGGTAATTAGAATTTCATCTGCATAGATTAGGTTACTTGTTTATCCGCGTCCAAACCCAAAAAACATTTCGCCGATAACGTCATACAGCATCTACATCTACGTCATACCCTTCAAGCCAATTAAATATCTACTAACCAAGAAACATTCTATCGTCAATCGTTCCAACATGCAAGAGATACAAAGACTACTACTACAGATTCAAAATATCATGCATAAATAAGAACATCAATATTTACATCATGTATAAATAAGAACGTAGAGAATATAAAGAAAAGATCTACAGTCTAGCTAATGTTACTATTTACACTATTCATGACGACGATCACAGCTGTTATGGTCCCGAATGGTGCGCGGAAAAAAATGACATTTTATACCTGTCGGTTCTACATCACTTTTACGATTGCTTTGTAGTTTGCAAGGTATGAAACAAATGGGAAGCAATAGGGATGTTGTAGGTGAGTAGTGTAATGAAAATATAAAGCGCCTAGTGCCAAAGCGACAGGACGACCTCGATGTACGGGCAAACATAGCAACATTCATATCACGAAGAACCGCCGATTGCAGACCCCTATTTCTTTATTTAAGAAAAAAATATGGCTATTAGCAGCCGAAAAGTATTATTTAGCCAAATTAGCCTGACGGATATCTATGAGAGTGTTGTGTTTCGTTAAGCATATTATCCTGAGTAGACGGCCGGCATATACATTGAATTCCCTTCAATTATTCGAGAAAATGAGGACTATCCGTAGAATTTTTTAAAGGAACGCTATAATTACGTTTCACTTAAAACATTTAAGACTGATGGACACATGATGTCATTCCGTAATACAATATGTCCGCAAGTGTTGAGCGACTTTTTTCTTAAAAGTTCCCAAAATAACACAATTGAGACAACCGAGACAAATGCCTCAGTAGGTTAGGGTGGTTTGAACGAGATATTATTTCACCCATAAGTCAATGAATTTTTGTCATTTTAGAGATAAATATTTTATCTTTCCACAAAAAAATAATAACAGACCCTTACCGAACAACTTTCCGAGATATTTGCTCATATGTTCCAGCCATTTTTCACGGGAAATTGTATGAGTATACATTTCAGAAAGGCTTTATTAAAAGAAAGGGAATTTTTAACGCCTAGATCTCGTCAAAAAATTAACATTGCAGAGCTTGTATTTGTCCTCAACCATATTTAAAAATGAATCAATAATTCGCAACAGTATTTTTTCTGAGTGAAAAAAGAATCTACCGTTTTGGAGGAGTTTCAAACGCAGCGCGAGAAAAAAGAGTCAAGTTAAAGACTTTTATTCATATTTTCACTTAATTCCTGGGAATTTCTGTCGCATATAAGTATATTTTTGCACCATTTATATTACAACAGTTACTTAATACTCCCATTATTCGCTGATATTTATTCGTAAAATTCGAATGTGGTCTCCATTATGACTTCGTTCTCTTCCTCGCTCAAACTACTATAACTGGCTCTAGCACCCGACGCGATGTTGAGGGATATCCCGGTCAAGGCAAATGATTTGTCCTCTGCGTAATTCTGCACAATATCAGAGGCTTTATATTACCATTTTCATGTAAAGTGGTGCATTCTGAGGGCATTCACTGAGATCCCTGTCATTCGAGAGCGCTTTCATCTACATCTACGAAATACCGTGCAAGCCACCACTAGGGTGTGTGGCACGGGTTGATTCCACACCAGGCATGCAGCACTCATCCCAGTGCAAATCAGAACCGCGCGCGTTCCCCCGAATGCCAGGCGCGGGCCAAAAGCAGTCAGGACAACGGTGCGCAGTCAGACCACAAACCAGGAGAGTGATACGCAGAAGAACATTCTACCATGCAGCGTACTACTCAAGATATAACTACTGGTTAGTATCATTAATGCGACAAATAAATAGCACTAAAAGGTGGTAAGACATGCAGGAGTATGCCATGCCGGAGATTGCATGCTAGGTTAGTATCTACAATTCATGTTAAGATATTTAGCTCTATTGAAAAAACCTATTTAACCTAGTCAGTATCCTAGAACTGATCAATCACAACTACTATGGTGCCTTATTGTGCGCGGAAAAAATGAAATTTTAAATCTATCGGTTCACAGTCTATTTCCTTAATCTTATTCCTGTGATCGTTCCTACTATAAATATTTCTACTTGCTTTGGAGCGAATTGGAAAAGCAATATCGAAATTGCGAAAGAAGGGCTCTTGTATCCATTCATAGTTATCGCGGAGAGGAAGAGTGAAGCAGAGAGGAAGGGGGAGGATACAGACGTCTTGAGGTTTGCGAAATACGCAGAGATCAGTTTGCTCGGGAGAAAAGGCTACTTCGATTTACAAAAGGGTATTCCATAGGGGCACGGAATGTTTGGATACGGAGTTGGAGTGCGGAAGGACGCCCGCGGGCCGCACGTGTCCGCCTCCGCCGCCGCCGCGGGGGCCTTCGGGGGCGGGTTGGAAGAGGCGGACCTTAGGGGAGGGGGCGTCAATGTGTATGAGCAGGGCAAACAACACAACGGATCCAAAGCGGGCTGGCTTTCTCTCATTCCAGTCACCCAAACCCGAATGCCTCGTCGCCTCTCAAATCCCCATTGTCCGAGAAATCTCCCCCTCCCTTGTTTCCGACTCCCACCCCCCAACCGCCCCTCAAATTGAACCCCGACACAATTGATCCCAACTCTTTTTCCTGGGGCCAAGAAATAACATGTGTCCCAAACGACCAAATCCCTGGTTTGCCCGATGCATCCGGTGTCCGAAATCCGAAGCACTCTGTGCCCTGGGGCTCGGAAAACGTCTGTTCGCCGAGTAAAGCACTTCCTTCACTCTATCCTTGATTTGAGGATCTCACGGAGGTCCACATTTGCTCATTTTTTTGCCTTCAAGGGCCGTTTTCTGCGGCAGTTTTTGAACGGTTATGCATTATTTGTAAATCAACGTGCCTTTTTACACTTTCATTTATTTTAATGTAAACACGGTCCGCTTGAGATGGAATTCGTTATTAATTAGTCGTATTTTTGGGTGGAATCAATAAAAGACACTTCAAGGACCTGTCAGAGCCAGATAAAAGAACGCAGTAAGTAGTAAAAGAGCTATTCCGGTGTGAATATGAGCAGTGATTGCAAACTAATAATCACGGAGAGTCATCTTCAATACAAGACCATCATGAAGATATAACTTAAACCAAGACTGACTGAAGAGGAGAGCAGAGAAAGGTTGGAATCAGCCTTCGACAAGAAACTTGAAAATGAAAGGGAAATGTGCACCGAAGAAAAACGGGATCAGGTGAAGAGAACACTTACCAAAGTATCTGAATGTTGTGCAAGAGGGGCGACACGAAGAAACCATGAACAACGGGGGAAGTTATGAAACTATTTGAGGAAAGAAGAAAATGCAAGTACCCAAGAAACAAAGCCGAAGAAACACTCTACAAGAAGCTATGGAACCAAGTCAATAGAGAACGCAAGAATAGAAGAACTGAGAGAATTGGATAGAAAACTACTGTGAGGAAGTCAAGGAAAACAAGAAGAAGGGGAACATTGAAACTGCATACGAGAGAGTGAAGAAGCACTTCGGGGAGAGAAATGATAAAACTAAAACATCAGCGATACGAACAAGACTATGCGGAATAGAGGGTGAGGACATTGCGAATAGAAACGGAAGCAATACATCGAAGAACTTTTCCAAGGGCCGACACCTCTGGAAGAAAAGCTAATGAAAGACGAGAGCGAAGTTGACGAGGAGGAATGAAGTCCATATATGCTGAGAAGCGAATACGAGACAGCAGGAAAATGCCTCAAGAAGAACAAAGCACCTGAAGAAGACAACATAAATGGGAAAATCATCAAAGCACTCGTAAGTAAAAGTAAAAGTGAGATGCTGCTTTTCTCTGGTTAGACCACACCTCGAATACGCCCCGAGCATTTGGGACCCTGGTCAAATAGATTAAACATAGAAATTAACAAAATACAAAGAAAAGCAGGTTCGTTAAAAACTGCTAAGAGCGTACATATAGTGCTACAAAACTGTTAGAGGGATTAAGATGGGAGCCCTTCGAGACTCGGAGGCTGCACGCTAGGTTTGGGCTACTTGAGGTATTCAGAACTGGTATGTTTTAGAGCGACACAATATTATCATGACGCCTCACTACATTTCTAGGTCTGACAGATGCGATAAAATACGAGAGATACTCTGCCGAACAGATAGGTGCAAAACCTTGTTCTTTCCGCGCACAATATAAACTGAGCTCCTCCAAATACACCCTCATAGGGCACGTCACCATTTCACCTCCAAAACTTTTACATCTTTACACGGCTGGTGACCTACCACCCCCTGCCACACGCCCATGCGGCGGCTCGCGGGGTATTATGTAGATGTAAGTAAGGCCAAGGACAACCTGACGAAACAATCAAATATAACTACCAAAACGGAAGAATTCCAGAGGACTTTCGAAGGAGCGTAATGATTGCGATACCGAAGCATACAAGGACTGAGAGATGTGGGGAACGCCGAACCTTCAGTCTTTAATCACATATTTACAAAATACTGGCATAAGCAGAAAGATGCAAAGGGAAATTGAAGACAGCCTCTCGGAAAATCTATTCGGATTTAGGAAGGACAGAAGTATCAGGGAGGTCATTCTCTGCTTGATATCAATGGTAGAGAAAATAATGCAGGGGAGAAAATAACTGGATGAGAACCTGGAAAAAATCTTCGACGATGTTGAGTGGAACAAGATGTTCGGGCCGCTGGAAAAACTTGGGATGGATTAGAGTGGCAAAAAAATAATCTGCCTACTATACAAGAAAAAAGTCGTCACAATGCGAATGAAAGACGCAAGACAAATCGAAACTAAGAGATACAAAGGAGTTAGACAGGGATGCGAATTCTCGTATGCACTGTTCATCATATGCTTGTAGGAAGCAATAAGAGAAGCACGAGAGATTTAATTTAACGGCGATAGGAAAAACAGGGAAGAAATTAACATGCTCCACTTCGCTGACGGTATCGTTGTCATAGGAGGAAATCACGATGGTCCTCCAAGGTCACTGAATGCAGTGGACCATGCTTTTCTAGAATACAAAATGAAAAGAAATACGACGAAGGCTGAAATTCTTGTATTTGGAAGAGAGAAGCTGAATGCAGAATTCACTCCGAGAGTAGAGAAATTAGGGCAAGTGGATTCCTTCGACTACCTCGGTTGCATCAACACGTGAGACGAGGAAGGAACAACGGACACCGAGGGAAGAAATACCCAAGCTAAGGAAGTGTTCATAGTTAACAGACAACTGCTGCGTTCAAGGAAGATAGGACTAGAAATCAGGAAACAGTATGTGAAAACAGTCGAGCGAAGCGTGACTCTCAATGGATCGGAAGCATTAAGCATTGGAAAATTAAACCAGAGAAGACTAGAAGCCATCGAAGCCTGGGATTGGTGTTGAAAAAAAGGTGTTGATGTATTATCACGCTTTGCAGATTTCGAAAGGGTAATTGATACACATCTACATCTACATAATACCCTGCAAGCCGCCGCATTGGCGTGTGGCAGGGGGTGTTAGGTCACCAGCCGTGTAAAGGTGTAAGGTTTTGGGAGATGAAATGGTGATATGTATTATAGGAGTGTATTTATTGGAACTCAATTTTAATTGTGATCGCTTATCGTGCGCGGAAAGAACGAGTTTTTGTACCTATCTGTTCGGCAGAGTATCTCTCTTACTTTATCGCTTCTGTCAGATATAGAGACTTAGTGGGACGTCATGATAAAGTTATCTGTGTTGCTCTAAAACAAACCAGTTCTAAATTTATCAAGTAATCTAAACCTAGAGTGTAGCCTCCGAGTCTCTAGGGGCTCCAACCTTAATCACTCTATAATTTGTGAGACACTACATGCACGCTCGTAGCAATTTTTAACGTAGTGCGCTACTTTTCTTTGCATTTTATTAATTTTTTCGGTTAAAACTTGATGACCAGGGTCCAAAATTCTCGCGGCGCATTCGAGGTGTGGCCTAACCAGAGCGAAGTAGCATCTCTCTTTGACTTTCTCATCCGAGGACCTTCCTATTAACGTTTCCTATTATACGTTTAACAAAACCTGTTTTTTTTAATGCTGTGCCACATATGTTTATGTCTAGACATAGTGTTCTGGGCGGAATTAATAGAAGTGCCGAAGGAATTAGAAGCCGATTAATGAGACAGACGTCTCCTTTTGAATGTTTATATGAACCAGAGAGCGCAGGTTAGGGTAACCAATGGATATTCGGGATGGGCCTTGATGGGACGGAAAGTGCATCAGGGGTGCTCACTATCACGGTGACTTGTCAAGGTGAATCCAGAAGAAATGCTGTGGGGGGCATGGAGAGAGACGGAAGTAGGATTAAAGGTAGAATGGATTCTAATAAGGACAGTAATATTAGCAGGTTAACAAGCATTGGTGTGCCAGTCAGCCTAGCGGTTGCGTTAAATGATGAACGCGTTAGAGGTGTAGCACGATATGATTGGGATGAAGAAAAACCGTAAGAAAATAAAAATGAGATCCTCTGGAAGCATGAAAGCTGGTCTGAATATAAGGACGAGAGGGCACAAAATATAGCAAGTCAAGCAGGTTACGCATCTGAGTAGCATTCTGGAGGAGATTGTGTTTAGTGTCAGGGACAAAAGATTTAGAATTGCCATGGCTAAGGAAGCATTTTCAAAGGAGGGAGCTGATGAGGGGAGTTCCGAGTAGAGAAGTGAAGATAACGTAAGAAAAAACTCAAAGCTTGGAGCTGTGTGGATCGGAAGATTGATTATTTCTAGAATGTATGTAGACATAGTAGGTAGTGAAGTAGGTAGTGAAACATGGGTCTGTCAGGATAGACATAAGAGTAGACTAAACGCCGTGGGTATGAGTTTTCTGAGGAGTGTTTGCGGCAAAGGTAGGATGGATAGGGTCAGGAATGAGTGGGTAATAAATGAGTGTGGGTTAGATGCTCCAGTAGTGGACATATATGAAAGGAGTTTGCTTCGTTGGTTAGGCCATGTTGAGAGACTGGATGAGAGTCGAATAACGAAACAGATATATAAGAGTGAAATGAATGGTGCGAGAGGAAGAGGTAGGCCGAGAAAGGTGTAGTTGAATGTGGTTGAGGAAATTCTTAAGGAGGAGGAATATTAGGAGTCTTAAGGTAGTGTATGAAGCAGTGCATGGGGGTAAACGAGGCAAATGAGGTTTGCAAGGATAGGTCAGTATGGAAGAAATTATTGAAGCAGAGTAAGGAGTACAATTATGTATTTTTGAGTGAAATTCTGTTACTGTGCCTACTCCGGAAGGGAACGTCGTAATTTGTATGTATGTATGCATGTATGTATGCATGTAGACTTGAGGCGCTGAAGGTGTGGGTGTAGATGGTGAACTTGATGGCGAGAATGACGAACGAGAAGACACTGTATGTAGTTGGATAGGAAAAAATGCTGGTGGCGGAGGTTTGTAGGAGGCAGAAGAGATGAATGGAGAATGTTTTGAAAAGAGAAGAATGATGAAGAGGATAATGGAAGGGAGAACACTGGGCAAGCATGGAAGAGGAAGGAACAGGGTAAAAGTTGTGGACAAAATGAGATGAGAAAAACGATATGAGGAATTTAAGAGGGATCTGATGGCGGGTCACCAATATGAGGGAAAACGGAACGATATGTCAGAAATTGGGGCGCTAGGATGAGTTTTCTCCAAAAACCAACCAATTTCCTCGAGGAATACTCTAATAAAATAGAATGAAACCTGTACGAAGCGGCCACCACATAAGATAAGCCACTTGAGTCGGAGATTGCTAAAGACGGTGAAAGTTTACATTACTTATATGTATGGGCAATACTGTCAATTTCTAAAAATGCTGCTTTGAAAGGCGCCCGCTTAAGAGAGGTGGCCGTGGAGGTTGATTTCCGCTTCCGCTTGAGAGAGGTGGATTTCATGGTACACTTATCATTTATCATATATAGATATATTTATCATTATGTGTGATGATAATTGTTTTCACATATGTATCTTGGTTTGCCCATAGGCTTATCGAATCTGCAATTCTCAATTAAAGATTGAAGCAGTTAATACGTGAGACCCAATTTTTTTTGTCTCCTTAAAAAGCTAATTCCGCTATTATATTTATTTTTTTCCAAAATTTCATCACTGGTTTCTTCCTAAAATGTAAGTCTCAGGTATGATTCCAAAATTGCAAGTGTAGGAATAGAAATTTAGTCAATCCACATAAATGTTTTTTATATAAAGAATTTTACTCTTCAAAGGTTTCAGTGTTAAAAAGTCATCGTTTGGTAAGTAGCTGTCGTTGATATTCTGACCTTTTTGTTTCGTTTTTTTAATGAAATCCCTGAAAAGTCGCGTAGTTTATTTAAAAGTTCAGAGGTATACTGTACCATTTAATTATTCGGTTTTTTCTCAAAGTATTGGCTTGAAGACAATTGTTGAAGTAGTTGTCGAAACGTAGGACAAAAAAAATATCACATGGCGCAGGAGACCCATTAAGAATTCACCACTCTACATCTACACATACATAATACCCTACGATCCATCGCATTGGCGTGTGGCAGGGGGTGTTAGGTCACCAGCCGTTTAAAGGTGTAAGTTTTTGGAGATGAAATGGTGACATGTACTATAGGAGTGTATTTAGTGGAGCTCAATTTTTATTGTGGTCGCTTATTGTGCGCGGAAAGAACGAGTTTTTGTACCTATCTGTTCTGCACAGTATCTCTCTTATTTTATCGCATCTGTCAGACCTAGAGATGTAGTGAGGAGTCATGATAATATTCTCTATGACGCTCTGAAAAATATACGACACCAAATTACTTCTCAGGCAACGGCTTAAATCTATTCCTTTCCTACAGTGTGAAATTTTATATTTTAAATCATTGCGCGTGGTTGAGTTAACCCACAGCCGACGCCAAGAACAGACAGGAAACACTCCCACGCCTTTCTTGCCCCCACCCTCAGACGCCCCGCCCCCTCGACCCTCAGCCCCACCCCCCCTGGCCCCGGTTTAAGTCGGGAAGGGACGTAATGAGTACTCGGGGTGGAGGGCTGAGGAGGAGGCGAGGAAGTTAATTTTTGTTCTTCTCCTCCTTCCGGAAGAGTGACGTGCGAAAGAGCAAGAGGTGATTAATTGGCGCAGCGGAGGATTCGGGGGCGGTGTGTAGGGGGTTGGGAAGTTGGGGGGGGGGGAGGGTAGGTGAGGGTTGAGGAGGTGGGGGGGGGGGTGAGAAAGAACAACTAAAGGCAAGGAGATGGGAGGGCAGATTGTTGGTCTCCCTCATTCACTCCGTAGTTATCCCTTAGTGACTGTTTCTCCACATTAAATACATGACATGAACTGCACCTAACAACTGTTAAACTCTTCGTTGAATAAGGACGATAATTCATTATTAATATGCTGCATAAAAAGCTGCGTAAATATGATTCTATAGCTAACCGCAATAATTCATATGTGCGCCAATAGATGGCAAGTGAGGTCCCTTATACATTCTCCACTAAATGACGCATAAAAGCGGGCGAATGCATTTTTCGAAATATATTCATCACGGAAAACTGCTCAATAACAGCTCCTCCTGCAGCAAAATAAATTTTTTATACAAAGAAATGTTTGTCATTAGATAACATATTTTTTGTCCAAGTTACATACCTTTTTATTAAAAATAACAACCGCACATTAATCTCTATGCCATTTTTAAATTCATACATTACTTCATTGTTAGTTAGTATTAATTACTTCATGATTCGTAGGAATTTTAGACTGTTTTCGTAGGCTTTTCAAATATAAAGTAATACATTAACGATAATAGTACATTACGATACTAGTGACTTAGGAGGCTCATTATTACAAGGTGTAAAGTTAGCGCCGTTAAAACACGCCGTGTGATGAGAGCCACGTAATTCATGAGTATAGCACATAGTCACGAGTATTATAGCTCGTGTGACTGAAATTCGTCAACCTCTGCTGCAAAAAATGTAAAGAGCGAGCAGAGCAAATCAAAATTTTCAATCAACTCCACACAGTAAACGTCTTCTTTTCGAAAGTTCGCCCAGTAAGTGCTCGTCTATTTTTTTTCTGTTTCTATCTGCTCCAACCCTATCATCACATCTTGTTTTCATCGCCGAATGGCACTGAAACTCCAACCACTCAACGTGTATGTGTGTGTTTTCAGGAAGAAACACTTGTCGCGATGTATAAACGATAAAATCCACTTTTAAATTCAAGACATTCTCGTGTGAGTTCATTTTTTATGGTTTCTATTTTTCACTGCCATACCTTGTGGATTTTATCGTGCAATACTGGATCATGAAGAGCTCTTAAAGAAAATAATGACATCACTCTGACTTTGAGGCAATTTTGAAGCATTCGTAAGCAAATCGTAACTTGAAGAAAGATCTGACCCTTAACCGGCGAATAAATTTGATAAATGTGCGAATTTCCACAGAGAAAAAATCATTCGCCTTGACCGGGATCCCGGTCAAGGCGAATGATTTTTTCTCTGTGGAAATTCGCACATTTGTGCATTGCGGGTGACTCCGTAAAAGTGAAACTCCGTGGCTAGTCCCGGATAGCTTAAAATTTGTCAAATTTGATAAAATTTTCTCGGGCTTCACACCGGTTTAGACTAGTTAGTACTGCCGACGTTTCTTACCTTGAGGATGCGTGACGAGCTGTTGCCTGAAACGTCGGCAGTACTAAATAGTCTAAACCGGTGCGAAGCCCGAGAAAATTTTAACAAATCGTAAATTATGTCAAAGCGAAGGAGAGCTTTTTAAGGCGTGAAAAGCGGCGTCGCGTCACGAACGCTGGCTTCTGCCGTCAATGGAGACCACCCATTTGCTCTTATATTATAATACGGAATTCTAGAGTATACAATGGGTCGCCTTAATTTGAATTAGATAGGTTTTGACGACAATTTACTAGCAGAAGATGCAGAGGAAAAATACGGGAAAAGCGCTCTTAACACGGCACTGCACCGGCCTTACGATTCATTCAGTGGCACCGGAAGAGGAAGACGGATTCCATGGATTGTTTAAGCCTGAATCACACAATACTTGACCTTGTACACGTCCGAGAATGCTAGCGAGTACTGGATTTCTAGTACGAAACCTAGCATGCTTGGAACCTTCCTAGGAGCTATCACACGATTCTTGAACTTGCACAAGGTCTCTTTAGTAGATCTTTGATCTAGTACAGTATTGGTATTATAAAGGCACGAGTGCCTACCATAATTATCGATTAAAACCTCAGTTGCCTCAGGTACCCAAGCCATTGTGTATTGTTGTGAGGTTTGAGTTGTTAATTTGATCGCGGGAAATCGTAATTGTCACGAGGGACTATGGAGGCGCTGACATAAAAAATTGACGACCGCATTGCAAAGAGCAAAGGTGATTGGTCGGCGGCTACTAGGTCCTACTAGAAGCAAGTATCACACTAGTACCGCACCCATTACGAAAACAAGGATACCAACTAGAATGCTAGCGATCCTGCAGAATTTCCAGTATTCTTGGTCTGTATCACACGATACTTGACCTTGCACAAGTCCTAGTATGCTAGCTAGCATCCTCGGACTTGTACAAGGTCAAGTATCGTGTGATTCAGGCTTTAGATTGAGGGAGGATGGACGGGGAATTGTGGACAAAGAGGGGGGGTATTGATAGGGTTAAGATTAATATGGATAGAACAATGGGAGGACTGGCCGAGAGAAACCCGGCGTTTCCATTATAGATTGCTCTCAAAAGAGAGGAGCGTATGACGTCTTCTCCAACGGACTGAGCGCCATTTTCAGGATTGCTTTCTTAACAACGCTCAAGAAGCCTTCAGCATTTTTCACTGCAAGTTCTCCGCCATTGACAGATTATTCGTTCGGATCCTCGAGATGTGAAGCCAGTATTATCGCCTTATGTATATTTTCAAGTGTTCATGGAGCTGACTTTGTGGAATTCATATCAAAATGAATTTAAGGCGGTTGGAGCGTATTTTATTCATGCATAGATTGGTGTGTTCTCATTGGTATTACGTATACACAAAAGTGAAAAACTCATATTTTATCCATTTGGTTTCTTGGCAATTCAATACTACTCTGACTTGCAGCCTTATTTCACCTGGCATTTTTTTCCAAGTGATTCAATTAATTATGAACTGAAATACCTGAAATAATGCGTCTCATAATATTACAATGGCGGCTAACAAACATCAAAGTATCATTTTGAGTAAAATTGCGTGTTTTACACACGATTTACGCTTGAATTTAGGATTCCGCGCCACATAACCGAGTCATAAAAAGAATGCTTTTATTAAGAAAAAATATTAAAAATTTAATTCTCACATCGGTTTTATAAATATGGCTGTTTCCTTTGTTCAATCATATTTACTAGATTAAACTCTGGTCCAACAATTGTTGTTTCGACCTCCTCGTAAGTTTATCAAAATGTGCCATCACTCCACTCCACCATTACCGCTCCAACCACCTTATGAGGCTTTTCTAGTGGGGCGTAAGAAGCACAACGGACATCTAGGAAAGAATAGCCCAAGCAAAGAAAGCGTTCCTGAGAAACATACAACTGTTCTGTTCAAAGAAGATAGGACTACAAACTAGGAAACAGTGTGTGAAAACATTCCTGAGGAGCGAGGCATCCTGTGGATCAGAAACATGGATCATCGGAAAAGTACACAAGAGAAGACTAGAAACTTTCGAAACCTAATGTCCAAAGAGGATGCAGAAGGCCAAATTGACGGATAAAATGAGAAATGATGAAGATTACAGAAGAGTAGAAGGGGGAAAGGCCACGTGGAATACGGTGCAGAAAAGAGGAGCTGATGTATTGGACACACCTTGAGGCACAAAGTGTTGGTGGAGAACCGAATTGAAGGTAAATAGAGAGAAAAGTTCCGAGAGGAAGGCCAAGAGGCAAATACATTGGGCATGTAGAAAGGAATGTATACACGTAAATAGGAGCCACTATGGAGTAAATTAGTTTGTTAGGGGAGTATGGATGGCTGTAGTCAACCAATCTTAGCATTGAACGACCGATGACGATGATTGAAGAGTAATACTAAATTAAATTTGTGACTTCCACGCAGTTTTTGGTGAATCCCGATCCGTTTCAACACTTGCGCATCATTGTTAAGGGAAGGCATTCATTGTAATTAGTTATGTCCATCTAAATAGCACATTTCCTTGAGAATGACACACAAGTGTTGAAGCGACTCAGAATTACCAATTAACTGTGCGGAAGCTCATTTGATTTCACTCTTATATAAGTGTGCTCCAAGAGTCATCACGCGCGCGTGATATGAGTCCTTCACGGATTCAACAGTAGACCTAGCTCATCCAAAATCCCTTTCTCTCGTACGAGTGACGTGAAACTATTCTCAAATACTTCTGAGTTCGCGCGGCGTGTCATGAATGCGTGTCCACACGCGTGGTAACCAAATCACCCCCTCTTCACACTGCTCCAGCCCTCCATCATAAAATTCATCCCCTTTCGGCAACCCCTTCGCCGTCGAACCCTCAAGCACTCCCTTGCCCTCCTCTCCGGCCGACACACTTCCCCATAACCCCCCTCAATTCCCCAAATATGCGAAAGTCATAAATCACTTCCTCTTTTCACCCGACGGGCAGCAAAGGGAAAAAATGGAAATGTGCTCGGTATACACATTCATACATTCACCTATAGGTATTCAAACACTGTTATGTGCTTACGAAAATACATACACGATACGCGTCTAAATAAGCGGTGGCGCCGGCTCTCTTTTCAGGCTCCATGGCAACGCAGGCAAGGGGCAGACAGCGTGGGACCGGACGGTGCCACAGATTGAAAATAGTTTGGAATAAAATGCTTTTGGTGGTAGTAAATATGTTCATAGAATCTCTGCTAAAAATTCGGCATAGTTTCCTTTAAGTACTTTTACAGAATTTCTTAAAAAGTTCCGTAGATGTTCCTTAAAGTATTGAAACGCCATTTTACGGAATTCCCTACGATGTTCTGCAGAATACCTTAGGATGTTCTGCAGAATACCTTTGGACATTCTGCGGAATTCCTTAGAATGTTCTACAGGATTCCCTACGGTGTTCTACAGAAGCCCTTTGACGCTCTGTAGAACTCCTTACAAGCTTAAAGAAACCTCACATATTTCCGCAGAGTTGCTGAAGTTCTACAGAACAGCTTGTAAGGAGTTATTTTGCTCTTCTTCTATTAAGCTCTTCTCAGGATTTTCTGTAGAGTCAGGCTCACATGTTTCGTACAGATCCTTAGAAAAGGAAATAGTTCTGAAGAAAAAGAGTCAATATCTGTAGAATTCCTTACGTCCTACAGAACAGCTTCCAAGGAATTTTTAGCAGGGTTCCAAAGCCTTTTTGAAGGACAGATTTTATCTTCTCCCTCAAAAATGTGAAGATGGGTTCCAGATTAAATTTAACCGAAAAAAGAAACGAAAGAAAATAAATGTAAAAAACTACAAATGAGTAACGATAGAGCACTTAAATTACTTCTGCAACACGTTGAGCGAAAATTGACTCGAGAGTATTGTTATCAGTGGAGAGGAAGTGTAATACAATATCTTTTCGTTACTTTAAACGTCTCTTCTCCTTCAAGCTCTATGAAAAACTGAAATCTCCGATCCTTCCAGAAAACAAGGCATCGACAACAAACATATATCAACCATGATTACAAAACTTAAACTACGGTGAAGTGAAAATTCGAGGTGTTACGACGGACTGAGTATCCAGACGCAAACCGCGCCTTCAGATTAAGTGCCCCATTGTGCTGTGACGCAACATCACTCTCTAAAAAATTGACGAGCACCCATAGTATCGGTATCGAATTCGTATTTACTCGGAAACCAATACTTTTGGTAAGTTAGTAATCGTGACATGCGTGCAGTAATACAAACTTTATCGACAACAATGACAACCAACAATGTCTCTCCCTGGACTCACTTGCTCGCTCTCATTCAACGAACCTCCAGCCATGTCCCGTGCAAAAGGTTTAAGAGCGGCGGTAAAACTTTTAAGTCCTCCGAGCTTCGAGTCTTAAAAATAAAATGGGCCCCATTCCCAGGCGTCCAGCCCACCCTAGGGGTTGAGGGTCCAGAGGGATGGTGGATGGTAAACTTAAGGAAATACTCTCTATTCTTCCGCATAGCCCTTCGCCATGGGACCACATTGGCCCCCGTATATACCGAGCGATGACCTCTCCACACACGGGGAAAAGTGGAGAGAGGGGGATCAGAGGTCATCACAGGCTTAGGAGGGGCACTGCAAAATCATATAAAAGACGTATCGTCATCCCTGCCAAGGTATATAATACCCGCAGCGGCTGCCAATGTAAACTTTGATGCCTTGGGTATTCAGAAGACTGATCTTGAGCATTGATCTTAAAAATGAACCTCTCTCCGACTTACTGTGGCTCAGGGGACGGCCGCGTCAATACAAACGGGAAGACTGGTGGGAGCAGAAACATGTATTTTGCGATGAAGGCCTCTCGATTCTCATCCGTCCATCCAGTGTCAGAGATGAGAGCGATTCACTGGAAACAGGACAGGATCAACCATTCCTAAGAATCACTGCCAACTTCCTTCATTGAATCTACAATGATTACTAATAAGGAATCACTTCACTGCGACCATTCAATTTCTGACACTTGGACATTTCGTCAAAACCCGCGAATTCATTCCATTCTGGAACCTTGTTGCTTTTGTCAAAGATAAATGCTGATAAGAGATGGAATTACTTCATGACAGATTTTTGATTCTTCAATTTTACATTAGTAAATATTCAAATATTTGGTATTCGGTTGATCTTGCGCAATTGATTTAAAAAATGTTTCTCCTAAAAATATGGGCAAATTTAAATGAAAAATTGAACATGTAGTCACAATCGTGGCGTGACATGTTTTCCTGAGTAACTTGAGACCGCCTGTATGAATACTGCTTTGTTGATAATGATTTGTTGGAAGTATAAAACATTACTATCATTATTATGGACTTAACCTTTTCCCGATCAGCTGACATCCGTCTCACCCAGAGAAGTTTTTACGAAATTACAATTGCAGTTTCATTGAGTGATTTCTGTTTGCAGTGAAGGATTGCGATCCCCATGGGCAGCTATCGATGGCTACACTTACAGAGGCGCGAGCTAAACAACTGAGCATCTGCAGCGAGCGATGGTAGCACGTGAATGGAAAACTGACATTAAATCGCTTAGAATCCGTTTTTACATAAGATAGAGATTTTTTATCTACATCTACATACTACCCCGCGAGCCGCCGCATGGGCGTGTGGCAGGGGGTGGTAGGTCACCAGCCGTGTAAAGATGTAAAATTTTTGGAGGTGAAATGGTGATATGTCCAATGGGAGTGTATTTGGAGGAGCTCAGTTTCTATTGTGGTCACTTATTGTGTGCGGAAAGAACGAGTTTTTGTACCTATCTGTTCGGCAGAGTATCTCTCTAATTTTATCGCATCTGTCAGACCTAGAAATGTAGTGAGGCGTCATGATAATATTCTCTGTGACGCTCTGAAACACACCAGTTCTCAATTTCTCTAGCAACCTAAGCCTAGCGTGTAGCCTCCGAGTCTCTAGGGGCTCCCACCTTAATCCCTCTAACAGTTGTGTAACACAATATGTTCGTCTGTAGCAGTTTTTAACGAAGCGTGCTGCTTTTCTTTGCATGTAGTTAATTTTTTTGGTATAATCTTTATGACCAGGGTCAGGGAAATGCTCGTGGTGTATTCGAGATGTGGCCTAACCAGAGCGAAGTAGCATCTCTTCTTTACTTTTTCATTCCGACGACCTTCCTATTATATGGTTAACAAAACCTTTTTTCTTTAATTCTGTGCCGCATATGTTCTGTATGCGTGTTCCCCACGATATATCTAAAGTTAAGGTAATTCCAAGATATTTTACTGCATTTGAAGATTTTATGGAGTGATATGAAAGGAATGCTAGCACGATAAAGTCACACTGGGAGCACTAAGCAGACATAGCTGCCCTGGAGCTACTCCCGAGCGTTTCGGTTAAAGGATTGCGCTCAGCGATCGCAAAGTGGGGAGCAGGAGGCCATTTCTGAGATCGATTATTTCTTGGTCAGAGTTTATTTAACGGGATAAACTTTTGGTCATTCAAAACAGAATTCAAAGTTCTCAACGTAACAGTGAAAATGAAGGAAAAGTAGACTATTGGGATGGATTTAAATTAATTGACCTCATGTAAAAGATACGCTTTCATCCCACATGATGCTTGTATGGCAACTGCTATATACGTTACCACCTCAATGTGAGTCGCTTTGTTTTGCTTCAAATATTAAATGGATTTCTTTAAAAAACCCTTTATAAAGTAATAGATATTGAAGTTTTATGAAACATTCTCCACAGATTTTTTATGGCCTCATGTCACAAAAATTATGTTATTTTTGAAGAGTCTGACATTACTTTTCGCAGAAGATTACGAAAGTTTGGGATCGAGCTCTTCACAAACGGAAGATAATAGAAAAAGAGTGATCGATTTATATCTCTAAGATTATCGGAGAAGAGCAAACATTTCCGATTATGCATTTGACAGAAATTCTAGTTGCTTGAAAAGGAATTTAATTTGATGAAAAATAAGGAAACTAAGGGATAAATTCGATTCATTGGGATTATGATATCCTCATGAACATATTTGCAGTTCATCGAATATTCGAACCTCACGATATTTTTACTTCAGCCATGTGTCCAGAATTAAATGCATCAAGGTGACATCCAATACACCGAAGATCAACATGTAGGAAATTGAGATCAAAAATGTATCAAACCAGAGAACTTAGTGGCTACCGCAAAAAGAAATGAAGAATAGTAGAGAAAAAGGAATAAATTGATGTAAAGCGTTTTGGAATGGCATGAATAATGGCAATTACGATATATTTAATTCACCTAAGTTTCGCAAAAAGCTCCTTTATTCCTCTTCAATAAATTTAGAAAATGGTATCTTTTGTGTTGTCCTGATTCATTTTCCTTCTTCTGGTTCATCAAGGATCGTTAGAGATTGAACTTTTTCAGTGACATATCCATTGCTATATTTGAATGCTCATTAGCTAAGTTGAAACTAATTCTGAAGCAGGAAGACAATGATTTACCGTTAATGAGCAATTCTATCCACCCGTCTGGATTCTTAGGGGTATAAATTTTCCCTTCAATTAGTCCAAAAGCTCAATCATGCCGATAATTTGGCTTAGTTTGGTATTATGGTTGACAGGCAATTAAATGGCTAGTGTTACGTCAAGTAGGGAAGGGGGATGAGTGTTGAATCGCCAAACATAAAGCGGTATTCAGGCGGAATCAACGGGTTAGCAACGTCCGTTTTCCATCTTATACAAAGCGGAGTTCCCAGCATTGCGCGTAGGTCTATGCAGTCCTACTGCATTGCTAATGAGTTTCATTTCCTGGCTACATACAGCTGGCGGTCCCTTTCTATCGTTATGATCAATAGGAATCGTATGAGTTGTGTATGGCAATGTGGTTTCCACCCACGGCTCCTTAAATCCAGGAATTCCATCGGAACGTTCCCTAAACATCTGAGAAAATGGTAGGACAATATTTTTGTCTCATTGGAACCTGGTCATCTATTAGAATTTAACCGAGTCTCATGACTAAATTAAATAGAAAGTTGTCAGTCTCTAACTCGAATTAATGCCTCAACATTAGTAAATGTTGTCCAAAATCAGGCAAATTGAGCAATGGGATTTTCTCCCCAAAATAATCTTCATTTTGCATTGAGTTCGTATATCCTTCAGTTCAGCCTCCTCCCCAGGCAAATGTTTGGGTTCAAGCCTGGATTACAATATTACCAGGTTAACGGGAAGTGTTTTTTAATCCACCAAATGAAACGTTCCTCTTTATCACTACAAGCTTCGTTCGGATTGTAAGCATTCAATCCGATTACATTTAGCGTGCCTCGCGAGAAAAAGAAAAAGTACAGTAATCGTTATTTAAATTTGATAAAATCTTTTCCTTTAATTAAAACCTAAGAAAAATATAAAGTATTTGATTTTTATTATGAATACTAATTGTCATAATGTCTAAGAATGGAATCCTACTTCAGGGTAGAAATGCCGGCGTCAAAATGTACTCTCGTACCTTTCAAATGCTGGATACGAGTAACTCACCTACTGGTTTAATATCACGGGATGGATTTGTAAAGAATATTCCAAATCTCCGTGCGTGGTCATAGTATGTTTATACCGGGTGAAATGGTTTTGAAATCCATTCCATGTTGGGCGCGACGGAACTTTCGCGAAAAACAATTTCGCGAATTTGAGTTCTTTGTTCAAGTGGTAAAAATGTCGCGTGGAATCCTAAAATAGAGATCTCAACTATTTCACGCGGTCCAACATGAGAGCTAACATATTTTGAGAGTAAATGAGACAAATCAATGTACAAAATATCACAAAATGGAAATATGTTCGCAATATTGTCCTTTAAGGTAGTCCGAGCGAGATAGTTCCCTAGTCGTAATAGAGACCATATTCAAATTATACTTTTTAATTTCACCAGCTATAGGACACATCAATTAAACATTGCATTATTAATTAGGTTTAGGATCTTAAGTCTTTACCTATCGTTTCATGCAAATAATTCACAAGAGTCATTTGAACACACATAAGATAATTTAAAGTTAAGTGAAGGGCAAATGCCAACTTTGAGGGCATGAGGAGATGCAATGCTGTCAAGTCATCAGCAGATTTTTTTATCGCATCGTTGCGATCACTTGCGTTGCACGAAACTTACCAAATTCTCTGCACGAAGTATAATTTAGCTTATAACACACCCACTCAAGAAAAGCACAATCCCGAAGCACCCGACATAAATGGAGCGTTTATTACCCCAAAAGTAAAAAACAGCTTACATTCACAGCGCTTACAGTAGTCTTTCAAGGCAACTAAGAGTCGGAAATCGTGTTAGTAGAGAAGTCCAGGCCAGGAAGTTGGCCCAACTCTCATACTTGAGAAAACGGACGCATAACGTGCAGGATATGGTCATATTCACGCGTCGCGTCGAGATCGTCGTATTTTGAAAATGATTCCATTCGTGCCACACCCATGATGTTCAAACTGTCTCATGCCATGAGTTTTACCTAGGATTTGAGCATATTTCATTAAATGTTATTACATTGCTCTCAATGGATCCAGTGTAAAGGCGCACATATTAACTGTTCAACTTCAAGTAACAACGAATAAGACGACAGAAAACCAAGTGAGTTGGGTGCTTGTTTTGATTCGAAGTCGATTGACTATCTATTAGATAAGCGTTTTAAGGATAAACTTTGGCAAAAGAATTCATTTTCAAAATATAATTTAAATACAACATTAAATGGCTAGGCAAAGAAAAGCAACGAAAAACCACCAACATTAAACTAATATGTTAGGTTTTGCTGTTTTGAAATAAAGATGTTTACCCAAATGGATTTTTCCACAGGCACATCGGCGTTCAGAATTCATCAAAGGGTTTTCCACCAATCACTAACTGGTGAAAATAAAGCGAACGTAATTTTTGATGACATTTCAACGTAGGGTGCGAAAATGTATTCTGGAGGGAGGAATAATAATGTGTAACGAATAGATACATTTAAACACACATTTGAAAGCTGATATACCGAACGTTTGCCCGTAGGCTCCCCTTGAAACGTCCACTTCTTGGGATGTAATCGGCGTTCGTCTTTGATACTCTATTTAACATCCCGCAATAGTCGGCCATCGTATGTGTAGGTCTCTATTTTCCTTAGTGTTTCTTTTCCATTGCTTCAATAATTTATCGCAATCGAACTTACTATTGGTTTTCTCGGATATTATGTCCTCCGTTATAAGCGCATTTTTGAGCCTGTAAAAATTCTAACTTTAATGTCTCAAGACATGATTGATGGAAACTAAACACTCACATACTATAAGCACTTGATGCACCTGCGTAAGGCTGTCACGAATTGATTCATTAAGCCAAGTATGATGATTGAAAGTGTCAAAAGTATTTTCGAGGGATAAAATAGAGGAATTGAATCAAATTTTCATTTTGCCAGGTGCGGATGTACTTCTGACAGGGTACTGGTTTCCCCACCTAACTTTCCGTCCTTGCTCTAAAGTCCCGTTCACGCCAAAAGTAAGGCAATTTGATGTTGTCCGCATGTTGGTCAACATTTATTCCAGCCACCTTCTGAATTGTAATTTATGTGAAGGTATTTCATGACAGCCAGAATTTTTCCAAAATATACCAAAGCAATCTTCCAATCTACTTTTCTCAGCAAATAACGGTGTGATTTCAGCTTTCGTTTCCTGTACTAGTAAAGTCAATACAGTAAATGTTTTACGTTAAGTTGTGCTCCTAAAACCTTTTAAAGAAAGTGTTAGATCCTGGAGTTTACCAAGTCATATCTTGTAGTTTTCTGAACGGTGATGAATCCGAAGTGTTACGGTGATCTCAGCGTAAAACCTCAAAAATGTCATTTGATTCTTACTTATGGTATTTATCGAAAAAGTGAGTCCTATATCTAATAAGATCGACGCAATTTTACCTTATCAGGCTATTTTCTCGCAAACTGAAATAGAAATCATATTATATTAAATGCGACAAAGAGATCATAGTATTAATCTACGTAAAAAGTGACATATTTACGACGAACTGTCTATATGGAGCGAACATACCCGGAATTGTACCAAAAAAAATTAAATAAATTCATCCTTATTTTTGGAGTAAATGGCAAACTAGCGCGATAATTGAAGTAAAAAGGCGGTATTTACGTAAAAATGGCACTGCAGTCGGGTACTATGGGTGTAAAAAAGTGATTATGAAAAAACGCTTTGTGGAATAATCGGCATATTTTGCGCCTTTTAAAATTTATTTTAATGGGCGAATAATGTTCTCAGAGAAAGTAGAAAATTTATGAATAATCTAGAAAATAATTGGATTTTAGTATTATTTGCCTCACGCAGTTTCGATTGAATATCTTTAATAAATCTAGAAGATATTTAAGGTAGTCCGAGCAAGAAAGTTTCCTAGTCATAATAGAGACCATATTCGAATTATACGTGTTCATTTCACCAGCTGTAGGACACATCAATTAAACATTGCATTATTAATGGTGCAATTATATATTTTTATATGAAAGAAATTGCAAGTAATGAAATGAAAATATCTAAATAAGTCTTTAATTTGACTTATTTTTTTCGCGCGGTGCGTTTGAAACTCCTTCAAAACGGAATGTTTTCTTGTGATACACAAGAACCTACTGCGGTGACAATATGATTTATTTTCAAATAGAGTTGAGAAAACATACAAACTACACGCTGTTAGTTTTTTTAAGACATCTAATTGTTACAAATTCCTTCTTTTGCAAATAATACTGCATGCACGTACCATTTACCATGTAAAAGGGCTGGTAGTTGTTGGCAAATACCGTCAAAAGTGTTGTGGTGAGGGGTAAAATTTTTGGTGTCATTGGATAGGTGGGATATTTTTCTTTAAAATGAGACCAAGTTCATTGATTTCTAAGTAACATGACATTCCGCTCGGACTACCTTAAAAGTGCGAATGTGTCGCACGTTTGCTCATCCAATGCTGAGATGTACGAAACTCCAAAGAACGCAGACAAATTGCTCGCAACTTGACCCGGTGTTAGCAATCAGAGAGAGAGAGAGAGACGTAAAGAAGAAAAAGGTGGTGAAATAGTCGTCGTCAGGAACGGAGCGCGGAGCGAGTGGAGAGGGTGCAGGGTGAGTGGAGAGGGTGCAGGGTGAGTAAAGAGGGTGCAGGGTGAGTGGGGCGACGGAGGAAGGAGGAGTGGAGGAAGGGGAAAGAGAAAAGAGTTAGTTTTGTGCTCGAAAGGGGTTGGTTTTCCGAAAGGGCAACCGGGGGGGAAGGAGAGGGGAGGGGTGAATGCGGAGTGTATTTTTGTGTGGGGCCCGGGTGGGGGCGTGCGGAAGACAGGTGGAGTATGGGTGCGGGGTCGGAAACAGTGGGTGCGGGGACTAGATGATTGAGAGTCGAACATTTATGAGTGAAGGGGTGGTTGATTGTGTGCGTCCCCGTTGGAGATGCGGAGAAGAGGGTCGAGCTGAAGAGAGGAGGGTTGTTGAAGAAGGGCCGCACCCTCGCTATAGCATTCACTCGAGGGTTGGTGGATGCGGGCGGAGAGGTGTGGAAGGACATTCGTCGGCTTGTGATCAATATGCAGGGAAAGGGAGGGGCGGGGGGCACAGGCAGGCAGGGAGGGAGGGATAGAGGTCCCTCCTCGACTGTCTCGCGAATGGTCTGTGCGGGGGCGGCATTTCATCGTGCGTGCACGCGGGTGGGGGGGGTAAATGGGGGAGGGTGGAGGGAGGTAGGGGGATGAGAGGGGTTGAGCGGATTAAGAGGGATGGTGCCCTCTCGGGGTGCGAGTCGGTAGAGGAGCCTTTTGTCGCGAGTGCCATTGTCGTCGGTCGGAGGGCGAGGGGTTGAGTGAGTAAAGGTGGCGGATTTGACTTTCCTGGAGGGTGTTTTGGGGGGATGTCCCGTAGCTTCCCCCACCCTCCCGTCCTCACTCTCCCTGCGACTGTCCCGAGTGGATTACACGAGAGGAGCGCCATTATATGTCTCTGCCTCTTCTCTCGACTAGAAGCGTGAGTGCGCACATTTCCGTCCGAGTGACCTGTTAAACAACTCTCTCGACTCCGATTGACGATTTCCCCTTTCGATGAAGCTCTCCCTCTATCGGTAACGGCGAGGAGCCGAACTTGTTGCTTTCCTGCGTCGCTACTTTCAGCCACTTTCCCAGGGCGAATGCATTTTTGCTTCCATTAGGAAAAGGAGCTATAGAATCTGATTTGTGAAGACTATTCGATTTTTCCTCGGGGTCAAGCTGTCAACCACTGTGAGACGTTTCGATACACGGGTGAAAGAGGACATCGATGCCGTGATGACGATGGACGACTTACACATTAAAACGTCGTCAGTGATTAGCATTTTGATCCCGTGTGGACTGTATTAAAGTAATTTAAACGATCTTGTGCAATTCATGACTTACCCACGTTGTCTTCTATTACTGACAAAGTACTTGGCTTCTTAGTCGGCGAGACGCCTTCTCTCCCATATCACCAGGGCGACTAACATGTATCTCACAAACCGAAAAAGAAATGGCACAAAACAAATGAAAACTTCCGATAGATGTCGCGTAAAAGGAAAGCCACGAGTTGCACTCTGGTGGCCAGCAACACAACGAATTAGTGGCGCGAATACCAAACACCCTGGAAAACTAGAATAGTCTACACAGACATCATACGCCTAGAAATCATTCGATTTTTCTAGAGCATCTGGCGTTTGCAGTTGGGAGAATTTTGGAATCAATAATACTTAGGTGGTGAAGTGGTCGAGCGACATTTCCTGGACTCGACGTCCAACCTCCGACGACCAAAGCATTCAATGCTTTCGATATAATGATGAGTATCCGAAAAGATAAAACTATCGACCTTATAGTACACACTTAGCACATCATATTAGTCCAGAGGAAGGATTTCTATACTTGAAGAGACATGTTGAACGCTGTAGGCGTACAAAATATTGTAAATATGCCTTTCCTTGAAGAATAGTTCAAACTATTTTGGGTTTGCGGTGATTATGAAGATCCTATTCACAAAAACCACTTTTCCGACCGCAGAAAAGAAAAATGGGAAATTCACCGAAATACACGTTTCTTCATTAAAAACTTATCCCCTGCCTTTAAAATAAAGTTGAATGTACAAAAATCAGCGATTAAATTTAAAATTTAAGCCACAAATTTTTTTCACAACGAACCTAAAACTTTTCAAGCAATTAAAAGTACTGCTTCATACTTCATAAACCCAGGATAGCATCTCATAAGGGTTACGAATTAACTAACCACTGGATTTTATCAAGAAAATTTGCAAGTTCCTTAGTCATAAACCGCGGGAGTAAGAGATTGAAAGAGTAAGGGAGAGATTGAAAATCAATATTTTACAGGGCCGAAACCCCACTTTTCAAAGAAATTAAAAAAGTAAATGGAAGATAATTGGCATAAAGAGTCGGATACTGAGACTTTGGTCGGAAACATTTAGAACCAAAGTTGGCTGGAAACCAGATGAGCTCCTGCAAATCACGTGCAAACCACAAGCTGAATTAACTTTTTTCGCCGAAGCGGATTCGTACGCTCTGAAGATCGCATTATAATCCTAATCCTACTCAGCGGTGTCCAATATAAGTGCGGCCATCATTGACGTCACTTCGGTCGCCAATTCGTTGGGAAGGAAAACATAACCTGTACCGTAGAGTAAGTATATATATATATATATATATATATATATATATATATATATAGTGGCAAAGAGATAGAAAGATTCGGATATGAGTTTTTAAATAATACTTTGACCGATAGATGGAACAGGTGTATCGAAGTTGCACGACAAGCTATTACAAAGGACCTTTGGCACACGGCCACTTCATTTAGTGTCGCATAACTCACATGATGTTCTTATGATGATTTCGGTGCCTGGATGTTTACTAATCGATCCACAGCAACGGAAATCAATCTTATTAAGTCGTAGAGACCCAATTAAACATATTTTAATGAGCCTTCAATGAGCATCGTCGATAATGAATCGAACTCACGTCAATATAATAAGACACGCAATTACCAAATACGGAGTCAACTGTTTACCGATGTATCATAGCAACGACAAAACAAAAAAGCCAAAAAACAAAACACAGCAGCCATGGTAAATCCACCTCTGTATGTTGATGCAAAATCACCGAGTACCACTAGAGCCTCCAAGTGGCCTTCTCCGTAAGCCAAAATTCTTCCTCCCCTAAGGTGGTGGCACCTGAGAAATTCTTCCCAAAACTCTCAAAATTTTATGTCCAGTTTTTAGCATTGCTTTGCCACTCTATATATACTTACTCTATGCCTGTACCTTGTGAGATTCGTGACCTGAACGGAGGTTATTTGCGGGATTGATACATCAGATAACTTTGAGATCTCTACTTCAGCAACAAAATATCTCCCGATGAGGAAGGAAAAAATAATTTAACGCCACGTTTCAAACTCATTAATTACGTGAAATCCTCTTTTAGACTCGAGCGAAACTCTACACTTGACAACTCCCATCACTCTAGACTCCGGTTGTGTTCAGATGTCGGAGCGCGGAGCGGAAAAAAAAGGGTAGGTAATAATTTCGCGAGCGGAAACTTCGTTCGCAAGACGGCCCTCTCGGTCGAAGAAGAGCGCAATCATCTTGATAATCCCGAGCGCCGAGACACCGCTCTTGCAAAAGCCAAACCATTCCCCTTAGCTGGCCTCACTTCCCTTTCCCAGCGGCCCCTGCCACCGCCTCAACGCGCTGCGAACCTTATAAAACAGAAGATTAACGAGGCCCGTCGGCAGGTATTAATCAGCGCTGCCTGGCGTTCAATTGTTTCTCTCCTCAGTGGCGCACGAGACAAAAATCGCTGCTCCCTCCCGCGGCGACAGCAGCAACTACGAGAAGGACCTCCGGTGGAAATGCTCCGCCTCCCACCCCACCCCCTCCTCTATTCCCCCGCCCCCACCACCCTCTCACCCCCTCTCGCCCCCTTCCGAAATAGGGGTTAAGGAGATCAGATCGCGAAAGTGCCCCACAACATGTTGAGGAGCAAGATGGCCCCCAGAATAGGATCTAGAGCAGTGTTTGGCGAAACTTCGGAGCTCGGTGTATTTGGTGTTAATTCGTAAAAAAGACCTAGATAAATTCGGGTGCCGTGTCACATCGAGAAATGTACATAATGTTGTCAACTTTGTAGCCTTGGTAAAACATGGAAAATAGGGAAGCCAGAAGAGAAGAAGTTGATGGATTTTGAGGCTTGGTGCTGGAGAAGAATGCTTAGGATCAGTTGGGTAGAGCATATAACAAATGAAGAAGTATTCAGATGAGCAGGAGAAAGCAGAAGCTTTATGAGGAGCCTACAAATAAGAAGAGTTAATATGATAGGACAAACTCTCAGACATAATGGCCTGCTAGCAAGAGTCATCGAAGGGATGATGGAAGGGAGAAACACCAGAGGAAGACCACCACTTGCATACATCACACAGATAATGACAGACACTAACACAACTTCATAGTATATCTACATCTACATCTACATACTACCCCGCGAGCCGCCGCTTGGGCGTGTGGCAGGGGGTAATTTGTCGTAAAAGTTTTGGAGGTGAAATGGTGACATGTCCTGTGAGGGTGTATTTGGAGGAGCTCAGTTTCTATTGTGGTCGCTTATTGTGCGCGGAAAGATCGAGTTTTTGTACCCATTTGTTCGGCAGAGTACCTCTCTTATTTTATCGCATCTGTCAGACCTAGAAATGTAGTGAGGCGTCATGATAATATTCTCTGTTTCGCTGTAAAACACTCCAGTTCTGAATATCTCAAGCAGCCTAAGCCTAGCGTGTAGCCTCCGAGTCTCTAAGGGCTCCCACCTTAATCCCTCTAACTGAACTGATTACGAACTGAAGAGAATGGCGGAGAATAGAGAAGAATGGCGAGTTCATGTAAACCAAATCCAGGGCTGCTAACTGAAGAAGAGGAATTAAAGATTGCTTGTCTTGAAAAGATTGGTAAAAGATTGTTTGTCACAGACTCCTTTTTTTAAAAAACTGAAACAAATAATTTTTTAAAATTATAAATAATATATTGAGTATTTTGGTGGACATTGATTTTCAACTGAAGACTGCCGCCGAAGCTTCGGTTAATTTTCAAACCTTCAATTGCATCACATTAAACTGCCGATTTACGACAGCATTCAAAAGTTATTGCTGGAAAATCCTGGATACCCAGAAACAACATGGACGGAAACCACGATTTTCAATTCAATATAATCATAAAACCACATATAATTTGTTTCAAAGTTTGATTGTAAAAATTTGTCTGTAAGTCAATAGGGTCCAGTATCTTAATGAAGGTTTCCATGCAGGAATTCCTGCGGTAATGATTTAAAAATCAACCCCCGATTAGGGTTATTTCTTCAATAGTTTTAACAAAAAAAATGACCCTGGATATTTTGCACGTAAATTCAAACTAGTGAGCTTCGCACTTAACAATAATGGGTAGTAATCGCGGGTTAAGGTGATTGGCTAATGCTCCGTTTGTCGCGAGTTTGAGAACCGCGGCCAGCTAAGATTTATGTTTCTCGCGATGTTACACCCATTTGGCACTCTATTCATTATTTTAAGTCTTCATCCGAAATACGTCGACACAAAGTTTCGGACAAAAGTCGACCCACGACCTTCCTTTTCGGCGAATTCGGAAATATCTCATAATATTTTTGAATGGTTCAATGTTCCACCACTGCACATGAATTTTGGCAGGAAAGCCGTTATTCGCCGTTACAGTACCAATTATTCGGGAAAGGAGATTAAATAAATTCTACCCATGTGCAGGTCTTATCCCGGGTAACGATTTCCAGAAAATATTTCGACCTAGCCTATACTACCGAGTTCCTTTGTTAATTTCGAAACCGAGGGACGGAGCAGCAGAGGTTTGGAAGGGATAGGATCATTTGTTCTACGAAATTATTTTCCCTGGTTATATAGCAAGGAAAAGTTTATATACGACATCCATTCATTCACAGTAAAAACAACTGCTATTTTACAGTAAATAATTTACAAAACTTGAATGGCAACCATCGCAAATTATTTTAGAAACGAAGAGATGCAGAAGTGAGGTTTGTACTGAAAATGTAAGCTCACATGTGTCGTCTGTGCTTCTTGCCGCGTCGTCCTATGCTGCTTATCGTTGCGTGGCTCCAGCTATCCTGCAAGGAATCTTGAGGTCGGGGTCACGTTCCACAACATAATCCTGAATCCGCTGAAGATACTGTCAATAGTTTGCGGAATATTTCGTGACTTAATCGAAGTTTGGGTAGATGAGTGAGCCCTTGTGATGAAAAAAATTCATTGAAAGAATATTATCCTGAAGGAGTTCGAAATAAGGGAGAGAAATCTAGTCGCAGAAAAAAATCAAGGATATACCTTTCTACGAAAACTAACGTGAATTCACATACATACATACATAATTACCAATCACGCCGTTCCCTTCCGGAGTACGCACTGTCAAAAAGTTTCACTCACAAACACACATTTGTACACCTAACTCTGCTTCAAAAATTTCCTCCATACTGACCTATCCTTGCAAACCTCATTTGCTTCATTTATCCCCATACACTGCTTCATACACGCCCTCCTATTTTTAAGACTCTTCAGAGTTTCCTCCTCCGCCTAAGAATTTCCTCAACCACATTCAACCACAACTTTCTCGGCCTACCTCTACCTCTCGCACCATTCATTTCACTCTTATATATCTGTTTCGTTATTCGACTCTCATCCATTCTCTCCACATGGCCAAACTAACGAAGCACACTCCTTTCATATATGTCCATTACTGGAGCATCTAACCCACATTTATATGTTACCCACTCATTCCTGACCCTATCCATCCTACTTTTGCCGCATAAACTCCACAAATAACTCATTACCACGGCGTTTAGTCTACTCTTATGTCTATCCTGACATACACATGTTTCACTACCATACAACAAAGTGGGGAGAAGTACAATTTTGTATACGGCGATTTTGGCTTCCTTAAACAGATTTGTTTTGACGTATTTCAGATGAAGACGAAAAATTATGTTAAGTGTGATTTGGGACAAAAATGCAACGTACAAAAATCTTCCCCGGCCATGGGCTTCAAACTCTTACCCATCGGATCATTTACCTTATACCCTGTTTCCTATTCCTGTTTATATTGAAGGTATGATGCAAAAGTTTATATAAATCACAGAATCAGGAAGAGGAGAATCCCAAAGAGCAAAGTCGTAATCACATGACTCAGTAAATAGGTTTGGACTAGTCACGATGAAATTTAGCTCAAAAATTAAATTGGGTTGGTTAATTAATTTTTCTGAAATCACTTGTAGATCGCCTTTGTTCCTTAAATTTTGAATTTAAATTTTTTATTTAACCTTGTGTATAAAAGGATACCACGTAGGTAGCTTATTAAAGATGAAGCAGTTCTATCATATTTTATCAAATTTTGTAACTAGGGTGTCTGAACACAAAAGGTGTTTGGTGAACAGCGATCCTAAGTCTTATTTCGCCAAACATTTAATGGTAGAATCCCTTCATTCCACATTTAATGTAAAAATACTGTTTCCTGGATAAAGGACACCGATTAGATGTTTCGGAACAGTGGGAAATAGTCAAAAGGAAACGAAAGAAAATGAACCTATTAAATGAGAACGAATTTGTTTGTTATTCTCCAATTTTGACACCATTGAAACATATCTTTACCTTCTCCAGCAAACCACCCTCTCCCCCCCTTTCCATTTTTCTCCCACCTATCTTTCTATCCTTTTCCCAGTGTGACGCAAATCTGGTGTTTGACGTAATCTTATATTTTTTTTGGACGAACAAAGGATCATTTCCCATTCATGATTTTAGCCTTCCCCTCCTATTCTACCCCCCCTTACCCGTACCACAACCATCCCCAACCCCCCCCCCCCATTACTGTGTTTGGGCAATGTAACTCCCAATATATATGCTCATGTCTGTTTATGTTAGATTAGTCTTACCTGATGATGACTGCTAGACAGTTGAAACACGTGTAGTAAGAGTTTGAAATAAATTTAGTAGACTACGATATCGTTAAATATCATTGTTATACTAGTACTGAATATCTCAAGCAGCCTAAGCCTAGAGTGCAGCCTCAGAGTCTCTAGGGACTCCCACCTTAATTCCTCTAACAGTTGTGTAACACTATATGTTCGTTCGTGGCAGTTTTTAACGAAGCGTGCTGCTTTTCTTTGTATTTTGTTAATTTTTTTGTTAAATCTAAACGACCAGGGCCCCAACTGCTCGCGGTGTATTCGAGGTGTGGCCTAACCAGAGCGAAGTAGCATTTCTCTTTGACTTTTTCATCCGAGGATCTTCCTATTATACGCTTAACAAAACCTAGTTTCTCTAATGCTATGCCGAATATGTTTTGTATATGTGTTCCCCACAAATATATCTGAAGTTTAGGTAATTCCAAGATATTTGACTGTATTTGAAGATTTTATGGTTACTCCACCCACGGTGTAGATATGGCACGGTGAAGTGTATAAAGTATATGCAATCAAAAGTTTTTTACATGAAAATCCTGATTTGGTCTATTGTTTTAAGCTTGAGTGTGTCGGGCATAGTTTTGCGGAAACTAAGTGTCTAGAAAAGGTTTAGGTAGCCTTGGTTTAGGGAGACGAGCGTGGGCAGGATAAGCGTTGCAGAATGAAGCGAGTGCCGTGCTCGTCAGAGAGCGAGGAGGTGTAGTGTATCTGGGAATGCGGGGGAGAGTCCTGCCCACCAGGGGCGGCGCACGTCACGGGCCCACGTCCACGGCCCTCAACCCTCTCCCTCTTCCTCCCCCATGACGATAGGCCCGCCCCCCCTCCACCATCGGTCCCGCCCCCCCCCTGCCCCTTCGAGGAACACAATGCGTCGTTAAGGAGGTCGCCGCGGGATGGAAGATGGAATCGGGAGAATATTAGGAGAGGAAGGTGTGCGTTGAGATGGACCCGGCCCCGTGCACCCGTGACGAGTCCTCTCGAGATGTCCGCCTCGCATTCGCCCTTCGTCCACCCCCGCAAATAATGGAAACGCCCACCACACCTTGTGACTCTCAAATGCAGAGGCGGAAGGAGTGGTAATCAGATGAAACTGAGATGACAAAGGAAACTACAAATAAAGACTTAGTCATTCCACTGAATGGATATCTCTCTTTAAAAGATGCTTCTTGTATATGGGACCTAAAGTGTAAAATTTGATACCAGTGAATATGAAGGTCAATATTAAAATAAAATTTCTTATAATGGCTACTTACTCAGTCCGATGTAGATTATTTATTTCATATTATTTTGTAAAAATTTCTTGTATTTATTGTATTTATCCTGTTTGGCTATTCGTAAAACTGTATTGCATCAATTATTTGTTTTATAGAATTTATAAAATTATCAATTGTTTTTGTTCTTATTAAAATATGCAGCTATGAATTGCTGTGAAGGTAGCCTCAACTCAGTTTTTTTCTTACAGGCTACCTAAAGCTTCCTAAAAATGTATGTATGAAATCTTTGCTTTTTTTGTGTCGATGTTGCTTTGGGAAGTAATGAAACATTATTACTATCATTATATACAGTTTTGCCACAAAACTGAAACTACTGGAATACACTAAAGGAAACTAAACATTTAAATAAATAAAACAAATTCAGGAAGAAATCTCGGGTAATGTTTGAAAACATTTATACTTATACTGCTTATTTAACTCATTTGTCAGCCCTTTGAACCAAAGCCCTCTCCATCTCAAGCCCTTTGAACCAAAAACCTGCAAACCTAATGCAAACCTAATGCAAACCTGGTTAAATTTTTTGGATAATATGCTAAATTTATCCTAGAGTAATGCCTAAGTTCATAATTGATTGGATCTTTATGTATACAGAAGAACATTAAATTGAGGCCAAATACGACGGAGAGATGGTGTGAATCTTTCTCATTTAGATGGGATGACGGTCGCAACCATATGCGTGACCTCTTAGGCTGGTCGTCCACCGGACGCGACGATGCGCGGCTACGCGCTCACGCGACACGAGAGTCAACTGGCGGTTATGCGCGGCATATCCCAGGGAAATGAATCGAATGCAATCTCGTCCACTGCAAGCGACTTTGAGCGGGCGGCTTCAAGCAGACGTGCACGTGCAGCGTAGATCCTGACAGGATGGGATCTGCCGCCTGTACTCGCCTCAAAGTAGTTAGTTTTCCGCTACCTCCAGTCTTCGCCGTGTGTTTCCAATTTGCGTGTTCTGCTCATTGCAATGGATGAGGAAACTGATGATTTCATCAATTCCTCAGCAGGGTCATCTTTTAATGCATTGCGCGACTCGTTAACAATCGACCTACTTGCTATTCATGCTTGGTGCGAAAAGTGGCAGATGGAACTAAACATAAAAAAGTGCGTAGCAGTCAGCTTTTGGAAAAAGAAAAATAGGCCAGGTAGGGCTTACAGAATTAAAAATACGGAAATTATTCATGCCGAGTCTGTTAAGTACTTAGGGGTCACAATTACACACGACCTATCTTGGGGAAAACATATTAGGGAAATATGCCGTCAAGCATATAGGAAGCTAGGCTTTATCAAGAGAGTACTCGGAAAATGTGATGAGAAAGTGAAAGAACGTTGTTAATTTTCAATCGTTAGGCCTCATCTGGAATATGCTGTTAGTGTATGGGATCCATACGAAACGGGGTTGATATCAGAGTTAGATCGCGTACAGCGAAGAGGAGCTAGGTCTGTGAAACGATGCTACGGTAAGTTGGCTAGTGTGTCTGGACTGTTAGAAGAATTAGGATGGGAATCGCTATCACAGCGTAGCTTAAATTATAGGCTTAACCTCCTAAATAAATTTCAGGAAAATCATTTTACTGACGACGTAAAAAACATACTATTAACCCCTTCGTACTACGGCAGATTAGATCGCGCCAATAAAATTAGAGAGCTAGATTGTAGAACCGATAGGTATAAAATGTCATTTTTTCCGCGTACCATTCGGGACCATAACAGCTGTGATCGTCGTCATGAATAGTTCGAGTATTGACAATAGGCAGGCAGTAAATCTTTCTCATTATATATTCTACTCTCTTATTTATGCATGATGTAAATATTGGTGTTCTTATTTATGCATGATATTTTGAATCTGTAGTAGTAGTCTTTGTATCCCTTGCATGTTGGAACGATTGAAGATAGAATGTTTCTTGGGTATTAGATTTTTAATTGACGCTTTGCATGTGTGGTACGCGGGTTTTAATGTAATGTCGGTGTTCTACCATATCATTCATGCATGCCTGGAGCGAAAGCACCCCCTGCCACACACCCTTTGGGTGGCTTGCAGGGTATGACGTAGATGTAGATGTAGATGTATCAATGGAGGAGTCTATAAATGAATGCTAAAAATCCTGTTACGCATTCTACAAATGATGAGGACTAATTAGTGTAATAAATACTGAGGTGCTGCCCTTGGGCGGAAAGTTTGGGAAGATATTGGTACATATCATTGGGAAAATTTTTGTGCTTGTGGTATTAGCTTACCTTAACTTTAGATGTATCGTGGGAATTACACATACAAAACAAATGTGGTGCAGCACTTAAGAAACTAGGTTTTGTTAAGCGTATAATAGGAAGGTCTTCGGATGAAAAAGTCAAAAAGAGATGCTACGTCATTCCGGTTAGGCCACACCTCGAATACGCTGCGAGCATTTGGGATCCTGATCAAATAGATTTAACCAAAAAATTAATAAAATACAAAGGAAAGCAGCGCGCTTCATTAAAAACTGCTATGAGCGTACGTATAGTGTCTCATAACTTTAAGAGGGATTAAGGTGGGAGCCCCTAGAGACTCGGAGGCTACATGCCACGCTTAGGTTGCTTGAGAAATTCAGAAGTGATATTATTCAGAGCGACATAGAGAATATTATCATGACTCCTCACAACATCTCTAGGTCTGACAGAAGCGATGAAATAAGAGAGACACACTGCCGAACAGATAGATACAAAAACTCGTTCTTTCCGCGAACAATAAGCGACCACAATAAAAATTCAGCTCCACTAAATACACTCCTATAATTCATGTTACCATTTCATCTCCAAAAAAACTTACACCTTTACACGGCTTGTGACCTAACCCCCCTGCCACACGCCCATTCGGCGGTTCGCGGGGATTTGGTAGACGTAGATGTAGTCATGACAATTCGAGGAAAACTTTTAGTCATGGTTATTTCCTTAGCAAACCAGGTGAGCCACAAACGAATCCTATACCTTCGCAGCAGATCACCACGCTGGGCGATGGCGCTTCTTTCTCAGGCTCATTAAAGCCGTCGTGGTAGGGGGGGGGGGGCAATTTGGGGCAAGATTTTTCTTTTTCAGAATGTAGTAGAGACTACCCTCTTTAACAGTGTGTAAATATCGCAGGGGTTCCCCGCGGCTATCATAAAGTTTTTGTCTACATTATGGAAAAAATGGGTGAAAATTGGAACATTTTAATTATTAAATAATATATGTAAAATTAATGCCCGCTAAAATATTTCTGGATTATCTAATTTTAAAAACATATATATTTTTATATCTGGTAATCTTTGGGTTCTTTGAGTATTTTTTGTATTATTTTTGGCGACAGTTTCGCCGCGCTATGCTGTCGGATTCGTCGGGCTTTTTAAACAACAATGATCCTCTTGTTTATAAATAAACAAATTTGGAAGTTGATGACACAAAAAATACTCGCAGATCTCAAAGATTACCTGATATACGTCATGAGCTGCGAAAATCTACAAAATATATATGTATTCAATACGACGGCCGAAAACGCTCTCCCAGACGTCCACGCGTGCTTTTATTTTACTGCTCGGTTATGCGCTACTTAAAGCAACTGTATCTCTCCAGGCTACTGAAACACGAGTTTATGTTGATAGTAAGTGTTGCAACTTTTTGCTTTCCTCATAATTAATTCGACCCCGGAAGAAACAGGCGATTGCCATGACGCGTTCGACATATATTTATAACATTCTCTGCATTGGTTATTAATAGGAATCCTTAATCCCAATGCAGGATCGTCATATTGTTGTAGATTGCGCATTATAAGGCCACAGTGAACATTCTCATGAACTCTTGTGACGCACTGTGCCATCAGTGGCGCGAAGATCTCTGTTGAGCGGCGGCAGCGGCTCGGGAGAGAACTTCGCATTCCATCCATCTTCGAGATATCCATTCAGCGAGAGTCCCTTTGCTCGCTCGCTGCACTTTACCCATGAAATCCATGACATGAGTTATTTCATGGATATCATGGATCAGATAGTTTTTCACTGGCTGAAAGTAATTGGCCTTAGTTTTTATGTGAAATTCTTTTCCGTTGGTGCCGAGAGCATATAGGCTTCATTTATCAATTCTAGGGAAACTAATGAAAAAAAGGCCAAGATTTCCCCAAAAATGTCTTATTTCCTCTTGATTTTGGCACACTTATTGAGAACGTAGTCAACAGATGTCTCTGCCCTCCCAGTCATAAACACACTCGATCTGCGTCGTTTTTGACGGTTTCAGTTAATTGGCTTGGCTTGAATCCTACCTCGATCAACAGATATCACCGATTAAAATGTGCAACAGAATGTCACCCAGCGGTTGCCAAATGCTCCTGTTGACGCAACGAGGGATAAGACGTTTCGTTGGCCACAGTGCACAATTCGGAGCCGAGAGTTGTGTACGCACGCGTTGAGAAATAAGAGTGAAATATTGAAACCATGTTCGCTTTAGACTAGAGAGTGAAACACCAAACTGATCGACGGGTGCACGGAAACAGTATGGTTTTCTTAGCTATTAACCCTCGCCAGGGATATCCACTAACCATAAACTTCGAAATTTATCTTAAAAATGTTAAATATGAAATAAAGGAAAATATTGAAATCAGCAAATGCAAGTGCATGTTGAGACAATTAAGAGTGCAACGCAGAACTGTACGCGTGAGCAAGTCCAACAGAGAGAATGGAGGTATGAAAAAATACCAAACTATCTACATAATATGAATATAACTGAATAACATAAATATAAATATCTAGAAAGAAACGCCAATGCAGATGCTAAGGATATAAAAAAATGATTTATGGATGAAATATTAAAGACGCAATTCCTTTAGACAAGAAAAACTACCTCAAATGGGAAAAGATTGCTTCTTGGGATTTAATTCCACCAATGCCAAAAGACGCGAGGAATATGTGGATAGCAGAGTAGGCCAACGCAAGAAGGCTTTTTCCACTCATAAAATTAGTACCTGCTTTTATAATCAGATGAGGGGCTCCAACATCAACGATATATAATTTAAAAAAGAGTTTGTATCCCATACCATTCCATTTGTTCTAGCCTCTAGTGAAGGGCATTGGCAATAACTCTCATGATTCTCAAAAACACTCTTTAGTAATTTATTTCTGATATTCAGAGAGTAAATAATTTTCCAGTATTCGTGATGAAATTCATTTATTGCACCACTGTTCATTGATTCTGAAAATCACATCACGTTCTTCTAGGGTCTGATATTGATTAACCTTAAAAATGAAGACTGCTGGGTCTCCATTTAAACGCTTAAATATAAAAAACCGGAGGGCAATCCGGTGCAGATGATAGTTAGGCATATGGTGATTGCAAAAATTGTATCACTGGGGGCTAATTGAGTGGCAACAATTAGAATGCAGAAAAAAATCGTATTAGTGAATTTCATGAATTAATGGATAAATCTGATTCATCTTCATCGGGAGATGAATGTTTAATCCCGTCACAAAAACACAAAACCTCTTCACCACTCGATTCCCGATTTTGTCGTAATTCACGATAATTGCCAGATTTTTGTCAAAACGAATCGCAAATTAAATCAGTGTAGGGAAGTTTTCAATCAAATATTAACTAGCTGCACTGAAGTGTAGGGAGGACATGACCATTCGGAATCATTTGACACTCATTGGTAGTACTAATTACCAAGGAATTATTCCCATTTCATTCATGTCAATTCACATTCACAATTCGCAGTGAATCATTCAGGAAAGCTAGAATATATAAAATATTTTTGCGTTAGACTTACTAGAAAAGAACACCAACAATTATAAAGAATAAATGTAGATGGCAAAGATTTTAAATAATGAAATAATATCAATAGCTTGGAGCAACAATATAAAAAAATATGAGTCTGAAGAGCCTGAAATAGCAAACAGGATTAATCTAGCGAGTACAGGTTTGTATGCATGCAATTAGATCCTAACCTGAGCACCTAAAAGATAGTATCAAGGAAATAATTATTATATACCACTCGATAATTCGCCCAGTGCTTTTGAACGGCGTGATTACATAGCTAATGAACAAGAGGGGAGAGTTATTGCATTTGAAGAAAAAATGTTCAGATAAGTCTTCGACTTCACAAATGAAAACGGGATGTGGAAGACAGAAAAGAAGAAGAAAATAAGAAATCTCTACCAAGACTGACATGGTATTACTCGTGAGGACAAGAGGAATGGATGGAGCAGCGGAGAGGGTAAGACGGTCACTTTGAGGGCTAGGTCAATTCCGAGACGGCCAAGGGTAGAAGGGTTTGAATTACAAGCTGATTTTTCCAAGGAGAATGAAATGAATCCGACAGTAGAATAAAGCGCGCTATCGACAGAGAAGGAGACGTAGAAACGTGCTCGGAAGACTGATGTCTATTACAATCGCATGCAGTGATTTCCGGAGCATCGGGATGAACAGAGCGAATCGGGTTCGCGAGACACTGCGCTACTTCACCTCGTAGTAAAAAGCACCGTCCAGGGGTCATCATGCCGCCTCACGTGCAAACGTCGAACGGCGAGCCATTGGAACGTAGTATTGGACGCTGACTACCGCACCAGCTTTGTGGACCGTTACGAAACGCACTCATCCGCGCTAGTTTAGATTGGTACACCATTCGCGACAGCCGTGGATGGACAGAAAATTCGCGAAATTGGAAGCTCGGTTGTCTGATCCGGGCTTTTTGGTTCGGTAGCTCGAGTTGTTATACTCGAAATGTTTCGAGAAGAAAAAATCAATCGAAAACACAAAGTATTGCTCTTTTAAGGTAGTGCGAGCGAAATAGTTCCCTAACCATAACAGAGATCATATTCGAACAATACCTTTTAATTTCACCAGCTCAGAGATACAGGAATTAAATATTGCATTGCTAATGGTACAATAATATAGTTTTACATGATAGAAACTGTAAGCAATCAAATGAAAATATCCAAATAAATCTTTAACTTGACTCATTTTTTTCGCGGGGTACGTTTGAAACTCCATCAAAACGGAAGGTTTACTGTGATATCGAAGAATTTACTGCGGTGACCATATGATTAATTTTTAAAAATAGTTGAGAAACACACAAACTACACACTTTTAATTTTTTGACGAGATCTAAGTGAAGGGAATGCCTCATTTTGTAAATAATGTCTCTCTGGAGTGCATACACGTACCAATTCCCATATAAAAGGGATTGTGTTTTCTGGCAAATATCTCGGAAAGTAATGTGGTAAGGGGTTACATTTTTGGTGTCATTAGAAGGGTGAGATATTTTTCTCTAAAATGAGGCCAGATTCATTCATTTCTAGGTAAAATGATATTTCGCTCAAACTACCTTAATTACGGAAAGAATCCCCAACGTTAAGTCCTCATCGTATGATTTTATCGGACGGAGATTTTTAAGGACTATTAATAACTATACGGAAACTGTAACATCTACCAACTGTTGAATCTTTAATTAAGGGTTGATAACTTACTACATATGATCTATTAAGTTCACAGCCATAAGCATGAACAAGATTAGGGTTTAATTCATTTCGATATAAAAATATGGCGATCTTATTAAGTACACATCGAGAGCATTACCAGCGTAATACTCCAACCATTGGATGAGACATTACATCGTGGAAAACTTGACACGGTTCGTTTACAGCAGGCTTCAACAAACTCCAGGTTTCTCTCCTTCCCCACCATTCCTCAAATACTCCTTCATTCACCAACCGATCCGCTTGTTCTCAAATCTCGCGAATCACATTTAGAGGCCGTTTGCTTCTCTCGATCAAACAATCAGCCAATTTCAGAGATCGGGGTCGGGCAAAAAGCCGCTTTCCTGCCAGCTCCTGATTTGACAAGAGGGAAATATGGACGAGGAAGTATTGGGTTGGATATTTGGGGAGGCGACCGACAGCTAAGGTAATTTGCACCAGGGGGATAGTTAAGAGAGGTAGGGTGGATAGAAAATCGGCGTCGGCATTAGCCTGCTCTTAACGAAAGGCGCCAAGGGGACCACGGTTTAACGTCTCATCCGACAGACGGAGTACTGTACTCGAAGTGCCCTCCACAAGACACTCTAGTAGGGATCGGGTTTCCTCTGAAAAATATCCTACTCTGAAGGGATTCGAATCCTGGCCGCCCGTGTGGTTAACCAGTACTCTAGCCAGCACACCAACCCGATCCACGACGAGGAAGGAGGGGGTGAGACAACTAATCAACTGTGAACGATCTGTTATTTCAGAAATGTTAGCATGTTGATTCTTTCAAGGCGAAGAAACCGGATAATCTTGGTTGTTTAACGGGAAGATCTATTTCTTCACAATCAAACCTGTACGGACGTCGTTATTTTGACATAACACGCAGTTTTCTCTCCGACTCTTCATTCTGTGGCCGCAATTCGCTTGTTTCCCGACGACTCATCGATTCCCGGACGAGGAAAGGGAATCTGGAATGAGACACGGGATTCCACGCTCACCAATGGGACCAGCGAAAGTGTGAACGAAAAAAATCGGAAGAGGACTCGTGTGTGGAGTAGAGGGGGTGGGCAGGGGGTGGCGGATTCACGGGGGAAGGGGTGGACGGGAGGATTATTCAGATGGGATGGACGCGGGCACATTTAAAAAAAAATTGCAGTTAATACCCGAACTCAACGTATTAACATCGTCGACTGACCTTCCGCTACCGTGACGGAATAATGAAAAAAAAGCACCAAGCGAACTCTAATCCGCGAGCGACGGGGGATCAGCGGCCGGCGCACACATGCACCACGCCATCCGGGCTGGGTGTTGGTGCACGCGGAGCGACCGATCGCCACCCCACCCCTCGTGGACCGAACGCCTCTTCGCGAATCGCCATCCGCCCCCATTTCGAACAGCCGTCAAATCCGATGGCCGGATGAGCGGCTAGAGAAGGGGTGAATGTGGCGAGGGGTGGGAGATGAGAAGTGGGGGTGAGTGAGGAATCAGGGGGGGGGGTGGTGAATGGAATACCGCTCGGTCGCCGTAATATCGGTTTCGGAAGTCCCCGCTTTCTCCCCAACCACCCCCTCCCCCCCCCCCTCGTCCAACCCTTTATCCCTTATTCCAACCCAGAGTGCGCGTGCAAATAAAAAAGTGGCGTAGGATATCGAGGAGGGGATCGAGTTGGTGTGGTGGCTAGAGCACTGGCTAACCACACGGGCGGCCAGGGTTCGAATCCCTGTAGAGAAGGATATTTTTCAGAGGAAACCCGATCCCTACTTGAGTGTCTTGTGGAGGGCACTTCAAGTCTCCGTCTGTCGGATGAGACGTTATGCCGTGGTCCCCTTGGCGCCTTTAGTTAGGAGCAGGCTAATGCCGACGCCGGGTTTCTATCCACCCTTCCTCCCTTACCTATCACCTATGGCGCAAATGGCCTTAGCCATCGGTCGCCTCCCCAAAATCCAATCCAATCCGATATCGAGGAACAGAAGAGGATCCTCACACTGTACATCTAACATGCAATGGATTAATATGGGCATGCAATCGCCACATATGTTCCTTATATGAGCTCTTTATGTTGCGCTGTCGATATTTGATACAGGGGAATAGATGACTTCATAATGTATGCCTAACTAATTATAACTTCCATTGCAAAAAAAACAAGCTCTGAAATGAAGTGTATATATGTCATTGCTCCACAATGAATAGAAGGCGAAATATGAGTAAAAACATAACTCAAGGCACGCATTTTTAGTAAAAATGGGTAACGTTAAGTTAGTGAGTGCTCATAGGAACAAAGTTGTCGGCATTGAATCTAGGGGAGGACATGCAGCCCCTCGTGTCATATAAAGGCTACATATCAGCAATATCTACTTATCCTCCGAAGGAAGTCCACCATTTAAGAGTAGGTATGTGATGATACCCCTGGACCCAGCACAATCAGACAGGTCATCTATGAATATTTCAGTTAAAATCTAATCGCTTGCATTAGATCCTGAGGGCCGGAAACAATTTGCCACTTTAGCGCACTTTGAATTCTAATCAACCATTAGCTTTCCTTCTTCACCCACGCATGCGCTGCGTTGCCTAGACTGGCCTGGAAGTCCAACCATTAACTTCCCTGAAACTCTGGTCGAAAAGTTGCCAAGACTTCAGTCAAATGATTACATTACTTAGAAACAATTAGGAAACTTAAAAAATGTTTGACATAAAAATAAGTATGGACATGTTCATTAAAGCTCTGATCTTTTGGGAAAATGACACCTTTGTGCTACGGGACAGAATTCGAGGTTTGATATGGGATGACGACGAAACAACAGTTCACCCCTTTGATAGCAATCGCCTCTCACGAATCGAGGATGATGAAATCCCTTTAGACTATGATATCGTATCAGTATGCCACCTCAACAAAGTATTTCTTTTAAAAAGAGCTTACATACTTATTGATTTCTAAGATTCCAATGCTTAATACTGTCATATTCTACTCAGATGGATCAGTTTTTCATTATAAAACAAAAGTTATATTCTGAACTTTTCTCTTCATGTAACATTCCAGCAAAATGGCACTCTTTCACCAACTCGCAAATAGAAGATCTATGAGACGGAAGAACTTCGAAAAGATCGGCTAGGTGATTTGGTGCCACCGTGCGAGTATGAAATCAAAATACCCGGAGGTGTATCTTTTTGTCTGGGCCAAAGACGGGCGCATGCATTGCAGGAAAAGTTTGGCTCTGCTGGTAAAAAGAAAGTGCAAAAACATGCTGAAGTACTTGCAAAAAGACTTCGTCAAGCGGCTCGCATAGAATTCATTAGGTAGTGCCATCCTACATTAGCAAAGGCAAATGGAGTGTTATTGGCCCAAAGAATGTAGCTTTACATCATGGAGCAAACATTAAGGTAGTTAGAGCGAAAAACCATTTTACCCAGAAATCAATGAATTTGGTTTCATTTTAAGTAAAAATGTATCACCCTTCCATTGACACAAAAATTCTATCCCTTACTACATTACTTTCCGAGATATTTGCCCAAAAATACCAGCCCTTTTACAAGGGAAATGGTGGGTGTATGCACTCCAGATAGAAATTATTTACAAAATGAGGTATTTCTAACACATAGATGTGTTAAAAACTAACAGTGTGTAGTTTGTATGTTTTCTCAACTATATTTGAAAATTAATCATATTGTCACCGCAGTAAATTCTTGGGAATCACAATAATTTTTCCATTTTGATGGAGTTTCAAACGTATCGCGTGAAATAAATAAGTCAACTAAAATAATCATTTAGATATTTTAGTTTGATTACTTACAATTTCTGTCATGTTAAACTATGTTATTGCACCATTAAATATGAAATGTTTAAATCGTGTGTCTCACAGCTGTGAAATTAAAACGCATCCTTTGAATATGGTCTCTATTATGATTAGGGAACAATCTCGCTCGGACTACCTTAAGCACTATCAGCAAAAGACCAATACTGAATCTTCAAAAGTAGATTTTCCCAAGAATATCTCCCTATGCATATGCTAGTAGAGCAAGCTTTTGAAGTCAAATTTCATATAAATGACACCATATCTTCTGTTGTCAAAATTTGAAATATGCCCAAGTATTTTCAATTATTACCGCTGTTAATTTGATATTTAAAAACCAAAAGAGTTACAGGCTTTTAGTGCGTCATTGCACTTCAGTGGTGAGTTGCCAGAACTATCATTGAGTCTTACCAGAAGTCTTCAGGTTAATAAGGACAATTCTTAGGTATCAGGAAAGTCTTCAGAAAAATAAGGAAATTGCATTTATTCAACAAATGAAAATGATAAATATATTGCAATCTATATACATATATTGCTTTGTTCCATGTGTTGATCCATACGCGGTCAGTAGATTTCATTTCATTTCGGCCATCTTGTAACAGAATCCATTAACACGAGTGTATATCTCCAAGTATTGCACATACATTTGAAAAGTACCGCTCATCATACATGGTGTCCCGTGCACAGTGCTTTAGCATGGGTATCATAGCATTTAGCAGTGAACGGCGCACGGTGGTCTGATAACCCACGTTAGCGGTCAAAAATCGATTTTTTTCAAAATGTTGAACTTGTGCCGTAGATATTTTTATGATAAAGGATATCCATTATATACCGAATGAAATTTCATCGTATGATGACCAATGTCCGACTAGTTCAGACGGACATCTGAGGGATCAGCGCCACCACTTAAAAATCATTTTCCCACGCTCGAAATGAATCCAAAATATAACTCAACTTGGCTGTTTTTCCACCATAAAATTAGATGGTTCACTCATTTGGAAACCTGTACTACATTTTAACTCTGCCGAATTGTCTCTTCTTGTCGTTTTTAAGTCAAGACGGCAAGATAATATTAAATGGTGCTACGCCACGAACTTTACCGGCATCAATTAGGCGTTTAAAAAAATCTTACCTTATCTTGCGACGAGACAATATACTAGGGATAGCAAAAGCCTTTTTCTAAAGGAATGGAACAAGAGTTATTTGCTTTTAAGCGCCATTTTTAAGGCTATGGGCACTTTTATTCCGAAGCGCAGGCAGCGGTGTTGCCGTTAGTTGCTCATTCTCGCGCTCCATCTGAGCAGTCCACGCTGAGAAATTGCGATCTGTTAACATTCTCAAAGAGGTTAAGTGGCTTAAAATGAAGTTAATTGATAATCATACACTCTAAATCAAATAATTCATATCATTTGGCATATTACATAGCATATCTAGAAGTGTTAAAGACTTGGTGTATTTGAAAAACGTGGTGTCCCGTGCACAGTGCTTTAGTATGGGTATCGCAGCGAACGGCGGGTGGAGCTGGCCATAGCGACCATCGCACTCGATAAATAGTTTGGTCTTGGAACGTATCGAACGGATCGCGGATTGGAAGGCATGGGCGAAAGGGGGTAAGGAAGAGGAGGGGATGGGTTGGTAGGGGGTTGCCATTACGACGGTTTTGCTCGGGATGGGGTTGTTTTTCGGACGCGAAAGAGGGTGGAAGGGTGTGTGAGTGAATAAATTCGTCCGAACGGCGACCCTTTGAAAAAGAGGCAACGCGCTCGCTATTTAACGCATATTCCGCCAGGAGGGGGTGTGTTGAGGGAGGGGGACGGAGGGTGGAGGGGCATTTGGTCCCTCGTTTGCGCGCGCTTCTAGCACGCGAGGTGCGGCATGCTCTGCGCTGTAATTGGGCTCCGAAGAGGATGAACGAGTGCAGCGTGTCGGGAAGGTACGACCATAGAGTAAGTATATATAAAGTGGCAAAGCAATGCTAAAAAATGGACACACATTTTTGAGAACTTTGGGAAGAATTTCTCAGATGCCGCCACCTTAGGGGAGGAAGAATTTTGGCTTACGGAGAAGGCCACTTGGAGGCGCTAGTGGTACTCGGCGATTTTGCATCAACATGCAGGAGAGTGGATTTACTATGGCTGTTGTGTGCTTTTAATCGTGTATCAATTGTTTTGTCGTTGCTATGATACATCGATAAACAGTTGACTCCGTGTTTGGCAATCGAGTGTCTTATCATAATGACTCCAATTCGATACATTATAGACGATGCTGATTAATGTACATTAAAATACATGTTTTATTAGGTCTCGACGACTCAATAAGATTTATTTACGTTGCTATGGGTCGATTAGTAAACATCCAGGCACCGAAATCATAATAAGAACATGATGTGAGTTATGCGACACTAAATAAAGTGGCCGTTTGCCAAAGCTCATTTGTTATGGTTTGTCATGCAACTTCGATACACCTGTTCCATCTATCGGCCAAAGTATTATTTAAAAAGTCATATCCGAATCTCCCTATCTCTTTGCCACTCTATATGTACTTACTCTATGGTACGACAGAATGTTGTTACCCCTCTCGCCTAATTTTGAGGATTTTCACAAACTATCAAAGAAAGAAACAGAGTTTCGCGTCTGCCAAGCACTCTCCTCCCCTGACAATCAACCAATATTTTGTTCGTTTTCCTTTACAGAAGTATTTTATTATTGTAATTGCGAGAAACTTTCTACATCTACACCTACAAACAACCCCGCGAGCCGCCGCATGGCCGTGTAGTAGGGGATGGTAGGTCACCAGCGGTGTAAAGATGTAAAAGTTTTGGAGGTGAAATGGTGACATGTACTATGAGAGTGTATTTGGAGGAGCTCAGTTTCTATTGTGTACGCTTATTGTGCGCGGAAAGAGCGAGTTTTTGTACCTATCTGTTCGGTAGAGTATCTCTCTTATTTTATCGCATCTATCAGACCTAGAGATGAAGTGAGGCGTCATGATAATATTCTCTGTGTCGCTCTGAAACACACCATTTCTGAATATCTGAAGCAGCCTAAGCCTAGCGTGTAGCCTCCGAGTCTCTAGGGGCTCCCACCTTAATCCCTCTAAAAGCTATGAAACGCTATATGTTCGTTCGTGACAGTTTTTAACGAAGCGTGCTGCTTTTATTTGTATTTTGTAAATTTTTTTGGTTAAATCTTTATGACTATTTTCCCAAATGCTCTAAGCCTATTCGAGGTGTGGCCTAACCAGAGCGAAGTAGCATCTCTCTTTCACTTTTTCTTCCGTGGACCTTCCTATTATACGCAATACTTTTGATTGGGATGATATCTGAACTCAGCACTCCACGCACCACTAGTATCATCACCGTCTGCATAATCCTGCTACCGGTACAGTAAGAATATTTATTATTTAATAGGCTTGCCCACTAGAATACTTTATTTCTTAATGGCCACTATATACTAATGCATTAATTTAAACTTCTTTCCTCATTAAAACCAAATAAGGAAATTTCTGGCTCCCGTGGTTTGACTGATAAATCTAATTAAGGCCATTTTACTGAACTGATGGCATTAACGATTATTTGAATAACCAGTGGAAATTGAATGAGAATACATATAAAATACCTTAGATCCATTATTGAGGAGTTATTTCTCTCTAGATTTTTATGGCACGCTAAAGGATATACTCTCATAAGTAAGTATAATAAGATTAGTATTAGAAATGAAGGAAGAATGAACTATAATGCAATCTTCCCTTGACGAAAACGAGTAACCGAACCATCATCACCAACTTGTAGGTAATCCATAGACAAAAAAATGGTGCCATAAACGTAATACTGAAGCGTGGTTTCGGAAACGGTAAAAGGATCGCTATGGGAAATTTGAAACGTTACCACTTTATTTACAAAGCTTAAGTAAGAACTTTTTAGGGTATTTTTTCAGTCTCGCCCGGAACAAAAGGGAGTTGAAGAGAGAGTTATAAATAACATCAGTTTACATCCTCAAGCTGCAAAGTTCTTAACCGTCAGCCTCCGAATCATAACTGCACCAGTGATGATCACCATTGATGATCTTCATGAAAGTGTTTGTTTTGAATTAACTCTGTCTTTATTTTTAAAAGTGAAGTCTGAATAAAAGTGAAATACAATGGTGGTTGTCCGTGTTGTGTCATAAACAATTGAACACCATCGCCGGGTTTCACGGATGGCTAAAGAGCCGTTAGCCGCTACCCGTGTGATTTGCTCCATTGAATTGCCCTTCCAAGAATTCAGATGCATGATGATGCATGATCTGTGCATTATCTACCCCTCGCGGGTATTCTCCAAGAACCCGTATTTAATGATTCACACACCTTTTCAATAATAGCCGAGGTCGGAGCGGTAACTAGTAGCGGTGAGTTATTCTTTGAATATTCTATAACGACGGGGTCCAGTGGCTGCCTCATTGTAATCTTTTTTCTTTTAGCAAATTCAATGTTCTCAATCCACAATTTTTCTAACTTCTATTGTAAATTCAGCAGCTCTTGCACTCTAAATGAAAGTTAGTTCCAGTAGAGACTTTGGAGTTATAAATTAAGTGTTATAGTGTACGGGCATTATTTTTAGGCAAAAAATGTTTCGGATTGTTTCAGATGTGGTCAGATAACACGAGTTATTCCCAAAAAAGCTTCAGGACGACATGAATAAATGCTCAGTACAAACGCAAGTCTACAGCCAAGAAATGCACACCGAACACACTTACATACTCTCTCTTCATGGCGCTACAGATCTTAGCGGGCCTTGGCCTCCTCCAAAATTTGCCTCCAGTCTTCCTTATCTTTCACCTTACTCCTCCATCCCTTGATGCTCATTATTTTGCAGGTTTGTAGTAAAGTCATCTATCCATCTGATTCTTGGTCTGCCTTTCCATCTGGTGTGGTAGAACATTTCCCTCATTATTCTTTTGGGCATCATTTCTTCCCTCATTCTCTCTCTCTCTACATGACCAAGCCACTCCATTCTCCGAGCTTTCACGTATCTAACTATGTCTTGGCCTTCAATCAATTGATCGAGTCAATCGCTTCAATCAATCAGCTCTGCATTATCCCTTATTCTCCAATCATCATTTTACTTTACAGGTCCATATATCTTCCTTAATACTTGTCGCTCAAATACTCTTAGGGCATATTCATCGGATCTCTTCATGAATCGTGTCTCTGAACCGTGGGTGAGCACTGGTCGGACCAACGTCTTATATATTTTCATCTTTGTATTTCTTGTAATGATTTGGTCCCGGAACAATTGTTTGTTTGCAAAATACGCTCGATTTCCCTCCCGTATTTTGTCCTTTATTTCTCTGCTCATTTTATTATCATTATATACCAAAAAGGGATACAAACATATGCATTTAAGTTCATTCAATGAAGAGTGTGCGGTGAACTTCTGCCTGTGAGTGGTTTGCTCCAACACAATGTTCAGCATGTATAGAACTGGTCGAGATCAAATATCTCAGGAACGGTGAGCGATTAAGACAATTAGTTTACATATTTTGAATACATATTCTCAGTTGTACTTTCAGCGTTTGTTGGATACCACGACATCCGCTGATTTGTTTTAATTTATCAGTGTAATGGATGCACTCTTTCTGGGAAATTGTCAATGAACTCCGCGATGAAGAGAAATTTCTAGAAAGACACTCTCTTCCGGCTCAGCGGGATATGCAGCTTTTTGAACAGGAACTTAGTTCGCCGACGGGACGATTCAAAACAAATTGCAGGCGGAATTGAGAATGTAACGAGAGAGTGAGTGAATGAGGAGGAGGAATGAGATGAAGAGACGGTAGGAATGCGCTGATTGAAAAAAAAAGGGGTCGCTTCCAAATGGGCGGATATGGGAAGGGAGAGGAGGGAGAAAAGAGGGATTGGGGGGGGGAGTAATCAATTCTTTTTTTTATTTCCGTCCCCGGGGATGTGCAGCGTGTTGGGTGGGCAGGGGGTCGAGGGGCGGGCTGTCGGGTGGAAAGGGCGGAACACCGACTCTTTTCGAGCGAGTGTGGTGAAATAGGGCGGGCGGCGGTGCGAGCGGCCCCCGGGGCGGGCGGGGGGGGGGGCAAAAGCGTCCGATCGCGCCCCCGTTCGGGGATGGCGCTTCACGCGTTGCGCCAAAAATGCAATCGAGTGGACGGCAGCAGCGGAATTTATCGCGACGAGCGAAAACCCTCCCCCTCCCGGATCCCTCTCTCGTTTTCCATATTCCTCCTCCTCCCTCTCTTTCATCCCCGTCCTCTTCCGATCCCTCCCAAACTACCCCCCCCCCCCAACCAACCCAACACATCCCGGAATCTCCACCTCCACAAAAAATCCCACTCCTCCCGACACGACCACCCCAGACACCCCCTGCCGACCTCCCTCCCCGCTTTCACAAAAAACACGCCCGCGAACTACGCCACGGTCCCATGCAACCCACGCGAGAGCTCACGCACATACGATCGCTGCAGACGTTTTTGGCCGGCATTTTTTATTTTTGCGGAAAAAAACAGAGGGAGAGAGAGATATGCGCGGTTGGTCGGTCAGCGTTGAGTTTGAAGAGCGAAAGAGAGAGAGACGGAACGGAAAGGGAGGGGAGGGGTAAAGAGGGAGGCCAGCGGAACGCAAACAACTGCCGCTCGCCGTCCGCTGCAATTTCATCCCTTTTCCTGCTCCCCACACATCTCTCTCCCACTCCCTGTGTTCACCGCCTCCTCCTCTTCGCCCTTACCATTCAATGGAGAATTCCACCAGATACCTGTTTGGTATGTTTTTGAGCATTTCTTACCCGAATGTCCAAAATTATGGATCATCGTTACACTTTTACCTTCTGTCAATAGATGTTTTCACCCGTCAAATGGTGACAATCTCAATATGAGTGCCATAAATTTTAAGAAAGCAAAGTAAGAAGCCCTTTCCCGTAAACAAACGATTTAATCTATGGCTACTAGTTGGAAAATATGGGGTAAAAACAACCACTATAACATTGGTCTACCTTGTTGTTTCCTATTATCCTTATGTTTTTTTGACAGCAACTGTCCTGCTGCCAATATTTAACTTGGTAACTCACTTAAGGTAGTCCGAGCGAGATAGTTCCCTATCCATAATCGAGACCATATTCGAATTATACGTTTTAATTACACTAGCTGTGAGACACGCGAATTAAATATTGCATAATCAATGGTGCAATAATATAGTTTTAAACGACAGAAATTGTAAGTAATTAAATGAAAGTATCTAAATAAGTCTTTAAATTGACTCATTTTTTTCAAGCGGTGCTTTTAAAACTCCTTCAAAACGGAAGGTTTTTTTATGATACCCAAGAACCTATTGCAGCGACACTATGATTAATTTTCAAAAGTAGTTGAGAAAACATACAAACTACACGCTGTTACTTTTTATACGACATCTTAGTGTTAGAAATACCTCATTTTGTAAATAATGTCTATCTGGAGTGCATAAACGTACCGTTTTCCATGTAAAATGGATGGTATTTTTTGGCAAATATCTCCAATAGTAATGTGGTGAGGGGTTGAACTTTTGATGTCATTAGAAGGGTGAGATATTTTCTTTAAAATGAGACAAATTTATTGATTTATAAGTAAACTGATATTTCGCCCGAATTACTTTAAGAATCCTTCAAGTAAGCCTCTGAAAAGCGTTACCTTTGACGGTATAACAGTCAGAAAGACAGACATATTTATTGAATTTACCGGGGTATTCTACGAGCTGATTGTACCCAAGTTTTTGGATAGTCCTTATCCTGATGTCTCAAAGTCTGGGACATATTCTCACTTTTCATGACATGCATGGCTCGTGATTCGATTCCTCTTGAATTCCTCTTATTCTTTCGCCCGAGATTATCTTCTTCCTTCCTCTCTCTCTCTCTTCCCATAGTTCTCTCCACTTTTATCATCTCCAACACTCACTCTCCTTTCAAACCTTTCTCCGTCCATCTCCTCCGCCTCTTCCAAACCTCTATCAACAGCTTCTTCTCCTCTCTAGTCATATCCAGTTATCTCATACAGTCATACCTCTTTCGTCATTTTCGCCTCCCAGCTCGATATTTTAATCCTTCTCCACACCCGCATCTCAAAAGCCTCAAGCCCACGCACATATTCCCTTCGTTATGACCAAGTTTCCGTTCCATAAGGCACTAAGCATCATATTAGACTTTTCTCTAGCATTTCCTTTGGTTCCTTCTCTGACACCCTCCCATCAAATCCTCTCTCTTCGAAATCACCCGTGGACGTGCGTTGCATTTGTGACCACGGTGCACTGGGATTGGCCCACTGGGAAAGAGGAGAGGTCTAAGCAGCAGCAGCATGGACCACAAGGAAGCTGCACGCGCAAATTTCATTCATGGCACGCTGCGAGAAATTGGAAGTCTGCTCAAAAATATTTATATATTGTACCGCTCATACTCTTACGTCATATCCTTCAAAATGAGACTACATACGTCTGCCCAAAACGAAGCCAGCACAAGTGCGCATTGGGACATCAATCTCGTCGTGAAATTCTATTCAATACGCCCACACACACGCTGTATTACTCGCTGTGTATGTACTCTTTCAAATGTGTACACTGAATTATTATACATTATTTGTTGCGGTGTAGCTCCTTGAAGTAATTACTGCATGACTGAAAAATATTACTAGCTTTAGTGGCTAAATTCATTCAAAAGTTTATCTGAATTTTTTTAATGATTGACTTTAAGTATTCAGATATAACAAATATTAGCAATTTAAACTTATTGATTGGTTTTAATCCGTTTATTTATCATAAGAAGAAGGAGTCTACTAATGTCTCTATTTAATATTTAATGTGCATGGACGCGTTTCATCCCCCACCTTGCATGAAGTAAATTTCCTTTCTGATATCTCCGAAATGAGTTCAATGATTATTTATTATTAGGGGTGTTCAAATAAAAAGGTACGAAACGTCGAAACAACCAAAACGGTTAAAATTTGAATATACCACTTTGGGAAAACGTAGTGAGACATCTAGGGACGCGAATGTAGTGTCCGGCATGGTCGTGCTCATGCGACGGGCGCCCGCACATGACGCAGAAGAGAAGCAGGCACTTATGTGTGTTCCATCCAATTGATGCGGTGACACAGTGTGGACAATTGTGCGCGACAGGTTGGGTTACCGGAAGGTGCGCGAGTAGTGGGTTCTGAAGTAGCTCAGCGAACCGCAAAAGGAACTGCATATGGTGCTAGCACTACAACACCTGTTCCGGTATCATGAAGAGCCCACTTTCCTGGAGCGGATCGTCACCACTTCGAGCCAGAGACAAAGCGGGACAGCATGCAATGGAAGCATGCGTCGTCATCTCCCTCTAAAAGATTCAAAGCTGTGACCCCCGCAGGCAAGGTGATGTTCACTGTCTTTTTCGACGTCCGAGGCCCGATACTCATCAAATTCCTCGAGCACAGAAAAACCATTCACAGTGACTTGCACCGTGAGACACTCCATAGCCTACGCAAGTCCATCAAGAGCAAACGGCCTGGGCTGCTCAGGGAGGGAGTGATTCTGCTCCACGATAACGCGCGTCCACACGTCTCTAGGGTCACACGAAGTTTATTGACCAAGTTCAAGTGGGAGCAGCTTGAGATCCGCCATACAGCCCGGGCATGTCGCTCCGCGTCTTCCATCTGTTTGGTCCGCTAAAAGCACATCTCAAAGGGAAGTGCTTCAACTCGGACGACGAACTGAAGGACACAGTGGAGGACTGGTTCTTATCACAGCCAGAGGAATTCTGGGAACAGGGAATCATTCAGCTCATGAAACAGTGGGATAGTTGTGCTTAGGCCTCTGGTGATTACCTTTGAGTAAATACTTCAATTATACACACAGTGTCGTTTCGTATCTTTTCATTTGAACACCCGTATATATCATTTTTATAACCCAAACTTTTAATTCCTATTATTTAAGTGTAACAAATATGGCATTTCCAAAATATTATGACAACTAGGTCACCATAATCGGATGACAGAGTAATTGTCGCATAACATGGGAATCATACGTTATGAATTGGAAGCACTCCATTAAAGAGAACAATATCTAACTATCGGAATCCAAAATTTGAAATCTACTGTAAATCGATAAGATTTCAGAATAATGTACAATCCGTATGTGTCTGTCAACGTACTGGAAAACATGAAGAAAAAACGAGTAATGCTATATGTAGAGCTGTGCAAATGCTTCGAAATCAAATCGAATCGACTCGAATCAGGCTTAATTCGATTCGGTTCGCCTGCGAATCAGGATGCTTCGAAAGAGAATGATTCGTAATATTCGAATCAGATATATTAGTCTTCGAATCGTCTCATGCATTAAAACATGGCGCTCGACCCCGAATTGCGCGTCGTCCGTTTAGAAGGTGTTTTCCTCACGCGAAACGAAAATTTAAACGACCACACGTCATTCTGTGCTATGCTTTGTGCCACCATATAGATGTATAAGCTAATGCAAGGCCCTGAAATATAGTGAAAATCTATATTGCTTTAACTCTGTGTACAATTTTGCATTTTATTTAGAATTCGAATTCGATTCGCAAGCGAATTGTTTTAGGGTGATTTGATTCGCTAACGAATATTTTTTCAAATTCGTTTTTATTCGATTCGAAATATCTTTTGGGAGATTCGATTCGAAATAAAAGTCCCTGATTCGCACAGCACTGCATAAATGTTTGATACACAGGCAGCGCAGTATATTATGCCCGATGGTTGTAACCCTGTGCATATTTCCTATTACGATATTTCTGTAATACCATTAACCAATGATTTCAGTCTGATTGCTGCCGCCATCTTACGAATATCTGAATATGAAAAAAAGCATCGCTCTTCAATGGCAAAACTCAAGAAGCTTGAAAATGCAGCCGCTTGCTGGGGAGACGTGCGGTCCATTTTAATTCCGAAGGAAAGGAAGCGAATCGATATTTTGATTTACGGAGAGAAGAACAGAAAATTAATTACATATATCAAATATCTTTCCTTGATAATGGACGCTTTTGTGAGTCAGTAAAACTATTTATTCTCAGAGTTGAGAATGAAACTGTTTAAGATACTTTTGGAATGGAATTCACAACACTCAAATCAAGAGTACAGCAGGAAGATTTGCATAGCAGAAATTTTTCATGAGATTCGTGATTATCGTGGAGTCAGGAATTGGGATCGATCCTTGATACAATCCAATCTCTCGAACGGAAAATGTGCAACTAGAGGGATGAGTCGAAATTCAGAAATCATAACCAACAAATCGCAATGCTAACAAAATTATGGTTTCAGAGTATTTCGAGGTGGGGATATCTTGCAGGTCCGATACAATCGACCCTGCACCAGGTTTGAACGGGAGACTAACAATTAGCTGGTTCATACAACATCACATGGGTTTCACAGGGTATTTAACTAAACTTAAAAAAAATCAAAATTATCACCAAACTGCAGCGCCATCAGCAGATATTTTACAAGACCGCGCCAAGTATTTGGGACCCTGGTCATAAAGATTTAACCAATAAAATTAACAAAATACAAATAAAAGCAGCACGCTTCGTTAAAAATTGCTACGAACGAACAAACGAACATATAGTGTTACACAACTGTTAGAGGGATTACGGTGGGAGCCCCTAGAGACTCGGAGGCTGCACGCTAGGCTTAGGCTGCTTGAGATATTCAGAACTGGTGTGTTTCAGAGCGACATACGGAATATTACCGTGACGCCTCACTACAACTCTAGGTCTGACTGATGCGATAAAATAAGAGAGATACTCTGCCGAACAGATAGGTATAAATACTCGTTCTTACCACCAACAATAAGCGACCACAATAAAAACTGAGCTCCTCCAAATACACCCTCATATGACAATTCACCATTTCACCTCCAAAATTTTTACATCGTTACACGGCTGGTGACCTACCAGCCCCTGCCACACGCCCATGCGGCGGCTCGTGGGGTAGTGTGTAGATGTAGATGTATTTCGAAAAATGACCTAAGGCTTCGTGACACGAGATGGAAGCATCACGAATGAGCATATTTTCCTTTTTTCCTATGCGTGTGTGCGTTCATTTCGCGGGTGACCAGTGCAGAGTTAAAGACAGAGAGACGAGGGGATGAAATGCACGGATGACGAGCGTCCGGCTGACTATCCCGCCCTCGGGGGTCGGGGGAGCGACATAATTAAAAGGGGGGTGGGAAGATAAAAGGGGTTTATTTTGCACAAGAGGGGTCGGTCCAGGGGGGGCGGAGGAGGAATTCGCATTTGTGCACTTTTGAGAGAGATCTCGCACGCCCCCGGATTCCGCTGCCAAAGCAACCGGATGCGAGCGCAACGCCCCTCCCCTCCCTCCCCCACCCTCCTCCGCCTCTCTCTCTACCTCCCTCCTCCCACCCCCTCGACCAATATCCAGCTCGCCCCCTTGCCCCCTGCCCCCCAAACGGTAGAATTTCGAAGGTTGCGGGCGATGTGCGCTAGGGAATAAACTGAGCGGCCAAACGAGGGCGCTCTCTGCTCTGCCCGTTGACGGAGAGAGCAGTTTAAATCTGCACCCGAAAATCATCCGGCCTCAAATCGCACCCGCAACCCACTTCCTTTAGGGGAGGAGTCAGTCTCCGATAATAGGTGACCATCCTACTTGAGGTAGTCTGAGCGAGATAGTTCCCTCGTCATAATAGAGACCATATTCGAATCATACGTTTTAATTTCACCAGCTGCAGGATATAGAAATTAAATATTACATTATTAATGGCGCAATGATACAGTTTTACATGACAGACATTGTAAGTAATCAAATGAAAATATGTAAATAAGTCTTTTACTTGACTCATTTTTTTCGCGCGGTGCGTTTGAAACTCCTTCAAAACGGAAGGTTTTATTGTGATGCCCACGAACTTAATGCGGTGACAATATGATTAATTTTCAAATTTAGTTGAGAAAACATACAAACTACACATTGTTAGTTTTTTTACGACATCTAACTGTTAGAAATACCTCATTTTGTAAATAATGTCTCTCTGGAGTGCATACGCAAACAGGAATTTGTAAATGTCTGTAGGCAAGCTCGGTCGCACCATTCGTGGTCATGTGGAGAACTAATTATTTATGTTGGTACTACATGGCTGCTAAGCAATGTGGGAAGCGACCATATATTGGGCAAGGTTTATGAAGTCGATAAAAATGTGGGGACGTCCCGAGTGCCGGGGTTGAATGGAGGCTACTTGTCGCCCCAATCAAATGGTCGATGAAAGAAACGCTCGAGGACAGCTTTGCGTTCCCTTGTTTTGCTGCCGATATTTTCCTGCCAGCCGAAATCCACGGGAATGTTCCGATGCGTAAATGACTCGCGCAAATAAAGCGCAGTGTTCCTACTCGTTCTGCGCCGAGTTTCCGTGAAGAGTGTCAGTTATATATAGACCTCAAGGAATGGAAGAATTTAGCTTTGATACGCTTTGGCGCGACCGCGCTTGCCCACAGACATTTACAAATGTCTGTACCATTTCCCATTTAAAAGGGCTGGTATTTTTTGGCAAATATCTCGGAAAGTAATGTCGTAAGGGGTTGAACTTTTGGTGCCATTAGAAGGGTGAGATATTTTTCTTTAAAATGAGACCAAATTCACTGATTTCTAAGTAAAATGATTTTTCACCCGGAATAACTTAAATCATTATTTACCTCCTTAGGTATTTCCTTTTGGTAGTCACTCACACACACACACACACCGGAATTAGATAACGGCACATCCTCGTGTTAGCTTTTTTAACGACAGCATTTGAACAATGAAATCCTCATATCATCCTCTCAATCCAACCTCTCTTATCACTACATAAGGAACTTGTCTGAAAGCTCGTGGGCCCACTTGTCGCAGAAACCAATTCATGACCCGGTTAAAGTGTAGGTACTTAGATAAATCATCATCAAACTGGATTTAAAGTGAATATCAACATTATAGCTTGTGGCTCGGAAAGACTGTACATCCTCTTTTCTATTTTCCTCCCAAAATTTCAACCTCTCTGCAAGCCGCCGGCGTTCTGTGCAGTTAAGGGCCATCAAAATCCGCACAAGTGACATTTTAAAGGGTAATCTGATGGGAACTTATTAAACGGAAGACCATTTGCTTGAAGGTATTCGTGAAACCACGTATTCGAAAAATAATAGTGATCAAATTGAACTATTCGCGGCCAGATGGAAGGTTTTCCTGACAATGGGGATGATGACAGTTGAAGTCGCTGCAAACGGTGTACATTTATCCTCTGCATCGGCACAATAAGCCTTGATGTGAGAAACCAGTGAAATTACAGATGCATTGAGGAAAGGATAGCTTCATAAGCCATTTTGCTGTGAACATTTCTATATCAAAATAAAAATAAATTGGTTATGGAAACGCGCATCAATGAACCAGCAAAGATGACAAGTGTTATTTAGGAAATAAGGTTATCGAGGCAAAAAATTAAATAACTCCTTCATAATTACACGTGCTTGATCAATCACCTCGGTCGGTTTCCACGAGAGCCTAAAATCTGTCATTTTAAAAGTGAGATATGCGTTGAGGACTGCGCGTAGTTGCGGGAGAATACACTGATTTTAGTGGTTGGGTAGGATGTAGAGCTGGCTGAGAGACGTCTAAAGCCTGAATCTGACGATACTTGATCTTGTACAAGTCCGAGGATATTAGCTAGCATACTAGAACTTGTGCAAGTTCAAGTATCGTGTGATACAGACCAAGAATACTGGAAATCCTGCATGATCGCTAGTATACTAGCTGGTATCCTTGTTTTCGTAATTGGTTCGGTACTAGTTTGATACTTGCTCCTAGTAGGACCTAGTAGCCGCCGGCCAATCAGCTTTGCTCTTTGCAATGCCCGTCGTCAATTTTTGATGACAGCGCCTCCATAGTCCCTCGTGACAATTACAATTTCCCGCGATCAAATCAACAACTCAAACCTCACAACAAGACACAATGGCTTGGGCACCTGAGGCAATTGAGGAAGGCTATTACGGCAGCTGCAGCGGCTAAAAGCCGTCGTCTTCGTTCGAAATCATCCATTTCGCTCGTCAAACTCCTTCCGCGACTGTACTAGATCAAATATCTATTAAACAGACCTTGTGCAAGTTCAAGTACCGTGCGATAGCTCCTAGGAAGATTTCAAGCATGCTAGGTTTCGTACTAGAAATCCAGTACTCGCTAGCATCCTCGGACTTGTACAATGTCAAGTATCGTGTGATTCAGGCTTAAGTTTGAAGTAAGGAGTTAGGGGTTGGTTCTGAAGGAAGGTGGTGTGGGGTGGGGGGTGCAAGGCGAGGCGAGTGCGCAGACGAGAAGAGGAGGGTGAGTGAGTCTGCGAAACTGAAGAGAACCAAGATTTATCTCATTGAGGATACATCTCAGAGGGCCGGCATCCCGAGAGTATATAATCTTTATTGGAATGCGATCGCAGGCGGGAATATTTTCGTGACATTAAGGATGTTTATTGAAGCCAATGTCATGAGAAGACAAAGGGAGAATGCCTTAACTCTAATATGCAACGAAATATTGTGCTTTGATTTGATAACTTTTTCTTGAAACTTTTTAGCTGACATAAATGGGGTAGGTGATCCGTTTTTGCTTTCATGACGAATTATATCCTCTGATATTTCACTGTATTTCAGCAGTAATGGCATAAGAAACGTAATAGTATTCAAAAGGTTCTTGCATAAAGATGCAAAATATACAAGTATTCTCATTGTAACTAATTTTCAGTAATTTGATCTGATATGAGTGTTGTTGTAGGGATCTGTTTGACAAAATCTAGGGGTGCCAAATGATCACATAAAGGCATTATCAAGTAATAGTAAGTCTCGGAAATCATTCGAATCTATGAGCTTATCAAAGGCGAGTGAGGAATTCACGGTTAGCACTTCTCCACGGAATGTCTTTATTTAACTCTCATCCACTATTTCTGCAAGCACCTAATCTACGAGAAACCTAAGCATGCATCAAAGGTCAATTGACATGTACCGATGGAAGGAGAATCTTATGTGGGCGAGGAAGATTGGGCAAGAGAATGGAAGGAGTCTGTGGAGTGAATTACGGTGACCAATGTATGCAAGTTAGAAGAGAACAAGAAACCTTCTTTTAAGGGATATCAAAGGTAATGTATGAAAAATTCCTCAAATGTGTGTGTATTTTGTGGATTTTACAAGGCTACTTTTACTTTCTGTCAGCACGAGTCAATTCCACCAAATTACGCCGAATAAAATTCATTTTATATATAGCATTGCAGTCTGATTCATGACTAGGCCCCGTGCTCTTACTGAAGTGACATATTGGCGTATTCCGGCGATGAATTCGCTCGCGTGTACCCTGACACCCCCACTCTGCTTATTTCTCGCGTTGCGTTCTATTTTCTTTTCATCGCCCCATCAGTGAACACTCCGTGCAGGAACAAACCCCAAAGAGTTTCCCTATCGCCCGCCCTTCGCGGTGATGGGGCGGATGCAAGTTGAGAGGGTTGGGGGGGAGGGAGGGGGGGGGGGCGAGAAAGCGCTTCGGTTCCGTACACACGGACACGGGCGCAAAAAGAGTGAATTCCTCCCCTTGCTACGCAATTTGTTCGTTTTCACGAAAAACTCATCGCTTGCTGGTCGGGAATTGCCCTCGCCCCGTGCCTTTTATCGATTTGCCACCGACAACCGCCCCCCCCCCCCAAATTCTCTCTCAGTGTGTGTGTGTGTGTGTGTGTGTGTGTGTGTGTGTGTGTATATAAATATATATGTAACTACACTTAGGATCACTCGTGTGACGAATATATAAACAGTTTGCCACAGGAAGGCAATCGTCTGCCTTCCTGTGGTGTGTTTGTGTGTGTATATATAAATATAATAAAGAAAAGGAAATACATTTAAAAATATATGCTAGCGACAGGGCGTTGAGGTTGGGGAAGGATGGAAAGGTATATCATTGGACACACACAGGTAGACGATCATGGCGACACCGGTGTCCACTGCTTACGGAAGCTTTCGGGTGAGAACCCTTCTTCAGCGGGAGAGAATCACTACTGAAGTGTCACACTGGAGTTGAGGGTAGAGGGTCTGATTTAGTGAGGGGTTGAGTTTTAGGAGAAGGGATTGGTTGGAAGAAAGTGAGGGAGAGAGGAAAAGAGATGAAGGGGTAAGGGAGAAAACTAGCAGAGATCAAGCCCGGGAGTGCATATAGATTTCTGAATTGAAATAAATGATTGCTCCCAATAGCGGAGCTCCATGATATACATGTCAGGTGGGAGGGCGCGAATGACTTTGTCTTGGAGGTCTATCCTTCCCCAATCTCAATGCCAAATATATATAATTTGACGGAGGATCATTTGAGTGATGAGGTATGAATATATAAATGCCACAGGGAGGAAGACAAAAAACAAAGGCACACGAAAGAAAAACACTCACAAAAAAGCTCCTGATATTTCGATAATAAGGCACTCGTCTTTTTCACAGCAGAGTTAAGGACATATTTCACTCTATTTTCTTAGGATTTCACAAATTTGAAATATTAAAAAAAATAATCCTCCAGGGTGAATCAGTTCGAGTAGCTGAATCATTATATATTTTTCATTGCAGCAGGAAATGCAATACTTGCCTTCAATAGTGGAATTTTCTTTGGCAAATATAAGTGTCATTGGGGAAAAAAGTGGCGACAGGCACATCATTCGGTAGTGGATATCAGGAAAGTTCCGGTCTCAACCGATGTTCTGAGCGATCTCTTATAGCAAGTCATACCGCGAGAGAACTTTGCGTGAAATTTTAGGTACGAAATTACAGGAAAATAGGGTAAATCGTTTGTGGAGATCTCTTATTTACCAGTATTAAAGATTGACACATCACTCCGGTAGCAGATCGAGTTTTCGTCTCGAGTTGCACATTTATAGTAGACCACGCTCTACATGATTTATTTTGGCAACAGTCTATAAGAGCAAGACAAATGAGGAGCACTATTAAAATCATAGTCCAAAACATCTTAATTGTTTTTCCATTACTGCCTTCCAGAACTTTTGTCTTTTATGTCCCTCTATTTCTTAAATTGTTCCAAAATATTCTCCATAGAATCCACCCTTATTTTTTTCATTCCTACAAAATTGCTTCGAAAGATGAAGAGGGATACCGTAAACCAGTGTGAAGTCGTTTGTTGTCGGAAGATGGTACAAACACGGAATTTTCGAATCTGTAAGTTATTGGCGAACTCTCGGGGCTGGACTGGAGGTAGGTGTTTAGAGACGACGGACGTTGGTTCGTATACTAGACATATTTTAGCAAAACCAGAAGGCGCTTAAACTACGATCCCAATTTACACCTTCATTTGGTTACTTTATCTTCGGTGTTATCCCGTTATTATTAAAGCGTCGTCGAGCCTCAGTTATCATGTAGTCCTGGATAAATATATCGCCGAGTAAGTATTTTTCCTTGCTTGAAAAACTATTTGAGGATAATAGTTCGTTGATAAAATGTAAATGTATATTTAACAATGTTTTTAGTTTCTCTAAATGGTCTAAATAGCGCAGTTAGGAGGATGAATGTACTAATGTCAAAGTATCTATTACTTAATGAAGATTGCGCGATCGTGTAGCCAAAATTCTAGAGTAGAGGTCGGAGTATAATACGTTGCGAGGTTTTGCTATTCGTTAAGCGCCCGAACATAATTTAGTATTCAATTTTAATTTTTAGATAGTTACAGACGATCTGCTTGAGATGGGATTGGTACAGTAGCAATATATAACTAGCACCACATCCCGAAGAGATGTGTCGCATTTAACGATAAGAAAAAAGGTAAACTAATCGCCTTTCGATAAGAGTTCGTTCTCCTTCCTACACCAGGTTACTCGTCACCTTTTCCTCCATTACCTTGACGATCCTCACATCAACTGTATTTCTACCCTTTCCTTATTAGCACTAATGACATGAGCTGCCTTTCGCCTCCAAAATTCACAAAATAGCCACGTCTTTTCACTATACGTATTCTCTTCCTTCAAAATTTATTCAAGGGATCAGAATAACACCGCAAGTGAAGAGTAAATAATTGTAGTGGATGTTTTAAAACTATCATATTGAAATAAGTAACTAGGTATGATTCCACACTTAATTACCATCACCGAACCAGGTTTCGGAATATCATGCCATTTTCAAGTTTATGAACCATTGAAGGCCGTCTTTTTTTAGATATTGCAACTGGCATGTCTTGCCAAGATCTGAGTCGAAATTATCAATCAATTGTGGAATCATACTTAGTTGCTTGTTTCATTAGGACGAATTTCAAAGATTTCCAGAGAGTGACGCCGGAGACAGTGTCTTGTTTACATTATGACGTTTCATCTTCTTTATGCATGCATTAATACGTAGGCTCGAGGTAGAACACAAAAAAAGAATAAGCGGAGTTTGGAAAACGAGGTTTATTTATATAGTTTCCGTTCCGCAGATGCAGCCCAGAAAAAATTCCGAAGTCGCCATTGACTCACCCGCACCCGACGAGTGAATGCACCCCTTTCGGAGGAGTTCACCCAATTCAACCGACACGCACGGGGTTGGACCATTCGACCGCCTGGTCACCTCCCGCCCCCCACCCTCGCCCCACACTACTCCCTCGAAACAAAACGACGCACCCCCGCCCCCAACCGGTGCACGTTTCAACTGAAGGCCACCCCCATTCGTTGCGGGGGGAGGGAGGGAGGAGGGTTGGGTCGAAGCGCCGCTTCCAACCGCGCCCAGGAATGTATGAAGGCATTCGCGTGCAGTGCAGCAAAAGCACTCTTTCCGCGGCCGGAGGCAGTTTTATCGCTCCCCGGGAAAATAAAACAAGCGACTGTGTCCGTGCGAAACCATTCGGTGCTGGCATCCGTGCTTTTTTTTTTATTTGTGCACGAGCGTGCCCGGGTATTTGCTTATCTTTCGCTTCATGCATTTTTAATTCGGCCGCGCCTCGTTAATGCCGGTGTTTAAAGGACGGTGACGGCAAACAAAACGGGACGATGAAATATTATGTTTTTCGCGGTGAGTGAGAATGTATATGAGTGAAATATTCAAAACGGGGATATTTAATATTTACGGATGAAATTTTTATATTTTTGCGATTCGATAGCGAGTGAAAGGAATATTTTTGAGATTCAGAGAAAAAGAGTTTTTTTTGAGCGGGAAGCACTCGTTAAGGGAGGCATGACGGGAAGGGCAGGATAGTTTCGCAACGTACATGGGACAATTTGGTTAGCTACTATTAGATTTTTTTTTCACAGGAAAAAAAAACATTTTAACTCTCTTTCCTCAACTAGTTGTATGAAAGTGCATAGCACGCCACCCTTTGCTTGGGGGTTGATCTCATAATTGTTTCATGGATCCTCTGTATTGCCTCAGCCCAGATCAACTCTATGGATTTTGAACAATGAACGTTTTATGGTGGTTATTCCTCTATATTGGTTTGGCCATGTTGAGAGAATGGTTGAGAGTCGAATAACGAAACAGATATATAAGAGTGAAATGAATGGTGCGAGAGGTAGAGGTAGGCCGAGAAATTTGTGGTTGAATGCGGTTGAAGAAATTCTTAAGAAGATGAATATTTAAAGTCTTATAAATAGGAGATCGTGTATGAAGTAGTGCATGGGGGTAAATCAAGCAAAAGAGGTTTGCAAGGATAGGCCAGTATGGAGGAAATTTATGAAGCAGAGTTAGGTGTACAAATATGTATTTATGAGTGAAATTTTGTGACTCTGCCTACCCCGGAAGGGAACGGCGTGATTGGTATGTGTGTGTATGTATGTATTCCTCTATATTACGTCTTGACGCAATTTTAATGAAGATTCCTGAAAGGAGAACTCTTGAAGTTCAGAATTAACTTGGAATTTACGTGGGAATTTCGGGTGGTAATTTGGGTGAGATGGTAAAAAATAGAGCAGTTCGAATAGTGTACGTATCTGGGTAGTGTTTTGGTGGAGAAGGAGTTTTGTGGTAATGGGCATAAAATGTAGAATGGCCGAGGTAAAATATGAATTTTCAGAGAGGAGGGAACTGTTGGGGGAGGGGGGGACTGAATACAGACGAGAAGAAAAGGCTGCAGAAAACTCGGATGTGGAGCGTGGCGCTATATGGGTCGGAGACTTGGTCATTGTGGAGGACAAAAGTGGCTGTGCGTAGGCATGAAGCGTATGAGATATACCTGTGGTGGCGGGCCGAACCCGTTACTCATAATTATTTGCATTGCCTCGAAGCGCGAAAACAATCGCTGCATGCGTTCTTTTCATGAATTTTATTTTAGGTAGCAATTGTGCTCTTTTTAGTATCTAACCATTTTCTATCACCTTTTACTCATAAGGGCCTTTTCTCGATGCACTGAATTTCTTCAATGAGCCCAAACAGATTCCAAGATATGTACGGCCCGCAACCCACAAGTGGCAACAGCGTTCATACTTCCACCATCCCTCTCGTGAAAACGGCCGCCTTACCGCTGGCTTGAGCCCGCTAAAATACTCAGTTGTTTATTAATTCGTTAAAAATCGATATCATAATGTGAGTTTACGATGGCGATTGTTATTAAATACTTCTCCAAATAGATTCAAAACAAGACCAAGACCTTGCTTCTACTACTTTTCATAACCAAGAAAAAGTTGTTTCATAAACTTGTTAATAACGTTTTATGGCACATTAGAAAGAACATAACATTTAAAGATACATTTAAATATTTTTTACTACACAATACAACAGGTTCAATACGATTAAACTTCAAGTTTATTTACTACTACATATCAAAGAGAGCGCTCCTTCCGAAAACGACAAAAAACCGGCACTTTTTTGTTCCCACCGGAATAAAAAAAATCTAGAGTAACTTAAAAATAATCGGCAACCACTGTTAAACGTAAAATAAAACAAGCTAAAATTTTGTGTAACTCGCATTCATTTTGGTATCACGGTTCATTTTGAATCAGTGTCCAAACTAGAGTGTACATAATTTTTGCACCGACAGTAGTCTAGAGAAGGATGGAGGCTGGAGTGAGCTGGGTGGCGAGAAGGAAAAAAGGGGAGGTATTGGATGTAGTTAGAGACAAGAGGAATGTAATGGTGGAGTCAGAAGAGATGGATGGAGGACGTTTAGAAAAGAGATGGCATGTTAAAGTGAGCAGTGGAGAGGAGAAGAGTGGAGAAGCGCGGTAGAGGAGAGAAGAGGATGAGAATTGTGGAGGAAATAAGAAGAGGGAGACGATATGGTGATTTTTGGAGAGTTACTTGTTGGGATAAACACGCCAAATTACCAAAACTTGGGATGCAAAGGACTGTTCAAAAGTCTACCAATTAGCGGGTGGAATACTCGAATGAATGTACAATGTATCTCATTTGTATTTAGTCGATATTGAAGGAATTGTAATTGTTATTAGGTTTTTCAAAGTATCAATTTCATAAAGCATGAGTCAATATAGTTTACAGTCGATGAGAGATGGGCTAGACTTTGTTTTTATGAAAGGCCACTCTACGCAACTGAGCCGTACCCTATGTGACCAAGGGCTGGAATTCATATGAAGACCCCAGTCAACGGAGGTCGACGCAAGACGAAATTATGTCGGGAAAATTGGTATCGGATAACCTTTTGGTCAGACTAACCATTGACAGTAACGGCCATAGTCAATTGCTATGACTGTATTGAAATTCATATGTGCTTTAATGTTACAATATGTTGAAGCTAGGAATTTTGCTGGTGTGTCCGCACACCGCATATACTCCCAAGGAGTGGAATGTAAAAGAAGCAAATTAAGTACGCTGAAATGACTTAGTATAGAAAACCATTAAGAAAGAGCCAGAACATAATGAATAATACCAATAATTAAGTTTCATTGTCTATGGCCACTCCAAAGGGGAACAGCATGATGGATATGAATTTAAAGAATTATATGAATCAAGGGGAAGCGATGGTATTCGACCCAAATGCGGGCTTCTACCTAAAAAAAATTCTCAAACATATAAGATAAGTTACCCTCTCACAATATCTGCACCGGAAATGCTAAATCATATTGTAAGATAGCAGTTATTGTTCAGGCTACGATTACGCTGGGCCCTGAGTTAAATCCATCTGGAGTACTCTGAGACACTCTACATTCGTCCACCACGTTTCAAACATTTTGACTCCCATCCCGGTCTGAAAAATATCCCTTGTCTACTTCCAACTGCGTCAACGTGACAGGAGGTCCTTCGATTGATCGCTGTACAGATTTACAGCGGTGATATTCTAATTCTTTTTTCAAAATAGTTGAGAAAACATACAAGCCATACACAGTAAACATTAACACAGGGTTCAAATGGAGGAACACCGGGAAAGAAAGCATTTCTCTATCAAATATAAAAACCATTTACAGGGAAAACAGTTTTTGAGAGCCACAAACTCCCAGGAGATTTAAAAAAAATAAAATAAATGCATCCAAATACCTTGATTCTTGAGCTATTAAGTAATAAATGTGTAAATCGATGCCAAACTGTGTTCATCATCATACAATTGTGGAACTGCAGGATTGGCCTCATGGGCGATAAAATGATGACGCTCGTGAAAAATATATTCGTGGAATAATCTAGATGTTTCGCACCTTATTCTTAATTTTCAACGGAAAACGCCCGCGATCAGCGAAAGCGAGATTTTTAAAACGATCGAACAAAAAGTTGGACTTCAATACTTGTCAAGATCCACCAGTTCGTGGTGTGACCTCCCGAAGGCCTTAGTTTTCGTCAGTGTGTGTGGGGATAATTACGCCGGCATCGAACTCGTTTCCTCATTTTAAATCTAGGCTGATGTTTTTCATTCTAATTTCGTTTTAGAAATATTTTCACTGAGCTGTGGTCGTGGCTTCCCAAACTCTAACATTTCGGATGAGTTGAGGGGAGAGAGGGGGGGGTGGGGAGGGTATGAAAAACTAGAATAATGAACATTGAAAGAGAGTGGGTGGAGGAGGGTGGGAGGGGGGAATTGCAAGGAGGGGGAGGGTGGGGGGAGGGGGTGTGGATGCCGGAGGGTAAGAATGGGTGGCGAGTTGAAATGAGGCGCGCCGAGCGGCGTGCACGGCAATTAATTCACGGCCGCATTCGGGGAGGCCGTGCGCGTGTCAGGGCATGCACGCGCGTAAACAAACGCGCATCGTTTTTCCAAAAGAGGAACACGACGAGATACGTCCGCATACGAGCGCCACCCCCTCCCCCTCCGACCGGGCGAAGTGCCAAACTACCCCCCCCCCTTACCCCCCTATCCCCCCCCATGGAGCGGCGTATGTATTCCCCCTTTTTCCGCGAACAGCAGCGCTGTTTGCTCACGGCGGCCTCAAACTCCCACTTTCCACCCCTTCTCCCTGTTCCGGGGGTGGTGCTCGATGCAAAAACACACGCACCACGTCCCTCCCCCCTCCACCCCCCCAGCCACCCCACCCACCCCCCCGCATTCTTTCGCAACAACCGGTGCAGTGGCAACTCCACGGCGACCGACCAACCAATAATAATGGACGCCAGCCTCTCGTCGTCGATGCTGCACCGCAACCGGAGAGCGTGTCTCGATGGGATGATGAAAAAAAAAAGATCACGCTCCCCAAACCTCCCCCCTCCCTCCCCATTTCATCCCCTTCCCCTCCCCCACCCCCTTCTATGGGCGAGGGCATCATTGTTGCGTCCTTTCCTTGTTTGCCCGGATTTTATTCCATCACCTCGCCGCTGGAGGCGCCCGTCCCTCTGCTACGCCATCGCGATCGGGACGCGCGATTCCCATGCATAAAGAACACGACGGTTGATTGGGATGATAAAAAAAGAACCTATCAATTTTGATTTGAAATTGCTACAACTACAAAGGAGTCCTATACGCATGCTTGAATTTGACAGTTTGTTTTCGGGGCTGAGAATTTAACTTCCTGGTTTACGCAAGCGTTTCTTTCTCTTTAATCCTTTTTGTTTGTTATTTGAACTTATCTCTAGATTGTTAGTATTACCAAAATTAAAGGAACCATCTAGTGGAGAGGTAAGTGAGAATGATTCAAGCGTCGATGACGAGTCAGATGTGAAGATAGATGCGTGAACTGATATCCGGAAGGCATCCATACCACCCCTTATGTGTGATCTCTTTTCTCCAGCATCATGCCCTTCACAGTCCACAGCCACAAATTTGCGTTGACCAATAATAATGCTAGAATTTAGGCCACGCTGGTTAATGATATGTGCAAAGGAACCGACGTCCAGATACTTCAAATGTAGAAAATCTCACCAAGTATATGTAAATCAAGAAACGAAACTCCGGATTTAATTCCAATGCAAGGACACTCTGTGATACTGTCGTGGTCGACGATGTGATATAAATATGAAAAGGCCCAGACAAGAAGCCCACAATCATTACCGAAGGAGGTGTTCGAGTCATTTACGAAATGGTATTGCATCTCCCTCGGGAGAGGGTAAAATGATACTTAAATTTCGCTTGTGATTTATTCCACACTATGTCCGAAGTTTTGGTGACTCTAGGACATTTGACTTCACTTGATGCATTTTCAATGAATTTTGGCCCGAATTTGATCTCTGGTTAAGTATTTCTCGGTGTAAAAACCAGCATTTATATGTTCAATCATCAATAACTCCTAAGTCAACTTGCTAACAGTCTTATAATATACATAACCAGAGATCCCAGTCAATATCAAATGGACTGAAATGCTACGTCGTCATGAGATTAACGCTAATCAAAAGGTAATGAAAACCTGGCCTAAATTTTACAATTAACACTTTCGATTCGTGTGCTTGCAATAAATACTTTCTTAACTCCCATCTCCCACCACGGTGATTGATACATTATCACTTCCGCAATGCCCTTCACCACTTGTTTCATCCTGATAGACTTATGTAGACTATTTTTTGCCGGACGTTAAAAATATTTTGCTAGAGCCAAACTATTATTAACAATCACAGGAATAATACTAAGAAAATAGACTGCAGAACGGTTAGCTTTAAAATATCATTTCTTCCACGCACAATAAGGGACCATAAAAGTTGTGATAGATCATTTCTAGGATACTGACTAAGCTAAATAGGTCTTTTCAGTAGTGCTCAGTATCTTAACGTGAATTGTAGTTACTAACTTCGCATGCACTTAGTACCTTGTAGTGCTATTTATTTGTCACGTTAATAATACAAACCAACAGTTATATCTTGAGTAGTATGCTGCATGGTAGCATATTCCTCTACGTATCACTCTACTGGTTTGTGGTCTGACTGCGTACCGTTGCCCTGACTGCTTTTGCCTTGCGCCTGGCATTCTGGGGTACGTAAGCGGTTCTGATTTGAACTGGGATGAGTGCTGCATGCCTGGTGTGGAATCACCCCGAGCCATACACCCTAGTGGTGGCTTGCACGGTATTTCGTAGATGTAGATGAAATGTTTGAACAATATTATTAGGTACTAACCCCGCACGAAATATCCGGCAAGATATAGCTCCTACATGATTTAATACCTTGCATTGCTAATCATCAGTCACCATAATGATACTAACCGGTACTTGTAGCTTAAACTATATAGTACATGGTAGCATGCTAGTTTCAGTACTCTTCCATTGTCTGGTCTGACCGCGTATTGCCATCCTGACTGCTTTTTGCCTGCGCCTGTCATCCGAGCAAGCGTACGCGGTTCTGATATCAGCTAGGATGTGTGATACATACCTTGTGTGGAACCACCCCGTGCCACACACCCAAGTGGTGGCTTGCACGGTATTTCGTAGATGTAGATGTAGATGTAGTTGGTAGAACGTCAGCTAAATAATCTATATTGGCTATTCGTTCAGATCATAGCGGTGCCTCTCGTGGGGTCAATTCATTATCTCCCCGAGGTCCTGTAGGATGCGAGTCGCACTCCAATTCTGCGCACTAACACTGCCTCAACGAAATCGGGGTGCTTGCTGGGCAGTCTTGAAGCATAGAATTCGATAATTAAATATTAAGATCATCCTTAAGAAAGCTGGTTGGTCTATCAAGGGAATTGACCGACACATGAGGTAATTTTTAAGATTGAAGAAGGGTGATTAGGTTGGTGAAGGGTAGGAGAGGAAGGGTGGAGAGAAACCCGGCGTCGATATCATCCAAATATTAACGGTAGGCCCAGAGTTTTCCGCAGTTAAATGTTCACCAGACGGGCGGAGTGCTGCACCTGAAGTTCACTCCTCGCTGCGCACCCAAGGAGGGATTAGGATTCCTGTGAAATGCATACGCCACCGTTTACATTTCGAACCCAGGCCTTCGGTATGGGAAGGCAGTACTCCACCCATTTCACCAACCCAATCCCCCGGAAGGCAAAAAGGAGGAGAGTATAAGCGTGGAGAGGGAGTTGCGGTTATGCTTGGAAGAGTGAAATGCTGAGGCTCACGCAAACCTTATGCGTGGGATCGCATGGGAGAGAGACTGTGCCCAACCACGTGGACAGCCGCGGGTGCGTGGACGAGATATCATCTGTGCGTCAGTTATTTTTTAAACGTTAATGATTCGTCGATGATGACGTGCCTCAATTTTTATTCCTGAAAAACTATACTAGACTCTTCGGCATTGTGATTCCTTTTTGAGAGTAGTGCATTCCATCCAATTAAATCATGCATCCTCAGCGGCAGAATTCAGCATTATCTGCACTTCGAGGACCTACAAAAAATATGCTACCTCCTAAAATCCTCCTCGAGAATATTTTTGTTTTCATAAAGAGGTAGGTTCGATTAACCCTTCAACGTCGAGCGACGTAGTGAGTAAGTCGCGCCCGGACTTCACATGCCGTCGAGCGACGTAGCCAGTACGTCGCGGTGACCGTCTGCATATTTTAATTTTTTAATCGATTATATTATTTCACGATCCATGCGTGTATGGTATTATTCGAAAGCAGAATAATGTGGCTTTTTAGTAATTATAGCTGTTATAAAATATTAATTTATCATATTTTATTGAGAGTGTTTTAATTGTACGGAATTTTCGAAAATTTCTTTCACACTCTCATAACGCTTGTTGCGCAACACTTATTCCGAAAAAATATTTTATGCGACTTTCTTCTCACGGAGTGTTAGTGTCGCGGTGCCAGAGCTTTTAGAGGACCAAACTAGCTTAAGATGTCTTTCAACGGTTTGTTTCTCTCTCCCATATCTCCTCTTGACCCTCCATATGCGTCGTAGAAAGAGGGGCCAGCCACCGTCCCCTCTAAATGCCGGCCCTTCTTATCTCAGGCCTTTGTCTGCTTTTTATCTCTCACCATCATAAACAATGAGGAGGGTCTTTAGGTCTGCGTCTCGTTTGGTTTGTGTACAACATGTCTTCCATTATGAAGTTGCTTGCGTGGCCAAGAAGGTTGACCATGGCCAAGTCAGAGTTCACAGCTTAGGGGAAGAATTGTTTTCGAAACGCCAAACGCTTTAGTCTGAATGAAAACTTTCTTGAGTGTGGTATCTCCTGCGGAAGTTTTTCTTTTCTGTGACCGCATCAACTTATTGAACCTTGAAAATATCTCAGATTTTACATAATGGCATCGATAAGCAGAAAAAGGCTTTCGGTACCTGAAGAAGAAATCGAAGAGGAACTCCTACTAGAATACGATTCGGAAGAGAGTGGGAGCTCTGAAAGCGATAGTGACGAGGTGATTGAAGATCGTTCCAAATTGGACATGATAAAGGAATATAGTGACTATTCGGAGGAGAAACCAGAGGAAAGCTTTTTCTGGGAGGACATGAGAAATTACGAAAGAGAAAGAGAAAAGTTCGTCGGTGACTCTGGACCGCAAGGGAAAGCTTCATTGGTGACTGATAATTTAGATGCCTTTGAACTTTTCTTCGATGAAGAATTTGTAAGTACAATTGTAAAGAAAACTAATTGTTGTGTTGATCAGTAAATGAACTTGGGTGGGCCGTCCCTTTCCAAAAAAGCCAGAATTTTCTCTTGGAAAATACTGTCGGTCGATGAAATTTATACAGTTTTGGGATTATTCACGTTGATGGGAATAATACAGAAGCCATCACTTCGTTCATATTTTTCCACCAAAACAGTTATATCCACACCTGGGTTAGGAGACGTAATTACCAGAGATCGTTTTGAACTCATATGTACATTTTTACACTTCACGAACAACGAAGACACTCTTAGTTGTCGCGGACCACCGAAGTTGAAAAAAGTATTTCCAGTCATTTTACATCTCAATAAAACATTCAAGGAATATTATCTTCCTAATAGAAATATCTCAATTGATGAGTCCTTGACTTTGGAAAGGTCGCTTGTCCTTCAAACAATACTTGCCGTTGAAATCATCAAAGTTTGGTATAAAGAGCTCTGTGATGCAACTAGCGGTTATTTATGGTTTTTCTAATCTACACCAGGAGAGATATAACCTTTAGATCACCAATTTGCACGGCAAATTCAAATAAAACAACTGCAATCGTTTTGAATCTTGTGTTTTCTTTACTATATCAAGGCAGAATACTTTGGAAGGACAATTTTTACAACTCACCGGATTTGGCAAAACTGTTGAAAGTTTCTTACGGTACTGACTGTGTCAGAACTTTGAGGACCAATAGAAAAAATATCCCTCAAAAGGTAAAAGATAAACAATTGAAAAAAGAAGAGGTAGCCGGTCAACACTCTAGCTTAGTTTCAGTTGTAAAGTGGAAAGATAAGAAAGTAGTCACCATGATTTCTACGTTCCATGGCGTAGAAACAAAGACTATAGTAAAAAGAGGGAACGAACTCATAAAACCAATCAGTATCATTGATTATAATAAATATACATGGGTGGGAGGGATCTAAAAGATCAGTTACTTCAAACCTCTTGATTGAAAGAAAACGTCTCAACAAGTGGTACATAAAGCTATTTAGAAGATTCCCGAATTCGGCCGTACTAAATGCTATGATAATATACCGGGAAAACACAAATAAAAATATTGGCCATATCACCTTTAGTGTCCAGATAGTAGAGAAACTGTTTCAGAAATATGCCAAAAAGGACGCCCTAGTACTCGGCCGACATTCCGCCGATAGTTTAGTGCCTCGCTTGACAGATAGACATTTCATTAGAAGGATCCCTCTCTCAGGAAAGAAACAACATCCGCAAAGGAGGTGTATTGTCCGCGAAAAACATTCCAGAAGAAGAGATACTGTGTACTGGTGTAAAAACTGTGAAGTGGGACTTTGCCTCGACTGTTTTGTTATCTACCACACCAAGCAGAATTTTTGAGGTAGGCCATTTTTATAACTGGAATAATCATCGCCGAATGTGTAATGCGTGAATCCCGCTTTGCCGAGGCGTGGCGGCCTTTCGTGCATGTGCAGCAATAATATATTTATCGCCTAGTACTTAGTATTAAATAGTGCATTTTTGAAATAGTAATACCTATAAGCAAATAATACACAAGTTTTAGTTTAATACGAGTTTATTTGCATTAAAAAATGAAGGAAATCCGATTTTTGGCAGCGGTAAAAGATAAACAAAATATTTCACCAAAGAAAATATCATTTAAAATATTAGGATGTACAAGTTATACCACAAAATATTATAGACAAGATATTATTTTATACGTATAAAAAATTTGAAATCAATTCAATGTTTAATTTTAAAGTTATAAATTTTTTACCAGCTACATGCGAAAAACCCGCGATCCATTTAAATCTCCTCCGACCTACGAGATGGGATACCTTTAAATCTCCTCCGCGCTTGAAGGGTTAATTACCTGGCCAATGATTCAAGGTGGACCATCTCCGACTGCCCATTAAAGGTTGCCTCGCCTTCTCTATATCCCGAAAGCCAGACCATTCTGGATATTTCTGCCGTCTCCTTCGCATATGTATCCCTCGAATATTTAGGCGGCTATCATCTACATCTACATCTACGTCAAACCCTGCAAGCCACCCAAAGTTTAGGTGGCAGGGGGTGCTTCCACACCAGACATGCATAAATTATACGGCAGAACACCGAAACTACATTGAAACCAGCGTACCACACATGAAAAGCGCCAATTAAAAATCTACTAAGCAAGAGACAGTCCATCGTCAATCGTTCCAACATGCAAGTGATGCAAAGACTACTACTACAGATTCAAAATATCATGCATAAATAAGAACATCAATATTTAAATCGTGCAGAAATAGGAACGTAGAGAATATAAAGAGAAATATCTACAGTCTAGCTAATGTCACTATTCACACTATTCATGACGACGAACACAGCTGTTATGGTCCCGAACGGTACGCGAAAAAAATGACATTTTTATACTTATCGGTTCTACAATCTATCTCTCTAATTTTATTGGTGCGATATAATCTGCCATAGTACGAGGGTGTTAATAGTATGTTTTTTACGTCATCAGATAAATATTTTTCCTGAAATTTAGTTAACAGGTTAAGCCTGTAATTTAATCTACGCTGTGATAGCGATTCTTATCCCAATTCTTCTACCAATTCAAACACACTAGTAAACTTATCTTAGCATCGTTTTGCAACCTAGCTCCTCTTCGCTGTACGCGATCTAATTCCGATATCAGAACATCTATCAATCCTGTCAGAACAGAGTTGGTACACCTTTGAAATGTTCGTTCTCCACTCCTGGGCCCTATAATTGTATGCAGAACTATGATTGATAGAGTCCAGACGGAAGAATACCAGTCATTGTCGTGGGGAGGTGTATCGAGAGCAGTAACTGAACTCCTTGAGATCATCCCGTCCACCCGCGCTCTCATCCCTTCTTTTCGCATCATCTCCGTGGTATCAAATCGCCCTTTGGACCCCTTGTAATTCATGTAAATACAGGGGTTGACCGTACGACGGAGAGAGCCCTCTCCTTGAATTGCCCCTTGCCGGTCCACGACCTTGCAAGACCCTCGACTCCCTGCCTTATTAACCGCGACTCCCAAGGGGCTCAGAGCGTCTGTCTTACAATGTAAGTACTAATGAATTGCGGCTAACCAAACCGTAGTTTATCATCCTCCCTTAATGTCCACGACGACATCATTTCGCACACATACTTCCCGGTCAATTGCAGAAGACGAGGACAAAAGTTACCAGAAGCACAGGAGGACCGTCCTTTTGTTCGAATTCAAGCCGAGAGGCCGAAGATGCTCAACTTCGTTGGCCGAACGGGAACCACCGTTTCCAACGTTTGGCCTATGAGTTTAAATTATGGTAGGCGAAATAGTTTTCTCCTTAAACCATGCGGACATTCAAAAATCTCTAAAAACTGGACAGAGTTTGAGTACAGAGGAGACATTTGTTCTTAAACCGGAAAGCACAAGGGAATCCTAGGCAGGAAATCTTATTAATATATAAAGCAAAGTTTCTCTGCCAGCCTGTTTCTTTGCAAAATCAATTTCTGTGAGGAAATGTTCCCATTGAGGTCATTATTTACTTGCTATTTTATTTTTCATACTTAAACAAGAAATACCCAATATCCTGAAAGTTGAGGAGTAGGACAAACAACGAATCCAGTACTAAGAATTGTAAGTGGATTTGATGATAAGGGAAGTATTTTTGAGAATGCCTCGTTTCTTAGATGGAGACAAATATTATTTAGAAAGAAGAATGTCAAAAAAGCTATTGGCCGTTTTTATTTTGCTGGATTAGGGTATGCCACATAGGATTACAGACGACACCATAGGAAACTTTTTTTACTAGGTTTCGATATATGCATGAGTCGCAGAAAATTCGAGATATTGCAAGAGATTCGAATGTTGCAACGACGGCTTCAAATATGGGGAATTTTATATTTTTCCATGCTTAAAAATTTATGTCAAGGAATCACAAATTAGGAAACTTACAAGTTTTGTGCATTGTAAAATGTATCTAATGAGGAATAATAGGTAACTTTATTAATTCAGTGAAATTTCTTCATGATCGATGAGGTTACTCTAGTGACATTGTATTTTACTATTGTTGCGTCCCCATATGTTAGTACATCGTATTTACCTCCCAACAAAGGTTAGTCATGGACAATGTTATGCTGGCTCTCAAGGTTGGTCTCTTCAGGGGGGAACTTACTGCGAATAGTAGAGAGAAAGCGGGTCTCGGGTACTACTTAGCTTTGGATTCTCTTGTAGCATACAGGCAAAAGTGCACCTAATATGGCCGGTAGAGCGCCGTAGTAGTTAGTAGGGAAAGCTTCTCGTGGCACGGGTACAGCTAAGGCTGGACATTAAACGTGCTCTGATCCAATTAACTCCTAAGAGTCAAAAAGTAACAATGCACGGCCCAAGAGTTGATGGGTGGTGGAAGCTGTATTAGGCTGGTTCATCAATAAATGGACATGGCTGTGAGAGGCACAGGATTAATCAAATAATGCGCTAAAACATTTTCTAGTTTGCTGATGGAGAAATATTAATTTAGATGCCAAATATCCATAATGAACTGCATTTTCATTTCAGTGTTCTACCTGCTAATGGGTAGGTTTTTGGACAGTTCTTATTCCAACGTCCTTATTTCTGCCATATCCTCCTGTTCCCTCCTGTACGTGATCTGCCATTAGATCCCTCTCCTCATATCGTCCTCCTCTCGTTATTTCGTTCAGAACTCCTATCGTTTTCCTTCCTCTTCCTCTTCCAAACTCCCCCAGTGATATCTCCTCTATTGCATTCGCTCTTCATCATCCACTCTCCTCTCAATACGTCCTCCATCCATCTCTTCTGCCTTCTCCAAACCTCCTCTCCAACCACATAAAATTCCACCTCGTTCCTCTTTCTTGCCACTCAGCTCACCTTCTCCATCCTTCTCCACACCCACACATCTCAGATGCCTCGAGTCTGCGTACATCCTCTCTTTGCAATAGCCAAGTCTTCGACCATTTCAGTGTCATGCTCCACATAGCAATTATCACCAGTCTTTTCTCTCTCTCTGCTTTGACCCCCTCGATTCCCTCCTCTTCAAAAATACTTCTTTAGCCATGGTAATTCTACTTCTTATTAAACTACCACTGGAGCTGTGCGAATGCTTCAAAATCGATTCGAATTAGGCATAATTCGATTCGATTCGCCTGCGAATTGGAATTCCTCGAACCCTAAAGTTCGAAATATTCGAATCTGATAAAATCGTCTTCGAATTGTTGCATGCATTCAAACATGGCGCTCATTCCAAAATTGGTGCGCCGTCCGTTTAGACGATGTTTTTCTCAAACATAAATTTAAACGATCCTCAGAACATAAATTTAAACGATCACATGTTATTTTGTGCTATTATTTGTGCCACTGTAGATATACAAGCTAATTTAAGGCCCTGTAATATTGTGAAAATCTTTATAACTTTTACTGCGCATAAGCTTTTGCATTTTATTTAGATTCGATTCGCAAGCGTATTTTTTTAGGGTGATTCGATCCGTTACCAAAATTAAAAAAAAAAAGTTCGTTTCGATTCGATTCGAAATATCTTTTAGGAGATTCAATTCGGTTCAATTAGAAATGAAAATCCCTGATTCGCACAGCACTAGCTACCACTAAACATTTTCTCCTCCAAAATACCCCCCGAAATATGAACTGCTTCATTTGCTCTGTTTTGTACCCTCCCCCTTGTTTTCATTCAGACCGGCCTTCGTGCTTCAAGAGAATGTCATCACTTTAGTCTTCTTATGGTCAATCTTCATCCCATACGTCTCCCACTACACCTCTTACGCATTCTTTATCTTAGCCCTCTTTTTCTTTCAGTTGATCTCGCATTTATTTTTACCAGAAATACTATCTCCTACACCTGTTCCTTTGGTGGAGTGCGAATGACCTTAGTCGTCGAAGCACCCTAATCACCTAAATACTACGTTTGGTGGAGAGGTCTAGCCATTTCTTCATCTCTTAGCTGGTCTTCCTGGTAGGCGGTGACCCTCTGGAATAAAATCTTATAAATCCTTGAACCATCCATTCTTATCACATGATCTCTCCAAAAGCATATCTTCCCTTTCTCCCCCAACTTAATATAACTTTCACGCCGCAGGTACTATGAATCTCTCAATTCCAAATTCCGTCCCGTTGTGATATTCCTACCATTGGTCGCGGTGTCTTCATATCGATGGTTCAGAGAACGTTCATCGTCCTGGTGGTCACTCTTCTCTTGTTTCTATTCCGTAAGTCATGATGGGTCGGATGCATGCTTCATAAATTCTCGAATTTGCTTATTTATTACTCCAGACAGTATCCCTAAGGCAACCAGAGATACCTAGTGGTTTGCTCTTTGACTTCGTTGTAGAGATCACCGCAGCCTGATACTTCCACACCCTGGTATTTTTATTTCATTACAATCAGTTCTCTTCGTCTATCACCAATGACCAGATTACTCCTGCATGGTTGCCTAAATATTGTGAGGTGTTTAGTTTTCTCAAATGGAATAACCAATGTTATACTCAAGTAATGAAATAAAGAAAACATCGTTATATTTCACCAATTTTTTTCAGTCACTACTAGTTTGGACAAGGGGCGTTATTTTTCTTTCCATACATGTTGACTCTTCTTTTGCCTAGTGCTTCAGAAGTTGAATTGTTGATGTTAGTTTTTAGTTTGTTCCAAGTGGTTTGCACGGTGTCTTGGTTATTGGTTGTAATTTTTTCGTTGATTCTACTTTCGAACACATATTGTGGGCTTTCAATCTTGAAGGATTCTTTATTCTCTATTTCTACAAATTTTGGTATTTTTTTTAAGTGGTTGCGGTTTTCGGAGCGATTACCTTGGCCAGTTTCATTGGTCATTTCCAATATTTGAAGATTTCAATGCCCTCACATCCATTATTTTTGTCAGATGGATTTCTCTGTTTGTCAAAAAGAAGTTGATCATAATTTTCTCCTTTTGAGTGAATGAACGTTAATAATTTGTGTTGCTCTTTGCGATTAAAGTATGTGCTTATTATGCGTAATTCATTTATTGCACCGAATTCTATTAATATTTCATCATTCATGTTTGAATTTGTTCATCATCGTTTTGAACTTCCATTTCTCACACCACATCCTATTATTTCATTGAAATTTCCCAGTAATATTGTTATTTTTGCGTATATGGTATATTGTCAACTTGTCTTTGCAATTAATCGTAGAAGTCGTCTATTTCTTCTTTAGTTTTTGTGATATCTGAAGCAAATGCACTTGTGATGTTCACAGTTGTGGATTACAATGTCAAGGCTGCTTTCAGTATTCTATCACTAACATAAGGGTCATTCCACGTCAAATCAAACATCGACTCGCCCTTCGACATCACCGATTTTGACGAAATTTTCAGGATACATTCCGTTTTTCACTAAATGATTTTTATTTTTCGTCATGTTTAGTTAAGAAAGTATGAGAAATTGAGCTTTTCGAAAATTGTGTTTGATTTATGTACAATATCTCCAGAAGCATTATATTTAGGATAAGGAAAACCAAACTGTTCGGAAGAAAAATCTACACACTACAGCGCGCAACATAGTGACGACAAAATTGAAATTTTGTCTAAACCATCACATTTATTTTCATTTTGAAAACTTCTGACGCGTTTTCCTCAAAACATGTACCCCCTCGATTTCGCTCAATTTTTATGTTTTTTAGCTGAATACCTTGTCCATACAATATTAAAAAATTGCGTTGACAATTTTTCTTTTGAGGGAGAAATTCATTTTTTCCTGTCGGCATGTTATCCATTCGTGTCGCACTTTTGCAACTGCTTCGGCTATCTCATATTGATAGGCAACGCTACTGCTTTCACAATATGAGATACCAGCATGTAAAATTCGCATCCGTTGCATTGTTAAAGCAGTAGCGCCGAGAGGCTAGGATGCGAATTTCACAAAGCAAATGTACATATTCAACAATGTAGAAAAAACGGAATGTATCCTGAAAATTTGGTCCAAATCAGTGATGTCGAAGGCATTTTCGACCATTTTATGGTCGATTTGACGTGCATGACCCGTACCTATATACGATGTTGTCGACTTTCTACTCATAATTTTCGTCAAGTATCATGCCAACTCACGAGTGAGCTCTTACCTATTTCTCCTTTCCTCTGCATATTAAGGTGTATTTAGAATAATTCGTGATTCCTTTACCCTCCTTTTTTTCGAAGCTTCCGCATATACCTACGCTGTGATTGTTCGACTCCATTGTATTCCCGGGGATATATCTTGGCTGCGTTTGTTCCATAATGTGATATTCCAACATCTTGCATATCTTGTTATTCCGAGTTTCCTTAATCGTTGAATCCTCCTTCTCATCTTGGTCGTTCTCTTAGTGGTCCGTCCGGGTTCCGAGGCTTCTATTTCTGTACTATGTGCTTTTATTATTTTTACGCCGCGCAGGCTGCTAACCTATCCCGGCAACCCCCATCCTTGAACCGGGCTCGGGACTGGCAGTGACACTTGATTATCTACTCAGTCCACCCATCAAGGGCACAGACCGATTTACACATTCATCACTGACTTCAAACCCCTTGGCTGACAAAAGAAACCAATGCTCAATCATTTTCAAATCTCACTGACGTTATCAGTTCCCCTCCTATCTTTATGCTTATCTCTATCTCTTTCCATGTCTCACATACCATTTCTTCTTAATACCCATTAAAAGCAACGGCGATAATAGGCACCTCTGCCTCACTCCCCGTCATATCACATCCCATCCTGAATCTCCAATGTCTACCCTAGCCTTTCCCTCCAATTGTACCCCTGATTTCTTCAGTACTTCCATCTATTTCGCCCAGTCCACCCAATCAAACGCCTCCTCGACATCTACAATTCAAGCAAACACATCCGGCTCATATTTTAGGTCTCTCTCTACTACGACTACTACTAGTAATAGTGCGTCTAGCGTCCAGCGTTCCAGTCCCTAGCTGATTTAATGAAGATGAATAATTATCCCGATATTTGTTATAGTTTTGATGAATCCATTAAATACACAATAAAAGTCATGTGCAAACATATCATGTTGCGATATTTAAGTACCTTCTGCGTATTAAGGTAGTTTGAGCAAAATATAATTTTACTTAGAAATCAATGAATTTGGTCTCATTTAAAGAAAAATATCTCACCCTTCTAATGACACCAAATATTCCCCCCCCCCCATCCCCGAATCAACCCCTTACCACATTACTTTCGGAAATATTTGCCAAAATATACCAGCCCTTTTACATGGGAAATGGTACGTGCATGCACTCCAGAGAGACATTATTTACAAAATGAGGTGTTTCTAACACTTAGATGTCGTCAAAAAACTAATAGCGTGTAGTTTGTAAGTTTCCTCAACTATATTTGAAAATTAATCATATTGTCACCGCATGTATATCACATATTCTTGTGTATCTTGTGTATCTTGTGTATCTTGTGTATCGTGTGTGTTCTTGTATATCACAAAAAACGTTCCGTTTTAAAGGAGCTTCAAACGCACCGCGCGAAAAAAAATGAGTCAAGTTAAAAACTTATTTAGATATTTTCATTTAATTACTTACAATTTCTGTCATATAAAACTAAATTATTGCACCATTAATTATGTAATATTTAATTGATGTGTTCTACAGCTGGTGAAATGAACACGTATAATTAGAATATGGTCTCTATTATGACTAGGGAACTATCTCGCGCGACAGTGAATCGCAGCGGCGCGCAATCAAGGACACTCGAAAATAAGTGGTATTATAGGGAAAAATATTATACGACTGGCGTTGAAAGTGAAAGTACTCACTGAAAAACAACGTTTGTTTAGACGCAATGGTCTAACGAACAAATCTAAGACGAATTTAGATGTAATTACAATCTACTTTCGCTTAACTCACTGAAATGAGAGACGCAATAGCCATGGATAATACAAAATCCCAAATTATTTCACTGCTATACAACATTTGCGGAAAAATTGCATACCTTCATCATATAGAAGCGTAAGATATCAATAACTTCGGTGTGATGCAAAATCCTGCGCCAAAAATACACGTAAGATATAAATCAATTCCATCCAGGAGATATAAGTGTTTATTTAGGACACCCTGCCGTTTTTACCTTCTGCAAACAGTATTTGTGTTATGCACGTGTTAGGCGAATATATAGTGGGAAAATTCAAGTTTTTGGTATTTCTGGCGGTAAAGGGCAAGAAAATTACATAAGATCAAGTTCCACGAAGATTAATTGAAGAGAAAAGAAGATCGATGAAAACACTGCGAAGTAGTTGAATCAAACTTATGAGCCCATTTTGCAACTCTACAGCCTTCAGGAAGCAAGAATGAAGGAGAAATAAATGGAAAATATTACAGCGGAAGGCCATGAATGGAGTGAAGCATTCAACCAATTGTAAATGGCTTAATAGCAAAATACGGCCAAGAAGGGAAGCGATTAGTATCAATAGAACCGAGCAACACTATATGTAGATTGATGACAAGTGACAACGAAACTTATAAGTAATTTGGCCTCCAAGATTCATATAATTAGAATGCCTTAAAAATAAAGTAAAACTGAAGTAATGACCTTGAAATAGCCAGGAAATACCGAAAAAAACAGTTATCACTTTTGAATTTGAAGTCACTTTTCTCTCAAACTTTCACTCGGTGTCCATTAATATTAATTACTCCAGTATGACTACCGAGATATCATCCTTAAAAATTCTTCACAAAATAAAAAGAAACATTGAAGTAACATAATTGAAATGAGCAATAAAAATGAGAAATGAGAAATGAAATGAGAAATAAAAAATGCAATTTACAACAACAACATACCAATCACGCTGTTCCCATCCGGGGTACGCAGAGTCACTAAGTTTCACTCATAAATACATATTTGCACACTGAACTCTGCTTCAATAGTTTCTTCCATACTGACCTATCCTTGCAAATCTCTTTTGCTTCATTTACCCCCATACACTGCTTCATACACGCCCTCCTGTTTTTAAGACTCCTAATATTCCTCCTCCTAAGAATTTCCTCAACCACAACTTACTCGGCCTACCTCTCCCTCTCGCACCATTCATTTCACTGTTATATATCTGTTTCGTTATTCAACTCTCATCCATTCTCTCAACATGGCCAAACAAACGAAGCACACTCCTTTCATATATGTCCATTACTGGAGCATCTAACCCACATTCATTCATTACCCACTCATTCCTGACCCTATCACGCGGGGGATCGGGTTGGTGTGATGCTAGAGGACTCCCCTACCACACGGGAGGACAGGGTTCGAATCCCTGCAGAGGCGGATGTCTTTCAGAGGAAACCCAATCCCTACTTGAGTGTCTTGTGGAGGGCACATCAAGTACAGTACTCCGTCTGTCGGATGAGACGTTAAACCTTGGCCCCCTTGGCGCCTTTCGTTAAGAGCAGGCTAATGACGACGCCGGGTTTCCAACCACCCTTCCCCCCTTTCCTATCCCCTATGGCGCAAATGACCTTAGCTGTCGGTCGCCTCCCCAAATATCCATTCCAATCCCTATCAAGCCTACTTTTGCCGCAAACACTCCTCAGTTAACTCATACCCACGGCGTTTAGTCTATTATGTAGGTTGCTATATAGTTAGTTATATATTGAATCTCAAGCTATTTACTTCCATGAGCAGTAGAGATAAAATTGGAGTTATTTTATTTGAATGGCGAAATCTGATTTCATTCTTATGATAAATCCATTGGGAAAAAACTAGTGAGATATGAATTTTAGTCTAATGTAAATCACGGATTGTTACAGTTAGCACTGAATTCAGAAGACAGCAAAAAACATTATAACTAACGGATGAACGAAGCTCTCGCTTTTAAACTTAAATAAAATATTTTTCTCCGAATAGATAGATGTAAAATGAATCCAATTCCAGCCATCAATGAGCTTCAAAGAATTTCTCTCTTAAATGATGCGATAAGAATGATTGCAGGAGAAACATTCGAAGTAGCTTGGAAATGGCATCATGTATTGAAAAGGGTATTCAGGAAATTTCAATTATTTAAGCAATGCTTTCAGAGGACGGAACTGATTCGATTCGTCTCTTACTTTACGCCACGGATATCTTCGAGTAAACCTTGCATTATCCTGCGCTCTTCACGTTATTTTAAAGTTATACCGTAGACATAATATTTGTGTTTAATTTGAATACTAAAATTAAATTCACTTCTCGGCACATTTAACTCCCCAATGTTTGCTCAAAATTGATTGGTTTCCAAACAGGAAAATGAATGGGGATTCACTTGAAGCGGTTATCATTTAAATTTCTTGGCGAAGGGGTGATTGACGTGGAGGATAGGAGGGAGAAATATTGACTGTCGAGCGAGTGGAATGGGGTTTTTTCTCCTCCTCACCCCCACACCCTCCCAACCCTCTTTCCCTTTTTGGAAGCCAGGTGGGGTTGAGAGGGGGAGAGGGAGGGGGAAGGGGGTGGAAGACGGAAGGGAGAAGGGGATGCGGTGGTGGCGCCGAGACCCATTCCGGCGTGATTGACGTGGAGTGATGTCCGCTGAACTTGGTCGCTCGCGTGCGATGATATATGGACGCAAACGGCGATGTCACGCCGTCTCGGATTGGGTTAACGGCTGAGGAAGCGTGCTTGCGTGCGCCACCCCGCGGGAAGGCGGCGTCTGGTGCGGATGGTTAAAGCGAAGCCATGCACTCTCGCCGAGGGAAGGCGCGTGGCGGAAGATATGAGGGAAAGATTTCTTTTTCCGATATCTCTGAGGGTACCTTAGAAAATTTAACCCCCATTTTTCTCAACGACAATGTTTGGAGTCTCATTTATTTAAATTAAACGTTTAAGTTATTTATCATAGTATGCATTTATAAAATTAGAAAAAAAATGTTAGTTTTTTCTTCTTCTCATATTTTCCTGCGATCTTCGGTTTCCTGATACACAAAAAGTACATGACAATACTTGCGCGAGAGCCGATGATTCGGGCAAGAAGTCTCCGAAGACGAGGAAACTCGCGACTCGCGGCACGCCCGTATGTCCACATGTGGACGTGTCGATAGAAAGGAAGGATTTCATGAAAGCATTTATTTGAAGCACGCTCTCATATGGTGTGGAGAAGGAATGAGGCTGCACGTGGGGCTTAAGGCCATTATAGGCGATTTTTAGGTCAACACTTAACTTACTACAGAAATCAGCTTCGAACACTCGGGGCCAAATTTGAGACTTCGCTGAACTATGAGATGTAAAAAATGGGTCATACTGATTTGACATAACTACTGCGCCGCTCATAAAGTATACTAAACAATCTTCAGATAACTAGTTCGAGTGGTTTCGAAAAACTTATTTTCGATTACTTGTAGTTCACATGGCTCGCCTCGTTGACTACAGCTCCACCACCGCTGCTCTTCCCAAACGCTCGAATCGCCCGCTTGCTAATGATTGGTCGTTGAATCCAAAAAACGGATGGAAAATAAGCATCGTGATTATTTCTCTTTCAGTTCCTACAGATAATCGACTAGGTAATCGGATGTGGTCACTCTCATTACACTGTGATTTCCAGTTCAAGATGTGTAGCTCAGTTCAATTCTCGGCTCTGAAATAAGCATCTTGAAAAACGACCTTTGGGTTGATTGAGCAATTGAGAATTGGGGAGGGAACACGGTTCCTTTTTCTCGTTGCCACTGCTGTTATCCAAAATGCAAGCTGAACTAAAACAGCAATGCTCATATTTAACGTCCTAACAGCGCATTCTCTCTGTCAAGCCTAGCGCTTGAAAATACCTGCCAAAATAAAAAAAACACCATCACGTTTTCGCTCTCGTGATCGCAATTGAAAAACGGCCATGACGCTGGCGCACGCGTAGTGGACAGTATGATGGCACCCCCGGGGTGTGTCAAAGGGACGTCGAGAATATTATTTTATCGTGGAACAACATTTATAGGATCAACAGAAGCGATGAAATTAGAGGGGTACATTGCAGAATAAATAATTGCTAAAGTTTGTTCTTTCCACTAATAATAAGTGACAACAATGAAGACTGAGCTCCACTGGAATCACCCCCAAATGCATTGCACCGATTCACCTCCCTGTAACTATCTCTTTTAAAATTATACATAGCTTTTGTCTTGACATCCCCTGCCAAACATCCATGCGGCGGCTCGCAGGGTAGGGTAGTATGTAGATTTATAAGCTCGGACAATGGCGGCAGCAGAGCGTAAAAAGCTGAAAGCAATGGAAATGCGGAGCCAACGAAGAATGAAAGAGGTCAAATAAATGAGCTTGAATGCAACGGAAAGGGTTCCTTTGTGGCGCATTCTTTCAGGGAAATAAAATATTTCGAATCGTTCAATCCCGAAAGTCAACGCTCAGAAGCATAATACGAGAAGATTATAGGCACTGAATACCATGGACGAGAGAAACAGTTTCCTATTCTTTGTCCCAATACATCGTCCAATTAGTCCCTTAGAAAAGAGAATTCCTTAAGGTGTATCGATTATTGAAGGCCAAGGAAGCTGGAAACTGCTTCCTTCAACTGATTGCAATGTATATATACCCTCCAAATAGTCCCTAAAGAAACATCATTTTATATTGGCAAATTAACATTGAGAACACCCATCATCAACATACGCCTCTCGTTGACCACCGGATGGCAGATATGTAGGGAAGGAGACTGAAACCTCAGGTTGTTTGCGCCATTCGGGCAGTTTGAGCGAGATATAAGTCTCACCTTTCCATACATATCAAAAACCATCAGCCATAAATGGCATTATTGGCACTACTCTTCGAGATATTAAAAAATTCAATTTAAACGGTATGTGCGAGCACTACAGAGACACTTTGTTTGAAAAAAGAGAATATCCAACGCCTGGATCTCGCCAGAAATTTAACTGTGTGTAGTTTTCATGTTTTCGCAACTGTTTTTGAACAATCAGCCTGAGTGATTTTGCCGGAATCGCACAAAAACCTTTCGTTGTGAAAGCGTTTACATTGCGTGACCTAATGAAAAGAGGAGACAGATTTCCAATCATCGCATTTAACAAATGATGTGGTACGAATTCACTCGCAAGGGTGCATATACACCAAGGGTTGGAATTCGCCATGAAAAAAAAATCATTTCACTTGACCGGGATTCGAACCCGGATCTCCCAATTGCCGGTCAGGTGTGTTAGCCAGTTACACTTACTGGCTAACTGTGTGGAAAGCAGGTAACCCAGGTAACCCAGAGGTAACCCTGGTGAAAAGAGTAGATTTAAAGACTTCTTCTTGATACTTTTTTTTAGCTCCTGAGAATTTTAGTTACACAAAATAATATTTATTTGCCGTTAATGTCACAATATTTATTTCATGTTCCTAATAGCTGCTGAACACTGAAAATAAAATTAGAACATGGTCTCGGTGATGCATAGAGGGAAAATCCTCACCCCAACTTCATTAAGTGAAGTCGGATGGGTTGATGAGAGAATGAGTAGTAGTCATACATTGTGGACAAGGGATAGGATGCACGAGAGCAACTCAGCGTCATTGTATGGTTGCTCACAACTAAGGGCACCTCAAGGACACGGGCGTTTTGCGTCCCACACACAGAACGGTGTCTCGCGTTCCACATGCTACGCGACCCTTGTCCGATGAAACTCGGACTCTAAATAGGTAGATCTGACTATTGCTACTTATGCTTAATAATTTACCATCGAGGTAAATATCTCACCCCGCCTGAAATGTCCTGAACTATTCGGTTATCGGCATGGTATAGTATCTGGTATTATTATTCATTAACATCTTGAAACAGTTGTTGTATCTAAAGCCTGAATCACAGGATACTCGACCTCGTACAAGTCCAAAGATGCTACCTAGCATACACTAGGACTTGCGCAAGGTCAAGTATCGTGTGATACAGACCAAGCATACTGGAAATCCTGCATGAACTCTAGCATACTAGCTGGTATCCTTGTTTTCGTAATTAGTGTGGTACTAATTTGATACTTGCTCCTAGTAGGTCTTGTAGCCGCCGACCAATCACCTTTACTCTTTGCAATACGGTCGTCAATTTTTTATGTCAGCGCCTCTATAGTCCCTAGTGAAAATTAAAATATCCCGCGGTCAAATCAACAACTCAAACCTCGCAACAATACATAATGGCTTGGGTACCTGAGAAAATTGAGGAAGGCTATTACGGCAGCTGCAGCGGCTAAAAGCCGTCGTCTTCGTTCGAAATCATCCATTCCGGTCGTCAAACTCCTTCCGCGACTGTACTAGATCAAAGATCTACTAAACAGACCTTGTGCAAGTTCAAGTATCGTGTGATAGCTCCTAGGAATATTTCATACATGCTAGGTTTCGTACTAGAAATCCAGTACTCGATAGCATCCTCGGACTTGTGCAAGGTCAAGTATCGTGAGGTTCAGGCTTAAGGTATTGCACTGCATGTGAGCATCTTCGTCTACGTAGCACACTCTCGTTGTTTTCGGTTTGTCTGAGTAGTATTCTCCTGACAGTATTTTGCTTTGTGTCCGGCGACCGGGGTAACGTGCCAAATGATTTTAATTGAAACGAGTGCTGTGTGCCTGGCATGGAATCACCCCGTGCCACACACCTTGGAGGTGGATTGCACGGCAATCCGTAGATGGGAAATTAAATTAGGTGGTATCGACATTACTCATATGACTTCCGCCGTTTTTCGGGAATCGAACCTAGTCGTACACCATTGGAGTGCAATACTCGAGCCTTAACATCAGCTCGATCTATTTCAATGCATCGTTACACACTTCGCTAATCCATTCTTACAAAATGAATCCAATATAGGTATTACTTTGGAAAAGCAGTGGATTTATTCCTTAAGTATGGATACTTAACACACGAAATTAAGCATTGAACTACATAGGACGTCACCATAAAAATATTACCAATGGTTACGATCATTTTTAATCTTCTTATCGAACTTCTACCATAACCCTATCTATCAATCATCATATCGTATCACGAATCTGAGGACAATTCAACTCATTTAACCTTGCCTTAATAACGAATTAAATCATCGATACATATGTATATTTTACAGTACAATTATTTCGGGCAAAACCTTCGTATCCCAAAGGATAAAAAAAGAAACACATTTTATACGATTCACCTCGTTTTTGGCCTTCGCGATGGATCACTCATTATTCTCTGCATTTCATTTTCAAAGGTATAAATGATGTTGGGAAAACTTCAGTGATTTCGAAGTGTCACATGCGGTCTAATATTTTGAGAAAAAACCGAAATTCCCCGTTTTTCATTAAAACGCCGTTCGTAGCAAATGGATGTCTATTATCGGTGATTAATTGTTTTCAACGCATTATTTTGAGCATCTTATCACTTGAATGTTCATGACGAAAGACAACTACTGACGACGCTTTTGAAGAATACATTTTAAGGCTTTGCTTATAATAGCACGCGGGTTTATTTACTTTGATTGTGACGTCGCATTACATCGAACATCGACGTGTATATGTTGCCAAATCTATCGCCCCTTTTCACGAACTTCAATACCACGAATCTATCTGTAAAATAGATTAGGATTGACATTTTCCAAACAATGGACCATTTTCAGCGAAGCCATTTATTTTTAAATAATTGAATCACTGCGTATTAATGTTAGTCCCAATGTTCTTAATAGCATAAATCATTGAAATGGATGGAAAGGCCATTATGTCATCAAACTGAAGCCTAAAAGCCGAAGTATTAACCACATTGTTTAACTCTCCTCTCTCCTTACTTCCCTATGGTCTGTTTTCAAGGAAAACCTTGTTAATTATTACTATGAGCAGCATATATGACAATAATTGAAACTTGATTCCTGTTATAGAATTGTATGTTTCCAAAATTATATGAGAAATTACTGTTTGCTCCTTATCTCTCTGTGATTGATATTATATTTTCCTATTTTATATGTTATATTTTCCATTGTATTTAGTGTTCATTATCTGTGACTGTAAATTTTTTTGTTTTTTTCATTCTTGTGAGATGTTGGCCAGGTGTATATATTTTTGTGCTCTTTTTCGTTCAAAGCAGAATTTGATATGCATTTTCTTTTTTTGCTCTTATGGGGAAACACAGAGCATAATAAGCATACTTTATTCTATTCTATATGGATGGCACGATGGAATGGACGAATTAGCGAATGTAAAGCAAGAATATCAACCATCTGTTTTTCAAATTTAAGGCAAGCATCTCTAGAAACATATCTCGGCTGCTTGGTGCTTTGGATTCTAATCGTTTTTCCAATAGTTTCAATCGTGATTGCGGATGATTATTATATAAATAAATTAACAATAAACGCAAGGAGAATGCAGATCAAAGAAGCAAGTGCATGTTGATTTCTAGTTAAGTTATCGATGGGAAACATAGTAAAATTAGTGCGTAATTCCTCGAGCGTTTAAGGGAAATGAGGGTCAACGAAGATGGCGGACTGGCTTCAGTTCCTAGCACGGGCCAGCGCAGCAAATGCCCTCCCTCCATTCACCTCAGTTATGTATAGACAAACACATACACATCCTAGCAACACAACGCCCGGTTTTAGCACCCAGTCTTTTTGCACTGTGCATTTTGAAAAATCCAACCATTTTTTATGGAGTTCGAAATGTTTTTCCGCATTGTAAATTGTGCTAAACTTAGTTATAATTCGCTAAATTTCATTTCATTTTCGACAAATCCAAAATTGGTCCACGAATTTCAGTGTACAATGCAACACAGTTAGGGGCGACGAACTTGGGATTCTATCGCCATATTAAGATTCCCGAGAATTCATTGAAATCTTTGAGATCGTGAAACGATATTGATATTCTGACGATGATTACTGGTTGCCTGCTTTAAAGATAAATATTTGCTTATTTGTTTTAGAATTTGGAAGACGATACCTACTCAATAGCAGCCGATATGCCTTTCCATGTTTCCCACGTGCGCAATTATCCTTGAGATAAGAGGCAGGAGACGACAGTATATTCATCTCTCAACATAACCGGTATATTTCCAATTACTCAGTAATTCATCATCTTGCGTATGTGCAGCAAACGTGTGGATAAATGTACATATGTCTATATCATGTAATGGAAAATCTCAGACACGGCTTCAACGTGGCCCACCCATGGCACACGAGTGAGTATTGGCAAGCGCCGACTGTGGTACTCCAATAACTCATTGTCCCACAACCATATTTTTAGGCAAAACCACGTGGAATATTTAAGGGAGGTTCTTTAAAATCGCTGAGGCTTGGTCTGCGCATTTTCTTTGGTTCGAAATGTCGGAGTAGTCCCTTTACCCCTCCCTCCCTATAACGTCCCCCCTCTACACTTCACCCTCCCGCTCTCCACTCTCTCCCATCCCCCCCCCCCCCCCGCCGTCCACTTCACGCTTCCGCGAGCGCAACAATTCTCTTACAATGCACTCTCGTCCGCAGGGATGATTTGGGGGAGTGGGGGTCCAGAAAGGGCCCCGAGTAATTAATTAAACCCTTACTCCCTCCGTGTCGCCCTGGACACCGACGATGGGGGAAGGCAAGGGAAAGGATAGAAAGATGCTGATCGAGGCATTCCGACCGAAGTCTCTCTACCCATCCCCATCCCATCTTCCCCACCTCCCTTCCCTCCGCCCATCCCTCCAACTCGCCTTCCCTGGCCACGCCCCCAAACCACTCTCCTAAAGGCTTGTTCGCACTAGGCTAGTGATTTAGTTGATTACCGAGTAATTTACTAACTAAATATGTCTGAACAACAAAAATTTAGCCCAGTGGATTGGCAAGTTATTTTGTCGAGTCGATCCATTTCGTTCTATTTTTGTCGGGCGAGTATAGCGCCCCCCATCCACCACGCGTCACTGCTCACTCGTTCATCGGCTAAACAAGTCTGAACCTGACGTTTTAGTCGAGTTCATTAGCTGCCGCAAACATGTAGTTTCACTGGAGCGAAGAAACAGCTTTAAAATTAGTTTCTAAATATGCACAACATGAATGCTTGTGGAATGTTATGTCCCTACATTACAGAAATAAGCATATGAAGCAATCTGCATACATGGATTTGTAAAATACAATGAACCTTCAAAAGACAATTCGTAGCTCCTAGTTCATCTCTTCTATTGATCCATTTTCGTACCCATACCTTTTTCTTCTCCATTACACAAATTTCTTCATCCACCTCTTCCAAAATAGCCATTACCATAAGCCTTATCAACTTATTCTCTTCATTGCGTTGCAGCCCCTTCATCTTGCAAAACACGACTCACTTGACAACTGTTCTCGACAGTACAGCGAATGATTTTTGGAGGGTAGCGAGTATTTTAGCTGCTAAAATACTCTCCACTAAACTAAATTATCAGGCTAGTGTGAATTAGGCTTAAGTTCCTCTTTTGTATTCTCCAATCCACCGAAATTCGGTCCATATCCGTCGCCGAATATTCGAAAGAGAACGAGTGCCCCCATAAGTCTCATCGGTGCCTCACACCCACACACACACACAAGGTAGCTGGACCAACAAACCAATATGCCTAGGATAAAATTAACCTAAACTTATTTTAAAGGAGGATATATCACCGTTCCAAAGATGTCAAAACATTAGACCTAATTTTCGAGATATTTTCCAACAAAAAAAAAACCTATTTAATATAGTAAATGATATAGCTGTACACTCCATGAAGGCTTAACTTAAAACGATGAGGAATTTATAGCACCAGGATTTCGTCAATATTCAACAGTGGGTAGATTACACTGTTAAAAACAATAAATAAAATACTAATTGCAGTATTTTTTTGGAGAATAAAAAAAACCTTCCGCAGTGAAGCAGTATTAAACGTAACGCATGAAAAAATGGGGAATGTCAAAGACTGATGTAGAAAATTTCATTTAATTACTGAAAATTTCAGTCTTATAATAGTATATTAATTGCACCATTGATACTACAATATTTACTTCCTGCTTCCCACCGTTCCTGAAATCAAAACGTAAAGTTCGAAAGTGGTGTCCAACTCGGGATCTGCCGCTCTGGCTACCTTGAGGAGGCTTTGGCCACGGGGTCACTCATTCCAGACATTTTGGAGACTTAAATAAAGTATATTTGAAGTGTATTTTATGAACTAAGATGAACGAAAAAATAGGGTTTCGGATTACAGCAGAAAAGCGTCAATATGAACGAGAGCAATTGGACACACATAATCTTTTAATGAAAACTGATTCGAGAGGCGAAAATTCATGGGAAATTGAATGTCAATAAAATACAGAGATCTCACCGCACATATCTTAAAGTTGTGAACGAATTGCTGTCGTGATTGAAGTCGAAAGGGGGTAGTTCCATGTAAATGACGCTGCAGTCGGCTCCTAAGGCATTAGACATATGTGGTAATTAAAAATATATTCGTGGAATTATCTCTCCGTGTGTTTTGTGGCTTCATTTTGGTTTTGAATAGGTAGCCCATATCATCAGCGGGTGCAGGATTTTTTATACCCAATAAATGAAAAACGTGGCGTTTAATATTTCCATTGCTCCACGTAGTCAGGTCATATCTGCACGAGCTCAATTACGACTTAAACGTGACAGTTAAAAACTTGTCGTATTTTAGTGCTGCCGAGTGGAAAAACACTTGGTTATGAAAATTAAATTATTTTTATCATGGCTCTAAGCCGATAGAGATAGGTTTCATAAGGATTTTTCTACTTCCAAGTGCTGCTGAAATGGAGACCGAAATCTCGGTTGAGAGCGTTTTCCCTCATGAGAATTTCTGTGAGCGTCTATTTTTTTCTGATCACAAATATTGTTGACTCAGTTAGCAAGCCAGCGCACGCATTTTTGTCCGCAACATTCGTACAATGTCGGCATAATATTCAGCATGACATAATTATCGATATTCGTGATACCTCCTCGGAAATGATAACTTCTAAAACAATGACTGAATTAGTATAGAAAAAATAGATACACTTAGACGATCAATAAAGGTACAAAAAAGGTGAAAATAGTGTGGAAAAAATTATTATTAGTCCTAATCCATAAAAAAAACCTTATTTGTGAGAATTAGGCGATGGTTTCCGGAAGAACTCCGTCCAAATTGCGAAACTGTGAATAAAATCCGTCGGTTTGGTAGAAAGCAAGTATTTCTCAGATACTTATTCAACAAAATCGCATAAATTTAGGTTATCGTGTTGACAGGAATAGGGTGAAATCAAAATAATAAATGGAGTAGGAAGTCTGCTTAAACAAAGGTGGCCTTCAACTCATAACAAAAGTATAGCACTAATGTTTTGGGTTTCTACCACCTCGCTGAATCACCAATAAAATCTCTGATTTTGTAATGATCGATCGGCTGCCACAGATCGTCAAATGGTAAAAAGGTCGAAAAAGAAATGATTTGAAATTTCGTCGATATTATAATTTTGTACCAGAAAGATATTTTTAATCGTTTCATATTAGCATGTGCAAATACCATAGTAATTACCATGTTTATCTATGCTCAAGAAAACCAAGTCGCTAGTGATTGCCAGTTCGCTATACTCTTCCATTGAAAAATAATTTTCATTTATGTTTAGCGTCGTAACTTCTCTGAGAGCTCTTGAGAAGCAAGGCTATTGAATCCTGCCAGACTGGTTTTGCTGATGTCGGTAGTAAGCGCATGCAATTCACACAGATGAGAATATTGTGGGGACTTCGCACTCACGAGCCCTCTGTAGACAAGCTGTGACATTCGGCAGGTCACTGCGGTGCGCGTGGTCACCACTAGCGCCATCTTTGATTGAGGGATCGAGGCAGTCGTCCGCAGGTCGGAAAACATCGCCGTCTAATTGGCCCGGAGTTAATGGGTCCCGGAATGAGGTTCACGTTGTCACGGTTAATTATGAGTAAATATTGCTCGACGTAATAATGAAAGCGGTAACTGATAAGCGTTATTTGCTGCAATTGTTTTCGTAATTAACTCCAATTTAGCTTAATCAAAACGAGTTGATAACAAATACACACTCTTTATAAAAGTTCACAAAATCGGTTAACAACATTTACAGAGACAACATTTAAAAACTTGTTTAAAAAGTTAGAATCATGATGACTGAGGAATTATTTACAAACTTATTAAATTATAATTATATGTCTGAATACATTTGAAATATTTCCCCAAAAACATAGAAAGAAAAAGAAGAAAAAAACATGAAAATTTTCGCGCAAAAAGGTATGATGGATATCCATTGCTCAAATATCAATGGTTCTATTAAAACACACGTATTTTATTGGAGAAATGCAGCATGAATGTTAGGCTTAAAACGTATGAATGCAAAATTGAATACAATAACAGAAAAGGGTTCCTTTTTGGTACCCTACATGTTGTTAAGTGAAGTGTCTCTCATTGCAGGTACATAAAAAATATTTTCCGACTGCAACAACAAGACAGTTTCTATAGCATTTAGTTGATGAGTGGATACTGAACACTGATGAACTTGATGAACATTGATTTTTAATTAGTTTACAAGTATATACAACTTAATGTAGCGTAAAATTTTCATTCTGTACCGAGAGTAAGTTTTGTATGTTACAATTTGTCAAAAATTATATAGCATTAACTATATCACAAGTATAGTTGGTTACGTTAGTTCTTAAACGTTCCAATTCATCCAGTATCATGGTGTTGTTGTATTTTAATGGCAATGGGTTTCTTTCTGCTTTTATTAACTTAAAACGATAAAAATCTCAAATTTACTGAGCAGCATGATAGTATTTTCCACGTGACAAGCACTAAAATCGCAATCATTAAATGATTTATGATTAACTTACTAAATATATGGTCATTTGTTAGTCATGATTTCAGCATGACCCAAGTGAAATTTTCAAAAATCTTACACTCATTGCCAAGACACTGTAAATCACGAAATAAAATCGTTTCACTGCTTCCGTGCAAGTTGAAGGCTGTGGCGTACCGTTAGAGTCAAAGAAATCAACCGCTTCTTGTATCTCTCACACCCAAGGGAAATTAATTTCTACAAATCACTAGGATGGAAAAGCCTCTGGATCATCTAAACTAGAATCATCATATATATTATTTCTCGAAGGTGTTTTTTGTCACAACGCCATAACTCCCATAATTCTTCATCAAAATTAATGATTCAAACATCGTTTTAACGCTTATGTTCCCCACTATTGACGAAAAATGGACAAATGGTTTAAAATTAAATTTTTTTTAGACATGATACAGTTGAATCTGTTGAAAATATAATCAATAATATGTTGGCTATGGTACGTTAAGACTGTAGGAGGCGCCATCTATTAACACATCATTTAGTTAGATTTTCTACATTCTACATGCAAAAAATGTGACCGTTTACCGTTTACGTTTACGTTATGTATCTTTAAGATAAACATAAATAACATATAATTGTCCATTGGAAGAAACAGATAGAAGAACAGGAAGAAAGAAGGAAGAAACGGGAAGAAGCTGCATACTGTACGAAATATTCGACAGGTAGAAGAACAGGAAGAAAGAAGGAAGAAACAGGAAGAAGCTGCATACTGTGCGAAATATTCGACAGGTAGAAGAACAGGAAGAAAGAAGGAAGAAAGAGGAAGAAGCTGCATACTGTGCGAAATATTCGCACGGGTCAGCTAGTTAACGATAATTCAGTTTTCCCTAAAGGTGCAATGGCTGCGCCTGAATCCTGAGCATGAGCCCTGTTGTGGGCTGATATTTCGTTGACTAGAGAGATAAACATAGCTCGTAAGAAATCGTAGGTACGAAAGAAAAGGATCACGCTCTCACCGATTTCCAAATAATGGCGACTGCCTCGCATATAGTTGTAATCTCAGCTTCTTAGAAGACGGAGGTGTTGTTTTTTGCTGCGCTTAATTCTTATTCATTATTATTAAACTCAACTTACACGTATATCTTGTGTAATGCTTGAAGGTGTTCGGTTATATTTTTGATCAATCATTTGCCATGTCTCTATTGGTTCATTTTCTTTTTTTATTTATTAACTACCAGTTAATAACCCTAAGTATCCTAACATCACGTATTATTCATTTACTAGAATTGCGTAAATGTATTCCTACCTTGCTAATGAACACCGTGAAACGGATTTAAAATTTCTGCATATAATGAATTGGATTTTAAGAGCGGATATTTTGATCGATGCGCTATTTTTTACTATCCTTTACACCGTGCTCAGGACATTTAGGTGCATCTTCTTCTTATTATACATAATATTCTTTTTATATTTATACGTTCTTGAGGCAGTCATATAACAGTACAAATCACTGTAATTGAAAACGGTATAAAACTGGAATACCATACCACTGTCATAAATGTCAGTGAGAAAAATATCTTAAACATCGAATAGACTCTTAAGTGTCATCCTTAATGAGAAAAATGAACTTCCTTCTGAACAGAAGCAATCCGCAAGTGAGAAATGATAGAGACTATAACGTAAAAAAACTTCTGGTGTAGCTAGAGACCTATGAGATCCCCGGGGGTCAGGATTTTCAGCAAATATCATATCGTTTGGTTATCAACACGTATTTGAGACGGATCCCGTATCGATTAACGGCAGCAACATGAGTACTCAACAATTCGTTATTTTTGTAACTACGGTGGAATTCATACCCATATTCATGGAACACATCCAAAAAGTTGGTTTTCTCTTTATAGACTTTTTCCTTCATCATTTCCCATCCAGTCTTAGCTCAATCAACTCCTCATTCCCTTTCAGTCTTCATTGCTCTTTGGTTAGAATATTCTAGTCTGGCTATAACGTCCATCTCTTGAATTAAAATTCCTTTCTTTCGTTTCTGTTTTCGTTCACCTTGGTGAAGACATGAAGCATAAAGGGAGGACGACTTTTTGTAGGATTTATGGCGACGGAGGACAAGAGTGCCACACGCTGATCGCAGGCATCTATTAATATAGGGAAGATTTTGAGGGATGAAAGGCTTGTGATATTTGTAAGTGAATGGATATTATAAATCAAAACATTCAAGTAATGGTTTGATTTCCGACATGGAGAGGTTCCACAAAGTGAAGTCTGAATTTATTAGTTATAGAATGGATATTAGATTGATATTTGTGAACTAGATATATATTTTGGGAGAGAACGAACAGACAACGAGTGAACGATTGTTCATAAATTAATTTATGAAAAGATGGATGAGGTGAATGAGGCACTTCCTAAAAGAGGAATTTAATGAGAAGATCATTGGGAATAACTCCTAAAGATAAACAGGAAGATCAAAACTCAGAATGACAAGTATACTGGGCAAATTTGAAGGCTTGTTTCTTACAACTGTGAAGCCAAAAGGGGGTCGGGTCAATGGCAGTCATTATAGGAAGAAGAGGAATATCAGGAGATCGACACAAGGATGGGTCAATAAGGTTAAAGGAAAGTGAGAAAGGCGCAAGAAAGCAATGCAATGGTGAAGGTGCAAGGGCTACCCTCGATATATCATTAGATCCTCTCTCAGGGTCTTCCTTTCCAAGGATTTTTTTAACATAAAAAGCGTCTTTTATGTAAAAAAATCCTTAGAAAACCTTACCAACCTAAATTAACCCCTATCCAAAGTATAACATAATTTCTTTTTGCACCACTTTCTTCCTAGGTATACAGTCCCTAAAACATCTCCTCAAGAAATTATTTCTTATTCTTTCTAGCAACACTACCACTACTAATTAATTCCCTAAATGTCTCTCTGTTGTCTACAAACGTTCCCCGAATCTTTCCGTTATTATAAGGGCTAATAAACCCCTCAATAATTCTTTCATTACTTCTAAAGCTCCAGCCACCCATGGTAACCGGCCAAGATGCAAAACTTGCTTCATTCTAATTACAGACCGACTCCACAAAAATTCACTATCTTCCTTCTGTTTCCTCCCCTTCCTGTACCACATCCAATGTAGTACATGTAAGTTATGTATGTTCTTTGTAAGTTATGTCCAGCCTGTCCAGGCTTTGCGGTACCCCCCTAAATGTTAGAATGAACAATCACCGAGCCTATTGCAATCCTTCTTAACTCCTCTTTCTCTGTCCCCACACATGCTGCTTCCCGAAATAAAAAATTTGATGACTGTTATAATGTAGCCATTCTGGCATTCCTCCCCCTCTCAGCTACTATAATTAGTTTGAAGACCTTAGAACAAAGTTGCATCCGATTTTTTAACGCCCTCTGTCCACCTGGCCTCAACCGTTCCCATTCATTTCCCCGAGTAGGTCTCTGGCTCCTTTCCTCCCCCTCTTCCCCTCCCCTCCTACATGCTCCTTCCCTTCACCACCCCTTCTTTACAAATCTTCCTCCTCATTCCATCACTGATGAAGGTGCAGGCGACCCACCGAAATATCTAAAATCGTGAGTGTTCTTTTTTATGAGTTCTGTATTTTCTGTCACCCCGTGACGAAGTAGAAAATATGCAGTCTGTTTTTTATTTTATTCTCTTACCAACGGCTACAGGAAACTATATCCAAATCGAAAATCTGTGATTCAAGATCAAGGAATACCCTAGCCCATTCGGGTAAAGAGCCGGCGAATCGCCGGGCTGTCTCCCTTTGTTTTAAGGTAAAGAGCCGGCGAATTGCCGGTCACATTAAAGACGCATTTATTCTTTATTTTTTTTAAATTAACGTGTAACTAATGAGATGTGAACAATCACACTATTTTTAATCCATTAAAAATTATATAATTTACCCGCTGAAGAAATTTCAGTCTGAAAGGCAGTCTACAGCCAGAGATATCAAAAGAAAAAGAAACAAAATTTTGAGAAAATTAAATATGAACTTAGGGCCAGAAATTCCTAGGAAAATTAAGAGGCGAATGGGCTAGGAATAGCAATGTATAAATAGCCAACGTAAAATTCGGTATTTTATCTTCAGAAACCAGGTTGAAAACATTGGTAAATTCTAGCAGCATTAGATATCATAAAATTTATAGTGAATTAATGCAAACATAAATATGGGAAATAGGAAAAAGAATTTTTTTTAGGATTCTTAAATCATGGAGGAAATGTTCCTATTGAAATGGATCTTAAATACAACCTTATTGTTAGACTCGGAAACAACTCTCTCCAATTATGCTAACAAAAACTTCCTAGGCCGTAGAACAAGGTTTATTGTCAACGTATACTTACAAACTGTTAAAAAAACAGTAAAAAGGATACACCATCCGTGTTGCCACAATTAACCATTGTAATCATCAGATACATCGTTGAAACTCTGGTCATGTAACTTTACCATTGTGTGGAATTTGCAAAAGTTTTTAAATAAATACATTTGCTATGAAGTACCACATAGTAACTCAAGATACACTTTCATTTATAAGGTTTATCCTCGTTCAGGGTCCGATTTGAAAAGGAGAAGTGTGAATGAGAAAAAACTGGCAATGACGCAAATTGAGAAGAAATTCAATGACTATTTTTTTTTAACCCGTCGGGGAATATACTCAACAGCCTCGAAGAAAGCACCACTAACGAGATTTGGTGTTGGAATGGTTGCGGCGTAAGGATTATGAACTTGTTATCAAAATCGAGTGAAAACGAAGGGAACGAAATCAAAAAGATCTGGACAAACGGACGGTTTTTAAAAAATTCGATATAGTCCGTTGGCTGATCCATTGTATCGCCCCCAACATGAATTGTTTGCTCAAAGTCCTTTCCTTCCCTCTACCACATTCCTCCGTCTCCCTCTCATTCCAGCGTGTGTATTTATAGATGTGCTACATACATGTGCGTGCCGTCCGAGCCATCGCCTCCATGTGAGATTGAATGGGGCGAAGTCTTTGCGTGGACGCGCGAGGAAACAGCGTCGTCGAAATTGGCGAAGCATCATCCGATCTCAATTCATGAAAATTGGAAAAAGGTACCGAATCGCGACTGGATATTTTGCCAGGAGCGCAAGTGTTGGCAAGAGGAAAAGGGGAGGAACGTGCGTGTGTTGTCTTGGGGGAGGGGTTAGTGGAGGGGACGCAGGTGGGGGATGAGCGAAAAGGCTGTTGCCTGTTAACGCTTCCGACATCCGAATTCCCTAGTTCAAATCCATCTGTGAGGAATTTTTTCTTCTAATTTTCCTGACCCCACTGCAATGATATTCGCAATAAGAGCTAAATATTTTTGTTGAGGTGAAAAATTTTCTCCTCAATTTTCGAATTAATTACTAAACCATCTTCCTTTCAGCGAGGTAGGTAGAGATAGGGCGATGAGAGGTAACTTCCATACTGAGGGGAGGGATGGATCTCGACGCTTGGTAAGAAAAATAAAATAAAAGTGGTGATCCGCATTGTAATTTATATTTCTTCATTTTGAAAGGGATACGCAGCTCTCATTTCGTGTCCGTGAAATAGTTACAATGTAAGCGAATCGTACTCGGAGTTCTAGCCTTTTCCACTTCTATATTCATTTTCCGACAGAGGTCAGCACGTGGAGTGGTCGCAAGTGACGACGACGTCGCCTACGCTTGTATGTGAACCTTTCGCGCGAAACCGCGCGAAACTGGGCGCACTCTTTGCAAGAAACGCAAGCATGTGAACTTTAGATGAGGAGAGGGTTCGCGCCAGTCGACGGGTTGGATGCCTCTGAATGGGGACGGACAGATAAGGCGGAGGAGGGGACAAAATTAAATCAAGATTTCAACTTTATAATGCTCTCTTCTCTGATTTAGAGCATACCGAAGTGCATTGGTCGAGTAGGATACTTCATTCCAGGGCGGTTGTGTTCGCCACGCTCGAGATGATCCCTATTAAGTAACTAAAGAATCGCGTGGTACAATCACGACTAATTCGAGATGTTGGTATTCAAACAGAATTTTTATATTGACCTCCTGGATTAAACCAGTATTGACGTCTCCAGGCTAGGTCATATGGAAAAAAAACTATAACTCCTTGCCTACGTTTCGGCGTATAATGTACACCATCATCAGGGCTCGGAATTATTGGTTAATTGAACCTCATCATCATCTTCCAATGTTTTTCTACAAGTTAGTACTTGTAGAAAAACATTGGAAAATACCCCATTCTCGGAATATGGAATAGACGATCCAGGGTTTTTTTACAGTCTACAAGATACGCATAAAGAGATTTAAGTATTGGTGTGTTGCAGAAACAAGTACTTATCATTCTATGTATTGCAAAATGATAATGTACATTTTACGCCGATACGTAGGCAAGGAGATGTAGTTTTATTTCCACATGACCTAACCTCGAGACGTCAAAATTGATTTTGGTATTGTTAAACCACTCGTAAAAATTTCTCGCAGCCCTCCCGATGGAGTTTTTCTCGCGTAATATTGTGGATGGAGTTGAACAACGCGATTAGAGAGGTAATAATCGATACATCAGACAGTTAAAGTTGTATAAAAACTTGTGTGGGTAAAACACGCCAAAATTCGAATTGCTCGTTGTCGTACCTCGTAACTTCTTAGTTATGTGATCGGGATTATCTCGCCCGGTTCAAACACAACTTCTCACTCCCATACCAGTATGACTGCGCGAACCTTTGTCAAGATTCTTGTTCGTGAACGAATCCACCATCAGAGGAGAGCCTTGGACGAGAATGCCAGAAGGCTTAAGACAGTTCACCAACGACTCTCCACTTTTCTCTCACCCGTGGCTGGACGCAATCACTACCTGCCCGGGGGTAATTGCTACCCAGGGATGGACACGGCAAGCCAAATGAGCCAATTCAACTAACTAGTCAAAAACTCAACCAGCTACTAATACCAGAGAAAAAAATCCACCTCACCAGACTATTTCAGGACCATCTTAAACCTCTGCGAGGAAGTCCTCGACGAACCATCTCAGTCAGTCAAAGGCACTCAATTTTGCTCCAGCACCAAAGACAATTCCTTTAGCTGTATACATTCACATCTCACTCACTACATCAATTAGTCACTGCTCCAACTAGAGGGAAAAATACACTTGATCTTTTAGCGACAAATATTCCACACATGGTTGTAAACATAGGTACGGATAAGGGAATAAGCGACCACAAGATAGTTAAAGCTAATTTTTCCGTGAGCATGATCAAGAAACATAATCCACAAAGAAAAATCTACTTATATAATAAGGCTGACTACGAAGGTATGAAACGAGAGTTCCAAAAGTCATTTACTAATTTTCAAAAAATAAGTATCAACAGTAATACTGAGGTTTTGTGGAATACTTTCCTCAACGTTACACGATCAGCAGTTAGCAAATACATACCAAGTAAATGGAAAAGAGCCAATGCAGAGCCTAGGTGGTATAACGCGGAGGTTAGAAAAACATTAAAGCACCAAAGAACATGTCATGCTAGGTTAAAAACGGCAAAAATTAACAAATCCTCCGAAGAACTATACACAGTCACCGAAAATTACAAAATATCTAAACTCTTAGCAAAAAAAGCGTGCCGAAGGGCGTTAGCTGATTTCAAAAGTAAATTACTGGGAGAACAATTGAACGATAATCCCAAGGCATTTTGGTCGTATGTTAGGGACACTCAAGGAAATAAATCAACAGTACACACGCTTAAGAATATCAAAGGGGAAAAGATAACCAACAGTCTACAAAAAGCCAATTCGTTAAACTCATTCTTCAAAAGCATTTTCAGTACTTATACACCACATCTTTTCGATCCGCAGCCAGTTCGTTCCCAAACATGTATGCCTGAAATTATTATAAATTGTCGCGGCATAGAACAGCAGCTAAAAAATATTAACCCCAACAAATCCCCCGGTCCAGATCAAATACCTGCTCGCGTATATAAAACAATGGCATCAGACATAGCGCCTTACTTAGAATTAATATTTACCAAATCTTTAGTAGATCATGTAGTGCCTAAGGACTGGAGAGTAGCAAATGTGACACCTATATTCAAAAGCGGCGACAGGGAAGACCCTAGTAACTATAGGCCTATTTCTCTCACATCCATTTCCTGTAAGGTATTTGAACACATAATCGTAAGCTCCATTATGAGTCATTTAGATAGGGAGGAATTGTTAATAAATAACCAACACGGATTTCGAAAGGGTAGATCTTGCGAAACCCAATTGGCCCTCTTCGTTCATGACATCTTGCTCTCGGGTGAAAATAATGTCCAAGTTGACGCGATATTCCTCGATTTTAGGAAAGCTTTTGATAAGGTACCTCATGTTAAGTTGCTCTCAAAACTAGAAGCATATGGAATAGATAAAAACATTATTAGTTGGATTAATCAATTCTTACATGGGCGGGAACAAAGGGTTGTCATAGACGGTATCATGTCAAACACAGTTAGCGTTACATCGGGTGTTCCTCAGGGAAGTGTAATTGGTCCACTTTTATTTCTCTTGTACATTAATGATATTAGTAACGTCGTTAAAAGTAAGCTTAGACTCTTCGCAGACGACGCGGTTGTGTATAGGGATATTAACAATTCCGAAGATAGCGACTCGTTAACAATCGACCTACTTGCTATTCATGCTTGGTGCGAAAAGTGGCAGATGGAACTAAACATAAAAAAGTGCGTAGCAGTCAGCTTTTGGAAAAAGAAAAATTGGCCAGTTAGGGCTTACAGAATTAAAAATACAGAAATTATTCACGCCGAGTCTGTTAAGTACTTAGGAGTCACAATTAGTCACGACCTATCTTGGGGAAAACATATTAGGGAAATATGCGGTCAAGCATATAGGAAGCTAGGCTTTATCAAGAGAGTACTCGGAAAATGTGATGAGAAAGTGAAAGAACGTTGTTATTTTTCAATCGTTAGGCCTCATCTGGAATATGCTGTTAGTGTATGGGATCCATACGAAACGGGGTTGATATCAGAGTTAGATCGCGTCCAGCGAAGAGGAGCTAGGTTTGTGAAACGATGCTACGATAAGTTGGCTAGTGTGTCTGGACTGTTAGAAGAATTAGGATGGGAATCGCTATCACAGCGTAGATTAAATTATAGGCTTAACCTCCTAAATAAATTTCAGGAAAATCATTTTACTGACGACGTAAAAAACATACTATTAACCCCTTCGTACTACGGCAGATTAGATCGCGCCAATAAAATTAGAGAGCTAGATTGTAGAACCGATAGGTATAAAATGTCATTTTTTCCGCGTACCATTCGGGACCATAACAGCTGTGATCGTCGTCATGAATAGTTCGAGTATTGACAATAGGCAGGCAGTAAATCTTTCTCATTATATTCTCTACTCTCTTATTTATGCATGATGTAAATATTGATGTTCTTATTTATGCATGATATTTTGAATCTGTAGTAGTAGTCTTTGTATCCCTTGCATGTTGGAACGATTGAAGTTAGAATTTTTTTGGGTATTAGATTTGTAATTGGCGCTTTGCATGTGTGGTACGCGGGTTTTAATGTAATGTCGGTGTTCTACCATATCATTCATGCATGCCTGGTGCGAAAGCACCCCCTGCCACACACCCTTTGGGTGGCTTGCAGGGTATGACGTAGATGTAGATGTAGCTGACGTCATAGGTGGGATAAAACAAGCCATTAAATAACTGTCAAATGAAGAAAAAAAACGCTATAGGCATCATGAAAAACGAGAACTACAGCCAGAGAGGTCATGATATTATTAAAGACGCTGCCTAAAGGCCTTTAAAGTGCGACCGTACGGAGATCAGAGTGAAGAAAGCAAAGACCCTCATAAAGGAAATAGCAATACCAGAGGAAGAATGGAGAACACTAATACCACAGGCCCTATTCTGAAGTTTGACGGTCGGCTCAAAATCTACAAGGAGGGAATTCCTCTCGGGTCCATAGGTAGTGCCGAAGGGAACTCCCTCCTTGTGGATTTTTAGCGGACCATCAAACTTTGGAATAGAGCCTGTGGTATTAGTGTTCTCCATTCTTCCTCTGGTATTGCTGTTTCCTTTGTGGCAATATCAATGGGCATCTCTCTGAAGTCCAACCTGGCCAAATACCTGTTATCCTCTCACCCACGGTCGGTAGGAACGAGCATCATATTAAAAACTAAGATCTTGTCAAAATCCTGCGAAATATCCATTTTTAACCGACATATTTAATGGTGAGCATTGATGTCGTTGTATTCCAATGAAGGACACACTTCAGCTCCTGAGTGGTCGTTTTCACCAAAAAGTTGCCAACCTGTTTCACCTTGTCCTCACAACGATCTCCTTCCAATTCCGGGGACGACCCAATTGCAATAAATGTCCCGTTTGCTCATAGAGCAAACTGACGACGTTGCCATTGGGTCTTCGGTCTCGCCGTCCAACTTACGGAGGATTTTGAGGAGGGAGCCTAGGGCTCCCTCCTCAAAATTCTCCGTTCTCTTCAGCCAAAAGGAAGCCGAAACATTTCTTCCGCTACATAGACATGTTCATCATCTGACCACATGGACTTGAGACGCTCCCAGAATTCCTCTAGCACTATAATAGTCTAAATATCAAGCTTAGACTCACCATGAAAATATAAAAGGGCGGGTGCATTTCTTCCGCGATGTCCTCATCCGAAGGGAAGCGGACGGGATCCTGGTCCATAGTGTTTTTCGGAAGCCATGCCGAACGGATCTCTCTCTGAATGGATGCAGCCACCACCACACCATCCTATTGGCGAGCGGTCCGGTCTAATCTCTGCACCGAGCTAGGTGCATTGCGGACGAAGACAACTTGTCGTAAGCAATCAATTACCTGCGGGCAACCTTCCAATGGAATGGATAAAGGAGGGAGATATTCACTGGTTCCTCAGAAGGGCAGGTCAAAACCAGCCCCAGAAAGAGGGGAATCTGGCCCCTGAAAGGATCTCGGATGATGAAGCCAAACATATAGCCAAAGCAGTTCTTCCGTACACCTCAGCAGTTGCTGGGAAACTGTCGAGAATTCTCAGACGGGACAATTGAGACGATACGCAAGTCATGGGGAAATTATGGAGTCAACTTGTCAGAGTCAAGGACAAGCTGGGACTATAGACCTACGGATTCTAACGCATTCCCTGCAAATGTGGAGACGTGTACATCGGAGACAACGGACGAATAGTAGAAACTAGGATATCGGAACACAAGCGCTGCATCTGACTAGGATATCCTGAGAAATCGGTAGTCTCAGACCGTAGCCTTAACCACGACCATGACATACAGTTTGACTGAGTCGAATTGATCGGCAAGGTCAATGGATATTGCGATTGACTGACCAAAGAGGCCATCGAGATAAGACTTGAAGAAAAGACATTGAACAGATACGCAGTGTTTTCCCTAAGCAAAACATGGAGCCCAATTCTTCAACAAATAAAAAAGAACAAAGGAAAATAGGCGCCAAACTCTGGCTAATCAGATGAATCTTAACCTCCAGGTCAGATTTCATAAATGCAACAAGACTGATGATAATGGCCGAGAAAGCTATCGAAACATAGCCAGCGACGGCCTTCATGACCCGGCTGAAAAATCGAGAAAACTTCATCACCCTTTGTCAATTTCATTAAAAGAGCTCTGAAAAATGAAAGTATAATTTCAACATATTTCTCGACTTGCGTCGTAGCATTGTGAAAAAGTGAGAAATCTTGACAAGTCGCTCTATTCGGGAAGTCCATCGGATGGGAGACTCCGTAGCGACTCCATAAGTTCTCCAAAGAGAACTCTTTGATTATACGACGCGATATATGAACCTGATTCTTTGTTGGGGCCATTTTCCTTTCAAGTCACTTGGTTCACCGCATAGAAACTTGCCGCTGTAACACGAACAGAGGCTGAAAGCCAGGATGTGAGTCTTAGACGGTAAACCATTATCATACACTAAGCTACGATAACTTTGATGGAACAGTTTATTCATTCAAGAAGTGAAACACAATTGCCGACTGGATTGTGAGATGTGAAAGAGAATTCGGTGTTGTGTCGGATGAAGATGGATGGCGCGGGAGAGATAAGGTATTGCTCTTGCAAATGCGGATGGCGCTTTGCAGTGGACGATTTGGGGACATGGGCTACTGACCTTTTACATTCCTGCGAAACAGGTGAGGGTGTTCCGTGTGGAGCCTTTCTAATTGCTTCCTATTCAAGTTCTTAGATAATTGGGATGACTCATGACTACCTGCCGTCATGTTATGACTCGGATCACAATAGATATACTTCTGATCTTTTTCGTACAGCGAGGGCAGTGATTCACTTTCTTTGCTCACTCTAAAGAAACTTTTATTTACTAATAGCATAAGAAGACATTGTCATCGTCAACAGGAGCACGTTTTATATACCCCTGCAATCGTTAGAAATGCTTTTAGATAAATAAACATTTAAAAAAGATCACAACGAAACTTGAAGTTTTCCTTAAATAAATGCTGTGATCGTTTTGAATATGTAAGAATTAATAAAATCCATTCGATTGATTTATTTAGAGCTACCTGAGCAATGTGATTGAGATTAAATAAATAAAATTAGGAAATAGAATTATGATAGCATGAGTTTCCGTTGATGTGACAAGAGCCTTAAATTTTCTATCCCAGCAACGTGTTATTGCTCGGTTATGAATGTGCGACGTATTGCACTTCATTGCGTCATGCTTCAGTACGCTTATCACTAGGTTAGGCTTCGTTAAATTTTGTGCAGGGAAAACGATGGAAATTGTTATAAAGCTGTTTTTCCGCCCGAATATACGTTTGTTTTTCGTTCTCAAACTTACAACCGACCATTTGGTTCACCGTACCTTCTCTCAAGTCATATGAACGAGAGACCTAAGTTATAATTAGACGAGGAAGAGAAACTGAATAGTTTCTTGGACCTAATTTCTTTCACATTTAGAAAATATCAATACTAGGGATGAGTCGATTCCACTTTTTTTCGATTCCGATTCTTTCAAATCGATTCCGATTCCATCGATTCTTGTTCCTAATAAACAAGTAGGATATTAATATACCAGTAGTGTACGACTATTATTTAAATTCAAGATTGGCTAAAATAAAATAACAAAGACAATTAAGTCGCTCAAAAAGTATATTTATTTACAAATAACAAATATATCCTCAGCTCATAGAGAGGGTAGATTAAAAGTACAAATTGATAGCCTACACCCACAATTACTGAGACAAATATGATGTGATAAATGAAATTTTATTTGAATATTTATCTATCTGGGGACCTGATTAGTGTGGTGGCTAGAGTACTCGTTAACCACACGAGCGGCCAGGGTTCGAATCCCTTCAGAGAAGGATATTTTTCAGAGGAAACCCGATCTCTACTCGAGTGCCATGTGGAGGGCACTACAGGTACAGTACTCCGTCTGTCGGATGAGACGTTAAACCGTGGTCCCCTTGGTGCCTTTCGTTAAGAGCAGGCTAATGCCGACGCTGGGTTTCTATCCACCCTTCCTCCCTTACCTATCCCTTATGGCGCAAATGACCTTAGCTGTCGGTTGCCTCCCCAAATATCCAATCCAATTTATCTATCTTGAATCGACGGAATCGGAATCGACTTTACGCGATCGATTCTCGATACAGATTCTAATCCTGAAAATCGATGGAATCGAGAATCGACATTTGCATTCGACTCATCCTTACTCAATAATACATGAGTGTATTCTTCACTTAGAAGTGAGGACAACCAGAAAAAAATACAATAGAAGAGGAAATAGAAAATGGCTCGGAATAGAAATATATTTTGCTTTTTCGACAAAAATAGGAACCCAATTAATTCGCTCTGCAAATAACGACGATTTGAGAACTTAATTGAGGGAGTGCGGGAAGGAAGGACGAGGAGGCACTGCGGCCGATTTGGGAGTCTCTCATTTTGCAACCGGAACAGGTTTCTCTGCCGTCCTCTTCGGATGAGGTTTTCCTTTTCCAAGCCTCTGAGATTGCCTTTCTCCATGAATGGACCAGGAATTGCCGTTCGAACGATTTTTCCTCCACATCTCCAGGCTATGGATAGTTGAACGGAGGTCGATAGTGATGACCACTCACCCATTCTAATTTCATCCCATCCCTCTTTTTCTTTCAAAATGAAGCGCATCAGGCATAATAGACAGACGAGGCGGAAGACGGTGGAGTGTTATTCTGTTCAATTAAGATAGTTTGAGCGAAATATCATTTTCCTTAGAAAATCAATGAATTTGGTCTCATTCTAAAGAAAAATAACTCACCCTTCTAAAGACACAAAAAATTCAGCCCCTTACCATATTACTTTCGGGGATATTTGCCAAAATACACGACATCCCTTTTACATGGGAAATGGTACCTGCATGCACTCCAGAGAGATTTTATTTACAAAATGAGGAATTTATAACAATTAGATGTCGTACAAAACTAACAGCGTGTAGTTTGTATGTTTTCTCAATTACTTACCATTTCTGTCATATAAAACAATATAATTGTAAAGTTAATTATGCAATGTTTAATTGGTGTCCTACAGCTGGTGAAATTAAAACGTATAATTCGAATATAGTCTCCATTATGACTAGGGAACTATCTCGCTCGGACTATCTTAAGCTGTGCGAGTTATCGCTGACCTCCACGGAAACTATGACCTCGACTCTGGCGATGTAAAGGAATCGAAGAAATGGACCGAATGCCCACGTGATCTCAGCGTGTTGAGCATCGTGGAAAGGACGTCGAGACGCCTCGCGCCACTCTCACGACCTGCTTCCTCAAAATCCTTCCCAGAAGTACTGCGCTTACATCACGCGCGCAAGGAGGGGAGCGGCCACACCGCCTCTTCTCCCTCCCCCCTCCCCCTCCCTCCCCCCCACCTGACTTCCTCCCGACACGCTATTTCGGGAGGGACGACGTTTGACGTCTTGAGTGATGGCGTTCTCCGGACGCGCGGCCCGCTCTCGGCAGGGGAAGGAGGGGGATAAGAAGAGAAAGAGGAGTGGGAGAGGGACAATATACAATCCTCCCCTCCTCCTCGCTTATTTCTTCTTATTTCTCCTCCTCATTCGCTATTTGTCATCTTAGACGCTGTACGCTTCCGTGCCCTGTTTCCCAGCGACGGCTTACAAACAACAATAATGATAATAATGCTTCTTCCATCATCCATCCCACTCGCGTCCCTCCCCTCTGATCTCTCTTATTCTCTCCTTCTCCCTCCCCCATTCCTTGTTACTCTCTCCTGCGCCCTCTTCCTCCCTCGAGTCAGCCTCCAGCCACTTAAGCCCTTTTATTATTTCGCGTTCCCTTATGGCCAAAGGTTCTGCTTCAAGTCCCGCACTCATTTTTTTTATTATTAATGAAAAAAGCCAAGCTTCTCTTTCTGTCGGTCCACAATTTCCTAATAAGGAATCACAGATATGGAGTCCATTTTAATCACTTGCAGTCTTTTTTTATTTTGTCTATTTCAATTACAAATGCTGCGCGTACGAAATCGAGACGAACGCGAAAACGAATCGAAATCGAAAAGAAATATGATGAAGATTCTCATTCCTCGATTCTAATATTGTGTGCTGCTCGAAAACGCGAAAACTTCGATACTTCCACTCCCTCCTTGTTGGCCTTGTTGGATACTTCGACTCCTTATGAGGAGTAGGGCATATCCTATCTTCAATCTTTTCCTACTTACCTCTCGGTTTTTACATTGCTCCCTCCTCCTCCCAGCCTCTCGCTCGTATGTCTTCCCCTACCTCATATTTCCACCTTCTTCCTTGCCCTTCCCAGCCACAGCTCCAATCTTTGCACTCGCTTCACCTCGTATGCATCACTCCTTCCGTGGAAATTCCAAAAAATACCTATCTGCTTTCTTATGAGGTTTACAAAAACTATCTGCTTTCCTATGAGGTACATACTTACTTTAAGGGCCGTATTTATAGTCGTTACCTGGGTGTCCCCCATGTGTGAGGAACCCCGTGGCTCAGAAATTGTATTCATAGTCGTTTCCCAGGGGACTGTGTTCCCTTAACCCTCCCCCAGCCCGTCGATTTCCTTGGTACAGCATGAAGCTTACCCAAAGCTCCCCTAACGCAGTACTGCTGCCCACGCGAGGAACGAATTGTTACTACTGTACTAATGGCAGAACACGGTAACATCAACAACTTTCCATAGTAACGTTTTCTGTTTACAGACACGGGTACTTATTGAACCACTCTCATATTCCTCACCATTCATATTACATAAATATAAAAGTAATATTGTAAACATTCTTTCATATTATTTCAATCATTTTTCAACACCCTCGTGAAACAGTATACTATATTATTGTCAATAGCGTGCATGGTTACGGTGAAAAATGAGCATCGAGAACCATTCAGCGGAACCATTTATATGTATTTTTCCGCGGGATTGTTCCGAAGTCTCTTACTCAGGCGTCCCCTGGCTGGGTGTTACCCAAGTAAGGTTTATGAATCGCTCAGCGCAGGGGACCCCTAGGTGTTACCTGGCTTGGGGATACCCAGGTAACCCCTAGGAATACGACTATGAACACGCGCATAAGTATCCAATTAACATATTCATTTCTTTTTCTATCTTACCTAGCTAGACTTACATGTCTCCGCAATGTAGGCCATTGTGGGCCTCACCACCATTTCATACATTTTTCCTTTCATACTTTCGCACAGTTTCTCGACACACCGTATTCCACTCATTTTCCTCCAATGGGATACGTCGGATCCCAGGTCTCCATTCATCCTTCAACAGGAGTGTTCCCGGACATCTGCATCTCCTCTCAGCCAGTAGTATTCCTCCTTGCAGTTCCACTGAGCCATCACCGTGGTCGTTGGACACCATATACTCGGTTTGTGTCCCACTAATTTACATCATCCTTCTCTCCTCTAGAGCCTTATTCCATTCTTCTAATATCTACTGTAACTCGGCTCGGCTATTTTCACACGGAACAATGTCATCGGCAAACATCATACCCGCATGATACCCGATACCCGATGCATCGCTTCGGACACCTCTGATTACTACATCCAAAATTAGATAATACAAGTGAGGGCTCACCTCTGATGCATTCCGACTTTCACAGTAAAGCCCTCTGTCATACCGACAATTCCTCTAACCTGTCTCATAGTTCCCACGAAACCCATCCTTGACTAATTTTACGTATTTCTCTGGAAGTCTTCTTCTGTCATACACATACTGGTCATTCTATAGCGATAAAATTGCTCAAAAGTTATAGTTTTTGCAAACCCGTCCCCTTGACGACCAATAGCATTGTTGAAGTCGATTCTCTCGTGCAAATATAGGGAATTAATGTTCGTAACGGATCGTAACTGGGAGCGATCCATAGCGTTTGCCATAAGGAAAGCATACTCCGAGCAATGGTAAATTACTTTAGGAAGCTGTCAGAAGAGAAAGTATGTGGTTGAATGAGTGATAATCATACATTGCATAGAGCAGTAGTATTATGTTGGTTTGGAGTATAACATTTGAAAAATGGAGGAAATAGGCACATTATGAATGTATGGTGGCGACCGCCCATTGAAAATAAATTGCTTGCTGTAAACCAAAGTTGAGCATCTTTACAAACATGAAGTATAATTTTAAGAAACATGGAATTATCACCAGCATGGAGTTCAATTCAAATTAAATTACTTCATAAATGACGTGGGTTTTAATCATCACTACTTAAAAGTAGGATGGAAAGAGTCAGGAATGAGTGGGTAATAAATGAATGTGGGTTAGATGCTCCAGTAATGGATATATATGAAAGGAGTGTACTTCGTTGGTTTGGCCATGTTGAGAGAATGGATGAGAGTCGAACACCGAAACAAAAGAGGTTTGCAAGGATAGGTCAGTATGGAGGAAACTATTGAAGCAGAGTTGGGTGTACAAATGTGTGTTTGTGAGTGTAACTCTGTGACTGCCAACCCCGGAAGGGAACGGCGTGATTGGTATGTATGTATGTTAGACTATCACTGAATAACATGGGGTGGGTTGTGTGCACGCACTACGTTACCGAACCATGATTTTCTCCACGGAATGTTACTCGCGATTTGAATGACTGATGCGTGTATCGACATGGGGTGTGTGTGCAAATTCGACTTTTCCTTCCTTATCTTCCAAGTCCTGGCCCCGAGTGGTCGAATAGTGGTGGGAGCGGGAACCATATCCACTGGTATACAAAAGCTGCTAACTTTCCTGATTATCGACTCGAAAAATAAAATACACTGAAAAATCAGAAAAAAAGTAGGGCTAGCTGAAACGCCTGATTTGCGTGTATTTTTCAGGATGAGAGAGAAAGTACACTGGGGAACAGAGCCATGCAAAACTGCATCTATACTTCTCTCGGCTGCCGGCATAATGGAGAATGCACACACTTGAGTCTTAATTCAACCGAGTCTGGATATATTCGGCCGCTTACTCGACTCGAGTCCCTCGTCAGCCGGTGATAACACTCGAATCCATTGCGTCCAAGAGGCTGGCCCGTACTCGGCCTCGCTCGGCTTCTCATCCATTATAAAGTCAGCAACTTACTTATCCACCAATAAAATGTGCCGATTGAGCCTTGTAGCGTTTCCCATGCTGGTTCGAAGCTTCAAATGCCATGAATGCCCTCTCGAGTCAACAGTCAAACCAACACATTTGGGTTGATGCCTGAGATTTCCAGATGGAAGATTGGCGCGAACGAAGGGAATCACAAAAACGACAGGTTGTTGTCCAAGGGCTCTTAAACTCGAGAGACGCCTTCCACGCTTTGGGCGCTTTTGCGAGAGCGCCCCACCGCGATGGGCCGCGTCCAGGATGAGAAATGACCGCGAACGTCGACGATCACAGTATGAAAGAGGAGGAAAAAAACACCTCTCCAATCCATGACTCACCTCTGCCCGACTCGATTTTCAATATTCGCCATAAACATCGTCGTGAAAAATCAAAGGAGCGGCCCATTATCTTAAAGTTTCCATTATTCCTTCGCCAAAGTTCCTTTTTTATTTTATTTGTTCCCTCGTCTATTTTTCACCTCTGCTCCTCCGAGATTGAGTATGGACACACTCTAAGACTGGGCCTCTCGCGGAGTCATCCATTCAAGCGCCGTCAATCAACGCCACCTCGCGGGATAATTTATTACTCGCATTTGTCAAGCGCACGCCGAGGTCACGGGGATTCTCTCTCACCCCCCCCTTCATCCCCATCCGCCCGTCCCCACCCCAACAACCCCCTCCTCTCCCTTCCCCCACACCCCCATCATCGTAACATCCGGGGCGGGTGGGAGGGAGGGTTGAGTGGAGAGGGAGAGGGGGAAACGGATGCAGACGCCACAAGAACACCCCCCTCCCCTCCCATTCCGCAGCCAATCCGCATTCAGAGGATGACACTTTCATTCTTTACGAAAACGTACTTACTAGGAGAGGGCGCGCGTTGGAATTCAATTGGAAAAAATTTAGTTTCGTAGAGTATTGTGATCTCCAATGACTTGGCATTTAAAATTCATATGCTACCTATAGAGAATACCATACAGGTATAATTCATTAACAAACCGTTGGGAGGATTGGGTGAAATATGATCCTACTGTAATTTCACAGTAATTTTTACCTTGACCACGTAGACAAATTAATGAAGACCTCAGGTACCTATAAGTTCCTTATTAATGCCCATAGAAGTATTGGCTACTTGGTAGGATACCGAAGATATAAAGGACGGACAAAATAAAAAATGGTGAACTGTACAGATGAGTAGGAGAGGAAAGGGCACTTTGGCACATTATACAGAAAAGAAGAACAAGTTTGATTGGCACAATGGGTTTGTGAAGAACAATTGATTTTAAAATTGAAGGGAAAGTCCCCAGAGGAAGACCTAGGAATAATTTCGCGGACCAAGTGAAGAGGGAAGTGTGAAGGAAGTAAGGGGATTGGCATTAGATGCAGGGAAGAACGGTGGGTTGCAGTCAACCAATCAAATGATCGTACGACCGAAGATGACCTCAACTTCCCTTATACTAAATGCGTAAATGTGAAATGATTGATGATTGTTTATTCTTTTAACCTAACCTCCTTTTTTTATACGTATCCCTCCGGCGATGAGGTCGCGAGAGAGAGAGGGAGTGTGAGTGAAGTCATGATGGGACAGGCGTGTGGCTCGAGTGGTCGAATCGGGATGGACGGCCGGAGATGATGAGGGACGGACGAAGAGAAACCGTCCGCGTGACGGACGGACATGCATGCCCACGCCGCAAAACGGCCCCGTCCGATGAAAGACTCCCGTGAGACGCCGGACACGATCGACCTGAGGACCGCCTGTCGCCGTGTCTGAACCGACGGCGGTGGCACATTCGGACAAGATATTCTACATGGAATATCTGTTACCGCATGGTAGTTAAATATTTCCAAACAGCACCCGGTAAACAAAAGGTATCAACAGGGCGCGTGACTTAAGGATGGGACACAATCAACGTGTACGTATGACGCGAGACGTTAACGGAACAACTGGAGACGGGGAACGCAAATCAGCGGTCACAATCGACGTTAACGCAGCCCGGAGTAAAAAAATTGACTAACTCAGGTGCAGCTAAGAGATCAGGTGTAAACAAGTGTGGAAGTAAATAAGTTGTCACAAAAATCCAATGGGGAAGAGGACGCCTGGGTAGCTTAACTGGCTAAAGCACTCGGCCGGAAATCGAGGGATTCGAGTTCGGATCCCGGTTAAGGCGGATGATTTTTTCTCTGTAAAAATTCGCATAAATAAGTTGTCTTCGCCGAGAGCAATCTTCAACAGTTGGATGTATCTGTTTACTATACTTTCCCGTCGGCAATCTTTCCGCGTATTCCCCTTAACGGCTCACGTCACACGTACACGTATATTGTGTCCCAGCCTTTATTACCGAAGAATCCCTCCAAAATAAATGTGATTAAATAATGAAAATTGTGCCCTAAGTGCCGTATCTATATAGAGAAAAAAACCGTTATGGGACAATTTTGAGCACAGAGCTTCCTTTTTCTCAAATATAATGATAAAATAATTCGAATGAAATGAGGCTGGCAGCTCAAAGAGTTCTGGTTTTCACCTCTCTCACTCGCTCCGCGAAGTGAGGGTGAACAAAGGCTTTTAAAACTTTGTCTGGAATAAACTGCGACACATTTATAATTAATTTAACTCGCAGCATGTCAGTAACGATACGTATGTATATTTTTAGATATTGTCATGGTCGAAAGCCTACTCTCGTGAAATAATTTAATGTCCTGGAGAAAACACAGCATAGCAAAGTTAAGCGACCAGCACCTGACGACAAATTTACGTAATTTGAATGCATCAAACTCGTTAATGTTTGCTGTTAATTCACGCTCAAACGGATATTGATAACCAGTTATTAGTTTATAAAAAGACTTGCAATTTATTTAATTTCAACAGTTTAAAATCAAGTGTTCCACTCCTATACGTTGAGTAAAATTTATAGTGTGAGTATTTACTATGGAAGTGTGTAAAGAAGTATGTATGTTGTATTGGCGATTAGTTTTCATCAACTAAAAGCAGAGAAAACCATATCTCATATATTTTGCATGAAAACGTATTGTAATTGTTTTTCCAGTGATGGGCAATTCAAATATCTAGCAGCTGGTTCGAGTCTCCTCGCGGGTAAAACCCTACTCACCCCCCGGTCTGAACCTCTCGCTTATCACCAGGATGGGTCATTGGTGGAAGGAAGGGTAAAATGATGGGGTTGGAGTGGGAAGGGTTAGTGAAACACAGCCACTAGGAGGGCAACACCATGAGGTGGATTGCCGTCAAAAGGACGACAACGGGCCCCGTTTCCCCCTAGTCCTCGTATCTGTTGGGTTTCCCCAGCAACGTCAGACGAGTCACCGCCAGTCTCGCTTATGCGAAGACTTTCCACACATCTTTTGAGAGCCAGCGAAGCCCATTACCCAAATTATTGGAATACGGTGTCCACTGGCTCTCTTTTTTTGGCAACGTTTTGGTAACTCGTACTGTAATTGTTTTGCCAGTGATGGGCAATTCGATATATCTACCAATGAGATTGGGTGCCATATTGCGCCAAACGCTTGTCCCGTTCCACTTGGTTTCCGACTCAATCAGCCAAACAATCATAATTAGTCGCCGATGGTTCTTCAACACTCGAGCGCACTTTTTATCCTTAATCAAGATCATTTCTCTCATTAAAAAAGAGATGTTTCTCCTCTAAGTTTTCTTCTCATTTAAAATCGGTGATTAGAAACCTAGATTAGAGATTTCATGGAAAATTATCTGCTAACATGCAACAATATTATTTTCACGCCACGTTATTATTTTCACAATAGAAAGAGCACTCAGTCCTTTGCCACCCATTAGATATTTTAACTCTCGAACAAACAAATTCCCTGTCAGGAATAAGTGAGCAGAATAATAAGAAACAGAGCAAGTACGTGAAACTAATTTATCGCAATATTTTTAAACTAAGAGATATTTATTTTCAGTAAGTACATACTAAGCACAAAAAATAATTCACTGCTAAAAAAGCGAACATAAGATGGAGCTTCCTAACGCAAGAATTCAATTAAATATCGCCATGCGTCGTGATGTCGTGATGAAATTAAAAATACATAGACCTTACCCGCTGAACAAAGAAGAGAATAAAACTCTCCATAGATATGAGAAAAAACTCGATTGATTTGAAATGATTTGATTGACATAGTTTCATAAAATTCCTTTTATCATTCAGCCTTTTTGAGGTTGCTCCTAGGACAGTGAAACTTCTAGCCTCCTTATTTCTTTATTCCATTCCGGCTTGGTTGGCTCTTTGAGGAGGCGACCGACAAATGAGGTAATTTACAAACCGAAAGACAACTGGTTAGGTTACTAGGAAAAAAATTTCTAGGAATTATGAAATCGAACTTAAACCAAAAAGTCCCATTTCAGATCATGGTGTACACTCCCATTTCATGGATTGCTTACTGTATTAGGGTAAGTTTGGGAATCCAAAAAATAATTCTTTTCTAAATTTACTTCGGCGGAACTATGAGGCATACGTAAGAAAATGTTTTTGAATCGAATAAATGCAATACTCAGCAGTGTAAAAACCTACTCTACCTTACTGACTTTTGTCAGATTTGGCTAAAAACCTCTGCATGTGTAAAAATCGGCAAAAAAAACCACGAAAAGTGGTTAATAACTCGAAAACTTGAAACAGTCACGGGGGTGAGCGGGGATGTGAGAGTGGATGACGTGAACATCATTCGAGCAAGGGGTGGGAAGGGGTGCGAAAGTGGCGACGGGTGGCTGACTTTTCTCTTGGCTAACACTGAAGTGTATTACATACGACGCCTTTCAAATTAATCTTTATTACTTCACGCTGAAGCTTCTTGCTGGATATAAGCTACTTGACGTCATACAAAGACAATTGAATCGAGACTCAATTTAGTTCTTAGAGCTTTGATGTCTCTGCCAGTGTATGGGATCCTTATGAAGCGGAGTTGATATCGGAATTAGATGGCGCGCAGCGAAGAGGAGCTAGATTTGTAAAACGATGCTACGATAAGTTTACTAGTGAGTCTGGATTGTTAGAAGAATTGGGATGGGAATCACTATCACAGCGTAGGTTAAATTATAGGCTTAACCTCTTAACTAATTTCAGGAAACACATTTCTCTGACGACGTAAACAACATACTATTAACCCCCTCGTACTACGGCAGATTAGATCGCGCCAATAAAATTAGAGAGATAGATTGTAGAACCGATAGGTATAAAATATCATTTTTTCCGCGTACCATTCGGGACCATAACAGCTGTGATCGTCGCCATGAATAGTGCGAATAGTGACATTAGCTAGACTGTAGATCTTTCTCTTTATATTCTCTACGTTCTTATTTCTACATGATGTAAATAGTGATGTTCTTATTTATGCAAGATATTTTGAATCTGTAGTAGTAGTCTTTACATCACTTGCATGTTGGAAGGATTGACGATTGGCGAATGTTTCTTGGTTAGTAGATTTTTAATTGGCACTTTTCATGTGTGGTACGCTGGTTTCAATGTAGTTTCGGTGTTCTACCGAATAATTCATGCATGCCTGATGTGGAATCACCCCCTGCCAAGTAACCTTTGTATGGCTTGCAGGGTATTACGTAGATGTAGATGTAGTAATGGTATATTTAAAGTGATAATAGAAGACACTTTTTCCGGCGATACTCTGAAGATCACTTTGATATTATTCATATTGAATTGAGTACACGGTATGATTCCACACTTTATTGCTCCAACCAACCCAGGATTCGGCATATTTTGCATTTTTCAAGACGACAAGCTTTGCATGTTTTGCCCTCGTTGTCATCCGTCTTCTCACCCCTCTCTCAGAGACCAAAACTAACTATTCCCTACTGTCCGGTACATTCTATGTGAGGGCGAACTGCGCAGAGCTTGTCAACTTGATAATGGAAACCTGAGTCGGTAGTAACATAAAACTCAGGAACCATACTTTGTATCTTGTTTCAATACGAACAGAGTGATTATGATGATGTCAACATTTATACGGGTTGCGTTCGCGTATGTTGTTGGGTATCACAACAGTTTGGCCAGCTATCCTGCTGGCGTCCTCAGGTGAAGGATAGCTAGAAGGTTTTTGGTTCATTCTTATATTTGCAAGATTTGGCGCCAAAAAACGACCAATGCTTCGTCCAATCATGGTGCATAATCGTGATTGTGCGGGAGTCTTATTAATCATTTCCATGCACTGTGTAAGGGGTCGATCCATCTTCTCTGTGGAAGTTTATTGGCGTTTTGATGATTTCTATAAATTCTCATTATATTATTTTCTTTTGCTATTAGTTTTCCGTCTTCAAATTTTATGGTGTTCCCTGGTTCACTTCGTGCGTGCTCGGTCCACAAATACTATTTCATTGGATTTGGCTAAACTGCAGTCTTTGCCCGAGAAATGAAATTAACCTTTACCATTTTCCTTCTAATTGATGATATTACTCATAGAAGTACGAAGGGGACTCTTTAAAAGCAAATTAACTATCGATGTTTACTTTAGTTGCTAGGCAAAAAGGGAGCCTTACCAAGCTGAGGTAGGCCCCTCGGTTCCTTCGCCAAAATGAGGGAGCCTTAACCAATCTGAGGGAGACTCAGACCGGAGGTTAGATATGAGTGAGGAGCCGGCTCCCTGAGGCGAGACTCTCGTTGCGGGTCTTTACTCTATCGCTGAAATGGATTTCTCACAAGCATCTTCAAATCTTGCACTTGATATTTGACTTTTCTTAAAGTTTCTTTAATTTCTTTTTTTAATCGCGGGAACCTTATCCATGATGTATAGAATAGGTTATATCATCTGTTTATGCTATACACTTCTTTTTCTCATGGAAGAGATAATGCGAACAGACGTCGAAAAATATTTTAAGCATATGAATGGTGTTAATGCTCTTAGCATTAAAACTGCGGTGAGGGGTGTTCATTTCTCACTGCAGTTTTCTTTTTAAATGCTCGGAAACATCGCTCCGCCTTTGTTAGCGATTTTCCTTAAAATTGTATCATCGTCTGACATTTGACTCATCAGCTGCTAAGATGGCTTGGCAATTTGTGATGGTCTAATTTATCCATGTAACCCAATGTAGTTTACGAAACTACGGGCAACAATGCAATTGCAAGAACCTGCAAAAATTGTGAAAAGGGGAACATCCACATACTTGCACTACACTATGGATGTGCTAAAAATGGTGCAGTAACTATTCCTATAGATGTATTTGGCAAGCAACCACAGTTATACGAACAGAGACTCTGAATTTATGCAGGAATAAACGTAATGTTAGCAAAACGCTGCAGGCAAATAAGAATTAGGAAAAAATCATCAAATTTGCAGCAGCACTACCTATCGACTCTTCAACTTCAGTCTCAATCCTCCTCTATTATGGTCTCTCATAGATCGCAAAAGATGACATTTTATAGGTACATATTTTCCCTTGCCCTAATAGAAAATCATTTCCGCTGTCTTGTCTTTGATAGCTATTCATTTACGCGGGAACTTGTATAATTATCATTAAAAATTGATTTCATGGGAAAAAATATGACAACGCAATTCCACGTATCACGTTCGAAATCCGCTGCGCTAGATGCTCGCGGAGATTATAGAATGCTGAGTGACTGGCCTGAGTCCAAGGAGGGAAGTTATCTACATCTACATCCACATAATACCCCGCGAGCCGCCGCTTGGGCGTTTGGCAGGGGGTGTTAGGTCACCAGCCGTGTAAAGGGGTAAGTTTTTTGGAGATGGAATGGTGACATGAATTACAGGAGTGTATTTAGTGGAGCTCAATTTTTATTGTGATCGCTTATTGTTCGCGGAAAGAACGAGTTTTTATACCTATCTGTTCGGCAGAGTATCTCTATTATTTTATCGCATCTGTCAGACCTAGAGATGAAGTGAGTAGTCATGATAATATTCTCTAAGTTGCTCTGAAAAATATCAGTTCTGAATTTATCAAACAACGTAAGCCTAGCGTCTAGCCGCCGAGTCTCTAGGGGCTCCCACCTTAATTCCTCTAAAAGTTATGAGACACTATATGTACGCTCGTAGCAGTTTTTAACCAAGCTTTCCTTTGTATTTTATTAATTTTTTTGATAAAATCTATTTGACCATGGTCCCAAATGCTCGCGGTGTATTCGAGGTGAGGCCTAACCAGAGCGAAGTATATAGTATTTCTCTTTGACTTTTTTATCCGAGGACCTTCCTATTATACGCTTAACAAAACCTAGTTTCTTTAATGCTGCGCCACGTATGTTCTGAATGTGCAATCCTCACGATATATCAGAAGTTAAGATAATTCCAAGATATTTTACTGTATCTGAGGATTTTATGTTTACTTCACCCACAGTATAGGTATGGCATTTTTGTGATGACTTTCGCAGGAAGTAAACTGGGATGCATTTGCTAATATTTAATTCTAACCCCCACTCCTGGAACCACGAATGAACGTTGTTTAAGTCTGATGACAGAGCTTCGAAGTCCGCGACGTAGTTCATTTCACGGTACCTTATCGTCTGCAAATAATCTTAATTTACTGCTAAATTGTAAACTTAGGTCATTAATATAGATAATGAATTAAAGAGGGCCGATTACACATCCCTGAGGAACACCGGATGTGACTTCGACCATATCAGAACTAAAACCATCAATAACTACTTTTTGTTTTCGATCACTGACAAAGTCCAATTCACTATTTTTCTATTAACTCCGCATAATTGCAATTTATATATGAGTTTTCTGTGAGGAACCTTTTTGAATGTCTTCTTGAAATTAAGGAATATCGCGTCGACTTGCTAAATCGATTCGCCTGATTTTAGGATATCATGAAGGAAGAGCGCAAGCTATGTTTCGCAGGACCTGCCCTTACGGAAGCCATGCTGACTGCCATGTAAGAATATACGATTATCCAGGAATGTCATAATATTACTAACGACAATGTGTTCGAGGATCTTGCATAAAAGTGATGGTCCACGTTACACGAATGGCCTAATCTAGAGAGCGGGATTCCGTGTCTTTTCATTCAAATATTCCGGTGACGATGATGTCGCAGCTCAGCGAAGAAACCTGGGTCGTCAGTAGAATCTTTCATATGGAATATTCAGTTTTTAATTTCTAACCATGAAGTTATTTCACAAAACCACGCCGTTTACTATCACTTTCTACCGCGGAGAAATCTCAGCCCAGTGCGTGTGCGAAATACGTTCTTCACTCGTTGGTATGAGCGAAACCAGCGTTTTCATTACGATTTCTAACCCAAGTTACTGATCGACTAGGGTCAGCCAACCGCGGTTAGAAATTCAATCACAGTTGGCACAAACTGGCGTTTCCATTACCAAACTTAACCATCATAAGGACTGGCTAGCGTTGTGAAAACAGTGTATAAAGCGGTTCTTCCAAACAGAATCACGACGTTAAGGTTTATATCACGATGCACGCCTTGACATTGGCGGAGGAACGTAACAACGACTTAAATTCATAAAGTTTCATCTCTGCTGCCGATCGCTGTCTCGCTTGTCAATCGGCTTCACCTTGGCCTCTCTCCACCCTCCTCTTTTCATCCGAGACGTACACACATTCCTCCCCTCCCCCCTCTCATTCCACCCCCACCCCCTAAAACCTTCCCCACCCCCTTCTGTCCACTTCACCACGCGTCCATTCTGTCCACGACCCGAGCGCCACCTGGACAGTCGACCGTGAGTTTGTTACTGTATGTAAATAAGGGGACTCCCTCGAATGGTTATCTACAATGGCCTGTCGGGAGATATGGCCGTGGGAGGGCGGGACATTGATGGCCTCAGCCCCTCATCCCTTCAGCCCCCCCTCTTCCCTCTCTACCGCACCCCCTCCCCCTCCCTCCCTCGCAGTGGGACGCCGACTGGGATCTGAGTTGCCCGGGAGACGGACTCCCCCACCCCTTCCGCCCGGACCTCGAGAGCGTTATTTTTTCATCGGCTGATGGTCCACCTCAGCATCCGTCGCTTTCGATGCAAATGCCCTCCTTGGCGTTGAATGGAAGTTGCCTCGGATGGGTTGGACTGAAAGTACTGCAACCAATGACTATTATTGTTAAGGTAAAATGATAATAACGGTTGAAGGAAGATAAAGGTCTTTTTAATATCCACCCTATCATTTCTCAATTCACCAAAAGTGGGAAAGTAAGTGATTATTCACTAAGATTAGCAGGAAACAATTTTGGACTCACTTTACTCAAAACCTAATCAAACTAAAATATTAGAAGAATTTCAGGTTAAAATTGATTAAATGAGGCCTTTGAGTGGACTAAAGATAATCTCAAGGTACGCATCGAATAAGAGTATTCAGTGAGTCGCCGGTGCATTCGATTTTCCAAATAAAACTCGTCAAGGAGCACTCGGTGGCCGAGAAATGAGTGAGAAGAGAGTTATGAAGTTTGTGACTCCTCTCAACAAATCTTTGGGTTGATTGGCTTGCACTGATGTATTTTCTGTGGGAGTGACATAAAAAATGCACAATCATTCTTTTAATGTGCTGAGAAAATAGTCACATTGACGTCAGTGTTCGGGATCGCTTTGAGGCGGGCTAAAACACCGAGTTAGAACGCGTGCAGCCTAGATCGGCAGCATACTTGAAAGGCCGTTGTGATAGCCTCGTTAGTGATACTATGCCCTAGCAACAACTAGAATCGGAACCACTCTCAGACCGCTGAATAAAAATAAGACTTATGGCCGATTGCTCGAACGTTGTTTACCCGTTGCCGTGTTGCAGACGGTGAGCAAATCAGGAAAACGGCTTGCTCGAACGTTCTTTTGGCTAAACGATGTTGAGACAATGGCGTTTCACGTCACATCATCCATTTTTGAATTAGACATACCCATGTAGGTGGTTTAGCCGATTAGTAAAAAAATGGAGGACGTGAGCTCGACCGCCTCGTAGTTTTTGAAGAGCTTTCTTATAATATTTGTCAAGGAGGAAAGGTCGGGGATAGTTTAACCTCAAATATGTAATATTCTTAAAATATTTCAAGCAAAGATAAAGGGTAATGGAGGTAAAAATGACAATTCCAAGTAACCGTATTAACGTGAACGTTGAAATTCACAGGATGAACGAGGTAAGTAAAGTTTAGCGGAGTCTTAAGTGATTCACGTTGATTTTGGCTCTACGTTGCAACTTAATGATAAGTATTTAGAAACAAAGTAGTGTTTTTGTGCATAAATTGTGTTCATGAGTGATTAGTGCGGTGTGCAATTCCTAATTTAAACAGCAAACAGCACAAGCGAAGAAGACTTCATCTACAGGAATGGCAAAGATGTGCACTGCTACACTGCAACCAATTTCTCTCGACTAACTTGAAAGGATGGCTTTTGTGTCGCCAAATTGTGGCTGAAAGGCATTTTAATACTAAAGAAAGGTAAGAGATTTCGTGAATTATCACATTGTATGTGCGTAAAATAGCCGACGATCGTTGTGTCTCCACGGGTGTAGTTCTTTAATCTAAGTTTACAAAGTAGTCGCTCGAACAATCTGCTATTAGTCTAACGCGTACGATTGTAGAAAAGACCAGTCATAATTAAATTACTCGTCGAGCGATAATGCAGAAAACAACCATACCTGAATTTTAAATATCATCGAACGAAGGACGGAATGTTATTTTCACATTGGTTTATAGATATCGGCAGTGTAAGCAAAACACAGCGGACGTTTCGGAGGAAATAATAGTACAATTTTGGTTTGGAATAAAAGCTGAAACTTAGATCCTTAAACCCTTTTGATCAATGTTGTGATTGAAACCAACGATGTATATACATTTACGAAGAAACCGGGTTTAGTTTTCAATTCGCCACAGACGATAATATCATAACGCCAATGAATCGACGAGGAAATTCACTGTAAGTAGTCACGGAAATGTTAATGCCTCATTGATTTAATGTTAAGTGGAGTAATACGGTACAGTGATTGCAGTTAAGAATGATGATTGTGAATCTTATTGTGTAAAGGTACCGGGAGGTTTAAAATGTTCATATGCAACTGGAATGCTGACATTAGACGAGGCAACAACATTTTCCTACGGTAGATGAATTCCCATCAGTGGACGCAGAATTCACTCTTGAGGTATGTTGAAATTAATTACGTTTTGTAAGTGGAGAGTAAATGCAGTTAAATAAGAGTGGTTATATGACTAAATATCACTTGATAATTTCTCTTAGATGATCACCACATTTCCCTGTTCGTCCCGCGGTTAGAGGAATAATGTGAAGAAAATAGTAAGTTAAAATTAATGTGACGATGACAGATGGTGATGGTGGAGATAGAAATGTTGCGGCGATTTCCAACAAAACCCTGCCAGAGATTCAACAGAGAGAGTAAAAAGTACAACTATCCTGATGAGATTAATCAGTTGCCGCATTTCATATTTTAATGAACTTAATCTAACAGGTAATGTCTGAGGTATGGTGTTTTGTTAATTTCAATGTTTGACGTGAATTCAGAGATATGATCAATGACCTATTTACGTCAATAAATGACCTCATGATGTTATACGTCTTGCATCTTTCTTTGTTCATGAAATGCTTCATCAAAGAGGTAATAAAATCAGTATAGAATGATTATGACCTTGAACATTGACTGTGTCCTAAGCTTATTTTGCAGAGGGTATTTTTCCAATCAAAAAACGAGTGTAGTTTTTTAGCCTAGGTATTAGCCGTTCAAATAGTTTAGCTCTTGTTTCAAGGACAGAAACATGGTGCGTATGACTTTATCCAATATTATAAACAATATTTCAATTAATATTTGCTTTAACCGAATAAACCTTATTTTGATTAGTAAGTATGAGTTTCATGCACTAATTTTCTACCAAATGTAAGATTGAAGGGAAAAGTTGACAGGAGTGCAATGAAAATATTTAGCACAAAAATTTTCAACGAAATAAATGTATCAGATGGAAGTGTTTTTCATGTGTTTACAACAGTAAATTCTCTCTATGATGCACTTCAACTTTTGTAGCGGCAAACTCATCCCATTGTGTGATAGCCTTAACAAACAAATTATTGTTCTAATTCCTATTTTCTGATGTGATGCATGGTTTTTGGGTTATTAAGTTATAAAACTACCAAGTTTTGATGCAGGGAGAAATAGACATTATAATTATGTATTAGGTATCATTGAAGTGTAATGATGATTTGAGTGTCTATATCATTTAGTGCAGTGATAAACTTCGAAAAAGATTTGATCTAGATAAGACATACCATTAGAGCCTGGGGCTGCATTTGCTAAGAAATTGACAAGAGTCCTTTTTGAGATCACAGAGTTATTATCTATAATCTTAAAACTGGATTTATGTGTCGTAATATGTAATTATATTGTAGTTGCCTCATATGTTTTCAAATTTAATGTTATCTGCTCATCCTCTTCCAGTAATAACTTCCATATCATAAAGCCAATTATGTTTCGAGTACACTTATCAATTATTTATATGTAATATGTTATGATTTGGGACCATAGTCACCTCTATTGTCACACCTAATATCCAGTTAAAAATCATACTAGTGCAACTTCAACTTGTTTTTTAATTTAATTGGTGAGGTAACAACTTATTTTCCATAGGCCTAATTATAATTGCCACTGCTGGCTAAAATAGCCTGCCAGTTGGAATTAAACTAGTTAAATATATTAATGTCTTAAAAGTTAAAAATAAATCCTGGATATGAGGTTTAATATACGACCTTTAATGATCAATATGAAGAAAAATTTCATGATTAATGAAAAACATTGTCATGTTGGAAGAAAAGGAACCCACTGTACAATACTCAATGGTCTTTTTTCCTTAGATGAAAGCCTCCTAATAAAAATTTTATTTTCTATTGTATTTCTATTTCCACTAACATGGAAATGAGATGCTTATCAAAATTGCTTTCGTTTGTTAGTGTCAACCTAATTTGCAGTGCCAAATGATCAACAAATTTTGCTGTTTCAATATCTCTGTTTTGACCAATATGTTCCAGGCAACAAGCAATAAATAATGTTGAAGACCAAAACCTTTCTAAAACCAATCTCTCAAATTTGACACTAAATGCATTTTTTGTATCTCGTAGCCATTCTTCATTATGAAAAATATGCATGATATAATGAGCCAAAGCAATATTTTTGTACAATTCATTTAAGTTTTAAATACTTTTGATGTATATTTCTTGTGCTTTTAATAAATCAACCGAAATATAAATGAATTTTCCCTTATGTAACTAATTATTTTCATCACACTAGAATTCCTTTTGATAAAATGTTGGTATATCTTGCAATATATTTTGGAAGGTAAGGATGTGGTGACAAATAGCGAAGAAGACGGGAAATATGTGAATAGAGGAGAAAGAGGCATGTTAGAGGGGAACATTCCAGAAAGTCTGATAAGGAGGGTAAATTTGTGATTATGCCTTCTGATTTTTCCTTGGGGATCAAATTGGATAGGAGTCTTATGAGGTGGGGATGTGCAGAAGGATGGAGAAAGTTCGATGAGGGGAAAATAGACAAAATGTATCAGTGCAGGGCATGATATTCTAGGAAATGAGTTAACTTTAGATCGGCACTACTGGGCGATGACTGTTGATAGAGAAGGAATTAAAGGGATAATGGGATGCAGAACTTCATGATAAATAAGAGGATACTTAGGAAAGAGGAGAATGGCACTTAATATGTAAATAAATATGGGCCAGGTGGGGTGACTACTGGTTGTTCATATTCTGAATTGTGGTCATGGAAATAGATGCTTATGGCTGTAAAACAGTAGGTATCGGTGATTTTCATTCATATGTCGCTAATCCTAAGTTTGCTCGACGGAAGCTCTTCTTCTGAAACTTCTTAATTTAATGGAATTTCTCTTACTTCTTGGTAGCTCCTGCTCTTATCTCCTACTTGGTCCATGCATTTATTACAGGGTCTTCCTCTGGGGACCATTCTCTCTATTTTTCCTTCGGTTATGATCTTCGCAAAGTCAATGTCTCCCGTATTTTACAATGTCTCAAGTATTATAAATCCATCAAAATCTCTTGTGATCAGCGAATAAGCATTTTAAAAATATTAATATTCAGCATATTTTTCCTATGACTATTGCATCAGCTGTTCTCCATTAATTATTTTATACTTTGGCATTTAGCCATAGTATTTAGTTAGTTGATACCTCAACTTCCTACCCATGCTCGGGCCACTTGCAGTTTTTTTCTAATTATAGCCACAAATCTTATGTCCTACATTACTTCTTTTAAAATCTTAAATCCTTTCATTTTTCTGGCATTCTCCATTATATTTTCCTTTTTCCTGACATTAGCCTTCTTCAGTAGCCTTTACTACGGTTCAATTCACTATAAATGACGTTCGTGTTGTAGTTGCAACTACAGCAAACAAACAGCATCATGATGCTGATTTCTGAATTGAGTATAAGATTTCCAAGCTCAATAGTAGCTATTAATTTTAAAATCAGCTTCAAAAAATTGATTAACACGCCAACATTACGCATCAAGCATTCTACTAGTACGCGAACACCTAGTTCCTTGATTATCAAATAAACGACAAGACCAGTGAAATCGTGAGTTTGAACCCCGAACGGATGTAATAAAATAATGAATGCCTGTTTTGCTTTAATTTCCACTTGATTGAAATACTTGAAAAAAAACCTTATTCAATTATTGATTTTATGCCGATTTCTAAAAAAATCCTCTCTTGTTCTTAACCACTTACTGTTACTATGTTCGACTTCATCCAGTTGGGACTTTAATCTTATTATTTAAGAACACGCGGACCTAAGATTGCGCGCATTGGCAATTAACTAGATGCGTAATTTTCGCAAATTAAAAATATGATTTTGCCAGCCGCGACTAATCATCAGCTTCTACAACTTACATGCTCAAGATTAAAAGAAATGAATTAGCATAGAAGCACTACAGTACTCACATAAGAACAATTTACTGACCGCTAAAACATCTGTGTGTCTAGTAAAAAACAATTAGTCCCTTTGACAATTCACCTTCTGTTAATCCATTTTTACAATTCAGATTTCATTTCTCATTCCTTGGTTCTCACCCGTCGAATAATTTACAAATCTATTCTACCTCATCCTCGACATTCGGAAAGCATTTGCATAAAATTCAAACTTATGAGCCATCAAATTTTTTATTATTTATTGTTATGATTTTGTCATATAGAACCACTGAGGAGGTCTAATCATATCAAATGATTATCGATGCCAAGTTTGGCTTTCATAATTCGCATTTTTTTCGCATAATTTTCAAACGCATTTTTTTCATATTTCAAACCATAAAATTGATTTCTAAATCGCCGATGAAAAAACATTCTTTCATAGCATACAGACATATTTTCTTAATTCAATTGGATCTTTGAAACTCAGTTCGCTAGCCTAAATTCCTTTGTTTTATGACCACCTGTTCCAGCGTTGCCACAAACTCGCGAGCCAGCGAAGGCATCTCGCCGTTGTGTATACATTGTCGCGGTAGTCAGCGGCAGAAGAGCCTTCTAGCAAGCCGAAGTGAGGCAGCGGGTGGACATTGTCGCCGTAGACGATGATTGAACGACGACTCCTCGCAACGGATACACAACGTTCGAGCAATCGGCCCTTAATATTTTATGTAAATTCGAAACCAATAAATTTTCTGACGAAATTCTTTCCAGCATACAAAGGTCGATCAGATCATGAAAATTAAATTAGGGAAATTGACTGCAGAAAGACAGGTTTAAAATGTCATTATTCCCAAAAGCCATAAGAGATCATAAGACCTGCTAATGACTCTTTTAACAAGGTTTTTCGATAGGAGGGTAGCGAGTTAGTTAACATATTCCCCAATGCCTATATCCTGATTTGATACCTAACACTATTAGCAGGCAGTATATGCTTGCGGTGTAAACCATGTCTCTTAGTGCAGTTGTGTCGTTGTAATAGCATTCACACTAAGTAGAATTACTTTAACGTTTCAGGTACGTAAGAAAATTCCTCTTGGCAAGTTGTTGCAGGTTTTGGCTGATGCATTTGTAGTTGTGGTTACATTGAGTTAAGCAGTGTATTGTGTAATGCACGTTTTCTATAGCTCACCTCCTGCCAAACACTCTTGAGGTGACTCGCATGGTTTATGTGGATAATAATGTTATGTGAATAAACATTCATGATACATATCCTATGGATTATGTTATGCTTTATGTATATCTTAGTTTTGGACACATATCTTAGCTGCTCTAAACATCGTGGGATTAAATGTACACATCCTCATGTTTTACAAAAATGTGTCACCTTTAAAGTTATAGCATACTACCGGCCACTTACCACATTATATTTCGAGAGCTTTGTCAAAAAAATCCATTTTCCATGAGATATGATGTGGTTAGGCACTCCAGAGAGGCTTTATTCAGTATTAATCAGGAATAAATCTCGTCAGAACTTTGACAGTGAGCAGTTTTTACTGATTATCGACACTTTTCCAAAATGAACCAATTACTCACCGCAGTATTTATTACATGTTCGTGAAAAAATATTTCGTAATGAAGGCCTTTTCACGTGAAAAAATTCAAGTTGAAGACTAACAAAGATATATTTATTAAATTTTCGACCATTTCAGTCATATAATACAATGTTTTTGCACCTTAGACACTATATATGAACACTAAGTTACAAATTTAAAAAAGTTTTTGTCCACAGAGTTCAACTGTTTCCCCTTTACAGTATTTTATGCGCTAAATTCAAAAAATTACAGTTTTTCTCCATCACGCAATATTTTCTAGTGGCATCAAAATGAAAATTGAACACTTAAGATTCATAAATGAATAATAACAATATATTACTTTACTAAAGGGAAGTAGTTGTAGATTTTATGAAAAATTTGACTTCTAGTACGTCCCGTTTTGACCCGCGAGAGTTCAAGAGTAGTCCATTAGTTCAAAACAGTAGTAGAGAGTGTTCTCTCTTTCCGCCCGCAATTGGGAGAAACATGAGAGAAAGATATGAAAACAGGAACACAAAATAGTGGACTGTATCAAAGTAATTTAAACGGCCTTGTGCAATTCATGACTTACCCACGTTGTCTTCTATGACTGACAAAGTACTTGGCTTCTTAGTCGGCGAGACGCTCTCTCTCCCATATCACCAGAGCGACTGACATATCGCTCACAAACCGAAAGAGAAATGGCTCAAAACAAAAGAAAACTTCCGATAGATGTCGTGTAAAAGGAAAGCCACGAATTGCACTCTGGTGGCCAACAACACAACAAATTAGTGGCGCGAATACCAAACAAATAGTGTAAGCAATGCCTTACCCAACAAACTTTCAACCCACATTCTTACTCAAGTAGTAAACGAAACAACTACAGCAAATAAAGCATTGGACGTTTTAGGTGTCAGTTATCCTAAAATAATAAAACAAGTCGATATCCTCGCGGGCATAAGTGATCATGAGGTGATTTTTACGACCTTAAAAACAGCAGTCAAGTCCAGTGTAAAACCTAAACGTAAAAGTCTAGTTATTTGAAAAATGCGATTACATCAAATTTGAGGAGAGACGTTAGAAGATTCATTCATGGAATTCGTAGCTACAACGAAATACGGGAGTGCCGAAGTATTGTGGAGAAATTTTTGGATATTCTGCGTAAAGGAATTGATGAACATATACCACACAAATTAAAACGGAAGAATAAAGAACCTCGTTAGTATAACCACGAAGTACGGCGGTAGCTAAGAAGACAGAGGCAATCAAACAACTTATATGAAAATTCTATCAAGTTAGGTAACAAAACCACGGTACTTACGGGAGAACTTTGCGTCACTCAACGGTCAAAAAAGAAGAAAAAACTTCGCTATGCTGTAAGAAACTTCAAGAAAAGAGTCTCAGGTGAATTGCTAGAGGAAAACCACAAGTCACACTGGCCTGACGCGCGAGAGCTCCAGGGTGAATCTTCGACTGTAGAGTATTTATTGGTCAAAAATGGCGAAGTAGTCACTAAAAGTATCAACAAAGCCAGCTTAATAAACCAATACATCGAAAGTGTAAGTCCCCAGAGCTAGAAGGAATACTTGCCGCGTGCTCAAGGAGTTAGCGCCACAGATTGCACCATTCCTAGAAATAATATTTAGCAAGTCATTATCCGAAGGCAATGTGCCCCAAGACTGGAAAATAGCCAATGTCACACATATATTTAAAAAAGGAAATAGAAGTGATCCAGGAAATCATCAGCATATATTGCTAACATCGCCTTTATGCAAGACTCTCGAACAAATTGTTGTTAGCCCTTTCTAAATAAACGACACTTGTCACATGGCAATACGGAAGGATAGATTGCGCGAAACACAACTTGCGCTCTTTCTTCATGACATTCAAAAATCAGGCGAATCGAAAAAGCAAATTGTCGTCATATTCTTTGACTTCAAGAAAGCGTTAGACAAGATTTCAAGAAAGCGTTCCTCACAACAAAATCATTTTTCATTTGTAATCATGCGGAATAAATAAAATAAAGTGAACTGGATTCTTTAATTTCCCCGTGATCGCAAACAAAAAGTAGTTATTGATGGTATGAGCTCAGACACTGTTGGAGTCACATCCGGTGTTCCTCAAGGAAGTGTGATCGGCCCTCTTTTATTCATTATTTATATTAATGACCTAGGTTATCGAGTTAGCAGTAAATTAAGACTATTTGCAGACGATACACTCATCTACCGGGAAATTAGCGAAGACGCGGACTTAAGTACTGTCATTAACAACGTTCATTCGTGGTGCCAGAAGTAAATTAAAGTATAACAAAATCTTAGTAAATGCATCTCTGTGAATTTTGCTGAAGTCATCACACAAACGCCATATCTACACTGAAGGTGGAGTAAACTTTATGTAATCAGATAAAGCCAAGTATCTTGGAATTGCCTTCACATCAGACTGATAATGGAAAACACATTTGCAAAACATATGCGGCACAGCGTGAAAGATACTAAAACTTATCAGGCGTATATTAGGAAGGTCCACGGATGAAAACGTAAAAGAGAAGTGCTGCTTCGCTCTGGTCAGGCCACACATTGTGTACGCCGCGAGCAATTGGGACCATAGTCATAAAGATTTAACCAAAATAATTAATGAAATAAAAAGAAAAGCTGTACGCATCGTTATAAACTGCTAAAAGCGCATATCTAGTGTTTCTGAGCTTTTTAAGCGGTTAGGTTTCGAGCTGCTAGGGACTCGGGAGACTACACGCTAGGCTTAGGTTGCTTAATAAATTCAGAACTGGTGTGTTCCTGAGCGACATAGAGAATGCCAACGTCACTCTACATTTCTAAGTTTGACAGATGCGATGGAATAAGAAAGATACAATTCCGAATAAATCGGTACAAGAATTAGTTCTTTCAACGTTCAATAAGTGACCATTATAAAAACTGAGTTCTACACAAAACGTTCCCATAATACACTTCGCTATTTCACCTCCGAAAGCCTACGCACTTTTACACAGCTGTTGCACTAGCACCCCCTGCCACACTTCCATGCGGCAGCTCAAATGGAAGCATGAAGATGTAGTCTAGTAGCATATTTGCGCTTCACCTACCCTGATATCTTTGTTCCATGCTTGCAATATCTTGATGAAAACTTCAATATTTTCATCTGATATGTCCCCAAGGTTCTCAAGGGCAAAATCCAAATGGAAATGAAGGAAGTAGATTTGAGAGACACATTACAGCCAAAATGTTTTATATGATAATAGCCAGGGTTTCACAAGAAATGTATAATCGTCAAATTTCTTGTTCCTTAAGAAATCGTTCTCCACGTATTCAAATGAAATCCAAGACATCTCTTCCAAATCACTTAGTTTTACCTAAAATTTGCATCTCATCTTAGTTCTAAGCCTGGGGTTGTACAAAGATATATCCTTTTATTGTTTTGGCACTAATTTTGGGAAAATTTCCTATCAAGTGTAGAAATTCTTGTCCCATCCAGTGCCTTTACGAAATACGCAAGTTTGTTACGTTCCATCCTCTCAGCCGAGATCTCAATAGTATTACTTCTTTTCTTCGTCAGCTTTAATTCACGCACTAAATCATTAAGGTTCCCTTCTGTCACGAAGTTTTGCTCATCAAAAACCTGAAGCTTAAAGCTTAGATCCTATGGGCTAGCGTCGTCCTCACGAATATCTTCTTCAGAGCTTGAATTTTATCCTGGAGTTTCTGGAATAGGACGAACCTCATGATGAGGTCGGATTGCTGAAGGCAAATTTGAATATTTTATAATCTGACAAATTTTAAGCTATCCGGGACTAGCCACGGAGTTTCACTTTTACGGAGTCACCCGCAATGCACAAATGTGCGAATTTCCACAGAGAAAAAATCATCCGCCTTGACCGGGATTCGAACCCGGATCCCTCGATTTCCGGCCGAGTGCTTTAGCCAGTTAAGCTACCGAGGCGTCCTCTTTCCTGGCTAAAGCACTCGGCCGGAAATCGAGGGATCCGGGTTCGAATCCCGGTCAAGGAGGATGATTTTTTTTCTGTGGAAATTCGCACATTTTATAATGTGTTTTTACTAATAATCCCGGTTGTATTTATCACACAAAATTGGCCTAGGCAATGTGATTCGTTGGTTCTCTCCAAACCATGGAGACTGCAAATGGCGTGCGTCAAGAACTGCTTGCCCATTACGTCAATATTCTAGAATATGGAACACAGGAAATATGAGGAACCCAATCCTTGACCTGATCTCCTACCTTGCCACCGAAATGAAGGTTTTTGTTAAAGGCGTTAAGTCCATCCTTATGATGAGATGAAAAGAGAAAAAAAGGTCAATCAACATCATAACTTGCAAAAGGTTTCTGAATGGTGGAATCACAAGCGTGAAAATGTTACGATTGCGTAAAAAATATTCGGCAAAAATCAAATACAAGAGCAGTGAAAACGGAGCAGAAGCCTTTGGTGAAGTGACGAAACTGAGAAAGTGAATGTTGCTTGCGTCGCAGGAGTTGAAATAGAAGAAGAATCAAGAATTAAGTTAAATGCAAGCCAAAAGAACTGTGCGGGACGTAATAAATATGATTTCAGATTTGGACTTCCCGCATGAAAACGCCTATGGATCATTTAAATTATTACCTGGGACAAAAGATGTTTTGACTGGTGTATTTTATTTCATGCTTCTTTCAGCAGTTGAAATAAACACGTTAAATTCGAATATGGTCAATATTATGACTAGAGGGTAAAATATTGCTCTGACTATCTCAAGAATAAAAAAACTATAACATGTCACTGGAAGAAAAACTTGCCGATGTAATTTTATTAGTGATAACATTTTGGAAATGACTATTCTGAAAGACTTCCGAGAAGAAATTTTATTCTCACATACTTGCGTAGAAAAACTTGCGATCCAAAGCATAAAATGAGGAAACACCCGGAAAATCCATTGAAACTGGAAATTTAAAAAAGTAAGGAGATCGGGAGAAATATTGAGAGAATATAATCCAGATTTCGAAACGGAAAGTGATGAGGATGGCGGCGTCATTAAGGACAGGGACCCTGAGGTCATTAATAACCCTTGCATTGCTTTACAACATCCCTCCGTTCGACCGCCGACAACCCTCTCCGCTCTCTCACCCCCCTCTTTCCTCCCTCCCCCACCCCTTCTCTCTCTCCCCCCCCCCGCCAGGCTTAGTCCATTCGGGGTTCGGCCACCTGAGCCCCAGACCCTGGAGATGACCTGGAGAGATGGGCATCCCTCCCACCCCTTTCTTCCACCCTTAATGCGGCTCCCCCTCCCCCTCCACTCGACCCTCCTCCGCCGAAAGGCCCTCATTTGTTTGCAACTGTCGCCATTGGGCCGCTCCTGGCGAAAGGTTTGAAGGATTTCCGGGAGAGGGAGCTTAGCGCGGCGCATCCCTTGCGGAGTGGAGAGAATTACCGCTCGCGATGGATGGTTGACCACCCCCATCCTCCTCTCATCCCTTTCATTCTCGCCAATTACAGCATATGAATTCCCGGATCCGGCATTTCAGCGGCTCGTGGAGCGGTCACGTGTGTCAAGGCCGTCCATCCTGTCGACGCGCTGTACTTCTCCTCGAGGCGGAGGATTCGGACGACGGATAATATTGTCTGATGAAAAACGCGAACCTAATGTCTCTCATTCTATAGGTACAAGGTTAGTTTGGGATGACAGAAGTATTTTCCGCTCGGCATGCCTCCCAACGGCCAGTTGCGGGTTCGACTCATATGTATTCCATAAATTTATGAAACTCATTAACCATGGCATGGAAATTTAGAGTTGTACTAACCATGAGTATATATTATGGATATAGATGTTTGGCATTGTTGCCTAGGCTACGTGTTGCCTAAATTTCCACTTTTAGTTCACCCAGTCCTTGGCGACACTTCGATTAGAGTCTTTTCATTTGTTATTGTAAATAGACGTAGTTAATTGTTGCTAACGTGAGACTGTGGTAAATATTCAATAACGATCGGAGATATGAATTACTTCATACCTTAAATAATATCTTGTTATTTTTGTGATCAAAAAGATACTTTTTAAACGCTAGAGAGGAAATATCTATTCCAGGAAATGTGTAAGAGGTTTATAAAATGTCCATCGTGTGCCGACGGCGATGTTTGCCAGACTCTGATTATAATTTGAATGCATTAAGCGCATTCAGCTTATATAAAGAATTTATAATGCTTTGTTTAGACAGAACTTGCTTTGCACTAGGCTGTAAAACAGGGCATGCGTCTTCAAGGACCCAAAATAGGAGACTTGGATTGAAAAATAAGAATCTGTTCAATGCGGTGGTAAGTGCATTTCTTTTTACCTACACTGCAATGATGGCCATTGGAAATAATTATGAAGTCACCTCGCATTATTATTTAATTTCCGTATAGCGATATTCACGAAGTGCTAAGAAGTTAATTGTACATTTGTGTAATTAAATTTGGAGAGGAATTAAATATATCTGTAGACCGGACGATATTAAAAAAGTGTATAATTACGTCCCGTGTGTAATACTACATTTTTATCCACTGCATTATGATTAATTGTAAGTAAAACCCATGTATATTCATGGTAAAACAGTACGACGTGTTAATTTACAAACTATCGACTGTATTTACATTTGAACTTCCGTCTTTCGTCACTAGGCGGCATAACTTTCCAAAAAGTTGCTTGTTTACGGAATGGTAGACACCAGTTTTTGGCGACGAGAAAATAATCCATAGTATATATTCATGGTACTAACATTCAATTAATTTATAGGTTTAATATATGGTCTTATTACTTATGGCATGGGGAAATGAGTTGTCAAGATGGCGGACACAAAACGAGCCGCTGGGAGACTTGAATTTTCGAGAAAAGAGTATATATGTGACGACTGACACGTTTGTTTATTTTTGCTGACTAATTATTATGAGCAACAGCAAACAAACAAAGGATAAATCTTCATGATTTTTATCTAGCAGTGTAAATTGAACAGATATTTTAAGTAATAAACTATTAGTAGATAAGTAATGAAACTGGGAGATGCATTCCTATGACCGGAATATTTTTGCGAGTACAGTGGCGGAAGAAATTAACGCAAAATTTTTCGCGCGCCAGAATGCGGCATTTTTGGGAACTTCTAGAAGCAGTACACACTCCAAAGACTGGCAACACTGAGGAAAACATCGTCTACCGCAAATATTTGAAATCCGCCTTGCAGCTCACATTTGTCGAAGCCTAGAACTTAGTCATCTGTCGCCTTATTTTTGAGCTTTCGTCTCATATTATTCGCACATTCAGTCGCGGTACATCACTGTGTTTGTTTCAGCATGGTTCTTACGTCGAATGATATCATTCATACAGAAAGACTGATTATAAAAAATATTCACTATCCCACCCAATTCAGTATACTATATGCTAAAATCTTCAACTTCTACCACCTAGGGATATTTATTGTGGTCGACTTTCCGTGGATCTTTTTGAATGACGCGTACTGCATCTGTTTCACCTAAATGATATAATCGAGATTTATCCGCACCAAATGTCGATACAAAAAATATTTAATTGAAATAAGTATAGCCTACGTGGTGTAATTTTTCACGATTTTCCATTTGTAGACTGACGAAGTTCCTTTAACGGATATTTATTAAATTCAAAACGGATATTTATTAATGAATCGTTTTTGTCCCAATATAAATTCGTCCTTAGTTCGTCAGAATGGGATTAAACTATGAAAACATACGTAAATGTGTATAATTCCACTAAATAAAAATAAATGTGCTCGCATCGATACCGAATAATCTAGGCATATTTTCCCGATATTTCTTTCATCTTAACACAGGAAGCTTGATGACGAGCTGTCCACTGTTAAGGTTTACCTAGTAAATGCAGGATATACGAATAAACATTCAGAAAAGTTTACCCAAATTAGGTGAAGTTATGGATAACATATGGATGATTGCATAATATCTTATATACTTAGCTATAAATTCGCCGCACATATGAAATTAACAAAAAGCCTTTTAAAAGACTTCAGTTTGGAGTAGAATATCATTAATGAAATAAATTAATAGGTAACGTTAATGTTGTAGCTGTCAGATGTATTTGGATAGCTAAAGAGTGATCCGTGTTCGATTTTTAATGAATGCAAATGAGTTTTTATATAAACTTCCTCATATTGGCGATATGAATGAATGTAATGTGTAGCTGCAATGACTGGCTGATAATATGAAATTTTTTAAATACAAAAGAGATAAAATTTGCCGAATAAAAATCATTTTACTTGACCAGAAATTGAATGAAAAACTCAAAAATGTCTCGACCAGGGGTGGGATCACGGTTCTTTTCTTCTTATGGTAATTCTTGTCATCCAAAAGGCAAGCCGCATTGGTAGGGCAATGCGCAAGGTCCTGTGAGCGCACTCCACTGTTATGTAGCACCCGATCATTCTTGATGACGATCACGTTTTCGAGATCATGAGCGTACTCGAACAAAGTTATTATGAAGAAACATGATTGCGATTCAGGTTTGCAACCCAGTAACAACTACTGAGCTTTCTTATGTCAAGACGACTTTAAGATGATGTTTCGTATCCTTTCGGTGAATTTTTTTGCGTCCGTATGCGTTACTGTGAACTAAGTTACTTTTAAAATGAGTGGTGGTATTGTCTACGAACGTTTAAAATAACTAAAGGATAGGAAAAAGCATACTACTCTCTCGGGAATACAAATAGAAAGAAGTAGTTCTCAAATTTCACCTCATTAGCCCAGACCATTCCAATCAAACGCCATTAGTTCCCATCATGCATGGGTTCGGAGGCCAGCCACCTTAAATCTGAGTTAAAGCAACGAGCAATCTTGGAGGACTCTTGAGGATCCCTAGAGGTTTCCCCGTGTCGATACAAAGCCTCACCAATACTAATCCATTCAAAATCGGAATGTATGAAGGGCGCATTATATTGATTTGGGAAATAGTATGCCTTTAATAAGAGCTTACTTTCCCCTTGTGTTGCGGGCGATACCTTTTCTGCCATAGATAATGTTTCGGACGCCAGGCGTTTAACTCACAGGAAAGAAGTGGTATTTGACTTCTCTTACGCCCTTAAAAGTATTCGACGGGGGCTTACGATTTTTTGAAGCGCGACGAGCCTTTTCTTTCTGGTGCAGCAAGTTTTTGAAACCTGTGCGTTATTCACAACAACAAACCACCCCGACCATCACCACCCGGAACTTGGCCAAGGTTTACTGATGACTACTTCATTGAGACGAGCGTCGATAGACGAACTAGCAGAGCGGACAGCGCAAGCCGAGATATTGTTCAAAGTTTTAGCGGCCTTTCCCAAAATTCTTGGAGGAAAGAAAGATCTTATTATCCTTTAAGTATGCCTCATTTTTCTCCCAGGCGGAGGAATTGGATAGTAGGTTTGTAAAAGGCAAAAACATTAGTCGAAAAATTACCCGAAGAGGTGTTGCGCCTTTCACCCTTTCACCCACTGATCTTTTATTTGGTGTTTAAAAGTAAAAAAACCTATTTCTTACTACTATCAAACGAAATTCATTAAATTCATGCCCGCTATAATAAGAACTATGTTTAATCAAATATATATCAATATTCATTTTTCGCCCGCAACTAGGAATACTTACGAGTTCACAAATGTCAAAAATCTAGGATATGGTTCAAAACAAATCATGTAACATAGATGGAGCGGGCTGCTCGGAGCGCAGAGTTGATTATGAGAAAAATGCGAGAAACAAACGTTTTTCGACCCACTCAAACGAAACAACCCCAAATTAAGATGCAATGAGGAAAATCGTGGAGGAAGAATAGAAAATGAACCCAGTAATATGATACCAAAATGTGGACAACTCCATGTCACAGAGACTTAGTCAGAAAATCGAGAATGGAGGGGGATGGATTGATTATAAGGCTAATTAACATCCACATTCTTTATGTAAATAACAGCATATTTCTCGATGATCAATTGCTGTGATCATGTGCACACATACTCAAATTGAGAGAACTACGCATACATTTAAACCTTTTCCACTCGTTCTAAATAAAGCATTAAAGTGTCCCTTTTCAACATCCGTTAAAATACATTTTCACGAAAAGATGAAATTTATGATCCTGTAAAAAATCTGTTAATATCTTCATGTGGGAGCACTCACAACTTTAACTTCCATTGAAGCAATAATATTACGACACATTTGAAGAGGAATAGATTCTTTAGGAACGTAGCAATCGTATAATCTTTGATGGTGCACATTCCTAATTTTCACTCCATTGACTACTCTGCGGATTTATGAGGAGTATACAAATGACCATAGGGAAAATATCTAATCACTGCTTAGTCGCTACATGAAAAAGATGATTTTTAGTATTTTATCACTTTCACAGGGGAAAATTCGCGATGCATTTTTGTCGGAGTAATTCTTAAGCATGGGTATAAAAATGCTCCTCATAAAATTTAACTGCGTAATTTTAGCCAAACATTTTTCACTGCGAATATGTCAAAAGGTATTTAAGTGATTCATTAATTTACCTTATCCTTAAATATTATCCTCCATCCTATAAGTTGAACTGTTGAACCACACGGTTAATGCATTGCTCATAGCAAACCTAGAAAACAATACTGGGAAAGCTTCAAATACCGTTTTAAAGATATTTTGAAGAAAATTCCACCCTTGTTTGGTCTCTCACTCAGATAAATAATCGGTATTTACAAGTTTGGCAGATAGAACCAAACTCTAATTCCTAATAAAAATAATTTCCCTCTTTACAAAATCATTTCAAAGTAATTTAAAGGTGAATGTAGCATCAGGTAAGTTCACTAAATCGAGTAACTGACACAATCAGAGATTCGGTCTTTTCCCTCCTTCATGAATACCTTTTCGTTGAGTGGTGAAGTGGATATGAGCATCATACGACAGACAGGACGTAGAAATCAAGTGGGGCCGAGTGCCCGAGAATGGGAAGTAAACATCTCATTCGACGACCTTGACCGCTATGATTCTTTTTCAAAGCCCGAATATGTGTAAAACTCACACACTCATGGTTGAGGTAAATGTCCATTCCCTGGGCCTTCCGCGGATTCCTGCGAAATTTTGGCTGCAATAATTAATAGGTTAGGTTAATTATAAAGGCACTGAAAGAGGCCACGCCAGGATTTGAACCCCAGGCATTCTTGGCCGCAGACGAACGCTCTCCCTCTAGGCTACTTCATCGATCAAGAGGAATCCGCGTCCAGTGGTTCTTACTACAAAACGAAAAAAGGGAATTCTAATGTTTCCTGTAAAAACTGGACCAAATAAAATGTTCTGGATTTTTGAAAGTAGTTTTCAGAAAGTAAATACTATTACGTTAGGAGGAATTTAGAAATTTAAGTGTTTGAGACGACCTGTATGAACGAGGGCGGAAACTTACGTAGGGTTTTAAGGTATTGGAAATACTTTTAGAGAAAAATTTTCTCCACATGGAAACCATTCTATTCAAACAGATTTCCTATACTTTAACTTGAAGTTCTCAGGATATTACGCCAAAATGTTAATTGTAATGCATCATATTTCTCGGAAGTAGTTTAAGGCCTATTAAAACGATGTTCATCCACAGCTATTCCCTGCTCGCGGAAATACGTTTTATTGTAAGTGAATTTGATCTGGAGAATAAAAAAAATTTATGTCCCAACGAATAATGCTTTCATCGTAATATTTCTTAAGTTTCAATCAAGAAATATTTTTTTAACGGTCCAAAGCTCTAAAAATAATATGGTAAGCATCTCTACATAATCAACTACGACTTCAGAACCTCGACTGAGTGTGGGTCGAAGCAAGCTCATCACGTTTATAACTCCTAGACGATGTCGCGAACGTAAACCTTATTAGTATGACTATTTACATGACGCGTAAAATCGATATCCATTCATAGAGAGTTTGAATATTCCCGGTTTACATATGCTGTCTCATTGTTGTCAAGTTGTCGAAGGAAAAGCGATTTCAATTAGTTCCCGTGTACGCCGCTTTCAGACGCCAATGAGTTTTGCGTTAATTTTTTCCGCCACTGTACATTAACTCCATGCATCTCTTAGCTATTGATTCCAAGTGTTCAAGTGACCGCAGATTGCCCAGTGATGGTGAACCTCTTGAGATTGGTGAGTCAAAATCCGTAAAAAAGACACACTGACTCGCAGCCGTGTCATATCTATTAATATATTTGTCGGCCCCAGTGGCGGCGGGGTGAAGTCCTCGCCTGCTAACCCGAAGGTCGCGGGTTCGAGTTCCGCTTGGGTAGAATATTATCGGCCCAGGACATGGGTGTTTGGGTATCGTCTGTTGTTGCTGTTATTCACCCGACGTAAATTGGCCCATTGTGTTCTATTCGAGGTAGTCAAGGTAAAATAAAATAAATTTTAAAAACCCTGCATTAACTGCGTCACATCGATTCTTTTGATTTAGGCCCCTCGCGTATGCATAGCATATCACATGTAACCGCACCGCTATGCGAAGTAAATCGCTTTCTCGGTAGAATTTTGCACACTGCTGGTGTTCCAGGGTATAACAGCAATTAAACCTTAATTAAGTCCTAGAGCTAAAGAGGGATGGTTGGGGTTCCAGTGGCCCCAAAGATCCCGAATTCAGCCCCCTATTTTGCCTCAGAATGAATGATGCAATGAGCCCTTCACCTTGAAACTTTGCGTGTTGGTACGTGATAATTATCCATACCATTTCATGAAATTGAGAAATTTCTGGCCGTCTGTTCAAATCGACACCGAACAAGTCAAAGATATCCCATAAATAACATCTGTAAGTGATTTTTTACTTTCCCGGCAAATACTGTGAGTGAAGTTCTCTCGATATTCACACCGAGCAGCAGCCAAACATTTAACCCGGCATGAACCCCGAGAGAACATCAACTCTTAAAATCTGTAAGAATCATTTTTACCGCTTGTAGGCTCGATTTTTTTAAAAACTTACTTCACTTTAAAGAATAAAAACAGAAAAATATCTGTGCAAGAGCTTAAGCACCAAAACAGGTAATTTCCAGTAAAATTTTTTTATTATAAATGGGAAATTAGATATTTTTATGTAAGCATAGAACCACTATAATATTTCTTTATCTTATTCCTTTCGTTGATAATCGATGGGAATATATGTAATATTCATACGATGTGATGATATGTTATTAAAGGTTACTCAGGCTTTCCACCGGGTCAATTCTCCATCTTGTCCGACGTTTCGATGAACGACTCGTCATCAGGGCGGCATCGTCATCAGGGCGTCATCGTCATCAGGGTGTCATCGCAATCATCCCCTGATGACGGTGGAAGTTCATCGAAACGTCGGCCCAGATGGAGAGTTTGACCCGGTGGAAAGCGCAAGTAACCTATAATAATATCATGCGCCCGGAAAGTCTTAAATCTGTCTTGACGATATGTTGCTCGCTGGATATGTCTTCTGCATACATATCCAAAGGCGGAACCCATGGAGATGGACGTCAGAAATATTTTAACGATTAAATTTTGTTAATAAAAAGGTTTACGACCTTCATCCACTATTAGTAGGACTCGAACCACATAGAGAGGAAATATAAGTATAAAAGACGACATTATTATCAATTTGCTTAAATTTTGCATTTGAATGGTTAATCTTTCATCTTTCACTTACTCAGCTAAAGTAATATAGTGTGGGGTGAAGATAATATTTTTCGTGTCAATTTGAAACACACGTCATCTCAATTTTACAAGTTCTCAGCTTAACGTGTAAATACATTTCGAACATTTTGCTGCTCCCGAGCCCAGCGCTTCCTTCAGCTGTGCTTCTATTTCCTTTTCCTAACATGGTCCGATCGTTCCAAATCACTGATATCCCGATTACAAATTACCAGGCAAATTTTCTTCGGATTTCTTTCATAAATATCATCGCACCCTCATATCGGGACATTAGTATTCACTGAGTCAGAAGAATGAATGCACTTCTCCTCGATTGCAGTGTGATAGTGACAGTTCGAAACGTATTTTGTTGCTTCCCGAAGAGCCCCTAGAGACTCGGAGGCTGCACGCTAGGCTTAGGCTGCTTGAGATATTCAGAACTGATGTGTTTCAGAGCGACACAGAGAATATTATCATGACACCTCACTTAATCTCTAGGTCTGACAGACACGATAAAATAAGAGAGATACTCTGCCGAACAGATAGGTGCAAAAACTCGTTCTTTCCGCGAACAATAAGCGACCACAATAGAAACTGAGCTCCACTAAATGCACTCCCATTGGACATGTCACCATTTCATATCCATAAATTTTACATCTTTACATGGCTGGTGACCTACCATTCCATGCCGCATGCCCATGCGGTGGCTGGCGGGGTAGTATGTAGATGTAGATGTAGAAGAGTAAGCACCCACAACACGAAGTGTGTCACGAAGGAGCGGAGGATCAACGCCCGCCGGAAGTGATTGCGCTATTCTTCCGCGTTTCGGGAAATTCGTCGTCAGAGGGAGTGAGTGTTTTGTTTTCAGTTCGACCTTCGATAAGAACTTCTAAAAAAGAAAGTAAATCAACGAGTCTGAACGTACAGGTATTTGGTCGAAAATCTGAAAATATTTTCGTTCAATCCCAAACATTATCAGCTAGGGCAAACAGCTGGAGGAATGTGATTTGAGGCGCGCGGTTTCGCCCCCAACACCCCCCTTCAAATGAACGCTCGCTTGTTCCTGCGGTTGCCAAGAATAACATCCGCCCCCTCTCTTTCTTTCAACAACTCCCGTCCCTCCCCCTCCTCCCGCCACCCCCAAATATACCTCTCTCCGCACGTCCAGCGTTAATTACTCCCGCTCCTTCTTGCTTCAGGGGGGGGGGGCGGGAGTGTAGGAGGGGGAAGCGGGGGGACGGCAGGGAGAATTGGAGCTGGCTAACAGCAAGCCGCTCATTTTCTTTTCATCCTCTGCTAATACGTCCACATTTTCAATCCCATCCCTTCCCTCCCAACTTCACCCCCCTCTCCTCTACCCGTGGAATAATATTCGCCTATCGCTGTTAAAATATCCGCCCTCCACATCGCGTTAAGGACGCCCGCAGCTTCGCGAGGGCATATTCATTTGCGCTTCTCCGTAAAAATTCATCCGGAGTGCCTCACATCGAAACCAATATTTCGCTGAGATATTTGAAGCCAATGTTAAAAGCTATCTTTGAAAAAATATTAGCCAAAAACGCCGTGGCACGGCTTTTAAACGATGGAGCATTTCAGAATTAGGGAAGCTCGTTGGACTTCGTTTTTAGGCGTGGGCTCTCAAGCCGAGGAGGCTTTTTTATTATTTTTTTATTTATGGGCCTAAATCATTGCAAAATTTTACCTGACTCTAGGCATTAGTCCGAATAATTTAGATTTGTTAATACATACATGCATACCAATCACGCCTTTCCCTTCCAGGGTAGGTACAGTCACAAAGCTTCACTCATAAATACATATTTGTAGACTTAACTCTGCTTCAATATTTTCCTCCATACTGACCTATCCTTGCAAACCTCCTTTGCTTCATTTACCCCCATACACTGCTTCATACACGCCCTCCTGATTTTAAGACTCCTAATATTCCTCCTCCTAAGAATTTCCTCAACCACATTCAACCACAACTTTCTCGGCCTACCTCTCCCTCTCGCACCATTCATTTCACTCTTATATATCTGTTTCGTTATTCGACTCTCATCCATTCTCTCAACATGGCCAAACCAACGAAGCACACTCCTTTTATATATATCCATTACTGGAGCATCTAACCCACATTCATTTATTACCCACTCATTACTGACCCTATTCATCCTAATTTTGCCGCAAACACTCCTCAGATAACTCATACCCACGGCGTTTATTCTTTTCTTACGTCTATCCTGACATACCCATGTTTCATTACCATATAGCAAAGTGGGGAGAAGTACACTTTTATACGCGGTGATTTTCGCTTCCTTAGACAGGCACTCATTCCTTGATATGCTCCACATGCTACCTACCACTTTCCTTCCAGCATTCGCACGTCTCTTTATCTCCTCATCTATCCGTCCATCTTTCGCAAACATCTTACCTAAGTAAACAAAATCATTCACTTGTTCAATTACTTTACCATTCGCCCTCATCATATAGTTATTCTCCCCATTCTCCTTATCATAAACTACTACTTTAGTCTTGCACGCATTTACCCTCAATTCGACACTCGCTTTTGATTTGTTAATAACAGAGAACATAATCAAGGAATTGTTTCTATAAACACTCAAAAACCAGTGATTAAGCACTTCCAGTTAAGTTACACAAACCTGTAAACGCCCTTTACTTTTTAAGACGAAATATTGCTAACTATTTTATACTTCCCATGCAGGAAAATGCTCCATGGAGACCGTTTTCAAGTTGGCCGGGACTGAATAGTTGCTATCATTCAGAGGATGTCTTCACATTGAGTGTAAGGGGATATTCGTAAGTTTTCGGATCAGATAAAAATATATATTATGTTGCTTATGAAAATTCTGGCGGTAAAAATGGAAACTTTATGGGTAAAGGTGATGTCTACATCTGCGCAGTACCCTAAGAACCACTTCTCGGGTGTGCTGCAGGGGGTGAGTTGTCACCAACAGCCACTATGCAATGCCATATTGAGGTTATCGCAACTACGACTACTGATACGTGAGAAAAAACCTGCGTTAACTTGTCAAGAGGCAAAAATTAAACAAAATATACAAAGCACTAAAGATATGTTACCGGTGAAAGGCATTTTGTACTGGAGCTTTAAAGCTACCCAGATTCACAGGTATGCAAGATCGACTCCGCATACATGCGCGGCGTGCTATTAGTTCAAGGTAGCAGATAAGTACACAAGGGAGCAAACATATTAAATAGCCTAACTACCTGTCGACCCACCCAATTATAAATTTCCCTGGCAGTCGTATTAATTTCGTGCGCGAAAGAAATAACATTTGAAACTATTGTTAATCAAATGGCACGGCTCGGGAAATCCGCTCGATTTAGTCGTGCATGTTAATTTGAAGGGTTGTGTTTGAACCGTTGGAGGTTTTCCAGATCACGTCACTAAAGAATCACGAGGAACAGCAACGAACGGTTCAATTTTTTAGTGATTTTTACCCAATGAGATAGACAACTTAAGGATTTAAAATACCGTTTATTGATTCTCTGAACGCTATACATACGCCCATCAAGAAAAACATTTCGATCGGGAAGATTATTTGAGATTCCCACGAGTGGTTTAATAAAAACAAAATCCCGAATTTTCCGTGATTACACCACGTGACATCTCAGTTACGCGATCGACATTATCTCAATCGACCTTCAACACTTCTTCTTCTTCCTCTTGATGCCGTGCACTATTCAGTGCGTTGGCTGCTCAAGCATCGCTCTCTTGCCTCTTGAAAAAGGTCCCCAGTATCTCCAATCGCTGTCCACTCTTTGATGTTTTGTGTCCATGAACTATTTCTTCTCCCTCTTGGGCGCTTCCCTTCAACTCTCCCTTCCAAGATCAGACTCAGGATTTCCTACTTTTTCCCTCTCATGGTTGTGCCCAAGATTTGAGATTTTCCTCTTCTCAATTAACTTCCTCAGCGAACGATTCTCTTCGCAGGACCTCAGTGTTTGAAACTCTGTTGATCCATGAAATTTTGAGAAGCCGTCTTAAGAACCAAATTTCAGTGGATTCCAGTCTTTTCATTGATGTTTTCTTAATCGTCCAAGTTTCCACTCCATACAATGAGACGGGTATTACGTAGCACTGCACCACTCTTATTCTGAGAGTCAAGGGAGTGTCTTTATGGATCAATATATTATTTCGCTGCCGGAATGTTGTTTTAGCTGTACCACAAGGAATTTTGATTTCCCTGTCACAATCAAGTGATGAAGAAATCATTGAGCCAAGATACGTTAATTCTGAAACTTTTTTAATTCTGTTCTCAACCTCAAGCACAACACCGCTGGAAAACGGTCGGCGTGAAAGTCGCAGAATATTCACCCGGAACAACAGCGCTCGACCCGGCGAACCTCGCGGCAGTTCGGTGGGGGGCGATCTCCAAGGCGACGCCGATCGTATTCGGAGAGGAATGGGAGGGGGCTGGTTGAAAATCGTGCGATCATGGATTGGGGGGTGGCGGGAGGTGGAGGGAAAAAGAAAAGAGGGGTGGATTTATATAATAATAATAATACTCGTGGAGTGGGAATGGGAGCGGGTGGCACGGACAGACACCAAATCCTCCGAAATGGAAGGGAATCTGAAAATCTGTTGTCATGGAAGTAAAGGGAAGGAGGAGGGTCGATCGCACGGCCACGATTCCCCCCCATCGTGGCCACCGCGCCACACAACCTAACGCCTCAAAAGCCACCTTTTCAACCCTCCTCCCTCTAACCCGGCACGCCCGTTTGCACTTCCGTGTCGGACGTGAGTCGCCTACGCGAACCGAAATTACGAGCAGAGATATCATTCGCGCAGCCCTCCTCCGAGGGGAGGAGAGGGGGGATATTTCTTCGCAAACTACACCACCTCAAAAATGAAAAATAAATATATAATATTAAGATGCGAAAGGAAAGGGAATCTTTCCACTCGCACACCACCTCCACCCACCCTCTCTCTCCGTCTCTTCACATTCATGGCTCAGACTCCTCATTTTCATTCACTCAAACGCCCCCAAAGCTTTCCTTCTCACACAGAATATATAATATTCTCCAAAAAAACTCTTATTCCCGCCGCCCCCACTCCAAATGGAATGGACGCGGCGCACAGCGGGGTCAGGGGTGGCGAGGTCGTGGTGGCAACCAGCCCCTTCGGAGCGACCCTGACAGACACCCGGCCCTCTTTATCTTTATATATAAAAGCGTATCAGGCTCAACTTTGTGGAAGTAATTGATATTGATATCCATTTCAAAATGAAAGGCAATGGCAACTTCCCACACAGAATTTTTAATAATTACCGACATTCAAGGCATTGATAATGGCACTAGATACTGGTCGGTAATTATTAAAAATTCTGTGTGGAAAGATGCCATTGTCTTTCATTTTGAAATGGATATCTACCTCATTATCTTGCCTCCTTGGCCGAGCTCGCAAAAAAAAACAGAGGCAGGGGATGAAAAATCTAATCCAAATTTACATCGACATCATTTGTCGTTCAATCCTAAGATTAGTCGACACCAGTCCCTCCTTCATCTTCCTTCCCATTGTAATGCTAGTTCCCTCACTCCCAGTGGTGGTTGTTTTATTGAGTATTCTTTCCTCTTTATTTGGTCTATGTTTCTTGGCCTTCATCTGTTGAATTTTTCCCTATTTTTCTCCTTCAGTTAAATTTTTCACAAATCCCTTGTGCCTCATTCTGCGTCCAATCCATTTGCTTCTTCTTTTCTCTACAACGTTCCAGATTATTCTTCCCACTTCTACTCTTCTGTGCACTTCGTTTTTTATCTTTTCCGTCCATTTGATTTTTTGAACCCTCCATCCAAATCCATAACTGGTATTAAAAAATTTAAAAAGGTTAATGAAAGTGAAACTATAGATAAAAATTGAATGAATAAATGAGATCATAATTGGTCGTTGAATCTTAAGATGGATGGCTGCAGCCCTCCGCCCTCCACCCTATCTAATGCTAGTTCTCTTAACTGCTCGTATCTCTTCCTATGCACTTTTCTCTTTATTTGGTCCATGAACTAATTCCTAGGATATTCTTTTGTTTTTGAGTTTCTTCTGCAATCCGGTAGTAATGCATTTTCGTGGTTGTTCTTCCGGCATTGACCACATGTTGAACCAAAACTCCTCTAGTCCTACTATTTTTGCTTGTTCCTTTGCTGCTTTGTTTTTCTCTTGACCAGTGTCGAATCCCTTTGGATTTCGCTCTAAATTTTCATTATGCTGTTCCCTTTTACTCCTTTTCTAGTATTTATTCATTCTGTTGACATTAACTCTGAACTTTCGTCTTCGAGTATCTAGGTCTATGTTGACAGCTGGCTCTTAAGCATTTTGGAGGATATTGTTTACTTTATTGTTGGTTATTTCGCCATTGAATGATAATTGTGATGATAATTATTGATTGATCTATCAGTAAGGGAAGGTTTGAGTGGAAGTCAGTTTAAATTCTCTATTTTTTTCAAATGTAGGGCCCGAACGAAAAAAACTTCATTCTTCATATCAGCGTAAGTCCTGCCATTCTTCATCCTGTCCATAAAACCTATTCTCTTTCCTCCCCCTCTCCGCTTTCCCAACTTCTTCCCCTCTTTCTTAGTCTTAAATAGCCCACCGTCCTCCATTAACCCTTCCATCCACCCACTCTGCCTCCTTATCTCATTCAAAAGCTTCCCTTACCCACCATAATCAGCACTTCCTCTTTTGTCTTCCTTTCCGTCCACCGAAACTTCTCCAGCCTCCAACACACACCCACATCTAAAATCCTACAGACTATTTCCGACCATTGCTATGTTCCAAGAGAAACAAATCCAAGAAAGGTTGGCATTGGTCGCGGGGGAACAATATTTGTAGGGAGGAGTCTAATGATGTCCGACATGGTCGCCTTTGGAAACGGTGAGATGCGAATGGGATGGATGGAGAGAGAGGTGGGAAGGGGGAGACATCGGTCCAGTCGAAAGGACAACAGTCGAGATGCATCTGATTACGCCTCCATTGTCTCCGGACGGATCCTTCACAATTCCTCGGCGGCCACCTCGTCACTATCTCCGACGCACTCCTCAGTGCACCTCTCATCCATCTCAGAATGGGAAAGGGATAGACACGAGGAAGAGTCACACCCATCCATATCCTTGCCACGACGAATGAGTCGGCGTCGACTGGGGATGAGCGAAATATACCGATACTCGATACTATGGGGTTATATATATATATACATATACGCATAATTTCTACTTGTAGTAGATACCGTCGGGTGCTATGTATAACTTTAATTGAATTTGGATAAAAATATGATTTTTGTACTTCTTTTTCGCGATCTGGACCACAATGAAGAGTGTTCCAAATTCCAACACAGACTTTGAATCCAGGGTATGATTATCATAGAACCTTTTACCGACTGAGATAACCCTCCATATAGTAGCCCTGCTCATGACGTCTTAGAGTAGCTAAAAGATGAAGTTTCCAGGATTGCTGCTCAACTGTTTATATCCTGCTAAGATTTGGTTCTTCTGACTTATTTAATTAGAACTTCAATTTTAAAGATGAAGTACTCAGGATATCCTGAAAATGACTCCAACTCTCGGTGAAAGCTATGCAATCAAACAAGGTACATCCGCGGCGTTTCGACTGATTGGCCGACACAAAGGGAAGCTTATTGGCTTAATGGTTACAAAGGCGCAATTACTGAGATCACATTCGACTTACAAAGGTTTTTAGCGGAACAAAGCTGGGTTTTCTTTGGCTATCGGAGCAAATAGTGATTTGTGGAACAATATTCCTTTGGCCCTTCGGTCCAGTGGCTATCCCTCCGTAAACATGCATGCATAAAGTCCAACACTAAGATGACTAACTAAATACACAAACAGCCCTTACCACGAAATCATTTCTCCTCTGACGCTTATCCAAGGTATGATGACAAAGGCGCCGAGGTTAGGTGACTTCTTACAAGAAACAAGAGACCTTATTGTGACTATTAACAGATGTGGCATACTTAATATTCTATCATTAAGAACACTAAATAGGTAACAATTATTATATATAAAACGAGCATGGTTCTAGAGAATAGGTTAGAGCCAATTTTTCTTTTCGAAATCGGTGATACAAGTTGCAAATGAATTCCTGATAGCATCCATTTGTAAAAATAAAAAACGGTGCACTAGAAAAAATGCTTTTGGACATATTTTTACGCGTCGATTAAAAATCTAGACCTCATATCCTTTGCGGCAAACATCGAAATAAATACACCTTATTATCATTTGAGGTGAGAGCATTTTTGATATTTTACACCTCGACAAAATGTACTTAGGATTTTTATATAAAAAACTACAACCATTGTATTGTACTACTTACGAATTTTCTCTTACTCTTCTTAACTCGGCCAACCACAATCTTCAGCCCTGTTGTGAACACTTCGTGATCCATTGTCGGAGGTTGGGATTTTATCTCCATTGTTTTTTTATAGCCACATTACGTTTTTATTGTAACCATTTTCTTCAACGACATGTTAAACTATGTTCCCTTTGTCCTCTCAGGCACGAGTCCCCATGGTTTAGTCTGTTGCAATGTGAACAGATGAAGGGCACTGACTATCGACGCATCCGCCGTTTTTCCGACCTGAAACTTTCGGAGAGAATGGATGTATTTTCTGGAATGAGATATTTTAACGTGTTTTAAAATACATTGATTTTTATAATTTAATATTAATTTGAATTAATGGCTAAAATTTCAACATGATAAATAATTGGTTATACACCCTTTTTCAGAATCACCTCAAAGTTTTTTATTTCAGTATTTTATAATCGATGCCCATTAAAATGGCTTTATAACTCGAAAAGCGTCGTGGCCTTTGAGTGAACTTCCAGAGAAAATTGCAGCGCGAAGCATACATTCTTTTCAGTGCTATGCTTACAGACTCATATCATAGACCCTCTTTGGCCAGAGGATACAACACGATTAAGTTTTGCATATGTCGCTGATAATCGGAATAATTTTTTTTTCTAAACATTTACCTCTTCTTGTAGTATTCTGTGTTACTCATTCCTGTACTGGTTGGTCCAGAGTAATTCTGTTAAATCTGGATGATCTTTAAACGACACAGTTTCGTAGACACATGAGAATAATTGCATGAGTCTCAAATAAGCATAAAGTGGTAAACATATAAAATTATACTCAGCAAATCTAACTATAACACGTTGTTTATTACGCTTTTCGTGACCAGAAAAAGTCCTATTGCTTCATGATTTTTGACATTTAATTTTAATTAATGGTTATTTCCTAGCTTTTGACCATTTTGAAAAATTTGATCAAAATATCTCATGCATAAGTTGTCACACAAGCCATTCTCCTATGATTCAAGTAATCTTTGGTAGTTACACGAGTTTTAACAGGATATTTTTTGAAGATTTTGAAGAAATTATTAAGAATGAGAAAATACAATTACCACCGCAAAACATCCCATGGACAAAGTATTTTTGATGCCTATTTTTATGCAGTAGTTGGCATCATGGTTTTGCATAATTCTCCGACGGGGCTCGGTTTCTCAAATGTTATTATGTGAAACGCATATTTTTTAATGCAACACGCCACCGAACTCTCCTTGAAGCGAAATTCCACGGAGGAAAAAATCATCCGCCTTGACCGGGATAAGAACCCGGATCCCTCGATTTACGGCCGAGTGCTTTAGCCAGTTAAGCTACCTAGGCGTCCTCTTCCCCTGTGGATTTTTGTGACCTTTACGGGACTAGATGTTCTCGACTGCCGGACATACAATGTAACAACCAGTCGTTACTGAGCGCTGAGCGCCACTGTCCATGAGGAAAGATCGCTAAAAGATCACTATAATCCACGCCTCGGTAGTTTAACTGGCTAATGCACTCGGCCAGAAATCGAGGTATCCGGGTTCGAATCCCGGTCAAGACGGATGATTTTTTTCTCTGTGGAATTTCGCACAATTGTGCATTGCGGGTGACTCCGTAAAAGTGGTACTCCGTGGCTAGTCCCGGATAGCTTAAAATCTGTCTCCTTGAAGCGTCTAGCATTCAACTGGGAGGGCTGCGGCAGCCCTTTTAATCCTTTTATTGGCGGAGTTGAAAGTGCCTTTCAGGAGAACGTTGCCATCGCTGTATTTCCCCGCGATGATTTTTTCCGAGTCATACCTCGAGGGACGAATTCGCATCGAGATTCGGAATGAGCAAAGGGCTATCGAATGTGATCGGGAGGTTTGGAGGGGAGGAGAGGGGTGTGGTGTAGGGGGTAATGGGCAGGGGTTGCACGCGGCTCCAGGGAGTCCCCCCTTTGATCAACCTTCGTCGCATTCGCGCAATCTGATAGGTCACCCCGAGGGGAGTGGGCTGGGGGTTGGTGGTTGGGGGAGGGGGGTGGGAATTAATTCTCCGAAACTCGCGGCGGCGAAACAGTGGCGACATCTCTCGCAGCTCTCGAAACGGAAGAGGGGGAGAGGGAGAAATGAATCGAAACGGTTGGCGCCTGGAGGGGAGGGAGAAGGGGGGGAGCGACCCGGAGGGGAGGGACGGATAACAACAAAGCATCGAAATGATAATTTTCAAAGTGAAATGGAAAAAACAGAGCGAACGAAGTCGTATTTTTAGCGTTTGGCGGACGGTGTGTCGGGAGGCAGGCGATTGGCAGAGGGTGTGTGAGTCTCACGGGAAGAATACATGGCTGAAGAGAGAAACTACAGAGGGAGGGGGAACGCGAGAGAGATTCTTGGTCTACGAGTTTGAAATTTGAAGGGTGGAATGGCTTTGAAAGCTTTTACATACATACCTATCACTCCATTTCTTTTTGGGGCAGACTAAGTCTACGAAAATAGTAATTTATATGATACAAAGAAAACTGGATTCCAATCAACTCTCAAAGCACCACGAAATTAGCCGCGCAGTTACTTCAACGGAGTCACCCTCTAGTGATCACACAATTGTGTGAAATTCACAGTGGAAAATCATTCGCCTGGACTGGGAATCGAACCCAGATCCCTCGATTTCGTGCCGAATGTTCAAACCAGTTTAGCTACCCAGGCGTCCTCTTCCACTGTGAATCTCATGGGGGTTTTAAGGAGCAAGATTTCCTCACAGGTGACGCGCATATGATGCCAGAGGTACCCGTATGCGAGCGCTAAGCGCCACAGTCCACGGGGTAAAGCCCAACTTGAAACACAAAGGTGTTTACTATGGATATTATCAGAGAACCATGGAACTAGCCGCGCAGTTACTTCAACGGAGTCACCCGCTAGTGATCACACAATTGTGTGAAATTCATAATTGTGGAAAATCGAGGGATCTGGGTTCGATTCCCAGTCCAGGCGAATGATTTTTCCATTGCGAATTTCACACAATTACCTTATCAATTCATTCCTTTTCATGATGCTTCATTCCATCAAGGCCCTTTCGCTTCTCTTACGCTCATGAACTGCTCCATTGCCGCTCTCCTATATTTAAGACTCCTCATATTCCTCACCTTCAGTGTCTCTTCACTTCCATATTCATCCATGAGTGTATGTCGACCTGTTCCTCTCTGAAACCGTTCACGCTACGACCAAATTATGTGTATCGTCGACTCTCATCTATTCTATCGACGAGGCCAAACGAACGAAGGGCACTACTTTCGCATACATCACTTACTGCAGAATCCAACCCATATAATTTTATCTCCCTCTCATTTCTAACTCGTATCCATCCGACTTTTGGCCGCAAACACTTCTCAGACACAGCATTCCCACAGCATGTAGCCCACTCTTGTGATGATTCTGATATATCCCGGTTTCGGTATGCCCCTAAATTAGCGTACGTAATGCTATTGCTAGAAATCCTCTACTGCCTTGCGTTTCCACCAGTGATAGACCGCAAGGGATTAAGATCTAGACTTCTTGTGCCCGGCTAAATATCCATTCCGTGTCCACGCTGATTATTTTCTCGGGCAGTTATCTTCGTATTCCATTCGATTCGATTCTATTGATCAAACATAATTGTTTGGCTGAGTAAACTCTAAGAAAGATTCGCGCCTTCTGGTGTAAAATTAAAGGAAAAAATACTGGCATCCTTGTCAAAAAATAGCTTTGTAAATGGCAGAAAGAAGGAGTGAAAAACCATCTAAGTCTAGCTGAGACTGGTAGCTAATGCACTTGTATGAGGGGTGGGCAATGATCATACATTCTGATGTGGAAAAGAGAGGAAAAAAATGAAAAGAATAAAGGTGAAAAATAAATGAAAAAGAATATAAAAAGAGGGGGTATTTCGAGAGGGTAAGTGATGGGTGTGTGGGGGGTTGAGAAAGGTGGGGGAGGGGGTAGAAAGGGTGGGCGAGCTTCAAATTCCTTGATACGTGATGTCCGCCATGGGGACGGCGACTTTGGGGGGAGGAGGGAGGAATGGAGAGTGGAAGGGGGTGGGTCAGTGTGGAAAGGGATGGGGTTGGTTTCCAAAGTTTACACTCTCTCTCTCTCTCTCTTTAGCCGCCGCCGCCGCTGTTTGCACGTGTTAAAACAAACGCGGGTGTCTGAGCGTGTATGCGCCGAAGGGTTTGGTTCGAGAGGGGTGGATTGGAACGGGGAAGAGGTGGGGGAGGGGGAGGGAAAGCTCGCGTGATTGAGGGAGGAGGGGAGGAAGCAGTCAAGTGATTGAGTGCTCGGCGATTTTTTTCCGATTTGATCTTTTTCATATATCCGCGCGGCGAGTGAAATATGACCGTCGGACGGAGGGTGTGGGCCGGCGGGTGGGAGGGCGGCGGGTGGGGATGGGCCTGGAGGGAGGGTGGAAAGAGGGTGGGTTTGGACGCGGAATTCTGAAAAGGAAATAAAACGGGAAGTTTACCTTTTTTCTCTTGTTCCCTTTGCCTCTCTCTTTCACACGCGCTCACTGCTGCGTGATGCGAAAGGTTTAAGGCTCCCTTTCCTTTGTTTTCATAAAAGTGCCACTTTGCGAGAAGACAAACGATTGCCATTGAATCAGTGGCGGCAAAAAAATATAAACATACACGGGTCCTACGGATGAGATGGAAAACTTATCCCAACGGCTGTGATTTACACGGCGATATATTCCAAAAATACTATGGTCAATATGTTATTTACCTGCGTTCAAATTGCGTCGTGTCGTTCAAATCAAACTTTTTTGGTAATCTACGACAGCTCTTTTGGAAGCTTTTGAATTTACAACACTTTTTTAACAAACAAGAAGGTTTCGCGAACTTAAATTTACTTGTGTCGAGAAAGCTTTTCCAGGCTTTCCTTCTGATTGATAGGTTGGTGTGTTTTCATTTTCAAAATCCAAAAATTTAGAAGGCTTCCAAAAATTTGATTTCCTCTGACATTTTTTTCTTCGAAGGCATGGGAGGACTAATCTACTTTGAAGCGTTTAGAATGACGGGTTTTCTGTTCACCTCACCTGTAACGAAGCATAAATTATGTCAGTAGGAATAAATGTGAATTACTGGACAAAAATAATGAGATTCAACACCTGTAATGGGTTTCATTGGATATGAGGGACCTGACGATATTCTCTCTTACGTCAGTTTAAAATTCACCCCATATTCCACCCACTCCTCCTGGTCATCTTTTGCAACGCTATCGAATCGCAGTTCCATTGCTATTTAGTATATTCCGTGGAAATAGAATTATTATGTTTCTCAAGTCATCCGAACTTGTGGCGAAAGAAAATAAATTTCATGGAAACAAAATTCATCCACGGAAAAAGTATTGATGCGCATTGAAATGCCTATTTGACAGTTTCGTCGCTCATCAGCGTCTAGTTATGCCACAAAGATTGGCACTAATTTCAATTCCGCTATTAAACTCACTGACAGTAGAAATTGATGGCATTCGTTGACATAGTCCCTTAAAAAAATTAAAATTAAAAATCGGAATTGAAAAAATAATACACATGAATTAAATAAATAGGGATTTCATGAAAGGTATGATTCGTCTATATTAATGCACTTGCAAGTTTTTAAAATATATTTTTGGTGACGAGTAAAAAGAAAAGATAAGAACCAGCCTAAGCAATCAAATGTATGGCAAGTAAAAGAGCTAAAAACGCAAGGGTAACGATCTGCGCTTATCTAATCTATCTCAAAGTGTCGTCCCCATTTAAAGGGGGCTGTACCAACGGCCGAAATCGCTTCCGTAGATATGTACGCGCTTTTATTATTCAACTCTTTTATGCTCGAGAAAGTTATACTATTGCGAAGGCTTCTCGAATAATATCTAATTTCCATATAAAATGTTGCAACTTTTTGTTTTTGGGTTTAAATATAGTAATTTCGACCTTGGAAGGAACGCGACTTTGTTTAAAGATCAGGTGATCGTTATGATACGTACGACGCATATTTCCAAAAATGTCTGCATTCATTTCAAATGAGAATCATTAAGATGGCGATGTATAAGGTCACAGCGAAAATTCTCGTGAATCTATGCTACGGATTATACGCTGTGCTATCGGTGGCGCTGTTGTTTGTGGCGGGTAACGGAGGAGAAGGCGAAGATTCCTCCTAGGCTGCGCGGCAGAAGCCAGAACTGAAAGAGCGCTGTCGGCCGAGGTATACATCCCGCTCAACCAGGTGCACCATTTGGTTAAAATTAAGTTTAAGTTTTTTTAGTTTTGAAAATGATACTTCCAAAAACATGGGTATATGGTACTCAAGTGCCATTGCACGAAAATCAGTGAGCTAGAAATATCAGACCAGGAAATTACGGAGAAAGCGCGGTAGCGATGGCGACACATTTCGCAAGAGACAATTGCGATCGAATTAAATCACTCTGTGAAGCCCTTTTTGTACAATACATTACCTGACATGAGGCCTAGTGTACTAGCCAAATACGAGATATTGAGGACGGAATCCAGTCCCATTGGTTACGTCCAAAGATGTTTCACACGATCATTTATGGACTTGTACAAGCGGAGTATCGGTGTTTTCATACTGGTCTCAGTGTATGCCTACTATAATACTGAATTAATCAATTTATGGCTGCAAGTGATTAAAATAACACCTGGTACATTGATATTTCCTGTTGATTAGTCTGAAAATCACCTAAAACCATTTCTCTGGAGCAAGCTGCGACAAACTATGGATTTATAGTGACTATCAGGCACCCACTCCAAAGTCAATGGGTTGTCCCAAGAAGAAAACTAAGAAACAAAATACCCAATGACACTAATAATAAATTTTACTTCTCACCATGAGTTTATATTTTGATTTCTACGAAAAGCTGGTGCATGAGAGGGCAGGTTCCTCCAAGTGTAATTGCTGAAGATCGAAAGTGTGACAAGTCATTGCGCGAGACCACAGAGAATACACGGTATGAACAACTTCTTTAAAAAGTAATAAATTCGACATGATTTTATTTAAAAACCAAAGGGGAGAAATTTACATGAAAAAATTATTGGAGTTTCCTAGGATTCGATTCCAAATTACTACTTCGATTTGAATCTGGTTTCCCCGCCCAGCCTAGTGCACCCCTCCGACCAATTGCTCTTTAGAGTCAACAACCACGCCCTGGAAGGATATGCATGATATACTTACCTCGACAGCAAATTCAACGAGGTCTGGGATCATTATCCGGAGAAGAGAGTGGATTGACAAGGGCCACAGTGAGATTGAGATATAAGAGGTCTCAGTGCAATGGATGAGATCCAAGTCTCTCATTAAGGTGACACTTCACCGCTCGTCCGGACGAATTTGTTACGACTTCCGACTCCAGATGTGTTGTTGAGACTTATATCATCAAGTCGAAAATTTCAGAATATAAATGAGACCTTTTTCGAGAGAAACCTGTATCGTAAAAACCTGACTATTTTATCTCTGTGCATGCGGACGAACCACGGTGAAATCGATAATTTATAGTTTTTGCAAAAAGTAATTTGCAAAATTATCTCTACTGAAAAATTGTAAAAATTGGCAGAGGCATCAAACCTTCCTCTAATAGAATGCTAAGAGATAGCCGCCATTGTTGATGGTTAATCCATTGACTACCGCAAACGTACTTGTACGATTGCACGGCAGGCTGCTGTGAACGTAATTCTACGCCCGGGGTTCCGTGGAGCGTTTCGTAGTTACTCGCCAGCCCTAGAATGTTTTCAAATATACCACACACTGCAAACTTTTAAAATGTTCCTTGATCCTCAAGTAATTAAAAACATATTATAAATATGTCTGTCTAAACTTTTTTCTATTGAATTTTTTACACGAGGAATAATTACGCATGACTGATTACCTTTTCAGCTGATTGATGATCGGGACACCGGGGCACAGCGAAAGGGTAAAATCTCTAACTGGTCATTTTCAACAAGCTACCCGACTACCTTTCGGCGATGGATTGCTCGGATCGTGAGTGACGCAAATAGTTTCTCGGGGACTTTCCTCAGAAGACCTTTGATCGGCTCTGCCTGCATGCTTGCGCTGGACACTTGGCAACATCTTGCTGTGGACTGTTCCTCCTGACGTCAAAACGCCGTGGTCGGGTGCGAAATGTCGCGATCTGGTGGATTTTCTACTAATCTATTCCTTACTGATGGGTAAGATGTGTCTCATAAAAAAGACAGATTTTCCCATAGTTGATGTTTTTGTCTCCATTATGCGGCGTGAAAGACTGGACCCTGACAAGAGGCCAGGGAGAATATAATCCAAGGCTTTGAAATTAGGCTCTATAAACGCATTTTAAAGACCTCTTTAGAGGATTTAGTGACGAGAAAGTCATTTACAGAATTAGTTGTCAACCCATACAAAGATGGGCTATTAAAGAATGTGTAAATTACAATACGTGTCTTGAGCAAATAATGAGGCATAAGAGGGTGAGTGACTGGTTACGAATAGATCTCGAGGAGAAGGTTGAAGGAAGACTTCCTGGCTCTGGTAGAAGAAGAATTCGCTGGCTTGGCAATCTAAGGGAGCGGGATGAAGCAACATGGGAGGGACTATGTGTTCCGGACTCCATCTACATCTACTTACTACCCCGCGAGCCGCCACATGGGCGTGTGGCATGGGGTGGTAGGTCACCAGCCGTGTAAAGATATAACATTTTTGGAGGTGAAATGGTGACATGTACTAAGAGAGTGTATTTGAAGGAGCTCATTTTTTATTTTGGGCGCTTATTGTGCGCGGAAAGAACGAGTTTTTGTACCTATCTGTTTGGCAAAGTATCTCTCATATTTTATCGCATCTGTCAGATCTAGAAATGTAGTAAGGAGTCATGATAATATTCTCTGTGTCGCTCTGAAAAATATTATTTCTGAATTTATCAAGCAAACTAAGCCTAGCGTGTTGCCTCCAAGTCTCTAGGGGCTCCCACCTTAATCCCACCAATAGTTTTGTAACACTATATGTTCGTTCGTAGCAGTTTTTAACGAAGCGTGCTGCTTTCCTTTGTATTTTGTTAATTTTTTTGGTTTAATCTATTTGTCCGGGGTCCCAAATGCTCACGGCGTATTCGAGGTGTGGCCTAACCAGAGCGAAGTAGCATCTCCCTTTTACTTTTTCATATCTTTTCATCCATCGCGCAAACCAGACCTTGCAATTATGACAGCCGAAGACTGGACCGAATAACGCAGAGGAAACATCAGAAGTGCTTTCACAGTTTGGTTTCAGTATCGCGACGTCAGTCAGCGGGCGATGTCGGTCGAGCGGTGGATTCTGTTCCGTTTCCGATAAACTTCACGAAGCGGGGGAGGAGGTCTTCGTGTCGTAGTATTTTGGGGTTGGGGGGGTAGGATGGCAGAGGCCCCCCGACGGGGGTTACGAAAATGAAGTTGAGAAGAAAGCGCGGCGGGGAGGAAGCGGGGGTGGGTGGGGTGATGGGAGAATCGGATGGCAGAATGGGAAGAGATGCTGTGGGGCGTGGGGAGGAGGAGGAGGAGGAGGGAGGGTGGATGGGGGAGGGAGGAAATGTGGAGAATGCGCGCACCACCGTGGTGGAGTTGAAAGAGTAGGAGGGTAGGAGAGGGTGGTGAGGCTAGCTGCTGCGTGCGTGGAGGCAGTTGGGCGAGTGTATTCCACCAACCAGCTCTCGTCCTTCTCACTCCCTCCCCCCGAAAACCGCCCATTCCCTCTCCCATATCCCCCCCAGGGCCCTTCAACCCGCTAACCACCCCCGCCCCCACCACTTCCCTCTGTCCCCCCCCCCCTTCCCTTCTGAGAAGCTCTCTTATTGATCTACCCCGCGAGGGTGTGCGGCGGGGGTGGGGTGGGGGAGTTGAAGAGAGGAGGAGAGGGGAGGGGGAGGGTGGCACAGAACGGCGGAGCGGGGAGTTGGGGAGTCGAGAGAGGGAGGGGGTGGCAAGTGGAGGGCGGGATATGACGAGGGGGAGGGGAATTGAGATAAACGTATACGGGGGTGGGGGAGGAGATAGGGACGAAGAGGAGAGGGAGGGGGTTCGAGGAGGGGGAGGAAACTAGGAATGGATTTGTGTGTGTCTGGCACGAGTGACGATCCGTGGTACGAGAGAGGGAAACGAGTGAACGCGAGAACGCACGCGCCCGCTGAAACGGGAGTGGTGAACCGGCACGCGTGCAGTAGAGGATCACGCGGCGCAGAGACGTGCCAGAGCACGCGGGGGGTGGGTGGGGGGAGAGACATAAACGATCACGGTCAGCCAAAGGGTTAGTAAGGGGCGAGTGGCGATACGGGCCGCGCAATCAGGAGGTTTTGAGTCGTTAAAGAAAAAAGTCATTTTTTTCACACTATGCGGTGATTTCAGAAAGCAATACATCCAATGGCTACTAACTTTAGCAGAATAAAACCTGAACAATGCGGGTCTCTGAATCACTGAACCACAAGGCGGAAATTAGACGCATAATTATATACTTACTGTGAATTGTTCTCGTGTTTCCGTCCGAGTAAGATGCGCCATCTTCTCCAACGCGGACGTTTCGATGATTGACTTATTCATTGTCATCAGGGCCTGGTGACGATGAGTAAGTGATTCATCAAAACGTCGGCGTTTGAGAAGATGGCGTTTCTTACCCGGACGGAAACCCGAGGGTGAAATCCTATGTACTCACTGTTTTCCTAATGTATTAGTGCAACCATACTCACTTTCACTACTTGGATGGCATATTCGATCGGGTTACTTCTTTTGGGAGCAACATCCAGCTGTACTTTGAAGATTGAGAAACTTTATACCTTTTCATGGGGTATCACACAGTAGTGAACAGTAGAGGTTTATTTGAATGGCATCAGCGATTGGCTTAGTGAATTGCATTTGCGTCCGTCCCATACGGCCTCAATCTCATTTTCCTCACAATGGAACCCTAATCCTCCGCATGCAATTTATCCCTAATCGAATCCCCCCCTGGCTAAGGTGTACTTTTTGACAACAAATTCACTTTTCACGATGGCATAGCGAACATTTCCTTCAAGGAAATGGCATCTTCTGGTCATCTTTACCGGATTACCGAACTTGGAGACCCTTAGTCCTCTGATGTATTCTCTCTCGATGTATCTTCCCCACCTTTGAACAATGTGTATCCCTCTCGTTCTCTGCCCTCTCATCAACGGTGTAACCATTCCGATCGTCCCATTAATATCTTCCTCGCAATTGTCCGTCATCATAATTCCTCACTGAAAAACCTTTCCCATCCCACCATGCATCCATCGCTGCCGCGCTTTCTCCGTTATTTCCTGGTTTCATATTTCTAGCTCACTGATTTTCGTGCAATGGCACTTGAGTATCATACACCCATGTTTTTGGAAGTATCATTTTCAAAACTTAAAAAACTTAAACTTAATTTTAACCAAATGGTGCGCCTGGTTGAGCGGGATGTATACCTCGGCCGACAGCGCTCTTTCAGTTCTGGCTTCTGCCGCGCAGCCTAGGAGGAATCTTCGCCTTCTCCTCCGTTACCCGCCACAAACAACAGCGCCACCGATAGCACAGCGTATAATCCGTAGCATAGATTCACGAGAATTTTCACTGTGACCTTATAATTCACCATCTTAGGGATTCTTATTTAGAATGAATGCAGAAATTTTTGGAAATTTGCGTCGTAAGCGTCATGACGATCACCTCAGAAGGCGCCTCAGGGCCAAAGAGACATCGGGGGTTGAGGAGGGAGGAGGATGGCAGAGGGTGTGTTGTGGGAGGAGAGGGCGTGGGAGGGGGAAAGGGAGGATGATAATGAGGAAGGAAGGAGAGGTGGGTGAAGAGGGGTAGATGCAGATGAGAGAGTGTTCGCCAAGGGGCCAGGGTATTTACCCCGAGAGCTCGCTGGTTAGCCCCCTTAGGAGAACGCTGTCAAGTGGCCTTGGGGCCTCACGTTAATTGACCGCGCTGCGCATATAAGCGGCTTCCGTGAGTTAAAAACTGGCGAAATTTCTTAAAATTGGGATTGTTTCGCGAGAGAATATTTACCTACTGGAGCCAAAAGGGTCTGTTTTCTTAAGGTACTCCGAAAGCTAAATATCATTTTACTTAGAAAGCAATGAATTTGGTCTCATTTTAAAGAGAAATATCTCACCTATCCAATGGCACCAAAAATTCAACCCCTTACCTCATAACTTTCGGAGATATTTGCCAAGAAAAAGACCAGCCCTTTTACATGGGAAATGGTACGTGCATGCACTCCAGAGAGACATAATTTACAAAATTAGGTATTTCTAACACTTAGATGTCGTAAGAAAAACTAAAAACGTGTACATTTTATGTTTTCTCAACTATTTTTCAAAATTAATCATATTGTCACCGCAGTAGGTTCTTTGGGATCACAAAAAACCTTCCGTTTTGATGGAGTTTTAAACGTACCGCGTGAAAAAATGAGTCAAGTTAAAGACTAATTTAGATATTTTCATTCAATTACTTACAATTTATGTCATATAAAACTATATTATTACACCATTAATAATGCAATATTAAATTCGTTTTTCTCACAGTTGGTAAAATTAAAGCGTATATATCGAACATGGTCTCTATTATGAGAAGGGAACTATCTCGCTAGGACTACCTTAAGGTGTCTGGAACTATTTTCTTTTACGGACAGATCTGCTTGATTGATTGCATATATGAACTTAATAGGACGGCAGCACTTTCAATAACTGCTTGAGATCTTATCAATTCTTAATAAAGAACCGAGAATACTCAAACTCTAACTTCTCTTATTTCAGGAACTTACAACCAGACCAATACTTATGTATTAAACTTTACTTCTAAAGTCAAAATATCGCATGTTTCCGATTTGGCATCAATGCATTTTGGTATCAACGTATTTTAGCACATGACCTTCTGGTTTTGATACAGATTTCCAAATGATTTGATTCCATATTTAAAGATTTTCTCATTTACGCGAAATAATTCGTTTTATAATATTACAATGCCTGCTAACAAATTTCAAGGCATTATGTTGAGTTAAACAACATAAATCAACATAAACTTTTTGGTTGAATTCCGAATCCCTCGCTGAGAACGTAAGTCGTTACAGTGCTGTAATCAAGACGAAACGTCAAAAATACAATTCGTTAACTTTAAAAATTCTTTAAGAAAACAGTTATTTTATAAAATTTACGGTTAACTCCATCTCATAAATGAATATACTCACGTGAAATGTGGTTCAATAATGTTTTTACTGCTTACTTGAGTAGTTATTAAAATGTACATTCAACGATCCACGATTGCGACCACTCTGCAGTCACCTTAAAGGTGCGGTAGGGAGAGAAGAGGGTTTGCAGGGTGAAGGGAGGGGGGGGGAAGAGGTGTGACCGTGGAACCGATCGAATGATTGGGTTTTTACGAGACCTTGGCGGCTGCTTGAGCACTGGGCTGTAAATGGAGCCATAGCGAGCCTAACCATGACGCGACGGAGCGCATTGCCTCTCTGGAAGTGAAGAGTATTGCGCGTCGGTCGAAGGTCGTGAAAGCACTGCGTGCACGGCTCCCCTAAGGCTTTTCGAGAACACATCACGATAAACTAAAGACATAAAAGTTTTTGGGATGATGAGTTCTAATTCTCCTTACGGAAGAGAGAGCATGTAGCACTGACTGTCGTCCTGGAAAAGATTTGAAGTAAGTGCGAGGTGAAAATTTCTTGAAAATTAGGAACGAGTAGGATTTACGATTGATGGAAGCAACTTGCAGTTTTCCCATCATAAAGATATAGTAGTCCAGTTTTGATGTAACGATATCATGTTGAATTCCTTGACTTCAAACTTGGAGATGATGAAGTAACAGCGAATCTAGACTACTAAATATTAATTGTTGGAAAACTGCGAGTGTTTTCAACAGTTCTAATCGGGAAGTCCACGGGGTAAGAGATTCCATCGTTGCCTACACTTCGATGGCCGAGACTTCTCATATGGAAGTCTGCTGAACGTCGCCCACTGGGAAAGCCTAAGATCTTGCAACTGTTTTGCGACTATCCTTATTGAATGGGTGCACCATGTTACACTTTGATCAGCATTTCATAAGAGTAGGGTCAAATAAATACAAAAATAGAGTACAATTTTGGACTTTTTTGGACTAAATCACTTGTTGTCTGATTGTTAGGAGCCATATCAATATTCCAGGCGTTCACAAATGGAAAGGAGAAGAAAAAGGTCACGCAGTGTTCACTCTATCAAAGAATGGTCGCGTTTCAGATTAATCGGACCTTTGGGACTCTTATGTGGAGATGTACGTCGTCAGATGCATCGAAACAACGACGAACAAACGGATGAATGTACATTTTGATAAGGAGGAGGATCTGGACAGACCTGAGAGTGTTAGTTTCTTCAGATAAAAAGGGTTGGAATTAGGGTCACTTTCAATAGGGGTTAGGGTTTTGAGGGACGAGTGAAATTGGGAGGGGAAAAAAGTGAACGATTGAGGGATGGGATGAGAAAAGGGCGATTGATTAGTGCTCAGAAGGGGAAAATTTTACACTCCAAAGCCATGCCATAAATATGTATTTATCACAACAAAAACAATACTTACCAATAAACTTAGTTCATTAATACAAAATTAGAGGATTTTATTTGGTAGAAGGTAAACGTTTTGCTGACTGTGAATGCTTTCATGATGGCCAAAGTGGGCGGAACTTCAGAACTTGAGCAAGGAGCGCCAGAATTATGTTAAGAATAAATACGACTCAGACGAGCCCTCGTGAGTCACCTGATGGAGCTGAGCCATCGGAGTGATTTCAACCCGTAAACTTCGTACTTCACTAAGAAAGACAAGAATCTGGATGCTTATGATACTAAGAATGATTGGCCATCGAAAGTATTGCGGCTTCCTTTTAAAGGATTTGAATAACCCCTCTTTATCCCACCCCCCTTTTTACCAGTCACTTTACCGTCCAACCCGTTCTCCCATTAAACATGAAGGCGCCGTCTCGTGTAGGAAGGCGTGGTCAACCAGGCTTTTCTCTCAGCAGTCCACTTTAAACCACTTTTTCTTCCTTCACATCCTCCCTGCCAATCTTACCAACTCAATTTCCCTTCAGACTCGTACATATTTGCCCAATAACAAATATACCTCAGATTTCCCGAAGTGCGTAACTAGTGAGAAAGACTATAGGTTCCAAAATAAACTGTGGAAGTCAAAAAGCTCACCTCATTACCACATTAAACTGCTAACGTCGGTAGCGGTGAAAGTTATTTCAACGGAAGATTCAATGCTCGCAAGGGGACTCACAAAGCACGAAGACAAGAGTACGTTAGGCCTCCATATAAGTGTCATTATCCTTCTGTTTAAAATTATTCACACCTCCAATTTTGATGCAACCGAGTGCCAACATCAAGAAACAATATTCCGTCTTCATACGCACACCTCTCATACAACCATCTGCTTTGCGATAGATAGTTCAATCTTTCTTGCGGGTGGCGAGCTTAAGTCTCGCCAGTATTCAAACCTCAAGTTAAGGTAGTTTGAGCGAAATATCATTTTACTTATAAATCAATGAATTTGATCTCATTTTAAAGAAAGTATCTCACCCTTCTAATGAATCTAAAAATTCAGCCCCTTACCACATTACTTTCGGAGAATTTGCCAAAATATACCAGCTCTTTTACATGGGAAATGGTACGTGTATGCACTCCAGGGTGACCTTATATTAAAAATGAGGCATTCCCTACCCTTAGATCTCGACAAAAAATCAACAGTGTGTAGTTTGTATGTTTGCTCAACTACATTTGAAAATTAAGCATATTGTCGCCGCAGTAAATTCTTCGGGATGACAGTAAACCTTCCGTTTTGATGGTGTTTCAAATGTACCGCGTGAAAAAAATGAGTCAAGTTAACAACTTATTGAGATATTTTTTATTTAATCACTTACAATTTCTGTCATGTAAAACCATATATTGTCACCGTTAATAATGCAATGTTTAATCCGTGTGTCTCACAGCTGGTGAAATTAAAACGTATAGTTCGAATATGGTCTCTATTATGATTAGGGAACTATTTTGCTCGTACTACCTTAAAGAAACGAGTGCAGTGTCGCCCGAAACGAAAGATTTTTATCCTCACAGTATAGCTATCATCATTTAGAAACTTCGAACATAACCATCTAAAAGTTAGCAGCGAGGCAAAAAGTCACTTTCCTTACCTTTCTTCTGGCATCATCATGGTTCTCTTTAAAATAACCCCAACCATAAAAGTTTCAAACCATGAGAGTTTTTTGTGAGGGTATAAATAAAAATGGCCATGGATTCTACTTACAGTCACCAACGTCTCATCGCTCTGCTTGTTATCGCATCAAGGTCAGGTTATGTCACGCATGGCGGTACTCCAGGAAAATACGCATATGAATGTAAAACAAATACATCTGAAATAAACTACATAAAGTTTCTACGTCAAGCCATTTCATGAACAACCAATAAACGAGGTCAAATATGTACTTGGGCGACGTGAAAGAAGGTGGCGGTTGGAATTTCGGTGAATGTAAATCGGTAAACGAACCCTAAGTAAGGAATGAGAATGCCCAATAAGAAAGAGATACGATAACGGAGTGCTTTAAGTACTAATGAATGCCTCACAAAAGCGAGTAATCGAAATCCAATGCTGACTCGAATAAAAGAAAGTCAAACAAAACACTCCCAACGGAGCTTGAACTAAATTCGTGCTGAGTATCAATACCAAACAAGGTGCGGTAAAAATATTTTGTGAGGGTAAACACGAGTTTGAACGATGTTATGATTCCAGGCTGTTTGCTGCAGTCTTTTTGGAGAGAACGCTTGAGAATCGAGGGCTCGAACCTTTTGAGCTTGGAGTGTAAAATTCACAACTCTGGTGCCGTTTCACACCTAGAAATGCTCATAATTTTGTGATAATCTAAGCTCTGTAAAGAAAACAATAATCCTGCGCATTATTAGTTTTATTATAACTGAATATCACCTGCTAATTCTTCAACTGAGAGTATGTATTCCGAAAATTACAAATCCAAATAAGTGCTACCAACTTCCCTTTCACTCCTTCCACTACTCGCGTCTAACAGAGACGGAAGGCGATCGAGTGCAGGGTTGCCAAATTGGGCGGAATATTACATAATATTATAAGGTGGAAGTTGTTGCATCAAAATAATTCAAAACTGTTCAAAATCGAATATTCGATAATATATAATAATATCTCAGCGCATGTTGACTGTTCTTGGGCGACGACCGTCCGTAGACAATGCATCAACAAAATGTCAACACGGATGACCTTTCATACGCATATCAAAGGTTCGCCATTACAGCTTTAAGATGAGCCTCGAGAGAATTCGATTATCAAAGGAGAGATGGGAAATCGGTGAGGGAGTGGGGGGGGGGGCGGAGGGCGAAAAGGCGAGGAGAGGGAGAGATATCAAAGGACAGACGAATGGTGGCGGAAGCATTCATTGACAATGCGCATTTTGTGACCTTGGAAACTGTATCAGGCGAGATACGTCAGTGAAGCTCAACAAACCGTCTTCAGCATTCCGTATTCTGATAGTCGAGTACTTGCAATGTGACTTGCGTTTTCCGAATCACTTCATTCATTCATACTCTCCTCGTGCATCTCGGAAAGGTGATTCGTGCGCGTGAGGGGGACAGCCGTGAGACATCGACCCGCCTCGCCACTCCGCCCGTGGCAGTACTCGAAGGCGTCCGGAGGTGAGCGAAAGTAGGTTTACACGGAGCACTCCATTGTGCATTTTGATGAACGGAACAAAGAAAGAACAAGGCTCATTCCTGATTTTGAGATCTCAGCTAGGCAAAACCGATATTATTTATCGACTTTGGTGTTTTTTATCAGGATAACAATAATTAAAACGGTTCATTGCATATAAAAAAAACAAAAAGGTTCCATTTTTCCCCACTGCTTTCAATTTCCTGTTCAGTCTCAGAGCTGCCTTTCTCGTCGTTATTCTCCTCATTTTTCAATGCCGCATCAGACGATTCCAGTTCAGATGATTCTAAACATTGAGTAAGTAGCCGCGTGATCTCTTCAACGTCTGATGGCATATTTGGATGGTACTTCATTTTCTTTGCCATTACTGAAAAATGTAAAAAATGCCTAAATACTCTTGGTAGCGCGTTGAAAGTCGTAAAGTTTTACAATAAAGACAATAAAAATGCAAAAAATGGCTCTTTTCTTATAACAAGTATGATTGATCAATGAGTGTCGTACATGAAATGATACTTACGGTTTTTCGGTGGAAACTCTAGCGCAGTTGAAATTATAGCGGAGAGAGGACCTCTGACTTCTGCAACTAACTCCAGTCTGATTGATCGTGTCCTTCAAAATATTAGGCAAAGTTGTGAGGAGAATACAAAGTACTTTAAAACTGGCTACAATGAAATACATTGTGTCAACATATACAATAAGCGTAAAGCAAAATTCCAAGGGAGCGAATCTAAAAAGTAACGTGAGCACTCGCGTCGAGCCTGAGGGGCTCGGAGCGCACGCATGTGAAACAAAATATCCTATTCCAGCCTGGTGAGTGAGTGAACGAGATATATTGTATATGCAAAACGTTACTAAAAGCGTAAGAAAAAGGTACAGAGAATCTCAGCGTCATAGTGATCTATCATCGTAAAATACTACGGTAATAAACACTAGTTCCGCAGGGTTAACTGGGCTCTGGAAGTTCAGTAGTCTATGTCCCGAAAGCGTCCGCTGTGTAACACCAAGAAGTTTTGCGAGAGCTATAAGATGTAAGATGGGAGGAGGATTGGAAGGCGATTCAATGCGAGTGGGGAAAGGCGAGGTGGATGGATGTATACGGAGTGTGGTAACAGGGGGGTCGCCGGGTAACGTGTAACGGAGGGAGGGGAAAACATGGCGAGTCAAGGCGGGGGAGAGAAGCGATTTCATCCCCCTCCCCACACCCACCCTCCCCCCCATCGCCAACCCCCTCCGCCAACAGCCCTCCCCCTTAAATCCCTTCCACGGCCTATCGGGGCGATGCATCTGCGCGCTGCCTGCTATTGTCATTGCCACCGAGGGTGCATTTGAATGGCCGTCGCTGCGGCCGTCGTCGTGTATGCCCCCGGGGGAGGGTGCCCTACGCACTGCTTCTCTTATCTCCATCCGCATGCCCTACCACCCACCCTCCACCTACCCGACCACACTGCACCTCCTCCCTCCGCCTTCTCACCCATTGTTCCTCCTCCCGCTCCCCCGACCCCATGGTTAGCCGTATTTCACGCGCGCAGTCTCCCACCCACCAACTCCCGGATAAAAAAGAAACTCCTCTATCTGCTCATCGCGATATCATCCCGCGCGCGCTCACGAGAAATGGTCCAGAAGGAAAGCAGAGAGAGAGGGAGGGAGGGATGATGCCATTGGGAGGCGGGGGAGCTCCATGTTGCCTCTCTCCTTATGGGCAATCATTTTTGCGAGTGATGCCAAGTGTATGGTTTGGGCTGCGCGACGCGGCACGTACGTACGGTCAGGTCCACGGGCAACGCCGAGTTTCCCTCCCAACCTTCCGTTCGACAGAAGAGCCAAAATTTTGATCAGTGAGTTTGAAAGTAAATGTGCGTCGATCACAAAACAAAAACGATTTCCGGTGGACTTCAGGTGGTGCGAGCGAGATAGTTCCCTAGTCATAACAGAGAACATATTCGAATTATACGTTTTAATTTCACCAGCTGTGAGACACACGAATTGAATATTGCATTATTAATGGTTCAATACTATAGTTTTACATGACAGAAATTGTTGTAATCAAATGAAAATATCTAAATAAGCCTAAAACCTGACTCATTATTCTCACGCGGTACGTTTGAAACTCCATCAAAACGGAAGGTTTATTGTGATACCTAAGAACCTATTGCGGTGAAAATATGATTATTTTTCAAATATAGTTGAGAAAACATACAAACTAACGCTGTTAGTTTTTTTACGACATCTAAGTGTTAGAAATACCTCATTTTGTAAATGTCTCTCTGGAGTGCATACACGTACCATTTCCCATGTAAAAGAGCTGGTATTTTTTGGCAAATATCTCGGAGAAAAATGAGGTAAGGAGTTTAATTGTTGGTGTCAATGGAAGGGTGATATATTTTTATTTAAAATGAGACCAAATTCATTGATTTCTAGGTAAATTGATATTGCGCTCAAACTACCTTGGTTGTTGGAAGCTCTTCTACGTTCATCTGAAATGTATCGGGGGAGGGAAGAGTAACGCATTCACGTCGATCCAATGCAGCTCAGAGACTCTCGCGCTGATCTCGTCTAACCCATTCGTTTACCACTCGCTTATGCTTCTAAAAACGTTAAGGAACCGCTGCCCTTGATCGTGGTTTAATGGTCTACCTGCACGCTCCTCGTTTGCCAATTCCTCCCTGTCCCATTTGTCCTCCTCTGCTTCCAAATTCTGTAAGCGTGACGTTTTCACCCGTGATCGGCATGGGTTCAAAACAAATTGATCGTAAGAAATCCGTGCACTATGACTGTAGTTTGCCTAGCAATCAACTCCTTATTTTCGGAAATTTCGAAACAAGAGAATTCTTTGAACGAATCACTGGCCATCCGGAGGGTAATTCATTTTCCGTTATATTTAAAAGACTATCTGCTTGATCGGACTATTTTAAAATTGTCAACGGCAATAGAAAACATGAAATATCATTTTACCCGACAAATATTAAGCCATTGCTGAACTGCCATCAAATTTAGAGAGTAGTAATTGAATATCTCCTATTATCCACCGCAAATATATAATTGAGGATGCTGTTTTTAGAGTTTTGGTAATAACTCAAAATCAGCCATTACCAGCGTTTCGTCATTGTTTTATTGAACATAAAACAAATCAGTCTAGTAACTAAATCTTGTTTTAAAAGCACTATATCAACAAAAAACCGCTTGAGACTTTTTATCTACATGTTCAATGCTGCTTAGTACACTGCTATTCAACATGTACTAAAAGATATTCAAATATTTCTATTAATAACATTTGTATATGAGCCAACGATTTTTATTTTGTAATCCTGGATTAGCTCATTGCTTGGTTGTATTTTATTCCTGATGATGCCAATAAAAATTGACAAAACGTTGGCTAAGGCTGCTTGAGTACTTGAGAAGTCGACCAAAACTAAAAAAACACAAATCCTCAATTATATGTTAACTTCAAAGAACGGTTCACGTTGAAAATTTAATAAACATGTCTGTATCGGCGCGTGGGAAATGAGAGCCGATGTGTCCGCGGCGACCAGTATACGGACAGTTTAAGGCCCGTGGGTCGGTCATCGATAAACACGGGAAGGAGGAGAGGGTGAATTAAAGGAATTTCGTCGGCTCGCGAGCGGGAAAGGTGAATTAAATGGATTATGGAGGCTTTGGCTCGCTCCCAAACGACTGAAACATTTGGCACCCGGACAACGGACGGTCGCTTTGGCAACCTGTGGAGAGTCACACGGAGTGCAAATGGCTTCTGGGGGGGGTGGGGGGGGGGGGGAGCGGAGGACAAGTGGTCAGGAGAGGGGCGATCAAACCGACCCTCATACTCTGACTCGCAATAAAGGAAGCCGATGGGATCGCTGGCTCTGCCCACCTTTCACTCTCTCTCTCTCTCTCTTGTGGGAAGATTAGCCGACTGCAGAAATGATCCGAGGAGGGCAGCGAGACGTCGCCGTTCAATACTCGCGAATTCGTTCCCTTTTCCCGATTGACTGGGCGACGCGCACTTTTGACCGAGCTCCCAAAAAAGGGTCTTTTACTATTACACTTCGATATTTTGATATTATACGTACTATGCTTCTCTACAACGATGCCGCCGCCGCCGCCGGCGATGGATTTTACAGGTGGATAGGTATACATCTGCTACTTCGCTCTGGTTAGGCCACACCTCGAATACTCCGCGAGCATTTGGGACCCTGGTCAAATAGATTTAACCAAAAATATTAATAAAATACAAAGGAAAGCAGCGCGCTTCGTTAAAAACTGCTACGAGCGTACATATAGTGTCTCACAACTTTAAGAGGGATTAAGGTGGGAGCCCCTAGAGACTCGGAGGCTAGGCTTATGGTGCTTGATAAATTCAGAACTGATATTTTTCAGAGCGAAATAGAGAATATTATCATGACTCCTCACTACATCTCTAGGTCTGACAGATACGATAAAATAAGAGAGATACTCTGCCGAACAAATAGGTACAAAAACTCGTTCTTTCCGCGTACAATAAGCGACCATAATAAAAATTGAGCTCCACTAAATACACTCCTATAATACATGTCACCATTCCATCTCCAAAAACTTACACCTTTACACGGCTGGTGACCTACCACCCCCTGCCACACGCCCAAGTGGCGGCTCGCGGGGTATTATGTAGATGTAGATGAGTGAGCCTAAATCTGTGTGCTGGAGCGACAGGCTCTTTTGTGCAACGGACGCGAACCGCGGCTAGAAGGTTAACTTTGAAGTTCTACTGTAATACATCGACAGTATTGATTTTATTTCGGGAAAATTATTCACTTCCTCAAAGTAAGTAAATTTCAAAATTATACTTCAAAATTGTGAAAAATTAGACGTCACGACGCCGCACCGGGAGTGCCGCGACACATTACCTTCTACGGCACTCTTGAGCACTCATTTCTGCAATTTAACAATTGAAATTTCACGATAAAAATTATACTCATGATAATCGGTGGTGATATTTTTAACTTCAGGAAACATATTAAATTACTGGAGAAATTGACGAAATCCCTCTCCTTAAAACAGTAAATAAAATAACCAAATAACTTTGAAGGCAATTAATAAACTTAAAAGTGCAAATATTTATTCCACCTAAATACTTCAAGCCAATCCATCACAACAAGATTAGTTTTGAATGAGTAAAGCTGGGCGCATTATCAGTTATGATCTTGATCATTTTAAATGGTTCCACCGCAACAAATGATTTGCAATAATTCAAAAGCAAAAGGTGTGAGTAATCATTTTTAAAAACCCACCCCTGACTATTTCCTTGAACATATTTATATGCGTAAATGGGAGCTGACGCAGGTTTCACTGTTTCACGTTACCTGGGATTCGATTCGGCAGATACCGGTCGGTGGCTTAACTTCGTACAGGGTATAATATTGGATGTAGATTGTCATATTTCGACGCTGTGCTGCAAAAGGCACGTCGTCATATTGCCTCTGATTGTGGCATCGCCGTGCATTTATACCAAACCGTAATGCTTTGAAGATTAGACAATTAATATTGCAGATTCTAACTGACATCTAGCGTAGAATATCCCAAGTTAACAAAGCGCTGACGATGAAAAGGTGACTTCTGTTTCATAGAAGATAGGAACCACGTACGAGGAAAAGGTGGGCAAAAAATTCATTTGGAGACTATGGATGGAAAGCATGGACCAGTGGAAAAGCAGGCTAGAAAAGATTTGAAGCTTTAGAAAACTCTGCTGGAAAAGGATGCTGGAGATCGAACGGACGAATGGAATTTGAAATGAAGTTTACATAAGTATTGGATAGAAAAGCATCATATGGAGGCACTGTGCATAAAAGAAGAACAAGATTGATTGGGAACACCCTTAATCACGACGGGTTTGTGAAGAATACATTTGAAGGAAGAATATCGGGAGAAGTCTCAAGAGGATGGACAAGAGATAAATAGATAAAGAGGAAACTAAAGGGGAAAGGACATAAGAAGAACTACCAGGGTGTAAGGGATCCAGGATTAGATGGATGGATGGAAGATATTAGAAAGGATGGAAGGTTATGACCAACCAATCTTAGTATTTCAGGGCCAATAAGGACATACTTTTACCATCCGTTACTATCTTATCTCCTTCGCTTCTTTTAACTCGACAATCTATACAACCTCTCGCCATGTAGGAACTTTGTTATCTTGCATCAAATTTTGGAGTATTGTACGAAAGGGCATTTTCCCAAGCAAAGTTATTTGTTCTTGAAACTCATTCTCATAATTCTGTTCAATGCATTTGCCTTTAGTTTCTAGCACAATAGTCTCAGAAAGTTCCATTTCTGTTAATAGACACAAATACACGGCTGCCGTATCGCCTTGTGGCGTCGCTGATAAAATAATTGCGTTAATATGAGGAAAAATTGGAGTTCTATATATTTTGCCGGTCTAAAAATACTTCATGCATTTAACATCACGTTTAACTGAGTAATGAGATGGTCAAATTTCAATAAACTGCCTTAAATGATAGCAAATCATGTATTATGTCTTTTTTAAATTATTTCATACCGGATTCCTTCTCACTTTCTTTGCTCTCCGGCGTCGTTCATTTCTTTCTCAGCAGTTTGTTTATAACAATCGAGATGACACCGCTCGGGGCAACAAAATACCTAAGAATAAACGCTTTTATAAATTTCTGCTTAAATATAATTGAAATTAACTTTCAACTTTACTTATTCAAATGGATAATTAAGAGCATAAAATTAAAATAAATATTATTCGAGTGTAGCGACCACTTTCTAAACTCCGGGAAGTTTAAGATTCCATATAAATGTTCTCAGAACTCTTCTCTGGCATTCATGAAATATTGGCGTTAGTTGTTGAATCAAATTATAAAAAAATGACGAATCGATCGCACCCCTTTTGGATGGTTTACTTGTTTATGTGGCTTTTTAACTTCTAGTTCGAAAATGAAAGCTATGAAAATATTTTCGGAACCTTCAGGAAACTTTCTTATGAAATACAATGAGATATTTTCCCGATCATTTTGTCGAAACATTATTTTTGAAAAACAAGATTAAAATGTGAAACATAATGAATTATTGAATGAATGCATGAATTAATTTATGAAAGAGTTGAATGAATATATATATATATATATATATATATATATATATATATATATATATATATATATATATATATATATATATAGTCTTCGCTCTTGCGACCAAGGTGCTAGTGGCACCGAAATATCAAGAAACTTTGTAAGTGTGTTCATCATTTTTTTGTTTTCTGTGTTTGTCGTCTGCCTTCCTCTGGCAAACTTTTATATATTCGTCACTTAAGTGATCCTAAGTGCAGTTATATATATATATATATATATATATATATATATTAGTTAAATGATTAATAAAGGAACAATAATGAACTTGTGAATGAGTTAAATATCACGATGAAGTTTCCATTAATGATACGAGTAAAAATATGAACCAATCATGATATTTATTTTCCTTGAGGTTAAAAAAATCCAATGCAACGCTCAAAATCGTAAACCTTGGCTATTATGTCATCATTTCAAAATGTTAGACTAGAAACTTTTAAAGGATAGAAAAATGATACCCAAACTTTATTCCTTGAACAATTAATGCAAATCTCAGCCTTCATCTCGGCACTTAGACACAATAGTTAATTTTTGGTACAATTACTCAGCTCAATGACGGTCATGTTCATCACATGTGAACATAGTAAAACAAACTAGGGTGGTACAACATTTTCATACCTATTTAATAGTTTAAGAGGTGATTATAGCTTGAGAACCAACACGTAGCGCTTGAGTAAACAGCTGAGACGTTGAGGAACTAGGAAAGTCTTGTCGAAATACCTTTCCAACTTGAAAGCGGAGAATATTTTTACTCGTCCGAGTGAATTAAGCTTTCACGAAAAAAAGATCGTCTTGGAAAATACTCGGGAGCGTGCTGGAATTCGAAATAAGGGAATTTCATTCTTCTCTTCCCGGACGGTCGCAAGACAAAAGAATGGCGTAATTGCAGGCGTGTTATTATAGGACGGAAAATACCCGCTCTCAAGAAGGGGGCGGTGCAATTGATTCCCCTCTTTCTTCTTTCTGCCCCCCCCCCCCTCCTCTTCGCCTCATTCATCCATCCTCGCCCGCCCCCGTCGACACTGCCCTCTCCATTTTTCCCTCCCTCACTCACGAAATGGAAGAACAACAATGAAGCAAAGCCTATCTCCGGGCGGTTAAGGGTCCGAGGGGGGCGGGGATGGGAAGCGAGTAAGGGAGGAGGAAGGGTGAGTGGGAGTGGGGAAAGGCCCTCCCCCGGAACCAATTACAGCTCCGCAGAGCGCCACTGGGCAAGATCGGGTGGTCTCCGAGAGCAGCTCAAGGAGACAAACAAAGATAACGGTTCGGAGGGAAGTGCAAATTTCTACGACGGAATGTTCAACGCAAATATACGGCGGGATAATCAAAATATTTTGTCTTTCCGCCGAATTCGGAAAAGGAGACGCTTTAAAACATCACGCTTAACCTCCTTTGAGATAAAAGCGTAATTTCTGAAGTATTTGCTTCTCCTCGTTAACTCTTTCTAATGCACAACACGCTGAAAAAAGGCATTTTTTGTTTATTTTGCAATTTAGTTGGGAATATTCTTACATCAGGCACTATAGATGAGATTACTGTTTTTAGAATTATGCTCCTAACCCAGTTAGCCGGGAGTAATTCCATCTAGTGGTCGAGCCCTGAAACGTGCCAGACTCAAGGAAGTATTCTATATCTGTGAATATCTTCGTAATTCTTCATTTATGGGCTTAAAATTCTTCCATTATTAATTCCATTCATTCTTAGAGGGTAGTCTTCAATTAAGAATGCATGTCTTAGGCCAAAGTAGGAGAATAGTCCTTCTTTAAAAATCTTTTTTCTCCTGACTGTCTCTTTCGGGGATCCTGTGTGAGATCAAGAATATATTTTTGGCACATATTTTTGGGGGCAGTACTCTTAAAGCAAAGTGGTTTACTCTCTAATGCAAGATGCCGTTATTCGCTATGTTGGAAGTTGTGCCAACTCCCGAAGGAAAGAATCAGTCAAATTCCAAAAATATTTTGTCGTCCCTCCAAATTCGGAAAAATGGGCACTTTAAAAATAAAAGTTAAACTATTCAGAGATGGGTAATTTATGAAGTAGTATGAAGTCCCTTTTTTCACTTATGCTATCAGAAGTTCAAATATCTCTCGAAAGAAGGAATGTGTCCAATCTGTCCAATGTTTATCTACAAGGTATATTTCTCCAACCTCTCTTTTCATTTAACGAGTCATGCGCTCAGGTCCTGAAAAGTGCTCACAGTACGAACGCGAGAAGTGAAAACCTTTAAAAATCCTTAGTAATTAGCTGAACATCATTATATAACCTTAGAAGTAGTTTCTGTCGATAAGTATGACGCCATTTTTCAATCAACGTTACTGTGCACTAGCCATACATAATGTCCCAAAATTCAGGGAATGACGTCACGGCCACGTCAATGGCCACGATAGGGTTTGTACGCAGACTGTTACGAGACATAGTTTACTTGACGGTTGAACCAACCGCATCAGATTCATGACGGCGTACGTTATGCTGAGGATCGTGATCGCCGTTTGCAATCTTGTGAGTAAATTTTTTTTACCATTTTTAGGCTTGGAAACTTTCATGATTTTACAACGCTGCTGACATAAATTTCTCTTCGCCTAATTTTATTTCCATTTTTCGAGATTTTCACCAGGCTTTCGTTCGTGACGGAAGCTGTGACTCTTTTTTTTTGCTTCTATTCCAAGAAAATGAAAGATCTATCCCTAGTTGCCTGATTCACTACCTAATCATTACTTACGTAGTTGCTTAACTTGAATAACTTACGCAATTGCACTACGTAAGTGTGCTCCAGAATCATACACTACGTTTACCAATCGATCTCAAATCGATTTAGCCGGTTTAGCTCGGTATGGTAAACGCAACGGACTAGAGGGATCGATATGAGAAGTTGGCTAACTCGGTCTGCTTTCTCTACCAGTCTGAGATTTCAAATCGATTGAACCGATTCAAAGCAGTATTCAATCGATTTCGCATTGATAAACCAGGCGATCCGAGTAAGCTGGCTAAGAATGTTTAGATCGGCCCGAATTCATATAGTTCTGAGTTTGGTTGGTAAACGTAGTGATACGAACATCGAAGGTGAATGTCATCTGCTTAAGAACTTTTCTTCGAGACTGTGAGTAAATACACACATATGACTTTGTTTCAATTTTAAAAAATTCAACAAACACTGAAGGTATGCCTTAGCTACTGGTAACCAAAACTTAGTATCAAAACATGGAGATTACTCCACGAATATAATTTCAATCGAAAACTTTCATCCTAAGCCAAAAGAGCTGATTGCTGGGCCAATTCTACCGAATTCGTTTTTTTTACTTCAAACACAGCAGTAATATGCTGATAACTCAAAAAAATAAAGTGGTAAAAATGCCTAAATTTTACCCTTAAACAACTAGCTGCGAGTATTGGCTTCTTTCAAGTGGAGTTTTTCGATAAAACAGCATTTGCGTCATATGGGAAAATACAATTTTCCCCGTGTCTTACCCACGCTCGCATTTCGCGCCATATTATTTCAAGTTCGAGGAGCGAGGGAAACAGAGAGGGAAGGGAAAATTTTGTTGTTAATAAGTGTCATAGGGTGCGTTTCTCTATAATATGTTGACATATGAACATAATGGCATTTAAGTCAAATTCACAGAGGGAGTGAAGTGGTTCACCTAAACTGGAAGTCGGGCCGAAACCATCTCTTACCTCTGTGTCCATCCATCTCGTTTGCCCTATCCAGTGTGGACGAAAAGGAGACCTTTCTACTAGATGCCTGATTCAAGTTCCCTTTAATCGAGACAAGGTGTTCCAACTGGATGTTCGACGACACCTGAAATCGCACATCACAACAGCGAAGGGTTCGCAGGAGTTTGGCATTAGTGGGAGAGGCGGGTATTAGCAGGGATTTTGAAGGGGTCAGGGGGTGGGGAAGAGCGAGGGGTGAAGGATAGGGGAGTGTGGGGAGAAATGAGAGCGTTTGAGGTGTTTGTTCCAAGGGAGAGGGGAGGTGTATAAGGGGAGGGTCAGTCACAACATGAGGACGTTTAGGGGAACAGATAAGGAATATGACGAATATATTTTCGGTAAGTTTATAATAATAAATATTTGACAAAGTACTACATTCATGCGAGATGCACAAATGCAAGATAAAATGATAGAGTGCCATAAAAAATCAGTAAAGCAGCACTCATCAATTGGACTGAATCTATCAGAATAGGTTTAAAGTGATATTGCCGGGCATTAAACACAGTACTTATAACCCAAACTTGTTCCACATCTTCAGATGTAACATCTTAAAAACTTGAAATCCGTAAAATTTTGCTTAATGAATTAACTTAAGCTACGAATGGGGTTTATGGCTACAATATTTCATTCAAATCTGAAGCTGCAAGGTCAATTGCAATAGGATGCATCCGATAAACAACAAGCACTCACATTTATTTCCTATAATTCCAGATGAGAAGACAATAAAAATCAATAAACATCTAGATCGAAAAACAGTTTCCAACTAAGTTACATTAATATATAAGATATTTTAATATGATTATTGAGTTATAAGTCCAATCATATTGATTGGACTTATATTGATTGATGTATTCCTACTGGAGAATGCATGATATTGGGTTTTCCGAGAGAAAAATATGTAACCAGATATTGTAAAAACGGTCCCAGGTTTAATCATTAACAATGTCAAAGAAAGCAATCAAAGAAAAATCGCCAATCATATATTAATGGTGAATTATGGCACCAAATGGGTTGTAAACTTAGGCATTGCGTAGGAAGGATCCTCGCGGACTTGAGGTATTCGAGATGAGGGTGTGGAGAAGGATGGAGAGGGTGAACTGGATGTCGAAAAAGACGAACGAGGAGGAATTGAAAATGGTTGGAGAGGAAAGGAAACCAATGGCGGAGGTTAAGAGAAGGCAGAGTAGATGGATGGAGGTCGTATTGAAAGGAAAGGAAATGCTGAAGAGGGTAATAGAGAACACTGGAGAATCATCGTAGAGGAAGAAAGGGGATAAGGAATCGGGACATAATAAGAAGAGGGAGGTGTAGGGAATTTAAGAGGCATATAATGGAACGTAATTCATACGACGTTGTGATATAATTTGGGATGTTAGGACAGGGATTTACCGAAAACCTAACCATCAGCTGATACAGAAGACTCAAATGAATTTTCCACCCAAAATTGAGCTGTCAAAGTCACATCTAAAACTATGACTATGTAGATGTTTTGGTTGACCTTTGTAGCTCTGACCTCAACACATCACGCACGACTATCCTGACCATACTAACCGAAAGCTAACGTATCTCGTGCATTGCACCTTCTTCTCGGAGAGAGCGCCCTGTGACGTCCACCTCAGTTAAGTGCATTGGATCCGTGTCAGGTATCAGGAAGGGTTGAACGAAGGAGCAAGGGTAAGGGGGCCGAGGATCCTTCGCCCTGAAATGCAGCGGTGCAGGGCATTATTAGCAGAAGGGGTTCAACCGCCTGGAGTGGAGTGGGAGAGGAGACGACACACTCCGTGGAAGCTGCAGAAGAGGGATAGGAAAGACGCTTTGGTCTGGTAAGCTTAGAGGGAGGTTTCGTTGGGGGCGGAAGAACCATGGGGTGGCGCGGAACCCTCGCTTATCTCCTTCCCCCTTCTCCCTTTCCTTCGCCCCGCCTCGATGGAATGGGACGGGATTAAAGGGGCTGCACGACGACCGAAAACGCATCCGCAGACGCCAGCACGCTTTTATTTTACGTCTCTACCTCGATACATATAGGAAATCTATTTGTGCAGTCCTTTGCATGCAGGAATAATTTTCATAGTGAGAGTCGTATATGTTTGCTTGTTACTCTATACAAAATTATTCGTACCTAAAAGAAACGTAAATTTATCGAAAAACATGATTGGATTGGATATTTGGGGAGGCGACCGACGGCTGAGGTCATTTGCGCCATAGGGGATAGGTAAGGAAGGAATGGTAGATAGAAACCCGGCGTCGGCATTAGCCTGCTCTTAACGAAAGGCGCCAAGGGGAGCACGGTTTAACGTCTCATCCGACAGACGGAGTACTGTACTTGAAGTGCCCTCCACAAGACATTCAAGTAGGGATCGGGTTTCCTCTGAAAAACTTTCCTCCTCTGTAGGGATTTGAACCCTGGCCGTCGGTATGGTTAGCCAGTACTCTAGCCACCACACCAACCCGATCCCCGTCGAAAATCAGGAGATAGCCATAACGCGTACAGAGTATTTTTCCTAAAATCTTCGCATTCACATTAAACAAATAACAAAACTACAATTTACATTAAAACAATGAATCCTTTAATTTCATGTAGGGTCACCGTGTTGTTGTATTATGCGGCTTATGATGTCACAGTGGATAATGTCGTCAACCCATGCAACTTATATTTCGCCGAGCCATAGGTGGCGCTGTTGTAGTGGAAAAAGGAGGGGAAGAGAATCATGGTGAAATCTGCAGAATAACAAGCTGCGTAGCATCAAACCTGATATTTCAGTGTGGCCTTCTTCTTGCAGGAGCAAGCGTAGGGATGAGGTCGCAATCACCCGTTTGAGGATTGGGCACTGTCATTCTACACATTCCTTTCTATTTACTGCCGACAAGACCCCACCACAAGGCGATGACTGTGACGCGCCTCTCACTGTGAATCACCTACTGACAGCATGCACTAAATACCGGGTTATACGCAGCAGAATGGCCATCACGGGCAGCCTAGATAATCTTCTAGGGGACGATCTGGATAGACTAAGCCGAATTTCATCGTATTTGAAAGAAATAAGTTTTTAAAATTTAATATAGTTATGCATATACACACGTTTACTTACATGCATTACTCATAAAACATAAATGCATTAAATCTGTAATTACATTTACACTTCACATTTTGTGGAGACCTAATTTGTAACGCATCAAGTGGGCTGAGCATGGTGCAAATGACCCTTGCCGTCGACGTACCAAAGAACCCAATTCTACTACAAGGAGGGGAAGGCGACGATCTCACCTAGGCTGCGGCGGAAGCCAGAACTGGAGGGGCGTTTTTGGCCGAGGTGTACAGCCTCCTTAATGGAGAAGGCGTATGCGGCTGTCTGTCTGTGTGTGTCTGTGGAGCGCCTTCCCCTTCTCTCCCACTTCCTCCCCCCTCCTAACACCGCTTGTCCTCCCCCCTCCTCCGCCGCAATTCTCACGAGAGCGAATGGAAGTGTCTTCTCCCTCTCTCCACCGAATGAGTGAGTGAGTGGGCCGGAGTGCGTCGGAGCGGAGAGCTGGCTCTAGCTGTTCGCTGAGAGGGGTAGCGGGGGCGGGCCTGGTGTAGGTGGGGAGGGATGGAGGAAGCACTGCCTTAAAAGGGGAAAAAGTAATGCTGCGGCGGTCGGCAAAGTAAAGAAGAGAAGCAGAAGAAGTGGGGAAAATAAAATTTCCAGTCTCTTTTGAAGAAGGCGGAGGAGGAAGTGGGGATAGGGAGGGGTTGAGAGGGAGGAATTTCTGCGCGCAACTCGTAAAACGAATGTCTCTTCCTTCCGCCCCCTTCCTCCACCCACCCCGACTCCAATCTCTCTTCCTCACCTCCACGTTCTCCCCTCAACCACTCTCACGGTGAAATTGGTGACCCCTCTAGCCACTCATCAAAACCCGCTCTCCCGAGTGCCAGTTGGCGTAAAAAACTTAATAAAACAAATGGTCATTCTCGGAAAATATTTATTGTATCACAGTATAACTACTCGCTAAACAGAAACTCGGGTTAACCGAATCTCTTATCTAGCACTGGAAGAGATAAGTCTGCCCTCGACCTTAGCGAGGAAAAAGGGCAGAATATATTCTCCCATACGTACATACATACAAATCACGCCGTTCCCTTCCGAGGTCGGCAGAGTCACTAAGTTTCACTCATAAATACATATTTGTACACCTAACTCTGCTTCAATAATTTCCTTCATACTAACCTATCCTTGCAAACCTATTTTGCTTCATTTACCCCCATACACTGCTTCATACACGCCCTCCTGTTTTTAAGACTTAATATTCCTCCTCCTAAGAATGTCCTCAACCACATTCAACAACAACTTTCTCGGCCTATCTCTACCTCTCGCGCCATTCATTTCACTCTTATATATCTGTTTCGTTATTCGACTCTCATCCATTCTCTCAACATGGCCAAACCAACGAAGCAAACTCCTTTCATATACAATGTCCATTACTGGAGCATTTAACCCACACTCATTTATTACCCACTCATTCCTGACCATATCCATCCTACTTTTGCCGCAAACACTCCTCAGATAACTCATACCCACGGCGATTAGTCTACTTTCATATGACATATTCTCCCATAATTTCAAGAAATAGGTTGCATGATACACATATATTCATTCCGACAATGTATTTAACGTGAATTTGAAAAATAGCTCTTTCATGTATTTTCAGCTAATCGCCTATGAATATAAACAACAATTATCGGAAAAAACGGGTTTAAAAATATGTGCCCACCTTGATCAAAGTGCGTCTTGATTATGACTGCTGGGCAGTAGAAACCAAGGTCGGCATTGAAGTGCAAGCGTGGATTATACAAATCTCTTTTTGTTACGTCTGTTACTCAATTCCACAGAGTTACGTCTGCAACAACTAATGTAATTTTCTCTGTTGATCCTGGATACGAATTAATGCAAGCCACGCATTTCACTCAGTAACCACTATCGAAGAATTTCTCTAGTAATTTCGTCTTATCTATATCTACATCTACATATTACTCCGCAATCCGCCGCTTGGGCATGTGACAGGGGATTGTAGGTCACCGGCCGTGTAAAGGTGTAAAAGTTTTGGAGGTGAAATGGTGACGTGTCCTATGAGAGTGTTTTTGGAGGAGCTCAGTTTTTATTGAAATCGCTTATTGTGCGCGGAAAGAACGAGTTTTTGTACCTATCTGTTCGGCAGAGTATCTCTCTGATTTTATCGCATCTGTCAGACCTAGAAATGTAGTGAGGCGTCATGAGAATATTCTCTGTGTCGCTCTGAAACACGTCAGTTCTGAATATCTCAAGCAGCCTAAGCCTAGCGTGCAGCCTCCGAGTCTCTAGGGGCTCCCACCTTAATCACTATAAAGGTTGTGAGACACTGTATGTTCTTTCGTAACAGTTTTTAACGAAGCGAGCTGCTTTCCTTTTATTTTTTTTAATTTTTTTGTTTAAATCTTTATGATCAGGGTCCCAAATGCTCGCGGCGTTTTCGAGGTGTGGTCTAACCAAAGCAAAGTAACATCTCTCTTTGACTTTTTCATCCGAGGACCTTACTATTATACTCTTAACAAAACCTAGTTTCTTTAATTCTGCGCCACATATGCTCTGTATGTGTGTTATAACATAATATGGCGTGCATTCGGCTCAATTCAAGTAGCTCGGATGCTCACCTGGTCTCAGGGGTGTTCCATTTTCCGGTTCCCCTTCGTTGGACGGAGGGATTCCGGTGAATGTCGGGAGTGTTTGTGAGTGGTGAGGGGAAGACTGCAGCAACGCACTCACCGGACATGCGTGGGGAGATAAATTCCTACTCCTAGAAAAGTCTCTCCTATACCACGAGTGTACTAAGTAGGGTTTACTTAGGGGGAGCATTTAAATTCATTCCAGCGTTTGACTGAAGCGGCGAGAGGACTGGTGGGACTCTTCCGACTTCCTCTCGGTCCCATTAAAAATGCCACCGCTTCTTAATCCCTTCAAAAAATCGCTTCATACGGCTCATACTTCCCTACAACGACCACGTGCGTATACGTAACGTTGGAGACTGATTAGGGGCTAATTAGGGGCTGCGTTAGGACCCCAAGTCGTGTAAAAGTGTAAAAAAGAGGTTTTTGGAGATTTAGTGTATTGTGGGAGCGTTTTAAGTGAAGCTCTGGCTTTATTATATTTTTTTGTTGTGCTTGTTATCTTGAAATTATTGTGCTTGGAAAAAATGCATTTCCATACCTAAAATTCGTTGTCATGAATTTGATACGTCTGTTTCTAAAACCGCTGTTCACCAAATAACTCGCGTAGAAATACAAAGAGTTTTAGTTCATTTCATAAAAAACAAAGTGCCCCGTCAACTTACTCTCCTATTTAAAAAAAAGTGAAGGGCTAAAGGCACCCTTTTACTCATCGTCACGCGTGAGTGTCGCTCTCTTTGAAGTCGATCCTCCTCGGCGTGCGGACGCGGACTCGAGAAACGAACTCGCGCGTCCCGCGGTGCACCCGAAAGGAGAACGACGCGCGCCGTTCGAGTCCACGGCGAGCGCCAATATCGCTCTGCACACGACGGACAGATCAGTCAATAGGGTGCTTTGGGCGATTTCGAGGCGTGAAAGGCGAGGTACGTATTCGTGGGGTTGGTCGTACGTATTTAGCGTGTGCGGTGCCTCGTGAGCGGTGGTCGCCTTTTGCTGAGGAGAAGGGAGGAGAGACGAGGGGTGAGGAGGGGAGTGATGGAGGGGAGGAGAAGGAAGGAAAAGAAAGAAGAGGAAGAATGGGGAAGAGAGGAGGGAGGGAAAGGAGAGAGAGACGGCTTCCCCCTTTCTGCCGTCCCCGAATTGGTGGAGGAGAAGAGAACGGTAGGGGGAAGTAAAAGGGTACGCCAAAATGCTTTTCCTTGCTCCTCCGTTGCCTCAGGGACGGGCTTCCCAGGGTTTATTTTTCCGCCCCTTGTGCTTCACTCCCCTCTTCCTCTCCTTCCTCCTCCTCCTCCCACCCTCTCGCCTTCGATATCGACTTCAGAATTCTTCTTCTCCCAACTACCCCTCACACCCCACCTCTTGCCGGCGGGCGGGCGGGATACGAAAGAGGGTGGGGGCGGAAAACCTTGCGCCACCCAACCATCCCCCTCCGCCCCTCAGCAATTTATTCCCTCTCTTCCATATCTTCCCTCCTTCTCCCTCCTCTCACCGTTCGATGGGTTCTAAGCAAGAGAAGAGACGCACTTTCCACGCGAGAATAAACGGGGAGATCCTATTCCCACGGAACGATGGCACAGAACATAAGTAAAGTAACTTGGAATGTTCTACATTAGTGGTTCTAACAGATCGGCGCCCCAAGTTCGAAATGGATTCGTTCAACATGGATCGTCTCTAAAATCTCTCAGAACCTTCGGGTACGCTTCTTCATATTCCTTAGATATAGCATGTTATGCTGTGAAATTTACAGTGACAAATCAATCGCCACGACTGGGGATTCGAACTCGGACTCCTTGATTTCGCGCCGAGTGCTCTCAACAATTAAGCAACTCGGGAGTCGTTATTCACAGTGAATCTCGTAGGGGCTTTAATGTGGGATCTTTCCTCATGGGTATCGTGAATACAATGTCAATGAGGACCTGTGAGCAAGCGCGAGAGGTTGTTTTGGATGCGGGCGCATTCTCGCTCATAGGAGCAGATAGAAACTTTCATTTAATACTGGAAAACAGCGAGTGAGAAAGTGGATTTTTGTATGACGTTTGACAGCAAATTTTGAAAAAAACTAATGGAGATTCTTGGGAAAATATTAATCTCCTCATTCGAAACTATATACGTCCCAGAGGGCAGAGGTAAGGGTGACTGACGGTGAATCAGACTGGGCTTTAATAGGTCGCAGCGTTGAGCAAGGGGACCCATTGTCACTTTTGGCTCTTAAAATTCATGTGGAGTGCATGTCTAGAGAGGAATGGGAAAAAGTTAGTGTAGGGAATCACCGTGGGAAGCCTGTTAAGATAGTCAGTTAGATCAGCAGACGATCAGGCATTGATAGTCGATCGTCGAGAATGGGATCTTCAGATTTCAAGATATGGTGGATGCATTACAATTGCAGCGGAGCTATTCGGAGTAAAGATAAATCGATGGAACACAAAAATAATGGTATTCTTTTGGACGAATAAAGAAATTATAATCATAGAAGTTGGAGGTAACACACAGGAGCATTTGGAGCCATTAAATTCTTTGGGAAGCACGCTAGAAGAAAATGAGCTTAGTAGCAAAGCCATAAAGAGAAGAATACTGCTAGCGAAGGAGACGTTTAATAATAACGTTGATATGATGGTCTTGGTCAAGGGTACAACGAAGAGGCTTGTAAAGAGTTTACTATGGAGTGAAGCGGTTTTTGGGGCAGAAACGTGGACTCAGAGAAAAGAGGACTAGAATAGGTTACAGGCATTCGCGCTGTGGGTGTGGAGGAGAATGGAAAAGTTGCGGTGGACGGAAAGAAAAACAAACGCGGAATTGCTTGATATGGTTGGTGAGGAGGACAATGTCTGCATGATAGATTTATAGACAAGATGGAGGACGTACTTTGAGATGAAAAAAGCAATACTTGAGGTAGATAGAGTCCTATACGTGTAATAATCTGGGGGATATTATCTGACTTCCATTTGAACCTACCTTTAACTGGTAGATTATTTGATGAGATCTCATACTGCTGGGTTGAAAAATGTATCATGTTCTTCCACGCTTCTTTAATTTCATCGGTGTGGTGATAGGACTTCGCTACTTTCTTTCATTAGAAAAAAGGGGCATCACACCCATTAAGAAACTCTTTCCATTTGAAGATGCTTAATGAAATAAAATGATCCCCTCACCTTAATTTCCAATGTCATTTACTTAAGTCCGCCGCAACTGAATCGGAAGTTGTCTCTGAATAATGCCCTTCGAATTGAAGTTGGCATCCTCTCACAAATTCACGCGATTTAATCCGAGCGGAAATTGACCGGGGGTAAGCTCATCCGTAAGCCTTCCCGCATCTCCCCCGCCTATTATTCTCTATATATACTTCGTCCCTTTGCTTTCAGAACATGTGCAGTTCTCTTTGCTCTCCTTCCCTTATCTCCTTGATACCATTCTCGGATGGTCCACCTTCATTGAAGGAATTAAAAATGCCATCCAGGGTTGCCCGGAGACGGACAGGAATGGCAGACAGCGTGCATCAAGTTCAAATCCAAGAATCTAAGGCCTCATATAGAGTCCCTTGGGCCCTTAAGGTCCTTATCCCAAGCTTTCTCAGATTTATTGCTCGTTCATGTGCACACAGGCTTACACATCATGCCACTCCTTTTGCGGTTAGTAAATCAGTCAAGTGAGCCTATTTGTTGAAGAAGACCGCGGAAACTAACTGTTTTATTTAGATTTTCTCGTGTAGTAACAGTTCCTCTGAATGCTCTAAAAGGTTGAAATTGTTTGAAAATCACACCTATAACGGATAAATTAAGGTTTTTTTCACTGAATATCAGATGAAAATTATATTGAGGGTTTATAATTCGTTAGATTACCACTCACTGGAAAGTTACACCGATAAACACTGACATTTTTGGGAAGACAGGAAGATGAACGTGACCTTTGGAAGTTTAAGCTCCAAGGTGAAACTAGGTTAAGCTTGAGTTTCGCGAGTAGCTTAAATAATCCCATTGGGCGCTATCATATTATCTATTAGTGACTGCAATAACTATTATAAGTATTTCCAGAAGATATGTTATGAAATATTGAAACGTATTGTTGTTGAAAAAAAATATGTGGAAAAGTACAACATACAAGTATTTGCATTAATTTGAAGGCATTTATTTTCCAGATGTTTTGGAGCATGTTGGTTGATCATTCAATGAATTCGAGTTTAAAGTCTTTCTCGGCTGCTTCGCTCTCCCAATCTCATTTCATCCCTCTCCCCTCGGCGTACATCTCCCACCCCCCAGTCTTCGTGTCTCCCTCCCTTCGAACGAACATTCCCCAGACCCTAGGAAGATCCCTCCTGAACCCACACCACGCCTCGCACCCCCATTGGAAAAGCCAATCTCCGAGACCCTCCTGCACCCCCTCTTCAGGGCCCAGGAAGATTCCCCGCCCTTCCTTTTCATCCCTCTCGCGGCTTCCGACCGATTCGCAACCATCGCCACCCCTATTCCCTCCGAGACACCACTTCCTACTGCCTCTTGAATTTTTCAAAGCCTTCCCCTCTTTTCCTACTCGCTGAAATCTGGTTCAAGAACACTAGAACTTTTCAGTTAACATCCATTCTCTACCACATGACGTAATATCTTCCACATTCCACCAAAGCAGCTGTAAATAATCTGAAACCTTAGCACATTCCATGAGTTTGAGAAATTGATTTCCTTAATGTTTTACTTAGTGTCCAGTGCTTAATGAAGCAGAAATATGAACAGCTATGAAGAAAGAGGAGAGATATATGTATATAAGGTTTTCAAATGTGGCTCTATTGAAGAAAGGAAAGGATCAATTGAAGCGACAAAAATGAGAAATGAGGAAGGTACGGTAAGAAAAATGAAGAAGGACATATTTTGCGGGGATTAGGAAAGAGATAGGTGAACTGGATCGTACATATACTAAGGAAAGACTGCCTTCTGAAAAGAATATTGGAAGGAAAGATTGTGAGTAAAAGAGGGAGAGGGAGATGACGACGTAATCCGATGACCGTTGTAAGGATGGCCAGGAGTTCTGAAGAGCTGAGGGACGAAGCACGGGACAGAACATCATTTGAGGGAGCAGTTGAGGTGAAACCTGTCGCTGGACAGATCCACCGAAGAAGAGGAAAAGCACGCTTCTAGGCCGTCATTTGAATGTCGTGGAGGAGTTGAATAATTACCTCGACAGATAGCTGTGCGGTCATTTTGTGAGAGGAGAAACAGCGGAGAGGCCGATTCCGCAAACCGCTTTTCACACATTCTTTCAAACACCTTTCCGCACGAAGAGGTGACCTCGGACATGTCTTCTAACAATTATCCGCGTAATCGCAGCGATCGATCTGTGATGTAGTTCTTAAAGGAGGCCGCAAGAAAGAGAGTGATATAAAATTAGTTATGAAGAGGGATACAAACACAGCTGTGACATTAGCGAGAGTCCCATAGATGGAGCGGTCAGGCGTATACGTGCCTGTGGCATCACTTCACTATCGATTGCATCCTGTGACCTATGCTTCCTCTTTAGACATACTGTTGTACGGGTTGTCTACTTTACGTATGATTGGCTTAAATGATTCGGTGAATACTTGACGCGCTCTTATCACTGTGCCCGCGACCCTTACATCAGGAGCGAACTGAGAACGGTTTAACAAGAATGGGGTGAATGATTTCAGGCTTTTCTGGTGAATGCTATGGAGGTAGATTTCTCGGGTTTCCATCCGGGTCAAAAGAGTTATCTCCGACATGTTTCGGCAGCTTACTCCGCTGCCGTCTTCAGGGATGAAGCCGAGAAATCTACCTCCAAGAATGGGGTGTGCTGCCGTAAGACAAAAGTTCATTAGGTTTGCTAACAAACGTATTCGCACCGGTAGTCAATATTGCGCGTTGGCTAGTTTAGTTCACGGATTTCGGTAAAGTATATGCGTTCAACATATTTCACTTCTTTGTTCAGTTTCCTCCGGGTATTGAAGGACAAATATTTTCCTCTCGAGAGAAAACATGGAATATTTTTTACCGCAAGCAATTTTAATTAGCAAAAATGAGAACTAGGAAGCCTGGATAGCATAGTGGTCCGCGCATTGGTCCGGCAAACCAAAGGTCCGTGGTTCGATTCCCGGTCCAGGCCAAATTTTTCTCATGGCAATTTCTTCAATATAATTCACCCGCCATGTTTGAATATTTTCAAATGGCTTAGCACGGCATATGTGCTGAAGTGAAGGATACTGCCTCTTGGTTGTGGCTTCTTTGAAGCCCTCTTCTCCTTTGCGTTGCCATCTTTGATGGACCGCAAGGGCCTAACATCTAGTTACCTTGTATCCACCAAAATTGCCGTGGGAACTAGGAAGCCTGGGTAGCGTAGTGATCTGCGCATTGGTCCTGCAAACCAAAGGTCTCTGGTTCAATACCCGGTCCAGGCCGAATTTTTCTCATGATAATTTCTTCAAGCAATTTGGAATTAATCTTCTACTCCGCCCGGTGGAGACCCGAGACTTTATGCAATAGGAGAGTAATTGCATGATAAAGATACTTAGCCAATTAGCTTCATTTGAAAGTGGCATACAACGATGCCCCTTTTTATTGAAGCTAATGAGCTTCGTATCTGTGTTATAATAGTTCGCCTATCAATAATCACAGCTAAAAACCTAAATGGATAATAACTTTCAAATAATCTTCCCAGTAAGGCATTGAAAATGGTCTGGGAATATCTTAACTTGATCTAAAAGTCGATTATACCGAAGTGACCAGGTATCAATCCAATGTGATACCTTTCAAAACAAAGACTGGGGTCAATAGAGGTCGTATTTTTCAGGTTTTGTGCGGATAAAAAGGGTTCATCAGGAACTGCGCCAAATCCTTAAAATTGAACTTTTGAAGAGTATACCAAACTGATACTCCTACATAATAACTTAAATTTTCATATTATCCAATCGCTGCCGTACATCTAAATGTATGCAATATTCTTAGACGTACTTCATTGTGCAATTTGACGCGGTTCCGGAAAAATACGCCGCATTCGATTCTTAAGAAACATATCATGATAAGTATGATGATATGTTTCATGATTTGTAAAACGACGGTCTCATGTGTGAAATCCAACCCAGGGAAGTGACTGGATATGGGTTTTGAGGTAATGGGAGCATCAATCTTCATAATAAGAGGGAGCAGGGTCAGAATATAAATGCCCGACCAGGAAATATAATGAAATCCCTTTGTCCCCCCCAACCCCCTCTTTTCATATTTACGCACCGAATCATCTCTATTCCCCCCCCCCCCCACCCCTCCCCCGGGATTCCCATTTCCCGCCGTTCCCCTTAATGACCGCATGATGGGGGACTAACGACCGACCGGGAGGCTGGTTGAAAAAAAGAGGGGAATAATAGAGGAGGACAGAGAGAAAGAGAGGCAGGACCAGTTCGGAAGGAGGGGGGGGGGCTTATCGGGCCGACGACGATGAGAGGCCCCTCGAGCGGCCCCTTAAGGACTGACACGCGGGAAAGCGATGAGCCCCGATTAGGAGACACGAGCTCTTTCCATTCGCCATTCATTACTTCCATCGCACACGTTCTCTCTCGTCTCCCCGAGATCGCTTAACTTTCTGACACCGCGACGTCCTCGCTTTGGACGCCACGTCTACTACACCTGTCATTCCCCTCTTTAAAGTATCCGCCTGATTACAGTGCATTGTCATTCTCCATCATAAGGTCAACTGATGCAAAGTTAACACACGCTATGTGCGAGCGGATATATTTGCTCGTATTGCTGATGTCAAGCCAGAATCACACGATACTTAACCTTGTACAAGTCCGAGGGTGCTAGCGAGTTCTGGTTTCTAGTACGAAACCTAGCATGCTTGAAACCTTCCTAGGAGCTATCACACGATACTTGAACTTGCACAAGGTCTGTTTAGTAGATCTTTGATCTAGAACAGTCGCGGAAGGAGTTTGACGACCGAAATGGATGATTTCGAACGAAGACGACGGCTTTTAGTCGCTGCAGCTCCTCAACCTCAATTGCCTCAGGTACCAAAGTCATTGTGTATTGTTGTGAGGTTTGAGTTGTTTATTTGATCGCGGGAAATTGTAATTGTCACGAGGGACTATGGAGGCGCTGTCATCAAAAATTGACGACGGGCATTGCAAAGAGCAAAGCTGATTGGCCGGCGGCTACTAGGTGCTACTAGGAGCAAGTATCAAACTAGTACCGAACCAATTACGAAAACAAGGATACCAGCTAGCATACTAGCGATCATGCAGAATTTCCAGTATACTTGGTCTGTATCACACGATACTTGACCTTGCACAAGTCCATGTATGCTAGCTAGCATCCTCAGACTTGTACAATGTCAAGTATCGTGTGATTCAGGCATTAGACTGCGTCCGAGACATTGGCGCTGTCGATGGATAGAATATGCAGCCAATCAGCAAACACATCGAATGCCGTTTGAAAAAGAGAATTACACGACCAGAGAATCCATCATGATGACCTTTGTTCACATAATGCGATAGTGAAAAAAATATCCACTTTTCCTTTCTGCTGAGCGAAATCAGTGTATCTCAAGTGCGCTATTGTTTTTGGCGGATTTTATTATTATTCTGGAGTGAATACAGGGAAGAAATATTTGCGTAATGGATAGTTTATGGATAATTAATTCTAATTAAAAATCCAACAATGCTTTCTCGGACTTAGGACTCGTATCCATTATATAAATAATTGGACTAATTGAGGTTTTATTTTAAATTGTCCAGGATTAAATGTAATCGATTCTTCACATTGCAAAATGGAGGTTCATCGGTGGATCATCATTGAAATTCATGCAAAGTTAATCGTTCTCGTTAACTTCAACTGTTTAAATAATCCCTATTAATGGTCAAGACTACCTTCTAGCATAAATTTTAGCCAATCGCATTGGAAGAAAAGTGGCGATCTCCGGACTTACATTACAAGCAATGGTCAGCAAATGTAGGAATTAATTAAAATTGGCTACGTGTATTAAGAAAAAATTATCAATTGTTTATTCCCAATTTAAATTAACCTATGAACCAAATTTGCATTATATCATCTAAATAGTGCCGTTGAAGCTGAAATAATAGCCTCGAATCTCATACACCCGTATAGGAATTAAGTGACTATAAAATGCTGCAGTCCAATGGTTTTCCCTTGCCATCAGTAATTACATTAACTGGGGTACTAGAGTGAAAAATCTCCGACTTTCAACTCCTAATACTCGCAACTGCTATTAATATATAAGATATACGACTCAATGTGAAATCCAGTAAGAAAAGTTGGATCTGATTAAAATTGCTGTAAATTGTGATATCTACCTCAGGAGTCTGAATGAAGAGAGAGAGAGAGAGGGATATTATGTGGAGACCATAAAAGTCCGCCTTCGACACCGCTTTCCCTCCCTCTCTCTCTATCTCTCTCTCTCTCTCTCTTTCTCTCTCCCTTTGCCAAGATCATTCCTCCCCCAGTCCCAAAGCCTTCCTCGATTAAAGGGGGGATTCGGATAAAAAAACTACCGGTATATCATTTAGAACAACATTCAAAAGGGTCCATCGTAAAGATATCTCCTTCTGCACCCTTGCTTTCCTCCCCCTCATTCACTTCCCTCCTCTGTTCCACCACGCCCTCTGGCATCTCAGTCGAGAGAAGGGTGAGGATTCGAACAGCAAGGGGAAAGGGGTGGCCGTGGAATCGATGGGAGGACTGGAGGGGGGAGTGATGCGGGAACCGAGTTTAGCGGACAGGGGCTTCATCGCCACCTTTGTCATTCTCTTGAAGTTGTTCGGAGGGGCATTTTTAAGGGCATTTCCATAAGGGGAGTTCAAGGTATGCTCGCACCACGGCCAAAAATACCAGCCCACATGTTTTTGCGCAGGCTCATTGAATAAGGATTCATTTTGATTGTAAGGCCGGTATTCATAGACGGGGTAAATAATCAATGATTGGTGAATCTACGATTATTCGTCAATCATTGATTATTTGATTTATGTATTCATAGACGGTAAACAATCTCCAATTCGTGAATCACTGATTCATGAATCTGTAATTATTTGGGACAATCTGTAGTTGGTGAATTACAGATTGGATGTATGTTTATTTTTGTGTGGTATGAGAAATTGAAGATGCAAAACATTTTGTGGGTATCGTTAAATTTTTATTCAAGTTGAGTATATAATTTTATTAATTTCATATTGAAAAAGAAAATAAAAAATGGATTGGCTATGTTTTTTTTTAATAAAAATGAATTATCCGTGCCAACATTAGAAACCGTTGTCAGAAAAACTAAACACGCGACGAGAATACCTGAAAAGAGCAATATTAATTAGAATTATTTCTTGTGATTATTCAACGTAAATGAAGGCGTTACTAGGGAAAATCAACAAACAGTAATCTCGTATTCTGGCAAGTGATGATGATGTAGCGTGTGCTGTTTAACGTCAGGAATTGTCCGACCATAAGTGTGGTCTCCTCTCTCTTCTATTCATCGCCTGAACATCGTAAGAAAAAGATGAAAGCGGTATAATGGTGTCAACTATTTGGACGCCCAAAAGATTAGTTATATGTTTCACAGTTCTGGACACCTTTGGCTGCGAAACAGAACTAGCAATCCCTACATTTGTACGTAAAACACCAAAGAGGTCGAAGAATAGCAGTAGCAGTATTTATAACTGATCATTACCGATAAAGAAAACTTGAAATAAGTAATAAGTAGCAATTGATGATAGCTTACGAGTAAAACATTCATGGCAATTTCGGCCGATGTTAACTTCAGCATGAAGATTTTTTTAAATACTGCGTGATTAAAAACCGCTGTGATATATTTTTTTTATTTTTAATATGATTTCAACAATTCAATATTTATGCCTGAGCGTAAAATCTCAGAGCAGTGAGCCGCAGTAGCACAAGAGGAACTGTCAGTCCTCGCGGAAAGTGTCAATATATGAACATCTGTTCTAAGAAGAATATACTCGATCACTACGGGTTTTGAGAATATGTATCCTTTATTAAACTCTTCGTCTGTCAACTCTCACGTCCATTGTTATAGCAAGTTAGATTACGGATTTTAAACAGATATTGACGCATATCATAATCGGTCCATCACCAGACCCCAGTGAGGCCATTGCCATTAAAGATTCACACTGGGGTACGAATGTTGTCGAAAGTATCACGATAAAAAAGGCGAGGTGAAGTCCTGTGATATGACTGATAACTCGGAGGAAAAATTTCTCTCTGGTCGTGAATATGAAGAAGGAAAATAAAAACGGCCACCTGAAGCCTTGAACCGCCTGACCTTCACGCACGATTCCAAGGCGCTAACCGCTGCACCAAACGATCATATGCTATATTGATTAATGATTATTTGACGACTATGAATACATATTAATCAGAGATTGACGAATCTCTGATTCAAGAATCAACGATTGACGAATCACTGATTCTTGGACGACTATGAATAAGAAATAGTAATTAATTAGAGATATAATCATAGATTGAAACGAATCTGTAATTATTGAGGACTATGAATACCGGCCTAAGAGTTGTAACTGTTTGCTTTCTGCGTCATTATTTCCTCTTTGAAAGAAACGTAAATTTGTCTAAAAATCGGGTGACCGACATAACGACGACATAACCAAAAGACGCGTGGGACGCATATTTATAAACCGAATATCTACATTTCTATCTATGGGAATCATTCATCTCCATATTGGATCATCAAAATGTTGATAATTGCGCATCAAAGCGGCGCAGCGAACATTCTCGCGTACGTAAGCGGTCAGTACAAATTTACTCGGAAATATTCAGGAATTCGGGAATCAGAGGTGTAACAAACTGCTTTGAAGGGATCCTTGTCTTAGATAAATGTCGGAGTATGAGAGGGAGTGGAAGTGGGCAGCGATGGCGTGCGAGGACGAGGGTGACAAGTGGATAATTACAGTCGAACGAAAGCAGAGCGTGTGGTCGGCTGAAAAATGGCCGCGAATCGCAATTGCGAATCAAATGGAGGTGAGGGCGATGAAAAAACACAAAGCTCTCAAGAACTGCAATTTTTTCATACCGGGAAACCTATTTTGGACATACACCTCTCTTATTTCATATAATCTTCTAAGAATAATCCTTTAAATGCTCGCAGACGAGCCAACAGGCGATTCGGGTTGGGCCACGGCGACATTACATTCAGTGCGATGTTTATTTTAGAGGAGTCTTGAAGCGGAGGTGGGCTCTGAGTGATGGGCCAAGAGATAAATGTCTAGAGGAAGGAAGGATGAAAGAAAAGAGGATCAGTAACGGGTTAAATTAAAGGACAATACGAGAGGAGGGGCGAGCCACGCGCTGAGGGTCTGAGTGAAGGCAGGGGCGTATTTTCGAAATTTCCTATTGGGAGTCGAGCAGGAGAGAACAAACAATGTGGCTGTGTGGTGAAAGTACTTTTTGGTGCCGAATAAAGCGTACGAAGAGTAAATGTTCGAAAAATGTCAGGATAATAGGCAGAAAAAGGATATCCAAAGAAAGAGATCTACATCGACACACAACCCTACGAGACGCCACAGAGGCGTGTAGCAGGGGGTGTTAGTACACCAGCCGTGTAAACATATAAGGAATGAGGTTTTAGGAGGTGAAAAGGTGACGCATATTATAGGAGTGTATTAAGTGGAGCTCAGTTTTTACTGTGGTCGCTTGTTGTGCGTGTAAAGAACGAGTTTTTGTACCTATCTATTCGTCAATGTATCTCTCTTATTTTATCGCATCTGTCAGACCTAGAGATGTAGTGAGGCGTCATGATTATATTCTCTGCATCGCTCTGAAACACACCAGTTCTGAATTTCTCAAGCAACCTAAGCCTAGCGTACAGCCTCCGAGTCTCTAGGGGCTCCCACCTTAATCCTTCTAAAAGTTGTGAAACACTACACACTCGCTCGTCGCAATTTTTGACGAAGCTTGCAGCTTTTCTTTGTAATTCATTAATTTTTTGGTTAAATCTTTAAGACCAGGGTCCCAAATTCTCGCGGCGTATTTGACATGTGCCCTAACCAGAGCGAAGTAGGAATTTTCTTTTACTTTTTCCTTCGAGGTACTTCCTATTATACGCTTAGCAAAACCTAGTTTCTTTAATGCTATGCCGCACATGAGATAAAGAAATAAAGGATTTATGTGCACAAGACAATAAAGGATGAATCAGAAATTGTACTACATGATCAGACGGAGATGCTAGTGAAGTGGAAAGGGCATGTTGAGAAGTTGCTGAATGAGGAAAATCTCAGAGGAAGGAATAAAGATGGCGACGCAATTGAAGGAGTGGTTCAAGAGATCAGTAGGAAGAAGGTGGAATGTGTTTTGGAATGATGAAGAATGGGGAGACAGAGGGGGCAAACCAGGTACCGGTGGAGGTCAGGAAAGTCCTGGGTAAGAAAGGGATCGTTGTGTTCTGGGATTTGTTTGAGAAACTATGGAAACTGGAGGGGATACTGGAAGAGTGGAGGATAAGTGTACTGATACTAATCAATAAAGGGTAGGGGGATGTGCAGTACTATGGTTACTATAGAGGCATGAAGCTGATGTTACATACAATGAAGGTCATGGAAAGAATTATTAAAGGAAGGATTAGGCAGGAGATGGAGGTATCGTTGGAGAAATTTGTGCTCATGCCGGAGAAAGGGAACGACGGATTGCTATATTCGCGCTAAGGAAATTGATGATAAGGTGTAGAAAGATGGAATGGGAGATGAACATGGCCTTGAGATGTTGTCCTTGAGAAGACAGGTGATAGAGTACCTAGACAAGTCGTTAGGGGAAGTATGAGGGAGAAGAGGGCACCAGAGAAGTGCGTGCGTAGGTAAGTATGGAAATGTAGGTATAAAAGGGAGGAAACGGCTGCGAGGAGTGGTGTCGGTAGGACGGAGGGGTTTGTGGTTAGCGGGTTCTCAACCCGCACTCGTTCGATCTAGTGATGGATCTGCTAATGAGAGACGTGGAAATGCAAGCACCTTGGTTCACACTATTTGTGGATGACATTGTTCTGTGCGAATCTACCCGAGAGCAACTGGAGGAAAAGTTAGAAGAGTGAAGGAAAGTTACGGGAGAGAGAGAGAGAGGTATGAGGATCAGTAGATAAAAACGGAGAATATGACAACAAGAGGGGCGGAAGGTGTGTATATACAACTACAGGAAGAACAGATACCATCGGTCAAGTAGTTGAAGTACCTCGGGTGAAACGTGCAGAGCAATGAAGCTGGTCGCAGAGATTCAACTTTGAGTGGTGAACTTCGGATGGATGACTTGGAAAAAGGCGAGTGAGCGGTGTATGATTGAAATATGAGCTTCAGTATGAAAGGAAAGATGCATAATATGGTGGTGCGATTTGCTCTGATGCATGGAGCGGAAACGTGGCCTGTCACAACGTTCCAGGAGAGGAAGATGGAAGTGGTGGAGATGAAGATGTGAAGATGCTAAGATGGACGTGTGGAGTGACCATAAAACATAGAATTTGGAATGAGCTTATCAAAGGATTGGTTGAGGTGGGGCCTATTGGTAGCAAGACCCGAGAGAGCAGGCTAACATGGTTTGAACATGTGGAAAGATGAAACGAGGACTACTTATCCACCTCCTTCCCTCCACTTCCTCGGCGACCTCGGCGGGCTCATCGGGCCTCAAAACAAGGATCAACAGATTCCCACGTGGAAAATGGTAATAATTTTCATAATTATAATTATAATATTCGTAAATGCAGTGCTTACGGCACTTTAAAATTTCTCGTAAGTCGTTAAATAGCGAAAATAGCAGAGTTTTCTTTACCAACAATTTTAGGGTAATAAATAAATAGTTACGAGGTTCTGCTTCAGCACATGCATTTAAAGAAGATTGATCTTACACCTTATGTAGTCTCATGTTGATAACTTGAGAAGTGTTTGAAAAAATAGCATTCAAAGTGGAACTACCATTTTCTGAGCGCCAAAAACAGTGCTTTCTTTATACAAAGCCTAATAAAAAAATTGTTGATACGGTGAAGAATCGCTGATGGTAGTTAAAAAATGTATAAATACATTTTCCTTGCGCACACCGATCGTTACCTGAATGCTGAATCGCATCACCATCCTAGTCAGAAGACTGCACTGGTAGCCACACTCGTAAATCGAGCTTATAAGATTTGCGACTCGGATTCACTGCCCAGCGAGAAAAAACACCTGACGACAGCATTGCAGAGGAATGGATACAGGAGGGAAATGGTCCTGAAAAGGACCGAGAGAGAAGCAAGGCGAGGCCTATCGACGACAGCACCTGAAGGAAAGGAAGAACCCAGACCGGACCCAAAGGCCTATGTAACCATCCCTTTCATCGCGGGGACCTCAGAAAAAAACGCTAGGGTCTTACGGAAGCATGACGTGGTCACGAGGTTTAACTGTGTCACCAAGATAACTGACATTCTTCCCGAGCCCAAGGTCAGAATTCCATCAACCCTCCCCGAAGGCGTTTACCAAGTGCCGTGCTCTTGTGGGAAGTCATACATAGGCGAAACCTGCAGAGCTTTGGGCTCTCGGCTGAAGGAACACCTGAGAGCGACAAAAAATAGACAATTCAAAGCATCTGCCATCTCAGAGCACGCATGGAGTGAACCGGGACACACCGTACAATTCGAAGACGCTAAAATAATAGCCAAAGAAAAACAGGTATTTCCCGAGAATAATAAGAGAGGCTATAGTAATCATAAAAACACCTAAGAATTTCAACAGAGAAGATGGATACCCATTGCACAGCGCTTGGAAGAGAGTAGTAAGATTCCCGCGCAAACGTGACGCTGCTCCATGATTGGCCGGAGCATTGATCGCTTTTTGGCGCCAAACTTGGCCTATATAAGGACAGACCAAAACCTTCTCGCTATCCTTTACCTGAGGACGCCAGCAGGATAACTGGCGAAACTGTTGTGCTGAATGACAATTGACGCGGATGCAACCAAAGAAATGTTGAAATTATATGGAAGACTGTTTGTGTCGCAGAAACATCGGCAGTTGGTGCAAATTCTTTCCAGATGGCGGTTTAACCCAGATGGATTTTTTTCCGAACCGGGCGTCCCGTAGCAGTCTCAAGCAAATGGAATTTCGGGACCAGCTGACTCGGCACGCTGCAGACGGACAATATTCTCTGGAAGCAATCGTTCCAAGCGATGCGCCGTTCAGTCCGGACCTAAAACCGTCCGAATATCATATTTTTCGTCCGATGAAGAAATTCTTGGTCGAAACACATGCCACTTTCGATGCCGAAGTCACAGTGGTTATTCAAAGTTGGCTCAACTCACAAAATAGGACTTCTCAGCAGAGGTAATTTTCAAATTTGAGCCATATAGGGAAAAACGCATTGAGAGACTTAGACCGTTTTCGAACTCGGCAAATCAAGCAATCTTGCCTTGAAACCTAGTACGCATCGAGCGCTTAGACGTCATGAATGCGTCATCACCATGCGCTTTTTCACGAGCTATCGAGGAAAGATACCAAGTCAACGAAAAAGGAGACTTGTTATGCTTGCTAGGTTAGAACTCGGGGTGTGATAATATGGGCTTGTATGGAAAATAGAAGTGAAGGAACTTTCAAATGGATACTATTTTATCATTACTACGAATATTTGTGTGATATTTATTATTTTTTGCGGAAAAATTGATGAATTCGCTATATTTTAAGGCTTTTCAAATGTGAATATACTGATAAAAGATTTGGTACCTAATAGTTGTGTGAATAATGCCATACATTGTAGATGTTCCGTCCTTGTTTACTTCATTGAACGTACAAATTCTGTCTTCCTTGCTCTGGAGGGAAAAAAAAAGATCTCGTTGAAAGAATTGTGGTCCAACGGAAAGTACTCTCATGTAGCCATAATATCATTGGCAGCATTATTTTTAGCCAACGAACATCATAATTGTTATTAACGTTGAGTATTGCAGAGGCTTTTACTGCATTCATCAAAGAAGGGGGACAATAAACCATTAGGGTAAATGTAATTTGTTTTCAACTTAATTACCTATGTTAGTTACAAGGCGTGTATTTATCAGTTACCAGTCGAAGATCATAGGTGGTTTGTTCGGAGTGTAATATATTAATATATTGTTACGTGCTTTTTCATGTAGACAAGAAATATTATAATGCCTTTTTGTGCATAAAGACGTTGTCTGTGGTGAAATACAGTGAGTGATATGTCGTCCACTTCAGCAGACCCTAGCAATCGAAGCATAATAGTTATTCACCATATAATGGTATATGAGAATTATTTTATTCATAAGCAATAAGATTTTAAAAATTATATTCCCTTTTAATTTGTCACATACGGATGGGAAGCATTTTAAAGAAGCAATCGACTTCCATCGAACACAAAAATTATGGACACGGATGGCGCTTTTTGTATGTTTTACGAGATGAAGGCCGCATGATGTCTCTTCTATCGTAAAAGGGCTACGAAAGTGTCAAGTAAGCATTTCACTTTGCTTGCCTATGTATCAAGATATCTTGATATCAAGTTAACTATGCGTTTGCCAAGTTCGAAAACGGCCTTAGTGGCAACATCCAGAAATGACGTATGTTCGTTTACGTTGCATACAGAAAAAATGCGTTACTTATTTCACTGTCTGCGACATGAATCGTTGTGAGTAAAATATTTGGTGATCCACATTTTTAAGAGAAAAGTTGCAAAAGAAAACAAAAAACTCTCCAAAAACGCAAACGTGAAGGTAAAGATTCTGATGTAGAGGACGCCTTAAATAAATTCCAGTAGTCAAACGTTGATATAAAATTCAAAGGAGCAGGCTTTAAAGCTTTGCAATGATGATTATGCGTCAAGAGATGGTTGATTTTCTCGTTAGAAGTGCAGAAAGAAATGAAATTTAATATTAGTTCATGGAGAAAAAATATGCTGATGCTGTAAATGCTAATGATTGAAAATCTAAAAAACTACCCACTGTTCCATTTGACGAAACGAGAGTTTATTGGACAATGATTTTTCGTACATACTTCTCTTGGGCTCTCCAAGACAGAGAACAAGTGGTCACTTCCATTTCGACGTTTTTACAGCTCAGTCCCCCGAGCTCTCCACTGGATCCAAATAATTGCATGCCATTGTTTTGTTTTCACTTTTTATCAAGTTTATAGCTGAACATTCCAACAAGTCTGCATTCTGTCGACCAGCAAAAATGGGAGGGTAAAATATTTTTTTAAATCTCCGCATATGATGCAGACCATACGGAAAGAACACATTAATAGTGAAGAACGCATTTGGCCGCTTCGTCCCATTCCACATATCCGCATCGTCATGTGTGGAATGGGTCTTCACAACCATCACCACCGCACGGCCGACATTAGTGTGCCCAGTGAGCATTCACTGCCTTTGCACGCCCAAGGAAATATGCAAATATGCAGCACAGTCCATGCTTTGCTTATGGAGAACACACAATATTAACAGGGTGTCCAGCACTCTGGAAAACCGGGAAGACCAGGAAATCTCAGGGAATTTTATTTTCACTGGAAATCTCAGGGAAATATCGAATTAACTCTGGAGTTTTGTGTGGTGTCAATATATAAAACAGCAACGGAAGCAATGTGCCTTTTCCAGCAAGTTGCTAAGTCAAATTTCCCTTGCGTTGTCGCATTTTGCATTCCTGTAATCACCGAAAGTAGGTACAATGTTTTCTATATAGGCACATTGAGTTCTTATTGGTCATAGTCTGTTAATCAGTGGCCTAAAGAACGTGCCTTTATTGGTAAGTAGCGAAAACAAATTTCCCTTGCGTTGTCGCATTTAGCAAAATAAGGAAAAAAGTCAATTCCTTCAGTTTTTTAAGTTGTTGATCATTTTATATCAATGCTATTCATAGCAAAGCCTGGCCGTAATATAACCTTGTTCCTTGAGCACCAGCATGACAATGTTTAAATCTAATAAAGGGTGGTGATGTGATTCTTCTCTCAAGCTATTTTAAAGTTTTGTGTTTATTTTCGTCCAAATATGCAAGTTTAAAAGTAATCTGTATGTTTAATCACCCAAAAAACATACCGAGAACGAGAAAAAAATCAATATTTCCTCTGGAAAAATTAAAATTATGTCTGGAAAACCTATAAATCTCAGGGAATTTTCAAATGCCCAGTTGCTAGACACCCTGATTAATCTCATTCATGAAGGTCTAGCTTATATTTCGAAGGTCTTTATCGAAGGAATAATACGATCGATACTGAACGACAATTTGCATGCATGGAGACCACTTGCAATCTATTGGCGCACATCTGAATCACTACGCCCAGCTACTGCATCATACGTACGCACGCTTAGCCTATTATATGTTAAATGATTCTCATCGTACAATCATCACCACCTATTTTACTAAACAGACAGTTATGCGAAATTGATAAAAGTACGCGTAAGGAGATTTCACACGCGGTAGGGCGTCCGATCATCCCTCTCTACTCGTGCAGGATTGATGAAGCACTCGTGAATCACGGGAACCTTAGGTTAAGCGTCCAGTGGGGCCACTCTTTCTTCTTCCGCTTAGTCTCCGCGTTCTCCTCCTGCTCGCGGATTCCATTTCCTCCCCTTTTAATTTCCTCCGACAGCACCGCTACCCTCCCCATCCATCCAACCGTCACCAAAGGGTGCGGCAACCGGCTCTCCTCCGACTCCTCCCCCTCGCCGCTCCGCCTTCATCTTTTTGCCAATGATGAGCGCCGACGTCGTTTGCGAACGCGGGAATCCATCCGACGACTCACAAAAGGTCGTTCATATCGAAGCGGGTGAGATCGCAGGAATGTACGCGGGATGAAAGAGGGTTTCTGGGCGGGACAGGGGGGATGTGGGGTGGGGGGGAGGGGGCAAGAATGGGACGAAGGGAGGAGGTGGGTGGGAAGGAGGCGGGCTTGAACGGAGGACCGTTGCCGGGAGAGGAGTGTCCGTTGGAATCCACTCTCTTTTCGGAGGATATTAAAACGGAAAAGGACTCCTGCCTCCGCTCCACTTCGCTTGTGGCCCAAACCTTCATTTCCCGACACACGAACACAAGTACACATCCGAAGCGGCGACTGCAGCGCCCCACCCACTCACTCACTCACTTCCTCACCCCCCTCTTTCCGAATCCCTTCCCTCCTCCCTCCACTTCCTCGCCTTTCCTTCTCGGATACCATTCCTACCTTCATACCGTACGTCCAACGTGTACGAGGAGGCAGAGTCCATTAATGAGAACGGCTGTGAGACGAAAAATGGGGAAATAACGCGTGTCTTTAGTGACTGCAGGAAAAGAGAATCTACGGGCAGACATTAACCCTTTGAGTGCGGCATGACGTGATATCACGTCATGGTTATCTTTATGCTGGGGCTGATGACGTGATATCACGTCATAGGTACCTCGAGTGTTCCAGCTTTCATTAGGGGGCCAATAGTGAAAGTTCCCTAAAGTGATCGCTGGAAGACTCACGGTACCCTCGACGTGATATAACGTAATCAGCACCATCGTAAAGACAACCATGACCTGATATTACGTCATTCCGCACTCAAAGGATTAAGAGGAGAAGTGCCAGAGAAGTGAGGGTGAGACTTTGGAACTCTATGCGTCAAACTTCGTAAAAAAAGTAACCCAACTCGGGTGCCGTGTCACAACTAGAAAGACCCAAATTTATTCTTATGTCGCCAGCTATTGTTGTTCGTAACTATTGTAGAAAAGAGTAAATTCACACCTTCAGGCGCGACTTCGCGAAAGTAAATTATATTCGAATCCATATTGAAAGTAAGTATTGTACTTTTCCACAGTTATTTATTGTAATCGTGCAGTGCGTTTCACAGCTTGCAGGTACAAATTTTTATCTTTTATATATTGATTGTTACAATAGCAACCTTACGCTAAGAAATGCAGGTTTAGAGAACAAACTAATTTTTGGGAGGGAAGGCAGGGGGAACATACATTAGGGACTTGTGAGAAGGGAAATTTTGGCGGAAAGGAGCGGGGGGAGGGGTGCGGGAAAAGTAGCTCGGTGCAAAAGTTTCTTGAGTGTCTGATAATTTCCATCTGCTCCAAAGCATCGATCATTAAGCCTTTTGGTAGGTCGTGTAAAATTTTGGGGATAATTGCTTGCATGATTATTATCCAGCAGATACTTGGCAAATTGAGAGTTGGAATCCGTATTTCAGGTAGTTTGAGCGACATATTATTAATAAAATATCAATGTATTTGGTCTCATTTTAAAGAAAAATATCTCACTCTCCTAATTAGACCAGAAATTTAACCCTTTATTACATTACTTTCCGAGATATTTGCCAAAATATACCAGCCCTTTTTCATGGGAAATGGTACGTGTATGCACTCCAGAGAGACATAATTTACAAAATGAGGTATTTCTAACACTTAGATGTCGTAAAAAAAACTAACAGGGTGTAGTTTTTATGCTTTCTCAACTATATTTACAAATAAATCATATTGTTACCGCAGCAAATTATTCGGGATCACAAAAAACTTTCCGTTTTGAAGGAGTTTCAAACGCAGCGCTCGACGAAAATTAGTCAAGTCAAAGACTTTTTTAGATATTTTCATTTAATTATTTACATTTTCTGCCATATAAAACTATATTATTGCACCATTAATAATGCAATATTTAATTGATTTGTCCTGCAGCTGGTGAAATTAAAACGTATAATTCGAACATGGTCTCTGTTATGACTAGAGAACTATCTCGCTCGGACTACCTTAAGTAACTTCCTGAGTGTTCTTTGGTGCTTGTCTTAAATTTCGTCCAGTTTAACCCACGTAAGACCTATGTACAACTATTGCATATTATTTTGCAAATACCCGACCAGAATAATCTATCCTCTTTGTCATTTTCGCTTACTAAAAATTTCGATAGGGTTAGTGGAGAGTGGAATGCTGCCTAAAGGGATAACGGAAAGCAGTTTGAAATCCTATAAGAAATTTTGCCTACAAAAGGAATGGAGCACCACTTAGTATTTGAGGGTCTTACTGTTTTTGTGTGGGAAATCTGTTTTGTAGATAAGGAGTTTTTTAATGAAGAAATATGTCCAATAAATTTGGATTTTCGGCATTACTCGCGGCTCTGGACTTGATGAACAAAAGGAGATTTGTAAAATTGGAGAGAGTGAGTGGGATGTGAAGGAGGCGATGAACAATAGAATTAAAAGCAGCATGTTTATGGGAAAAATTGTGAATTGAATCGCTAGGTAATATATGATCAGTGTAAGATGGTTTCCAATAGATTGCAAATTCATTATTTTGCCCTCTAGTTGAACTAGATAGATCTAAGGAATTTATTGGGCCGTTCACGTGTTTTTCCATTGTGAAAGAAATATTTGGATGATAAGAGTTCAAATAGTTGAGTAAAAAATCCAATGGGCGGTTAATACCCGATCATAGACAATGGATGTCGTCCACGTATCCATGCCAGTATTTAACAAAGCAAGTGTACTGGTTGCCGGATCGAATAACTTTTCCTTCAAGGAGTTGAGAAAATTTTCTGCTATACGTGGGAGTAAGGGGGATTTTAAAGCAAGTCCATTTGTGTGTTTATACAAATTCTGGTTGAAAGTGAAATAAGTTTGTGTGAATAAATCAGTTTTTTCTCCAAACCCCCCTTCATAGCGTAAGGTTACTATCGTAACAATCAATAAATAAAAGATAAACAATTGTACCTGAAGATGCATCAAGCTGTTGAAAATTAAAAGACTTTTTTTCAATAAGGATTCGAATAAAAAAAGAGTAATTTTTACACATTGGGCAACTAGAAAAGATTCATCAAGATTCAAGTTTCAGAGAAGTAAACTTCAAAATATATTCCTCGCACATGAGTAAATAGCGCATGATAGCAATTCTAAACTCCAGGTTTAGAACATATAAGTCACAAAAGCTCTGTCTCCTCTTTCTGTCACACGAAAACCATCTACGCGTTAATCCAATTCGGTCCAATCACGTAACTCGACAGTCCCTGTCAATGGTAATTTGAGCGACGTTGGATGCAGCCCTGGAACTTATCTAGTGTTGTTGATAAAGGCAGACATAGGATACAGATAAAGGAACGTGGCTCTGTGTAGATCGGAGACTTGATCATTGGGTTTGGAGAAGGACAGAGGGTGGGCCGGGTGGCAAGAAAGACGAACGAGGAGGTATTAGATATGGTTTTTGATGAACTTGGTGGCGGAGATTCGAAAAAGGAGTTTAAGGAAATTTGAGCGAAAAATCATTTTACTTAGAAATCAATGAATTTGTTCTCATTTTAAAGAATATTATCTCACCTATCCAATGACATCAAAAATTCAACCCCTTACCACTTACTTTCGGAGTTATTTGCCAAAAAATACCAGCCCTTTTACAAAGGAAATGGTAAGTGTATGCACTCCAGAGAAACATAATTTACAAAATGAGGGATTTTTAACACTTGGATGTCGTAAAAAAACTAACAGCGTGTAGTTTGTATGTTTTCTCAATTATATTTGAAAATTACTCATATTGTCACCGCAGTAGGTTCTTGGGTATCACAAAAATCCTTCCGTTTTGAAGGAGTTTCAAACTCACCGCGCGAGCCAATATTTCTTTCAATTAATTAACTAATGAGTCAAGTTAAAGACTTTTTTTAGATATTTCATTTAATTACTTACAATTTCTGCCATATAAAACTATATTATTGCACGATAAATAATGCAATATTTAATTGATGTGTTCTACAGCTGGTGAAGTTAAAACGTATTATTGGAACATGGTCTCTATTATGACTAGGGAACTATCTCGCTCGGACTACCTTAAAGATGAATGGAGGACGATTTAAAAGAAGAGGAAATAATGGTGAAGAAGGTAATCGAGAGGGGAACATGGGAAGCGTGGAAGAGGAGGATGGGACGAAATAAGAAGAGGGAGACGATATGAGGAATTTTGGGGGATCTTATGGCGGAGCATCTATAGGAGGGAAAACAGAACGATGTGCCTAAAATTGGGACGTTAGGATAGGGACTGTCTAAAAGCCGGTCAATCACCTCATAATATAACACCCAAGTGATAATGTCAGGACGTTGATTTTAACCCAAAATAATATACTTCTTCTATATATGAAATAAAACTCGATTCAACTTCGTGGAGTTCCATGTTGATTAGTAAAAATAACTTTGTGAAGGAACTTTGTTGTCTTAGCACTTCGTGAGGAGAGATTTTAGAGTTACGGTGGATTTGAAATAAACTCGGAGATGTTCATTTGGATACTTATTTGCTATTTTATTAGTTAACCAGCCCAAAAATCTGATGGAGCACCACCTGATCTTTTCATGACACGAGCTATTACCTAATGGTAAAAGTTCCGAAGCCAGTTGGTTATATTTTTTAAAAGCCAACCTGTGGATGAGTTCCAACCGATAGCCGTTAGTGACAGCTTATCTACTTGATGATGTTTAGTTCTTTTTGAAAATTTTCCCGCGAAAGGGTAACATTTAGGAGGCGGTGAATGTGGGAGTGGAGTGCCATAAGCTCCTGTGAGTAGCGATTCCGAGAATCCACAGGTATTACATGGTCAGTTTGGGTCGGCTTACGATGGATGGCGAAATCATGTCTGCCGTTATCAAGAGAAATGGAAATATTTCGAAAATTTAGGTTGTAGTTAATATCAGTTTCGCAGGTGAAAGTTATGTTCTCGTTAAAGTCATTCAGGGATTTGGTAAAAAGCCCTAATTGTCTATTACTACCCTTCCATAATACTAAAATGTCGTCAACGTAACAGAATCAGTGTAATATTATGGTTAGGAGTGGATTGTTCGAATTAAAAATCTTTTTTTATTGGTTATCTAAAACTATTTTTGCTGGTAATGACGATAGCGGTGAACCCATCGACAAGCCATCAGTCTGTTGGTAAAAGGTATTGTTGACAAGAAAACAATTCTGTACTAAACAAATGGTCAAGACAGTGATAAATTCATTTTTCAAATAGTCTGTCACGCGCATTTTCTCCAGCAGCATCTTGGTAATGTTCAATGCATCTGTAACAGGTACATTTGTGAAAAGGTTGACTATGCCAAAAGAAATTAGCCTTGATTTTGTTGGTGTAAATGAGATAGAGAAAGAGATACAGGTGAGAGGTGTGGCGCCGAATATGTAGGTCAAACTTCCTGGAATTTCACACTGCGAACAAAAAAACACTTCAGTGACCACAGACATGAGTTTGACTCATTGGAACAACTCCAAATTTTAAAATGATTGTAAGACCCTAGTTGCGCTATCCTTAATGAATGTTAGTTTCCTGCCTCTTCCCCTAATCCTCAACACCTTGAGTCATCCTTCCACAAAATAGTAATTCACCCCCTCCCCCCCAGAGCCAAACTTCCTGTAATCGGCCCTGATGGCTATACTTCCCCCCTTCTACGTTTACATCCTCAAGCTCTTCCTTCACGTATTCCCCACCAATCCACCTTTAATTACTATGTAAACCTTCGGAATACATTCTTTACTTGTCAGTGATAAAGCAAAGCATCTAAGTCTAGATTGCGCAATAAATTATTGACCTGTGAACTGACCAGTGGAGAGTAAAAGTACTGTTACTAATCATTCTTCTATATCTGTGTAATAAAGCCAAACACATACTTTTTTACATTGTATGAAGATGATAAAATCAACAACTGAAATATATTCCTACACGCCGTAGAAATAAAATGAAATGCGCAGATAGATAAACAACGCGCATAAAAACTTAAAACACAAATACCTGTCACGCGCACCAAGTGGAGATCAGCGAAGTCCAATTCTCTCGGAGTCCAGTGCTGAGAACAATACCAAGTCTCTAAACTATCCATTCACTGGGAGTGGCGCTGCCTTGCCAACGCACCTTCTGCAGCTGTAATTAGACACATAATAACCCAATAACCTATCATGCTGAACAAAATATTATCACAGGAATATCAATCTCTAAAAGGTTATCTTTGAAGTAGTTGAGAAAACATAGTTCAAAGTACACACACTGTTAAATTTCTGTCGAGATCTAGACGCTAGAAATCCCTCGTATTTTCAAAATTTTAAACTTCTCTGAAGTGCAAGCGCGAACTGTATCCCGTCCATAACGGATGTTATTCTCGAGCCAATATCATGAGAAGTGGAGCGGTATTTGGTTAGTGTTTTGGTACCATAAGAAAGGCGAGATATTTTTATTTCAAATGGGACCAAATTCATCAAATTCTGCATGAAATGATGTTTCGCTCAAACAACCTTCAACTGGAATAACAGCCTTACTCAGCATCCTCATCTCGTTTCACTCCTTCCCGCTTCTCTTCCACTTGCGCCACCGTCACTGATGTCACATCCTACACCTCACGTGAATTAAGCTAATTTAAGCGAAAAATCACTTTGCTTAGAAATCAATGAGTATGGTCTCATTTAAAGAAAAATATCTCAACCTTCTAATGACACCAAAAATTCAACCCCTTACCACATTACTTTCGGAGTTATTTGCCAAAATATACGACAGCCCTTTTACATGGGAAATGGTCAAGTATGCATTCCAGAGAGACATTATTACAAAATGAGGAATTTCTAACACTTAATGTCGTAAAAAAACTAACAGCGTGTAGTTTGTATGTTTTCTCAACTATTTTTGAAAATTAACCACATTGTCACCGCAGTAAATTCTTCAGGATTACAAAAAACCTTCCTTTTTGATGGTTTCAAACGCACCGCGCGAAAAAAATGAGTCAAGTTAAAGGTTTATTTGGATATTTTCATTTAATTACTTACAATTTCTGTCATATAAAACTATATTATTGCACCATTAATAATGCAACATTTAATTGATATGTCCTACAGCTGGTGAAATTAAAACGTATTATTCGAACATGGTCTCTATTATGACTAGGGAACTATCTCGCTCGGACTACCTTAAGAGCCCTCTCTCCCCTTTTCTCTCCATTGGGATTCCTTTAAGCTCGCCCCTCGCCTTTCTTAGCGGAATCTTTTAATAATCGTAAGTACGCGACCCCCGCTCTCTTCCGGGACCGATTTTCTTAAGCGGCTTTTATTCCTCCCTATCTTTGCTCCAGAGGTGATCTCGTTACCCCCCTCCCTCCCCCTTCTACTGCCACTGCTCCCCGGAGATGCATAATCCTAGCCCCTTCCAAGCCCTCTTTTACTCGTGGAGAAGAAGCCTGGAACGTGGGTGTAGAAGCGTCGATCCACCTCGCCTTATTAATAGACGTCGCTTACTAAGCACAATGAATCCCTGTGCAATGTGCATGTATTTTGTCATTAATATACAAATCAGAAGAGGGATTTCCGAAGCTCCTAGATAAGTTTTGTGAATTAACAGAGAGAATGGAATTGAGGGTAAATGCGTGCTAGACTAAAGTAGTAGTTTTTAATAAGGAGAATGGGGAGAATAACTATATGATGAGGGCGAATGGTAAAGTAATTGAACAAGTGAATGATTTTGTTTACTTAGGTAAGATGTTTGCGAAAGATGAACGGATAAATGAGAAGATAAAGAGACGTGCGAATGCTGGAAGGAAAGTGGCAGGTGTAGCATGTGGAGCATATCAAGGAATGAGTGCCTGTCTAAGGAAGCGAAAATCACCGCGAATAAAAGTGTACTTCTCCCCACTTTGTTGTATGGTAGTGAAACATGGGTATGTCAGGATAGACATAAGAGTAGACTAAACGCCGTGGGTATGAGTTATCTGAGGAGTATTTGCGGTAAAGGTAGGATGGATAAGGTCAGGAATGAGTGGGTAATAAATGAGTGTGGGTTAGATGCTCCAGTAGTGGATATATATGAAAGGAGTTTGCTTTGTTGGTTAGGCCATGTTGAGAGAATGGATGAGAGTCGAATAACGAAACTGATATATAAGAGTGTAATGAATGGTGCGAGAGGTAGGAATATTAGGAGTCTTAAAAACAGGTGGGCGTATATGAAGCAGTGTATGTGAGTAAATGATGCAAAAGAGGTTTGCAAGGATAGGTCAGTATGGAGGAAATTATTGAAGCAGAGTTAGGTATATAAATATTTATTTATGAGTGAAAATTAGTGACTCGGCCTATCCCGGAGGAGAACGGCCTGACTGGTATGTATGATATGTACAAATCAAAGTTTCCCTGCCTGTTTGCCCACACCTTCCATCCCTATGAAGATTCTCTCCCTATGGTTGCTCTAAGGGACCTGTTCCAGAGTATGATAAAGGTTTATTCTTTTACATTTTATGAGGAAACGCACGTTTTGAAATCATTATACTCGTTCGCAGCCTTCTTTTACTTCGAAACATGAATTAAAAATGTTGGTGTCAGGAATTTGAAAATAAAACCAAACAAAAGTAAATCTGATATAGTTATTTTTTCTTTCGAAATAACTTTGATTTCCTTTTAAATTTGAGTCATGTTTGAAAGAGCATGCATACAATTGCTCAATAATATGCTTTCATTGGGGAACCGTCCCACTTACGACCGACAGGTTTTTTAAACCCAAGTAGTCTCTCATGACGGTTTAGGGAAAATAAAGGTGCATTGCGAATCAAATGGGAGCGTTAAGTAGCTTTCATATCCATAATTCAAGTCTTTGAGAATTGTACGCTTCTAATGTAGAGATCAATAATTTAGTTGGTTGAAAGATTATCATGCAAGTGGTTAGGTTTTAAGTCTCTATGCCTTTGAGGTACTCTGTCTCCTGCCTTCTCGATCCCCTGCCTTCCTCACCCGTCAAAAACTTCCTCCTTCGTCCTCCTTACGGTCCACCGCATTTTCCTCGATCTCCTCCTCAGCCGCATCTAAACAACAGTAGCCTGTTGTCATAATTTTCTTCAGAATCTTTGTTTCTCCACCATACCAAGCTACTCTCCATATTAAAGTCCTACAATCCTGATGCATCCAAAATATACATTAAAATATCCTGCAATGCAATATAGGTTTTGATAAACGTATAATAGGAAAGTCTTTGGATGAAAAAGTCAAAGAGAGATGCTGCTTCGCTCTGGTTAGGCCACATCTCCAATACGCAGCGAGCATTTGGGACACTGGTCAAATAGATTTTACAAAAAAAATTAATAAAATACAAAGTAAAGCAGCGCGCTTCGTTAAAAACTGCTACGAGCGTGCATATAGTGTCTCAAAACTTTTAGAGGGATTAAGGTGGGAGCCCCTAGAGACTCGGAGGCTACACGCTAGGCTTAGTTTGCTTGATAAATTCAGAACTGATATTTTTCAGAGCAACATAGAGAATATTATCATGACTCCTCAACACTGATCGATGATTGGTCTGACTGATGCGATAAAATAAGAGAGATACTCTGTCGAACAGATAGTACAAGAACTCGTTCTTTCCGTGAACAATAAGCGACCACAATTAAAATTGAGTTCCACTAAATACACTCCTATAATACATGTCACCATTCCAGCTCCAAAAAACTTACACCTTTACACGGCTGGTGACCTAATACCCCCACCCACACGCCCGTGCGGCGGCTCGCGGGGTATTATGTAGATGTAGATAGAATTACAGATGATTTGGGATTGCACATACATAAATTGTGGACCTCAATTCATGAAAGACTTCACTTATCTGAGTCATATGAAATTCGTGTCATCAGATTTTTAATACTCATGCGACTCGCAGAAAATTAGATCATGTGGTTTTAATTGTGATTCACGATTCATTAATTCATTGATCGCTCACCCTCAAGAATTGTTATCTGCAGCAGCACTCTGTCCTTTGCCATCTAATGCTTCAGTTCCCTTACTCCCGGGTGGTTCTTCTAACGTTCTCTCTCTTCTTTATTGTCCTGTGCATTTTTCCCTTGTCCATCCTCTGGGGACTTTTATATTCTTACTTATTGTATTTAGTCTTTTCTGTTCTAAGTTCCCAATGGTCCATCCTTCCGATACGAGGAGTACCACACTCCACACGAATGTATACACACGCAGTCTCCTCAATTGTATTCCTATCTCCTTAGAACACAGCAGTTGCCATTTCCCCTTGGTTGCTTTATAAGCTTGGAATATTCTTCGAATGATGTCCGCGTAATGCGAAGTGAGGCCTTGATTTTGATATGAGATACCCTTCCTAGAGCATTTGGTAGACAACGACAACGCAGCATGTGAGGGGAGCAAGCACAACAATGCATGGACGGTGTGCGATTTCTGGCGACCGCCAACCCTCCATTCGGGTTGCTAATTCGTGGGCAGTGGTGTAATGTCTCGGGACAGGTGGAGAGTCGCCACTTCAGTGGTTGTTATGAGATAGATTGTTGTTGTGATGACAAGGATCGTAATCTCCTCGCAATAATACACTAGCCGATACAGCACTTTTCATTTCCCACCATAGGTAAGTAATGGCAGGCTCACGTTGTGTGAAATGCCCATCATTAATCAAACTAATTTTAGGGTAGGTATCCATGCTCAAATTACCATTTGCAATGACGGCTTTTACCATGGTATTTACAATTAATCGTATGCAAATACCTTTTTTTACAAAATTTTCCACAAAACGAGATGTTCATGTAGAGCATCAGGTGCCAGCGTTGAGACTTGACAATTAGAAATTATGGGAGGGATCCATTACATGTTTCTAATTCGGTTAAGGGCTTATAAGTCTGGCGCCCATCAAATGATTTTATTAACACGCATATTCATGTGGGTCGGCGTTTCTCGGCGGCGCCTAGGGCCATCTCTGGCTCCTTCTATCAAGGCCCAAACCTCGTCTGTTTGTGGGGTGGGGACTGACTGCGGGGAGGGTGGAGGGGAAGGAAATGTACGCAGACCCCGTGCGAATGGATGGCCGTGGGAAGCGGAGAGGCCCTAGCTCCCCCTCGGCCCTTCCGAGTGAAGCAGGGAGACTTCCACCACACCCGAATTTCAGGGGGGGCCCTTACCCACCCCGTGGAGGACCAACAGGCCACGGAACCCGATAGCCCGACTTCGAGGACACCCTCCCCACCGCTAGTGGAAAAGGCTAGTGTCTGGATTACAGTGATTATCATAAGTGATCCTGATGCCCTTCCCTTCCGCCGAGAGACTTAACCTCTCCCGGCGAACACATTCACTGACCGTCCTCAATCATCGCACGCACGAACGGTCGATGGAAGGTAACAGGCAGGAGCAATGCCAAATTTGATGACTAGGAGAAGTGAGCGTAACATTCTTAACCATTCACGTGAGAAGCCTACATATTTTTGGCTCTTTCAGCCACAAGTGCGGATAACAATTTCATTTCAAACCTACATAAGGTGCTGAGGACAAAACCCTCGACTGCTCGACTTACTTCTTAGATTTTCTCTAAAATTGTGATAGTTACCTGTACATTTATGCTTAGCTCCCTAATAGAGACTATCCCTCAAAACTCTATAATTGCGCGGAAGTACATATAATCTCCATGCAGAGAAAGTTCCATCAATCCTTTTGATGGGGTTTTCATAATACGTTTCTTTCTGTGAGTAACACTTTGTTTCATTCCTGTTGAAAAGAATGAAAAAATAAATACTCCAATTAATGTTTTCGAATGCCAAATAATTTTATGTGACAGCTGTAACTGACGAGTCCACGTCTTGTAGATATTGAGCATCAGCGTTAGCTAGCGAGAGACGCCAAGGAGACCTCAAGTTTACCGTCCTATCAAACGGACGAAGTACTGTAGGTATGAAAGCGGTATCGTAAGTAAAGTATCGATACTGTACTTACAATAACTATAGATAAAACTTTATCGATGCCATGTACCTTAATGAAACAAATGACTTGATATTAGTATGTATGGGATCAACAAATACCTATTGTAAGTAACCTTAGAATTAAATCTATATTAATGTCTTGTAAATGGTTTCCATTGATTTTATTTCTGAAGAATAAAAAAATGGTGCTACTTAGAATACTCACTGACAGTAAACAATGCATTCCATGATGATATTATAGCTTTCTCTCTTAATTATTGATGGCTAATTATTAATACTGATGCTTGAGGTGTTCGCACTTTTTTAAAAAATCTTGGAAGAAATCTTGCAGCAAGTAGAACCCTTGTCAAACTGGGTGAATAACTTCCACCCTTTACTCTTTGGAGGCGCACAAAATCATTTTTAAGTCCAACGCCCAAAAAACCCATCAACAGAAACACAACTAGATTACAGGGACTAATTTCCGACATCACTGCCTAAGTACTACGTACTGAAGTTTCCGATCCTCCGTGTATAAGTAGGTACTTATTCAAGTTAGCTATCAAGAGAAAAGATTTGAGGACGTAAGTACTGGGGATCTGAAGAAATATATCGATGATACTAAACTATCGAGACTTTTCCACATCGCTTAGTGGAGGTACTTAAAGTGCCTTCCACATGACTCAATAAAGAATCGAGATTCCTCGAAAATTCTCCACCTTTGTCGGGATTCGAACTCAGGCCGCACGGTTCTACATCTACATCTTCATCTACATAATACCCCGCGAGCCGCCGCTTGGGCGTGTGACAGGGGGTGTTAGGTCACCAGCCGTGTAAAGGTGTATGTTTTTTGGAGATGAAATGGTGACATCTATTATAGGAGTGTATTAAGTGGAGCTCAGTTTTTATTGTGGTCGCTTATTGTGCGCCGAAATAACAAGTTTTTGTCCCTATCTGTTCGGCAGTGTATCTCTCTTATTTTATCGCATCTTTCAGACCTAGAAATGTGGTGAGGCGTCATGATAATATTCTCTATGTCGCTCTGAAAAATATAAATTTTCTGAATTTGTCAACTGAATTTCTCAAGCAACCTAAGCCTAGCGTGTAGCCTCCGAGTCTCTAGGGGCTCCCACCTTAATCCCTCTAACAGTTGTGCTACTCTATATGTTCGCTCTTAGCAGTTTTTAATGAAGCGCGCTGCTTTCCTTTCTATTTTATGATTTTTTTTGGTATTTTTTTTGTTTTTTTGTTAATTTTGGTTGGAAGCAACGACTCAAGCCACCAACATGGTTCGACCATGATTACTTCTATGCACAGTCAGAGCACTGCAAATCATCCTGAAGGCCCAGAGCTCACCACTTCAAATAAATACGGCGATATCTTTTCCTGAAAACGATCGTTTCGTTCCACGGTGATAAGAGTGTGTTTCCCTTTGTTATTTTGGCGTTCATGATCGCTCTGCTCTCGACCGCCGAATGTGAACGCACAGTCAATGCGTCGATACAGAGGGGGGGAAGGCAATTTCACGCCACTTGTCCCTCCTCTCCTTCCTGCCGCCCCCCGGAATGGGGCAGTCGAGGAGGCCCTTCTTTGCCCTCACACCCACCCCTTGTCCTTCTCCCTTCCGGAAGGCGCCATTTCGGATAACCTGCAATTACGCGCCCTTCCTCTCCACTTCTGCCCGAGACAAAGAGAAGTGTGTGTGTTTGTGTGTATTCTTCTGCTGGGCACCGCCGGGTTCGAGGGCCGACACGATTTTCCTCGGCCCCCTCTGTGCGTGACACGGCTGGGCGGCTGCGTCAGGGAAAGGGGAGGTCATTACGGGCGTCGGGGGCTGCAGTCGGTGGACACAACGCTAAAGAAGGCGTTTTTAGACCAGAGAAGTTTTCATCGGCACGGCGGTATGCTAGCAGATTTGAAGAAGAAATTTTTTTTCAACCAATACGTGTGCTCACAAAATGGAATTATGGGAACAAGTTGGTTTCAAAAAAGATTATACTAATCATTCCTTCATTGGATATTCAGAACTGGTGTGTTTCAGAGCGACACAGAGAATATTATCATGACGCCTCACTACAACTCTAGGTCTGACAGATGCGATAAAATAAGAGAGATACTCTGCCGAACAGATAGGTACAAAAACTCGTTCTTTCCGCGCACAATGAGCGACCACAATAAAAACTGAGCTCCTCTACATTCACTCCCATAATACACGTCACCATTTCATGTCCAAAAATGTTACATCATTACACGGCTGGTGACCTACCACCCCCTGCCACATGCTCAAGCGGCGGCTCGCGGGGTAGTATGTAGATGTAGAATAGTGAGAGTGCCCTCTCCCCCACCCCCCCCCGCTCCCGGTCCCCTTTCCCGGACCCTCCATTCCTCCAATGAAGCGCGTTCTCAAGGAGATATCGACACAACTGCCGAGAGAGAATGTCGTGGGAACTTGTTGGAGGTGATCGAATGTATCGCGGAGTTCTTCCGGTGGCACCGAATCCATTGTGACGTCATGCATGTATAACTTCGTGCTGATGAGGATGTGAATGCGCGAATGTAATGTCGGACCAAATTCAATATAGTTTCACCGTAAAATAAACTAAATAGAAGTTCATTTACATTCTGGCGACTAAAAAGTGACCATTATCTGATATATATCATTCATACTCACCAATCACGCCGTCATCATACGCAACGGAATAAATCATGCTTTTACAATCGCCCATTAGACAAGTATGAATGTGTATTCTCTCATGTTTAAACCATGTATTCGGCACCAACAATCCTTTTTCCAAGAACCCACTCACAAATTTTTCACCATCATCATTCACTCGAGGGTCACCAAATGGCCCAACCACTCTCTCAGATACATCCCGCCTCACACCAACCAAGCCACTCGTGTCACCTAGTACAATTATTCTCTCACCAGGGTCACATTCATTCAAAATCTCTCTCAGTTTTTCCCAAAACTCATCTTACACACTGTCACTCTCTCCATCCACTGGTGCATAGCACGCCACAATCGCAACTCTCCTAATACCTACTTTCATGCGAACCCAGAGCAATCTAGGGGATACTAACCCGTACTTCCTTACTAGTAACTTAGCTTTCTCATTAAGAATGAGTACAACACCTTGACTGCTGTGTACATTATCGTCAACTCCTGACCACAGTGCCAGACCACCGCCATCTATAGTAACAGCATCCCGCCCCTTGCGCTTAGTTTCACATACACACAAAACATCCATTCGTCTCACTTTCATCTCATTCAGCAACTCATGCTCCTTTCCATATACTCCTCTCACACTCCAAGTACTGATAGTCCAGTTCGTATCGCTAAGTCCGTATCTTGATGGGCCAACCTTATTCAGCTTCCACCGCCCATCATGACTTCGGCCGTCCGAGGCTACTCTGTGACTGTTTTTAGTAAGAATTAATAGAGTATGTAAGGTTACCAGCCTTTGCAGTACCCGCACTACGTGCAGCTTTCTCTACTAACGTTTAAGGCGCTCTACCGGTCAGTTTTGGTACATTTTCGCCAGTATGCCACAAGAGAAGCCAAAGCATAGTAATACCCTAGGCCCACTTTCACTTTTCTGCTCTAGCTAAGATCCCTTCTGAAAGGACTACCTTGAGAGCCAGCATACCCTTGCCCCCGACCCACCACTAGGAGGTATATGCGGTGTATTGACACACCGGGTCACCATTATCTGATATGAATAGAAAAATATTACGTATCAATGCCTTTTTCTCGGGAATTGAACGTGCAATTGCACGGTGTTTGGTGGGCGAGGCAAAACATCGTGGAAAACAGTTTTTTTCCGAGTAGTGTAAATTCAACTTTCGCTGAAAACTATATTCAAGAAGTAAAAACTTTCAAGAAATCGGATAATATAAACCGTTGTTATCTTACCAACCATTTGCTTGAAGTTATTAGCGGAAGACCACCGCAATTGAATTTAAAGTGCGGTAATTGAAAACAAATGGCGCTGAAATCCGCTCCTACTGCTTGAAGAATGTTGGTAAAATTACATCTTAGAATAATCTCTATATTTTTAGCTAACTTCTTTTTTTCAAAAGGAAACGAATTCCATCAGCGAAAACATCATTTCCGGAACAAAATGAACAAAAATGTGGTCTTCTGGTGGACTGAAAGATTCGCGGTGAAACCTTGTCAATAATTCTTGCTTTCCCTTTCGCAGCAATTTCTTCACTTGTTTGCGTTACAAAGTAATAATCGTTCGAGAGTCCAAAGTACAACCCATCTTAGGCTCAACCAACCAACAATCCTCTTTCATCCGTTGTTATCAAATCCCTAACAACCAACCAACAAGCCAAAAAAGAGCATTGTAACAATGATGAAAATAACAAATCTTTTAAAGTAATAAAAATGTTGCATTAAATCATGATTACAAGTTCCAAAATATAATTCTGAAGCATGAAACATTACACAGCTTATCGTGTGACATAAAGACAATAAGGAATAATTAACACAGAATCAGTCTTAACTTCGGTGGAGCTGCCGATATTCATGTCTGGCCATCACGGAGTATCTAATAATGATTTGAGGAAAAAAATGCCAACACCTCATTGTTAGTTTCGGGGCGACAAAGTGGGTGTAGAAATGCGAGTTAATCGTAATGAGCAGCCAAGAAAAAATTGACCATAACAGACTAAACAGAAGAGACTGTCGCCGGAGCGTATTCACTCCACGCGCCGAATGCGGCCGAATACACGAACCGAGCCGACGTGTGAAATGCAGTGGAGACACATTTACCCTCTGATTCCAGGTTTCGTGTTCTCATGCTATCATTTCACATGCAGTCGTTGACCAGACACACTTTTTTCGAGGGGCTTGCTGATAATACGTTTCGCGGATATAAAATTGGAAATAACTCGTCCGTGTTAGAAAGTATGAAGAACATTAAATGCACCCCACCCCCCCCCCCCCCCACCTTCCGTGGAAGGAATTCGATCCCGACCGAAAAGAGGAAAGCATATAATGGCGATAATCTTTTCCCAAAATGTAGAAGGCGGGCTCGAGAAGGACGGGGTGAGGGCGAGAGGGGGGGAGAGGGGTTGGCTGGAAAGGGGAGGTCGCCCTTGGGTCGTTGGGTTGACCCTCGGATCCAGGCCAGGTGCCCAATTGAGGGGGGAGGGGGTGAGAAGGGCCTTCCGGTGCTAACCAACCCCTGCCATCAGGTATTGGCGCACATTCGACAGGAAATAAATCTCACGTTAGTTCAAAAGAGGTTGGATACAGTGGCAGACATAGGTGTAGCGACGAATATCAGGTGAAGTCATACCCGTCATATCGAGAGTCCCTAGAATACTGTGATCGCGGTATGAGGTCGTTTGACGAGATAGATATTCTTTTATGATGAGTACTTGTTTCTTGTTTTAAAGTGGAATATTTGTAGTATATTCTTTTTATTTTGGAAGGCGATACCTGTGGTATGCGGTCCTATGTAATAAAGTACTAATTATTATTCAAATTCCTAACCAGTAGTAGTATTCTAAGTAGTGTACTGCATGGTAGCATGTTAGTCTACGTAGCACCCTCCTAGTTTCTGGTCTGACTGCGCACTGTTATCCTGACTGCTTTTGTCATACACTTGACTGGCCGGGGAAGCGTTCGAGGTTATGAACTGGACTTGGATGAGTGCTGTTTGCCTAGTGCAAAACCCTCTGCCACGCACCCAAGCGGTGGTTCCCAAGATACTTCGTAGATGTAGACATGTAGATATGCTTTCCAATGCTCTTACATGCACTCCCCGAGATAGGCAGTAGGATAAAAATATATTCACTTATCAACTCAACCGATGTTATCACTATTTCTCAGTAATTTTACATCTTATCCCTAAAACGCTTAAAGTGGCAAATCACGGACATACCATCCTGAAGAGATCATTTGATGAATAAATAAAATTAAAAATTACTCTTTCAATGGAAGCGAAGACAAATGAATGCACTTCATTCTTCCCGTCAACTGTCTCGGGGGGGCAGCTCGCACGTGTTCGCGGGAATCAAAAACTCTTCCCCTGTCGATGGCCACCAAGGTGACCGACTGTAATTCATACTGGGAGTCTAATTTGCTTCGCTTCTGCAGACAAATTGAGATGATTTCTAAAGTGACTGAGGCTCAATATGGTGGAGGCGGCTTCATCGTGGCTCACGGCAGAGTATGAGTAGAGCCACCCCCGCTAGTGCTTGGCTCACGGTGCCGGCCCTGATGCTATGATTACTCTACAAAAAAAATAGTGCCGCACTCCTGATGGTGGGTGTGGATGGCGTTTCTTTCCTCTCCGCGGCTGTGCTTCGACAGAAAATAGAGGTATGCGTAAAATGTTTAACCCCAGTAACAACAAGACCCTCTATGGCTATGGCTATCTCTATGGCTATTTTTAAGTTTTATTCCAAGTATTCATAAGTTCCATCGGTATGGTGTTCTGGATTTTGTAAGCCCCACCACGGTTCAATCCATTTTAATTCCACGAAGGGCGCTGAGTTATTGACTACATATGTGGTAGGTACCGCTTGATATAAGGGACATTTTATGTAACCACTGAAAGCAACATCTCGCATTGAGTGGAAAGAAAACATTATTTTTAATGATTAGAGTTACTGTATAATTTCACTGGATGTCGACCGAAACCATGGCCTAAAGGTAAATGTTAATTCAGGGAAATCAGCTGAAGCTTCTTTCTTACACCCCACTTGGAACACGTGGCCAGAATTTGGTATCCTCATGAGGTGGATCAACAAACCGAGTTGGAGCATGTACGGTGAAGAGTGACACGATTCATGGAAGGCCGCTTTCATAGTCTCGTGAATATAACGAGCCTTCTACAACAACTGGAATGAGAATCGCATTCAGGCTTTCGATTAAACTTAGGTTAACAGACTGCAGAGCAAACAGATTTAAACCTACGAGACTTAATAGATACTGGGTTCATGGATAGGCAGTGTAGCTACGTAGTTGATTAGAGTCTAAATACTTGTTCCTTAATCTTCAACGTAGTGTTAACAAAACGCTTCAGATGTTTTCTGAATGATCCGTGACTTTTGTACATTTTTGTGACTGCAAAAAATATCAAATACGCATAGTATCGATGACATTGGTATCATATTTATAGTTTATTTTATGTCAGTGAAAGTTAACCTTTTGACAAATTTTTAGCGGGTTCTGGCTGATGCATTAACCGTTAAAGCTTCGTTGATTTTATTTGGATGGATTAAAGTGCATGTAGGTGACAGCTGACCCCCTGCCACACACCTTTGATGCAGTTTTTTTTTCTGCGTCATATGAAGGTGCGAATTGATAACCTCACAGAAATGGACAGTTGGAACTGTAGTGTTATATTTTATTCCCATTCTCTCTGAAAAGGTTTTCTTGCTTAAATCGCTTGAGGGTCCATTAGGCAAACCTTTTGCGTGACCGCACCCGCGTGTCCATCCAGGCCCATCTGCAGCCCTCCACTTCTCTCCCTTCCTCCGCATTCTCCCGCTCCGGCGCCACTTTCACCTGCACAGAGCCCTCCGCTTCCGACCCGCCATCTTCGGCTTCCGGTCGAAGGAAAACTTCTTAGCTGGCTTGGCTTCTTGGTCTCTCGGTTGCATCCATCGCCAGAACCTGAAAAGTTTTAGGCGTTGTGATAGTGACGGCCGAGGGGAGCGTTTCAGGACTCATTTTCACTCTATCCGTGTTTACGTATCACTCAACTACGGGTTAACTATAAAAGATATTGACTTCTGGTTTTCTTTATTGGGTTTGAAAGATATCATTCCAAAAGACCATGTGAAAGAAAAATTTTTATCCCTCTGGGTTAGTGAGGATACTTAACTGAACTTTGGCTGACATAAACTCACTTCTCAGGCAGACATTTAAAAATAGGGGACTATCAGTATTTGCCAACATCTTTCATCTATACATTCATTTCATTTAAAAGATTGCGGTCTCGGAAACAAGTAATGATGGATGTTCTTTACGTGTCGTATCCCCAACCAAGGGACTGTGAGGGTAAAATAATGACTAAAATTAAACCTGAATATACTGTAAGAATTATGGTGACAGATATAAAGAAACAACATTTAGACTTTGATCAAGGATGCCTAAATGATATATGTTTTCCAATAACTCTTTAAATGACACACTTAGGTAAACGTTCCCCTTACTCAACTGTTGCTCACTCCTTACATTCTTCTCGAGCACAGATTGGCTTATTTCTTTATTATTGCCTCCTTATTACGATAGATTTTTATAACGCAAATTAACGAATCATAGGGCCAGAATATTCGATGGAAAGACTCGAGCGTTTTAAAAATTAAAAAAAAAATCAATGTTTAGCAAAAATGATCAGTTAGATTTAATGCATCATTTTGTCATGACATTTCACGAAGATGCAAACAACCAGAACTAAAAGCATGGAAATAATACCATGAAAATAGAATGGGACTACGAAGGAGTTATCCATGAAGGAGACATCCACGGAGAAGCCAAATGAGAGCATAAATAATTACGATCTTTAGCCAAAATCTAGGAGCTGACAGAAAGGAATCAAACAACCAGTTTAAAAAAAATAAGCTCTTCTAAAATACTTCTTTTATGTGTAAATATCTTTATGGATTCATTTTGCTCATTAACCCATGAGTAAGCGGATTGGCTTACACAAACGGTCATTCTAAATTCACTTGCCGCAAAACAATATAAATGGCTTCCGCACGCTGAAATAATTGCGTACGAATCAGCAGAATTTCAGCTACTGAGGTTAGAGGTCGAGTGTCCAGAATACTCCAATTGAGCGAATTGCAATTGCGCTATAGATAGAGAAACTAAAAGGATCCACTCAAAATGTTCAAAACAAAATAGTTAGACTATTTTTACGGCAGCAAATTTTGTGTGCCATCAAACTTACCCTGTCAATGTTTGATAATTTATTTGAATTAATACGAATGGAAAGTATAATGAAAGACGGTGTAAACGGCACTCATTTTTCGAAATCGAGACAGAATCGGTAGTAAATGATGATGTAATTATGTACACAGGCAACTGCCGTAGAATGACTCCCCAAAACCTCCGAATTTATAGCATAATGGAGCATTGAAAAAAAATGTAGAAATCCGAAGTCCAGTAGCGCAGGGAATAAGACGCAGGAGCCACGCAAACCCTTCATTACGGCGCCACATTCGGGAGTGCGGCCCGCGGGCGGAGGGCCGGCCGGAGTGCTAAAGGGTTTCGTGCTACTGCCGAGTCCCTTGGGCTTCCCACTTCCAGACGAATCCCGGTCGAATCCTCGCTCCAGGGTGAAAACGCAGAAAGAGGCAGGACCCATAGCAGATATAGAAGGGCACACACACACAGCACATAACGAGCGCTTCCTTTCCCAGCTTCACCGCCCCCAAACTGCTCTCGCAAGGGCGCCGGCTCCTCGCCCCGCCCGCCCCGCCCCTCCCCCGGGGCCAGAGGGAGGGAGTAAGTGGGGCGGTGGGCATCCTGCGCGGGTCGCAATTAGACGGGACCCTCGCCCAGCAGAAGGCAACACACACACACCCCCTACTTGATTTAGAGGCTCTGCCGCAAACAAAAGGTTTCAGTGGCCTCCTCCTCGCCTTTGCCCGCGAGGAAAAGGGTTTTGGCCCTTCTTATAGCGCATGCGTGTTGGCAAAGTCATCGAAGAGCATCGTGCCGCGTGTTTATTCTATCGAGTCATCCTGCCGAAAAAATTCTCTATAGTTTCCTTATAAATACTTCTACAGAATTTCTAAAAAAGTTCTGTAGATATTCCTTAAAGTATTGAAACGCCATTGTACGGAATTTCCTACGGCGTTCTGCAGAATGCCTTAGGATGTTCTGCAGAGTACCTTAAGACGTTCTGTGGAATCCCCTACGACTCTCCATATAGGTCCTTAGAAAAGGAACTGGGTCAACCGAAACCTCACATATTTCCGTAGAGTTGCTGAAGTTCTTCTGAACAGCTTGTAAGGAGTTATTTTGCTCTGCAGGAAATAACTCTACAGAACATATGTTCTATAGAGTCAGGCTCTCATGTTCCGTACAGATCCTTAGAAAAGGAACTAGATCTGAAGAAAAAGAGTCAATTTGTGTAGAATTCCTTACGTTCTACAGAACAGCTTCTAAGGAATTTTTATCAGGGTCTCCGGTAGACACCACTGACAGTTACAATTGACGTAAGCCATAACACTTATATCTACGAAGTAACGTGCCAACCACCACAAGCGTGTATGGCAGAGAGTTCCACACCAGGCATGCAGCACCCTTCCCAGTCCTAATCAAAACCTCGTACCTTTGTTTCCTCGGACGCTAGGCGCGATGGCGCTAAATATTCCTTATTATTTTACGAGAACTTTGGGTTGCGACCGTAGGTCATACTCCATGGAATACGGTTACTATTTCTGGGAAAACATCTCGAAAAGTAAAGCTGTGTCTCATAACCTCAAATCTTTGGAAATATGATATATTTTTCTTGAAAATGATGCCAAATTCCTTGTACTCTAGGTGAAAGAAAATCTCACTCAAACTATCTTTGAGTAGTTTCAGCGAGATCGTTTCAGTCATATTAGACGTCAAAGTCGAATTATGCGTTTTTGTTTCAGTAGCAATAGGAAACATGAATTAAATATTGCATTACTAATTGTGCCATAATATAATTTTATACGACTGAAATTCTAAGCAATGTAATAAAAATGTCTATAGATATTTGACCCTTTTTCTTTACGTGGTACGTTTAAAACTCCTTCGCAACGGAGGGATTTTTGCGATCCAGAGAAAATTACGGAGGTAACTATATGATTTATTTTTAAAAATAGTGGAGAAGACATACAAAGTACAAAGTTAATTTTTGATGAGATCTAGGCGTTAGAAATACCTGATTTTTAAAATGTCTCCCTAGAACGTATACGCCTCCCAGTTCCCTTGTAATACGGCGGATATTTTTCGTAAAATATCTTGGAAAGTAGACTGGTAAAGGGCTGAAGTTTTCATAGTTTTGGAAGGGTAAAATATATTTTTCTTTAATATGAAACCAAATTCATTGGTTTTTCGGTGTAGTGATATTTCGCTCAAACTGCCGAAAGGTAGTTTGTGCGAAATATCATTTTACCCATAAATCAATTAAATTGGTCTCATATTCCCTAGTATCACTGAGAGGTATTGCAGCTTATGGAAGGGCGGGTGGGAACTGAAGGAGGTTCAAATGGTGCGGCCGGAGTGCCGGATTCCCATTTCGAGGACCCAAGTGCGAATATTTGCAGACGCGGTGATTTTTCACTGAAAAACTGGTCCTGATCACTCGGTGGGCGCCGTGTGAAGACCACATCAGAGTCAGAATGGCGTTGTTTCTCTCTCTGTATCTCTCTCCTGTTGTCGTTGTGACTGAGATATTCAAGCCGGCCATAAATAGAGCGATGAAATACATCTACATCTACTAAATACCGTGCAAGCCACCACTAGGGTGTGTGGCACGAGGTGATTCCACACTAGGCATGCAGCACTCATCCCAGTCCAACCAGAACCGCGCGCGTTCCCCGGAATGCCAGGCACGGGCCAAAGCCGTCAGGACAACGGTGCGCAGTCAGACTACAAGCTAGGAGAGTGATACGAAGAAGAACATGCTACCATGCAGCACACTACTCAAGATATAACTACTCGTTAGTATTATTAATGCGACAAATAAATAGCATTACAAGGTACTAAGACATGCAGGAGTGTACCATGCCGGAGATTGCATGCGAGGTTAGTATCTACAATTCTCGGTAAGATATTTAGCACCACTGAAAAAACCTATTTAACCTAGTAAGTATCCTAGTAAAAAGAAATTTCGTAAAATATTTAACCCATATTTCTCCAATACGTATACATTGCCAGGAAAGAAAAATCGGCCAGGACCTGGAATCGAGCCATGAACCTTTCAGCTTACCGTACCAGTACGCCGAGCGCTACCCTATCCAGGCTTCCTTTTTCTCGAGGAAATTCAAGAGGATACAAGATAACTGAATGTTTAGTCCTTGCGGTCCATCATGGATGGCAACGCAAGAGAAAAGAGCACTTCAGAGAATCCAAAACCAAAATGGTTGTTGCATCCTATAAGATCTTCAAAATTTTTTCTCGTGATGATATTAACGTATTTTGCCGCCGAATTTTCGGTAGGAATGAATATTATTCATACACAGCATAGTACTTGTATAGGATGCAATCAGATGAGTTGTGGCTTCTTTGAAATCCTCTACTCCCTTGCGTTTACATATTTGATGGGCCCTTGCATCTAGTTCCCTAACAGCCTTCAAATTTGCCTGGGTAGCGTAGTGGTACGCGCATTGGCTCGACAAGTCAAAGGTGCGAAGTTCGATTCCCGATGAAGGTCGATTTTATCATCGCACCAATGTCTACGTACTCGGTTCGTCGGGTGGGACGTTGAGAATACGCTTAAGTCGACACCATATTTCTCTCCGTCGCCTTCATTATGACGCAAATCATACCAGTGGTCACTGCAGTAGGTTCTTGGGTATCACAAAAAACCTTCCGTTTTGAAGGAGATTCAAACGCACCGCGCGAAAAAAATGAGTCAAGTTAAAGACTTGTTTAGATATTTTCATTTAATTACTTACAATTTCTGTCATAAAAACTATACCATTGCACCATTAATGATGCAATATTTAATTGATGTTTCCTACAGCTGGTGAATTTAAAGCGTATAATTCGAATATGGTCTCTATTATGACATGGGAACTATCTCGCTCGGACTACCTTAAGTGGTGGGCTATGTGAGCTGGGTCCTCGGGACGAGAGGTCGGGAAGGGATGGGAAGGGGTGGAGCAAATATTTGGTGAGAGCACGTTTTAGGGAAACAAAAGAGCAGAGCTATAGCCGGCCGCCGCGAGCGCTGCCCCTGATTGCGAGGGCCCTTATGGTGTGCGTGCAGGTGAGTTAGGGCGCGAAACACCCTCACTCAGGGGGTGGAACGGTGTTAAAAGGGGCGGTGCTTGCCGAAAGCACTAATTGCCGCAACTCCCTCCTCTGCTGTGACGAGAGAAAGAAGGCACTCCCGGGTTAAAAAGAAGAAGTGGAAACAAAAAAAAAAGAAATGCCGGACGCCCATCCCCGCCGCCCTCCGAATCCCCGTCCGAATGACGCGATAATTCTAGACCGGTCGGCCACGCAATGGGATTTACTCGTTTATAAATGGATTCCCACTTTGGGCCCATGAGCGGTTCGTTTTTCTTTCTTCCTCGTGGGAGGTCAATGGATACTCGCCGAGAGCCTGAGGAGGAGGAAGGGGGCGTCGTTTTATCCAGGCACACGGGTGAGTATTTAAACGCCCCGCGTGGAGAAGTTAAGAAAGGCTTTCAATTATCATTTCGACCAAGGCTTCGCTTTCAAGTGCCCCCGTCCTGACATAATTATCTCAGTTTTCGTGTCATCCGGCACAACCTGCAATCTTCCGACCCATATGTCTCCCAGATAACGAGTTGATTGCCCCCTTCTGTGGAGAGAATTAAGCGGTATAGCCGGGGGTGTCATCTCATTGATTTTTTTTCGACTCGATGATACAATCGTAACCTTTTTTTACCATCGGACCTCTGAATGGACTGAAGCCACCAATGGAGTTATGAATGAGTTTAAATCCTTGTCTATTTATCGAAATGCCCACGGAAGCAATCGACTTAACATCGGCGATAGTGGTGCAATAGAATATTTATTCCTCACTTTTTCTCCCGGGCTAAAGTTCAGGCCATCCGCTAAGTACCCGATCCAAAATCTCAAATTTTCCACTTTCTACATTATTCTTTGGGCATTTTAATAGTGGTTGAAAAGGTGCTGGCGGTACATTGGGAGTACGTTTTCATTAATTTTCAATCAAATTGAAAAACATTCTGGGACCACATTTCATTTAAGTGCATCTGGTTATAGAGTGGAAGTCAAAATACAGGCAGTATAGGAAATGAGACAAGAATTATACTTCCAATTTTATCCTTAATAAAAACATGTACGACTTCAGTTATCGACGCGGTATGCGAAATTTAGACGAAATTACATATAAATAAGTTGATAATGAAAATTGGGCCTGGAGTGACATCTTCACATTCGTTAGCAACAATAATATATATTCCATGCTTGTGTGAAAGTCTCTCGGGCTTCATATCTGATTAAATATTTGGCTGTTGCCAACGTTTCAGCAGAATACTCGTCCGTCATCATTAGGGCCCGGGCATTAGGTGTTCTCCCATATATGGGGTCACAGTCAGTCACGTCGGCATGGCCATTGTTGTTGATTCTGTTCGTTGTTATTTAAAATAATAACGATTTCCATCCTTGAATGATCGCGTACCAAGAGTCAAGATAAACAAACGAAACTGTTTCAGCCGTTACTTTGTGGAAGTTTTGGATATTCATGATAAAAAGATAGAACTTGGTTAATTAAACACTAATTTATTAAATTAATATTACAAATATTTAATAACTTAATGTGGAATTAACAAACTTTTATCTTTCCATCATGAGTCACGATTAACATTGTTGGGCTCAAGATGGATTTCAATGGGCTTCCTCGATTAGCCTTTTCCAATAATCAATGGCCTCGCACAGGAGATTGGCATGAGACGAGGAGGTCTTCCGTTATGTAGGCTCTGCCCCGCCACGGTAGAGTTTGCCGGGTGTATCCACCTTATAAACCTTCAGAGTTCATTTATTCGTGTTTATATCATGCACACTATCTCATCAACGTATATTTTTCCACATTGGCATGGAATCCGGTAAACGCCTGGCATCTTGAATCCTACATCGTCTTTTAAGAGGTAAAAATGACCCTGGAAGTTTATGGGGGCTTGTAAATAGTTTGAATCTTTGGAACTTTGCCAGAATCCTTGAGATATTTCTCTCAAAAGCATAAATGCAGGAAAGACTATTTTTGGCAAAGGGTTTTCCATGGCGGTCACTTCCGGAACAAGTAAGCTACGAGCGTGGGATCTTTCACGATCAACAAAAGCAATTTTAAGGACCATGAAAATCTCTCTCTCCAGATATCCATTAGATGCTCCGACTCCATCGGTAGGCTTTCTTTGTCCGTCATTTCCTCGTTTGGTCGTTGAAAGTACCGCACTCAGTTGGGACGGATGGTGATAGCTTTGGCCATTCAGGTACCAGTCAGCGCGCGTAGGTTTTAAATGCACGTGGGGTCCAAACGTATTGTCCCCCTTCCGATGGATTTAAGTGTCGACAAAAGGCAGGCAATCATTTTTGTCTACCTCCATAGTGAAAATGGATGCTATGGTGTTGCCTGTTCATGTGGTTACGGCAGCCATCGAACATCGTGGCAGGTCCATGCGGCTAAACAAGGAGTCATCCATCCACTGGATTTAAAATGTTCCCCATGAACATTTCAAATCCAGTTTCAACGGTAATAAAAAGTCAAATTTTTCCGGGCATTTAATTGGTGAGGGTCACAGATCCAATTTCACCCCTAAGCTCTTACACATTTGTGACAAGGGGGGGAAGTTGGACCTGCTGAAAAATAAAAACTGCCTCGAGCTCAGTTTTATCCCCCCTGCAGCTGTTACAGTATTGGGATCTTAATACCTTTATTCGGCGAATATAGGAGACCAAAATTCTAGAGAAAAAAGTAACAGAGGGTTATAGTAATGCTGTCACAGTTTATAGCCTTATGGCATTCTTATACTATACAATGGGCACAGTTTTATAATTTTTAGAGACTTAAATGTCGGTTAAACCACAATCTGCAACCTTTTGTAAAATATTTATTATTTGCACTTAATGCCAATTGACGCGGGAAAGTTCCGATTATAATAGTGAAAACATACACATTCTATTTGAATGCCAGTAATTCAAGATAAAATTTTCTGTGGAAGTTTCAAAAACATCACATGTAATTTTTTTTGTGAAATGATTTCATTGGAAATACGCCGTGCTCTGGCCCCCATAAAGTAGTTCTATTTTTATGAGCCACATTTTTTTCTTTAACTTTCGTAGAGTTAAAACTCATCTTTAAAGGAGAATGGAGCAATTTTTTTGTACAGATATGCATGAAACTTTTATCATTTGTGTTCTGATTGTTGAAATTCATAAATAGAGGTGGAAAAAATTAAACCGCCTCCATTTCGTGTTTTGGCAATCAAATGCTCTTTTAAAACGTAGATTTTTGGCACATGACGTATATTTTGCAATGAATTGCAATGAATGTGCAGAAATTTTCTTCTAGACACGAAATAATCAATGCCCTATAAAAGATTTGGTACTTTTCCGGCGTATGTGTGTGAAATATTCTTGAGGCTCGGGGTCGTCTTTCTATCAGAGAAGAAGATTACTGCGTAAGAGTACGGAAAAAGGTAGGAGGAGGGTATCACCGATAATCTTGACATGTAAAATACTACGGAAGGGATGTTTTTCGGATTACCATGTAAAATACACGACGGAGAGAGATAAATCTAAGAGTTTTCAATTACGTTGAAGGAAAAAGCCATGTAGTAGCCTGGAATGGAGGAACAGACGGACTTGTAAAGCCTTTAATCGCCAGAAAATAGCTTGATCTTGATGTGTGTTGATTTATAGCGGAAAGATAAACAAACCTGAAAACATCGATAAGCCATGCTAACACGGGAATGGTAATTATAGGTCGGCATTTCTCGATTCTTTGTCCTTGTCGTAAGTAAGTGTGAAACTTGGGTTAACATTATTTATTTGAAATATGCTGGCTTGACATTTTTATCAAGTTCCGCCCCGTATACCAAGTCTGCACCTGTTCGGACATAATTTATGTGACCCGATAGACGGTGGCAAATTGACTGGGTGATAAAATTCCCGTTTAATTTATTCATATTCAACGCTCGAATTACTTATTCTCCGCCTTAATTCGCCATCGATGCCGTCGTCCGTGTCGACCCACCAAACGAAGGAGAGGAAGGAGGGTGAGTATGAGGCTGGTGCTGAAGAGACTGGCTGGTGATGGTGAGATTGGGAGAGGATAGTAGTTCGAATACGGAGTCGTGGGGCGAGGTGAGGCGGAGGACGGATTGAGGCACGGAGTTATACGGGGGTTGTTTTTTAAGTAAGTACCGTTTTGAAATTAAAAACAAAACCGCAACACTTTTCGTAACAATTTTATTTTTACATAAAATTCTGCACTTAAATCTACATTTCTATATCATTTCCACTAACATTAAGGCACAAAGTTTTTGAATCCCATCCTCACAGAAGTCTGCCGCCTGATTTGACAACCTTCATAACACGGTCGTTTTGACCACATCATCGTCGTCCTGGCGCTGACCACCCAAATGCATCTTCAAATGCAAAAACAGGCGGTAGTCACTGAGCGCTAGATCGGGACTGTACAAAGAGTGATCGAATTGTCAAGTTCCCAGCCAAATGATCCAATGAGACTTGAGTTTGCTTAGCCGCGAGTGGACGGGCATTGTCTCGGAGCAAAACGATCCCGTTAATTCGCATGCCACGCCTTTTGTTTTGGATTCTCTAAAAGCTCTAACCCATTTCCGTACCACTCCATCGTGTATAGTGTTTTTTCCATAGTCTTCACTGATTTGACGATGAATTTCATCTGCTTTCACGCCTTTAGCACTAAGAAAACGAATCTCAGAGTGTATTTCACAGTCGCCGGGATTCTCAATCGACGGAGGTATTTTAAATACTCACAAACAAACGTAAACACGGTCAAATGTTTCTATAATGGCGTCTGTAGCTTTCTAATAGATATAGGTACACAGTGCGCATGAACCAAATGCTGGCTGGAGCACTGCGGTGACCGAATTTTAAAACGATACTTACTTAAAAAACACGCCTCGTACAACGATACACTACTATCCGTTGCAAAATTTCGTCACCCGAGTTTGAATACTAATATCTCAAAGACGACTCAATCGATTTTAAAATGAAGTACATCAAATCAAGGCTCGTTTATTTCTGCGTTTAGTGATGGTATACAAAACCTTTGACCGTTTGTAATGTATCGAGGCCTCGCGCGCCTTACGGGCAACCCTCTGCCTGGGCAACAGCGCGCGCCTCTCCCTTTCTCTTCCTGGCATGCTTGCGGCAGTTCAGCGCGCTCTTTTTCCAAAATTAATGTTAATCGATATTGATTAACCAATGAATTCCTTTAATATTTTATAAGCGGCTTCATGATGATGAACTCGATAGCTTGAAGAAGGTTCAAACGGCGGTTTTCAGGGATGCGCGGAACGGAGAATAACGCAGTCTTGCAATTTTATCAATAACTAATATACTAATGTATTAAATAATCTGAATCTTCGTACGATTGTTAATAAAAATCTTTTCTACGTTTCTACTAAATCTTTGATATCTTGATCCGCGTTGTAATTACAAAGCCGTAAATGCGATGCCGTAAATCCCCCCGGTACCCGGAAAAATGCGCTAAAATTCTGTTTTTAAGCACACTGTAATCAATACAAACGGCAAAAAGTTTTGTATACCATCAATAAACGCAAAAATAAATAAGCTTTGAGTTGATGTACTTCATTTTAAAATCAATTGAGCTGTCTTTGAGATATTAGTCTTCAAACTGGGTGACAGAAGTTTGCAACGGATAGTATTTCCCAAAGAGAAATGTCCCCGCCAGTTGATTGATTTGTTTCCCTTATGGCTCTACGCAATGAATTGTTTGCGTGGTTTACCTGATAACAATAGCTGATACTACATAATGTCCAGAAAATAAAAATATGCGTTTGAATTTCACCAAGGGTCATTTACGTTATTTATTGCTGCTAAATGATAAGGCCTTCAGTATGGCAACCCTCATGACGGTTTGTAACGCCATTAACTCGTGTCTATGGGTATACCTCGGCGTAAAAGCTGGATTTGCCTTGCATGTTCACTACGCCCTGGATACGGGCAACTTACGTCACGAGGCTAATCTAACTTCGCTGTTTTTTTAAATTTCTTTCATACAACGTTTTTGCAAATTTGCAGCGGCACAATGTAGCAACACATGAAAAGATAGACCAATACATTCAAGCATAAATAAGAGGAAAAAAGGAATATACGTGGGCAGTTTTTATTCGATCTCCGGTCACACAGCATAAACGCCAGACAAGCGACAGGCGGGTGGTGTGCGTAGTAGGCAAATGCGCATCTCTCGCACTACACGCTCCGTTACTGCCGAGTTCACTTCGTTAGTCTGTGCTGAGCATCAGTCACATAAACAAGGCCGCCTCAATTGATTCTCCCGCCAAATACGTATTGCGAAGCGTTATTCGTTTTCTGTAAGCAGAAGGGAATTATGCTGCAGAAATTCATCGAAGAATGAGCCGAGTGCATGGAGAAAACTTGATCAGTGATGGTGTTGTGCGAGAATGATGTCGAAAAATTAAAGATGGCCGAACTTATGTGCATGATTAAGGAGATCAATACGCAAGTCTATCGCTACATACGGCCTTGTTCAACGAGTTGACGAAGTGGCTGGAGAAAACGGTAGGTTCACCATCAGTGCTTTGTCTATAGAATTTTCGGAAATTTCAAAATCTTCTCTGAACTCTGAACATTCGTTACTGAACATTAAGATTTCAAAAAACTTTGTGCTCGCTGAGACCCAAAAATGTTGACTGACTACGCTCATTTATAGACTCATTTAAATTCATTAGCGGTAACATTTCATGAAGAGGGTATTGTAAAGCTTGTCCGCAGGTACGGAAAATGCCTCAATCGTCAAAGTGATTATGTCGAAAAGTAACCTTAAGTGTATATAACGTTTAGTAATAAAATAATTCTTTAATATTCACTTTTCTTATATGTTTGGTCTATCGGATGTTGAAAAAAAATGCCCTCGTAATAAGGGAAAAAATCATGGAAAGTAATGATTAAATATTGCCTTGTAGGTGAAGAAGGAGGCGGAGGATAAAAGTGCTGGGGGGGGGCAAGCAATGGGTCAAGCAACGGGTCAATGTTGTCTGGAAGAGAATTAATGAGAGGTGGGAGAGAAGGGTTTGATATCGAGGAAAATCTGGGAATGGGAGGACAAGAAGCAGAGAAGAATGAGTGTCAGTGGGTGGGACTCTTAACACTGAGGCTGGAGTTGTGTTTAGGACAGTCAGTAGTCGAGTTGAGAATGCCATAGATGAGCCTTAGGTCAGTTTTGTGCACTTGCTCTGGGAGATCAGGAATGGAGAGCGAATAAATAATTGCTTCAGTTGGCATACCGTGAACAAAAGGGACTCCGTATTTTATTATTTCATTAGAGAAAGAAGTAACACTCTGAAGTACCGGAAATGGGCCATATGGGGAAGCAATTCACAATGAGTCGAGGGACAACAGAACAAAAATATGAGCGAAGTGATAGTGGATATACAATTTCTGTGAAGCGGTAGACGATACCAAGGAGAGACATTTCTTTACTTCTAACAGCCAGGATGTGGTCGAAGTACATGACTTTATGGAGTTAATCAAAACGCCGCGCTCAGGTCTTTCACAGAGGAACCATGATTTAGGTTCAGGAAATTTAAGCTATGGCTGATGATCTGGGGGGATGTTTTTCCTGAGAAGTTGGCGGTGTATTGCATTTCCTTGGATTTAATTTAAGTTTCAACCATTCTGAAAACTTGTTTAAGGCATCCTGAAGGTGACAGCACTCCATGACATTGCTCAAAGATTTTAAAGTAATCTGCATACAAGGGAGAATGAATTTCTAGGGAAGGATCAAGGGAGGTTAAACCATTAATAAAAAGATTACAAAGATATGGTCCGAGGACACTGCCCTGGGGAACTACGGATGTGACTGGTGACCAGCGAGATGAGGAGCCGGAAAGTTTGACCCGTTCTATGGAAGAGGAAGGCGTGAGTAGATTTATGAGATTGCGATGGAGGTTAAGGCGGTGATTGAGTTTGCAGAGGGGAAGCAAGTGGTCGAGAGAGGCGAAAACTTTTGAGGAGTAGAGGAAGATGGCATCAAGTTGAGTTTTGTTGCCGATAGAACTGACAGCATGGTGGTGAAAAGCTGCTTAATTGGTCAGGCAGAACAGCCCAGAAGTATATCACGCTGATTCTGAGACAGAAAAGAAGAAGTGAAGTAATTGAGCCTGTTAAGAATAATCATTTCTCAAAAAAAGGATAAAACCGGAGCCGAAAGAATCTGACGGCAGTTGAAAAACTTCATCGTGCGGACCGTTTTTATTTGTGGGAACGATATAAGCTATTTTCCATTGGGTAGGAAAAGCACCGGTTTAAAATGCGGCTCAAAGAAAGAGAGAGAGGGAGGATGAGCGGTTTTTCAGGAGTTTGGGACTAATGGCATCGGGGCCACGGACACGATGGGCAGGGATTTGACAGAGATTCTCGAATATCTCCCGAGGATGTGTCTGCATTTTTACAGAGAAGCAGTTATCACGAATTGGCATGAGGGAGTGATCACGGTTATTAGGGGTATTAGAAAGAGGGACTAGGTAATCTGTAAAGAAATTGTTAAATAAGTTAGGTCCATCTTGACCCCCTGCATTTAGATTATCATTAGACACTTCATCGGGGAGGCATGGACAACCATGTCTGTGATTTACGAGGGACCAGAATTTTTAAGGGCCATTTAAAATGTATGAGCAAATTCCCAGCATATACTCATTAGAATCACTTCGAATAAGCTGTTTAGAGAACAACGAAGTTTGGTGAAAGAATTTAGGGTGTACACGTTCAGGAAAGCTTTGTGCATGTGCCTCACACGGTTCTGAATTCGGTATTTGGAGTTTTCGGTATTTCAGCGACTTCATTTTGAATGCTCCGACATAACTATGCTTTTTGAACAACAAAAACACATTTTTCGTAAAACGTGTTCAATTCTCAACACGATGGTATTGTTTTTTAAAGGAAAAATTATGCAACGTTTCATTATCATGCGTACGAAAATTGGTTCCAAATGAAAAAACTACCGTCCGCATCGCGTGGGTTGCAAGCAGAAAAATGTCTTGCGTTTGTTGTCACGTCCGCAATTACTTAAATTCTCGCGCACGCGATAAATTTAATGTTGTACTTCGAATTCGGCGCTACTATGTAATTCGGGAGTGGACGCGGGTTTAGACTAGAGACTCAAGGTGCGTGGTCCGCGGCAGAGTGACTGGAACCTCCGCCCTGTTTTCCAAGGAGGTCGCCTTCGGTTCGGAGAGTCGAAACGGCAGCCTTACTACTCGGCTCCTTCCTTCGCTCCTCCCGGAGCTGCAAGCAGCGTCCTCAACCTCATTGGCGTCCATTCCACAGATAGGATAAGGCCACCGTCGTCTTCACTGCCGCCGTTCCCCCACCCCTGCCCTATTGCCACCCTCCACGGTTCAATAATAATGAAGCAAGACCTCCGTTCGCCCCGCACCACTCATCTCGGCGTCTCCCCGAGGCGCGGAAAAGTCTCCCCTTTGTTCCGAGAGGAGGCTCTCCTTTCACTCTCTCTCTCTTAGATCTGGGATTCAATCAATCATCGCCTCTCCTCTCCCTCAGCCTCTTCTTCTTTCTGTTTTTTTAAGGACCGCCTCCTCTCGCTTCCTCAAACTTCAGCAGCCCCACTCCATCCAAGCCCCCTCCCGTCCCTCAACTCCTCCCTCCACTCAACCATCCCCCGTCCTCTTTCCGGCCCATCGGACCCTTCGCTCCGCCATTTTCACGCGTCATCGCCGCCCCCCGTACACTCCCGCCCCCCCATCGCCTCCTCCTTTAAAACCCCTCCCCCACCCCTAAAATGCGAAAGCGTCGCTGCTGACTTACGAACGAACGTCCCACTGGCCGTCGTGTATTAAAAGGTACCTCTAGGCGTAATCCTCGGTCATTGAGTGCACTATTTAGTGACTTTTCAATCACGCCGACAAAAATTCGTGGACCAAACTTAAGATGGTTTGAGCGAAATATCATTTTACTTAGAGATAAACGAGTTTGGTCTCATTTTAAAGAAAAACATCTCACTTATCTAATGACGCCAAAAATTCTACCCCTCACCAAATTACTTTCAGAGACATTTTTCAAAAAATACCCGCCCTTTTAAATGGGGAATTGTACGTGCATGCACTCCAGAGAGACATTATTTACAAAATGAGGAATTTATAACACTTAGATGTCGTAAAGAACTAACAGCGTGTAGTTTGTGTGTTTTCTCAACTATTTTAAAAAATTTATCATATTGTCACCGGAGTAGGTTCTTGTGTATCACAAAAAAACCTTCCGTTTTGAAGGAGATTCAAACGCACCGCGCGAAAAAAATGAGTCAAGTTAAAGACTTGTTTAGATATTTTCATTTAATTACTTACAATTTCTGTCATAAAAACTATACCATTGCTCCATTAATGATGCAATATTTAATTGATGTGTCCTATAGCTGGTGAAATTAAAACGTATAATTCGAATATGGTCTCCATTATGACAATGGGAACTATCTCGATCGGACTACCTTAACCGAATCACATCTGTTTGTACTGTGGCAATAACTATACATGTACTAAAACAAATGATGCAACAAATATATTCTAAAATGTTTGTTGAGAATGAGGAATTGTAACGACTTTGATTTGAGGCGCGGATTTCGAAACTTAAGCGAAATCGTTCGTGTTTTTAATCGGCATGATAACTTAAAATTTCATTTGCAACCATTATATTATTATTTCGCGTTTTGAAGAAATCTAGTACATACATAATCGAATAATCTCGACATATGTCATGTGGCAAAGGCTATGTGTTTAAGACAGCATTGAAAAGCCAAGTAACAAAACCCGTCGCATGCAATTTTCTCACTTTAATCGACACGTATTTCCAATAAGTACACACAAGCGAAGTTTCACGAAAATCTGTGCTTAAATCGCTCCGTCCAGCTTAAAGAAATGGCAGCCATTGTAGAATTGAATATAACACACTGAGAGGCATTTGCATGGCTAACTCCTTTTCGGTTCTTAGAATCAAATGAGACTGATTTGAACTTACATCAACATCCACAAACTCCCCTGCGAGCCGCCGCTTGGGCGTGCGGAAGAGGGTGTTGGAACACTAGCCGTGTAAAGATTATAGGGGATAAGGTTTTAGGAGGTGAAATGGTGACATGTATCATGGGAGTGTATTTAGTGGGCTGAGTTGCGGTCTCTTATCGTGCGCGGAAATAAACGAGTTTTTGTACCTATCTGTTCGGCAATGTTTCATTTTTTCAACGCTCTCATTTCAACGTCCTTATTTCAACGCTTCTGTCTGACCCTGAGAACTATAGTGAGGCGTCATGACAATATTCTCTAAGTTGCTCTGAAAAATATCAGTTCTAAATTCCTCAAACAAGCTAAGCATAGCGTGTAGTCTCCGAGTCTCTAGGGGCTCCCATCTTAATCCCTCTTAAAGTTGTGAAACACTATATGTACGCTTGTAGCAGTTTTTAATGAAGCGTGCAGTTTCTGTTTGTATTTTATTAATTTTTTTGGTTGAATCTTTATGATACCAGGGTCCCAAATGCTGGCGGCGTATTCGAGGGGTCGCCTAGCCAGAGCGAATCAGCGATTCTCAGCCGATTCTCTTATTCAACCGAGGACCTTCGTATTATGCGATTAAAAAATGCTAGTTTCTTTTATACTGTGCCGCATATGTTTCTAATATGTGTTTTACACGATATATTAGAAGTTTAGGTATTTCCAAGATATTTAACTGTATCTCAAGATTTTATATTCTCTCCACCCACAGTATAAATATGGCATTTGTGTGATGACTTTCGCAATAAGTGTACTGTGTTACATTTCCTAAGATTTTTTTCTAGTCCCTTCTCCTGGCACCACGAATAAACGTTGTTAAAGCCCGATGACAGAACTTCTAATCCCGCATCTTAGCTTATTTCACGGTATATGACTGTATCGTCTGCAAATAATCTTGATTTACTGCTAACTCGAGAACTTAGGCCATTAAAACAAATGATGAATAAAAGAGGGCCAATCACGCTTCCTTGAGGAACACCGGATGTGACTCCAACCATATCAGAACCAACAATACCAGCGTTTTGTTTTCGATCACTGAGAAAGTCAAGTATCCAATACACTATTTTTTCATTTACTCCACGTGATTACAATTTGTATACGAGTTTTTTGTGAGGAATCTTGTCGAATGCTTTCTTGAAATCGAGGAATATTGCGTCGACTTGCTTCTTCGATTCATATGATTTTAGGATATCGTGAAAGAAGTGCGTAAGCTGTGATTCGCAGGGCCTGCCCTTACGGAAGCTATTCTGACTGCTATGCAAGAAGTTACGATTATCCAGGAATGCCATAATACTGCTAACGAAAATTTGTCCGAGGATCTTGTATAAAAGTGATATGAAATATATAGGACGATAATTTCCTGGGTCACTTCTATTTTCTTTTTTAAATATCGGTTTCACGTTGGCAATTTTCCAGTCATGGGGCACCTTGCCTTCGGAAAATAATTTGTTGAATATAATTTCTAAAAATCGTGCATTCGGCGACGCTAACTCCTTGAGCACGCGTGCAAGTATTCCTTCTGGACCTGGGGACTTAATACTTTTAATCAAACGCAGTTGTTTAGTAATTCAATCGCGTTGAATTTTTATGTCAGCTATCGGCTCGTTAAGTCAGGAATATCTAAATTGTGTTTCGTGTCATCCTTAGTAAATGCACTTTATTAGTAGTGGTTTAATAAGTTGGCTTTGTCGATGCTTTTGGTGACCACTTTGCCGTTTGTATCCAGTAAAGACTCTACTGTCGAAGATTCGCCCTGGGGCTCTGTCGCGTAAGACCAGAATGACTTGGGGTTTTCCTCTTGTAATTCTCCTAGGATTTTTTTCTTCAAGTTTCGTAGAGTAGTGCGCATTATTTTCATAGTTTTTGAGCGTGGATCAACGTAAATTTTTCTCACCGCAAGTTCTTTTGTTTTGTTACCTGACTTAATAGAATTTTTATATTGGTTGAGTAATTGCCTTTATCTCCTGAGCTCCCGCCTTACTTCGTGGTTATACCAACGAGGTTTTTGACTCTCTCGTTTGAAGTTGTGTGGAATATATTCATCGATTTCTTTACGTAGTATTTCCAAAAAATATCTCCATGATACTTTGGTGCTTTCGTGGCAACGTATTTCGTGAATGAATCTTCCAACGTCTCTCCAAATTTTATGTAATTGCATTTTTCATATAAGTAGACTTTACGTATAGGTTTTACGGTGGAATCTACTGTTGTTTTCAAAGTCGTAAAAATTACTTTATGATCACCTGTGCACTCGAGGATATCGACGTATTTAATCATTGTAGGGTGACTAACAGCTAAAAGGTCCAATATTTTATTATCTCTCACAGGTTCGTAGATTCGTCCGCGTCACTGCCCCCCCCCCTGACCTTGGGCCTTCAACATCCACTCCGGTTTCAAGATGGGCATCGTCTCCAGGCTCAGGGGTTGCACCGCCACCGCCCCATTTGCATTCGCACCCGGGGCACCACCTCGGTGCTGTGAAGGGTCTTGAGGGAGCGCTTCGACGCCCGAGACGTCCGCACAAATCGTCACACGAGAGTGGACCTCCTCCGCAACCATCCTCTTCAGCTCGGCGACGCGGCCTCCAAGAGGTCGCCCTTCACCTTGCTCTTGAGGCTAACTACAGACCCGAGCATACCGGTGAAATACTTACAAGCAGAAACTTACTGGTGCATCAAACCATCGAAGAATCGAGTTCGGAATTTCATTCTTAGATGCCCTATCAATTTCAAAAGCTTGACGTGTATTCGCATAAACAGAGTGAATAGTGTAAGGAGGACACGGGTCTTGCACTTTTACAATATCATCAACTTGCTTACGCAACATTTATATATATTTCACGCTACTCTCTATTACGACACCCAATCCGGGATCAGAACTCTCCTGGGAAATATCCAACACCAATCAGACCCCAATTCAGTCCCCTGGGGCGAGAGTCGGTCATTTCAGCCGCCCCACCAATTAGCCCGATCAATGTTACTGCTACAGAGTCATTTGCCTGCCATAGCACTTGACTCCGAAGAATCAAATTTCTCATTGAGGTTAGTACCTTTAAACGCTAATCTTCCTCAAATCTCTTGAGGTGCGTTGAAACACATAGCGGTTCACATAAAATTAAATTAATTTTGACCTCCTTTCAAAGGAAAATGTGTTAATACCGACTTAAGACGTTAATGTTTCAAATATAAATTGTTAAGTGTTGATTAATTAAAAAAGTGGATAATTAAAACAGGAAATTATTTTTTTAAGCGTTAAAAATTCCATGTAAAAACACTCATTGTATGCTTAAAAGAAATTCTCCTGTGTTGGAAACGCATAATTATTATTAGTTGTATGGTAAAAGGTTGGCAAAATATTATGCACCAAACAGAATTGTATACCCAATCATCTAAAAGACCGAGAAAGGGATAGCAGAGGTAAAGATAAAAGTAGAAGCATGTTTAATTGATAAAATTTAAAATTAATAATTTAAAACTTGTAATCTGTTATGCTCATATATCGATTAATTTGCTGAATGTAGCCAGATGCATTGTAACTAGACCATTGAAAGCTGTTGTTCTTTGCCATTTGTTATTGCAATTTGACATTTATGTACGTGCCGGTTTTTTATGAACGATTTGTGGAACTTTCTGACAAGACATTTTGGCTTAGAAGGACCAAGTTTGTATATGATATAAAGAAGCAACTATTAAATTAAGAAAAACGTCTTGGCTTTCTAAAGATATCAAAGAATCAGCCAATTATCGCACAACGTCTCGAGATGTTTTCTAAAGAAATAAAAGCCGTTTTCCATGGTATATGCTGCGCTTGGGTATGCATATAAACTCCGGAAAAACTTTATTTTAAAAATGAGAAATTAATCATTGCTAAATCGCGTCAGAGATTTAACAGCTTGTACTTCGCATGTTTTCTCAATTAAATTTAAAAATAAATCAATTGCTTGCCGCAGAAAATGTCAAAAAATTTGCAAACAAGCCTTCCAATGAGAAGGCTTTTTACTCGCACTGCGTGAAAAAATGACGAAAAGACCAGCATTGGTTTATTTGCATAGTTACCAAAATTTCACAAGCATGAAACAAAATATTTGTTACATTAATGTTAGAATATGTAACACATGCTCCTTACCGCTGCTTGATCTAAAAAACAACATTGCAATACGGTCTTTGTTATGACTAAGGGCCATGACTGTCTCTTGAGGTACAATAGCTGTGTCACTGATACTGCCTCAATTTATCCACGCAGAAAAAATAGCGTTTTTAATAGAGAGACCTTTAGACTATACAGTGCTTTTCTGAATTTCATTCAATGCGAATCACATAAAAATGCATGCCTCTGCCAGTGAAAACGCACCCAAGCGGGACCCGGGTAAAAGAGAAAGGATTAACAGACCAGGACTCAACTTCAGAGACCGAGGAGAAGGCTTGATGGGAGCAGGCACATATCGCGCCGTTCAGCAGGTTATCGCCGGAATATAATCGCGTGTCGGATTCTACCAATTTTCTTTTACTTGACTGTGCAGGCGAAGGGCAGTCATGGATCACTCATTCCAGTCCTTGGTAGATCAAAAATAATTTCTCGATCGATCCAATGCTGTTATATAGCTTAGCGATGAGGAATATAAGCCATCGAGTCGTCATTCAAGTGTTTACTTATAATTTCAGGTATTACAAAATTAACATTATCAACGGGCACACACACCTTTGCACTTTTTCATCGCAATCAAATGGAAACGCTCACAGAATGCATCGTGGCACAGGTTCCAATAAGATTTTCTGAAAGCAAATACTTTTCGCATGCAATTTAAAGATGTTATTCTCGCAGCCGAAATTCCAACATCTCCTGTGACATCAGTATAAATATTATCCATAGCAATCTAAACCATGTCAATTATGATCGAGCGTTGTTTTCGACACTAATAAACTTTACTTTTGAGCCGATGTGACGAACCAAAAGGTTAATTTCCCAGGAGAAAGCACTGCTACCGAGCCTGCGTAGGGTGTAGAGTGAGCTACGTGTTGCCCTTGAGGTAGTCCGATCGAAATATCATTTTACTTAGAAATCAATGAATTTGGTCTCATTTTAAAGAAAAATATCTCACACTTCTAATGACACAAAAAATTCAACCCCTTGCCACATTACTTTCAGAGATATTTGCCAGAAATTACCATCCCTTTTACAAGGGATGTGGTACGTGTATGCACTCCAGAAAGACATTATTTACAAAATGAGGAATTTATAACCCTCAGATGTCGTAAAAAACTAATAGCGTGTAGTTTGTATGTTTTCTCAACTATATTTGAAAATAAATCATATTGTCACCGCAGTATGTTCTTGGGTATCAGAATAAACCTTCCGTTTTGAAGGATTTTCAAACGCACCGCGCGAAAAAAATGAGTCAAGTTAAAGACTTTTTTAGATATTTTCATTTAATTACTTACAATTTCTGTCATATAAAACTATATAATAGCACCATTATAAATGCAATATTTAATTGATGTGTCCTACAGCTGGTGAAATTAAAACGTATAATTCGAATATGGTCTCTATTATGACTAGGGTACTATCTCGCTCGGACTACCTTAATACGTTGCGAGACGGAATTCTTTCGCACGAAAGTGTAGTCACCACGCTTTTTCGTCGTCAGATGACATTCACCACACGATTCATTTTATTCGCGGCGTATGAACACCAGTACGCCCGCGTGCATCATTGCGTCTCCTCCGCCTGGAAATGTAGCTGCTATTTTTTTACTTGAGCTGTGTAAGTCTTCTTTTTCTCTCAATTGTCTTTCCTTAATTACGCTAATAAGGCCGCTTTACAAGGTACATTTTGTTGTACAAATGAATGGATCATAGGTTGTACAAGAAAATGAAGGGAACTCGGGCAGTTTCGCCCCTACCGCTACCCCCTCCTGCTCAGCCCGCCCCACACTGTCGCGGCTCTCCGTCGTGGGGTGAAACACTGTTTTCGGGGCAACAATTGAGGAAGGGGTGGAAATCGCATTGTTTATAGTCAGAGAGAAAGGCCTCTACTCTCCTCGAGTTCAAGCAGCCGCTTTCCCAGAGTTGGAGCAATTCGACGTTTTATTCCAACGAAAACGGATGCCAACCAATAATATATGTCGTTCTCTCTTTCCGCCCGCAATTGGGAGAAGCATGGGAGAAAGAAATGAAAACAGGAACACAAAATAGTGGACGGTATCAAAGAAATTTAAACGGCCTTGTGCAATTCATGACTTACCCACATTGTCTTCTATGACTGACAAAGTACTTGGCTTCTTAGTCGGCGAGACGCTCTCTATCCCATATCACCAGAGCGACTGACATATCGCTCACAAACCAAAAGAGAAATAGCACAAAACAAAAGAAAACTTCCGATAAATGTCGCGTAAAGGGAAACCCACGAATTGCACTCTGGTGGCCAACAATACAACAAATTAGTGGCGCGAATACCAAACATATGTAGTCGACTTACCACGCTCTAGTGATTCATTTAATATTACTTGTCTTCAACAGCTGGAAAGAGTATGATATCAAAAGAAACGAACAAAGGTGTGCGTAAATTGCTTCAAGTCATATCAGACTCCTTTTTTTCATTAGAAAAAATAACTTTCTTTTCGGTGAAGTCGAAATAGTGTCACTTAGTCCAAGTGTTCTGGTGCTAAATCTTAACATAATAAGACGAATGAAATTCAGAGAACTTTGATACCTCAAGCTGTTAATATTTCGAAAGGATTCAAGGAAATTTGACTTTCGCCCGACACTTTTTTAAACATAAACATTCCTCAAGCAAATCCCCGTTAGATTGGTCTTTTTGGCCCACCCCAACTGGAATTATCTACGGGCGGATTTAGAGTCTAAATGACGATAGTATCTCGCGATCCATTTTACCCTCCATATGTAAGGCGGCATTCATTAATCATTTGGCCAATTTCTTCACCTGCAAAGCGGCGTTCCTCTGTGCTCAAAGCACTAACTCACCCGACGTCGTCGTTTCACTAATTGTATTCCTTAATAGAAATCCTATTTCCGATTTTTGACTCTAATACGTCGCAAAAAACATCACATTAGAAAGTATTTCTCAATTCAGGTCGTCGTCTCTCAAAAGGCCAGGCCTTGTCGCTGTCTTTAAAAATCTCTTCCTCGTATCAATTGAGAGGCGGTACCAAGAGATTTCGCTTCCTTTGGAAACCTTGTTTGGCCAGGGTGATCCTTCTCTTAACATCTGTTAAGCTTGTATTTTCATTTGTTATTTGACTTCCCAAGTAGCAGAACTCTTTTACTTGGTCAATGATTGAGTTTCCTAACTTAATTTTAACTTTTATATTGCTGCTTAACTTGTCCACCACCATAATTTTCGTCTTTTTAGTGTTAATAATATTTCATTTTAGTTCATTCAGTTCTATTCCAAGAGTCTCCAGAGCGTGATTCATATCCTTTTCTGAGTCTGCAAGAACAACCATGTCGTCGGCAAATCGGATATTATGGATGAGTTTGCCATTCACCTTTATTCCATTACTCTTTCATTTTGTTCAGTCTATTGCTTCTTTCATGAAGAGGTTGAAGAGGTGAGGTGAAAGAGGACAACCTTGTCTCACCCCTCTTTTAAATTTGGCTTCTTGTCTGTGATCATTAATATTGATTGCCGTGGTTTGTGACTTATAATAGCTTAGAATTAGTCTTCTATCCCTCCTGTCGATTTGCATTTTTGTCATAGTATGGAATAGCAGCTTTCAATCTACCCTATAAAATGCTTTTTCAACATCGATAAAGGTAACGTACGTTCTCCTATTCAACTCTAACTTTCTTCCTAAGATCATTTTCTGCGCAAGAGTTTCTTCTCTCGTTCCTTTGCCATGCCTAAATCCAAACTGATCCTCTCCAACATATTGATCAATCTTGTTTTCAATCCTGTGTTTTATGATAGTAATCCAAATTTTTAATGCATAGGGTAGAAGGGAGATAGTTTTGTAGTTGGAACAGTTTTTGCATTCCCTTTCTATGGGATCATAATATTCTTACTCTTTGTAAAATCTGATGGCAATACACCATTCATGATGCAATCAAGGGATATTTTGCAAAGCTCGTTAAGAGTTTTATTTCCAAGCTTTTTCAGGTATTCAGCTGTTATTCCATCAATCCCTGGGGCCTTTTTGTCATTAAGGCTCTTCATAGCTTGTTCAAACTTCGATCTAGTTATTTCTAGCTCACTCCGAAGCAGTGAGCGTTCGGGGAAGGGAATCACGTGACCGAAGAATCCATGACATTGGCCTCGGTTAAAAAACATGCGATTTTAAAAATTGTTTACTTTTCACTTGTTATTAAGCAAAATCAGTATTTTTCAGATGCAATAGAGGCATAAGATTTAGAATCGCCATGGCCAAAGAATCATTTTAAAAAAGGGTGGCAATGATGAGTGAGAACCCGAGAAAGGAAGGAAAGCAATGGATCGTGAAAACTCTAATGCGGAGCTCGGTGATTTGTGGGTCGCAGATATGAGCACTGAGAAGGAAAAACGTGCGCAGACACGAGGCGTATGAGGTGTGGGTGTGGAGAAAGCTGGAGAAGATGAACTATAGTGGCGAGATGAACATGCAAGGTGGTATTGTATATAATAGGAATTGGAGAGGATAGGAAACTAGTGGCGGAGGTTCGGAGGAAGCAGAAGGAATGGATGGAGGACGCATTGAAAGGAGAGGGAGTGCTGAAGAGGCCAAGAGAGGGGAGAACACTGGGGAAGCGCAGAAAAGGAAAGAAGAAACTATGAATTCTGGACGAAATAAGAGAGGGTGACGATATGAGGATTTTTCATAAGGATCCAATGGTGGGTCATCAATGTGAGGGAAAATGGAACGTTGAGACAGAATTTTGGGCGTTAAGCGAAGTATCGCGTATAAACTTACCAATCAGCCGGCATAGCACAAAAGTGAAATCATCTTACTTAGAGGGATTGTCCATACATTGTCTCGGACCACCAGACGAGGAAAAGCGGCCAATGTCTCTCGTGGGTGCTGCCGGCCACAAGCGAGGGACGCAGGAAGCGAAGCGAGGAATGCAGTGCCGGTGCGGTTGGTCGGCAGAGGTGGGGCCCTGGTCCGAGGTCAGCTGAGGGGCCCTGGTCCGAGGGCCCCGTTTCAAATCGTTCGGACGTCCTCGACCGAAGGGGTGATAAATCGAGATGGGAGTAGGATGGTGCAATATTTATCTCGGGATTCTTCCAGTTTTTCTGCTCAAACTGGGAACTGAGCGAGAATGAGGAGGCAATTTTTTCGCTCCTCCGGCCGAAAGCACTTAATATCGAACCGAAAGCCATCCGCTGCCCACTTATTCTTAATTCGAGGAAAGTGTTGCGGGCATTGGGGGGAAAGGGGAATATTTTCCACTTCCTCGATCCTTCCTATGGCGGTGGATGGATGGACTCTTTAATTGATGGAAGAACCTCCAGTGAAGCGAGTTCCCCCCTCGCCCCTCCCCCCCTCCGCCGCCCCCCGCCGTCGCCCCGGGCCTCTAACGCTCGCCCCCAAGGGCCCCCGACTCCCTTGACCGCGGTCAGCGACGAAGGAAAAGGTCGCGGCGGATTTTGATTTACGAGTTGAGAAGGGCAGTTACGGCGGCGAAGGGATGGAAGGAATGGTCGGGGGTGGTGGACCGAGGGGGAGGGGGGGGGGGAGAGATATGGGAGGAGATCTTTTTAAAAGTCGCGTCGCCCTCCATCAAACATGTGGCGGCCGTAGATGCGGTGGGAGCGGTCGTAAAAGGGCCGGGCCCTTCCTCCCATTCAGTGCATCGCGGAGGAGGGGAAGGTCCGGCCTTAAATGATCGCCAAGCGATTGAGCGGTGGAGTATGTTTACAAATTATATACACGCGTTCCGATTCGGTGATGTCCAAGGGGGGTTCGAACGGGAGGCGGCAGGTGGCGCCAGTGGCCGGGGACGGGGGGAGGAAGGCGTGGGAAATTCTCTCCGCTGGGCCCCTCTCCCGGCGGCGGCTGCTCGTGTATTCGAGGAAAGGACCTTCTGGGGGCCCCACACGTTGAGTGCAAGTACATGTGTAGGACAAATTAACCCCGCGGGCGGTGTTGACGGCACTAGCCGAGGATACACTAAAGGAATTAGATCTTAGATTACGCCGAGCGGGTGAGCTGAGGTGTTTGGACATTGAATTTGTATCATCAAAAAAGTGTTTTTGGCATTTGATTTGTACAATCCGTTTTCACACTCAATAGTTCGCTCGTGTTTCTGTGAGCGTCGTCGGCGGAAGAATGAGATTCTCAGAACTACGCTCACTCTAAGGATGAGCAAGACCTTAAGGTAGTCCGATCGAAATATCATTTTACTTAGAAATCAATGAATTTGGTCTCATTTTAAAGAAAAATATCTCACCTATCCAATGACGCCCAAAATTCTACCCCTTACCACATTACTTTCGGAGATATTTTAATACTGTAATAATTTCAGTCGGTAGAGAACTTAATTAATATAATAATAAGAAAGGATGTGATTTATATTAATGCTGTAGAATAAATGTAACCGTATCAGGATGGACCTGATGGATGTTTTCGACATTCATGATGAATAAAGACACTTATCAATTCGTAATCATATTGTTTAAAATGATGAATAAAAACTCCTTGTGATTTCCCCAGCCCAGTCGCCCAGTTGTGACGCATTGTGCTAAATTGACTTCTTAAGAGTTGGGTTTTCAAGGAAGTACTTGAAGAATTTAGAGATGGAGTAGGAGGTTTGTGAAGGCCATCAGACCCCAAATGGGAAAGCGCGTGGTTCCAACCTTATATAGTTCAATATACTATAGAGTATATAGTTCAATTTGTAATCTACGTGTTTTTCCCTATCGGCCAGTAAATTTTATATTAAAAATCATTTGCATTAATTATTATTTTAGATGTATTTCCTTACCTCTTCCGGTTTTTCAATCTTCTATATTTGGGAGAGTCTAAAAACATACCATCAAGAGCAGACGACATACTTTTCATTGCTCCTACCTGCCTGTTTCTCAATGAGATACGTTGGAGGAGTTGACAATATATTTTGTATTATCTGCCTAGCCGATACTATCCCCATTTCTCATAGTTCAACATTTTATGAACAAAAAAGGTATAAATAGCTAGGTTTACGCTAATATTACGCTAATAGTATATCAGGGACAGGCTCTTCGGCTCACCCCGCGGGTTAGAAACCTACCACCCGGCCTGAACCTTTTTCGCTAATCACCGGGACGAGTACGTAGTGGGAAAAGGGTTAAGGAATGGGGAAGGGTTAGCGAAATACAGCCACTAGGAGGCCGACACCATGAGGTGGATTACCGTCAAAAGGACGACAACGGGCCCCCACCTCCCCCTAGTCCTCTTAGCTGTTGGCTTCCCCCAACAGCGTTAGACGAGTCACCGCCAGTCTCGCTTCCGCGAAGACTTACCACGCATCTGTTGAGAACCGGCGAAGCACATTGCCCAAGTTCTTGGGATAGGGTGTCCGCCAACTCCCTTTATTGGGTAGAAGTCGTGTGGTCTGCCGGAGTATGTCATCGTGTCGGGGTCCTGCCGGACCAATGGATGGTCAATTCGGACCAATAATGGTCAAAATGTGGATCCCTTCACTTCAATACTCCCCATCTAGCCATAGTATATCAGGGACACTCAATATGGCGGATGGTTACGCCTACCCGGCTTCACCTTCGCTTACGGCCCAAGGTCCTTATTGGTATAAGGACCTTGTTACGGCCGAGTATAGGCAGCGCCACCTCTTGTACCTTAATAACTCTATGGCTCCAACGAGCGCAGTGTTCGCTCGCCTTCACGAAATTATCGGAAGGAAGAAACAGTCGCATATCCACCAGAGTCCACGCAGTCAACTGTGTAGAATGACCCACTTGCTCGTTGTTGTCCTTCTTGCAGGACCGATAGGATTGCGGGGGTTTGTGGTAAAGGGATGGGAGAGATGGGGTGGAGGGAGTGGGAGTGAATCCTAGGGGAGGGGGTGGGTAAACCCGCCGACAGCGGCGACCAAGCCACTTGCCCTTTCGACGGGCGAGGGACGAACGTGAGATTTCGGGAATGAAATAATTTATTTACGCAGCCGGGGATGGAAGTTAATGGAAGTTTTTGGAAGGTGGTTGAAATGAGGTGCGAGGGGATGCATCCATCGCTACCCCTCTCGGCCCTTCTTTCTCTCCACCCCACCCCTTTCCCGCCCCCGCCCACCTCTCAAAAGAGCGGCTTTTGTGGGCATGAAAAGAAGGAACCCGGACTCAACAATGCCTATCCTCACCGCGGGGAGGCGCTGACCGCAGCAGCACGACGCCGAGCGACGCCGACGAAACAAAAGACTCGCGGTGGGGCTCCGCCGAGAGGTGGGTCGTATGGAGGAAGGAAGGGAAGTAAGAAGCGGCGTCAGAGAGAGATAGAGAGGAGAAGAAAGGGGAGGGAGGGAGGGAGGTGGGGAGGGTGGGAGGCGGAGGTGCTGTTGTCTAGGAAGACGGATAGTCGAGAGGGGGGAGGGTGGCAGAGGGTGTAGGTAAGCGGTGAGGGAGACGCTCTTTGGGAGGGACTGCGGAAGAAAAATGAGGCGCACAGACGTTGGAAGGTTGGGCCGGAGAGGCCTCGGGACGGCCCTCGTTGGGAAGGGAGGCGGGACGCGGGGGCCATGGGGCTGTTGAGAGACCATCGGTTATTTTGCCCTAGACAGTGCGTAATTGTTGCGGGTTTGAGTTGCATTTTTTCTCGAAAAATCATCATGATAGTGTCGAGGATTGAGTGAGAATTACGACATATATAAGTTTTGTATGGTGTAAAATACATGGTAGCGTCAGAGCATTAAAAATATGATCGCTAAAATGCCGACGATACTAGCGGCACAAGATACGCCTTGTAACGTAATTCATCCGTATCCAAGGCGACGTGCCCCGCGGACGTTTGAAGCAAATTCCGCTATTACGAGGAATTTCCAGGGCCAAGTTTGAACAGTCAAAAATGTTTTCTCGAAAAAACCTTACCATCATCTTGAGAATTGAATGAAGATTTTGGAAAATATTGGCTTTTGTGGTGCGAATGGCATTCAAATATCGTAGCATTAAAAATAAAATCGTCAAAATACAGAAGATATCTGCGGAGCAACATAAGCCGTGTGACGTAACCTACCCATTTCCAATGGCGACAGGCCCCACGGAGGCGTAAGGGGGGCTTCATAGGCGGAAGTGGTGGTACTCAGCCAATGAAAACATGTCATTAGTAATCATGACGTCAGACGCATGGGCAGTGAGTGCTACGAAGGCTAGTGACGGCCGCGAGTATTCACCCTGACTGAATCTATAGCGGCGGATGTTGGCTAATTAGCGGGAAAACCCACTGCTTTAAAAAAAAATGAAACCCCTCAGGTGGTTAGAGAGACCTTCTGTTTCCGTAAAACCTTCTTTTTATCGATACTTATTTTTTCTACGAAATATTTTAGCTGTTTAGAGTTCATATAATATTGTTTTGAGAAAGTTTGCCTGATCTGGTAAAGAAAGACTGGTATCCGACGAAAATAGCCTTCCTTAAGATTATAGTGCATCACTTATAGCTTTAACCTGAGATTGGCTTGAATTTGCCATTTTAAAAATACAAAGGCGAAATAATAGTCCTCCATTCTCGACGCCGCAATCACGAGAAGTAAATTTTCAGGTCGTGACCATTGTTTATTGCATGTTCGAACAGTGGAGCTGATAAAAAATAAATACTATATAACTTGTCTGTCGAGTTAATGGACGACTAAATTGGAATGTATATATCTCTGGTTTCCAACCGGGTGATGGTGGTTTTTGGCACCGACGTTTCGAAGGCGTAGTCTGCCATCGTCTTCAGGGTGAACGGCGATGGCAGACTGCGCCTTCAAAATGCCGGTGCCAAAAACCACCATCACCCGGTTGGAAACCAGAGAGATATACATTCTAAGCATTCGCCGGGAGAGCCTTAAATCTTACGACGACTAAATTTTTTCATTCGCAAAATTATTAGGATTAAGGCACGATATAATTCTTGAATTGAGTAGCAATGCTTTCTATTCAACCAATTTTAATTAACTTGTGTTAACAACTGAGATGTTGCACGTTAACTTAACATATGTGGTTTTAGTGGAATTACTGCAATCAATTAGCATTTCAAAATTATTCCCACCTTATTTTTTTAACTAAATCATCAATTCGATCGACCGAATTAAACTCAAGAGTAAAAAAAATTTGCTTTTTACGATGATATGTAAGTACTGCTGTTATTATAACGCCCTAGACAGACCTTTCATTTGTTTTCTCGCCGCCGACCTACGAAGGGCCCACCGCCACTGCCCGCTGCGAAATGCATCCTGATCGCCGCCCCTGACCCATGATGCCGGCCTAACGCGAATTCCGCTTTTGCGGCGATGAATATCCAGGGATACGAGTAAATGACCTCGACGTCGAAAACGGCCATATTGAAAGCTGTTTTTAAGCTTCTAAGAATGACTAGAAGTCACTAAGAATGCAGTGACAAGACAAAGACGAACCACACCGCCGCCTTTCCAAGGTAGGAAACATTAAACTCTCACTCATTGCTTAACATTCAAATTTTATTTCAGCAAATTAAAGAAGCATAAGTGAATATTGTAATAACCATATATATATATATATATATATATATATATATATATAAATATATATATATATACATGGTGCAAAAGTATAGCTTTACACGATAATAATTAATAGAAGCTAAATGAATAGGTACACCTAATCAGTGGCAGGAAGGATCCAGGAAGCATTGTTGGGGAATATTCGTAGGATTTGTATGAGTGATGTATATATCATATTTATCACGACAATTGGATATTTATTAGCATTACTAATTATATGCTTGTTAATTCTCTTCCACTCGTTCAATCAGCGATAATGGGGCAAGTATGTGGTCGAGGGAACGCCAGCATGGAAAGGAAGCAACATCCGATGAATAATCTGTTTGCGTACAGCCTCTGTTTTACTTTCCCATTTCCTTCATCACCCACGGGCGGTCGCACCAATCACCAGGATCACTACTCTCGGGATGACCGCCTTCGTCTACTGCACTTTTTTTTTCGAATTTAAACGGACAATTGAATTCCTGTAGACTGCGTTTCTTTAACATTAGTCTCCGGAAAATGTGGAAAAGTTCAACCCAACGCACCAAGTTCACGACCACCGATTCAACGGCGGCCAAAATATATGGAGATCAAAATAAACATGTCACACCAGTCTATGGAAAAGTTAAGATTCCGTTTTATGATGCAGTTTAAAAAAATAATATATTAGGTGCCCTTTGAAATTGTGCTGTGCTGCTCAAGTTGAAGAAGTATTTTCCCTGCCTCTTCCCATAGGAAAACGTGGAACTATATCCCTAAATAAGGGATGTTTTGCAGTTTCGCGGAAAAACACGGTGAAGCGCTTTCTGACGAATAGGTATTCGAAAAAACGGGTAATAAAAATAATATTCATATACATATGCCCCCTTTCCATATTTTCTGTTACAGTGAGTTGCAATTCCATGGAGGAAAGTTGAATAAGATTTTGCGGAAGGAATAACCGGTGTTATTTCAACTGTTCATGAAGGGTGTGCTTATCGGAGAAAATCTCTTTCAAACTGTTTCAAGAGTCGTGCTGCATTTGATTTTGGGCACAGTATGGCTACTCGCGTGACACATGGAATACGAAAAGTATTTCATGTGTCGTCAGTAGTATATTTGACTAACATCATTAAACTATTTAAGAGGGGTCTACAATTCCTGTTTCAAACCTTCAAAATCCTCCTCGTGGTATAAGTACACTTTTCACTTTGTGGCCACTCTTTTGACAGAATTTATATGAAATTCTGAGTGCACTGCTTTGCGGTCCCTAAATCTGTTCACTGAATTGTGACTGCGGTTATGGCGGGCAACCCTTTGCACACATGAACCTACTGCTCTCCGTTCCTGACGAAAAGAGGAGGAGGAGGAAAGAAAACTTCGAAAAAGAACACGATAATAAGCAAATCGGAGTACGGAAATTAAAAGGGAGGTGATCGATTCATGAGTCGAGGAGGCAGTAGAGTTGACATAAGGTTGAATTGTCGTCGAACCTGACGCTGAATTATTTTCAGGCAAGAATTTTAAAAGCACCAAATTTCAAACTATATTACAGTAAGAGACAAAGTTCTACATCAGTGAAATAAATTGCGTTCCACCGCAGGGACTATTGAAAGGGAATGCAAAAGAACATTATACTTGCAAAGTGGAGAGAAGAGGAAGTAGACGAGGCTTTGAGGGCGGGAGGGGAATCACAGTTTTACTCCAGGAAATCCCGATCTAGGGGTGTCCGAGGAAGTAAAAGTAAATTTTTAAAATTTAATTTAAAAAAATAATTTTGGTCAAACTTGGCGCGAAACGCCTTCCTATACAATCATATTGGCAGTGGAAAATCAAGCTTAATGAATATTTCGAATCTAATAAATTGAAATCACAGGAATCTTCTATCTTTCTATTGACGTATTTTTCCTAATCTACTAATTTACTGCGGAAGCTGATTTTAAAGAGAACAATCGAGAGGTAGTAGACTGTTTTTCGATTTAAAAAAAATTTATGCTGAATTTCGAAAACTCATGAAAAATGCTTTAAAATGAGTGAAAAATCGACCTTAAATACTCTGAAATAAAAATTTTACATCATATATTCCTTAAATATCATCAACTGAAATGTGTTAAATGAACTATTATCTATTTCTCCTGGCGAGAGTAAAAATTAACAAAAATTATTTCAGGATATATATGGAGGAAAATATGGAGGAAAAACCCTTAAAAAACGAGTATTCCTAAAAATGTGTGTAAAAACTCATTTTTTGTCAGGTTAGAGTGGAAAGCCTCAACCCTGCGCAATAATCTTGTGCGTACTTCCTAGTCATAGCAAAAGATTAGGTTTGGCACCCCTCGGGAAACGATTTGCGAGAAAAGCGTTTTTTCGAACCACCCTACTAGACAGCGCTAATATCGCTCAATAAAGACGACAATATTATTATTATTATTATTGCATGTCTCTCCATTACATCCCTCAGTCATGCTGGATTATTCTGAGGTACGGGTAATATACCAAGTACCCCCAGAAATAAATTATTCAGTTATTTAAATATCTTTCTCGGGCTTCGCACCGGGTAATGTTTTCATAATCCGCCGACGTTTCGGAAAACGACTTGTTTTCCATTTTCAAGGCACGTGTTATTTCCGTCGTGACCACTATAACACTTAAATCTTAAATAATTTATTATTCAGTTACTTTACTTTAATTTAAGAATTTTCGGACTATATGGCATGTTGCTATAATGACAGCATTCTGGATTTGGATGTATATGTTGTTATGTAAATTTAGTTTTTCCAGACTTTTTCCAAGTTGTTTCGGAATTATTCCGGTGGCTGAAACTACTGTTGGGTACTATCTCGACCGTGTTCATTTTCCATAATCTTAATACCTCAGCTGCTTAATCCTGGTACTTGCTTTTTTTCTCCAGTATGGTCCTTTCCATATTTTCTGATATGATAATAATGATAATAATGCCAGAGACATTATTATCTTGCTTTCTCGCAATGATAATAATGTCAGAGACATTATTATCATTGCGAGGAAGTAGTTCGGCATCACATCAAATTCGGTGCTCCGCCCATACACCCACGGGCGTAAATCAATCGGGGTATCAACATTATTAGAAAATGGCACTCCTTGGGGGAGGCGTGGGTGAAGGGGGGGAGGGGTGAATGAAAGGAGGAGGACGTGTGCTCAGCTCGAAAAGGGGCTGTTTCGACGGGCACAGGATGTGGGAGGGAGGGTGGTAGAACGGAAGGGCGGCCTTTCGAGAGCGCGTTAAATCCGGCGTCAGGAAGACACACGCTTCAAACTCATCGCCACCACACTGACTAGAACATCAATATACATTACGGATTCAAATGTTTGACATCAATGAATAGACTACACTGTTTCCTCCGGTTTCCGCGAAATATTTGTCCAGTTGTCGTAAAAAAATTCAGTTTATCGCAGCGCCGGCAATATCAACGTAAAATGATGATAATATTGGCGCTGTTATCGACTAAGTTTGCTTCATAAACTCGTCGATGGGCCACTGTTTGTAGGAGTTAGCGCGAGCCTGATATGTTAATTCCTTCACAGTTGATGTGGTACGGAGTACGTTTTTTTATAAGAGAAGTTTTGAAATACAGCGCTGACTATCAACCGGCCATTGATACTACATCTCCTTAGGAATTACATAAATACTCATGTGACTCTGAAAGATGTCTGGGATTCAAAAAACTTCATCAATGTCTCCCCGGCCTGCCAATTGTTTAAAGTGGAAATAGGGACGGTATATAGAACTTCCCGAGAAGACTTCCATTCATAATTCACCATGAACGCCTTTACACTGTCTTTTTTAGGTGTCCAGGTCCCCAAATACTTCATGTCCCAAGTCTTGTATTTATATGTCATTGCATTCGACCAAAAATCACCAGACGATGAGACTTAAGCGTTGAAACCCGGGTCTTATGTGTTATTTTATTTATCGTGTTCTAAAAGTTATCTCATTAAATACTTTTCATATAGGAACTCCACCAAGTGTCGAAGGTGAATCTTTTATTTACTCTGAGTGCTCGCAGATTTTGACTTTTAGGTGCCCCAAATACAGTTTAGGAAACAAGGCAGCTGGTAGCCAAGGAAATTAACCTTAAGAAAAACGCGAAATCCACACTCCAAAGGAAAGACATCAACTCGATCATCAATCGATCTTTGGGAAGCCATGTCAGTGCGTTCCTACCGCGAATACCTTGGCCTATTGAGGCTTTTTCTCATTTTTCACGGTCACAAAATCCAAGCAATATTAACGGGTTTTCCAACTGTGAAAGCCGAAATTCCGGGCAAATCCTCCCATGACTATTCATGTTGAATGTATAATATTTAACTCATTATCGAGTGATATATTCGATGGGAACGAGAACGGTTGGCAGCACTGTCCATGGGTTCCGGAAGAGGAAAAGATTGATGAACTAAGCCAACCAACGTTCCGCACATCCACCTCTCACTTGAACAAGATTTTTACCCTTTCAACATGAGCCCACATTCGAATTATTTACATTTCACCATCCGCCAGAAGCATAAAGCAAATATTGTAACAAACATGGTGCATGTACTTAGTTATTTGTGGTTTATATTCTCTGCAAATAAAGAAATGTAAATTATAGAAAAGTCTTCATATTGATTCGTTTTTTCGCGCCGAAGGGAGAAAGCGCCTTCTTGGAAAGAGTCATTTCAGCCATTCCTTATAAATATTGATTTGTGAGCAAATGATTTGTTTAAAATAATATTAAATGAACCATAAAAACTATTCCATGTTAAATTCTAGACGGAACCTAGGCGTTACAATTCCTCTTGTTTTTTTTTAAGTGCCTCTATCGTGCATGAGCGTATCATTCCCCAAGGAAAACGGCAAGTGTTTTCTGGCTAATATCCAGAAAAGTAATGCGGTTAAGGCAGTTAGAGCGAAATATCATTTTACCTATAAATCAATGAATCTGGTCTCATTTTAAAGAAAAATATCTCAACCTTCTAGTGAAATAAAAAATTCAACCCCTTACCACATTACTTTCGGAGATATTTGCCAAAAAATACCAGTCCTTTTACATGGGAAATGGTACGTGTATGCACTCCAGAGAGACATTATTTACAAAATGAGGTATTTCTGACACTTAAATGTCATAAAAAACTAACAGCGTATAGTTTGAATGTCTTCTCAACTATTTTTGAAAATTAATCATATTGTCACCGCAGTAAATTCTGCGGGATCGCAATAAACCTTCCGTTTTGATGGAGTTTCAAACGCACCGCGCGAAAGAGAGTCAAGTTAAAGACTTATTTAGATATTTTCATTTGCTTATTTACCATTTCTGTTACATAAAACTATATTATTGCACCATTAATGATGCAATATTTAATTCGTGTGTCTCATAGCCTGTGATGTTAAAACAATAATTGGAATATGGTCTCTATTATGACAATGGGAACTATCTCACTCTGACTACCGTAATGGCTAATACTTTGGTATGATTCGAAAGGGGAGGTATTTTTCTTTAAAATGAGTCCAAATTAATTAAATTTTAGGTGAAATGATATCCCGCTCAACCGACCTAAACACGACACACCTATTCCACCAACTAGTCCTCACCCTCCCCCTCCCCCCACCCTTCTTCATGTCCTCCCGACCCCCACTCGACACACCCCCCCCCCCCAACACCTCCCTCTTTCCCAAAATCGACCGATCACTTTGTGACATTTCGTGATGAGAATTTTTGCTTCCTCGGGCCAAAGCCGAGATGGCATCACCTGCCCACCCCCCCACCCTCGACAGACTCGGGGCGGAAACGAACAGGTGGCGGCCACCCCTTCCGGTGACTCTCCTCCCCGCCCCCCTACTCCAAGAGTCCTCCAACCCCCACCCCACCACCCCCTGTCCCAAGCCGTGTAATCTCTGTAAAAGGAATTATCACGCCTCCGGCACTCTCTCGATTCCCACGGCTATCTAGGGACCACGGGACGACGTTGGATGAGAGGAGGGAGGGTTCTACTCGGTCAGAGTAGAGGGGGCGCACGGGGTAGTGCCCGCGTCATGCGGGATAAACTTCACTAAATTTTAAATGAGTGTAACCTGTATGTTTGGCTATTTTTTCTGATAATAACTGTTCATGTAGGTTTCTGTTGTCGTTTCTTGTTATCCAAGAGTTTTTCAAAAGGTGTTGAAAGTTTTTGCAAGTCGACTTTGTAATTCAAGGAATGGATTGGATTGGATATTTGGGGATCGACCGACGGCTTAAGTCATTTGCGCCATAGGGGACAGGTAAGGGAGGAAGGGTGGATAGAAACCCGGCGTCAGCATTAGCCTGCTCTTAACCAAAGGCACCAAGAGGACCACAGTTTAACGTCTCAACTGACAAACGGAGAACTATACTTGAAGTGCCCTCTACAAGACACTCAAGTAGGGATCGTGTTTCCTCTGAAAAACATCCGCCTCTTCCGGGATTTGAACCCGGGCCGCCCGTGTGGAAGGCGAGTACTCTAGCCACCACCACACCAACCCGATCCCCTTATTAGTTCAATATACATGGCAAGAGGCAGTTTGTGTAAACACATATATATTCGAACGTAATGTAAATTCTGTGATGTTTAATGTTTTCTTTTTTTTAACCCCTAAAAAAGGAATACCATTCGGAACGTCTCAAGCAAAGAGTGTTAAGATCAAATTTAGTGCGAACCGAAAACTTCTTTAATACATTATAAAGAATAGGTAATGGATTAGTGGTCAAGAACTTTGATACAAGATGTTCTTCACCGTTACTACCTGCACTTCGTTCAATGTCTGAACCAAAGTATTTATAAGTAAAGTATGATTAGTAATTCTCTGCAGTTTTATCAGTTAACCGCACGGCGCGTGTCGGCGATTTGCGACTTATCTATTGTTATGTTTGTTATTTCCCGTGGATTGTAGTCAATATCGCTGGGGGTCGGAATCGGGTGGAGGAATTAACTAAGAAAAGGGAAAGTTTGACAAAGGAGAGGCCAGTAAAGAAGGGTTGATATGGGGAAATATTATTGTTTTTTAAAGTCATTTAATTGCTAAGGGGTTTTATGGGTGCGGAAATAACTTCTATTTACTTATGTTAAATTAATTATCCATATTTTATGCGTAGGTTGGCCAACGTTGGGAGTTAACTGTGAGAAAGCGATACATGGAATAAAATCTCGGACAATTTGTGGCATTATCAATCAGGACCTTGATACTCACATCATTTGTCGAAACTACAATGGGAATTAATATACAAGTGAGGAAAGTACAAAGCGAGATTTTGTTCAATTCGTCTCATCCCTTTGACATTCCCTCCGCTTCTCCGTCTCCCCTCGCTCCCCTTTGACTCCCGTCTCCCGAGCGCCATCGCACTTAGCGTCGATTAGTGGAGGCTGTGATTCGGGGACTTTCGGAAAAATCGATGGGATTAAACCCTTCTCTTAAGGTAGTCCGAGCGAGATAGTTTCCTAGTCATAATGTTTCCTAGTCATAGACCATATTCGAATTATACGTTTTAATTTCACCAGCTGTAGGACACATCAATTAAATATTGCATCTATAATGGTGCTATTATATAGTTTTATATGACAGAAATTGTAAGTAATTAAATGAAAATATCTAAACAAGTCTTTAACTTGACTCATTTTTTTCGCGTGGTGCGTTTGAAACTCCTTCAAAACGGAAGGTTTTTTGTGATACCCAAGAACCTACTATCTTTACGACATCTAAGTGTTATAAACACCTCATTTTGTAAATAATGTCTCTCTGGAGTGTATACACGTACCATTTCCCATGTAAAAGGGCTGGTATTTTTTGGCAAATATCTCCGAAAGTAATGTGGTAAGGGGTTTAATTTTTGGCGTCATTAGAAGAGTGAGACATTTTTCTTTAAAATGTGACCAAATTCATTGATTTCTAAGTAAAATGATATTTCGCTTTAAATACGTTAAGGCCCAGTTTATCCATATCCTGACAATTATTTCGTGGATAAAATATCTTGCGAGAGAAACCACAAGGACGTTTTGTTCCCTTATTTTTCGGCAGGACAAGTTGTCGAAACGGAGGTGGATCTTCTATCGGTGTCAACGGTAGAGTAACCTTGGAGAAGACCCAAGTCTTTAAAACCTGAGTCGGTTTACTGCTATTAAATAGCGTGAATTATAATATTTGACTCTAAATTCTTTGTTATGAATAAAATTTAAACCCCCCCCCCCCCAGCCCAACCTCCCCTCTCTCCTGTCCTTCTCAAACGTTCGTCCCACCCTCCAAAAACCTCATCACAGGCATAGAATTCTCGTCGAGAAGTCGATTATTTGGTTCATTTTGGGACGGCTCCCGCGGAGGAGGACTGGAAGTTTTCGAAGCCATAGGAAGTGTTCATTGAGACTAAAGCCTGAATCTAACGATACTTGACCTTTTACAAGTCCGAGGATGCTAGCTAGCATACTAGGACTTGTGCATAGTCAAGTATCGTGTGATACAGACCAAGCATATTGGAAATCCTGCATGATCGCTAGCATACTACCTGGTATCCTTGTTTTCGTCATTGGTGCGGTACTAATTTGATACTTGCTCCTAGTATGACCTAGTAGCCGCCGACCAATCACCTTTGCTCTTTGAAATGCGGTCGTCAATATTTGATATCAGTGCCTCCATAGTCCCACGTAACAATTACAATTTTCCGCGATCAAATAAACAACCCAAACCTCACAACAATACACAATGGCTTTGGGTACCTGAGGCAATTGAGGTTGAGAAGCTGCAGCGACTAAAAGCCGTCGTCTTCGTTCGAAATCATCCATTTCGCTCGTCAAACTCCTTCCACGACGGTACTAGATCAAAGATCTACTAAACAGACCTTGTGCAAGTTCAAGCATCGTTTGATAGCTCCTAGGCCTTTCAAGAATGCCAGGTTTCTTACTAGAAATCCAGTACTCGCTAGCATCCTCGGACTTGTACAAGGTCAAGTATCATGTGATTTAGGCTTAAGGGAGTAGTTGTTCCCCGTGTGGCGGGATGGTCGAGTGGAGGAATTCCGTCCCAAGGGAGAGGGGGCAGTGGGGAACTCGCAGTTGGGAGTCGTGGCGACAGTCGTAGCACGCGAGTATAGTGGCTTTTAGGTTCCGCCCCCCTGCCCAACTCCGCCCTCCCCCCGCCCCAATCACGCGCACGCACCGCCAGGGGAAGGGGCAGGGGGAGCCCAAGGGATTGTCAATCACGAGGGTGTGGGTTGTGTTTTTTTGGGAGTGGCTGGAGCCGGGGGGGAGGGGGGATGGCTCGAAAGTGACGGGGAGGTGATGGGCCCAGACCCTCCCATGTCCCCGGGGGGTCTCATGTGATTTCTCCTAATTATTTCCGAGTAATTTGCCGTCTTCTTTCAGTCTTCAATTTTTGTCATTTCTTACGGCGTTCTTATTTCGTGAGATGAGAGACTCCATCAAATTGCTGCTGCCGCCCTTCGAGGCTTCCACGCAAGACCACCGACGGCTAGTGACAAGAGGAGAGGTGGAACTGCCTATGGAACTCTGGAATTTCACATAATATAATTTAGATTTGACTCGGATTATGACGCGTTATCTATAGACTCATGACCTGGATATGACATTGACCGACGTCAAAATCCGTTTCAAATCTAAAGAAAATTATGAGCAATAACAGGGTTTAATTTTTTTTAATTTTGTCATGGACCGATTACATGAAGTTTCTCCAGAAGCTAATACTCTTACTCTCTTACTCCCAGGACCATTCATATCCAAGTTGATATTTAGCCGCACCAACATATCCCCTCCATCTCTTTCGGTCCATTGCATCCTCCTCTGCAAGTCCAACCCTCTCCAAATCTAACTTTACTTGGTTCTTTGTCGCGGTCTTCCCCGGGGTCGTCTGCCTTCTGGGTTTCCCCTCATAACCTCCTCGATAACACATCCATCCTCTTTTCTTAGCAGATGTCCTGCCCATCTCATTCTTCTGCATTTGATCACACTTATGATGCCTGCATTCTTGTATAGGTCCCTTATTTCCCTATCGTACTTTCTTCTCCACCTTCCTTGTTCATTTGTAGGCCCGTAGATCTTTCTTAACATCTTGTTTTTGAATGAAATCAATCCTAAAGCCAATAATTATTCAAAATTTTCATCAAATGAGACGAAAATCACTATCTGTATAAAAAATAGATCCCACCGGTGGATTTAGATTATCCTCCTTGCTTCTTTTCTCAAAAACTCAGTGAATTTCAACCAAAATAAACATTAAAATATTAAACACTTTCCCGATTGATCTTATTAGGAAAAGTTTCTTGGGTTTTTCACCAAGTAGATGATATGCAGAATGGGGTCGAGAGTCCTTAGCTTTATACTCACGGCTCAGTATTGTATTTTACGCGTTGCATATTTTAACACTAGGACGCCCGGACTTTTCAACATCATTCAACGCCCAAGGAGGGTCATTTTGACCCACTGCAATTAATGAAATTAATACTCACTTTGCACTATTAAGTTTACATTTTTACTGTTTTTAATACAAATTGTCACTCTTTCTCTTCATAGTCATCGATTTTTTCACTTTATAACTTTAATAACTTTGATAATATCGATGATTTATTGATATATAAACTTACGACATTTGTGTCAATTTATCGTTTTTTCCATTTTATTTCATTTTTCTTCCTTATTGTGTCATAGCGCAATATACTACGTTATTGCGTAATATAGCGCAATATACTACGTTATTGCGTAATATAGCGCAATATACTACTATTGGGTCAAAATGAATAAAAGTCACGGGAGGAAGTCCTGCTCTCATTGAAAATGAAATAAAAAAATGAATTTAAAATCACGTTTGGGTCAAAATGACCCGCCTGGGCGTTCCAGTGTTAAGGAAGAGTGAGAAATTCTAACTAAAAAACTAATAAACACTAATAAATAAGAGGTTTTGGTGATGATACAAAGTGAAAATACATATCTGGGTCAAAATGACCCGTATGGGCGTTCTAGGTAAATTCTAAAAAAACTAATGTACAGATTACTCCAGGAAGGTGAAAATTTTTGAACATAAAGGCATGTTAAAATGAATAAAAGTCACGGGAGGAAATCCTGCTCTCATTGGAAATGAAATAAAAAAATGAATTTAAAATCACGTTTGGGTCAAAATGACCCGCCTGGGCGTTCTAGTGTTAATCAATCGTTCAAATGCGAGAAAGATACATACTTGTTGAAGTTACCTGCGATCAGCAGTAAATCTGAAGTAAAAAAGGGATCATTATGGATTAAAACCACGAATTTTAATAGAATACTTTTCAGGGAGAAGGGATTACTGCGTCAAAGAAAACTACCACATACAGCGCATAATCAAATGTCCTTCTATTGATTTCGTTGAAAACCTATTCTCTTCCTTCCTCTTCCCCACACACCCGACATTCTCCCCTCACTTGCATCCTTAATTAACCCTCTAACTCTCATCATCCCCTCCAACCTTGCCTCTTCCCAATCTCATCAAGCTCCCTTTCCTCGCCCACCATTGCAAGTTTTTTCCCATCCTTTCTTTCCTTCTGCACCTTCTCCACCCTCCTACACTCCCACATCTCGAAATCCTGCAGTCTCTTCCAGTCGTCCTCTCTCAGAGTCCATGTTTCTGCCCCATGCAACTCTTAACTCCATATCAAGCTCTTCACCAGCCCTTTCTCAATGTCCTCACCATATGTCCCCTTTCATCAGCCCCATTTCATTACTCAACGCTCCCGTCGCTCACTTCTTTTCCCTTCTGATGTCTTAGCCTCTATGCCCATTCCTTTCTTCTAGTGTACTTCCCGAGTATTTAAGGAAGTCCGAGCGAGATAAATCCCTAGTCATAATAGAGACAGCCCACATCATTCTTAAAACTATGAAAGAAGAGCAAATATATTTTTGAAACGTATGGAGGATTGTACGTATGAAAGAGACGCCATCCAATTGTGGAGAAAATCAAAAAATAAAATAAAAAAGGATGTGCACAGTTGGAAGTAAATCGTTGTTACTCGCAGAGTCAAGGTATATAACTCACCACTGTAATGATAGGTATATAATGCAAGGTATATGACACACTGACTATAACTTAACTTAATAATACCCCTCAAGTATTCGATATTTCTCAAATAAAGAGCTAGTTATGGAAAACAATAATCTCAGTGATGATTCTTCACACCAAAATTTCCTCGGTATGAAATAAACTGTTAAGGGCAGTGTGACTTACCGAAACGTGGGCTCCCAAAGCAAGGTAGTCCGAAATTATTCGTCGAATCATAAATGAAGATCGTCAGGAACTCAATGGCAGACCTGCCAGGCAAAAAGCCAGCCACATTAAAATTTCGACAATCAAATACATACGTGTTGGTACGTTGACAATTACCATTGCAGTAAAATACTGCAGACTGAATTTCATTGGATCACGTCTTTCTTATGTCGATCAAAAAACAGCAAGACTTATTATTCCAATACTCCATTGGCAAAGCAAAGATGTTTCATAGAATGGGATGCTGAATCTCTTTCACACTTCAGGGAAACATTCGGGGGTCTCACTGCCGATAGCGGCAATTCAGGGGTCAATGGAAACAAAATTATGCAAAATCAGCCAATTTGAGGTGTGGCATGAGAGCATAATTGCTTGGCGTACATGCAGTTAGATCGAGGGACCTAATTCAAGGAAAATTTTGTTTATAAATAAGTACCAAAAAATTGAGTTACTTACACTTTAAAACACATTCATTTTTATTTGAAACGGCTTATAAAAGCATCACAAACTGGCCGTGGTATTATTTATTCGGCGTCACTCCAGAGAGCGAAGATTTCATAGAAGAATTTGAACTTCGACGAGAAAACGGAGATCTGTGTTTAATGCTTAGTGTTGCCGCAGTAGAGGCTCCAGTAGAGGAGAATTCGAGACGAGACTCGAGACGAGACCGCTTTTTGACGAGACGAGACGATACCACATCCACGAGACTCTGGAAAGTCTCGAAATACAGATATACGCGATTAATTGGTGTTTAGTGTAACATTATCCCTAAAATTACGTCCTTCTGCTAGTAAGAAGTCAATTTCACGTTTTCCTAAAGTATTAGATTTGAAATATAATTCAATGATAACTCTGCGTTAAATTAGTTAACTATTAAAAATTGTTTTTTGCTGATACTGCTATTTCTAATGGTATGAGTGAGACATCTGGAGCCAAGTAAGGAAGAGTTATTGGCTATCTACTATTCCTCATTACCTTCTATAAATACCTTGGAAAACTAGTCCAGCAAATTATGTACTATTTTTTAAAGCAGTTATTTTCAGTTCTTACTTCTACAACAAAATATCATGGCTTATATTCGTATATTGTGTAAAGAATCGCCCAGCGGCACTTGCAATCCTGCTTTGAGCTGGCCATCTAAGAAAAAAGAAAGCCTCAATTTCAAATTTCGCATCGCACATAACCTCGGCGATAGGATGGATGACAATTGAAATCACAATACACCTCTTCCTGTATGATATATATCTTCCTTGGTTAGTGAGGGTGTTTGTCATAATGCCGTTGAATTATGTGGAGGATTGTACGAGGAAAAAGAATAACTACAATTGGCTTTCATTTGTCTTTAATTGTTTTCATTTGCTTTTATTTTGTGAACCCAAATTTCATTCAATCAAAAGGTCCACTACTGGAGCATCTAACCGGCATTTATTCATCAGCCACTCATTCTAACTCCATTCGCCCTACTTTTTCCACAAACACCTAGCAGTTACTCCGTTTCAGCTGCATTCATGTCATTCTTAAAGGGGCAGGGTACATCGCGAAAAAATCTGGCTCAAGTCTCGTCTCGCGGCAACACTATCAATGTTAGGTTTGAACATCGTTAATGGCGGTACATGTTGCACAATTCGACTCCCCTCCGGCATAACAAACTCGCCTGTCGGGAGTTGCTTGTCGCTCCTTCAAACTCCTCCCCCTAAAAATCAACTTTCAGAGACAGATGAATTTCATTCTGTGGAATTTTTATGATCCAAACGAAGGATATTTTTGAGACATGGAATTTGGCGAGATTATTTTAACATAGAAAGTACACAAGAGAAGCTAGGATATTAATTTTGCGCTGGCCTCCACTCAAAGTGAGGTAGATGAACAATTGTTCTGTCTATGAAACGATTTGCTTAAGTACAAAAAAATTACCTAACATTACCTAAAATTTGTGAATCAGTGTTTTAGAGATGACATCGTTGTGATTGCTGATTCCTGAGACTTGTCAAGTCCGGAATGAGTTTCCTCGAAGGGATGTTAAGTCCTAAGTGTGCCTAAGTCATAGACGCTTCAGTGCAGCGATTTCCGAAAAGTAGTACGAACGTACGCGAGGCTCAAGGGCGACGAGGAAAAAATTTCATCTACCATGCCAGCACACTCTAGGGTGTGTGGCACGGGATGATTCATCTACATACTACCGTGCAAGCCACCTCGAGGGTGTGTGGTAGAAGGTTCCACGCCAGGCGTATAGCACTCTTCCCGGTTCAAGTAAGAGCCTCACACGTTTCCTCGGCCGCTAGGCATAGTCAAGAAGGCAGTCCGGGTGACAATGCGCTGTCAGACTAGAATCTAAGATGATGCTACGTACACAAATATGCTGACATGCGGTCAACTCATTAGGATACACTTATGGTCAGTTACACAAATTCAGTCATGAGTACTACAAGGTGCTAAAGCATGCAAAATTGAACCGATTACGGTAAAATATTGCATACAGATACATAATAGGCAAAGGCTTTATAAGAAAGGCCTACAACGAACTGACAGTGAAATTTGAACAGCGGAGACAGTGCATGGAGCAATTTTGGATGTAGTGCTGGATCAAGCTTCGGCATTTTGGGTCAGTCTTAAAGGAGTAGCCGACAAGACCATTTTTCATAGAGAACCAAAGCTCCTCTTAAGGTAGTATGAGCGAAATATCATTTTACCTAGAAATCAATGAATTTGATCTCATTTGAAAGAAAAATATCTCACCCTTCTAAAGACACGAAAAATTTTACCCCTTATCGCATTACTTTCGGAGATATTTGCCAAAAAATACAAGCCCTTTCGCATGGGAAATGGTATGTGTATGCACTCCAGAGAGACATTATTTACAAAATGAGGTATTTCTAACTCTTAGATGTCGTCAAAAAACTAACAGCGTGTAGTTTGAATGTTTTCTCAAATATTTATGAAAATTAATCATATTGTCACCGCAGTAAATTCATCGGAATCAAAATAAACCTTCCGTTTTGAAGGAGTTTCAAACGAAAAAAATGAGTCTAGTTAAGAACTTATTTAGATATTTTTTTATTTAATTACTTACAATTTCTGTCATATAAAACTATATTATCGTACCATTAATAATTCAATATTTAATTGATGTGTCTTACAGCTGGTGAAATTAACACGTATAATTCGAATATGGTCTCTATTATGACTAGGAAACTATCTCGCTCGGACAACCTTAAGTGATACTAGAAATATCTCCTCTCTCGAGCGTGTGGAGGTGAATATTGAAGTAACGTGCTTTCACGTCGATTGAACGAGCCAGCTCGTCATTCAGTTCGTGGAATTGAGACTCCCGTCTCGTCCCCGTGCATTCCTGCCTGCACGGACGAGGCCGGGCCGGCCGGCGCCCACGGCAGCCACGGGAGGATGCCAGCCCTTTCCCACACCGGGGGGATGATGACCTCCCTCCCTCTCGACGACGCCTCCCCACGAAGCCCCTCCCACCACGCACGCCCACTTGTTGTTGTTACATCAGCAGCCAACCACCCGCCCTGCCCTGCCCACACACACACCTCATTCCTCCTTCTTCCTCTTCCACCTTCCTTCCTCTTCGTTCTCTCTCTCTCTTGCCTTATCTCCTCTCCATCATCTCGCCGCCGTCGCTGCTCCGCCACAGCCAAACCCATTTCCCTCATTTCCCCATTCCCCCCCCCCGAGGGGCCTCCTGCCTGCCTCCCTCTACACTCTCCTCATCTCATCTCCTCATCTCCATTTAATTCCTCTTCCTCTTTCTCGCTCCTCCCACTTTTTCCTCTGGTCGTGTCGAAGGAGGAGACTCCATCCCGCCCGTATCTTATTAGAGACAGCGTACACCGGTGGTGGGTGTTGCTTTTAATGATTTGGCGATTCCTTGGAATTCTCATGCTTGGCGCTCTCGTCTCTCCTCCTACTCCCCTTATTCACTCCCCCCCCCATGGCAACCACTCTCCGCCACCACCCGGACGACCTTTGTTTCGAAGCCGTCGAATGGACACGCAGAGGAGAACGCACACAGAGAGACAGAAGGCACTCGTTTAATGTAGTTTGAACGAGAAATCATTTTACTTAGAAATCAATGAATTTGATCTCATTTTAAAGAAAAATATCTCAACTTTCTAATGACACAAAAAATTCTACCCCATACCACATTACTTTTGGAGATATTTGCCAAAAAATACCAGCCGTTTTATATGGGAAATGGTACGTGTATGCACTCCAGAGACATAATTTACAAAATGAGGTATTTCTAACACTTAGATGTCGTAAAAAACTAACAGCGCGTAGTTTGTATGTTTTCTTAACTATATTTGAAAATAAACATATTGTCACCGCAGTAGGTTCTTTAGTATCACAAAAATCCTTCCGTTTTGAAGGAGTTTCAAACGCACCGCGTTGAGTGCAAACGCACCGCGAAAAAATTAGTCAAGTTGAAAACTTATTTAGATATTTTCATTAAATTACTTACCATATCTGTCATATATAACTATTTTATTGCACCCTTAATAATGCGATATTTGGTTTATGTGTCCCACAGTTGGTGAAATTTAAAGGTACAATTGGAATATAGTCTCTATTATGACTAGGGAACTATTTCGCTCGCACTACCTTAAGGGAGCTCAAGTACCTACCTACAGGATTTCTATTCTTGATCAGGGGCGTACGTAATGGAGGTAGGGGGCATGGGTTTTTAGATGGATCAGTCAACCCACCCCCCACTCCTTTTGGTCGATGAATTTTTTTGTCACCATGTCAGGGATGACCGAAAATAATTGTGCGCCGTATATTTTTTAAAACTTGAATGTGTGCAGGTTTTTAACAGTTTTCCTCACAAATTCCGGGATCTATGCTTCGACCAATCCTGCACTTACATGTAACCTTAATTTTTAACTTTAAAGAAGTGAAAATTGTAGCTTGCGAACAAAGCATTTAAGAGGGTTCGGTAAAAATATTTGTACATATTATAGAAACACACACAGCCCGTTTCAATAGAAAGAATATTTTAAAAATTAAGTTAAATATATCAATAACTGATAACATCCTCTCGATAAAGTATATCTAGCCCGTAGTACATGTTTTATCAATATAATTAGCCTAAAGATTTCTTTTTTACATTGTTTATGTTTCAATGTCCTTTCTTGCCGCTAGATTGCACTTGAACAAATATCAGAGTGAATCCGTCATGCTTGTGTAGAGAATATTAATTCATTTCGTTCATTCATGTATATTCACGCTTTGTTATCAAGTTTTTGCACTATTTCCTATATTCATAATAATTCTTCAGTTTAATAATGCCAATAATTGTTTGATGATCACAATTTGTAGCATCCATGAACTAAGTGTTACCATTTCTAAGTACATTGTGATAAGTCTGTTCTTTAAAATACCTTCACTGTCAATGCATTCAAGTTAACATTTTAATCTCGAGTACAAAAATTGTTTCCAATATCTTATCAGATTAAATAATTTATTTTTCTTACACTTGTTATATTTAGTACCATGAAGATTCAAAAATAAAACATTAATTAGGAGTATACTGTTTCTATTATATTTATCTCGTTCTCACATTCAGTGCCAAGTTACTTCAAGTTCGTTCTATGAGAAAATAGGGAGAAAAGGTATCATTTTGTTAATCATATCAGACACAAGACAGGCTTTTCTATAAATGTGAGGAATTTAAATCAAATAAAATACATTACCATTAGAATTCATAAACTCTTCTATAATATTGATAGAAAGAAAACAATTGCTGAAACACAAAATAGATGCATTGATTGTTAGAGGGTTCAGTAAATAGGTTTTTGGAAAACATACGGTTTTAAGATCCGTATTTTCCTCCCATAAGCGAAGCCTACTCAACACACTCAAAAACTGCTTCCATGAAGAGTTTCAAACTCTGCACTTTGATAAATTGTCTGCATCCACTTAAATACCGAGTCCTCCGTTTCTAAATCTATCATCTGGACGACTTCCTGCATCCTCATGGAGTGTAAAAAGTGTTTCCCATGGATAGGGAAGTTGGTCGCCTATGGAAGACGCGGGGAGCTGTGTTTACCAAGATCAACCTGACCATCACAGTTAGATCAACATTCTCATGGCGCATATATATATATTCCTAAAAACAAAACAATTCCAAAAAAATATTGCCATTGAGACGAATTTTTGTGTACATATTGCTATTGCCACTGCTGTGTTCATACCTTATAAATTTAACTACTAATGTCTATCATTAACCTCCGATCAATAATCCTCCATAAGGATGATTTAAGGTAGTTTTAGCCAAATATCATTTTTCCTAAAAATCAATGAATTCTGCCTCATTTTAAAGAATAATATATCACCCTTCAATGGACACCTAAAATTCAGCACCTTGCCACATGACATTCCGAGATATTTTCCAGAAAATACCGGACCTTTTACATGGGAAATGGTACGTGTATGCACTCCAGAGAGACATTATTTACAAAATAAGGTATTTCTAGCACTTAAATCTCGTAAAAAAACAACAGTGTGTAGTTTGTGTGTTTTCTCAACTATATTTGAAAATTAATCATATTGTCACCGCAGTAAATTCTTCGTGTTCACAATAAACCTTCCGTTTTGGGGGAGTTTCAAACGCACCGCGTGAAAAAAATGAGTCAAGTTAAAGACTTATTTAGATATTTTCATTTGATTACTTACAATTTCTGTCGTATAAAACTATATTATTGCACCATTGATTATGCAATATTTAATTCGCGTGTCTCACAGCTGGTGAAATTAAAACGTATAATTCGAATATGGTCTCTATTATGACTAGGGAACTATTTCGCTCGCACTTCCTTAAATGTAAGTGGAGTGGTCAGCTTAGTTAGGTACCAGAGAGTGGCAAGTGCCAATCACCGCACCCATTTCTTCTCACGTCTTCGGCTCTGAGAAGCAACGGTGGCTTCGCGAGGGCAGTGAACTCACGCGAAAGACACGCCACTTTTGGGCGTGGGGCATACACTGCGTCGGGTTTCTTCCGCTTCGCATATGTACATAAGTTTAATATTGATTATTCATTACATGTCTGAAATTGAGTGGAACTATTTGTAAATATCATACGAACTATTTACGTTTTCACTCTTGTAATGATAAAAATCCTATGAATTGTAAAAATATACTACGAAATTGCAATATGACATATTTGTACATATTTTCGTTCTGTATTGGTATATATATCGCCTTGTTTTCATAATGAGTTGCCCATATCACATTTTAAAAATATTTTTAAAATGTATTCATTACCTATAAAAGACTATTATTTACTAAAATATGAATACCCGCTTAATATTGTAAATGTATACACAATGCGGACATTTATGCTTATGTTAATTTATCGAATGCTCACATGAGGCTGTTTACCCTCAGAGTATATTTTCAATTTTGTTGAAAAATTGTATTGTAAATATGAAATAAAATATTTTCTCTCTCTCTCTCTCCCTCTCTCTCTCTCTTCGCTTGCTCCTTCCCCACCCCTCTCTCCATAGCGGCTCGCCCCGTCCATAGAAGAACTCGTCCTCCCAGCAAGAGACTTCGCCACTACGCAGCCCCCGGGCCGTGTTGCGTTGTGCGTGCCGTTGTTGCTTTCCCCCCACCCTCCCCCCATCCCCCAGACCGCCCCCATCCTCCCACCCTCCCTTCTTGTTGTTCCATTTCTTCAAAAACCGCGATTTCATCGTGTGGTGCGCGGTGCTCAGCGCCCTTCTCGACCCATCATCCCTCCTCCCTCTTCTTCAACACACCACTCCTCCTTCATCACACATCTCGCCCCCGTTCGACTCCGCCGTCCAATCGCGTGCTTTCCTACCCCCGCCCTCCCCCATTTTTCCCCTCTCCACCCACCTCCCCTTCCTCCCTCTCTCTCGGACACGGGGAGAAAAGGAAATGTGAAGAAAAGCGCGCAGAGGCATCACTCGGCGTCAGCTCTCCTCAAAAAGTCTCCTTTTTTTATGCCTTTTGACTCTTCCCCCGTACTCCTCATCCTCCCGATTGCCACATTGGCCGACTCTCACCTCTTCCTCCCCCGGACAATCCGTCCGTCGGTCGGCAGGGGCGGCTGCCGCGTCGAATGCCCCCCACTCTCGAGTGTGGCCTTGAAGGAGGAGATGTTGTGATCGAACCGCCCGAGATAATCCCGAAATGCTTCACTAAGGAGTCACGTGGTATGTACAAAAACAAGCGGATCGAGATTTTGTTAATTTGTACCCAATCGTATGAATTATGTACTTAAGGTAGTTTGAGCGAAATATAATTTTACCTAGAAATCAATGAATTTGGACTCATTCTAAAGAAAAATATCTCACCATTATAATTACACCAAAAATTAAACCCCTTACCACATTACTTTCCGATAAATTTTTGCCAAAAAATACTACCCTTTTGCATGGGAAATGATACGTGTATGCACTCCAAAGAGACATTATTTACAAATTGAGGTATTTATAACACTTAGATGTCGTCAAAAAGCTAACAGTGGGTAGTTTGTATGTTTTCTCAACTATATTTGCAAATTCATCATATTGTCACCACAGTAGGTTCTTGGGTATCACAAAAAAATCCTTCCGTTTTGAAGGATTTTTCAAACTCACCGCGCGAAAACAATGAGTCAAGTTACAGATTTATTTATATATTTTCATTTAACTATTTACAATTTCTGTCATATTAAACGTTATAATCGCACAATCAATAATGCACTATTTTATTGATATGTCCTACAGCTAGTGTAATTAAAATGTATAAATCGAATATGTCTCTACCATGACAATGGGATCTATCTCGCTCGGACTACCTTAAGTGGCTGATTATTATTTTTATTGCATTTCTAATTGCATTGTTCAACTCTGTCAACAATTTCCGGTGAGAGAAACTCGATCGGGAAAGCTGCGCGACATTTTTAAGGGTATAGTGTGTTCCACATTTAGTTGACTGTTCAGGCCTTATGGAGAACAGTGTTGCCAAACCTATGCTCCGACATCCTGATCGTGTAGGCCACCACTCATAACACGTCGATTCACGTCGTTCCGTTATATGTTTGATTCTATGTTACGCGTCGAAAATTGCGATTATTAAATTAGAACATTCAATACCACAGCGCACAATCATTATTTTTATACATTTAAATATAAACGTGAATTAATCCCCTCATAAAATACCATTTAAATATATTTCTCTGAGCAAAGGAGTAAGAATGAACGTAGGAATCAACCACTGGAGAATAATTGTATTTGAGTGATCACGAATATCTTGTTCTATTTAGGTCCATTGGATTGTCGTCGCACATCGTCAGCACGCATCTCTGACTCGGGAATCGGGTACAAAAAAAGAGTGATAGAAATGGAATTATGAAGAGAAAAGACATAACATTTATTGGAATATGAATGGAAAATTTTAGTTTGCGTACCTCAAAATCTGGAGCCCTGCGTGATTACACCACGTGACACCTCGGCTACGCCATCAGAATTATCTCGAACAGCGCTGGTATTACGGAGGATGCGGAGGGCGAGGGGTGAGGGTGAATAAATAAGAGAGATGGGGGCGGGCCCCCTCGCCTCCTCAACCCTCGACCCCTCCCTCCCGCCCCAATCCGCCCTCACCCCATTCGATGACTCGACTCTTAGTATACTCTGGCGCCGGGACGCCATCCATCTCGAGGAAGCGGCCGTCTCCGCCGGCACTCGTGTCTCGGGGAGCCGGCGTTTCACTGGTGTTTGCGCATCATCTACATCTACGTCATACCCTGCAAGCCATCCAAAGGGCGGGTGGCAGGGGGTGCTTCCTCACCAGACATGATTGAACTATACGGCAGAACACCGGGACTACATTGAAACCAGCGTGTACCACACATGCAACGCGCCAATTAAAAACCTGCTAACCAAGAAACATTCCATCGTCAATCGTTCCAACATGCAAGGGATACAAAGACTAATACTACAGATTCAAAATGACATGCATAAATAAGAACATGAATATTTACATCATGCATAAATAAGAACGTAGAGAATATAAAGAGAAAGATCTAAAGTCTAATTAATGTCACTATTCATGACGACTGTTATGGTCCCGAATGGTACGCGGAAAAAATGACATTTTATACCTATCGGTTCTACAATCATACGAGAGAGCATGCGCGACGTGACCAATGCACACCCCCCTCCCCCCCACTCGAGTGAGTTTGAAATGAAGACGTGACTCCGTCTTTTGAGTTCACAAGGGGGAGTCTCGATTGGAGGAACAGAAATGTTTGATGCCATTCAAAATAATCGCGCCGCTGTCGGTCACAACTGCAGCCGATCTCATAAACACATCCAATGCCAGAAATTTATTCTCCATTTCATACATTCCACACTATTTAATTTATTCCTAATATTTTTCCACTCGTAATACCATTTGGTAACGCCATCGAACGTCAATACCACAGTCGCAGAAAAATATAATGGTGAGGAATTTACGAAGCGAGAGCTTATCTCGCGTTATCTATGGATTAGAAATGACGAGACCGAATAACCCCTTGTTCGGAACCTTTGCTTAAAACCACACGGTCGTGAAAAAATTGTTGAGTATCCATTTCTATACTAGCCAGATCAGTATATTTTATGCGTGCTATTATCTTGGACGGCCACTGAGGAAATTCGCAAGAGACTCTGCAGAGAGAGGTCAATGAAAAAGAATTAAAAGGAAGTAAGAATGATCTCATTTTTAATAAAATTACGCCACGTGAGACGTAAAATGCAAACCAGACTGGTGTGAGATATAACATTCAGATATAAACATATTTCACTGAGAGAATACTCAAGGATTTAGCAGAAAATGTGAAATAATTAACAAAACTTCAAGGTACCGTGCGGCCGAGAATCTCTTTATGAATTTATCGAAAGCAACGAGCTTCTCCCGACGTTCGAAACGCTTACCGGCGAGTTCTGCACAAATAAATTGGAAACGACATTACCGAAACTCGCGCCCGAAATGTCTTCATGATACTCTGATTGCACTTCTAAAGATTTATCTTTGATGAAAGTAAAATGTACTGTGGCAGTACTTTTAACATACGCGATTGAAAAATACCACTCAGGTCGGGAATTTCCGTGCGCCGAACGAGCAATTATCAACTGCGCGGGTATTCATTACTGCGCGCGGATTTTCATTACCGCACGCTAGACCGTACTTCTTAATATTTATTCTTTATAAAGAAGGCATTTCGTTACTGCGCTTAATTTTTTACTAATGTATGATGCCTTGTCATCTGTTACTTCACAAGTTCTCAGTTTATCAACGGCATTCACTTTTTTGTCACTTATAAATGTATCCTGCACAAAAATTCCTTAGAACCTGAACTGTAGAACGTAAGAAATTCTAAAGAAATTGACTCTTTTTCTTCAGAACTAGTTACTTTTCTAAGGATTTGTACAGAACATGAGAGCCTTTCTGATGATTACCCCACTGTTGATTTCACACGATTATATTGCAGGTCAATTACTACTCTTGGTTTAAATACAGGAGGCACCTGAGTGTTTGGACATGTGATACGCGCACTTATTCAAATAAATCTTAAAATATATAGTTTTAGTGAGGAAAAATTGAAAATCCATACATTTACGTTCAAAATTTTTACGGTGTCAATTCCTGTTTTACAAAGATATGATTTGCTTATGCAGAAAAATTGAAGGCCTTACATGTCAGCATGAGGTTGTAAAAATAGAATATTGTACTTCTCGTCAAAATAGAATCATCTGGATGTAAATGAGCAACAAAAAACCGCAGTTAATCCCAGCCCAGACCAGCCGAGTTCCAGATTAATCGAGATACACGCGTCAAAAAAAAAATAACAAAAGACGTCGCGGCGAAAGGTTTGAGAGCCATTGGCCAAAATCCGCGCATTGGGCGAGCTGGAGGAAAGGCGACGCGGATAGAGCAAAGTAGTACTGGTACAGTGCAGAAGTAACTTATCATAAACAAATTCATTATTTTACTTAACCTCTCAAGTCCTTATTTATTTACGTAAGTACTGCATGTTCAGAATTGAATCGCCCTGGAAGTCCGTATCACCCGAGAACACTTGGATCCACAATGCCTAGGGTAATCTAGACTCTAAGGTGTCTAATATTTTCAGATGTATTTCCATAAATTATTAGCATTTTTTTCAAAAGGTAACTTAAGGAACGGTGTAGTATGTTGACTCTAGACGACTTTTGTCCAACTCAACTCGTGGGAACGACATGAGGTGGTCACAAAATATTTTCAAAAGAGCCTAAAAAGAGCGAAAGAGACCCCCATTTCATTACACACGTGTTGCGCATTACCTCAACAGCCTGAGATCTTAAACCTCTCCGTTGCCTCTAAGTTTTCAATCAAGACATCTCTCAAGTGAAACCACCTTCGAACACTCGAAGCAAAATTTGGTCCATTGAACGAATTCGATGCCTCGCATCGTGTTTTCACGTAATGCTTATTTGAGTGCGCTTTGGCGCCGTCCGGGTGTACGCTGAACAACTTCAAGTGAAAAAAATGGGTCTCGTTGTTTTGGCATAACCATTGCCCTGTTCACAAGTTAGTCTAATAAATATACAGAAAACCAGTACTAGAAGATTCAAGAAAACATCTTCTCAATTATAGTTCACACAGATCCTCCGAAGATTATTTATGTAAACTGCAGCTCCACCACCGGCATTTTCTCGAAACGCTCCGCCTAGTCTGCTTGCCTTTGATTGGTCGTTGGATTCAAGATTCGGATGGTAATTAAGTATCGCAGTTATTCCTCTTTTCAGTGCTGGAAGTCGATTTCGATTCCGCTGTCGGACGTGCAATCTCCACGGATTTGACGATTTTAAGCGTATGCTCAGTCCAGTTCGATTTTTTAGAGGTGAAAGCATCTACGTCTAAATCTACATAATACTCCGCGAGCCGCCGCATGGGCGTGTGGCAGGGGGTGTTAGGTCACCAGCTGTGTAAAGGTGTAAGTTTTTTGGAGATAAAATTGTGACATATATTACAGGAGTGTATTTAGTGGAGATCCATTTTTATTGTGGTCGCTTATTGCTCGCGGAAGGAACAAGCTCTTGTACCTATCTGTTCGGCAGTGTATCTTTCTTATTTTATCGCATCTGTCAGACCTAGAGATGTTGTGAGGAGTCATGATAATATTCTCTATGTCGCTCTGAAAAATATCAGTTCTGAATTCATCAAGCAACCTAAGTCTCTAGAGTCTCTAGAGGCTCCCACCTTAATCCCTCTAAAAGTTTCGAGACACTATATGTACGATCGTCGCACTTTGTAACGAAGCGCGCTGCTTTCCTTTGAATTTTATTAATTTTGTTGGTTGAATCTATTTTACCAGGGTCCCAAATTTTCGAGGTGTATTCGTGAACTGGACTAACCAGAGCGAAGTATAGCATCTCTCTTTGACTTTTTCATCCGAGGACCTTTCTGTCATACATTTAACAAAAACTTGTTTCTTTAATGCTGCGTCATGCAAAATGTCCTCTACAACTCGTTTCCTAATATATGCATTACGTAAGTTTGCCTCAACAGCGCGAGTCATTAACATCTTCGTCGTCACCTCAAAATTTTCAATCAAGACACCGCTGGTACACGCATGCACACAAACTGACCGCGTATCCGTGATGGTTGATGATCAACTAGGATTCAGATTACTTTGAACAGTAGTGAACAACAAACACTCATAAATGATTTGCTTTCTAACTCAGAATTAAACTTCCCGCTCGTTTATAGTTAGCAGTGCAACTAACTGATAGATGTCGCCCCGCCTCTTGTTGATCCGATCGTCTATTGTCGTCTTTTATGGCTTCCAAGGCAAACGAGGTACCCATCACTAATCAACTTAAGTACCGTATTTCTCATATTTTAATTGTTGCCGCAGCGCTCTCGTCCATGTCTAGTATAGTTTAGAATGTGAAATGAGTGATAAATCCTAAATTTGGTGATCATCCGACAAAAACTGGCGATTCGATAAAACCCGACTGTAACCGTGAACGCTTCCTCGGCCGAAATGTCGATACGTTGGCCTCTCCCGCGTGAATTTTCGTTCGTGCAAGAGAAAGGGGGGGAGGTAGGTGAAGAGGGGGGATGTGTTGGGGGTGGGGGTGAAGAGGGGGATGGGTAATTGCATGCCGCCTTCGCCTCCGCCCCTCGACCACCTCACCCACTCCTCTGTTATTGTGTTGCGGGGGGGCAGCAGCCCCCGACTCCCCACATCTCCCGCCCCTCGTCATCAATCTTTCCCCCCCTCCTGGCGGCTCCTCACCCGACCTCCATGCCTCCCCCTCCGCCTCCCCTCCCCGGACACTCCCATGCAATCCCGAAACAAAAACTCATCTGCTCCCTCAGAGCCTCTCACACATGCCTCCTCATCTTCTTCCTTCCTCCCTCGACCCAAACGGGGGGGAGGGACCAGGCCCACGACCCCTCCTTCCATCCTTACCGCCGCCACCATCCGCGAGTGACGTTCCTGGCTTCTCATCGCTCCCGAAAAGGGTTAACTCACTCTCCCTCTCCTTCCAAATTGCCTTCTCAAGTCTAAACATATTTTCGCGTGTACCACGCTCCCTCACGCCGAAGTTTTCACGAAGGAAATCGCGAGAAACATCGATTCAAATACGCTCCGCTAGAATATACATCATGCACTGGATTCAAAACGAACCTGGACTATACTTGCTAAATTGGAGAGTATAGTTAAACAGAGGTGAAGTGACAATCTTAAGGTGGTCCGAGCGAGATAGTTCCCTAGTCGTAATAGAGACCATATTCGAATTATACGTTTTCATTTCACCAGCTGTAGGACACATAAATGATACATTGTATTATTAATGGTGCAATAATATAGTTTTATATGACATAAATTGTAAATAATTAAATGAAAATATCAAAATTAGTCTCTCACCTGACTCATTCACTCTGGAGTGCATACACGTACCGTTTCCCATGTAAAAGGGCTGGTATTTTGTGACAAATATCTCCGAAAGTAATGTGGTAAGGGGTTGAATATTTGGTGTCATTAGAAGGGTGAGATATTTCTCTTTTAAATGAGACCAAATTCATTGATTACTAAGAAACATGACATTTCGCTCAAACTACCTTATATGAGGACAAATTAATTGAACTCTCGATGGGAAGATAACTGGCACAAATGAGCTGAACATCATTGTTGACCTTTGAATTTTCACTAAAACCACTCGACCAAGTCCGCTCGTCTTTTGTTTGTACGAAACCGAGAGGACGAGTATCCTTAGCTCAATCAGCGAGCCAACGCATAGAAGTCGCGAGATACGGAGATGCACGGAAAATTATTCCCACCCGCGCACAAATGGGCGGCCCCACCCTCCCTCGCCCTACCCACCCCCGCCGCTACCCCTTCCTTTGCCCACCCCTTTCTCGCCCCTTCCACACGAGGGTCAGTCACCAAAGGATTTCCATTTAGGAAGATTTATTGAGGGTCTGGCGATTTGAGCGCTAAAAATGCGGTCAAAAATTCAACAATTCACGGCAATCCCGAATCGAGTGATTTCACGATCAGATTGGGCGTTTAATTTTTAGCGATTATCATTAGGAGATCGAAACCAAAAGGGCTGCCATCTTGTGGCGATTGTTAAAACAGAAATACAAGTCATCGGTTGATACAGTGAGATTCTATTAACTAGGTGTTAAGAATAGCAGCAGCTAATTGGATGGATATGATAATATTTATAGTGAACTTTTGCAACTAATGTTTTTCGTCCAACTAGATGGAGAGGCAATTTGGAATTTTCCATTGGCTCCAGTGTCCTTTTTATTCGATAGGAGCTTGCATTACAGTATAAATTCGTAATTCATGGTTTGTAAAGTTTCGATTACATTATTATGAATGATAGCAAGTTCCAGCACATTTTCTTACCAACTTTTTTCATTTCAATTCTGGTGAGTTGCTCAGACAATACTTTAGTGATATAAAGTCGGTTAAGGACGAGAATTCTAGTTCCTGCCTTTCTAGGCGACCAGACACGAATCGAATCCCAATTGTCTCTCCATCTCGTTGGATGAAAGTTAATAACATTGGCCTTCCATGCCATTGAGGACTTTACTCATCTGAATTTACGCTGACACCAAGAATATCGAATATAGCATTCATGGTGTTATCCCCTGATAATCATGCAGGTGTTGAAACCGGTCGGGGTTGAAAAATAAACTGAGTGAAAGGTAAACAGTTAGTTTAAATTCACCATATAAGACAAACTGGAAATGCAATAAAAAGTAAGATCACGAACCATTGAAGATGTATGTAAATAACCTGGTCAAGAGTATGGAGTCACTGCCACTACAACGTCTATCCGAGACACTCACGAAGCCACGCCAGAAGCCTTAGAATCAAAAATCCACTGCAGGATGACTATGAATAAGTTCACCCCAACAATATGCCTAAGTGATTGATGCTTCAAGCACGATAAAATAAAAAAAATGCTTCGTTAGAACACATAAATATTCCTTCACCATGTCTGTCACTAATATGTTACAACTAATTACCTCCGCCAAGTATTCTTCCCTCAACCCCTGCCTCGTCCACATTCAATCTAAAACTCGCATCCCGTTCCATCTCGCCGCCCGTTCGATCCTTCCGTTGCCCTTCGACGCCATGCTGCCGCCTTCGGCTTATCGCCTTCATCTCTTCTCCCTCCTCCACCGTCATTTCCTCGAGCGACTTCCTCCGTACGTGCCCAACATTTCATCTTACACCGCTGCCTCTCTGACGGCAAAAATTTTTTATTTTTTTGGCCACCCAAGCCAAATTAAAGAATATTCTCATGACTATAAGCAGATATTTAACCTATACGGGATATTTTCGAAAGCGGAGATATTGGTGGAAACGAAATATGCTCCGAATTACTTAGCAGAAATTAATATATATAAAAAATTCGTTTTAAAACTTACGGAATATTGGCATTTACAACATCATTCCATTACTATGTTTCGGTAATAAAAATTAGGCTGAATGACTAAGTTATGTATTAGTCTTGTTTATTTATAATTTTGACGTGGTTTTGCAACAGTTTAAATTGTGATATATAATGCAGTACTGTAACAAAGTGGTTCCACAAGATTGGAAACGTTGATTTATTACAATACTGTCGGGTCAAAGGGGCATTGCGCGCCCGTTTTTTTACAATCGCATTTAATTATTTCCGCATTCAGGGGGTGGTCAACATCATTCTACAAATTTCTTGTAATTGCTACATAAAGTCCCTGAAGGCATTCCCCAATCCATTTTTCTGGTGAATACTTTGTAAATGACATTATTGGTTTCGGCATCCTACGTATTTCCTTTATTTCTATGACACATGGAATCGCCTCTTTTACATTTCTCATGCAGAGAACCGGAATTGTAAAAAAAGACAATCGAATGGACCTCAGGGTCTCTGTGGTTTCAGGCTTGATGGAGTGGAATCGAAACATAACTAAGTATGAAAAAATAGGCAACTTCCACTGTGATAACATTTATTCCGACCGGTTTTGCATTTTACTGCATCTTCAGCTCTCATGTCACATGAAGATGCTGTAAAAAGCGAAACCGGTCGATATAAATTTTATCACAGTGGAAGTTGCCTATTTTTTCATACTTAGTTTCATACTTACATCTCAGGGTCAGTAAATTAAACGCTATTCTTTCACACCCAGGGATCAAAAATGTAACCTTTTTCATTAACCAATTTTCAGATGGTCCCATTTAATGACATTCGGCTCATGCGCCGAAGCGGCGTTTCTGTATAAAGGAGTGGATGCCACTTTTCAAGAGCGTTATACTCGCATTTCCTTTTCACAGACGTTTTACTCGAGCGGCATTTTTTACAATTTGAAATCTACGATTTTTTATGGTCACTTTCTCATGTTAGAGACACTTCAGGGGCCTAAATTTGTCATCATGGAGACGATGAAGAATCCCGTGGTCTCCGTTCATGACGATACTACTTTTTAACCGAATAAACCCTCCAAAAAATTAACCGTTTTAAATGAGCAGCGCCCAACCCATGGGAGATAAACGCTTCCTCAAAACTGCGTACTCGGCGTAATGCATACACTGCCAGCAAAGTTAATTCCAATCAGTACCGAAAGAAATATAAACGAACAATCAAAATTGCTCTATAATGATCCAAAAACTCACGAAAACCCTCCGAATCCAAGTCACATTCAGGCAAACCCTGTCGATCTGTCGATAAAATGTTGCATAACATGTTGGTGATTATCCAAACCCCTGCCACACCCATTTATGTTGGTTCATTGGGTGTTATGGAGATGCAAACGTTGATTCCTAACAGAAAACTTCCAACCAGTTCAACACAAGCCAAACCAGCCAATCCAAAAACTCAAGCATATCTAAATCTACATCTACATACTACCCCGCGAGCCGCCACATGGGCGTGGGGCAGGGGATATTAGGTCACCAGTAACCTGTAACCAGTCACGTGTAAAGGTGTAAGTTATTTGGAGATAAAATTGTGACATATATTACAGGAGTGTATTTAGTGGAGCTCAATTTTTGTTGTGATCGCTTATTGCTCGCGGAAGGAAGGAGTTCTTGTACCTATCTGTTCGGCAGTGTATCTCTCTAATTTTATCGCATCTGTCAGACCTAGACGTAAATGACTTGAATACAGTAGTGATAAATAGCAAGCTCCATCTTTTTTCCGATGATGCTGTACTGTATAAGGAAATTGGAAATGAAGAGGACAGACAGTCTTTAGCTAAGGATTTAGATGCGATTGATGATTGGTGTGATAGATGGCAACTAGAATTAAATTTAAATAAATGCGCGATAATGAACTTTTGGAAAAAGAATGGCTTTCCCCGGAATAATTATTGCATCAAAGAAAACAAAATATGTAACGTAGAATCAATTAAATACTTAGGCGTCACCATCAGTGAAGACATGTCATGGGGGAAACACATCAGGGAAATAACTAGTGTAGCAAACCGTAGATTAGGATTCGTAAAAAGGGTTCTAGGCAAATGCGATGAGAGAGTACGAGAAAAAAGCTATTTTACACTTGTCTGGCCTCATTTTGAATATGCCGCTGGTATATGGGATCCGTAGGAGGAAGGTATGATAAAAGAATAAGAGCGCGTGCAAAGGAGATCCGCTAGGTTTGTTTAAAGGCCGTTATGATAATTGCATAAGTGTTACGAGTTTAATAGAAGAACTAGGATGGGAAATGCTATAAGAACGCAGGTTAAAATTTAGGTTAAACCTTTTAAGTATATTCGAAACCGATTTGTTCACAGATGACGTTAGATATATATTGAGAACCCCTGCGTATTATGCTAGGTTTGATCATATTAACAAGATTAGAGAGATAGATTGTCGTATCGATAGATTTAAAATGTCATTTTTCCCGCGTACCATAAGAGAGAACAATAGGCAGCGTAGCAAAGGGATAGGTAGGTGAAATAAAGTTAAGAGTAGTCTGTAGTGCATGATGCATGTAATACCAATAATCCCTTTCTTATTATGTAGATAATAACCATCTAGCGGCAAGTGACCCTATTATCTAGCATGTCTCCATTAAATATTCTAGTTGCATGTCAATAGTGCATGTTTGGTGATCTTAACCCCCTGCCACACACCCTTGTGGTGGCTCGCAGGATATTACGTAGATGTAGATGTAGAGATGCAGATATTATCCGCAAAGGGTCAATTTCCACGCAATCTCAAATACCAAGGTCACGGCACAGTATCCAGAAGTGATTCCAGTCATTCGCAATCCTTATTAGTTATGTGTCGTCAGTGGTTGGTTCCGTCCTCATTGTAGGTACTCGCCAATCTCTAAACTGCGTACTTGACTTAAGACGTGTGAAATCAACGAGAGAACTGAAGCAGTCACACATTCCAACAATGTCGCAAATACTGTGAAGGTGATTAATTTCTAAATGTGTCAGAAACGATCGAAAATATAGAGATAAGGCTTTTTATATCGGGAGCATTATAAAATGAAGAGTATCGTGTTGCCCCCTTCAGAAAAATCCCGTTTCACTCAACCTTGTTGGAGGCTATGGGAAGTTAGTGGCCATCACTCTGGTGGATCAATTGAGAACTACACTAACATGCTTCTAGACCTTCGGACCTTAACAGCGTTCATTCGTGGTGCCAGGAGTTGGGGTTAGAATTAAATATCAGCAGATGCACCACAGTCCACTTCCTACGAAAGTCATCACAAAAAATACCATACCTATTCTGTGGGTGGAGTAAACATAAAATCTTCAGATACAGTCAAATATCTTGGAATTACCTTAACTTTAGATGTATCGTGGGGAACACACATACAAAACATATGGGGCACAGCATTAAATAAACTAGGTTTTGTTAAACGTATAATAGGAAGGTCCTCGGATGAAAAAGTCAAAAAGAGACACTAATTAGCTCTGGTTAAGCCACACCTTGAATACGCCGCGAGCATTTGGGACTCTGGTCATTAAGATTTAACCCAAAAAACTAATAAAATACAAAGGAAAGCAGCGCGCTTCGTTAAAAACTGCCACGTGCGTACATACGGTGGGAAACCCTAGAGACTCGGAGGCTACTTACTACTCGGAGGTTGATAAGAACTGATATTATTCAGAGCGACATAGAGAATATTGTCATGACTCCTCACTACATATCTAGGTCAGACATATAGGATAAAATAAGAGAGATACACTGCTGATCAGATAGGTGCAAGAACTCGTTCTTTCCGTGAACAATAAGCGATCACAATAAAGATTAAGCTCACTAAATACACTCCTTTAATACATGTCACCATTTCACCCCCAAAAAACTTACACCTTTACACGGATGGCGACCTAAAACCCCCTGCCACACGTCCATGCCGCGGCTCGCAGGGAGTTATGTAGATGTAGATGTAAACGGCGGAAAAATTCGTGAAAACTCTTCTTTTCAAAGGGAAAATACCTCAAAACTCTCACAGGAAAGTTCTGGTACGTCTATTGGAAACATTTTCCCTTGTAGAGAGGAATTTTCTCAGTTTTTCTCTTCTTTTTCAATTGAATTCTCTTCTACTCATTCAATGAACATGCAATTGGATGCAAGTAATACAATAATATGTAACAATAAGATGATAACAATTATTTTTCTCTTAATAACCCAGGGCTATTTCGTAACCGCTGTTACTTCCCTGGGAAACGGGCATAATTAAACAAACGATGATATGGTTTTATATTTAAAAGCGGAGAAACGATACGGAAATCGCGACATTCCAGCTAGAGAAACTGTTCCGGAGATCCGATTGGGCGATTTGAACGGGCGATAGCAGCGCGTCATTTCAGCCGGTAAGATTCAGAGGAAGTAGAGGAATGTCTTGCTAAGTTCCCATATTGCAAAAACGGCGCGCCGATGCTAAGGGCGAAGAGCTACGAGCAAACGGTTGAATCGTCGTCAACCAGCCATCAGCCAGTTGGACTTTTTATCCCATGATGCATTACAGTTTAACTGTACTCCATCGGCGCATGTAATTATAATTTGATCTCGTCGCTAAGTTATATATGCTTTACAAGGTTTTTTTCAAACGGCACTGCATTAAATGCAGGGAAGGCAGCCTCCCAATAGGTATGGGACCTCTGCGGTTGCCTTGAACTCGCGGAATTTTGTGAAACGTTTTATTGCACTAAAATGTATGGAGTAATAAACATATTATTATACTATCAGTGGTGTTGGCCTAAATATTAGAAGTCTCGAGGACAAGAGTGAGTGAGTGAAGATATGCGTGAATGCGGATCATGCGAAAGATGTGCAAATAAATAGGGCAGTGTGAAAGAAACAATTTATACAACAGAACCGGAGTCGTATGCCAAACATGTCTTTTTTTGAACTTAAGGTAGTCCGAGGGAGATAGTTCCCAAGTCATAATAGAGACCATATTCGAATTATACGTTTTAATTTTACCAGCTGTGGGACACATCAATTAAATATTGCATTATTAATGCTGCAATATTATACTTTTATAAGACAGAAATGGTAAGTAATTTAATGAAAATATCTAAATAAGTAAAAAACTTGACTCACTTTTTCTCGCGCGGTGCGTTTGAAACTCCCTCAAAACGGAAGGTTTTTTTGTGATATCCAAGAACCTACTGCGGTGACAATATGATTACTTTTCAAAAATAATTGAGAAGTCATACAAACTACACTCTTTTAGTTTTTTTACGACATCTAAGGGTTAGAAAAACCTCCTTTGTTAAATAAGGTCTCTCTAGAGTGCTTACACGTACCATTTCCCATGTAAAAGGGCTGGTTTTTAAAATCAAATATCTGCGAAACAAATGTGGTAGGGGGTTAAATTTTTGGTGTTATTGGAAGGGTGAGATGTTTTTCTTGAAAATGAGACCAAATTCATCGATTTATAGGTTAAATGATATTTCGCTCAAAATACCTTAACCGACACGGGAATGTGACACCGTGTTACGCGTGTATGCATCGAATACGGCGCGAGGAGGGGGGTGGGGGGGGGAAAGCGTGACTCGTGAACGATCTCAATCTCCGGGTCGACAGAGAGGCTCAGGCGACGCTTTGGACGTCCCCACCTTTCTACCATTACCTACCCCCTCCCCGACCCTCCGCCCCCAGACCATTCGTTCTGCTCTCTGCCCCCAACCGACATTCCTGCCTCCCCCCGCCCCACACACCCTCGCTTCATTTCTCCTCATCCGTCTCAAACCTCTTCGCCGCATTCATTTCTCCCATTTTTTCTCCTTTTTTTTCAAATCAAATGTGTTTATTTCTTAACAAAATACACATAAAGAAGAAAAATAAATACAAAAAGATATAACAACGTTTGAGCGGTCCCCGTTATAGGCAACTGCCTCTTCAGGGTTTTGTAAATCAGTCTTTGGTTTTGTTTGGTAAGTATTTGTGGGAGATGTCGGCCCGGCATTTGCCCTAGGGCAGGGATGTCGAACCTTTTGGCGATTTAGTGCCAAAGTTTATGAAATAAGATTATACTCGCTCGACTCGCGTGCCAACCCATCGAGTGAGATAGAGGTATCCCTAAGCGCCCTCCCAGCTCCGCGTGCCACTTTGGGCACGCGTGCCATAGGCTCGCCAACACCGCCCTAGGGTGACGGGAAACCCACTAAAACCGCCGCCAGGCTCAAAACAGATGAATGAACATAACATAAAATAAAATAAATATGAAGCTTAACAAAACAAGATAAAATATTATTATAATTAAATTTATACACGGTCCGAAGCCACTTGTGTCCATGCGTGTACATACATCTGATATAGCGATCATATGTTCTTCTCCTCATCGCGACCACCACTTATAAACATCTTTCGCCCTCTTTCTCCATCCATCCCCTCCCGCATTTCTTCGCTCGTTTCTTCACCGCGAGCCGTGCCGCCACTCAAATGCCGACCTCGTAGCACGGGCGCGGAGGAAACGGAGGCACATGGCAGTGGAGGCGAGGGCGGTGCAGAGAGTTGGAAAGGTCGCGTTTGAACTCCTCGACTCGAAAGAGACGACGACCAGTCCGAAGCACCAAGAGTCTGGACCTCGTCTTCGCGCCACACGTGGCCCCGCGACCTCCAACGAGTGCGGAACATAGAGTAAGTATATTATATAGTGGCAAAGAGATAGGGAGATTTGGATATGAGTTTTTAAATATTACTTTGGCCGATAGATGGAACAGGTTTATCGAAGTTGCACGACTAACCATAACAAATGGGCTTTGGCACACGGCCATTCCAGTTAGTGTCGCAACTCATATTATGTTCTTATGATGATTTCGGTGCCTGGATGTTTACTAATCGACCCATAGCAACAAAAACAAAGTTTTTTGAGTCGTAGAGACCAAATTAAACATATTTTAATGAGCCTTCAATGAGCATCGTCTATAATAAATCGAATTCACGTCAATATGTTAAGACACGCGATTACCAAACACGGAGTCAACTGTTTACCGATGTGTCATAGCAACGACAAAACAATATAAATCGATAAAAAGCACAAAACAGCCATGGTAAATCCACCTCTGTATGTTGATGCAAAATCACCGAGTATCTCTAGCGCCTCCAAGTGGCCTTCTTCGTAAGCCAAAATTCTTCCTTCCCTAGGGTGGTGGCACCTGAGAAATTCTTCCCAAAGCTCTCAAAAATTTATGTCCAATTTTAGCATAGCTTTGACACTCTATATATACTTACTCTATGGTGCGGAAACACTGAAATTCTGGATTTTCATCGCCGGAGAATTGAAAGTTTGAGGAGTTTGAAAATCCGTCCAAACAAAATAAATTTAAAAAACTGGCAGGTGGAACTTGGTCCATTTGCTGAAAATTAAAGTTAACTCTAGGTTATTTATGACAGTTTAGGTTTACGTGCAGATAATTTTTTGAAAGGATAGGAAATGGAATCGATGAAAACATATGCGTGAGGACTTATTGCGTTACTTTCAAAATTAGACAGCGTCGTTGGTCTAAGTACGGTAAAATCTTTAAGATGCCATTAAAATACCTGAAGTGTGTATAATTTATATTTCAAAATTGTTGGGAGCACATAGCACATAAAAACACAGTTAAATTCCATACGGTATCCATGTGTAGGAAATTCCTCAAATTCTATGTGAAATCTTTCTAGAATGAATAGACGAACCATATTTCATGGAAAACGGCTCCCATTTTTTTGACAAAAAACTCGAAAAATAGTATGGTATCTGACAGAAAAATGGAGCGTATATGAAAATGGCGGCTAACATGTTGGTGTATTTGAAAAGGTGACGTACTTTTCAGTTCTGAGAACTCTCTATCGGTTCTAGAGAACGAACTCAAAGAACCACTAGGACTGACCTCTCCTATCTCTTACAGAAAATACCTCGGAAAAATACATGCCTTAAATCATTTCTCACCTCTTGTTCTAATCTCTGGAATTCCTTGTCATTATCCATAAAAAAATCTTCCTCGCTCTCTGTTTTTAAGATAAACTTTTTAATAATTATAACTATAAGCAACATATATGTCAATAGGAGAAATATGTATCCTGTTATAGATTTATATGTTTCCAAAGCGATCGAAGAAATTAATTGTTTGTTATCTCTTTGTGATTGATATTATATTTTATTTTGTAGTATAATATACATATTTTCCATTGTTTTTAGTGTTAATTACCTGTAATTGTGAATTTGTTGTTTTTCATCACTGTGAGATGTTGGCCAGGTGTATATATATTTTTGTGTTATTTTTGCACTAAAGGCAGAATTTTATATGTAGGTATTTTCTATTTTCTGCTCTTATGGGGAAACTCGGAGCATATATACACTTATTCAGTTCTATTTTTCTTTAAAATGAGACTTTAAATTGATTGCATTCTAATTTTAATGATGTTTTGCTAAAACTGCGTGCCTTGATTACCGGATACGCAAAGTTATTAGCGGTGAGAGTGGCGATGAATGAGCGAAAGAGAATTCCGCTCCACTTCACTCGAGCGCTCTCCCTTGGATACAGGTCTCCTCCTCGCCACGCCCTTCCCCTCAACCCCGCCCACGTCACGTGACGACAAAAGAGCGGACCACGTGCAGAATATTGACAAAAGACTAAAGAAGAGGAAATGAACATAATTTTAAGTTGACTCGGGCATAAAAGAACGCAAAACAATGAAAAGTGTAAGAAAGAGGAAGGCAAAATTAAAGTTCACTCTATTTTCTCATAATATTGGGATTGTTACCGTTAAGACATTTATATATTTATAAAGTCCTTAGGGTATTTTATTTGAGAGTAGAATTGGAAATAATCCTTCGACAATAACGCAACATAATCTTAGAAATAAATTCTATGTACCATTAATAAACCCTAACAAAACTCTCTTTAAAAATTGTTTCTTGTATATGGGTCCTAAAGAGTACAATATGATCCTAGAGAATATAGTGGTAAATATTAGAACAAAATTCCTTATAATGGCAGTGGAATGGCTACTGACTCAGCCCAGAGTAAATTATTTATTTAATATTACTGTGTGAAATTTCTTGTGTTTATTGTATTTATCCTGTTTGGCTCATCATAACACTGTATTGTATTAATTATTTGTTTTTTTAGAATTTATAAAATATCAATTGTTACTGTTCCTAAGAAAATATGCAGCTATGCATTGCTATGAAGGTAACCTCAGCTCAGTTTATTTATTAGAGGCTACCTAAAGCTTCCAAAAAATGTATGTATGAAATCTTTGTTTTTTGTGTGAATTTTGCGTGGAAAGTAATAAAGTTTATTATATTATATATGCCTAGGTATCGAATTCGCAGTGACGTGTAATTAAGTCGACATTCGATACTTTCGATACCACCGAATATCAAGAGGTGGCAAGGGATCGAAGGCATCGCATCTCTCGTTTTACCCATTCCACTCGAAGCCACTCCTCGACGGACGGTCGGTCGGCCATCCCTTATCCAAGGAGCGGGATTGAGGACCCGGCAACAGGCAATCACTCCGTCTCCACTCCGTCGAAACAATCCTCCCCCCCCTCCCTCGCTCAGCACACGGGTCACATGACGGCATGTGAGGAACTTAGTTCTTTAGGTATTATTGCTCAAACATTTGCAACATTTTCTCTTGCCACACGGATTATAGCAAACTTGGCCATTAATAGGATCTCTCAGGATCGACCCATCGGCTAATGGTTTTCAATCCCACTTCCGGTCACGAGTGAGTCTTTACCAAGTTGGGGGATTGGGTTGGTGTGGTGGCTAGAGTACTGGCTAACCATACGGACGGCCAGGGTTCAAATCCCTGCAGAGGAAGATGATTTTCAGAAGGAACCCGATTCCTACTTGAGTATCTTGTGGAGGGAACTTCAAGTACAGTACTCCATCTGTCGAATGAAATGTTAAACTATGGTCACCTTGGCGCCTTTTATTCAGAGCAGGGTAATGCCGACGCCGGGTTTCTATCCTCCATCCCTTACCTATACCCTATGGCACAAATGACCCTAGCCGTCGGTCGCCTCCCCAAATATCCAATCCAAGTTAAAAATTCCGAAAATCCAAGTTTCAGAAAGAGAAATTTACGAGGTGTCTGGTTTCGGGATGTAACGGTAACATGGTGTCCGTTTAACATGTGTCGGTTACAAGGGGGGGTGGTCGTTTACGAAATGGCTGGTTACCACTTGACGTTGTAACTCGTTTAACTGATAAAATGAAGTGACACAATAAAATTTCAGCCAAATTCAGAACCTATGACGAAGCACATGGGATCTATTACACGTTGAAAGCATATCGCAGCAAATCTACATTTATTGAGCTCAAGTTTCCTGAGCCAAGGAGAGTGTGCGCCGAAGTGGTTCGGATCGACGTGGCCGCGCCAAAATGTCCCTGACTCGGTCCAGAACCTCCTCGAGAATCTCTCTTTTATCGTTAATTAGCGGAAGGTACCCGTTGAAATTCAACGGGTGTGATAAACAAACTTACCAGCTAATGATAGCAATCGAAATATATGAGGCTCGGTAGGGCGATTACAACATTTTAAAATTTTGGGGTAACTAGAGGCTCTGCTTCCACAATTGCTATCGGTCGTCTAGGGGACAGCGTACCAAAAGCCCCGGATTTTTCAGCAATTTTAAAGTAGTTTTTTTCAAAATTTAAAGTTAATCAGTTGAAAAACAAAAATTGATTTCAAGAATAAGAATGCTAAATTATTTTTCTTTCCAATGGTTTCTGTCGCAACTTTGCACAACCATTATCTCAAATTTAAATATGCATAGGATGGAAAAAACGGTCTGCATGCCAGAAAAACGAATTTTACGTGTATTTCTTATGGAAACGCTTTTACTCGTCTGGAGTCAAACCGGAGACCATTAAGCAAAAAAAAGTAGCCAATAACCTTTCGAGTGACATATGAAATCATGTTACAAAATTTTACGTCATTCCGTGCAGTGGTTTGGTAGTAATAACAGTGACCGCATATACACACTTTCTTTATCATATATATATATAAGATGTGTAATAATAACATTGTTCATAGAAGGCTAAGAGGCGGTAAAGAGAGCGAACCAATGAAGAAGCGGTGAGGATCATCTCCGTAAGTAGTGGGAGGGGGGAAAAAGACGTCTCGCTCCGACGGAGGCGGGAGATTTCAAATTGGTTTTCACACAATTCCTCGAGTTTCGCGGATAATCCGGCAGAATCGGCAACCCGAACGTGCAAGGATGCGCTCGCGCAGGGGATGATGGGGTCGAGGGACAACGACATCTACATCTTAATCTACGTCATACCCTGCAAACCACCCAAAGGGTGTTAGGCAGGGGGTGCTTCCACGCCAGGCATGCATGAATTATACGGCACAACACCGAAGTTACATTGAAACCAGCGTACCACACATGCAGCGCGCCAATTATAAATCTACTAATCAAGAAACATTCTATCGTCAATCGTACCAATATGCAAGTGATGCAAACACTAACACTACCTACAGATTCAAAATATCATGCATAAATAAGAACATCACTATTTAAATCATGCAGAAATAGGAACGTAGAGAATATAAAGAGAAAGATATAGTCTACCTAATGCCACTATTTGCACTATTCATGGCGACGATCACAGCTGTTATGGTCCCCAATGTTACGCGGAAAAAATGACATTTTATACCTATCGGTTCTACAATCTATCTCTCTCATTTTATTGGCGCGATCTAATCTTCCGTAGTACGAGGGGATTAATAGATTGTTTTTCACATCGTCAGAGAAATGTTTTTCCTGAAATTAAGTTAGGAGTTTAAGTCTATAATTTAATCTGCGCTGCGATATCGATTCCCATCCTACTTCTTCTAACAATCCAGACACACTACTAAACTTATCGTAGCATCGTTTTACATACTTAGCTCCTCTTCGCTGCATGCGATCTATTTCCGATATCAACCCCGCATTAACTACAATCTGTAATGGGGCGGGGAAGGAAATGGTGGGCAGGGGCTGCTTGCGTGGGGAAGGGGAAAGGTGGCACGCCTATCGGCGATTAGGCGTACCGTCAATTCAATAAAAGAATAAAAGCCGTGGGAGAGAGGGCGAGATGCTGGGACGATACCTACCAAGGAAGCCACACATGGAGGCGTTGGCACACACACACAAGGGGCCACGGATGCACCCTTCTCTTCACCGTCGCTGCGTAAGGCGGAGAAGCCCTTCGTGGAGGGGCAAATGTCTCATAAGACGAAACCAATCGATTGCGTCTTATTGAAAACCGTGCCTCTCTCCTTGAAAAAAGCGGACGAGGGGTCTTGGAATGGGTCGAGGGACAGAGAGGCGGGGAGAGGAGGGGGAGGGTCGGATAAACTAAAAAAATTTGGTAAACTTTTTCCTCACGGAAGCAAGCTGACGTTTCACGGTCCTCAGCCACCCACACCTCCCCCTTCTTAACCTTCTCACCCCCTTCTACCACCTCCCCTCTGTCCTTCCACCCCTCTCTCTCACTCCACTCTGAACGACGCACACCGTCAGTCAAGTCTGTTTGGTTCCCTAACATTCCAATGCCAATACCTATTCCGAAACTGGCACACGAAAGATTTGCGGTTTGTAACAACTTCAACGTCTCGGACTAGAAGTTGAAATAAAGACACCAGCCCGTTTAAGGTAGTCCGAGCGAGATAGTTCCCTAATCATAATAGAGACCATACTCGATATATACGTTTTAACTTCACCAACTGTGAGGCACACGAATAAAATATTGCATTATTAATGGTAAAGTAAAATAGTTTTTCTTGACAGAAATTGTAAGTAACTAGATGAAAATATGTTAATAAGTCTTTAACTTGACTCATTTTTTTCACTCGGTACGTCTGAAACTCCCTCAAAACGGAAGGTTTATTGTGATCCCGAAGAATTTACTGCGGTGACAATATGATTATTTTGAAAAATAGTTAAGAAAACACACAAACTACACACTGTTGATTTTTTGGACGAGATCTTAGTGTAGGGAATGCCTCATTTTTAATATAAGGTCTCTCTGGAGTGAATACACGTACTATTTTCAATGTAAAAGGTCTGGTATTTTTGGCAAATATCTTGGAAATAATGTGGTAAAGGGTTAAATTTTTGACGTCAACGGAAGGGTGATGAATTTTTCTTTAAAATGATACCAGATTAATTTATTCTAGGTAAAATGATATTTCGCTCAAACTATCTAAAGGAAAGTTTAGTCGAAAGCCAGAGAAAATTCTCCAGGTTTTCACACATGAAGGCCTTCTTTCCCTTTATTCTTATCTCCATCTCCGCGTACGTGGTACTCTCTTCATCCCGTCTATTGAACCTATTATCTTCCTTCCCCTCTTACTCAGAACTCTTCCCTCCATCACTGCTTTGAGAAGCCCTTTGCATCTCATCACCCCTTAGCCCGTCTTCTCCTGATCCCATGTGGAAGCTGACTTTCCTCCACTGCCTCATCAACCACTTCCTCGGCTGTCTTCCGTTCTGTCTGCTGAATCTTGTCCATCCTCAACCAATCAAGCGCACCGACAGTATATTTCCTTCGTCGTCCTTTCTCAGTGTCTACGTTGCTAACAACGCTAATACTCCTTAGTCAACGGGTAAATGGTCAAAAAAAGAATTGGCTGAGCTAGGATATTCATCAGAGATCTGATGGTGAATTGCCTCATCCGGTTGCCCCAAACTTCTCCACGATAAGTAAGAATTGAACTATTGATGCATTATGAAGTCTTGCAATTTACTAAGTTGACCTAAGAGACATGATACCATGCACAACCTGGGAACATGCAATTTGTACCACTCCTAGCTTTGCAAGAAATATTGGTGAAAGCTGGAATTACATCATTTGCATGTCGTGTAAGCATTTTAGCTATCTTGTATCACACATTTTGGCTTCATACTCGGGCACTGGCAGGAGTGAAAATTGATATCACGAACATGAGTTTTAGTTTACAAAAATAATTATACCTATCCGAAAATAGTACTGCTCTTAAAAAAATTAATAAAACCTTAAACATAAAAAAGTCTTAAAAATATCCCACGTGAAAACGGCATGCGTTGAACGCTTATCGGAACCAGAACTTAAGGTAGTCCGAGCGAGATAGTTCCCTAGTCATAATAGAGACCATATTCGCTTTAACGTTTAAATTTCAACAGCTGTAGGACACATCAATTAAATATTGTATAATTAATGGTGCAATCATATAGTTTTATATGACAGAAATTGTAAGTTATTAAATGAAAATATCTAAATAAGCCTTTATATGAATAATTTTTTTCGCGTCGTGCGTTTGAAACTCCTTCAAAACGGAAGGTTTTTTGTGATACTCAAGAACTTACTTCGGTAACAATATGATTAATTTTCAAATATAGTTGAGATAACATACAAACTACACACTGTTAGTTTTTTTTACGATTTCTGGGTGCGAGAAATTTCCCATTTTGTAAATAATGTCTCTCTGGAGTGCTTACATGTACCATTTCCCATGTAAAAGGGCTGTTATATTTTGGCGAATAACTTCAAAAGTAATGTAGTAAAGGGTTGAATTTTTTGAGTCATTAGAGGGGTGAGATATTTTTCTTTCAAATGAGTCCAAATTCATTGATTTCTAAGTAAAATGATTTTTCGCTCGAACTGCCTTAAAGTCATTTGATGGACGATATTGTACCAAATCACATTCCAAACAATCATTTGGCGTCTATTGGGATGTAATGTAAATGTAGGTGCAAGCTGGCATGGTGATTCATCGAGCTCTACGAATCCATTTCACTGAAAGCGAGACGAGACCGATCAATTAGACACGTACTCTTCCTTGCGCCGACGAGAAAAAAAATCTCCGTTCGCCACCGGCTGTTCGTTCGCCGGAGGGTGTGAAACGCGTAAAAAATGATTCGGATAAGCTCACCACTTGGAGCATCGGGCGAGGAGAAAGCCAGAGGACGTCTCTTGAAGTCGAAGGATAGCGAGAGATGGCTGTTTGTAGGCCCCACAAAAGCTCCTGACCTGAAGGAGACCTGCGCGGCAAGAAGGGAATGTGGGAGTTGAGGGGGAGGAGAGAAAGGGCACGGAGGGGGGGGAAAGAGGGAGGCGATAAACGAGAGATATGTGTGAGAGAGAGAGAGGTGAATTGAACTTTATCATCGATCGTTCAATCCTAAAGCCTGAATTACGCGACACTTGACCTTGTACAAGTCCGAGGATGCTATCTTTCTAGAGGTCCACGTACGCGATACGCGATGGCTTGTTCACATGTATTGTTTTCTCTGCCATTACTCTTAGGCGGAGTATGGCCTCCCTTTTACCTCTGTTCTTTCTAAATCCGAGTATGGTTTTCCGGCATTAAACCTTCAGTTTTAGTTCCCATTCTTCGCCTTATTTTCTGTGTAAGTACTTTTGATGCGTGCGGCCCTATACCCAAGGTTGGGTATTCCTCACATTTCTCAGTCCCAATCTTCTTCAGTATTGCAAACAGTGTACTCCTTTGAAAGTCCGCTGAAAGTCTTTCGCCTTGATGCTTATCTTTGATTATTTCGTTCTGGTGGTCCTTTGCTTCACTTCCGAAAGCTTTGATGATTTCTCCGTTTATGTTGCCTTCTTCAGGTGCTTCGTTTTCTTGAAGTTTTTTTACTGCGTTACTGGATTCGCTCTTCAGTATCAGCTCTTTTCAGCGTGGGCCACGGTCTTTCTCGTCAACCTCGCACTCGCGTGGAAATGAACGTATGCGTAAAATAGACTAGAGGAAGCCATTGGGCAAGTAAGTGGTGAAAAGCATCATGAACCGTGACCTACTCTCGGAGTCTCCAAGTGAAATAGTCAATATAGGAAGGCAGGGAGTTGTGAGTCATCTTAATTTTCGAAGTGTTGGTGTTCGCAGCGATTAGAATGGCATCACACTGAACTACCATCTCCTTCGTTTCGTACGACGCTCTTGAGTTCAGTGGGTGGATCATGTCCCAAAATTGTCCACTACCCAACACCCGGAGCTTTTGCTTGTATAATACATGTTGAGGCGTTTGTCGGTGGCAGAATTATCCCAGACTACGTAAACGCGCCAGTAAAGGGAAAAGTCAAATGTAAATTCTTTGAGTAAGTGTAAAGACTCTTCCTCAACGTGTTCACCAAAGGATTCACCAACTTCAATTAAATTATTTTCCATCTGAAATCACCACATTTGACGTATCAATCGCCGTCCTTCCATAATCATAAAATTATACTATTTTTGAGTCTCCGGTGAGAGACGATTTAACTTTCACAGTCATGAGAGCGAGATTTGTTTACGAATCAATGCACTGACAAAGCTTAGTGAGGTTTCGATACAGCATACTTATATTATGATATTTTTTACTGTTCTTCATGCCCACTGGTAACTCTGAGTAGCAGTGTAAAACATTTCAAAGCACAAGCGTCTTATTTAGGTACAAAGCTGAGGACTCATTGTAACTCCGATGCGTTAAGCACGTTGCAAATCAGCTTAATAGTTTCTATTGGACATAGCAAAAGTTTTATTTAGAATCATTTTTACTCCAGCAAAGTTCAAACAAAAAAAACAATCCTCATAATGTGTTTAATGCTAAATTAAAAAATAAATAATTGAAGTCATTGAATGAAATTTCATAGTAAATCTAAATAAGAAGGGATTTTTTTAAATTAAAAAACGATATAAAGTCACCTACGTCACTGAGTCGTGTGCCTCTTCTATTGTTGCTTGATTAGTTAAAATAGGTGAAGGGCAGAGCATTGAGAATTCTCATTATCCAATTGGTAACTGGCAAGTCTCATTAGAGGAACGGTCGAGAGCGTTCCCAAAGGGACAGTAATAATCTTGTAATATGAATGCGAAGTGCACTTGGCGATACCATATGCACGAGATCGCTCGCAAACTGAGCAAGATTACCAAGACGAGAAGAATGTGAAACGATTATGTAGAACCGCACGGAGCAAGTCGGAGGAACTCAATAGGCTGCGGTTATTTTGAATAATGTTGTTGGCTTGAATAGAGGGCGAAAGACGAAGGGAATTCAAGGGTATAGGGTTCTTACCCCTTCTCCCTTTCTCTTGTCGCTCTCTCTATCTCATGAAGAAGGCGCAGTGGAGGACAACAATCGCCCACGGCGATCCTCCCTTACTCGCCAGGGTTCCCGATTCGACGAGGTTGAGCTTGAGATCGGCAGGTGGCGAGGGGGAGGGGTTGTGGGTGGTGGGCGAGAAGGGGTGGATTGGGGGAGGATTGGGAGGGGCGGGGAAAGGGGAGAGAAGTCACTCCGTTTGTAAGGAGACGACAATCAACACCTCCCCCAACCCCTCCTTCTCCATTCCATAGACTCCTTACATGGAGTATTTCTAGAAAGTGAAAAAGTGACAGGGCTTTTCTTTCCCTCGCCCTCGTTACGGTCGGCCATTCAGGATTCGCCCCCTCGCAGTTTTTATCCTCTCACTCACTCCTCGCACAATAGTCTCGCGAAGCAGACAAAAGGGCGTTCGTTGCGGAGGACGCTTTCTCTCCTGTTCATTCATCTCTCTCCATACTCCATTCCCTCTTCTTTCCGCTTCCTCCTTTGCCTCCGTCTCCGAAAAGGCCAAGTGCCGAGGGAACTCCTCGCCTGAGACCGCAATTCCTCGCCAGAATGCAATACTTGAATGCATGAACATTTCTAACTCTTGGGATTAAAATTATATACATACCAATCACGCCGTTCCCTTCCGGGGTAGGCACAATCACAGAATTTCACTCAAAAATACATAATTGTACACCTTACTCTGCTTCAATAATTTACTCCATAATGACCTATCCTTACAAACCTCTTTCGCCTCATTTACCCCATACACTGCTTTATACACGCCCTCCTGTTTTTAAGACTCCTAATATTCCTCCTCCGAAGAATGCCCTCGACCACATTCAATCACAACTTTCTCGGCCTACCTCTCCCTCTCGCACCATTCATTCTACACTCATATATCTGTTTCGTTATTCGACTCTCATCCATTCTCTCAACATGGCCAAACCATCGAAGCACACTTCTTTCATATATGTCCATTACTGGAGCATCTATCCCACATTCATTTATTACCTACTCATTTTTGACCCTATCCATCCTACTTTTGGCGCAAACTCTCCTCAGATAACTTATACCCACGGCGTTTAATCTACTCTTATGACTATCCTGACATACCCATGTTTCACTGCTACAACAAAGTAGTAATCACAAGAAGTACACTTGGGTACACGGCGATTTTCGCTTCCTTAGACAAGCACTCATTTCTTGATATGCTCCACATGCTACCTACCACTTTCCTTCCAGCATTCGCACGTCTCTTTATCTCCTCATATCCGACCATCTTTCGTAAAAATCTTACCTAAGTACACCAAATCATCCACTTGTTTAATTACTTTACCATTCGCTCTCATCACACAGTTATTCTCCCCATTCTTCTTCTTTAAAAACAACTACTACTTAGTCTTGCACGCATTTACCCTCAAGTCCATTCGCTCTGTCGATTCACAAAACTAATCTAAGAGCATCTGTAATCCCTGTTGGCTCTCTGAGATCAAAACAGCATCATCCGCATATAGTGGAACTCGCTCGTTTACATTTCCGAGATTTAAACTTGGGTTAAAATTATGGACTCAAATGCTTGGCTTGCCTGTACATGCCTTTAGATTCCACGGAAGAGATGTCGTGAATAAACTTAATAAGTCGATAGCAGCGCCGACGTCACCATCGTATGTTATAAATGTCATTTAGTTTCAATAACTAGTGAATGGCCGCTTCACAGTATAATGGAACTGGAAATAAGCGGACAAAAGTCATTTTGCGACTTTGCTGAATCAATTTTTCACCACGCCATTTTTGTAGAATTTTGTTCGGGGTATCCAGTAGTACATAAATTTTTCTATATGCATGATTTTATAGTTGACTGCTTTGCTTCAAAATTGCACCAAATTTCTAAATAATGCGTTTTTTACGATTTTTGTTAAATTGTTTCACTTATCATTTTTGACTCTATGTCGTAATAAAATCAGAAAAATGACTACGCGCAACATTATTTTGAACATTAATCAATCAGAAAATGTAGGCTTCATTCTTTTCGTGATGGAGGTATTTTTCAGAGGAGCCCCTGAAGAGCGATCATCTATTTTAACATATTTCACGCAACTGTTGAAAAAAGTGACACCGAGTTAATGATGATTTAATTTGGGAAGATGAGTAGACTGTATTGGGAATATACTGCAGAAATAATCTCGCTATAAGTGCCTAAATGTGCGTGACAGCGACTTATGTCACTCTCGGCCGCTTTCCGAGGTCACGCTCCAGAAAGTCAACACTGCAGAGCTATTACGGAAATATGACGTTAAAAGCTTTTGATTTCCAATGTTTAGTTCCTTTGGATACCAAAAATAAAGACTCTAAATCCTTGTTCTATTATACCCAGAATCGTCAGAACTCAAGAAATAGATTTTAAACCTTCGATACTTTATGAAACAATGACAAAATAATTGAATTTTGCTTATAATAATAACCGCAGATATGAATTGATCATGTCAAAGAGTCAAATGGGTACAAATTTCAGTGCAATTTGACCACATTTTGGTTATTGTCTCACTTTCTCGCGATCCGGACCACTGTGCTCTGTCTGCAGGAATACGTGAGCGAGAGGCGATGAAGGCATGAGACTCAGGCTACTGGAAGTATATCTTCAATGGTTTGCGAGCTAATTTTGTGGAATTTAGAGTCCATATTGAGATGAAATAAGAACACTTCGTATAATCCACACAAAACTTCAGTGGTATGAGCCCGACCGGTTTCAACACTTCCGTGTCATTCTCCCTTATTGTATAAGTCCCTTGAGAATTTTGAGAGAAAAGAGTCCCTTGAGAAAAGTTTTGTGTGGATTGTACAAAGTGTTCTCATTTCATCTCAATAGGTACTGGAAGTTTAAAAATCAGGCTGTTTATTTTTAAAATCGCATATTGATTTTGTGGGTATTATTATCGATGTAACGGAGTGGCAGCGCAGCAATCGACAATATTCACTGTTATCGTTTCGCGCGGAATGAATGACAACACATGTTTGGGGGATGACGGGATGGGTAGGAGGGGAGAGATGGGGTGGGGGAAGGGTTAGGGAGGGAGGGATAGGGAGGAGCAGGGGTGGGGGATGAAGAGGGCTAGGTGGGAGGAGGGTGACGAGGAGACAAAAATGCATTAAAAATTTATTCATGCTTGAATCAATGGGGATTTATCTTGGTCGCTTAAGAGATATGATAGTAAAGTTCGGGGACTCATATCGCTGTAAGCCTTGCGGAAACAATGAATGAACAACACTGAAAATGTTGAATCGTACATACGGGCCCAGGGAGTGCGGTAAAAGGTAGAAAGAAAAACCGGTTCAAACAAATATAATTTATCAACATCAATTAATATTAACGGTCAATAATAGTCCCCCGAATTGTGACCGGCTCAAAAGAAAGCAAAATAGCAAAGAAGACTCGAGGACGTGGAAGATAGGAGGTTAGGCATGTTGTTTCCTTGGCTGTGGAGACAGCGGTGGTCTTCAAGAGGCGCCGTGGGTCCATCTCTCGGGAGCAGCTCCGTTAGCGTCGAGCACTCGACGAGAGCCTCACGAAAATAATGCCCGCCGCTCGCGAGTGGACACCGCTATATATATCCTGGGCCCATTCGCCCCTAGTAGGTGTCATAGGCCCCAATTGACCGGTACTGTCGTGGAGGATTACACCACCCGCCTAGCTGCTCTACCGACACCCCCTGAGTGAGGTACGGCTCAATTTTAGGCTAGGAGTCTCATGTCTTCAGAACTTCATTTTCTGCATTTTCAGCGTTGACCAAGCTAACCTATCTCATTCAATACTTTCTAACTTATGTCTCTAATTGACAAATTTTTCTTTCCAAATACAGCTACTCTGTAAGCCAATCAACTGCATTTCAAAATCATACAAATCAATCCATTGGAACTTAAGATCATACATTTTTACCTTGTCGGCATATTCTATGAATTTAGAGAACTAAATCATGAAGAGAACTGTGCTAGGGTCGAATCAATGACTGCTGAGAATTGTATCTAAGGTCTTTAAGCATTTGATATTTGATTTCCAAGATTAGTTAAGCATTTTTGGAAATTTAGAAAACATTTAAACTTGCCAGTGTTTTTATAATGTTTCAGTACTCCTAATTTGATTTTAAAATCACTAATGAGATCAAGCATAAAATAAAGTTTTTAAAGCCCTTGCAATTTTATATTTTGAGACATTTCAGCGCTGGAAAAAATTCGTAAAAAAACAATAATCTGTCTTTCAGTCCGTAAGATATCATACAATTCTTGAAATGACCGTTTCTCATCCATCATAAATATAAGCATTTACTCAAGAAATTCAACAAATATTTGAAGAATGCAACCTCTGCTAAGCCAGCGAACACTGTTTTACATGATTTTGTCTACTGAATTTACCTCACTCAGTGGATTTTGAATGTGTCTATTTTTCAACGGACGCGCTGAAATAAAATTAACCACTTTGGTTACAGTTTTCATAAATTCTTCGAGTTCGTTGAAGCCTGGATTTAGCGCACAAAGTTTTATGATGCATAATGCAATGAAACTCCAACACTAACTGACCAATATGTTTTATAATCAAAGATAAAAACCTGCTTCTTTATCGACCATTTTAGGTGCCCCATCATTGTAATAAATACCACTTTTGAAATGTCAGCATTTAAAAAATTCATAAAACCTGAAATAAGTTTCAACTCAAAATTATAATTAAGTAAAGCCAATAATAGCTCAAATCAGAATGATTTGCTTAAATGGAAAATTCATAACTAACAGATCTTTCCCTCTGTGAGTTTTTATTGTTTTCTTTCATTGTCAGTAAATAATCAATATGGACTCGCAAATAAAATTGAAAAGGTAGGAAGAGAAGTTTGGTTTTAAAATCACGCCCACGATCAATCAAAGAAATTTTAAACATCTTTACGTCTAATTATTACTACAATGGCGGTGGGAGTTGCATTGGAAGTTTTTGTAGCCAATACAAAAAATATCCAGATGACGTAAAGACCCGTAACTCAAGAAGAAGAAAGGAGATCTATGTTGGTAAATACACGGATTATAAATCGTTATTATTCTATTTCTACTTTAAAATGTTTTGGTAGAATAACGAGACGTAAAAAGTAAGCAATGGGAATTCTCGTGACTGATTCACATGGCTTATTTCAAACTCAAATCCAATGAAGTTTTTCCGAAATTAATTCTCCAGTCGAAAAACACGGGAAATTTGCATCGGTCTACATATTAAACTTCACTCTCAATTGTATTTGTTTTTCCATCAGAAAATAGATGAATTCATTAAGGAAGTAAATTATCTCTAAGATGGAATTAGAAACAAGTTCAGGTTTTTGTTACGTTTTCTTAACTGTTTGTTACGTTCCACAATTATATTTTTATTTTCCTTAAAACGTCGAAGCATCGAACCCACCCAGCCTTCGAAGGCCAATTTCCGCTAGTTTAACTGCGGGAAAAATCTGTCAGCTTTCTCACTGTCTTTCGAATTAAGAATAAAAGATTGTCAAAATAAAGATTCCGATATAAGCAGATGGATACATATCTATTGCTGAATTATGGATAAGTCGTTGGTTACCATATTAGATTTTTTATTTTAACGTTGTGATTTTCAGTGATTTCAGATATCATTTACAAAGAAATGCAAGAGAAAAATTTTGATAGGAAGACGGAAAATCAATTTTCTTAAAAGACTCTGCGTTCATTCAGAAAACATAAAAGAAACTCTTTTTTTATGGCTATTCAGCAATGTCAGTTTCCGTACAATCATTTGACCATCCCACCTATACTTATAATCCAACTTTAGATTTAAATCCATACTGCATGAATCGTAGCAGGGCTCTGTTCTTAGAAAAAAACACCGTAGTCACTATAAAATCATCTGAATGCTTTGAGAAACGGCTTCAACTAAACTAATGCAGTGCGCTAACTAAGCAACTGAAAATTTAAATGAAATATTCAACAAGGTAGGGTTTATTTGGTTACTAATATACGCTTTCAATATGCACCTACTCACTTTCCCAATCGTTGAACAAGGAAGTTGGCTGGAACTAGTCGAGGAGAATCGACTCTGTTAACTGCAGTTCAGAGAAAAATTGATAAATTATTTCTCAAGGAACTCACGCGATATTAGTAAATAAAAAGAAATCCAATCAAAGAAAGAGAGTACTCTAGTGGAGGTATCGAAGCCATGGATGTAATCTGACTGATGCGGATGATCTACTTGCCTTATTCAATCACATATACAAAAGAACAATGTTGAGCGTGATTTGATGCGAATGGAAACAAAGTATATGGCGCAGGAAATGATTGACCACTCGAAGTATATGGGATTCTTGCAATGGCGGAGGCCAGTGACGCATACGACGCTCTTCTTTGTTTCCCATATGCAACTTAAGGCCATGTAACACGGCACGATTTCCTTGCGATCCCGCCGAGCGCGATGTAGATCTCGACAACATCGACTATGTGTTGTTTAGTATTTCATACCCCTCGACGCTGTCTCGACTAGCGGTCGATGACCATGAGACGCGTCGAGTGAAGTTGAGAGAGCCTCTACTTTCACTCGACCATTGAGTGCAAGTCACCAATCACAAAGCCTCGATCCGTCACGTGACCGTGCGTGGAAAACCTGGATGTATGGAAAACCTGAAAAGGCAATATTCACAAAGATGGCGTCTAGTCCTCGCGTTGTGAAGTGGTCACAGGAAGAGGAAATTAAGTATATTTAAAGAATACAAAACTTGACTATCGAAAGAATAAAAAAGAAAATTACTTTGTACAAAGCCCTAACCTTAAATTTTTAACCCTATATAAAAAAAACTTGAAACTATTTCTACTAATTAAAGAAACTACGCTTGAAATTAATGAATGACTAAATTAAGACTATGAATCTAAAGTGTAAAATAAGAAAGCTATCATAAACAAAGTAAAATGTGAATATCGCCAGCAAATTTCAACGTGGTCACTCGGTCACACAATCGCCATCAACTGAGTACCTGTTTTTTCAACTGAAGTGCGAAAATGACGAAGAAATACCATTGGCTGAGGAAGTCGTGACGTGTTTTGGTCGGACACGACAAGAACCTCGTCGAGGCGACCCTGTCGAGGGGTGGTTGCACTGTGTTTCATGAGTCGCCGTCGATTTTTGAGTGAGGGTCGTAAGATGGCGCTCGGCGGGATCGCAAGGAAATCGTGCCGTGTTACAAGGCCTTTAGATCAATTCAAGTTGCTATTTTGACCCTGTAATCTAAACTCACCGTGGAATTTTCCGTCGCGCCCCCCCCATCACCCCCAATCTCCGCGTTCCACTTTTAGCACTCTTGCCATACGTTCGCTACCCCTGATATAGACTACTGTCTGTAAAAAAAGCACGTCCAAATGAGGAAAATGATTTCAATGCAGTAAAATTTATAAGAGAGCTTGTTTATTTCTACTTTGGATGATGTACTTCAAAAATCCTCTGCCAGTTAGTAATTCCTGTTCTTAATTTTGTCTCCAAAAAATACCCGTTTTTTGTGCGTAAAATCCAGTTGTCCAAATTTGAGCGCTTGGGATACCCGGAATTTTCGTTCCAATAGCTTGCAATTTGTAGTAGTTTCAAATAGTAATGCAGTGTACGCGATAATAATCGTCACAGCCAGGAAATGTCGCAGAGGAAAATATGAATGGATGAGAGAAATGAGCAAAGGGAATTGACGTCGAATTTGTTATGAATAAGAATGAATAATTATGTTAGGTTAGGATTAAAGAGACAAAATATTTTTCTAAATTAAACCTATTAAAACACGCAAAGGACAACATAATCACGAAGTACATAGGAGACTAAATGAGAATAGCATGATGGGCAGCGCAGAACCATGTAAGAAGAAACTATCAGAATGATTAGGCTGCGAATAAGTCCATCTTAGTCACTTCAGGGGCGTAAATTGCAAAGGGGATATTAAAATTATAGGAAAGAATTCAATCATATGCGAGCTTCATTACAGAATGTTTACCGACAGGCTACCGCTCTTTTTGAGTCAAAAAAAGAAACGGAGATGACGCTTGACTGAATTCAATATCTCGATAAGTACGGTTGTGAGTATTAACAAAAAAAAATATATATATATCTCGGGTATTTCTCTGAAAATCTTTGATTGAGCATCAAGCATTAATTATCCTGCTGCCATAGCTTTTCATAATTTCGAATCACTTTATCACACGACCTATTAGAAGCGCTCGAATGAATATCGGCAACCATTGCTTTACCGCAGCATTCACGCCTTCTTGTACAACCAGTTAATTCAGCAGGGAGCTCGGATTGAAAGCACTCGAGAACAAACCAGCCAGGCAGGTTTTTAAGCGCAGCATCAAACGGTAATGTCCCGGTTCAATGCCACACATCATTTCTCCTTCGTTTTTTTATCCTCAGCACGCTCGGGCAACGGGCAATGAGTCCTCCTCCCATTATGACGGTCGTAAATCACGCTTAGAAAACACGAATGAGGAGAAATTGGCATCCATAAGCATTAAAATCAATAAAAATCCCCCGACTCATTGAATGATGAGCATTAAGAGACACCGTCGAAGACATATTTCACGCGAGACATGTTTCAAAACCGCACATTCCTAACGTTTACCCGGTGCCTTCCTCCAGAGGAAGATGACGCCTCGGCCGGAGAAGAGGGAACGATAAATATCCGGCGATAGTCGGACGATTCGTCTCCATCGAAGCACCGGCGAGAATGGAAGTCCTTTCCCGCCTTCACACGAACAACACCTCCTCCCTGCCTCCGGCGTCCATCGCCTACAGACCCCTTTCCTCACCCACCCACCCTCTCAACCCCACCCTCCATCCTACCCCACTCCCCCTCCCCGCCCCCCGCGCCTCACAGTGAGGCGACAGCGCTCTCTTCATATGCACACACACAAGTCGGTTTCGCTCGCGGTGGCGCACCGGTCGTCCATGATGCTAAAGGTTTACGTTCGATTGTCGGCAATGTTATCGTCCAGAAAATTGTATGAGGTGGTGTCTCCTATACATATACTTTGGTATTACCTTAACTTCAGGTATTGTAAATTATCTTGGAATTACCTTAACTTCTGATATATCGTAAGGATTTCACATACAAAACATATGCGGCACAGCATTAAAGACAAGAGGTTTTGTTAAACGTATGATAGGAAGTTCCTCGGATGAAAAAGTCAAGGAGAGATGCTACTTCGCTCTGGTTAGGCCACACCTCGAATACACCGCGAGCATATGGGACCCTGGTCAAATAGATTTAACCAAAAAAATTAATGAAATTCAGGGAAAAGCAGCGCGTTTCGTTGAAAACTGCTACGAGCGTACTCATAGTGTCTCACAACTTCTAGACGGATTAAGGTGGTAGGCCCTAGAGACTCAAGAGGCTGCACGCTAGGCTTAGTTTACTTGATAAAATCATAACTGATATTTTTCAGAGCAACATAGAGAATATTATCATGACTCCTCACTACATCTCTAGGTCTAACAGATGCGATAAAATAAGAAAGATACTCAGTCGAACAGATTGGTGCAAAAACTCGTTCTTTCCGCGAACAATTAGCGACCACAATAAAAATTGAGCTCCACTAAATACACTCCTATAATACATATCACCATTTCATCTCCAAAAAACGTACACCTTTATACGGCTAGTGAACTAACACCCCCTGCCACACGCTCAAGCGGCAGCTCGCGGGGATTTTTGAAGATGTAGATGTACCCACGAGCCTCTTAGGGTGAGTGTTGCAGGGGGTGAGTGAGCTATCGCCGCTGAGGTTGATGGACTAGGCGCTTGCTATTATGGTCCATGATATCAGCTGAAACGTGGTCCGTCGTCTTGGCTTCTCCAGATTTACATTGGCGCTTTACGACCTGATGCAATTTTTCTACAATTTGAAGTCATTTCCATAGTTAACAGTGTGACTGGGAGTCTCACTGGAACCGTAGTTGAACTCTCGGCCGTCTTTAGCTAAAATTGATGGTTGCGAGTAAATGGAGTTACGAATTTGCCATTAGGCAGCACTGATGTTCAAGGAGAGATGAAGTTTGGCACCATTAGCGTATGACACTAGTACCAAACACTTAAAAGCATAACATACAGCGTAACTCATCACATCATCGGTGCAGCCATCGCATGCCTCTATCACGAGTGCAGCGCAGCCTGTGTCTGAAAGTGAGACTTCTCTTCTTTGGCTTTCATTCACCACACGGTTGAGACATCAAATAACCGTCCTTTTGCAGTGTTCTTGGTCGTCGTAACTGTTAATTCAATACAAATTGGGTTTCTCAAAAGGCAAGTTCGAAGATAAAGTTGGGGAAATCAGCTTCTTCTCCCGAGTTATATCCCGCTTAAAATAAGCTGCCTGTACTTGCGGTCGTTATGAGGTCGGCTCAAATACCGAATTAGAGCTCCTGCTGTTGAAATCGGCACGATTCGTAAAAGGCAGTCGTGTTATTCTCGTTAGTGATAAGGTAGTTTGAGCGAAAAATCATTTTACTTAGAAATCAATGAATTTGATCTCGTTTTAAAGGAAATATCTCACCTATCCAATGACATCAAAAATTCTACCCGTTACTACATTACTTTTGGAGATATTAGCCAAAATATACCAGCCCTTTTACATGGGAAATGGTACATGAATTCACTACAGAGAGACATTATTTACAAATGAGGTATTTTTAACAGTTAGATGTCGTAAAAATACTAAAAGTGTGTAGTTTGTATGTTTTCCTAACTATAATTGAAAATTAATCATATTGTAACCACAGTGCGTTCTTGGGTATCACAAAAAATCTTCCGTTTTGAAGGAGTTTCAAACGCACTGCGCGAAAAAAATGAGTCAAGTTAAAGATTTATTTGGATATTTTTATTTAATTAATTACCATTTCTGTCATATAAAACTATATTATTGCTCGATTAATAATGCAATATTTAACTGAGTTGTCCTACAGGTGGTGAAATTAAAACGTAAAATTCGAATATGGTCTGTAAAATGACTAGGGAACTATCTCGCTCGGACGACCTTAAGGATCTTTTGCAGCAATTGGTTTGGGACTCTCTTTCATACGGTTGGTTGAAATTTAGACTTAGTCTATCGTGTAAGTTTCCAGCCAATTTATTTGCTGACGACGTTACTATTAATATCTCTCACATACTGTGGTCGATTAGATCATGGGAAAATAATTTTGGGCAAAATGCTGGAGAACGGACAGATTTAAAATGACATTTTCTCTCCGCGCACGATAAGAGAATATGACAGATGCTGATGAAGCTTTTGACTTGGTCCCTCGATACGTAATTATGCCACTTCCATAATTTACTCTCTGATGTTTGTATCCTCGTTTGTAACCTAGTACTTAAAGCGGGCGTGTTTGCAGTCAAGCTTGCAGAAGATAACTACACATCAGGACTTAACGTGAGACAAGGCTGGTGAAAATTTTAACAGAGAGTGTAGTGCGATGTGCGGAAGCATTGAGTACTGAAGATAAGCAAACTAATGGGGGGAGTTGAAAATGTTGGAGGTGGAGATGGAGAGGAGGAGGGCAAAGTGGGAGAAAACATTTACATTGAAGGAGCCCTGGGTTTGATGATATCAACAACATAAAATATTCCACCGGTTAAAGGTAGGTTCTTTTCGACAGCCCGAGACTATCCTCCATATTTTCTGCACTTGCAGGGCCCTATCCATCCCTTAAATTTTCTCCTTCATCTCCACATACCATTCTTCATCCTCCCCGCAAAACCAATTGTTCCCCTTCCCCGCTCACTCAACATACTTCCCCCTCTGTCACGACCACGAGCAATCCTTTGCTCCCTATTCCCTATCCAACCATCAGATTGGCTTACTCATCTCACCCACCGTACCAACCACTTCCTCGTTTATCTTCTTTCCCATCCACCTCACATTCTCCATCCTTGTTCAAACCCACATCTCAAACGCCTGCAGTCTATTCACGTCGTCCCTTCTTATGGTCCACGTTTCAGCGCCATACAACTCGACGCTCCACATCGAGCCCTTCACCAGCCTCTTCTTTATATCCTAACCCAAGGTCACATTCTTCGGATCCCTCTTTTACTTCGTGTTAATATTAGAAACGCTTACTTCGTGTAAATTATTCAGGTGAGGGAGGATTCGCCTGAGTAAGGTGAATCCGAGGAAAATCCGCAATTTGATTCATCTAATGCACGCAAAGGTGCAATGGATACTACTCCTTTGTATTTGGAAAATATATTTTTATATGATACGAAGAACAACATCGGATCAGAAAACACATTCCAACTCTGCACATAGTTTACCTCCATATTCTCGTAATTTCTCCTAGAATATGGTTCATCAAAAGCAACGCCCAATTTTAAAGTCATGGTTATGTAAATGACTCATCACCTGCCGACGCGATGATTTCATATGATTCTTCCTTGCGTTAAAATTTCAATCAATGTATGTACTATTCTGGTGATACAAGTCATAGATTAACCACAATAATGGCGATGGAAGTGGCTGCACGTGGATTTACTTACGTAACGGAGAGCATTTGATTGCTCAATTTGATTAACAGACATTACAACTTGGCGGGTACAGGGACTAAATCAGGAAATAGAGCTGAAACAATTTTCCCATCAGTCGTTTACGCATTTACGCATGAATCTTTGCAATTCCCCTCATTACTTGACGCAAATTTCAAGGCACATCCAAAAATGCATCAGATTGTGCGATTGTGTGCCTCATGTAAAACGGCTTTTATGCTATCTAAGTGTGAGCCATACGTCTTCCCACAGTGGATTCAATGTGTTATCAGACAATCATTCTGACATGAAGGAAGCGCAATGCAACATAAATTAGGACACCACAAAAGAGAATGTTTATAAGATTACGCGATAAGCTGGCTTCTTCAAGAGCCGAGGAAGCACGACGTGAGAATGAGGAGATGGGCGAAGATTGACGCTGGCCACACCACGGAAGTGGCGCTCCGAAGCCGAATACGACCGCCCCACGGCCGTCTTGGCTTTGTGGTTCTATTTTTAATTCCTTATTGTTTGGAGTGTCCATGTGGCGTACACCAAAATGGACGGCATGCGTGAATGTAGATGCGCTTAGCGATGCACGGAACGGTCATTAATATTTCTCCACTGACAACATTCGAGTCGTAGACACGGCAGGAAGTTTCGATAAAATCAATTGAATGTTTTGCCAAGTCACTTCTTTTTTGATAGGTCACTTTTCGATAATTTATCAAAACTTACAGTGAGCTTTCAACGCGTGCGTTACAATCCAAAGTATACTTTACACAAGATACGATGAAAACCAACTCCCCGGGAATGTACGTCGCATTTCGCCAATTCGCAAAGAACAGTTCATTATAAAATAAATCAGCCTGAAATATCTAAAAGTGCTGGCTTCCTCTAAATTACCATTATCAGGCTAACTCATCATTCTCTTTTATTCTAAAACAAATACAGCCAACGATTTATGACCAGCATTGTGGATATTCATTATAAGGATTTGCCTTGACTTATGCAAAGTTTCCAGGTAAATGAAATGGGTATTTCGACTATGATCACTAGTAGGAGACTAAGGTTCATAGTCGTTATCTGAGTGTCCCTTAGGTGTGGGGGAACCCCTTGGCTCAGAAATGGTATTCATAATTTGTACCCAGGGGACTGCCGTCCTCTAACCCGCGACCCAGGCCGTCGATTTCCTGGGTGAGGCATGAAACTTACCCAAAGCTCTCCAAACGCAGTACTGCTGCCCACACGTGGGACGAATTGATACTATTGTACTAATGGAAGAACACGATAATATCAACAAATTTCCAAAGTAACGTCTTCAGTTTACAAACTCGGGTACTTATTGAACCACATTCGTATTCCTTACCATTCATATTACAAAAATAGAAAAGTAATATTGTAAACATTCTCCCATATTCCTTCAATCATTTTTCATGAACATCGTGTAACAGTACAGTATATTATTGTTTATAGCATGCTTGGTTACGGTGAAAAATGAGCGTCGAAAACATCAAAATTCATTCAGAGGAACCGTTCATATGTATTTTCCGCGTTATTGTTGCCAAATCTCTTACCCAGGCGTCCCCTGGCTGTGTGTTACCCAGGTAAGGTTTATGAATCGCTCAGCGTAGGGAACCCCTAAATGTTACCTGGATAGGGGATACCAAGGTAACCCCTAGAACTACGACTATGAATACGGGCTTAAGTAGGACGCTTACATTAGCCTCAGAGCGTGACGCGTCAGAATGGGAGAAAAATATCCCGAGAGCACCCATTGGACACTTTATTTTGACAATGAGGATAATACATATTTTCACCCACTCGCCGCAATTGTGGGTATGGCTTAGGGGCCATAAATCCATGAAAATTGAGCCCAATAACAAAAGAATATTTTTCAAATGCATTCAAATTACTCATCATGTTTTTGTCGAAACATATCAAAATCCAACATCCAGATACAATAAACTAACTGTCTATCAATGAGAAATACAGACTTTGAAGTTGGTAGTTGGTATTATTATGTTTGCCAGGTAATTATTTCGGCTAATGTTGCTTCTATAAATATAATACAAATTTAAAAGCTGGTTGTTAACTGCTGGTTAGGTCCGACGAATCCGAATTCTTAATACGCATTGAAGTTGAAAACTTAAATCTCTCTAAGTTCTGTACTTGTATATTAAATCATAGAGGAAATGATATTTGACAGAGTCCCATTCCATGACAGCAAAAGATGAAAATATTTATTTGTTTATTTGAGATTTGTGTTTGTTATGGTGCGCAGGTAACAGCTTGAGTAAAAAACTTATTTTAACCACGAAAATACAATCATTTAAATTAATGATGATTCGAATCCAAATATTGATTCCCGATTCCACTGATTCTCAGGATTAGAATCGGTATCGAGAATCGATCGCATTAAAGTCGATTCCGATTCCATCGATTCCAGTTAGATAAATATATTCAAATCAAATTTCATTTATCACATCATATTTGCCTCAGTAATTTTGGGTGTCGGCTATCAATTTGTACTTTTTGTCTTTTACCTCAATAAGCTGAGGATATATTTGCTATTTGTTAATAAATATACTTTTTGAGCGACTTAATTGTCTTTGTCATTTTATTTCAGCCAATACTTGGATTTAAATAAAATAGTCGTACGCTACTGGTATATCAATATCCCACCTGTTATTAGGAATAAGAATCGATGGAATCGGAATCAAGAATCGGGAATCGATTTGAAAGAATCGGAATCGAAAAATTGTGGAATCGACTCATCCCTAAATTACATAAATAGTCATGAGATTCTAACAATTCTTTTTCTGTCCCACCCGTGACAATTTTTAGCTGGGAGTCTTATTACAAGAAGAATTTGTGATTACGTTTTCGACAAGACTGGACCGATGTATTCTAGAATAAAATAAACGTTTATTCTTCAACATGTTTAATTATTAGGTCAAATGTTCTCCCTTGACTAACATGCAGGTTACATCTACCAGTGGAAGTTTTCAATTTTATTGATTAAATTAATTAAGTCTTTATTATTGTAAATTGTAGGTCAAGTTCATTTTGGCATTAATCCTCATCTAAGGCCAATATTTATCACAGAGTTACCTTTACTTTACGTACACCTGTTTCATTTTCTAGGCTTTTAGGTTTCTAACTTACTTTTCTATCAGAAAAAGGGGAACCCTATGCCTGTGTTAGAGGGACAGCATGAGTATAAAACCTTAGGCAAGATAACACATATGAATGCCACAAATAAAAGCAGAGAGCTATAGATATGGAGAGTTTTAAAAAAATGCAGAGTGAAAAATTGACAACAGTAACTCTTGGGGAGACAAAACGGAAGGAAACAGAACAAAAAGAAATTATTCGTGGAAACATTCAATTTCGCAGTCGAATAACACTGCCTCAAAGACGGAATTGCTTAATTATCACAATCTCTTTGGAAGACTTATTTTTTTTACAGTTCCCTTCCACTCTGCGTAAAACGTCTTCTACAATATGAAAGCTTATTAATGAGGATTTTTCTAAAAAATCAGAAAAATATCTGATAAATCTACTACGGAGAGTCTTTGTCGCAAAAATTTTCTTTTATAATTCCAGAGTTTTACATTTCAGACGATATTAGTTGGAGGAAACTAGAAATCAGAGATGTGAAATCTGTAACAGACCAAACACGGAAAATAAACCGTAGTTCAGAAGCGTCGAAGGAAATGAATGTCAAGTCGGAATGAAGGTTCCGAATTTTAAATCTCGTTATCATATCCTCATTTAAAATTAAGAATTAATGAAATCCAGAGATCAAAATGTTTTGAACTCCGAACCAAAAATAATGGCTTTGTCTAGTCAAGTGCCTCGCAATATTTTTGTTAACAATAGCCAATCCAATTTTAATTTCCTAATCAAATTCATGGTTGGAAAGACTATTCTTTTTCTTTGAAGACTCCTTTTCTCCTGAGCCTAACTGGTCGTGATTTTGAAGGAAATAATGCATGACTGGTGACAGTATACTGCGTACATTTAATAAGTACACCATGAGTAATACAGATCTTAACATATCGTCTGAAATTTCCTGGAAATATTGGAAGAGTGATAATTATGTTAGACCAAATGTATTTGAAGCCAAACGAAGTATGGAAGTATCTGAGAAGGAGCTACGGCGTCATCCCTTATCTGACGACGTGACGTCCCATTCGAGACAAGCCTTTGTTAAATTCGAGACAGAAGTAAAGGGCAATTTTAATCAAAATTACGATTTGTTCGTGTTCTCTTGTAGTGTATTGAAAGTAGGAAGTCTTATTTCATAAAAAAGTCGGTAGCAGTTCATGATTAGAACTGCTGCGTACACTTCAAAGATTTTTTTTTAAAATAGAAACTACCAAATCACGTTTTCTTGCTGTCCCACCCGTGATAGAATGTTAATATGTCATAACATTATATGCCATGTTTGATGACAAGTTGTGAGTTGGTCCAGAACATAAGGAAGCATTTATGAACAAATAAAAATAGTTCATAATGAAATCTCCTTATATATAAAAATGAAAGTGTGATTGTGCAGTCAGTTATAACAAACAAATCACTGCACGGAAGGACGTAAAACTTTATAACATGATTCATGACGTCACTTGAAAAGTTTATGGCTACTTGTTTACCTAATGGTCTCCGGTTCGACTCCAGACGAGTAAAAGCGTTTCCATAAGAAATACATGTAAAGTTCGTTTTTCTGGCGTGCAGACCTTTTTTTATTATGTTTATTTTTAATTAGTAATAATGATTGTACAAAGTTACAACAAAGACCATTGGAAATAAAAATTAATTAACATTCTTATTATTGTGATCAATTTATGTTTACTGATTGATTTACTTTCAATTAAAAAAAAACAATCATAAAATTGCTGAAAATTCAGTGTTATTGGTACGCTGTCCCCTTTACGACCGATATCATTGTTGTAGCAGAACCTCATATATGGCGAATATAGGCCCAGAACGTATTGAAATTGAAATAGAAGAATCCATAAGAAATACATTGTGCGCGATATATATATCGATATATTTCGATTGCTATCATTAGTTAGTAAGTTTGTCTTTCACACCCGTTGAATTTCAACTGGTACCATCCGCTCGTACTATATGAAATAATGAAAATACTAACTTAAGAGTCACTAAAAACAGGGTCCGACCATCTCACTCATGAAAACGGAAAGGCCCAGAAGTGAAAAAACAAGTGAGATACAAAATGGCAACATTGGGTTTCTTTCCGCGTTCTGAGGCCATTCCCTCATTATTAGCAGTCTTACGTTCCGCATTTCCACGGCGATGCAAAGAAATCGAATAGGATTGAATCAAAGGCACGAGCGCACACATTATGCCATCATCGAGAAAAACCTTCGTGCCAATGCTGAGCGCCACGGACGATGCCGGCCGCACCCACTGCTCCTTCTCCCGCCCGAAACTCCCCTTTCCCCTGCTCCCCCCCCCTGCCCCATCCACTCCCACATTTTTCCTCTCCTTCCCATCGTCCTCTGCGG